>CM057809.1:59961817-61331817 GCA_030067965.1 Latrodectus elegans
AAAAACATTAATTTATGAACTATACTTAACTATTACATATTTATTGCTTTTTCTTAATTGAGTAATGTGAATTGTTTGGGTTAATTAATTGCAACTTTTATGTACTTGGTTCTTTGTGAAAAAATGTATAAAATAAGCCATTAATTATTAAACATTTAATTATTAAAGAAATAAAGAATTTAATAAGTATTCACATCAAAAATGATAGAATCTTAAAAAGAAAATGATGATTCAGTAAAGCGAGAAGAAAACTAAATAAAATTAAAGAATTTAAAGGGTAATGAATGAAAAAATGCAACAAACTAATTATTATTTAAATTAAAACAAATTAAAGACATTAAAACAGTTTCTTAAACTTAGTTCACAAAGAACAAATATTGTTTCTTTATTCTTATTCAGAAATTAATAATTAATTTCAGAGGTAAAAAAAAGTTTTAAAATAAAAAAAATTATTTTAAAACTTTACATACATATATATATATATATATATATATATATATATATATATATATATATATATATACATCTTTTCCAAGCAATTAAAACCTAATAATTTATTAACATCATCTAAAAATGGTAAAGTGTGTTTTTATTTATTTATTTTTTTAGTTTTAGATTAACAGATTATTTTAAAAGAACTAACAACACACGTTCACACGTTTACACTATTTATAATGTAATTATACAATCACTATAAATCCTTTTAACATCTTTTCAGTTATCCAAAATTTTCTAATACTTTTTAAAAACCTTCAAATTAAAAAATAAAGATAGATACAGATGGTGTTAAAATTATTTTTAGAACTAATCTTAAAAATTAATGTTTTTAAATAACATTGGAAGACTTAAATAAATAAAAATTATTTTCGCATTTAAAAAGTAAAAAAAAAGCTTATTTTTTTGAAAGTCCAAATCAAAGTTTGCTGATACATGTTCACACATTTTACCTAAGACTAATACTAAATACTTGCAAGTGCATAACATTACTTTTCTCTTTACGTTTTTATGTATGCTATTTGGGTTGTACAATTTTCCCTCATTTTTAAAAACTTTCTTTTATTTCCTTTTATTTGCTTTTTCCAAATTACTTTTGAATATTTTTTTTTCAAAAGTTTCTTCTTTTTTTTGCGATTCAAGAATTTATTTTTTGTCCCTCCACTGCTCAAACGCGAAATTGTTTTAATATTTACGTTAAAAAGAAAGAGAGAGAATGCAAATTTCAATACTTTCCACTATATATAATATATAGATACATACATACAAATCTTCATAAGGGCAATTAAGTATGCTTTTAAATTTCAATTCAAATTAAATTGGAAATGCAATTCTGTGTAAAAATATTGCTTACCTCAAATGAATGAATAAGGAATTTTCTCTCTTATAGCTGTCCCCCATAAATAAATCGAAGCCTTAACTGAAGTAACTTTTTTTTTGATACATATTTATCATACTTACTATATTTATGATATAACTTCCTGGAATTATTGGTTTTTCCCTACAAGTGTTACATATAAATAGTTTCCCTCTGCGGCCAGTATGAGGTTATATTTGGCACACATACCTCACAAATTCTTTTAGCCGTTACCAACGACTTCGACTTTGGAATCCGTATGTAATCTAATTCCTTGGCAAAGGAAAACTATGTGTGTGTGTGTGTGTGTGTCATTTAAGACAACATTTTTTAATTGTTAATTACAATATTTTATTTTGCAAGTAAGGATTTTAGTAATATATTTATAAAATGCATCAAACAAATAAATTTTTTAAGGCTTTAATTTTTGATCATCATTTAAAAATATGATTTAAAAAAAAGGATATGATTAAAAATGTTACCTTTCATTATATTTTTTATTCTTGGTGAAATTATTATACAAAAATGGGAAAATAAACATTATAGAATAATAATTATTCTTCGCTAACATTTTTACTTTTAAAGTATGCAAAAATAATGAAAATTTAATAAAAAAAAGTAATAGTTACAGAATGTTAAATATAATTAGAGATTATCACATTCTGTTGCTCAGATAAATCCTTACTTCTGTATACTTATAGCATATCAAAATCAGAAGTTAAAAAGAAATTCCTTGTGAATCTGACTGCATGTAATGGATAACCTGATAGTTTTAGTTTTTAATAAGCATCTACAACATATTATAGTTCAAGAGGATTTATCACTATTGCCGTATTTATTAACCAGTTCATTACAAAAGTAAAATCGAATAAGACTCTCAAGCACACACCAAAAAGGAAAAGTGCATTTGGAAAGCAAAAGCTCAAAGTTTATATCCCATTATTTACTTATAGTTTGGGTTGAATATTATTGCGAATTATATTATTTTCAAATGTTAAAAGTTGGGAAATTTAAGTTTTAAGATATTCTTCATTGATCCCTTGATTTAATCTGAATAATTTATAGTATATATAGCGACAGTGTTCTTTTAAAAAATTTCGTAATCAAAGTAATGAAGTATTCAAATGCGAAATTTCAAATTTCCAAGAAAAAAAATTAATTTGTTTTTTAAAATTTTTTTCTTTTTATATATTTAACTAAAAAATTTTTCGTTCCTAATAATGTGTAATTGGGTATTTCATTTCTTATGTGAGATATTCTGAAATATATAAATGAATTGCTTAATATTTGCTGGAAATATCAGGGAAACTTATGGAGATAAAGGATAGTTGATAATTTTCATCAAATTTATATTTCAATCAAATATTTTTACACCGCTCGTTATTAAAATTTGAGAGGAATTGAAAATAATCTTTAGAAACAAATATTTTAAAAAATAAGAAAGTTAGTATTGTCATACAGAAGAATTTATTAAAATTGATAAAAATGAAAGTTTAATCGTAAGAAATGTTAGATATGTCTTTCTATTCTAATAAAATTCATTTCTGTAAACAAAATGCGTTTAAAAAGTTGTTTTAAACGGCTCTTACATTTCTTTTATTAAATGATACTCACAAAAGTATCGAGAACACAACTGAATGTAAAAATATCCTTATAATTCCTGATTAAACTGTGAACCGTGACTGGAATAAAGGATTTAATAAAATAGTTTGTTACATCGGGTATAATCTCAGTAACACATTCCTGGAATGAGAAAAGCATATTATCTATAGAAAAGAGGACGTAGCTTGCATTTAGAATATAAAATTTCCTTTGACTTCCTTTCATTTTAAAACTTTGAATCGGAAACTGAAAACATTGAATATCTTTCAATAATTACAACGAGAAATGCACGCCCTTTCCTTTTTTTTTTCCCCCTCTGCGTGATTCAATTTTCTTCATACGTGAGCCTCCCTAATGAACATGGATTTAGCAACTGATACAATGGTCCATCTCCCCCTTACCCTTTTCAAGAGACTAAAAATCGCTTGACTTTAGCAAAGTCACTTTCTGACTCCCTTTCCTGTAAATATAATAGGTACCATCGCTGGTCCATAATTGCATCCACTCATCCTCAACACACCCACCCCCTCCTCCTCACAGAGTACCCTTTTGGTTGGTTAACTCTGCTACTAAGCATCATTACTCAGCTGGATGAATACTTTACCGCACCACTTATTTAACAGTCTTATAAATCGGTCACCCCCCCACACACCCACACAAATACCAGTCTTTAAACACCCTCCCACCCGAAAGAAGCGGTTCCCAAATCAACCAATTTAGGCATTCAGCGCATTCATATTTTGGAAAACCTGTCCTAAAGTTAGCGATTCTCCCTTTCATATCAGCTTGCAGTTTGTCAGATGAATGAATCTTATACAGCCGCTTCGTTTGAACAGAGCTTCTCCTGTTTGGGATGGAGAACCGGAGCGTCCATCTGTTATGCTCCCGACAAGAAAATTTAAATGGCTGCAGGAAAAACTGCCTATTTCAATGACTCCTCGTTTTACAAGTTAATTTCACAAATATTGTTTTAACAATGAAAAATACCAGTCTTTAAAAAATTTCAATAATTTCAGAAAAATATGATTTTTACAGAATGAAAAAAAAAAGAACGTTATTTTCAAAATTTGAAAATTAATCATTTCCAAAGTCTTTTTTTTTTTTTTTTTTTTTTTTAATAAGAAATAAAAACTTGATACAAAAAGAGTCATATACTTATCAGGCATCAATTAATTTTATGTGTATTGTAAGACTACCAAACTAAACAGAAGTTATGTGTTTTCTTAATGAGACTTTTCTTTCCCCACTCTTTACTACTAAAGAAGTTTCCTAAAAAAAATTTTTTATAATTCAATCCATGTGATTTTTAAACTCAATAAACAGATCCTGTTTCCTTAACATAATATAAAATACGATTTAACTATTATTTTCTGCTAAAGAGACATTTGTAATTATATGTTTATAAAGAAATTTGAAAGAATGTTAATAAAAAATTTATTTAAAAACAATTTGTGATATATTTATTATAAATATTTAATTATTATATTTTTCAGACTACTATAAAACAAATTACAGTGATAATTTTAACATGATAAAATATCTTCTTATAATTTTTTATTAGATGAATGTGTTAAAGTGTGATGCTATTAGATGAATGTGTTAAAGTGTGATGCTATTAGATGAATGTGTTAAAGTGTGATGCTATTAAATGAATGTGTGTTCCAGTCATGTATTTTAATTTCAATTTCATAAAATCTGAATACAATTTAAACGGTGAGTTAAAAAATGTAATAAAAATAATATTTTAGCGAAAAAAATTAAACAAAGTACATTTAAACATGTCTATTTTTAAATTATTTAAAAGTACATAAGCAAAATATTTATTTCACCTATTACTGTAAGGAATGAAATAAAGTATTTTGATAATTAAATATTTTGATTTAATTATTTTCGATAATTTGTTTATAGCTGTGTTGTATAAAATATACACTTATTTGTTTTTAGTTTCGTTTCACATATTTTACAAAGGACATATATTATTATTTTTACTTAAATATAATGTCGAATTTCGGTGCTACTTTTCAGAAATAATTATAGTTAACAGAACAAGATGCAAAACTTTTCAAAAAAACAGTTATGAGGCTGGGGCAATTTTAATTTCTATAGCATTGGAACTTAGTATATAAGTATATTTAAAGTAAATTACAATAAATTAAGAAAAAGAAAAAATTAAATGAAATTGCAACATAAACTATATATATGTGTGTGTGTGTGAAGTTAAAACAAAAACAATTAAAATACATATTGATTGAGTGGGAAAAGTTAAGCAATAATTCTAAATCTTCAAAATAAAATAAAATTGTTGGCTATGTGTCACAGTTTTGTGTACGTTTCTCTCTGTTGAAAATTAAGAAAATAAATAAAGATTATAAATAGAATTTCAACATAAATAAAATCTGAAAATTTTGACCAGAATAATTTAAACTTTCAAAGAACAAAAATAAGAAGTAAATATAATTTATTATGTATATTACTTTAAAAGGGAAGATTGAAATCTGGTTTTAGGTTTTACCCGCAAACCACTCTTTATCCGAATTAGCTTGGTAAAAGTCAGAAGTATGTTTAAATATGATTCCATTTTCACTTTTACCTTTGTGGTAAAGCCTTTTAATAATAATAACTGGTAAAAAAAAAAAAAGAAGAAAAAAAGTTTGAACGAGGGATTACTTACAAGATTTTCCATTTATGGATATATTGTATACAGTTAACCACACTTAATTTTTTAATACTTTAATTTTTTTTAATTGATAATATAAATTGTAAAAGTGATCAAAATAACGTATTATTTATGATTATATCACGGAATCTTCTCATAATTATTTTTCAAAAAGCTAAGTGAAGTTAAAAAAATACAATATTTATGCTATTTTACAAATAATATCCCATTTGAAATATCTGAACTAATGTTCAATTCTCTCCATAACTAATTAAAAATATTAAACTGATAGTTAAAAAATAAAACTTACGAAATTTAAAAATAAGAAAACTGTAAAGTATATCAGTTCGATTATTTTTCTGGAAGTAAGTTCCGGAAAGTTTATAGCAAATACTTTTCTTACCTTTATTGCCTACATTTGATATCCTTTCTTTCTTATTTTCATACTTTGAATTTTATTGATAAATGCATCCATTGCGTCGGAGTATAAATATGGCTCTTTTCTTTGATAAAAGACTTGAGAAACAGATAAATAAGATTTTCTTTGGTTTGGAGACGAAGACTCAGAAAATGCAGCTGTTCAAAAAAGTATACGAATAAAATTAGTTTATTTACTTTAACACATATATTTTTTTTAATTTAAAATCAAATTACAATAAATTTTCTCTCAAAACAGATAGTGCGAAGTATTAAAACGTTTTCTTTTCTCTCTAAATCATTTAATTTTTTTATTTTTCCTGAACTGTCGATTTAATTTTTTTATCTGTTACCAAAATTATTTTTAAAAGTTATCTAGAGAACTTTAGTAGTTATCTAGAGAACTTTAGTAGTTATCTAGAGAATTATACAAGAGTTTATCTTTTTCACATGGAATCGTATTTGTAAAATAGCATAAATATTCCATTTTTCTTTTTATTTCTTGTAACATTTGAAAAATAATTACAAGACAGTTTCATCAACATAATTTTAAATCAAGAATTATTTTGATCACTTTTACAATTTATACTATCAATTAAAAAATTAAAGTATGTTTTATTCATTTTGGGATTCATTGCATACTATATCTGCGCAAACGGAAAGTCTCATCATAAGTAATCCCTCATTTCGAGCATTTAACAGGAAGGTTTGGTAATCACCAGGTTTTACCACAAAGGCTTGGTAAAAGTCTGAAGGGAGTTACATAAAAACTTACTTCAGAACTTTACCAAACCACTTTGATAAATTTAGGTTTCATCGGTAAAATTTAGAATTGAAAAGACTAAGGGGTTTCTTAGTAAAATATATATTGAAGTATATCTTATTTTTATTCTTTGGAATTTTAAACTAGTCCTATAAAAATTTTGAGATTTGAGACTTTGTTTATTAGAAAATTTTAAATATTTTGTTTATTTACAGCAGAAACTAACAAGTGTGATACCATCACATTAAACTAGAATAATAGTAATCAACTATTTTATAGTATTGTGAAGATAATTATTGCTTAGATCTCTTCCCTCAGGCTTCGAGGATTTACAGTAACATACAGAAATATATATTGCAAGTATGTTGAAAAGAAGAAAAATAATCCTAAACTTACCGATAACAAGAAATGATTCCAAAGGAATTCCCGGAATACTGAGAAAATTTTACAGATGTGTTATAACAAGAAACAAGTCAATTTTTATTCTGATTTTATTTTCAAAAATTCATCATTGAAGCAAACTTTAAAAATAGTATCAAAAAGAAAACAAATATGAGGAAAGCTTTAAAAATACCTAATAATAATTTTTTTAAATGATATAAATTTGTTTCAGAGTAAAATTTAAATAAACCAATAATAGTTGCTTTGATTGAAATTTTAGAGGGAAATCGCTAAGCAAATTGCAATATTTTCCAATCCTTTATGTGTTTACTAATAACAAAATCGTTAATTATTATTTTAAAGCGTCAGAATAAATTAATAACAAAATTTGAAAGATCTATGTGTATCAGATTCATATACAACTCATAGACCATCCATACAATATAAATGTATTTAACATTGCTTGAAACATATATACTACAATATAAAGCACACAAATTGAATTAAAGGATAACGCTTACAAATTAAAATTTAAATTAACGACAATCACATGGAGTTATATTTTGATGCATGAAAACAAAACTGTTATAAATTTGATTTGAAATACTTAATGAGATTCGCTTTCGTTTGGAAATTTGTAAAATTCTTATTGAATAAATAAAAAAGTAAGAGGTAGATTCATGAATCGAGCGTCTGATCCTTGATTTCATTTGCTTGTCATGTGATTTTGAATATATAAAACTTATTTCTATTGGTTATTACTTCGTTGTCATCAATACAAAGAAGAATGTGAACAAATACGAACTTTTGAAATTTAATATAAAACAAAAACATTTAAGTGGAAATATGCATGGTTTTATCTGCAAAATATGCATGAGTTTAAAATAATTAAACAAAAACATTATTCGTTCATCCTTATTCGTTCATATTTTAAACCGAATGATTCCTTCAAAATGAAGAGTATTGTTCTTTGGCTTATCACGTCTTACTAATTTAATGGTTACGTAGTTAAAATAAAATTGTGGTAATCAAAGAGGGTATTTAAAGAAGTCCGAGACACTCCGAAATTTCATAAAGTAATATAAGGACAAAACTTGAAAAGCTCTACAGTAGGAATTATTTAAATAACTATTACAACAAATTTTTAAATGGGAATAGAATGTCAATTCTCAAAAAATAAATCGTGATTAAAAATCTTTAGATGATTAAATTCATAAATTGTATTACTAGACTAGGTATAGGAGAAATAAAAATGGTTGTTCGTCTAATACTTAAGAGTATTTGATACATTTCCTCAAACGAACTCTTTTTAAAAATAATTTATGAAATTTATTGTTATTTATGAGGCTATTTTTTTTTATATTTCAAAAGAAAAGCAATTTTCAAATTCCAATCAAGCCAAGGTATAAAGCTTTCAATTTTCATTGCAAACATATTTTCTTCGGAAAGTTAATTTTTTACTTAATGATAATTTCCAGGTATTGATAATTAATTTTAAAGTAAAACAATCATTTTACATGTTAATAAATGATATTATGTATAGATTTTTTTCTCATTACTCGAAAAAAGAAATGACTGCAAATTTGGTTTAAAATATTTTTATTTATCATTTTTAGTGATTCCACCGCATACCTTCGGGTGAGTCGATGCTCTTTGGTTATGTTATCATTTTTAGTGAACTATTTTAGCTCCATTTAAAACCAAAAATTGAGAAATATTTACTAAATAGGCTAATGATTTTCAAATATACCTTGAAATGAGCATCTTTCTGAAGAAACAGAAAATTTACAATGAATGATTATACATTTATAGAAAAATAAAACACATGAAGTGAATAAAATAATAAAAAGTTTAAATATCTGAATTACTTAAGTAATATTAAGATCAAATATCAAAGTCGAAAAGTTATCATAAAATTAATAAATGATTTAAATTACAAAAATAGATCATTGCCTTTTATTTGATTTTTCTAAAATACTTGTACATTTATATAATCAACACACGTTTTCCTCTAATATACACACAGCATGATATTTTATCTTATTCCTCAGATTTCTCAACCAAAAAACGGTAACTACTATTTATTTACCAATTTTCATTTTTTGACTATGGTACTGCCATCTATCGCATTTAATGGAAACTATCTTCCTCTGTTAAGGTTGATGTGGACGTGGAAATTTAATGCATAATTGAAGTTAAAATATTTCAGAAAAAGATGTAACCGTACTAACAAAACACTTCTATTTTGCAAAAAAGTTAAGTTGTTTTATAACTTTTCATATTTTAAAATAATTTTTTTTTTTATATTTTGAGGAATTTTTCATTATGCGTATACACACAACATATATTTTCATGTTCCTTTTTTTCCAACAGTAGTTATCACAAAATCAAAAACATTTAACTCTCATTCCAAATTATTTAATATATTTTAGGTAATTAAGTTTTATTAAATGTTCTCTTATCATAAATTAGTGACATTTGTTAGTCAGATCTCTAAATGTTATTTTAAGTTCCTTATTTATAAAGATCTTATTTATATATTATTACTATTATTATTAATCCTGATTTCTTATGTGGAAAAATGGAGAGATACTGAGGAATATAGTTCCCATTTATCCCTTTTTAGCGTGTTCTCATATGAATTTCTTATCACTCTCCCTAAAATTTAAAAAAAATGCATAATATTATTGAAAAATTCATTTTTATTCAGTTCGATTTTATAAATTTCATAATAAACTTTAGAGAAATCTACTGAATTTATTGAACGAATAAACTGTAGAAATATAATTGTTTTAATACTTAATTATTATAAGTTTAATACGAGTTTCGAATAAAAGTATAAGATGTTCATAAAATAAATACACCATATTGCAAATAATTTTAGATTTGTTAGTATAATTGCTTCAAAATTTTAGGTAAAGATCCACAAGTCTTTTTAGCAACTAATATATAAAAAAAATATATAATTAAATAATTTTGTGATACGGTCTTCATTTGCTGTAAAAGCAATGTTAATTTTAACTTGAAGAAACAAGACCTATCAAGACAAAGAATTTCCGAAGTCTTATTGTATTCTTTATTTAAAGACCACATTCTATTAATTAATAATCTATATGCGGTAATAAATATAATCTAAATTCATAGTTTTCTTGCCCACCGAAATGAATAATGACACTCCTGACTTGGATAGTCGGACACCAAGCCTTTTTAAACAAGGGATGTTGAGAGGGTCAAAAAACAAAATATCGAAGATTATTGTCAAGTCTTAATGGCATTTATGATCGATTAAATTGAATAAATCTTTAAAAAAATTTATAATGTAACTTTAAGTAGGGGTGGAAAAGGGAGAATATTACTTAGATTAAATTCCAATAACATTTCAACTTAAGTTTAGACAATTACAAATATATAGATTACTCGACCCTGCAACCAATTTATTTTATGCTTTAATTTCTTCCAGATGGCATCGGATAGAAAAACTTAAAAAGTAGTAAAAAAAAAAACAATGTAATTAGTGTCGAATTCACATATTTTGAAGTTGCTGAGAGATGAACAGTAATGCTACGAATGTCATTTTTTATTCCATGAGCAGCGTTCCGAGATTAATGTCTAATTCCCAGTTTTCAGTTTTTTTAATGCGTAATAGAATATATGTAAATATTTTAATTAACGACGGATTTGGCACAAGTTATGGATACTTTTAAAAAGCTGTAAATAAAATGACTTTGATTCTATTTAACTGATACAGTTGATTCATTTTACCTAACAGAAGATTGTGATAAACAGTTACCTAAGTAAGACTGGTAAATTACTTTATAGAAATTAAGTTAAGGAAATAAACGCATGTTTAAGCTGTTCATTATTCAATTATAAGCAAAAATTTAATTTGCAAATTTTTTTCTCAAGATTGTTATTTTTTTTACAATTTTCAAAAATAACTTTACTGAAATTACAAGTGTTTAAAGAGATATATTTCAAGCTAAAGAATATTCACAATTTGTGAGGAATAAATATTAAATTAAAATTGATTTGCTAATTAAAATAAATAAATGTGGGAGTAATTTTAAAAGTATGTTATAAGCCCCCAGATATTACAGAAACATTATTTAGTATTTGACGTTAATACACTGCTTAACACTGAAAATGCAATACCAAGGAGGTGTGGCCAGAAAGTTATGCAGATTTCAAAGTAGATGCACGTTACTGTTATGCAAATGATGTGAATTGCGTACTTTCCAAAACACGTAGAATGGGCAATATTCGTGCCGTTATTGCTGCTTGGAAAATAATCGTTAAAAGTTTGTTTATGTCGCAAAAGACGCCTGCAATTGCAGAGAATACCTCCATATAGAGCAGAATCATCTACCGTCGTTTTATTGGAAGTGAATTGCTTCCATTAAAACGACGGTAGATGTTGTTGTCCATTAAGAAGACTGCCATTGACCCTACAGTATAGACGCCAAAGTCTGGAATGGTGCCAAATTAGAGTGATGTGGACTACTGAGTGGAAAAGATCGTCTCCTCAGATAAATCACGTTTCTGTTTCTTCAGTGATAGTCGCCGCGCATGAGTGTGGCGTTGACGTGGAGACAGGTCCAATCCTGAAGCAATTGTGGGACGCCTCAACACGTGAAAATAGTTTGTGATGGTTTCTAGTCCCATTGTATGCGATTCCAGGTAACCACTAATTCGTATTCGGGGCACTATGATAGCCCAACGTTAAGTGGATGATGTACTGCGGCTGGTGACACTCTCCTAGTTTCAAGGGATGCCCACTGCCCTTTATCAACAGGATAAAGGCTTTCTGACCACCTAGATTCCAGCTGCTTTCCTGACCACCTAGATCTGTAACTAATCGAACACGTTTGGTTACAGATATGGTTGGACACCATTTGCAGATTATATTACTGCCTCCTTCAAATTGGCAAATAGTTGACAAGGAATGAGGAGCCATTTCTCAGGACACCTCCGTACTCTCATTGACTCTGTGCCTAGACGTGTTGTTCCGTGTTCCGCGTCCACGGTTGTCCTACAACCTACTGACACAACCCTGCTCTCGCTCTATATTATGCATATCATTTCGAAATACAGATCACTTATTGTTCGTTACTGTCTCTATTTGCTGAGTTTCGTTTCTTTCTGACAACTTCTTCTAGGTATTTTGCATTTTCATTGTCGGGCTGTGCATGTATAAAATGCTGTACATCATTTTGGAGAGAACGATAAATTGTGATAAATTTATGATACTTACCAATATATAAACTCACATGTCAGGGTTTAGGATGTGTTTACCTACCAATGTCTCTTAGCATTGCTTATATTTATGTAAGCGTAACTTAAACATATATATGACGAGACTTACAATGAAACTTAAAAAAGCAAAACCAAGTTTTTAAAATATATAAAAAGCACATTCTAAATTTTAAAATTCTGCATACATTTTAATCTGAAAATAAATACTTTACATAATACTCTTATTTATCATTAAAATTTATGCATGAAAATTATATTCATGAAAGCAAACAATTAAAAAAAAAGATTTGTTTTATACATGAAAATAATGAAAGCTTTGCATATTTTTGTAGCGGAATAGCGAGATTTTACTATTTACACAATTACAACATTTTAAACTATAAAATTGATGCAAATTAATTTTATTAAGATTTTCAAGCAGTAGATATCTCGATTAACATAAGGAGCAATCGATAAATGTAAGTGTGTGTGGGTGAAAAAATAAAATAAAGTAATCTTATCTTATACATTTCATTTGTTGAGTTGTAAAATGATATTAATACGAAACTTTATCTATAAATAAGTTACTCGTCAGCAACTGAATGAGTAATAGGATGATTCAAATACATCATCCAGAACTAATGACAGTTGTTTACCAGTTTGGTAATTATGCATTTAATTTTCATATACAGGAAGTGAAATTTAACTGCATTTCGCAAAGTGAAAAAAAAAATTACGTAATTCATTAAACTATGCGTAGTTTGCTTTTATTTCTGATCAACATGCACGCAATTATTCATTTGAAACGACATAATATTAATTTTTATAGGAATTTGGTGAACCATAAATATTTTATCGGTTACTTTACTGAGATATGAGGAAATGTTATTCTAATATATTACTAAACTAGCTAACTTAGAAATTTGGCTTAACAAGAGGTTTAAAACTTGATAATGAAATGTGTTATGTGAGTGAGTGACTTTTCACTCATTCACACAACACACATGCGATTGATTTTATACAGGTTTCTTGAAAATATTGTCTAAAGTTTTATAAAACATACTTTAAGGAAGTAATCTAATAAATTCTCAAAACCATGAGGGTCTCATGATTGTGAGCATCATCCGCTTGATTCCTGCCCCGGTTTGAGGATAAAGATGTTTTTATATATTACCACTTCTCATAATTATAATAAAGTTTGCTTATATGCCTTTTATATACGAAAATACCAGAAATAAATTTGAAAACTAAGTATAGAAATCATATGCTGGAGTATCTAATGAACATAATTTTATGTAATCACAAAAAATCAGTTCTTGATTTAAATTAAAGGAATACACGTTTGCATAAAGTGATTACACATTCTCAGTCATATACATCATGTTTTTAAGACTTGAGTGAACAAACACCGAAAATTTTTTGAAATCAGAAATTAAGATATTTAGTACTTCTTATAAAAATACAAATGGATAACATGCTTCATGAAATATTATGCTTTATTAACTATAAAATATGCAAAAACTTTTCACACTAACTAAAGAATGAGAATGTAAAATTCATTTCACTAGCATTTTAAAATAAAAATAATTGTATAAGTAGTCATTGTTTATAAAGAGATCAATTAGTCTAAATAATTGAATTTAAAAATTGTTTCTATCAAGTTGGCATTGAAATGGTTAGTGTTGTGTCCTCTAATTCATCAATTCCTGAATGCAACCTGTACGTGGAGCAAACTGTTTTTAGAGCTTCGGAATCTACTTCAGATCCCGATCGAATTAACCCTCGAACTCAAAATGTGATCGTAGATAGGTAAACAAAACAAATCAAATGAATACACAAACTGAAACAAAAAATGGCTGACAAAACACCAAATAATGTTGCATAAAATTTCACTCAACAGAGAATTTTCTCTTATAATAATGATTTATACTGTTAATTGATTGACAGAGGATTTATATTGCATCATTATCTTATTAATTTTGTTCAAAATATTGTGTTGTTAGGAAATTAATTTCTTTTTCCCACCTGGATCAACATTCTGCTAGTAAAAACCAACCACTTTATGAGTGTGAAATCGTGCTACTACCAGAAAGATGGTAAAAGCTATTGGACTAGAATGGACAATATGAAATGCAATACGATATTTATTCGTTATACGTTTTTCATTTTCATGAAAAATGAAATTACTTTCCGAACAACCAATGGTTTTATATAAGTTTAAAATCAACTTAAGATAAGTTTTATATAAATTTTATATAAATTTGAAATAAAAATTTAAAATAAAAGTTTTACTTAGAAATTTTACACCATTTCATATTGACAATATACTCTCTCTGAATATAGATTTATATTAATTTTCTGTGACAAATATGAAGAAACAATTATCATTTTAAATTATCAATTATAACTTTTAGAAAAGCTTACTAAGTGTATTAGTATAAATTTTCGGAATTATGTAAAACGTTAGTGCCTGAGAGTCAGTCAAATTGCAAAGATAAGTTGTAGATAATTTCATACTATATTTAAAGAATAACGTTATCATCCTTAGAAACAGAGTATTGCGTCAAATACTTGTTTCTGGAACAGATATTTCTTCTTTCATACTTTGTGAAACTTTGCAGAACGAGTTAGTAAAGCTAAATCCCATTTCTTTCCTTGATTGCGTGTATACTACTATGCCTAAAATTGAAAAGAAGTATGTTTCGTAGAAAAAAGTCGCTTAAATCAATTGCTAGTAGTTGTTTTATTATCGAAAATGATGGGCCAGCAAAAAGTATTGAAGCTACACACACACACACTGCATGGAAAATATCTTAATTATCTTAGGAAGCTTTAACCTTTTTATTCAGCTGAAAACTATATTTTTTTTAAAAAAAAATGTTATAAATATGAACCTAATTTGTGAGAGGAATCCATGAAAACATTCACGAAACTTAATGATAACTCGAAAAAAACTGATAATTTAAAACTTTTGTTTTATTGTTATATGTTATATAATTTAAACTCTTATAATAACATCAAGTTAATTTTGACGATAATTTTTAAATACACTTGACTGTGAAAAAATTAATACAAATGCAGATTAATTCAACTGAATGAAAAGAGAAAATCAATTTTGAGTTTTAATAATAATAAAGAAAATTTAAAACATTTAATCAACTTTTATTTCTAATTATACTTTTTCTTATGTTATATTTCTTAAATAAAATCTAGATATATTTTTTCCCTTAGAAAATTAATAAAATTGAATTCATAAAAATATTTCATCTGCAGGAAAGAGCAAGAAACATAATATGAATTATAATTTTTTTCTATTAACCAAATACAATACTAATTTATTTCTCATCTTCCAGTTTCGTATTTTAGAATTAATTTCCATTTTTCTAGATATTTTCAGTAAGTAAAAAAAGATTGGATTCCCTGTAAGATTAGTTTTATCAAATAATGTGGAACAAATTATGATAAATTTTATGAAATAACATAAAATTGATATCTGTATAATATTGTATCAATAACATTTTAACTCATTGTCTCTGTGCAATATGAAAAGTATTGCGCAGTAAATCCAAGTGAAAAAAGCAAATTTCTTAGCTAATCATTATATAAATATTATGAATTACTTTCTTACAATAATAAATATAAATAATCGGTCTTAGATATCTCCAAAATAAAGCAAATATTTTAATTTCAGATTCTTCCGAATCGAAGAGTCGGAGAGTATAAAAAGCAGCACTATGTCTTTTTAACCACGCTAATGACCGAAATTTAATCAAAGGAGTTGTAATTTTACATATCACCTAGAAATTACCTGTTTGTACTGAAAAGATTTACCCAATTTAGGACAAACATTTAGCAATTTTTTATCTATGCATGCAACACCATTTCAGCCTCTCTTTTGAGAAGAGTGAAAAATTGCGCGCAGGCAAGCTTCTTTTCAGTGTTTGGTCAGCTTAATCAATTTATACGGTTAATTAATTTTAATTGATCCCATTGCGCGTATATACTTTAGGATTACTTCATTGTTTTGCGGACAAAGAACTTCTTTAATGAGAAAAATGCTGATTGCATCTGAAAAGACATTTTTTTTGACTAGTTGGTGTTAGGCATGCCTGAGTACACTTTATTGTTTAATCGATCTTTTTTGTTGCTTTCTTTTGTCCAAGGATCGTTAAAGAGGATATGAAGAAGAATTCCACACGCTCCAAGATGAGTTAGAAACAAGGTATTTTATCCATTAAGTAAGCAGTTAGCATTAGTTTAACTTTAGGGATGGCATACAAATTACGATTTATGATTATCTTTAATTTAATTTTTATAAAAAGGGAAGGCTTTCAAAACATTATTTTAGACCCGTCATTATTGAAGAAAATTATTGACACTCAAATTATTAAGTTTGAAATAT
This sequence comes from Latrodectus elegans, assembly GCA_030067965.1. NCBI lineage: Eukaryota > Metazoa > Arthropoda > Arachnida > Araneae > Theridiidae > Latrodectus > Latrodectus elegans. The sequence goes on from CM057809.1 coordinate 59,978,622, forward strand.
TAGAATATTTTTTTATGAATATTTAAAATATACATTTCATGTAAGTGTGTTTCTCTTAATATTCACAAGATACTCGAATTATCATTTGGCGCAGCTTTTTTCTTCAATGAATAAAAATACAAAGAACTTAACAAATTCTTGAAAAATATTTATTCATCTTTTTTCTTAAAGTGGCCACTAAAATATGAATATAATAAAGATGAAAATGAATATAAATGGTATTTTTCACAACAGCAATTTTACTAAAATAATAGAAGATCTAACTTGTTTTTAAAATATTATTTTAAAAAAATAGGTGAAGATAAAAATTATTAATGAAATTGTATTAATTATTAATAAATTAACTTTAAAAATATCTTTTCGATATATTTTATATGCATTTATTTCAGTAACTGTCATACTTCATACATTAAAAAAAAAAACAAATATTGATTTTTGTAAGCATAAGAAATATAAAATGAAGAAAATAATGAGTTTTGTACGTCATTTAAGAAAGTACTTACAGGGAGAATGATTCCTAAATTTTAATGCATTAAAGTTTGATAAGTTAAAATTAATTTGAAGCGGTCTTTTCAAATCTGAAATTGCATAATTTTGTTTAAATACATTTAAAAATTAATCAATTCTTTCAAGCTTATTTTACACATTTTAATTTTTCCTCTATAGCAAAGAATTTTTATTTTTTATTTTTATGGATTTAAAATAATTCTTACAAGTATTGTAAAATTTACACGCATGTTTGTTATAAAAAAAGTCATTCTTATTTAAATTAGTTTAAAATGAGAACTGTGCTTAATTCAAGAATTGTACTAATTCCACGGAATAAAATGGCTTAAATATATTCATGTGAGTTTCGCAAGCAATGGATTGCTTCAAAACTCAGTTTATGCCATATAATCATCATAGAAACTCATTTCCAATGATTCTAAAAGAACCTAATATTTATTGATCTATATGTAAAATACCCACAACAATTCATTGTTATATATATTAAATTACATTAGGAAAATCCGAAAAAATTATAATGTACTTTCTGTATGGTAAAAAATCAATTATATCTCCTCTTATTTTAGAAATTGTTAATTTTAATGTGAATTTGAAACCGTTACCCTAATCTGGTAAATGGAAAATATATTTCGTTTTATTTAATTAAAATGTTTAAATGGCATTAAAATTTTCAATAGTTAGTATCTGTGTTTTCATGCAGAAAAATGTTCTCTGTCCTTTCCTTATGAAACATTTTTATTATACGTAAATATAGAATAATATACTGATTTCCTTTGCTTTTTAAAATGAGAAATACTGTATTTTATTGCGAATTTTGTCTGGTTGTTTAATACCATATTATGCAAAGCAGAGCTCTTTCTCAGACAGACTGATGAGTCATCCAATTGTTGGTAATAAAATGAAAATGTGCCTACGAAACTTATTAAAAGTTTTAGACTAGGTGCTTTCTGTGCTGTCTTTTCCCGATGTAAATGAATGTCACGGACTCTTTCAGAAGGTCACATTCCCTGATTAACCATCTCGGAAATGTTCGTTAAAAGAGCTGCTCTGATTACGGTATTCTCTCACTCTTTCGACAGTTCATTAGGTAGCAAGGAAAAGATGGCAACCCCGTGGAGCCAAGGATTTGTTACAGAGAAATAGTCTACAGCGTCTGCAAACACACCGGCCTATTGTGGCGAGAAGTAGTCCATCATTGGATGGCACAATGGGATAGTGGTCGGAAAGACGACCTAGTCTTTGCCGATTAGGTCCTTTTGTGGAGTGAGAAATCACGAGTTCTCTTCTGGCGAAATGATTTGGACAGGGGCTTGTTTGGTGGGAGGGTGTCAATGTTGGCAATGAGATTCGGGGTGTCGAGCAATCAGAGTGAGGGCGAACCTCCAAGAAACAACATCCAAACCTCCCATTCGTCACCAGGATTCCAGATGGGGGAACTGAGAATAAAATTGCCTTTTTCGAAGCATAGGAATAGAGCTCTGGGCACCACAAAAGGACACTCCACATTGTGGAATCACGTTTTGGGGAGAGCGCGGAGAGGCCTTTGTCCGTATCAATGGCTGCTCTCGCGCATCCTGGATGATGCTCTTCATCATTCCGGATTAAAATGTCGTCGGGGACAATTTCAGGAAATGTGTTCCCTTTCGCGCAATCCCACAATAGCTTCAGCTCATTCAATGATGTGAGGGAGTTCAAAAGACAGGGTTGTGTAGGAGTATGCTCGGCAAAAGAATTCTCCCTGCTGTTTTCTCCCTCTGCTTTAGTAGTTTCCAAATATTTCTCATTCGATTCTTTTGTGTAGGGACACACTTTCACTCCCTTGCCTTTAACTTTCCAAACTTGATGTTGTAGTACCGTTGAGGTGGAAACAAAAATGTGAGAGTACATTTTGTTTTTATTTCTTTTCTTACCGCTTTTCAGGGAATTTAATGAAAAGTTGCTCGAATGTAAATAAATAAAGTTTTGTCACGCAGAAGAGAATGATCGAACTTCATTGTAGTTGATGAATGAGAAGTGCTCACAAAGGCAAAAGAGAACTTATTTTAAAACTATCTTAACGTTTAAATATATAACCACCTTTAATTTTTTGTTTCACATTTTTATGTAAATTTTCCAGTATTATTTGAAGAATTATGAAGCAGATTGAAAATTTTCATTTTGTTAGTATTAAATAATAAAATATTAGTTTTGGACCAAGAAAGTCTTTAAACATTATAATGAATTTATTTTTGTCATTATACTATCGTATTATATTTATTTTTTAATAAACTTATTTGAAGTTAACTTATAATAATATAAAATAAAATAGGATTTAAATTTCTTGTTTATAAAACTGAAGTTTTTAAAAATTTCCATTTATAACGGAAAGATTTTTTGCTTCTCTGAATTAATAAAACTATGCATTTATTCAAAATTTATTTTATTTTCAAAAATCTAAGCATTAAAATTAGCAGCAGTCTGAGAATATTTCACACCATAAAGCAAGTTAATTAATAAATTACTAATTAAACTTTTTTTGTTTCTGTTCAAGTAATTTAGAATGTTTGTGGCGAAATAAAAATAAATGAAATTATACTGTGAAAATGAGTTTAAAATAAATAAATATTCAATTATATATATATATATATATATATATATATATATAAGTATCATAAGTGAAAATTGAAAAATACAACAAGAATAGGTATAAAATTTACAAAATTACAAGAATAGATAAACACTTACGTTTAGCAATACATTCAGCGCAAAAGCAGCTAAAATAGAATTATTAAAATAGAATTAAGAGTACATTTTTATGAAATTAGTAATCAAATATTAGACAGAGAATAATAATCAAATACTAGATAGAGAACAATACGTTAAAAATACGAAATATAATAAGCAATTGGAAAAATGTTCAATACATATTTTAAAATTTCAAAGGAAATAGAAGAAAATGGATGAATATATATATATATATATATATATATATATATATATATATATATATATATATATATATATATGCTTTCATGTTGGATTGAAAAGGTAATCTTAAACAACACAAAAATATTATTTCTCATCAACTCATTAATTTAAGTAATATTTTAAGTATTTTAAAAATCATCAAAATCAATTACAGTGATTGTTTAAAAACGTCAAAAATTTCTTTTTATACTTTATTTGACAAATAATTCTTCAAATTTAGAGTGCATGTATGTTTTATTTTTTTGAAAAGGAACTAAGAAATCATATTTTTATCATTTCAAAAATATGTCAAAATTATATAGAATTCATTATAAAGTATTAACATTTAAACTTTACATTTATAAAAATAAAGTAATATTTAAATACCTTTCTCAAATGTTTATTTCTGAATTTAAATTAAATTGTTCATAATTCATAGATTTTTTTAAATTCTAAACAAATGCAATAACTTAGACACATAAGCGCTACGTGCAAAAAATATTTTATAGATTTTTTGACATATTTCAGTCAATAAAAAATAAGTTTCTAACTAAGAAGGGTAATTAATGTAGATTTTTACTTTTCTTAATTATCTATTTGTTAAAATGCTGCAGATAGCTCTTACTCTTACTTTAATCATAATCAATTTCTAAATAAAGTAGAAATAAAAAAACTGTTAAAATAATACATATAATGAAACTGTTAAAATAGTACATATTTATTTTCCTTAAATACAGATTTACGTTATCTTGTATAAAAGTTAAACCGTTTCCAAGTTAAACTGAGTTGAATGATAATTCGTTTATATAAATATAATGTGCATTGTATTTTCCAGATTTATATTTGAAAAAATGCTATTTGCTCTAAATTTCCATTTTAATTATTGTTTCTTTATAATCTGAATTTAATATTAGTAAATTGAGTATGTAGTTTGATGAAAAAATATGGGTATTCATTTATCATCGTTTTAAAAATTATTTGTTTTCTCATTTATTTTGTTTTTATCAAGGAAATCTTTAAATTTATTATATTTTATACATCTCATTCGACTTAGTTGCTTGACTGTTTTAATATGCTGCTGAAAAATCTTGATTATTTCTTGAAGAAAACTGTAAATTCTACAAAGGACTCAATCAGAATGATCATGTGTGTGTGTGTGTGCTTACTTTAAGTAATTCAAACTTTTTACAAAATTTACACTTATTTATTGTAAAAGTATTGTTATAACTAATAGAGAGGTAACTTCTACTTTTAAAAGTGTTTTTATAAATTTTTTCGCACTTTATTTGCTTACAATTTAAAAGACCGACGTTGGATTAATTATAATCACATGTGGAGGAATAATAACCACTTTCTGTAATGATATAATGCTGATTTTTTTTTTTTTTTTTTTTTTTTTTGTTACAGTTGAGATCCAAAGTACGCCATTTATTACGATTATTGGTTTAAAATATCCATAGCCTCAGATAACATTTCATCCATGTCAAATTATTTTGAGACGTCGTTATAAATCAGACTTCTCAACGAATTTGCTGCCTGCTTTCAAATCACATTCTTCCAGCGGCAGAAAACAAGGCGAAGCTCATTATCGAAAGATTGAGAATATTGTGGAAATTCATTCTGTTTATAAAACGATTTCTTATATAGAGAACAAAGCATCAATTTGAGAAGCCGTTTTCAATTTATTCAAGCCATTAATACACGGACAAATAGAACAAAAGAAAAAGCAAAATGAAAAAGACTTGACGAAACATCCCCTTTATGGTTAGTTTAAATCGGCATGGACGATTTTAATTTCTAAAAATTTTCTTAATTAATAGAATTTTGAATTTATAATTGCGATATTTGTAAACAATCTCTTTTGAATCTCAAGATTATTGTCTTGCTTATGCCAAGATTAAAATTTTACTTTTCATTACTATTGTTGAAATAATAAAAGGCAAAGATAATAAGATTTGTAAAAGCAAAAATTCGAAAAGTTCGTTAAATTTCTTTTAATTTTTTTTTTCTTTTTAATTTTACTATTTTGATCAAGGGTCTTAATCAATGAACAGCACTTTAAGTAGAGGTAATATTTTTACTATACACTGTGAAAATATAATACCTCTACTATACATTACCTCTATCGGAGATCTTTACTTCTATTTTTTTATATATTTTTTTTAAGTACGTTCATTTTTATTGTGATTTTCCTTTCATATTTATTTCTAATTTAAAGGAAATCCAACATTTTTTTTATAGTGAAATTAAGATTTGTTTCAATTATTATCTGATATTTTGTCTATTCGTTATAAGCGGAATTAATGGAACATTGCTGTTTAATAAGTAAAATAACAGAAAATTTTCCAAATGAATCCTTAAAACAAGGATATTTTTTTCTTGAAACTATCTTATTATTATGGAAGGAAACCTACAACGATAATGTTTTACTGGATTCTGAAATATTTTTATGCTTGTATCTTATATTTGTTGATCAAAATTAATTCGGCGAGTAAAATAAAATTTTCAAAATTAACTAATAAGATTGAAATTTTTAATTGTCAGTTAAAACAAAATTGAAATAATATCTCGCAATCAAATAATACAAACAATTGCTTTTACAAAGTGCATGATTAAGACTAAAGAAGGATCAACTATTACGTAAATCAATTGTTAAGAAAATGTACTCATTTTCATTTTTTTCAATTTGGAAGAAATTGTCTTCAGTATCAATGTAAAATGGCATGTTTATTAGCAAGTCTTAGCCTATGACTCACACCCTAATATAAACATTCTAATCATTAAGAATATTATTTGACACATCTGATTAATTACTTTTAACTTTTTTCTATTGGATGCCTTAGTTACATTGGCAATGGTCACTAAAATATGTGTTCCGGATAAATGACATTTATATCGGTAGACTACAAAATATGTAACCGCTTCTGACCCTTCAACTCATAAATCAATGTAGCAATAAGTATTTCCTCTTCATTTATGTCATCCAGGTTCCATAGATTTCACAAAAGTCATTTCCCCTCGTTTCTATTTTTCTTATCTACTATTTATTTACTATTTGTTTATTTCTCTCAGATAGCAAATATTTTTTCGTTTTAGATTCCTTTGCTTTACTTTATACATTTATTTTAGGTCTTCCTTTTTCCTTTTATTATTATTCTTGCTTAAGCCTTTAATTTTTCTTCTTTTTGTATTTGTATAAAAAAAGAAAAAGTTGCACAACCGGAGAAGAATTTGCTTTTATAAATAATTTCAAATATATATAAAAATATAGTAAAACAAAAATAGATACAAGCAAGATAAATTTTTTATTAAAAATGTGATGCATATGATTACGTACGTAAAAATATTAAAAGTGATAATTAGCTCAAGATGCAAATCAAACATTATAAGTTAATCTCTAGAAAAACATTATAAAATTTCATAAAAAAAAATACATTGAGCTTTTGTTTCGAAAACTGTCTTAAATAAAATTCAGTGTTGATTATATTGTTTTCTTATAAAATTCATTTCGAAAAATGTCGATAATTTAAAAAAAAAATCATTATGAAGTTTAAAACAAAGGCTTAAAACACACACGAGATTCGTATATAATTATATTTCGAGATAATGATTAGGAATTAATAACGATAATAACTCGCACTCACACACACAAACACATATATATACACACATATCATTGTTGTGCCTCATTGGCAGTGCAGCACATTATGTGTGACTGTAAGTTTATTTGAAAACTCTATATTAAGCATGAAGAGAAAAATAATTTAAAATCGGCAATTTTTTTCCCTCGAAACTTCTTAACTAAGTCTCGCAGAACAAATCGAGCGCTTTTCGAGCAAGTATTTGCATTATACCGAGCAGTAACTGTCCCATATACTATGGGAAGTAATCCCCATAGGGATTGCGGATTATCCTTTAGAGAAATCGATAGTCCTGTTGAAAGAAACCAAGCAACTGTGATTCTAATCTGTAATCGATGGATGCAGAAAGTAACGGCGGAATAACAAGACCAACTCTCTTCCACGATGAGTGCACGTGATGACAGTGATGGATCACTTAACCATATCGCTAACCATAGCACAACAGATTCAATCTGTTGTGCAATTCAATGTGAGCTTGTATTGCAGAGTGGAAGGTATACGAAGAGTCCATTACTTCATTTACCCTTGGCTCGAAACCCCATGCGTTTACGCCGCAGTGGTGCGATGAAAGTCGAATATGGACAACGGAATAGAAGGACATTGTCGTTTCTAATTAATCGCGCTTCTGCCTGAAACACCACAATGGTCAGATTCGAGTATGGACATACTACAGTGATCGTTTTCTGAACTGTTCTGATATGCATCGCCACACTGGTCCTGAACATGATATCATGATTTGGAGTGGTATTAAATTTCACTCCATCATACCTCTAGTAGACAATACTGTACACTGAACAGCCAGAACTACATCTCTGTGAAGTTGGAATCAGTATTCCTCCTATAGCTTCAACGCTTGCCATCAGTCATATTCTAACAGGATAATGCGTGTCTACATAAGACGCGCAATGTTCTAGAACTCTTGACTCATCATATTTGAATTACTTCTTTGGCTTGCTTATTGTCACGACCAGTAGCCATTCGAAAACGTGTTATCCAAGATTGCACAACTGGCTCAAAATACACCCTCCACTGCTACACCAGATGAAATTCTACCATATGTAGAAACCGCACGGACTGATATTCCCCAAGATATGCATCGCAAGGTAAGCATACATGCATACTCACAAGGTATGCATTCTCAAGGTAGGCATCGTACATGCATACTCACAAGGTATGCATTCTCAAGGTAGGCATGCATAAGGAATTTGTTGATTTTCCTCATTGTTCGAAAGTAGTCCAGTTTTCTTAATAACAAGTGTAGATATCTTTGTATAAATCTAAAATACGAATCTTTACTTGACATTCCTTCTTTGAAGGCATATTTTGTTTTAGCATTTTTTCTAATACGCCAATACGCCTCATAAGTAATACACACACTTTCAGTGGTGCCTTAGCTCATATTTTTAAAAAAAAGAAATTAATAATATTTCTTTCTTCTTCATGTGTCAATTTTTAGGGTGATAAGCTCTTGATAAATCTATTTCCTTTTCCACAAACCAGCAATTGGATTACCAATATTGAGATATTACGATTCTGTTTCTCCATGAGACCTTTTTATTCTTTACCAGGCTGACTATTTTCGTAAGATCATCAACAGAAGCAGAAAAAAAGCTTTTGTTATTATTTTTTTAACATAATCATCACTTTAGAATAAACCTTTTTTTTTAATTTTTAATGTTATTATGTGTTTTTATTGTAATAACCACACCTTTATATTTTTAAAAATGATATAGTGTGATTTTACTCACAAGTTTTGCAAGAGCTGAAAAGAAAGATTCAAATTTAGACCAAAGATAAAATATTAATTTGTTTTTAATTTAAATTTATTAAAATCTGTGGAAAACTTTTTCTTCGTCAAAAGAGTTTAGACTCTCAATAACCAAATACGCGTTTTGATATTTTTGGCAGGCAATCGATTTAGACAACTGTTATTGATTTCATCATGTTATAAAAATACTTTAATAAAGACAGTTTGAATGTTATAATTTGTATTGAAACACATCACCACCAATTATTTTTTATAAATACTCTTTATTTTGATCGCTGTTCAAGTGATATAAAGCAAAATTTTTTAATTGTCTTCTGGTCTTTTATTTCACAATTTTATACATATTTCCCTAATCACAAAATAAAATAAATGAAATATTAATCAATTGATTCCCTGAAAATCAGTAATTTTTTCATGTTTTTAAAATTATTATTCGTTGTTAATAAATTAGCAATCAATATTATACAAAAAATTTAATTAATGAAAATAAAATAAGAAAGAGTACCTTTTCACATCATTTATAATTCATGTCTTGAAATTTAAATTTTATAATGGATTATATGAAAAATAATCAGGTATAGTTTCCACTCTGTTTTAAATAAATAAGTATATGAAAAGTAAAAAATATTGCAACTAAGCAATTTAGAAAATATTTTTTAAGAATAAACAGCAATGAATACATTTGATTGGAAAAAAAAATGTGGTATGATGTGAGAAGAGGCTCTAAGCGATGAGATATATTAAAAGTCGCCGCTAAAACTGGAAAAAAAACTTAAGATCCCTGCTATAAATTACTCGTGAGCAATTTTCACGCAAAAAGAAAAATGATTCTAGATTTCAATTTCCCTGACAAAAAAACATGTATATTATGTTACAAAAAACCATTTAAGACATATAATATTTTAGTTTTTAGGTTGTGAAGGAAATTCTACCTATTTTTCACCACTTCTTTTTACATCAAACAATAAAATTTTTACACTGAGGTAACTTGAGAAGACTACATGAATTTTCTTCTTATTGTTAAGTCTTTATTTGAATTTCCGAATATGTTAAAGAGAATCGAAAGGTTTAACTGTCGCAATTGAAAATCAAACACTTCAAGTAATACTTTTTTTCATTTGGGGCTTTTTACCTTTATACTTCTGTCTTGAAATCGTAACCCTTCCACCCAATAGTTTCCTGTGAGACATTCTAGCTTTCAATTTCTTTAACCGTTCAATCTTTACGTATGTCATCTTACATTCGGCCTCGACGTTTTCAATTCAATAAAATTTATACGTTCCTTGAGAGAGGATGCATTTTGTTGCACGTGGCAAACCAAGAAAATAATAAATGGCGAGAGAAAAGAATAGAACAAAGAAAACGAGATTTTAAACCTGAAAAATCACTTTAACCCCCTCCTCCTCGAGCAAGACGAGGCAATCTCCTAAAGTTGCGAAGAACCCAAAATCACTGTGTGGAGCGTGTTACAAAGCATTACATTTTACACTTTTATGGAAGAAAAGAAAAAAGTCGTTTCCCCTTTAAACGCCTTCTATTTCATGATGAGAATTTTATTCACGATGTAACACGGTATTTATGCCAATAACAAAAGAGAAAGAGCTCGAATAAGGGGAAGAGGCACAGCAAATAGTATTTTATTTATCCATATATTGATTTCTAGCACGAAACTTAGGCAGTTTGACAAATAGTAGAGGAGAGCTCATTGGTTGTGGCACAAAGAGGAAAAGTTGGAGATGACTAGCATACAAAGAGACAAGTCATCCAGGAAGCGGTAAGTATCTACATTAGTATCTTCTACAGGCATAGGTCTAGCCTCCTACAGTTCGCTCAAAGGATAAAACCACTCACCCGTCCGAGCTACTGACAATCGAAACCGGCCGATTCAGCTCAAACATGAATGAACGAACGCATTGGCAGAGGGTTACCTTTTCCCGAGTCTTTCGCCAATCACTTTTCGAAATCGCCAAAATTAAGGATTTTTCCAAAATTACTCACAGTCGTTTTCTGTGGGAATTTAATGATTTACTAACATTGTTTCTATTCTTAGTCTGTACATAAATAACGCTGCACAGTATTTATATACAGTATTAATATGTATATATAAATGTAGGCTTGACAATTTGTTGGTTCATTTAGAAACAAGTTTTAAAAATTCATTGGCATTTTTACTAAAAAACAAATTTATTAATTCCTTTCAAAAACAGAATGAACAAAGATGTAGCTCCATACTGTAAGCTGTAGTTTTATGTTCAATTAAAGTGTACACAATTTTTTTCTAATAATTTATAATATTCTTCTCTAGACACTAAAAATAATTTATTACCTATTTTATTATTAATTTATTGATTATGTAAACAAAATATCCTCAAAAAGTTACTTAAATTTTGGCAGGAGAAAAGAGTTTTCGATTCTTAGTGTGAACTTTGATATTATACCTTCTGTACAGTCATTTGAATGAATTGACTGCCAATTTAGGTTGATAACAGGAAGTGTAAATAAACAGCTGCAAAATGAGGCATGAGAAGATACATTCTATCACACAAACATACACAAAACATTCCTAAATTACTTCTCATCAATTTGAAATTTCGCATAATTCCTTTTTTACCAATGATGAAAACGATTATGTTTTCACGGCAAACAAATGTTAACTGCAGTCTTAAAGTCATTTGTACTGTACGTCTAGAAATCTACAAAGCCCGAGACAGTTGCAGATTAATTATCTTTTCTGATTTTCAGGGTTGCTATATGTTTCATGAAACACAATAAAGAATTCACAATATTGTTGAAGCCAACTTAATGATTTTGAACATTGTGGCATCGTCGGAGTGTGTGAACCTGATCACACCAAACTTAATACTTAGAATTTTTCCTGACGAATACAGCTGTCAAGATGTTAGGAACTATTATTGCTATAATATTGTATTGTGTGTATCGTTGAAAAGAGAGTTATAGAAATTCAATATGAGTGAATACGAGGTAATATCCAATGATACTTTAAACTAGATACTAACTTTTTGATGGAATTATTATCTGTTAATCACAATTCGCCATATATTTGTCGCTTTAATACTAAATGTTGCATGATTTCTAATCCAAATGGTGCTTAACTTGGTTTGGAGACATTTCTAAAGTAGTCTTTAAGAAGTTTGTATTCTATTAACTTATGACCAGTCGTCTCTCTCTCTCTCTCTCTCTGGAATGGTGAATGTGAATATGATACATATCAGTAGTTATAGAGTGATGTATCTTTCTCCAGTTCTGCACCAGATGCTGTCCATCGGATTCACATTCAGAAAGATTAAAGCCCATAGTTTCAGTCAGCTTTTGTTTTAAAGTAATTATCCCTCTCTCACATGTTGTGAGAGATGCCACTCTTCACCACAGCAGGTTGCCCTAACATCATGATTTCGACTTCATCAGCTGTGAACGGTATACTACCAACATTTCTTTATTGTCAATAAGAATAGTAAGAATTAATATAACAAACTAAATAGGCTAATCAAATATCTTTAGGCTACCAAATACGAATTCACTAAAATGTCAGATTTAGAATAATTTATTAATGCTTGAGAAAATATGCCATAAAATTAAATTTGGAATCTCAGATGTTTGCATAGCTGTATACAAACTTTCACAGAATCCAAACAGGTTTCATAAATGACAGTTTTGAGTTATTAAAGTGCAGTTGATGTTTGAAGAAATCTTTAGTTTTCTGTAATTTTACACACATTATTAATAAATGAGCAGAGGAAATATATAACTTTAATAAAAACTTGCATATTCCGCCGGCTTTTAGCCAAATTATATTACTTTAACGTTGAGTAAAATTTGCTTATTAACTCTTTTAGAACGAGGGAAAAATACATTAATTAATTAATATAGCTATATTTAAGTATGAGTGTTTCAATAAATTTACTGTAAGATAAATTAGTATATACTTATTGAAATTTATTAATAAAAATATGATTTTTCCTAGACACATAAAGTTCTATCATGATTGACGAAACTTTTCTGTCCTAGATAAAAAATTTTGGTCAGCTTTGAGATAATCGGAGCAAATTTTCTTCAGGTTCATTTATGAAGAAAAATTGTTAAATATCAATGTAAGAACAACAGATGATAAAAAAAATTAACCTTATTCTTTCCTGTTGAAGTGAACTTATTTTTACAAAGGAATAATCTGAAATATATATGAAAATATATATATATATATTAAAATTATAAAATTCATTTTTTCATAATAACTCCTGCAGCCCACAGTGATAATTAATTATTTTTTTCGTATTTGCCGCAGGGAAAAAAAGCTTCTCCATCAATTTCTAAAAAGGTAGCAAAGGTTAAAAATTTTTATCACCGTTTTGAGAAATTTTTATAAAATAAGAAAAGTAAAATTGCATAAAATAAATAGCAAATTATATTTGCAATATTATTAAAATAATAATAATTATGCATATATTAAATTAAAAGTAATATATATATTAGAGATATCACAGCAAAATTTAATTGGTAAATAGCATGTTTTACAAAAAATTAAATGACTGAAACTGCAAACCCAAGTGATGTGTGGTTGATGATAAAATCAGTAGTTAAAATAGCCGTCATTGTTGTCTATAACCCCTGCAACCTATCTCGACATAGAATCAAATAGGTTTTTGACATATCTTTAGAGTATAGCAGTTTATAAAACTTCCACGTGTTGATAAAACTGATCTTTTGTAGCACATAAGATGTATTTCAAGCCAGTTGTTGTGCAAACATAGAATATATATGTTCGATCGATGATAAATCCGCAGAATAAGATGGCCATAGAAGCAATACAATCTGATATATACAGAGCTCTTGAATATTGCGTGCCATGTGTAAAGTCCCTCATTACCTTGTTTGAATATGGCTGAAGCAAATGCTGAATATATGAGAGGACTACAGGCTCCGACTCCTCAAAGCTACTCAGTATTATAGTGGCAATACTTTTTAGAAAGATATGAGAGATAACTCCAAACTATGACTCAGTGTGCAAGACAATTGAAATTCAGTAGTCTCACCACGATATCTCCCTACATTCTCGAATCCATTCATTCTGGTATTGCATGCAGAAGCAGGATTCTTTCCCTCCTACATTCAACAATTAGATCCGCATCATAGTTGCTTAATTTCGTTTAACACGATCATTGATTTTTCTTCAGGATAATCCGCAATCCCTATTGGCAACTTTTTGGTTTGAACTGGGAAACTTACTCGAAAGATGCTTGATTTTTTTTTCAAGACAATTAAATTTACGTAAAAAATCGCATGAAAAGTCACTGAAATATTTTAAATCAGCTATCGCTTTCTATTTTATATAGTGCTTGTAGATGGCACAACAGTCAATCGTGATGTACTTATGCGTTGCAATGCTAATGATTTGCATTCCTAAATGCTACAAACGGATTATATAAATTTCATATGATTTGCATGCTTCATTCAGAGTTTTGCATTTTGGATAGTCAGCAGTGTGTGTGTAGTAATTTCTCAAAAATATTCTGTCCAACTACTTACTTATTCAAAAGAATAATGAATAAAATATATTATTCCCTGAAAGTAAGTAAATCGAAAAATATTCTGTTTATCTTTTCTTTTATTTGACATTGGAATTCCCGAAATATTGAAAATTTTCATCTGAGATAATCAATGTAATGAATCTTTAACACAAGTTTATTTTCAACCATTAGAACTTACAGATTAAAATTATTGATGAACGATAGATTATAAATTAAAAATTCAACAAAAAGTTAATCAAGGAATGCGAAATTTGTATTAACGGTACATGTGTGAACCAGAGTTATAGATTTTAAAATAACGTGACAAAACCCTACAGTAGTTTAAGAAAATAAAAAAAAGAAAAACATGAATTGCTTGAAGATTTTATATATTTTCTAATAATTGTGATGTTTCAACTTCGTATTAAGGAATTATCCTTCAAATAAATAAACTACTGCAAAAATGAAATATTTCATTGCTTAATATAACATAAGCCATTTACATATTTTGCAAAAAACTTGGAAACAAACATGAAAAAATTTAGCTATAATTGAAAAATTTTACCAATAAATATGATATGGTGAATTTTCGAAATACTCGAAAGCCATGCCAAATTAATTGACATTATTATGAAAACATTGCACATACAAATGAACAGTAAGGTGAAAAGAATTTAAAAAATACTCGAGTATCGAGTGATATGGACATTAATTCACTGCCGGCCATATTAGATAATTTATATCCAAAAGTCCAGGAAGACCCCTAAGGATCAGGTGAAATTTAAAAAGGATTTATAGAATTCTGAGTATTTATTGAGAGGGGACTTATATATAAAACTTAATAATTTACTTTAAAATTTAATTTTCAATAAACAGCTTAAAAAATTTTAACTTTTAACATAACAATCCTTAGATTATATTAGTTATCTTTTTTTTAGGAATGTAAAGATATTCACAAAAAATATATCAAATTAGTCCATAATAAGCAAATATTACTTTTAGCTTTTTTTAGTTTTAAATTGGTTGATCACTTTAACAATTAAATAAGAAATTTATTCACAAAATGTAACGAATAGTGTTAATTAATTTAAGATCTAATATATAACATGTTACAGAAAAGCAGCATCCACATCCATGGCATTAACTTTTTGAGAAATTATATTTTAAATAAACTTACAAATAAGCCAAAAAATTATTATGTAAAATATATATTTACATTTATTACGTTATTACGACTGTACCATAATAAGCAGCTTCAAACCAAATTTCAAAAAAGGTTTCATTCATGAATCTAACACAACCACTACATAAATCATATGCAAAATTGCAGCCTGTGTTTATAAAAATTTATTAATATGTGCGAAATTAAAATTGAAAATGGTACAAAAAAAATCCAATGAAAAACTTTTTTAAACTTTTTGTTAATGCTCTTAGTCAAATATAATCTTTTAAAAAATTATTAATAACATAATTATGTTTCATACTGTGTATTTTAGAAAAAAATTTGCATGACTTGGTCGTGAAAGAAAAGCATTTTTCTTAAAAGAGGTTTATGTCGCAAAAAAAAAAAAAAAAAAAAAAAAAAAAAAAAAAAAAAAACTCAGAACCCTCACATTAGACTAACACGAAAGAATTCTTATCTAATGTACCCAATGACATTTTAAGTAGTTGTCCGACGCTGAAATGGATCACACTGTAAGAATCAGGGAGTTTGGTTAATGGACGGACTATAGGACTGAAACATTAGACTAAAGAAATATGATACTTACTAGGTATTGGAATAAGTAGTCCATTAAAATATGCAAAATTATTAATTATGGAAACGGGAGAAAGCCCAGTCAGCTTTTAAAGTAATTCTGAATATTTCCGAGGCTTCAACACATGAACAAATCCCACAAACAGGAGGACAGAATTATTGGAAGGATCGAAGAAGGGCGAAAAATAACAGATGTTGCCAGGGAGTTCGACATTGCTCACAACGTTGTTTCACGGCTGTGGAAGTCATTTAAAACTACAGGAATGAGTAGTAGGCGGCACAGGGAAGGTCGTTTTAGAAGTACGACGCCTGCAGAAGACAGATATATCGTCCTATTAGCAAAAAGGAACAGGCACACCACAGCTCAGCAGGTATCAAATCAGTTTCTTGCTGCCTCAGGAAAGCAAATCTCCCGAAAAGCTGTTGCCAGACGTTTGAGGGGAGGAGGACTATACGCTCGCAGACCTGTTGTGTGTGTCCCATTGACCAGACAGCACCGTACTGCTCGTTTGCAATGGTGTCGTGAGCATCGCAATTGGACTGAGCAGGACTGGGCATGAGTACTATTCTCAGGTGAGAGTAGGTTCAGTCTGTCACCGGATTGTAGACTCCAATTGATCTGGCACGAGAGTGGTACAGCTTATCGTTCAGAAAATATCCAGGAAAGGGACTGATATCCGACATGCAATGTCATGGTGTGGGCTGGCACCATGATCAATGGCCGCACGCCCCTACATGTAGTTGCGAATGGGACTATGACTGGAAAACGATACATTAATGAAGTTCTACTTCCTCAAGTTCGTCTCTTCCGTGGTGCTGTCGGTGATAAATTCGTTTTTATGGACGACAACGCAACATTTCATCGAACACTCGCTGTTCAGGACTGTCTGGACAGCTAGGGTATTCAACGCATCGTATGGCCATCACGTTCTCCAGATTTAAACCCCATTGAAAATGTGTAGGATGCTTTTGGGAGGCAAGTTGCTGGCCGAAACTATCTTCCGACAAACAAGAACACCCTCATCCGTGCACTCACAGGGGAACGGGATAAATTGCCTCAACGGCCGCTGGATAATGTTGTGCAAAGTATGATACGACGTGTGGAATGTTGCATAACTCTCCACGGTGGACATATCCCGTACTGATACCTTTCTTCAAGGTGCCTGCTGACTTTTAGATGTATTGTTCTATTTTTCCGTATGCAGCATCAAATGAACATTTTTTTCTTTCATATGTTTCACAGCTTTTTTACTTTCCAGAACAATAAATATTCTTTATTCTAATGTCTTAACAGTGTGGCAACTATATTTTATCCTACTATGCCTCATGTCTGGCTTAATGTTATGCTACATTGCAATTTGTGATCCGTCCTTAACAATTGTCCAGCAATGTATATATACTATTATACGTATGTTTATAACAAACCGTTAATGATTAGTTTCTGTTACATAAAAGTACCTTTCTAAGTGTTAAAGACCACACACACAATTTTTGTTTTACCGATTTCTTAATATTTAGTACTGTATATATCACATATTACCTTTAAGCAACTGTCAACTTGTTTACTTAAAAGTAATGGAAGTTTAATAAGAACCAGCGTAAGTAAATATGAACTCGTTTCATTTTGTGTAAATAAATAATTTTTTTATATAAAAGAATTATTCGTATATTATTGTAAATAATTTAAATATATATGGCGTTATTTATTTTGCCAATCATAGAGTTCCATGTAGGTGATTAAAATCAATATCACAATAATATTGCGAAAATAAGGTTATATGTTGAGATAAAAATTCGAACTAAAAGGAAATTTAATTTGTACTTTTAAATAAAAATGTAACCAGCTTAAAAAAAGTATATAATGCTAATTATTTCAGCTTTAGTGTATTTACTTTTAATTTCAAATATAAAAGAAGGGCATTATCTTATATAATTATATTAATATTTCTAAATATAGTGTTACATTTTTATAAACAATTTTATTTGATATGAAACAATTTAAATTTTTCTATAATTAAAAATTAAGATACAATTTCGCATGCAGTTTTTTAATGATATTCAATATCAAGAATACTTTATATATTAACCCTAGATAACCTAATGATTAAATGGGAGTATAATCTTTAAGCCTTAATGAAACTTTTATATTGCACTGAATACCCAGGATACTTGAACAATGTTTTTCCCAATGTTAGAAGCAAAATAATTAAAAAATTAAAATGTAATAACTGAAAACAGTATTTAAAAAACTCACATTTCGTATTTCTCCTAAAAAATTTTTTTCACTTTTAGATTGATGTCAAACAAAAATTTACACTATTTAAAATTTTGTTCCAGTGAGAAAGTGCACTTTTATACATACTATTTAAAACAATAATAAATATAGCTTTTTATTCTTAATACAATGTTTCGCACTTTTTTGGCTAAAAAGTGCTCTTTCGCAATTTTCATGCAATTTTATTTTTCATGAAAATAGTCAACGTGTGGAAACAATTGTATTAGGTTTTATTTACAAAATTAAAATGATATGTTGTAACATATATAATGTAATACATATATATAAGATAAGCCCACTGAAGAATCATTTGGGGCAGGTAGTGATTTTGAGAGTGATCAAATTCTCTCCCCCCACTGGATTGGTGGAGCTCAGTAGGCTGGGGTTATATAATGTACCAACTCCTTCCGATTTTTGTGGCGTGGAAGTAGAGAAGAGGATACCAGCTCAGATATGACCTCGTTACTTGACTATGGTTCAAAATTAAGAGGTATTTGGTGATGGTTGAGTTTTCCAAACCTGTTAACTTTAAAGTACAGTTCTGCACTTGCCTGTACCGCTATCTATGTATATAAGCGTATAGTACACTCTTAAAAAAATCGAGTGGTTTTTCACCACTCGATGAGAGATTGATATTTAGTACTCCATAAAGATACAAAATGAATCCTTTTCTACTTAATTGGGTAGAGAAGCTCTCTTTCAAGCTCTCCATCCCCGATTCAAAGCAATTTTCACTTCTTTTTTGACGTGTTTATGGCACAAAGCAAATGGGATGTGCTCTGATTGGTTTAAATCATCACGTGACTTTATGCTTTCTGTTTAGTTTTGCCAAAAATGGAGGAATTTAGTACTGCAATTTGTAAAAGCTACCTATTAGAATATTTGAAATATAATATAATTGGACAAAAAGTAGTGCAGAAATATATATTACGGTAAATCTTTATTTCTTATAATTTACTGAATGACTAAATCAAATCTTCATATTTGTGAATTTTCACCATTATATAAACTTTGGTATTCGAAAGTGTTAATGAATGAATTCGATTGAATTCCTATTCGAGTAATAGTTATAATGTTTGAAATTTCTGATTAATTGATAATATTTAATAATATATGTGTTTGGAAATTTTATTTTTTATTTCAAATACTCTATTTTCTGCCAAAATTTAATTTATTATTAATGAATAGTAAATTATAATGAATGTATTTTTAAATCCTTTTATTTTCGAAACAGCGTGAATATGGCTATTAATTTTCTCGTTAATTTAAATATCCACAATGTATATTATAGTAATATTATTTAATATAGTGTATTGTACTGAATTGAAAGTGCGATTAATATGAAATGCAACATTTTACCAATAAATAAAAATACATTTTTTCGTAAATAAAATTAGAAGCTTTTTAATTTAAATCTTAATAAAATATAAAGCAAATATTAATCTGCAGAATATTACTTGACAGTATGTATTTTATTTATTAAAATTTTACTGACTATTTTTGTTTTGATTGTTACTAAGAACAAGCATTCGTAGATAAAACGAAAAGAAATTGTATGTATCAAAATCTATTAATTTGTATATTTTAGAATTTACAGCTAAGCATTTTTTTGACGGAAATATAATTTATATTCGTATTTTATGGTTCTCATTGTCATCAGTGAAGAAAAAAATAAAAAAACAAAATTAGCAAAAGTAAATCTGAAACATGTTGTTATTTTGAAGATGATGAAATGCAATATAAGGAAGAAATGACTGAGATCAGATATATTCTGTATAATATGTAATCAAAATAAGTTTTATGAAGACTGAGAAAATGTAAACTATTGTTATTACTAAAACTATTAATTTCATTGTGCTTGTAAAATTTATTTAAAAGTTTGAAGTAATATTCTATGTTTATGTAAGAACGCGGTAACTTAATAATGTTTTTATATCTATTTTGAAGTAAAAATTTCTAAATTTTTAATTTGAATTTAATAGCTTAAAAAAATAAATATCCAGTATTTATATTTCACTTGACCATAGTTTTTACATGTATGATGTTATTGAGTAAATGACATGAAAATTCCAATCAGTATTTTCAGTTAAAATCTCTTATTAAAATTTTTCGGTTTTAAAGTTGATTTTAAAATAATGAAAGGTAATTATTCATTAAATTATACATTAAATTAATATTACTTGGTAATAAGATTAAGAAATTTTAATAATGTGTTTAAATCAATTTTAAAATATTTTTTTTATCGATAAAACTATATTAATTTTATAGTAAATTTATAATTCATTTAATATTTTCTAAATTTTTTAATTTGAATTTAATAGTTAAAATATAAATATCCAGTATTTATTCACTTAACCATAAATAGTTTTTACATGTATGATATTATTAAACACATATGTGTATACGTGTGTATTTTTCCTTTCAGATAATTACAAATTGAAATGCCTAGTGAAATTTATTGAGAAAAAATATTTGACCTTTGGAGAAAATGTCTGAAATTAAATAACATTTTGTGATGAAAAATAGTCAATGTATTGTTCTATTCTATTACAGAATTTATGTCTCTAAGTATCCAAAATTAGCTGCTTTCAACGAAGCATTAATAATATAAAATCTGTATTTTTTGCATATTTGAGGATGAATTTTAAAGTATTCATGAAAATTCTAAACTTTTATATCAACATTATTTTTTAAAAATGCCACAGTGACTTAAGCACACCAAAATTTACAATTCCTTATATAATTTTTACATCTGGATTTTTAATGGTGGATTACGAAAAATGCTGTGCATGAATTTCCAAGTTTTTTGATTGCATGCGAATAATATGTTTTAAATTACTTTAATGCCAAAAAAATTAGTTGAAATTTTATAGAGAAAGAGGTTTTTTTTTTAAAATAAAAATGGAAGAAAGATCTTATTGTTATTTTGATATTTGTTTAATGATTCCATTATCAAAAAGAAAGTAATTAAAATCTATATTTTACAAAATATGCAGTATTACTTATGTCTTTTATTATATTGTAGTTTTTAATCTTGTATTTTAAAAAATCATTTTATTTGTAATGTATTTGAGTATTAGTGTATGTGATACAAAATCAAGGTTTAAATTGTTTTCTGTAATTTGTAAAAAAAGTATCTGTTTTTCAGTTAAAGTTGATTGATTCAAAAATGCTTTAAATTTAGAAATAAATTTATGTATGCACATATATATTTTATGTAATGTTTAATAATCCATTTTGTAAATTATGATAAGGGTTATATCTATTTCATAACAAGGAAAAAATCCCAAATTATTTTGTATTTGTTCCATTGTATATCAATAATTTATCATTTTTGCCACATTTTTATAAACATTTTCAAAAATTGCTAGATAATCATTAATTTACTAACTTCAGTTACTAAGTTTTAATTAATTAATGAGAATGTCATTTTTTAACAAATTACTTTTGCTTTAAATTGCAATAAAAAGTTATATTAATTTAATATAAATAATTATTCTCTTTATTACAGATAGATTTGGAATTTGATATTTAATATCCAGAAGCTGACAGCTTTCTTAGTAAATGTCCTACATAATATGCTCCTAGAATATTATCATATGTTCAAAAACTTGTCCTATAACATGAAATAAATATGTGAGAATTGAGGATGGTATATATTTTTGGCTGAATATAATTTTAATACATAATATAATTACATAGATATCAGATGCCTTGCAGAAAAATAAGGCTTTATTTTTGAAGTATTATTATATAATTTCAGTGTTAAAGTTTATATAAATACTAATGAGATTGTAAATACTATAGAAATTTTAGTTATTATGCTTTTTTTTTTTTTTTTTTTTTTTTCGTATTAGGTGAAGAGATCTTTAGAAGAAGAACAGTGCTCAAAAGTAGTCAACTATACTTGCTTGGGTGTGATCAAAAGCAAGAACTGAATGCGAAATATTTTTACCTGAGAATAGTAATTTATTGATATCGAATATGCAAGATTAAAAAACATTCAATACTTTATAAATGTTTTCATATGTTTAATGTTAAGTACGATGATAAACTTACTGTATTTATAAATTAAAAAATGGTCCAGTTGGGACTTAAATTGAATTAATATACTCTTACTATAATCGATCAGGATCTAAATTTTGCAAAATACATGCATTAAAATGCATATTATCATTTTTATTCTTATTTTAATAGTATTCTTATTTTGTGTTATTAAATTCAAAAAATTAAGCCCCAATACTAATTTGACATCATAAACATAAGAATTTTTGTGTACATATTTTTATTTAATTTTTTCTGTATTAAAAATTGAATAAATGTTTTTTGTATGATCTTACATTTTATTTTTAATTTTATTCTTAGTTTCATTGAAGTTATTTTCAGTTTAAACTAAACTTTAAAAATATATCATAAAACAAGATTTATTTGCAAAAACATAAGTCAGTTTTGTTCACAACAGAATAATTTGTAAATATTTGTCTTTATCCTCCTGTAACTTCAAAAAAGCATATTATCAATATTCAAAAATAAATTTTTAACTATACTTTAAATAATATGGATTTTTTCAAAAGAACTTAAATTATATTTACTTACATAAAATATTTATGTATTTTTTAAATTGTGCACAATTTGTTGTATTAATAATATTTGTAAAAGTTAATTTTGTACTTATGGGCCTATAGTAAACTAAACTGAAAAATAAGTAGTGTGACGATTTTTTCTTGAGAGTGCTACACTCACACGTAAAATTAAATGTACATAAGAAGTAATGTAATAAATGACTAAACAAATTTCTTAATATTGTATGTAATTTAAAAACCACTATAATTATCCAAATCAATTAAAATGTCATATTCAACTGTAATGTTATATTATTGACTAAAGAAATCATATCTTTATATTGTAATTGCCAAAAAAAAAAACATAAATACTTAAAATAAAGAATTCAAAACCTAATTTCTTCACTAAGTTGCCAATATAAAAAAATCAGCAATACTTTTATAAAAGATTGAAATTCATTCTTTTTTAATCTAATTTACCCCTTTAGATGATATGTTGTTACTCCTCTTAAAAGGAGTCATTTACCCGCATCTTTCAAAAGAGTGAGTTTCTATCTTAAAGATTGGTTGAGTTTTGTGACAATGAAATAGTGAAATATCACTCCTTCTGAGTGAAATCCACTCGATTATATTTTAAGAGTGTATACATTTTAGAATTCGTTGATAAACATATTTATTTCCTAGAAATTGAAACAAATCTGTAAAAATACCCCGAGAAAAAAAAATCTAATCACTTTTGTAAAATGCTGTATGCATATTTTTCACTAATTTAATCAATAGACAAATGCAACGGAAATTTCACAATGCAATAAACATACTTATACGTTGCCGTAAACAACATAAAAGATTACATGAATCGCATTACTATATTATTATTAAAAATCTAATAAGAGAATATGTTAGCGTTTAATCTAGTTTGTAAGACATTTTAGACTCTACTAGCATCCTTAGGTCCCGTTCTAGTTAGCCATCGCGTGCAAAAAATGACCGTTGAGCGACAAACAAACAAACAAAATAAACTCTACTAGCTCTAATAAATATAATAGTGTTCACCAATTCTTTTTATACTTCTGAGCTATCGCAATAATTACAGCAGTATTAAAGCGAGATTATAATAAGCCTGATTCTTATTTATTTCCGAGATTCAATACAGATGACCCCCTTCTTGTGCTGAAACATGTTTCTATTGGCATCCATTTCCGACCATTCTGTGTTAATTGGAATAAATTTTGTCAGCAAACCAGATTACTCGCTTGAAAACAAAAGACATTTTGAATATTGAAACCGAAGAATAATATTCTGAAAACAATAGCATCGTAATATTCTTGTTATGTCGTGTCACCAACAGAGGCGATACCTCACTGTTACCATTTTGATTACTCGAGTCTTTATTCACTGTAGAATATTTCAAAATATTTTGCATGGCCGATATTATCAAGTGCGTGTACTAAATGCTTACTCATACTCATCCCCTAATAACACTGAGATTTATTTGCAATTGTATAGCCGAGGTAGGAACCCAATGCTTATCGTATCGTCTTCCAATTCAACAACTCATTCTCTTGAAACCCTTTTTGGATATGTATATGTCTAGATACTGGGGCTTCCTTTTAAACCATAGCATCTGGTCGAATTAGGCTTACTTGTGAAAAAACTAACCTCAAAGCGACAAACAATCAAAACGAAACTTGCAATTATATTATGAACAGGAATTTCCTATCAGTGCAACTCAATACGGTTAAGTAACTGGCTATGAAATACATTAATAACTTGATTGTTTTGAAAAATCTGGTTAGAGATTACTCAGTTATAATACATAATCTGTAGTAAATACAAATTTGTCCTAATTCATTTCTTACAAAGTTTGTATGTTTTTCTATTAAAAAAATGGGAATTATATGATTTTTTAACAATTATGTAATTTCATTTTTTGCATTTCGATTAAAAATTATTGTAACATTATTCCCGAATCCACTTTGACTTTTTTTCTAAAATTTTTATCAACAGTTATAATTATAAATAAGTGTTAAAATATTTATTTTTGAACAAAGTTATTGATTTGTTAGGTGGTTTTTCAATTTGAATAGAAACGTTTTTTAAAATGCGAATTATGTATAGAATTGATAAATAATTGAGAGTGAATGAAACTTATGGTACGCGTTCTTATACACGTAACAAAAGTTTACCATCGATACACTAAATGTTGTTCTAGAGTGGGGTATTGTTTTTCATCATCCTAAAAAAAAAGCAAATATTCGTGAAAGAGTAACAAATCAAAGAAAAACATCATATGTCTGCTTGTGTTGCTCTTAATGATCCAATTCTCCTAAATCCTTTTCTAACATGCGACACATTCTTACACAGACAATAATAGTGAAGTGTTACACTATTGTTGACTCTCTAAGAATAGTGTGTCACAGGATATCCTGCGACAAATTCATTAGATCCGATGAATTCTTGTTCAGCACGGCTTCCAGAATTGGTTCTAGAGGAGTATTTAAAATACTATATGGTGTACTAAATCGAGTACCCTATGTTTTTAACAATAGGATGTTCTTTTGCATCATTTATGAGCAGAGACGCTTCAGACTTTCGTTGAACGCTGTAAGACACTATTACAGCCTATACTGCATTCTTCATCCGTATTAGTGATGAGTCATCGCAGTCCTAGAAGTAGCATTTCTCTCATTTGTGTGTGAAACTTATAATAATAAATTATCCTTTTAATCTAATATGATCATTACCTTTATCAATTTTGCTAACATGCATATGAATTTTCTATCAATTTAAAATAACTTCTTAATGTTATACTTCTACTGATATGCAATATATTTTTCAATTAGTGATTGCTGTTACAAGTTTGTTCAGGATATATTAAATTTGAAAAGTCTAACTCAAGATTAAGTATCGACATTTGAAATGGTTATCGCTTACTATTGTGGATAAAAATTACTTAAATTTTATTTAAAAAAAAATAACTATTACAAAAGACACATAAAACTATTTATTACACATAAAATTAGCAATTTTTACTAAATTAGGTAATGATAATTATTATTTTAATACTGTTTCTCATTTTTATTTACAATTTGATCACAGATGCATTTAATAGTTTGGAATTCATTTTAAATCAGATTTAGTTATTGTGCCCTGTAAATAAGAGATTTTGCATTTTATTCCAACAGTTAAGTTTTTAAATTTTAACTTCGGTTGAAAGGTACCTTAAAAAATCTCGCGAAATCTGTTTTACTTTTGTATACAATGTGTTAATCGGAAAGCACATTTAAAGTAATGCTTGTGGGGTAAGTATGATATAAATCTCTTAAATCATAGTCAGTATTGCGAAGTTTCAAATGAATATGCAATGAGATTAATTCATAATATTTTGGGCTTGTTCAACTATCTACGTTCTCGGCATATTGTTTCAATGACCATTTACTTAATATACAAAATGAATCAATTATATTATCATTGCGACACACTAGATCAATATCAATTACGAACAAATATCCTTTGATAAAAACAGTGAAAAATTTTGAGAGCATTTAATTTGGTAAGATATGTTGGACAACATAATTTTCTGTGTATTATAAAAAAAGCATTTTTATGAATAACAGTAAAAAATAGAATCATTTTCCGTTCCTTTGACTTCACTCTTCCTTAAGAAATCTGTGACACACATAGTCATTGAAAATGTGTCAGGAATTTTTTGTGAATTATTTAAATATTATTATCAGAGTGAAGTGTGCGTATAACGTAATGGACGTGTATATTAACTTTTTCTACATGCACATGCTATATCATCAAAGAAGCACGTACTCACTTTTATTAAATCTATTTCCAAAGGTTGCATATTAATAAATCTTTAAATCAGACAAAGAAATGCCGATCATCAATCAGTTTAAATAACACTAGTTTTTCACTGTGAAACACAAAAACACAAATAACCATGATTTGTATTTTCATACGCACAAAAAAGTGAAGAATAATAAATTTAAAAGACATGTTAAAATGGCCTTTAACATTTCTTTTAAATAATTATTTCTTGTGAAGCATTTATTTAAATTTTTGCGACTTTTATGCAAACAAGCAGGGTACTTATTTAACTGCTTATGCAAAATTCTTTGATTACTGAATGATTAAAATAGTCAATATTTTACAAATAAATTTGGTGATATTGAAAAGTCTGAATCATATTTTTCATTGTCACAGAACAGTATCCTAATTTTTGTTTATTTCTCTTCAGAAATAAATATGTTAATTACTAGTTAAAAATTACCTTTTGTTATTTCATGAGTATATTTAATAGAAGTTGCTGCTAAATATAATTCATACTTTTGCCTTGCTTCAATAAAAAAGAAAATTCTGCTGCGCCGTCAAATAGAACTTTTCATGAAAAAAGCAAGACAAAAATACCAAGCAAAGATGAACTTTTTACATCGCCCAGCATAAAATAAATAATGCCTTTTCCAGGTAGAGTAATACAAACAGAAAAGAATCGTTATAAAGAGAAAATGTAAAAAAGATGAAACCCATTGTATCCTTTTTCAAAGTACTACTGTCTCGGAAAATTTCTATTGAAAGTGCTTTTTCTAAGCAAACCGAACCTACTTAAGAACATACGTCAAAACTTAGTCAATATATACAGAGCTCTCCGCAGCGAAAGGTTTACCATTTGAAAGGGAATTCTCGCCAAATATGGCGCAATTGATGTTGAATCCCTTCCGGCAGCCGCTTTCTTTCCCTTTGCTAACGTGATAGTACTCGAGAGATATGTATGCGCCTTTCATTCTTAAACATTATCTCCCTCGCCCCCCTTTCCCATGTTCAAGTCCTCTATTTTTCCGACAGGAAGGATAAAAAGCAGAGCAAGCTGACATCGGCTGCAGCTTAGTCATCAAATTGTGGAAGACATGTTTAACTTGCGCTCCTCGCTGCCACAATGCTTAACCACTCGTGACTCTAGCAACAGCGAACACGTCCAGGCAAACAGTGCCCCCCAGTGGCAGGCAGCCTCGTCAAGTGCAACGATATGAGAGTAATAGGAGGGGGGGTTCGCTTTGCAGTAAGGTACTTGCTTGCTGAAATTGCTTCCTGTTTCGAAGCGCTCAGCCGCTAACAATGCCTCTAAATGGCGCCGTGCCCTACAAACGGCCGCCTCGTCCCATAATTGGAGCTTCGCAGCATTGATGTGTGATTAGATTTCATCAATCGTGTTAGCCAGCCAATCAACGGACTAGAGGAGCTGTCTGGCATGAGACAAATTGGATTACCTACCTTCGCCCAACGGCACACCACAGAAATTGAATCGTTTACGGCCTCACTGCTCCTCCCTCCCTTTAGCAGGAGCAAAAGGTAAACTCGTTATACCACATACTGCCATCTGCCGGAGACATTTCTAAACAATGGGTGCTTTGGCACCCCTATACATCCTCAAGCTATATCATACGCTCCACTAAAGTTTTCTTTATGCTCACAGGTATCCTGTTTCGAAAATGGTTCAAGAAAACCTCCAGTTTGCTTACCCACGAAAGAAAGTTGTTCAAGCTTGTGCAAATCCTATTGTATAATTGTTCATAATAGCAAACATTTAAAATGCCATTTCTCGTATTTCTTTAAATAACATGTATATTTAATCTAGTCAGTAAAGCATAAATCCTTACTATTATTAAAAATAAATAGATAAACATGGAGAACTTCAGACAGAAATTTATTTTCCTTTAATAGCAGTCTTTTGCTCAGTTAAAAATTACAAACAGAACAATTACGAACAAATAAAGCTATATTTACTATTCAGTCGAGTAAATAAACAAATTAAAATGGCAAAAAAGAAATTATTCATACAGGCTTGTTTTCTTTAGTATTTCAAAAATATAAAAGCTTAGTATATAACTCTCACTTATCCGTATTACGTTTGAAGGTCATTTAAGAAAAAAAATTATTTTCATCCGTGTGTAAACATTTTGTGTTGTAAGTAAAAGGCTGAACTATGCCCGCAAAGTAAGACTCACGTATGAAATCGGAGACTCCAGTTAAGAACACGTTTTTGTATAAAATGTTCCTAAGTAAGCATCTAACGAATATATTAGGCCTTGCATTTTGACAAATACCTTTTCTTTAATCAAACTTTATTAATTTACTATATATATATATACAGGGTGCGCCATAAATTCGTGCAAACTTTAAAACTTAAGTAAAAAAGAACAAATGATCTTAAAAAAGTGTGGTTTGCAGGAATGGCATCACAAAAAAAGACGGATTTTTTAAAAACAAAAAATATTAGTTTAAAAATTGACCAATAGGTGGCGCTGATGATGAATGATTTAAGCAAATTAACACAATACTAATACAATTCTGGATTTTCAAAGATTTATTTAGGCTGAAGTTGTTCAATATGACCTCCACCAGATTGTATTAGGCAAGTAAAGCGAGTCTGAACACCTGTGACAGCTGAGTACAGCATGTCTGGAGGAATCCCATACTGATATGCTGAATGACTTCTTTAAGTTCCGCCAGTGTGGAATGGGTGGACCGGTACACCAGGGATTTTAAATAACCCCACACCCAAAAGTCTGCAGGAGTCAAATCTGGTGATCGTGGGGATCATTTGATCTTACAGCCTCGACTTATCACTCGGTCTTCACCAAATGTTCGCAAAAAAATGTTTTTACTGAGGGGGCGGCATCAAATGAAGAGTCCATGTCCATTCAGGTGTTTTATTGCCAACCTGATTTGCATAAATCAGCTTCGTGTAAGTACCGCCGTGCCACTTATCGGCCTTGTTTTGAACTAATTTTTTTGTTGATAAAATAATCCGCCCTCTTTTTTATGACATTGGTGTAAATCACACTTTTTTGATATCATTTTTGCTTTTTCACAATTAATTTTTAAAATTTTGCATGAATTTATGGCGCACCCTATATATATATATATATATATCACTTATTTTATTTCGGCAATTTGGTAACTACAAAATTTAACACATATATCAATATTCTTGTGTAACATTAGATATCTGTATGACTGAAGTACTGTATTCGAAGGCTTATATTTCTATTTCCATTGTTATTTACCCACCCAATTTTTAAAAATATCTAATTGCTTGCATTAATTTAATTGATATCCCATTTATTATATTGATTGAAGGTAACTTACGATTAAAACAAAAGAAAATTTATCAATTAGCAAACATAAAAAGTAATGCAAGTTTACTCAAGTATGACAAGGAATATTCTTTTGATTGACTTTTTATGTGTGCTGGTTGGTGAAAACTATCTTTTAAAAGAGGGATTTTTTCTTTCATATAAAAAAAAATCTTTTTTTCTTTTAAATTAGTATATTTTCAAATGATTTATTTTGCTGATGATCAAACAACATGTTTTATTTTATTACGTTTATATTTGTGTAAAAATATTATTTTCATTCATCCTATAATAATCATAAAAGTCTTTTTTTGAAAACATGGATTTAAAATGAAATCTTGAAGCTAAAATGTTGATATTATCACGCTTGTAATAAACATTGAAATAAATGTTGTGTGTGAGCATCATTCTTTTTATTATAAATTTAGAAGTTAATACTTTTACTCGGTATTTTTAACTTCATTTTTTCATATTTTTACATTTTTTATTTATTTTTTTTAATACATTATTGCTTAGGTACTTATACATCTTGTTAAGTTATCCTTTTATGGGACCATTTTTTTTTCTAAAAATGTTATATTAAAGTATTTTTGGGATTGAGATTGTTTGATAAAACGAAACTTATTTAGCTTATTACCTTTTTTCATTATTGATTTGAACACCATTTTTGCTGAGGTTGGTAAGTTTGTCTCCCATCACCCACTGGGAAGTATGCAAAAGTAAAGTATCATTCACTTTAAATTTCTTTTTATGTTGCATTACATCACATTTATATAATATTATATCCAACTATTAAAATCTATGAAAGAAATTTATGAATTAGACACATTTTGTATACATGAATTTAAGAATTTATAATTATTTTCCATGAAACTTCAGAAAACTAAGATCAATAAATTGTGTGACATTACAAGAAGCACAAACCTATCTTGTACTCTTTCCATCTACTAGTATAGCACAAACGGCAATGTCTATATGTTTTTTGTAATTTGGTATATGTTTACT
This sequence comes from Latrodectus elegans, assembly GCA_030067965.1. Taxonomy (NCBI): domain Eukaryota; kingdom Metazoa; phylum Arthropoda; class Arachnida; order Araneae; family Theridiidae; genus Latrodectus; species Latrodectus elegans. The sequence goes on from CM057809.1 coordinate 60,009,746, forward strand.
AACTTATAGTCAATTGTACGTTTTCTAAACATTTAAACATTAATGAAGTTGGTGGGAAGTATACTTCCCACGGCTTTATAAAAAGTTATATAAAGTAATAAGTGATATTACGTAGAAGATAGTAATATGCAAATGTTAATGTGTATATACCTTTTGCATCTTATAATCTTAAGAATATTATTGTTAAATATGAATCATACGAACTTTAACACTGAAGCATACTTTAATGTGATATATAATAGTTAAAAAAAAGGATTTAAACACTAACAACACATATTATTGGGAAAATCACGCATCTCAACTTTAAATTATAAATTTAAGAGATTAATAGTAGAATGAATTATAATATTTATAAAATTATGGATTGAGAAACCTCAGCTTTAGCTTTCGTACTTTCCCCTAATAAACATAAAATTGTTTTAATGCAAAATTTAATAACATCCTTTTAATTTACAAAAAATTAAATGATGTATTTCAAAATTCTTCCAATTTCTGAAGAAAAATAAAATTTCATGAAACGAAAATATACTTAGTTTTAAAACTGGAATCAGGAAAAATATTATTCGAAGATTTATCTAAGGAAGAAAATAACTAAAATACTTGAATGAAACTAGATCTAATCGCCTGTTAATCAATTCACTGATTTGAACATGGCATCATAGCCGACGTACGAGACATGAGGCATAAAATCTCTAAAGTAGCGATCAAATTTAGATTTTTATAAGCAACCGTTCCACGAATAGTCCGGTATCGACTATCTGATAAAATCTCTGATAAAATAGCACTAAAAATATCTGATAAAATAGCACTAAAAATATCTGATAAAACAGCACTAAAAATATCTGATAAAATAGCACTACTGGTGAGAAAACATCTTGAAAGAATGGGATCATCAACAACTGACAAGAATTTTCAAATTATATAAATATGAAAAACCTTCTCAAATTGCTGTATATTTCAATTTTGAGGCATCAACCAGTGTTGAATTTTTCATCCAATTGTCATCAACATATTTCGAAATGGATACAAATTATTCAGCTGATTAAAATTGATGTGAGTTTTTCGAATAGTATGTATCGGTATTGACAGCACCACATTAAGTTTAACGCATCACTTAGATTTGCCAATATAGCCAATGGGCATTTGATGACTATCCAGTCATCAGTGTAAAATAATCATCAAGCCACCTGATACGGCGAGTCTCGTTGAGGGTATAGAGAAAACTACTTGAAGATATGAACTTAGCATGCCAACTGAGAACTATTTAAGTTAGTGAAGCCTCTGAGTACAGATAGCCTGATATAAAAGCACTAATACGTCTAGAGACGAATCTGATCGGTGAGAGTTATGATGATTAGCAAGTTTTGTTAAGCATCGTATCTGATTACTTACACCCATTTATGTCCATTGTACATCAAGACGTATTTAGCAATTTCAATGCGACACGCTACATGTCGAGAGTTGTGACAAGTAATCCTAAAATCACTCTTCTGAATTTAGATATTTTCATTGGCTACCAGAATCACTAGATTTGAATAATATTAACCACACTTGAGGTATCTTGTAATATGTGGCCCAGAAAAGATTTCTTCTACTTTAATAGAATCTATGCCATGTCACACTTTGCAGTTCTTCTGTGAGCCCGTTAGGTTCTTACACGATATATAATAGGCATACCGATTTTTGTATTACTTGGATGTATATACACTACGTGACACTGAAAAGGCAAAATTCAGAACGCTTACGTAGGAAGTCATGAAAATCTATGAAAAGAGTAGCAAATAATAAATAATATTCATTATGACATGATACACTTATGAACAGCATCGCTAGACAGGATGCTCAATAATTTTTTGGTCCACACTTGGTATTAATACATCTAGATACAAACTCAAGGAGAATTCGAATTGTCGCTTGAGAAGCAGCTGTCAATTTTCCAACTATTTGCCATAATTCATTATTTGAACATGTTCTCATTCACACCCCAAACATTTTTTGAAGAGAGAATCTAGTATTTATAAATAGAAAAGCATCTGAATATCTTATAGAACCGAGAAGAGTCAATTTGCCTATCCTACTGACAAATAGCATTTGAAGAAAGGGCTATGTTACTAAATAGAACAAGTCGTCCTGGTACCGTTAAGAAGTCCTATTGCCATAAATCTAGATTAGTAGTGATATGTGATGATGCACATCCCCAAGTATAGCGGAGTCTCAAGTCAATGAATTTGTTCATCCTAAAAATGTCCAAAACCAACAATGGATAACTATAAGGATTTTGTCTGGATAAGTCCAGACACAATAAAATATGTAATTGGAGAAGTCTTTTTAATAGAGCTCTTGCAGCAGACCTTGTAGTGTTTAGAACCCTCAGAGAAAGCCATAAAATGAAATTGCCCACTGAGAATGCGGGTAATAATTGCCTGATAACTATGACAGCAAGCAAGAGTCAAAGAGCTTTCCAGTAAACAATTACGATATCATTGGTGTGAAGGTAAGACTAACCAAGTGATTTGATTTCTACTTTTAGCAAATGAGAAGAGTTCCAAGTGAGTAAGCGGAGCAGAAGACAATGAACGATCAACAGTGCCAGCTTTAGTGGTGATCTCTAATCATAGGTAATTGAGTCCCAAATTATGATGTCACATTCTTCAGCAGTATGGCTAATTATGTTTGAATAGGATCTGTCTCGAAGTAATCACCAAACTCGTACACAGTGACTCATTGCTTAAACAAAATCAAGACTCATCCGAATACATTACCTCATGTTACACCAAAGTCCTCGTGTCTCTATCTTGATAACATTTCAAATAGAGGCACCTGTGTTCCTAATTCATCATAAACCTTGTTGACAGACTACATAAACATAGGCCATGAGATGCTATTCAAAGAACAATAGTTCTACTCTTTGTGGGAGCATCAATGATATCTTGTACTTGTCGGTAGTCTGTGTGTCATCGGCGAAAGTACTAATCCACGAGTGATGAAGTCATTTAGGCAATATCACCACCTCTACAACGTTTCACATTTCCTTATTCTAACCCTCTTAGCCACAACCAATTGACAGCGGAAGCATGTAAATGCTGTAATTTGACTTATCAAACAACCTGATTTTCGTAGTCCGATGAACATAGCCCTGGCATATTCACCTCTCTGCTGGATGTACCTTGATCTTCAGTGTTTTGACATTCTAAATAGTAAGTGTTTCCTTTAAAATGAAAAAAGCAACTTGAAAAAAGAGTATTCTGACCGATAGAGCAACTTAACTATCAACGATACGTTGACTCCTTCCCATATATCCTGCATCATTTGACCCAAAATGCAATGTACTTTGCATCATTAATATAACTGTACCCAGCAATTTATATATTTTTTTGCTCACGCATTCATGATGTTGCATTTCTATTGTCACGCAGTGTATGCATAAAAGCTTACTTGAGGGCAAAATATACATAGGATTTTGGTTTCATTCATATTGTGTCCTTAAGTAAACTTCTTATGAAATTCAGTGTGACATGATGAAGTGTATCTGGAAGTAGAGATAATTTCCTGGAAGTCAATCTAATTTATAATTTTTTCATATGATTTTATTTAAGAGTATGATGGATATCTTATTTCTACTGTTCCTTAATAAAAGATAATAGTTAATTCTCCATTGTAGACACCAAAGGAAAATATCTAATTTGTAATATCTCCAAATATTTAAGCAAAAGGAATAAAATGCATTGTGATTACATTTGAGTGACATATTAATAAAAAACTTATTATATGTTTATTGAAATCTCTGAATATTCACTTCAGAATTTCATCCGAATAAAACAGGCACTGTTCTTATGTACATAGATGTCTCATAAATTAGGCATTTTAAACAAAACAAAAGATCACATTATAACCCACAATATAACATTGAATGTTATAGTATACTTCTCTCAACACGGTCCATAGCATTGAGATATATATTTTAACTTTATAATACTTATTGTTCATTTTGAGTAAATATTTAAAAACGCTAAATATTATTATAAATATACCAAAGAGTTTAATAATATATATATTATATATATATATATAAATATATATATGTGTGTGTGTGTAAAAGAAAATTTTTAATATAAAACATAGATTAATTTAAAAAATATTCGATTTACACATAAATTTAGTGACAAGCATAGCATAGATGTTCGTTTATGGTTATAATAAAATTTAAACTCTTACGATGATTATCTAAGTTGCGATAAGATCATATATTTAAGCAATAGCTAATGGCACTCCTTTCTTATACTGTACCATAGTTATGGTAAACTGTTGGTGAAAATTTGACTTGCTTAATTGAATTCCATCAAGATATATTTTTTACATGTAACGAGAAGAAAGAATGTAACGGGAATAAGTCAACCTGCATTTTATTTCAAATAATAAATGATTAGAACGCAACAATAACATCATAATAAACCTTAAATTTCAACAACTTTCACAGCTGAAATTAATATGTATTATATAAGTTAAAGTAATCATTCGCATAATTTCCTTTTATGCTGAATTATTTAAACTTATGCTTTAATTAAATATTGTAGCACAGTAGTGTTAGAATATCAAATATTTGCTATAAATCTCACAGTGATTTTCGCTTAGTACAAAAGATAGAAGCATTTGTTTTCTTAAGCACGAAAATTGATTGATATGATAGAATACGAAACACACACACATAACTTGCATGTATTTCATAATGTGTAGGCGCGGTTTAATCGCAATTATTTTTGAATCTAACTTTTTATATGTATCATCTTATATGTCTTCTATTAAATTGCATACACGTAATGTAAATGCAGATTATATTGTGTTCTTGACCTCTTGACGCTGCATTTTAACACTTTTTATCATGACTATGCTCCATTGTTTGAAGGAGTTCGGGCTTATGGACGACCTGGTTTGATGTCACTGTCAACCAGGAGGAATAAGCTACATCAACAACAGAATATTTTGAATATGAATTATCCTAAGTTACTGTACTTTACGGTACTATACTGAATCTTTGCAATGGGTATTATTATGGTTTCTGTCATGGGATATGGTTATGTTAGACAAATTGTTTTGAAATACAGTAGTCAGTTCGTTAACAAATTTTTGTTTCTTAATACAGATCACCATAAAAAAGTTTGAGATCTTCTGTAGCATAAAATTTTAATTAACTTGAATCAAATTTTATGAGTGCATAATGTTTTTAATTTTGTAAATATTTACCTTGTACACAAATACTTTTTAATTTTGTGCATTATATTTTTATATTTACCTTACAAGCAATGATAAGAGTATACTACAGAGCTCCGTTATTTTTTTTATGTTATGGTTTCACAACGTGTTGTCCAATAGAACTATTGTGCACTTCTCTATTACTCTCTAATTCTTCAATTACTTGTTATTACATGAAAATTGATCCAAGTAAAAAATTTAGTAAGCAGTTTAGGTTTTCTTATAAAGAGAGTCATACGATATATATTTCCTGTTTTAAAAGTATAGAGAAAATAAATTTATCAGGCAAACAAAAGTGTTCATTCAATTTCAAACCATAGAAGATTAAATGCTTTACTCTTTAAAGGGTACTTAATATGATTTGATTAAAAGGTTTAATACATGAATAAAGAACAATTTCAATTAGCTGCATAATGTAAGATATTTTCAGTGGTAAACATAATAAATTCGCGTTTGAATTTAAGCAATATTTTTTGTCTTTTATGTTGTTATATTTTATGAAAAGCAACAATAAATAATTAGAAATATAAAGTTATGATGAAATTTAGTTCACAGACACATACTCTACATTTTTAATGAAAAATAGAATCTGAGGATAAAATTTAATATAAATAAAAATATTGAATACCTTAAAAAGTCACATTGTACGAATTTTATGAAGAGAATCATAAATGAATTATACAATTTCTATAGTTAAAGACTAAAAGCTTAATTAGAACTGAAAATATATTATATGAATAAATAAAATATTTTACTAACTTTTTAAAAACAAGGAAAAGTAACAAATTAAAAAAAAGAATGAATGTATTGAAATTTATAAAAAATATAAGCAACAATGTTTAAAATGATGTTATCTTTTTAAATACATTATTAGTTACAGAATTTTGTTTAGAATAGTAGAAATATGATATCTAGTTCCATAAACGATTTATGAAATTAATTCCATTAATTTCTTCATTTCCTTAATAATTTCAAGTATTAAGAGCTATGTGAGACAAATGTTCAACAATGTATATATAACAGATGCTCAAACAACGTATACATAACTGCCCATTAAATTTGTTGCATCAAAAAGAAAACATGCTACACTTGTGAAAAATTTGTTCGACGGGAAGGTATTGTAGTAATATGTAAATGATTAACTTTTTAACACACTTATGTAAAATAGGTGCAGTAGTGAAAACTATGCGTTTAAATGAAATAATTGCACTTCCGTATTTAAAAGAAATAATTGCATTCTTACTAATCCCATACACAAATTACACTTGAAAGTTGTGAAAAATTATTGTGATAGTTCATGTAAAAAAAGAAATTTTTAACAACACACATTTCGACTTTGAAAGAGATCGAATTGTAGATGCCAGTATTGAGGTCTTTCGATTTACAGTATTTCTGACCACGTAGCTTGAAATATCACGAAACTCTTCATAGATAGGCTCAGAGCAGTCATATACATCACCATGATGAGTATGATTTGTCTGCTCTCTCTGACTGACAAGAAAACTGACAAGCTACCCGCATGGTCTTAGTGAATTTTGGAACCTTGTTAAGAGCGTTGAATCAAGGAATGGAGTTGTTTGTAAGACAAGTGTCTGCACGAACAATTCGACCGTATTTGTAGCAGCATGAACAGTCAACTCGGGGAAAACGTCTTTGGCTACATTTGATGCTACACACAAATAGGATCTCTTTCAATGGAATGATCAACAATGAACCAGGAAGCAGGAATGGTGTGATGTACTGTTTTCAGAATTCTGCTTAAAGTCATGTGATGTGTCATGTGATGTGCTTAAAGTCATGCTTAAAGTTTTGCAACACTAAAGAGAGAGAACGCATTACCAGCCCGCAGTCGGCATCGTCATATTGGTTCATCATCTGAAATGATAGGAATGTCATTGGTTATAAGTTTCGATTACTTCTTATTTCCACTGACACCATTTTAAACAATTGTACAAAGGTTTTTTTTTAATTTATTGTTTTTATTTTTACAATACCAAATCATGCTAAAGTTCATTAATTAAATTTTATTAGTAATAAGCAATAAAAGCTTCAGGTTCATACTAAGTGATAAACTTATTGAAAAGATTAACATTGCTCAGAATAAAATGAGCAACATGGCCCTGTTCAATTGAGAGTCGGCCTCATTATTATTAATAACATTTCAACATACAAAATTATATTATTAATACAAAATTTGTTTTCTTTAAATTAAATTCATAGTTGCTTTAAATATGTAACTAATTTACATCAAAATTTAAATTTCAGAATTGATTTCAAGAATAGCTGGAGACACGTGTGCAAAACACATAGAGAACACAGAAGCCTAGATACTGTACTGGGAAACCAGGAACCTTATGACAGCATGTTTCTCTGGATACATTTTTATCAATACCATTCAAACGAGTTCCTTCTTTTCTTCTTTAGTCTTGTTGAGGTTAGGAGTGCTGGAACAGCCTCATGAAAAAATATAAAATAGCCTGGTCCGAATTCTCTCCATGGTGTCCATTCTCTCGCTGCTCAAGAAAACATCTCCTCAGTTTCTGCTCTACAGTCATCTACAGTTTCTGGTTTGGGTTCTTGTTACGGGGAACTCCACGCGTCTTCAGCTTCCTTTTATTGCTTTCTGGAGTCAAAACCGGTCCCTGGTCAACGTCGTTATTTCAATTCCCATCGCGCTCTCCTTATGAAATACACAACAACCTGTCACCAATAATTCTAGCTGCCAACCATAAGAATTGTTAAATTGTATGCATTAGTGATCAGCACACAGTGTTTGTTATAATTTTTTTGTGCAAAGGGCCATGGATCTACCCTTAATTCGACTCTGCAAAACGCTCTTCTTCCGCAGGATAATGAACAAATTTATGTTGCGGTACTCTACGGACTTTCCTTGACACAGAAATGTTCTGTTTCTGTGCTGATTGACACGTTCTTTAGATCTCTCATCAATGGAAAACGTTTCGTCAATGACTGCCGAATGACTTGACCGCCATCATAAATAAATTGCTATGAAAGATAAACAATAACATCAAATTGAAGTTGTATGAACAGATATACCCCAGTGCCTGTCATAGTATCTCTATCTGATTCAATCCTTAGAGTTATAAGTGCTGTTATTGCTTCTAGAAGTAGTTGTTCTAGGTAATGATTTCTCAAGAACTATGTTTACGAATTTCTTGAAAATTTAAGTATTTTTCAATCTCAAGAAAAACACATGTATCGAAGAAATATCATTTTCTGACTATTTTTTTCTAGCTGAACAATGTTCATGGCCAGTAATATTTCGGAGTGATTAAATTAAGATATATTTTTCTTGTAAGGGATGTATATCTGATTATGGAGTCAAAATGAAAAGTAACAAATAAAAGATCCTAATTATATAATAAGCTATTAAAAAGTATAATTCGAAAATTTTGTTACAAAATAACGAATTAAATAACAGATGTATAAAATACCTTTATATCGAGTCAAATTCCTTTTTAATTTATTCATAAATTTCAAAAATAAACTGAGAATTGCTAAATAAAAACATCCGATGAACATAATTTTGAAATTAGTTACTTTACGTGCTTTTATTCTAAGATTTTGCATGGATTTAATAGTAATAGTATCAAATATACATATTTCAATCTGTCAATATTATAATAATATATTAATTAAAATGTTTGTGTACTAGTATATATACATTACATGAAATTTGGGTATGTAGATTTCGGAGTGTAGAATGAATTGCAAAGTATGTCAATTTGGTTTTACTTTATTTTCAAGATTATTACAAAATGGAAGAGTAGTTTTTTTATTTTTTATTTATTTTTGATGAGGTATGTATTGCTTGCGTTTTAGTAATTCCGATAAAATAGAAAAGTGAAGCCCCATGGCGTAGTGATCCCAAGGAATGGTTCGAGTTTCATTCATCGGATTGGGCAAGGTTGACTCAGCCTTTCATCCTTTCAATGGATCAAAGAAACTAAGTATCAAGCATACTTGAGATATAAATATTGGGGATTTCACGTTAGGCAGTCTACCTTACCGGGAAATATGCTTCACCCCCTCTCAAGGCCCTCGGTCAAGAAAGGAGATGAGTCGTGCCATTTAATTTTTGCCAAATAGAAAAGTGTCATCAAATAATATCGTGTGAAAGTAAGTGGCTTTCAAGCTTAAGATTTTTGACTTTCGATAAAATTAGTATCCAGAAAAAAAAATCTTCACAATTTTTAGACAAGATTGTTTTTAATGAGCAGTCACCTTTTTATTATATTAAATTGACTGAAACGTCGTCATGAAATGTCAGTTAAAAGTGTCTCACAAATATTTCAGATTTAAAATTTCTAATTAAAGTTTTAAAAAGTGTAACAGTCTTAGAAATCCACTAAAAAGCTCACATTTTTTCATTATTTTTATAATAATCGTTTTTGTTACTAATTACTGCATCACATAAATGAATAAAACCTGTCTATTTATTTAAGGGAAAGGAATTCAAGGAGAAGAAATATTTGAATTTATAGAAAGAGAAAATCAAGAAAACTCAGAATAAAATTTGACAATGATCGCAGAAATTTCAGAAAGTTTGTGGAAAGAATTTAGTGGAAAAAAATCAATAATTATTTAATATCATTATATAAAATGTGATGATTCTGCATTTATTGTGCTGAACTACGAAATTTCTAGGAATAAATTTTTGAAAGAACTATATTTGTCAGGTTATAAAAAGTCAAATTCAAGCCCCAATTTTATTATTAATGCAATTTTATTAATGCAGCGACTATATATAATTTTCCTACTGAAAGAGTAACTACTTTCATTTTATTAAACAATATTTAAAAAGATTATAAAACTATTTTATAAAAACAGATTCAATTTTCCATAAATTTTAATTTTTGTCTGAAAATTTTTAGTAATGATATATAATTTTTAAATTTTGTTCACTAAGCATGTTTCTTAAGCTTAGACTATTTTTGAGAGAAGCACAATTATTATCTTCAAAGATAATATTTAGTATTTTTTAAAAAAATTCAGATAGTATTTTTTAAAAAATAAGTCTGCTATCCAATTTGATGAAAAACTTTTAATATACACATTTTTAAGCGTAAAAAGTAAACTTACTTTTTTTTTAATGAATTTTATTTTGGGCAAAATTAAAATTTTTTTTTGCAATTTTTTTGTTTTAAATTTCTACACTTTATTGATAAGTTTAAAACAAAATTGTTGAAATCTTGAAAATTTTGCACACAAAACTTAAAATAGAAATCATGAAATAATATATGAAAATATTGCACATTATTAAAAGAATACAGTGCACGCAGTTATTAAAAATATTAAAAGTGAAACATTAATCACAATAAATGAAACGTGTAAAAAATATTAATGACGAGTTTCAGAATTTTGTATAAGAAAAATAATGATAAATTCATAAATTTTCAAATATTAAACTGAAATGAAAGTTGGAACATAATATTGACGTAACTAAGGAAAATAACTTTAAACATTAAACAAGAAGAGTTATTAAATCACATTCAATGATTAATCTACACTCCTAGCTACTATAAACGCAACACCAAGAAAGACAAGACAGTTAAATTTATTTGGCTGATACCAAGTTGAACAAAAATTAAATAATTGAAATTACAAACTCTTGTAAGAAGAGAGTGAATGACAAACTCAATAGTTAGTTTAGCCCACGTTTTTAGCTATAACCACTGCCTTGTGCCTAGGCATAGAATCAAACAGGTTTTGGATATATCATAGCAGTTTATATAGCTTTCACATATTGACAAATATAATTTGGGGTAGCACGGATGGTGTATTTCAAGTCAGTTATTGTGCAAGCATGGAAAACGTTTGTCCGATTGGTGATAAATCGGGAGAACAAGCAAGCCAAAGAAGCAATTTAATCTGACTAATAAGGAACTTTTCAACGTTGCGTACCAAATGAGATCACGCATTATTTTGTTGGAATGAGGCAAGTACAGAAATACAGGCTCCAACACCTCAAAGATATAGCACTGCCTGTTCACTGTTGTGGCAATGCGTACAAGAGAGATGTGGGAGTAAAATCCAATACCACTCCAAATCATGATCCCAGGTACAGGAACAGGGTGACGATGCATTCCAGGACAGTTCAGAAGTCTCTCATCAATGTCTCAAACACAATTAGATCAACACTTCATAGTAACATAAAAAAATTCACATAATATGTGATAATTGATACACGAATATATTATTTCTCATATAAATGTGAATCACACATTTCCACATAGAATAAAACATAAATATAACAGAAAATCCATATTAAAGGCTTGAGTTTTCAATTTTAGATTAAAGTCTAGAATTAAAACCGCAAAGCATTTTCGAATGATTTAATTAATATTTTTTACTTTGAAAAAGTAGGTCATCTATAGAATCTTATGAAAAGCTCGGAATTTTCACAATATTTTTAAAAAAACTTTGTGATAGGGATTTAATTTTTAAAAAATCAAATCCCTGTTACAAAGTATTTTAGCAAAATCATGATAATTTTGAATTAGATTCGCTTTATTCAGAATCAAATCATGGTTTTCAAATTATCTTCAATCAAGTGATAAATAATTTAATAATTGATTATTTTATTTCATAAGAAATGAAAACGTAAACAAGACAATAATGATTAAGTTATATTTATTTTCAAATATTGATTACTTTTTTATCAGAAATGAAAATACAAAGAATTAATAACAAATTTAACAATAAGAGTATGGCTCAAGCCATTTTTATTTTAACATTATCCAGACGATAAAAATTTCATTTTTTTACCATTACCTCGTCATAGGAAATTTTATTGTAAAACTTAGAAAAACATTATCATTAATGAAATAATGCATACCATCCCAAAATCGATTATTTTAAACATTGCAAACTGAATTTAGAAAATGTTATATTAGTATTTTTGTTAAGTTGTCCCTTTTCATTTTTGTGCCATTATATTTAAAAAATTATTTTCGTTCCATACGTGTCTCAAAATGTCTTTTAAATTACTGACAACAAATATGAAAGAAAAAGAGTGCAACGTTGTAACAACTTTCATTTCCGTCCACGTCAAGAATGATGACTCATCGAAAACTGCGCAAACGAACTTAGACAGTGGGATAATCATCCGTAATCGACCAACTTCATACCGATTTTAGAATTAGTAAACTTTCATTGCAACGAACAGATGACATTGACTCCGGAGAAAACAATTTTTAACACTCTTGCTACGGATATATTTTGTAATCTAGAATTTTTGGTGAGTTAACTATAAAATTTGTTTCATAGTATGTAACACATGCTGTTAGTGTTTTAATTTCACAAAACTTGCATTTTCAAAATTTCTTTATTTATTTCCAGCTCTTTTAAAGATATGATGACAGAAAACGAAAATAAAAAAAGAAAATGAGTGAAAGAAAAGAGAGAGAGAGAGAGAGAAGTTTTAATAATGAGTTGGAGGAGAATTTCTTTTTCATTAAGAATAAGGGGAAAACGTTATGTGTTATTTCTATAATTCTACTATCAAAAATTATAAATCTAGCAATTTACGTCGACATTATGAAACCAATTATGTTCAGTTTTCTAATCAGTATCCACCAAATTCCAAATTAAGATCAGATAAACTTGCTTCTTTAAAATCAAATTTAAATAAACATCTATCAATTTTGATGGCACTTAGAAAATCAAGCTAATAATGTGGCTGAAGCCAGATCTGTTATTGCCTCGTTCGTGCAAAACACCCGTATAAAAAATGTTTATTAATAAAAACTTGGAAGATGTACTTAAAGTTTTAGATCCAAATAATGCAACATTACACAAAGTTGTTTCGCAAATTCCCCTCTCGATACACACAACCGAACGACGCATAGCTGTAATTAATGCTTCTCTTGATTATAATTTGAAAAAATGATTTGAAAAACTGTATTGCAGTCAGCTTAGCCCTTGACGTATCGATAGATAGCACAAATCTTCCACAATTGGCATTTTTCATACGTTTTGTTTCACTTAACTTCGTTGTTAAAGAAGAATTATTAGATTTAGTAACATGCCAAGAGTCAACCCGTGATGTCGATATTAAGAATGCATTGTATTCCATAGTGAAAACCTTTGATGTACCTCTTAATAAACTTGTAAGCATTGCAACTGATGCAGCTCCGACAATGCTGGGTAAGAGAATAGGTCTTATTGGGTTTTTGAGAGATGATTTTTAAATTTTACAATTCATTCTGATTTACTACATAATTTACAGAAAACATTTCGTTACAAAATATTTAAAATGTCCTGATGTTATGAAAAAAGTGTTGCACACATTGTAAATTACATTCGCCCCAAGGAAAAAATCATTGACAATTCAAAAATTTCCACAAGAATAAAAGAACAAAGAATTTTCAAATGACATTAATTTCTTTTGCATTGTTAGATGATTAAATCGATTTTTAGATTTGTTCAATTCCAAAATAGCATATCTAAAAGAAAAGGACATAACCCATTCAAAATTAGACGATGACGAGTAGTTAATACACTTACTGTTTTTGAATTATATCATGGAGCATTTGTAAACACTCAATTAACAATTGCAGGGGAAAGATAAAATGATATCTGACCTCTCAGAGTATATATATATTTAATTTTCAAACTAAATTATAAATTTTTCAAAAAAAAAATCAAAAATAAAACATTTTGTCAGTTTTCTTTAATTAAAAAAATTGTTTCCAATATTAAAGGAGAAAAATTCAACGAGCATATAAAAAAGTAAGAAAAAATATTGAAGGAATTCAAAAATAAATTTCAAGACTTCAAATATTTTAAATCGTCTCTTGATTTTTTCCTGAATTCATTTCAAATTCTCATAATTCAAGGTGAGTTTTCCAATATAATTATGACCCAAAAATCTTTACAATTAAAATATAAGCCTATGCCGAATACTGAATTTTGGAAATTTGAGCCAGAATCAAAGTATCCTGAAGTAAAAAAAAGGCTGTTTGTGTTTCGAAATATTTCAATATTCGGTACAATGTACTCATGTGAATTATTTTATTTCCCTTTTAAAATTCGTGAAATCCAAACACTGATCATTATTAACTAACCAGCATCTCAAAGAATTGCTGAGAAGTGCTGTCATCAATTATTCACCAAATTTTAAAAAATTATCAAGAGAAGTAAAATAAATGTTTAATAGTTATATAAATTCTGTACACACATTTTGTAACTTTATTTATATGCTTTCAATAAATATAATTTCTGTAAAAAAATTTTTTTTACTCTTTTTTTTTAAATTTTTATTTTTTCTTCAAAATCTTTAAAATACGTATTTAATTGCGGCTCGCGAAAATTTTCAAATTTTGAAAAATGCATCGGATTATCAAGGAGCTTGCCCACCCCTGCAATATAACATTCCAAATTGATTTAAAATGCAATTATTTCCTATTGGTTGTGAATGACGTAGAAGGTGAAAAAGACAACTCTAATCACTCTCCAAGAAAAAAATCTCTATCTACTTCATGATTTTAATTTAGCCCATGAACTATATTATGTAGATATAGCTCTGCTATAAGCAAATGCACGTAAGTAAAAAATCGCAAAGGTTGAAGAGAAAATTTTTATGTTAGGAGATGAAAATAAAACAAATTTTATACATTCAAGTATGAAATAAATATGTTGATTAATTCTGATTGCATAAATGCCTTACGAAGTTTCACTCCTTGACACCAACAGTATAATATTCTTCAGCATACATATTTATATATTAAATATTAATTATAAATTTTTCAGCTCATATGAAAGTTCTTTATGTATCTTGAAATTTTTCCATAAAGAAATATTTAGTTCATACATTGATGAGAAATATGATAAAATATTTTATTTAAATAACCTCAAAATTAGAGATATATTTTTGAGTGTGTTCATAAAGAGAACAAAAAATAGCTACTTTAGAATTTAAAGAAAAAAAAAAATTTTTTTTGAATAATTTTTAATGCAAAATAATTTTATAAATTTAATGATGTAAATATAGACTTCTCAAGATAGAAGTTTTTATAGTTAAATTAATCTGTGATTTAAAGTAATAAATCATTTTTTAAAATTTGAATTTTTACTTAATTATTTAATAAAATAAATGTTCATCTTCGTTCTTAACGCTATCAACAGATGGCACAACTATGCAATATATTTTGGTTTGAAAAAATAATTATTGGCTTATAAATTTATTCAATTCGCGAGACTTAAATAGAAAAAAAAATATACGCGATATGTGAATATTTGTAAAGCATAAAATTTCTAAATGAAATGTTTTAATCTACACTGAATTTGTAACTCTTTTGATGTTATTAAAGGAAATTAAGAATGCTTTATATGCAAACATAATTGATTATTTTGAACAGTAGTCAAAAAGTTAAAAATAATCAACTGATTAAGATACAATAAACAATTTATTATAGTTAAATATGTATAAAAGAAATATCTATTGCATTTCGATCCGTTATCAGTAGCTGACATTCAAGGTGTCATTGTACAAATACGTTTACAACACTATTCAGATTGAACTGAGAATCATTTCATTTACCAAGCCAAGCATCATCTTCTTTTACCTGAGTAATGAATGTTAAAGCAAATGTCTCCCTTATAAATGTATACCTCATACATTCATATTCTTCATATCAATCATATACCTCATACATTCACAAATTGCAAAATGCAATTTGTGAGTTTAGAATACTTAATAGCGGTTAAACTTCTGCAAAACTCCCCATCTTGTCAAATGCAAAATATTCAAAACTCATTAAATGACGCATGCATTACTTCTTCCATGTACTTTTGAGTTATTAGTTCCACTAACCAAGCAACTAATGTTAGTAGGCCACTATTGTCATTAAATATCATACAATATTAATATACAATAAAATTACATTAGAAATAATATGTATGTGATTTTAATGTTGAAGTTATTTAATTCATTTTAAAACCATGTAATTTAATCTTTTTTTTTTTTAAATCTAAAAAGTATTTTTCTAATATTGTAGCTGCTGAGCACTTCTCTTACATGTATATTGATAAATTATTTTTATCGTATTTAAAAAATTTTTATAATCTCTTCTGAATATGACTTGATATTTTCATGTATATGTGCACACACATACCCTATTTACATATGTATGTGTAGTTATACATTTAAATTAGTAATTTTATATGCATAAAAAGGGAAATAGATAATAATAAAAGTTTAAAATTATATAAAATGAAAAATATCATTTCCTAGTAGGTTCTAAAGTAGATAAAGAGGGGTTTCTATGTTCGCAGTTAATTTTTTATGAATTAAATACTAAACTTTGAACTGAACTTTTGGTAAAATAATAAAATTAAGTTACATTTTTAAAAGGAAAATGAAATTTAGAATACTATAACCTAAGGTACTAAATAAAAGACTAAATATAAGACCTTTCCTTATATGTATTTTATATACAAGTAAATCAATTTATTAATAAAAAAACTAAGGAAAGTTTGAAATTGAGAAATTTACATTTAGTGAAAACAATAGAGTAAAACTATTAAATTTGAATAATAAATTACGATCATAATGATTGTCATAATAACATTATACACTCATAGAGGAGAAATAATTGTGAAGTAATTAGATTAACTGGGAGAAGCAATGTAGGGTTTTAATCTTTACATTTAAAATTTCAATTCTAAAATGAAAAATAATTTTTGTGGTAATTAATTATGAGGTAATTAATTAATAAATAATAACTATGTAAAATTAAGTGTTTTAAAATGCTTTCTATATTTTAATACAGCTAATCAAACGTGCTGCCATCTATGTGCCAAACATTCATTTAAAATATTTGAAATGCATAAATAGTTATTTAAATCCTGATATTTAAGTTAAATACAGTAGATAATGATTTAACCCAAATTCTGATCAATATTAAATAATTATACAAACAGATGTACACATATATATGCAATAGAAAAATAATTCGTAAAAATTCTTGATTATATAAACTTCGAAACTATAAAAAAAATAAAAAATACGAAATATTTTATTAAATATATGTACATCGAAAAAGTATTTATTTATACATTTTGAAGATTCACATACATCATACATTTTGAAGAGTAAATGTAAGCAATGAAGTATAAATCCTGAAACGTCCGCTTTGTGATTCGACTGATGCTTCAGAAGTGAAACATAAAATTTTTGCAAAACAATCGTTATTTAAATTTAATAAAGAGTTTTATTTAAATAGAATCTAATAAAAATGTAGCAATTTAATAATGCTTAAATTTTTCAATCACAAAATTTAACTTATCTAGAAAACTTATAAAATTTGATTAAATTCTGTGGAGTCTAAGTTATGTTTAAGAAAGCTCTTTTGGAAGTACTAGAATTTCAGTCGAAGTATTCTATATTTTTAAACTAAAATTTTTGCCTTAGTCAAGGAGTTCGTAAATTAAAAAAAAGTTATGAGTTTTAGTATTTAAATTTACAAAGTCAATTCACCCCTCCCCCAAAGGAAAACGTTTATTAGGTATTTACAAAAGATGGACGGATTTATTTAGAGTAAATATTAATTCTAAGATCATCGATATATTTCAAATATTTTTGACTACTGCAATTTAAATCACTACTAGGATTACAATTAATATATATATATATATATATAACTAGAATTCTTTTAAGGAAAAGAATGGCAAATTTTTGTTTCAATTGAAATATTATTTTCTTCCCTGTAAACTGTATTCTGAAATATAATTGTTACGTAAATTTAAGTTAATTAAAGAGATCCCTTTTCCTTTGCTTTTAATGAATAAAAAATCCATAGCATAAAAAATTAATAAGAATTGTATTATTTTGTCTGTAAATTGCGTTCCGGAATCAAATGTATATTTTATTTAAATTTAAGTTAATTAATAATATCTATTTATTTTTTCTTTAAATGAATAAAGAACGAATACTTTAAAAAAAAATAATAGGTTATCAAATTCGTTATTTTCAAAATTAAATTTTTTCGCATTTAAACTTCATTCATTTTATTAAAAAAAATTTCGTACATTAATGGAAATTTCGAACAATAATTGACACTCCCATTTTTATCAGCATTAATATCGCAAATATGATCATTAATGGACTGATTTCTGTATTGAATATTATTATTAGCGAACTGAAGTAGCTAAAGATCTTCTGCTATTGCTAACAGTAAGTATGCGAATATAACTTTGAAGCTATATTTTTTTAATGTGGGCATACTTCATTTGAGCATTATTTCACTGAAGTAGGTTGTAAAATCTAAAAATTTATAATTAAGAATCCATAATTTATATATTCTTATTTCAAGCATTACACAAGTCAATATATTAATGAATGATTTCTATTTAATAATTATAAGAATGTCAAGGTTTTAATCATAACTTGAAAATTTATTCAAAAGAAAAATATGAGATCCAGAAAAAAATTACAGTTTAAAAAGGTTTCCGATTATATTCTCGCATAAAAAGAAATTTAAAGATTAAGTAATTTTATTGATTTTAAACATTTATCATACCGATAGTTAAAATGCTAACCACAGTGGTATCGATAAGAGATAAATTTATCGCATCAACACCAGTTGGTTAGAATTGATCAGCATGACGTACAGAAAGTCAACTTATGTACTAACTTCAATATAGCAGCAAGTAAAAAATATGAGAAATTATCATAAAATGATTGATATTAAGATAACTAATGGTTCTCTCTTTTTTAGGGAGAAGTATTTCTGATGTAAGTTTTGTCCTTCCTCCCAAAATGTCCTCCTTTTCTATATTTTAAGATTAATATGCTAAACTCAGTATGTGATAATACAATTCGGAATAAGGCTAATCAATGAACTCTGCTATAATGAAACTCACTGGGAAGTTGCTATTATGAAACTCAAGTGTAGGACAAAGATTTTCAAGTGCGCGCACTTCACTTCGCTTACTTTTTACTTCTAACGAAAATGCGAAATATTCCTTTCTTTCTTATGAATCTTTGCCATTTTAAATTATATTCAGTTAATTACTATTCAAATTTTAATAGATCAATGCCTTACAACCAGTCTTTTAACACAAATACAAAATAGATCAAATATAGATTTATAAAACTTTTATGACTTTTGTTACTAAAGTTTCAGTTTTTAATTTTATCTATTCATAATATGCTTGCATATTTTCTGTAGCTCCAAGAATAGAAAAATCAAGGAGGAATTACAATTTCAACGATTAACTGGAAAAGGTATCTCCATTTTCTCAGAGAAGCATTGTGATTTTCTGCAATACGTACTCAGGAGAATTTTGTATTGTAGTTGGAAGCAGAGCAAGTATAACGAAACACTTGAACATGAAAAAACAAAACCAATCACTAGATATATCAAATTCCAGCAACGTAATATTTTTTTAAATATTCTGAAGATGAAAAACAGTTGTAATGGAGCCCGTAATTCACAAAGTTTTCATAAAATAGAATCTACAACTAAATTATAGAAAATGTTTCACAACACTAAAGTTTCATGTTCATGACAAAATACAAGGTTATTTATTAAATTAGTATTTAAAAAAGTTATTGTAATATAATACTTGCTAGAAGACTTGAAAATGCAGCATTCGTAACGGTTATATATGAAGCATCAAATCATGATGAAATCAAATTGTATCCAATGCTTTAATAAGATATTGTGTAATCAAGGACATGAAGTAAATATTTTAAATTTAAATCAGTTGAGAGTAAAACTGCTGAAATTTTTTAAATCCACCTATACAGAGTAAATAATATATGTGAAAATATATACTATAATATATGAAAATAATTTCAAATGTAAAGTTATTACACCAACGGATGATAATACACAAATTTTGGTAAACGGAAACACTAAGGAATGAGTGTTGTCTGAGGAGAGTAAATAATGTTTATGTAAAATTATGTAATTTACTCCAAAAGAAAATAGTAGGAATAAATTGTAATGCGCATATTTTGCCGAATACAAGCACGGCATCATGCACCATACCAAATAATGTAGAAATAATAATGTGACAAATAATTTCTTTCTATTTCCGTCGTTTTACTGTTCGTATGGCTACAGTACAACAGTTTTGTAATGACGCAAGTGTTGATTATAGTAAATATATTTTGACATTTTAAAGTTGAATGACTATCTCTAAATATCTATTATAAAACTTGTTTTACGATTATTTGAACCTTTCTTTTAAATTTAGGGAAATGTCCGAAATTTCTGGAAACATTTTTTTAATGATAAATTATCGGAGATATTAAAGTGTTTTGAACATGATTAGACATCTATTTCCCACAAAACGATTCAAAAGATTTTATCCTTCAATATGAATCCCGATTTGATTCATATCGAAGGACAAAATCTTGACTTGATTCATATTGAGATTTGATTCATATTGAAAAAATTCGACATTTTGTGCATGAAAAAAATGTGTTGAAATTGATAAAAGAATAACAAAATAAAAGAGAGGGAATATTCAAATATTTCAGAAGCAAACTCATTCCATGAGAAAATTTTGTTATTCTTGTTGAATTAACATCGTATTGCCTAACTTTAATGGTATTCAAACATATTTGATAGAAACTGTATCTCCTAGTTAAGCCTGGCAGATTTATTAAATAACTGTTTACATGTGCTCTTTCTTTCAAAAGATATAAAGACTAAATATTGTTATATTTCCATAAATCTAACAAAGTATTAATTAATCATTTCATATTAAATATGTATAAATTTTATACATTATTAGAATTGCGAATTATTATTTTGTTAATAGTAGCAACAAAATATATAAAACCGTTATACTCACTTATTTGTAGCAACAAAATTAGAGAATAGTTCCTTATTTTTTTTAACTTACCTTTCTAAAACTTATCAGCATATATTTTCTATATAAAATCCTTTGTGCTTAAAGCTAAATAAATTTATAAATTCGCTACTAAATTACTTATAAATAACCCCATTTATAAAAACCAAATATTTTATTCAAATAAATGATTTATAACCTTGAATCGAACTACAGATATTCAATGCCGGTCATCACTGATTTGTCTTACGTAGTATTTTCAATTTAAAAACTAGACAATGTGCACAGCTAGATAACAAAATATTTTAATTCTGTAGTTTTCCTTTTTAATTGAAATTTGTAAAGCATCGAAAGCTTATTAAAACACACAATAAGTGAATACAAAAAATTTTAAAAGAGAAATAAAAAAAAATGTTAAATTTCAATTTTATTTACCATTGCTTTTTTTTATTTTGAAGAAAAAAAACTACTGGATAATAAATTCATAACTGAATCAGAAATAAAATATAGTTTCGCGATATAAGCATGATAAAAGTAATGCAACCCATTTATGAAAATTTTGTTAGATATATTTAGCGAAAAAGTTGACATTAACACTTATAGTGATTTTACCACAGATGACGTTTGTAGACATCTAAAGCTTATTGAAACTCAATTCATGTAGACAAAAGCAAAAGCTTATTTTTTTACTACGATTAAAAGCATTTAAGTTACAATTTTTTTATTTTTGAAAAAAAAAAACCTTGATAATAAATTCATAATAAAACCTGACATATAAAATATAGTAATAAAAGAATGATAAAAGTGATTCCATCAATTTATAAATATCTATGTGGAGATTTTAACTGAAAGCATGAAATTTGGAGCTATCCCAGGTAAAATAAAAATGGCAATTAAAATGCTTTCACCCATAACAGAACTAAAAGGAAAAATTATATTCGCAAAAAAATCTAAAACTAGAAATCTATTGGATAAAAAAAAATCCCTTAATAAAATTAGTTAAAAAATTAAAACGGAACTGTATGATTACCAAGAAAAATGTAGGAAAATTATATTGAAAATCTAAATGTGGAAGGAGATCTTTCTAAAAGGCAACAAATGCTTGGTAAAATTAAAGATTTTATGAAAGAAAAGAATAATATATCTAATAAATGAAGTTTGGCTACAGACTAAAACATTTCACCAAATTCATAACACCAATTACTAATAACAGAATATATTCATGGTTCAAACTTTTTATTCATGTTTGTTTTTCTCTTTTCACTTATTATACCTTATTAACTAAATATAAAAGTTATGACTAACATGAATGATAAAAAAAAATAAAACTATAAAAATAAAATTGGAAGTGCGTGCCCCTAGCACAGGAAATCCACTAGAAAGGCAAAACCTCTCGTCCTTGACTAATCTAAACCGGTTCGATCACGCGATCATGACATGTCAAAAATTTTTTCCTTAATTTGCCTTAAGAAATGGCCAATTGAGTGAATTCTCTGCTTCTGACGTGTATTCAGAAAACGGGATATCATTCTCAAGGAAAGAACTAGAATTTTTACCCTTATAGACAGCATACTTCTACGACTGTGAGGAATATTGCTGCAACAATTGGAGTTAGAAAATCCAGTGTTTCTAGGACTATTAATCAGTAAAAAAGTGTCTCCAAAATAAAATGGTAAATGTGAACGCAAAATCATACCTCAAACAGGCAAATATTTTGTACGAAATAGTAAAATGTATCCTCAAAGCAACTATACATCTTCAGAAGGAATTATTAGCGACTGGTTCGACAAAGGATTATTGAAGCTCGGAGATTTATAAAAAACACCAATCAAAAGACAGTTATTAGCATTTGCAATGAAGAGAAAACGCTTAGATTGAATAAGAAAACCTCAATCTTGGATTGCACAAGACTGAAAGAAAGTTGTATTTAACTACGAAAAGTTTTTTTCTTTTTTTCAATTGTTTTGACCCAGATTTGTTAGGCGAACTTATGCAGTATCCATCAGGGAACAAACAGTTAAGCCTCTTCAGAAATAGATAATTTAGGGTTATTTTACTTCTGGAGGACCTAGCAACTTAGTACAAGTTAAAGACATCATGAACTGTTCAAAATACATTTCTATAATAGAAAGAAAATTTTTGCTTGTAATGCAAGCGTTCTATGGTGTGTTATAAATCTTTCAACAAGATCTGAGCGAGCCAAACATCTCAGCTAACAAACAAATTTTCTCAAACACAAATACTAAATGTTTTGGATCAGCCTGGTGATTCTCCCGATGTAAATCCCCTCGAAAATTTGTGGAGCTTTGTAAAAAAATAACATGTGGGTAAAATGGACAGCTCAACAAAGAAAATAATGATTCAGAATGTTATAAAAGTTTGATTTCGTGACGACAAGATAAAAAATATATGTTCTAATTCAGTAAAATCCTTGTCAAACCGAGTACAGGATCTTATTCAAACTATAGATGAGGGCATATTTCGTATTAGATTGTTATATCCTGCATGTAAATTTAACCTATACGAATTAAACAACATTTATGAAAAAGTTTTGTGTTTGTCTAATTCACCCAGTAGTGTAAATTTTCTAATTTATGTTATCAAAATTTTATACTCTTAACTGAGCACAATAGATCTTTCACAGTAAACTATAATAATTAAAACTCTTCCCCGAAAATCATTGAACGTTTTGTTCCCTTGGGAAGTAAACTTGAACCATTATTTTGCTTCTTTTATAAATAAATGTTGTACCTAAATCAACTCAAAACAAATCGCTTTCTTTGCGGGTGACACAGCCCCTTTAACAAGAGGCATCAATAATAACCTTCTAATTGATAAGTTTAACAAATACATTAATTTAATTTTCAAGTGGTTTACAAGATTGTAAAACCTTAAATGCAGATAAGTTCGAAGGCTTTATTTTTTCACTCTCCAATAAACCGTCTAAGGAAATCAAACAAAATTAAATTTATAATTTTGTTTGATTTCCTTAGACGGTTTATTTTATTCCTTCTATGTTAAATGTCATCCAGGTGATTTCTTCAAGTCATATTTTATACAAGAACTCACTTGCAGCGAATATCTAATTGAATCACCGTACTTCTTTTTATTGTAGACTTGATCTGCGTGCTCTGTAGTAGTCTGTGCCGTTTTGTTACTAACATTTGCATACGCATGATATTTCTACTGCATTACTTCTTTATTGATCGAACACAAGGACTCCTTTTCTTCTCTTAAAATTTACATTATTGCTTAAGTATTGAACATTACACTGGTGTGTTTCAGTCGAAATTTTTTTCAACTGGTAATGGTTTTTTTGACAAGTGAGAAATCAAGATCGAATGTTAATACTCGATCTACACCACTCACTAGAAAAATCGAAGGGTTTTTCTTGTTCCAAAATTTCCGATATATTGTTAACAAAAGACACATTGACGATAAACATTCATTTAAATAATTAAGAGATGTAAGCATAATTAATGTATTTTTATTTGAATAAAATGTTTTTCGTTTATTTATGCTGCACTTTTTTTCTTAATTTTTCATAGTAAAAGAATTGTCCAGCTACTAATATTCTTACCATTTAAAATAAAAAAAAGTAGATTATACACACATGCATTCGAATATTTAAATTATTATCTTACCAAGTGCTGCTGAATCAAAGATACTATGGAGGGAATTTTAAGTATCAAATTAAATTTCTTTTGTAATGAAAAATCTACAATTCGAAATTAAAAAGAGTAAAAACATTTTAGGAGTGAAAAAACAAGTTTTTCCGTAGAAATTAATGAAAAAATGAGACTTAATTAAAGGACTATGACCCATAAAATGTTAATTTGTGGGCCGCCGAGGCTTCACCCAAACAAAATTGACAAAATTTGACAGTCGCTTTTTGTAGAGCAGAAAAATTATTTCTTCTTTTCTCTTCTTGTAGTAATAAATAGTAATTTTCATATTTCATTTTACTAAATTAAGTATTGTTAAAGAGGTAAGTACAAATTTAAGAATTAATCAAAATTATTCCATGTATTTCAAAATTTGAGTGAAAAAATATCTTCGTCTTTTGTAAACACACAGATAAAAATATTACTGTATATTTGCATATTTTTTATTTATTTTTTCATTATTATTATTGGCTACTACATGTTATTTTACCTCTTCAGCCAAACTTTTGGACGATTTACACAAATTTCGATGCTTAACTGGAATTTGCAAGTAAAAAGATGGTTTATTTCTATGCTCACATCTTTCGAAATAATACAACCTTTTAGGAAGAGAAACGATCGTATTCAAAGAACCATTACCTTGAACGTTTAATTTCTTATTCTATTATTGCATTAAGTCATCGTAACGTAAAATAATTATACATTTTACGTTACGCGTTAATTTGATTATAAACTGTATTGTTATTCATTGTATAATATATCAACATAACCTCTTCAACCATTTGTTCAAAATTATTTCATAGCTAATCTCAATATAAACCAATAAAAATAGATAAATTTCATGATATATTTACGTCTAATTTCAAAATTAAATCTAGTATTTTAATAGGTATAAATTTCCTCATTCGAACATATTTGCAAACCCCAATTTGTGAATCCTTAAAATATAAGAGTTATAAGAACTTACTCGGTAAGTTTTCAAGAAATACAAACTTTTGAATTGAAATTGTGTTGCAGCAATCACATTATTCAAAGGAGTATTTCAATATATTTAACTTAGAAATTACAAGAATGCATGCCGGCGTTGTAATCTACAAGCTGGACGCATTTGCTACTAGTTCCGGCTTGAAGGATTTAGCCAAATATTTTATAGGAGTTCATTCCAATAACATTTTTAGAAATAAAAGCATTTCTGGTAATCTATTAGGTATTTTCAGGATTAAAACTTTTACTAGAGAGTACATGGTCTCTTTTAATTCTGGAAATTACTATAGTAGTTGAATACTTAAGGAAACCAGACAAGATTACTACACTAGATGCTCGTTTCTACGCACTCGAACGGACTGGTAATATATTTTTCAACATAGTAGAATAAGTATTAGAGATTATCATTTTTTACCTAACTTTTCCTGATAAACTGCTATTAGAAAAAAAAAATTATTTAGGATGAAATATATAACACGTAAAAAAAAATTCTCTTTAAAAACAATATGTACTATCATATTATAGAGGAAAAATTAGTTAAAGTAATCATTTATTTTTTTCTGTTTAAAACTATATATTTTTTTCCTTGTATAAAAAAAGCCTTTTGCTATTTTTCCATCAAAAAAAGCACCCCATGCCCTGTTTAGACATTCATCTTTTTGATATGCAGTTTTTGTGCATCATTTTTCTTTTTGCTCAACATCTGTGAAAGCCTATCAATTCTCAATCTTATCATCCCATATTTCTTACGCACATATCTCATATGAGTGTTCAAAAAATTTCAGGAAAAGTTTTTTGTTTGTTTATGTATGAATGACTCATCTTCACTCACAAATCACCAGAAAATTTTTCTCTTGGCTTTTCTTTTTGAAAATAAAACCTTCGTATTGAAAACTTTTGATATCGTCCTTCCACCGACATCATTTCAAACATTAACAAATGCATTGCCAATAGGTCAATTTTAAAAATCCGCTCCGAACCCACAGCCACTCATTGCTGAAGTACTAGAGGATATTTGCGATTGTGAGTGAACCTTTGATTATACTCCGTAAGATAGAAAGTTAGATTAGGTAAGAGAAACTCTCTACGGATCGATTGAACATACGGGACTTCCAACTTGCGCTAGGGTTCGGATAGATTTTCAAGTTTCAAATTCCAGAAATGAAATCGGATGTATCGATATTTATGTAAAATTTTTCTTATTTTACAAAGTGCTTTTAACAAAATATATACTTGTATATAATTATGTATATGCAACATTTTTAATTATATTTGTGTGAATAACAGAAATAAATATATATAATATAAAGTTTAATATTTTTTTAAAGTTAGAATTATATTTACTTCAAAAGCTTTCAATGAATTTACCGCTCTATAATAGAATATTTTTAAATAGTCAGTATTCTTCACATTACTGAATTATACACATAAAAAATGAGTAAGTTTTAAGTTCTATTAACCTTTTGTTATCGATACTAAAACTGAAAATTTACAAAAAAATCCATCTTCTGCTTTTCTGTCAAAAGTTTTGTTCATATTTAATACTCTGATTGTTTTGATAATAAATCCAGCATGTAATTGACCAGCATTTTTTTGACTGTCTTAATATACTACATCAATAATAAAAAGTTTAAATGAAGAAAAAGAAATTTTAAAAACTTTTACATTATATATATAAGCTTTCCAACAATGCCACTTCCCGAGCTTTGTTTTGAATAAATGACATTTCAAGAAAGGGTAACATCTCAAGTAGTCTGCTCAAAACAATTGCATTTTCTAAACATCGAGGTTAGCAAACCTTTAAAGGAAATTTTACGCATGGCCCATAAGCAGGAGAGTCCTTCAATATCACTTGCTGTTATCACAACTTCTTGAAATGACGAACATCCATGGCTGTAAGAATTGTGTAGCTGAAGCTCCTGATATTTCAATGCTTTTTACTGTTTAAAAAAAAAAAAAAAAAAAAAAAAAAAAAAAAAAACATTTTAGTGGAAATTGATCAGTTACACATATAAACTATCCATTTGTGTGAAACTGCAGTAATTCACTTATTCTTAATTCTAAGCACTTCTCATTCACTTTTTTGAACAAAATATCTCCAGTTTTGATCATTATCCCAAAATTTTACCTCATAGTCCAATTATTTTGTCCACAGATGATTATTTAAACTTCCATCAAAGAGAAGTACATCATTACTAGAATTTTTAAACTTTTTCTTTTACTAAGTTAGAAAGACAATGTGTGATTCCAAAAACTTAAAGAAACGCACTTTTTCAGAACTGCATTGCTTTGCAATAGCACCTGTCTGGAAATATTACTTGTAAGAGAGAATTTATATTGCTACAAGAACTGTAGCTCAACTGTAGTTCAGAACTGTAGTTTAAAACTTTAAGTACTCTTTGAATTGCAGACTTTAAAATGCTTTGGGCTCACATTCTCTTACAGCAGAGGTATTAAAAAAAATCTTAGATATTTTGGCTGATACAGCCTGCTCTAATAGATGTGTTTTTGTTTTTATTTATATGAAATTTAACAGCCGAGTCGCCTATATTGGAAATACAGAAATCTTCCATACAAACTAAACATGTGGACATGTCTATTTCTGAACTACACAAAAGCTAATCTTTTTATAGTTTTTCCAGAGACCACTGGTCATTGAAATGATTTTTTATGAGGCACATGAAATAGTTTATTTCATTGATAAACAAGAAAATTTATCTTAATTCACTGAAATTTTTATATAAGCAATTTTCACAAAAGGAGGGCATGGAAAGTATATTTTAACTCAAACATTTTACATTTAAATAATATCCAGTGTATATTATAAAATATAAAGAAAACAAATACATATAAATCCTACATATCATCTTGACTGAAGTGGATCATTGTGAAAATATTGCGGCTGAACTAGTGAACAATTATGAATTCAATTACAATATAGTATCGATCATGCCACCACCCAGCGCTAACATTGAAAGCTCATACTTAATGTTTGTGGACAATTTAATTGAAAATTTTAAAATAACAAAACTAAAATATTTTCTAACAAAAATAAATGTATCAAAGTAAGAACTGCAGGAATAATTCAAGATTTTTAAGGAGTCAAGCCTAAATTCCAGAAGTTTCAAAAGCTATTAAATAATTTTTCAAATTCTAGGAACTGTATGAATTCTGGTGAGAATTGCAGTCATACACAACTTGAAAACTTTACAATTCTCCAATAAAAGCCTCGCGATTTCTCACAAATAATTTTCATAAGCGATCCCAGGCATCCAAGCTTCATTAGCATGGTATGCAGTGAATGTTTGTAACTTCTAGGCTTCAATACTTGAAACTATGAAAGGTAGATTTAGTTTTTCTTTTCCTTTCAAGTTGGATGTGAGCCATACTGTAATACTCACTGTTTTTGCTTTTCTAAACTCTTATTATATTTATAGCACAACTGAAAAGCTAAATATTTTTTCAGATAGGATCTTAGATATACCTGCCTTATCCACACAGCAAACTCTTTGGGTATACTCAAAATAGTAATTCAAAGCTCCTTTTTTTTCCATCCAATTTCTGAAATTTTATACACAGCTCAATTTTTTCGATACAAACTGTGTCAGATATTTTGTAGTTGACTGACTGATATGTTCAGTTTCATAAGAAAATAATTTGATTTTTCTTTACCATTAACTTCATAAATTGAGTCATTCCAAAGAAATGAGATCAACTACACGCAGAGCTCAAACTTTAAAGAGAATAGAGGAGTCTAATCCTACATTGCACTTCTTCCCCATCACAACTAAAATCCATGTGCCTTTGACTGTTATGAAAATATCTGGAATGCCAGCATGAGTCACTTTGTTATTTCAGTATGAATTAAGTTCCCAAATGTTAAATGAAAAATAAATCAAATAAAAAATTGAAAAATAAACCTTTGCCAGAAATGAAAGTTCACAAAAGGTCTTTCATAATTTCATTGTAAAATTTTAAATATTCATTGATAATAGTGTGATATTAGAAATTAATTAACAAAAATGAGAACTTACTACATTTTCATGGCTACCATCACAGCCAGACATATTAGAAATGCACTGAACAATTGAAAGGCTTGATAATGTACAAGGTATAATTTTAACAAAATTACATCTCAAATTAAAAAAAAAAGTTTAGCATCTTAGTCAAACAAAGGTGATTCAACATTTTCAATTAAAATGCTCGTAGCTTTATCACATTTAGATGGTACTTATTGATTATAAACTGATTACCAAAGCCATTCTAGAAATTTTAAATTGATGATAAATTGGATTTAATTTAGAATAAAAAGAAACATGAATGCATGCCAGGCAAGAGTTTATTTAAAAATGAAAAATATATACAAGCAGAAAGCTTATTTTTCGACTGCATAAGATATATATATATATATATATATAAATGCAATAAATAACATTTTGATTTTTTGCACATGAAATTGTTAGTATAACAATATTGTACTATAAGTAATGAAAATATTTCAACATGTAGCTTTGATGTACAAAATATTAGTATATATAATCACAGAAGATCATAATAAATTTCTGAATTACTCATAAAGCACATTAAATCTTTGCAATTAAAATAGAAACATTCAAGTAAAAAATTACCAATAATACATATATATAACTAAAGTAATGAAATATCTAAATTTAATCTTTTCTATTTCAAAAAATACTTTTGTGTGAATTAGAGACTACATTTCTTTAAAATACAATATATACATAAACTTTTTTTTGTACATTTAGCATAATTCAAGCATTTTTTCTAACTGAATCATTGCAAGGCACTATTGGAAAGCTATAAGATAATATTTGAATGCTTGTATGATTAAACTATGTCATAAAAAAATTATAAGGAAATATATTTCAAATAAAAATACAGTACTGTTAACAATATTAAAAAAGAATTAGCCTGAAATCACTTCACTAGGAATCATATGTATATATCACTTGTTACTAATGTGTAAGTAGTACTTGTAAACACAATTACATAATATCAACACAACATTATGAACATCAAATTACAAATGAAATATGACAAAAAGTTCAAATAAGGCCCAATCTTAAGTGCAAATAGATGAAGTAATTTCGGAGTAAATAATAAATCTTGAAAATGATACAGGAATGTACTTATATACGGGAATAGAGGAAACTGTTGAAGCTTAAAATAAAATAGGTTACATTCTATGTCGACTACAATGTAAACTAATTTCTTGAATGATGGAACGATTTTAAACAGGTTTATGTTAGTTTAACTGTAATTGCAAATAGCTGGTAATGTAATTCTAAATGTAATCCTGCGTGTGATTTTTCTTGAAACATTTATTAACTATATTCATGTTGAGAAATATGCAAACTCTTAATAGTTTATGTTTTACTTAGGAGTATCTTAAAAATTATCCACATATTTAAATGATCAAAAAACATTAAATTGCATGAATATGCACAATGTGATCAACTTTGAAAACGATTTTAAACAAATGTTTGCATGGAACTTTTCTTTACAATAAGTGCACATAAAACAAGAAACTATTAAACTGAATGATATAATATAAATTTAGGGTTTTTCTATTTGCCAAAGCACACAAATATACATTGAAAAATTATTTCAATTCAGCAACGAGATTTTTCAACTTGTCTTGATTTGCTCCAAGCAGTTCACCAACCTAAGTTAAGCATAAAATATTTTGTTAATATTTAAAGAAATTATCAACATAAAATTATGAACATCAAAGAGTTCAAATCTTAAAACTGTGAGAAGAGTTCAAACCTTAAAACTGACAATTTTAAATCTATTATAATTTTCTTAGCATACTTGAAGAAATAAATATTAGAAATGTAAATAAAATTTCATTACAGTTAATAATATGTACCAAAATATGCTCAAATAAATTCGACTTACCTCTCAAGAACTTATGTACCAAATAATTATCCCAATTTCCAAAAGAAACAGGCAATTTAAGGTTTAAAAGGTAAATTTTTGTCAGTGCAGACTTTCTGTAAAAGCTACATAAATGTGCAATTTTTGATGATTGTATAATGGCTGACTACGATAATTTAGATTCTACTTCACAACAGGATTCATTAATGGACATGATAGAATAGTGTTTTGAAAGTTGCACACAATGTACACTTAGCTATAGTTAATTTTTACTAGCAAAAGTAACTGAAAGATTTTAGTCTTTCACCCAGTTTAAATCTTGTAATGATTTTTTTTTTATAACATAGAATGAATACTAGGCATACAAATTTCCAAATTTAAAGAGTAAATATATTTTCACTAATTTGAGTTCTGCTTCCACTTTATGCAACTAAATTATGGGATCATATTCCATTTAAATTTAAGCAGAATTCTATACCTTCATTTATAGAAATTAAAAATAATGATACAAGCCTATGTTACAGGTTTTCATTGATCACCTAAATAAACATTAGAATTTAAAATTATTCATATATATATATATATATATATATATATATATATATATATATATATATATATATATATATATATATATTACAGATATAGTTACTTGAATTTACATTCCTATTTTTTTCTAGCAGAAAAATTCATATGTAAAAAACACTAAATTATCTTTCACAAAAATGAGGCAGTCAGGGTTATTTTAGATCAGTTGGGTAATAATAACTTTATAAAATGAAAATAATCTTACTTTATAAAATCATATCATTACTAGGTTATTTGAACATTTTGAGCAAAACTTAATAAATGGTAAATAATAAACCATTTTCTTACCTCTGCAACAAGAAGTCTATTTGATATATATACTCTCGGAAATTTATAAAAATGATTTGTTCATAATTTTTTAAAAAATAATATATTAATTTTTTTTACAATGCCAAAAACAAAGATGAGATTTATAAATACCAAGCCCAGGCATCCCTCTTTTGGGAATTGAGGGTTCTAGTAGAAAACATATCCAATTTTCAGTGAGGGGAAAAAAAAAAAAAAAACTACAATTTGAAAACTGGTTTAGTTTGTTTTATCTGTTGCTCAGAGGCATTTCTGGAAATAAAACTGTATTTACAAATTCCTTAACTTTGACCAAAACACTTTGAACCACAAAATAAGGTTTTAAGGATATATGACCTTATTTCGGTTGAAGATAAGCCTGAAAATTTACTTTAGATAAAATATTAAACAATGAAGTTCCATTCATTTCCGGTACATATTCCTCACTGGCAACATACTTGGAAAGACAAATACTTTATATATACTCAAAGTAATTTTAGAATATTTAAAAAATAAAATCTTCTGACAATGTAAAAATAGGAAAGCCAATGTTATATTCATTTTTCTTTAATTTCAACAATACATAAGACAATTTTAAAAGCAAAAAGCCACAAACCTATTCTCAAGGAAAGTAGAATTTTTGAATTATTTTCCCTTATAAACAGTACAAATAAATTTGCAACAAGTTTAAATTATTATTAATTATGGTTTAAATAAATTAAATACATTGTCAAAACTTTGAATGAAAGGTGGTCTAAATTGTAAATCAGAAAAGCTTCCTGAAACTGAAAGCAGCATGATTTGGTATATGTATAATTTTTTCCAATCTTTTTAATTAACTCGCAAAATTTCCAGTAATTCAACTCCAAGGATCTGTTCAAATGAACTAGTGACAGGTTCTAGAACTTTAGAAATGTCTAAGCACTTCCAGTGCAAGTACTGCTGTTGAATGATAACAATACAAACTAATGCTTTTAATCACAATTTTCTAATCTTTGGCAGAAGGGTAAATTACCCCTTCATTCTTACAACAATTTTTCTCTGTGGATCCATCAGCTGAAATAAATTTAAAAATTTTCCACCAAAAATTCTTTCTATTAATGATATTTACAACTCACTTGTATATATATAATATATATATATATGTTTGCCTGCAGCCATGCCACAGATACTATCAATATTAAATTCTACACTGCATAACTTTTATCTACTCCTCAAATAAGAATCAACACCTAAGCACTATCTGATACATCCATTGACTCATTTAAGGCAGAGAAACGAAAGATATCTGATTTCTGACAAAAAAATACACATTTGTGACATCTACCTTCTGTACCAAGGTGTTTACTGAGCTTTTAATAAATTTCATTTTGTAAGGTAAGTTTTACTATTGCAATTACACATTCTTTGATCACTTTGCCACTGATGATTGGTTTTCGATATTTTACGATTTCAAGAATCACAAAAAAGAAGCACAGGTTGCAGTCATTTGTTCAGTATTACTTTTTGTAAATAAATATTGCAGCGATTGCACTCAGCACAACAAATTGTCTAGTTTCATAATAATGTTTAATATTAAGATTCTTTGAGAACAGCAATGGCATTATTGCAAAGCAAACATAGATTCTATAACTAGTTTAAATAATAAAAAATAAAATAAAGAAAAGTCAAACCAAAAATATGTTACACATGAGTGTTGAGTAGTTAAGCCCATTTAATATAAATCTCTAAAGCACTAATTTACTTCTATAGAATGTTTAATATTTATATTGTGCTTTTAAATGTACTGCTTGATTCATCTGTTAAGAGTCTAGAAGAGGCTAATAGCAACAGAGCAGCGATACAACAAAGGAAATAAGGAAGAGAAAGCAGAAGAAAAGAGGACAAAAAGGGAAAAAATAAGGACAGATCATTAAGGTACCTCAGAACAGACACACCAGTGTTTACCTAATAAAGATGAACACCATGAAAGGATTGCTAGTAACAAGTCTAGGAACATTTCACTTCAAAAGTATTTCTACCAGGAAAGCCTAACTCACATGTATCAGAATACATGTGTCCCATTTACATAATTATTTCACAATAAGACAATCAACAATCATATGTAGGCAATCCAGTAACAGTTTCATGATAATGCATTCCCAAAGAATTTGAGACAACATGGACATTCAAGTTTCAGGAAACAATCAATGATCATATTTCCTTCAGAACAAAATAAGAGAAAAAAAAATGCTCATACATTTGTATAAATTCTTCAACATATCTTTTTCATGCACCATGCTTCATGACACACAAAGTAGGAGCCAACTGTGCAGGAGGAAATTTACATGTAAAGAGAATTTTTAGGAAAGAATTTCTTCCAAAATAATTAGGAAGATAGAAAATTAAAAATGTGCATAAAACTATAAAACCACAGTACTTAAATTTGTAAAATAAAACCGTTGTATATAAATTAAGTGCAGATAAATTAAGCCAAATACACACAGAATTGGACAGTTATTGACTTATTCAATATTAAAATTTACTTTAAGCTCAACAGTCACAAGAATTTAACAATGCCATGCATTAAAAATCATTAATTTTCAATTTCTTGGGTTAACTCAATAAAAAAATTATAATAAATGTAAATATTATGCCTCAATCATACATAATTATAACCATATAAAAATAACTTACTTTTTCTTTGTTTTTCAGGAAGACAAACTTAGGAATATTTGAAACATCATATAAAGAAGCAACATCCTAGAATTCAAATAAAGAAAAAATATTTATAAACATTGATAAAATATATGCTAAAATTAAAAGTTGAATAACACAGAACGAACAGAAAATTATATAAAATTAAATGAACAATGTATTTTCAACTCTGCGATTCAACGAATGTTGGGAGATTTGATATTGATGGAAATTTTAATACTGAAAGGCTCGTGATTAGCATGGCTTTAAAGGAGTCAAATTAACTGCATTAATATTTCCGAATCACATATTGTTCTTGGGTGCTTGATAGCTACAATTATAAGTTCTACAGTTTAAATGAACAGTAAATTCTATAGTTAAATAGCAAATACACAAACAATGTTATATTTATATTCTACTTTATCAAAATGAATAAGCAATTGTTATATCAATAGAAAATAGCACTGCTAAAGTAAAAGCATCCCAGAGAGCATTTACAAGGCTAAGACTCTGTAATAGGAGTCTATAAGTCTTTGTTGACTTGTCAGTACAATAGCATAGCCAGAAAACTTTGACAGACTAGATAAAATTTTTATAATCAAATGTGACAAACAATGACACATCCCATATAAATGTTATACCTTTCCAAGAATTGAATACTTAGGGGTAATTAGACACAGAGATTATCATGGTTATTTTCACACTATATGCATAACCATAGTACCTGCTACAGACAATTGAATATTATAATACAGGATAAACAGTACAAAAAACAAGAACTCAACAGAAACATGCCAACAGTTTGCACATGAAATCTTTTGATCTATTAACTCACTTATTGACATGAGTTATATTTTCAATAATGTACAATGCTAGCAAATAACTGCTCTTTAATTTGTGAAGAACAAGCAAAACTTATTTAAAATACCTTGATATACTTATGAATGATGGTAAAAATGAACATTACAGTCATGACAGTGGCATTGAGATTTTTTTCTCGTCAATTTTAAATAATGTAGGTATAAGAATTCGGTCAGCAAACATAATAGGTGCAAAATGCCCTTTTCTAAATAGCAAACACATAAAATATTGATAAAAACAGTATTTTTAAGTCCTTAAATGGCAAAACATAATAAACTTATTAAAAATTGATTTTCTTACACAAATATTATGAAAAGAAGTTTATTAAACTACAAGTATAAAATTACCAAAATTGGTTTCCTTACTTAGAATTCGATTTAATAACATCAATTTAACAAATGAATCAGATATAAAGAGCTTTATATTTTTCAAATAGGTGATCTTAATTAGAATTCTATTAAATAACATTTTTTAAATAGAATTTACATGTTCAAGGTTGGATTTGAATTCATGCTCTGTGAAACAGATCAGTGATAGGTTTCTTATGACACAACTTTGGGCTATAATTCGACAGATAGTCAACATTTGATTTGACATAAAAGTAACCAAATCACAAAAATTTTTGGCTACTTCATACGAACAAAAGCAGATAAATATATGTTTTTTCTTAAATTTACAAAAACCTTACTTAAGCAGAAAATATTAACTTTTATGAATGAAAATTTTTTCTCTACTAAAAATCAATAGGAAACAAACATTTTAGTAATTTCATAAATATAAAATTAATGTAAATCCTTTTATAATTGTAACAATGATTAAATAAATCTGACACTTACAGTAAATGTAACCTTATTACGAAATATAAACTAACATTTCTTTCATATAGTTAAATCGTAAATCTAAATATTATAATGTACAAGTACAAATGCATTTTAAACTTAACTTTGAAAATATATTTTATCCATTCAGATCAGTTATTTAACTAAATCTATACATGTTTTTCAAATCAATTTTCTTTGTATAGAATAACAGAAATTTTACCTCTACTTCATCAACATCTACTTTAAGAAACAACACATCACTGTATTCTTGAGATAAGCCCTAAAAAAATAAAAACTCTTTAACATATTTTAGTAATTTACATTTTAAAAAAAAATCAAAATAAAGAATATAAAATAACCTCAAAAAAAGGTGCAATTTGTTTACAGGGTCCACACCAAGTAGCATGAAAATCAATAACGACCAGTTGATTTTCACTAGCAGAATTCACCTGTTGATCAAAATCATCCTATAATGAATAACAAACATTAGATTAATATAAATAATATTTTGGTCAAAATTTGAAATCTTTAATAGATTATTCTGTTTTCCTAAAGTTTCAATGAATATGTTATGAATCGAAAATCATGAAATGCAGTTATCGTTAACATTTTGACTACCACAATAGCTATCAACTTTAATATAGACAATTAATATTTTAGCAAAAAAATTTTTGTTTTAATTTCAATTCTAAATTTTATGAATTACAAGGTGCATGATTTGCTTGTAGCTTTAGTAACACTTGTCTATTTTACAAGTTTATTTTTAAGTGGTTGTATATATAAAACTTTGTTTATTTTCCCCACAATTTAGAAATTAGAGGTTATAAATTGTTTAAATTTCGGAACTAAAACTTAAAACTAATTTATATTTTAGAAAGTTATTTTTTAGAAAGAAAGTTATAAGTTTTATATTATTTTCAAGTTTTATTTTTTAACTTGAAAATAACTTTCAAAGCCCTTAGAGAAGTTGATTAGATAAATATCTTCACTTTGTGTTATTCTATTTGGTATTTTGTACAGTAAAATATAATTTAGTAAGTATAGTGTAGAAGTATTTTTAATGTTTATTTTAGAATTGTGTATAACTCAATAAATTAAAACTAGAATAATATGTTATTTTAAGATAGGTTTCTAATTAACTGAGCACTGATGCTAGAGTTTGCATAAAAATGTATGTCATTCCTGTTTCTGATTCATGACATAGTTGTTAATATCTGCTTAGTTTTGTTGCATACTGTGTATTCTTAAAGTGTTTTTATTTTTTGATCAATTAAAAGAAAACTAAAAAATTGATTGTGATTATATTTTAACTATCATTTATAAATAATAGCACTGATTTTCAGAGATTTATTAGTTTTTTAATACATTTATTTTATAAAATATGTGGAGTTAAGTTTGTAGTCTTTAATTCTTTACTAAGTAAACAATCAAATAATCAATATTTCAAATCGAAAATGGCACAAGATTGCAGTATTCAGAGTTGGAGATTGAGCGCGATTGGAATTTTAAAGATTATGATTTTGCCGCGACATGTTTGATTTGGCAAGATTCAAAGGGTTATAGGTTTTCAGACATTTTACATTTGGAAATTTTGCAATCTCACCATTGGAGACATTTTTGCAAACCGCACCAACCGCATTACATACCCTAGCAAGATTTTAAATCCATGCCCACCATATCTATGCAAATGCTTTTAATGTAGTATTGAAAGGTCATTCTTGTCAAACTATTTTTACCACATTAATTCAGCAAAGTCAATTCTAGATAACGACAAGCTATATCTTGAATGTTGTTTCAGTAAAATCTCAGTATATGTAATACAATCAGCAAAATTTAAAAAAGTCACAACAGCAAAATGAGATGAAGGTGTCAAAGAGTATTGCCAATGACAAAACATTCTTATAAATTGTTGTGTAGAATACATATAAAAATAATAAAGAAAATAGAAATATTAAAGTGGCAAATATAAAAATACTATGAAAAATGTATTTAGTCATAAATCAATAAACATAAAAAGCAAGCACATAAACTCCAAATTGTTTTAAAATTTTCTCAATCATTATTCCAAACAATAAATCTGCTAAAGTAGATAATGAGTTCAAAATACAGTTTGCAAATTCTAGAGTTTTAAAAATTTATTGGTTACGAAACTAGGATTAATACATTTTATTGCATCAATAAAAGCATTAATCTTCTCTGATGCTTTGCCAATGTGAACTCCCCAAGACATGTATTTGACCATATATGAGCCAGTCTTCCTTAATTATATTTTTATGCCTTTCATTTTGCATTTCAAAGCCAACCAAGCTACTTACAGCAGAAAAAAATTTATTAAATAACACTAACAGTACCTTCATATTTTGTAAGCAAGCAACTTTTGAAACACTGAGGAAAAAATTTACTGCTCTCCATTTTTAAATTTAAGATTTAAAGTAGGGTGGTTCTAAAAGAACCCAGTACCGTGATCTTAGGTCTATTATACTAATTTACAACACAGTAATAATTCTATGCATAGTATTTGTATACTACAGGATGAGTTAACATTTTGTGTAGGCATTATTTAACACTCCTGTTTTTTAACAACAAACCCCTTTTTAAAGTTTTGTCTTGAAACAGCAAATTCTCACTTTGAAAAACACAAAGAAGAAAGCTAGAAATATAAAAAGTAACTTTATAAATTTTGAGACATTAGATGAAATAATTAAAACTACTTAATGAACTCTACTTTGCTAGATGTTAGCAAGCTGATTAAATCTCATTTAATATCTGAATCAAATGAATGCTTAATTGATCAACAGTGAAATATATAGTTAAGATGAGAAATAGAAGAATGATCACAATCTACCTCAAATATCTAGTTAAATTCGAAAAGATGCAGCATGCTAAAAATCTTTATCAAGAAAGGGCAAATTTTTGATTTTGAAATGGCTTTGATAATACAACACTTAAGTATGCCTAATAAGTTACATATATATATTGAAAATTTTTAATATACATTTTTTTAAATCCCATTTTTTAACATTCAATAAACACACAAAATAATCCATGTATGAAAATCTAGAACCACACATAAAGTGAAAATATGAATAAATATCAAAAGGGAATCTTTAAAACAAGCTCAATTGATAATTGAAAAATTATCAATCTAAGATAAAAGATTGAATTATTTCAACATGAAATATTAATCACAATTTTTTACAACTAGAAATTATTTTTCATTTAACTAGAACTTGTTATTCAAATTAGAAAGTAAGTATTATGTTATAAAACCAAATCAAAGCTACTAATTTTATAACTGACTTCAACACAGAATCAGAAGAAATTTAAGTTTTAAAACTTTCCATTAAATAAGTAGTATGGTGCTATTTACACTATCAATAAATAACTTCATTACACACCTGGTTAAAATATATTCAAGTTTTCAGATATAATTAAAAGTTCAGCCACAGTAAGTTTTACTTTTATTTTGTGGTATATTTAAGTTTTATTCAGAAATAATAGAGAAGTAATATGGAATAAGTAGTAATATTACAGAAATATGGATAAATAAATTTTGTATAAAAACCACCCATCTGCTATATAAATTTTAATAAAACATTAACCTGTAAGACATTCGTTGTTAATTACTATATATTTTCTACAAATTAATATCTTATGAGTACTCCACTTTCAAGTCACAAGTTGATTTATAAATGATTAAAACAAGAAAGTAGTTTCAATAAAGTTAAAAATTAATTTTACATTATGAATTTATTTTCGAAAGGAAAGAAAATAGCAATTTGTCAACCAGATTTGAAACACATAAACAGATGAGAGCAGATACAATTTGACGAGAGAAAAAAATGTCATATTCTAAGATAGTTTCTCCTACATCTAGCAATTCAGTTATTAAATGTTAGCTGTGATTGGGAGAAGGCATATGAGTGGAAATATCGGTAGACACATCAACAAATACCAGCATATATCAAGGACACTAAAACACAGTAAAACGAAATGCTTCATAAAACGGAAAAAAAAAAAAAATAATGTTGTAGATCGACATCGGAAGGGGCAAATTCGAATATGAAGGGGACATTTCTGTTTAAAAATTCTAAATTAAAGAAACTAGTTATAAAAGTTAATGTTACCTTGTCTTGAACTGCATGAACCATTTTCACGCTACCTGTATAATACACGCGGACTACAAAAGAATGAAAGATATTAAGACAGAAACCACCTATTGCAGTACAACAACGTAACAACGGTAAGCGCGCGTTAGAATTTAGCGTCAAGGTTACTGATTAAATCGATGAACGCAATCGTATCGTGAATGTATCTACGAACTTCTCTTCCTCACAAATGACTCAAAATTCCGCTCAACTTTTTGACTGATTATTAGAAAACCAATAGAAACAAAGTGACGTCAAACATGATAAGACAAAATCTTAAAATCTCTTTATCTATCTGAAAATCCCTGACGAATGTTGATTTTGACAATACTTACTTTGATAATCAAATGGATTGAAATTATATTTGAGTAGTATCATGTTTAAAAAAAAAATAGAACTGAAACTTACTTATGGATTTCACAAACAGAAAAAGGGAAAAATGATCAAAATTTTGACCAATGTACCAATGTTTGTGCTCATTGCATTTAGGCTTAACTAGGAAAGCAAACTCAGGAATTGATGACTTAATCTTTCTTAAGTTAAAAATAACGCGGATGTGTGTGTTGCATATGTAAAAAAGAAAGTCGTGCATCTCTATCAATTTTCATTTAATAATATATGATAGAAAGTAGTAAAATTCATCTTAAAAAGACTTAGTTATTTAATATATTTGAAAATAACTTTTCGTTTTTCAAAAGTTATTATTTTTCTATAACAGTTGAAGACTTCTGTTAATGCTTTCAAATTAGAAATTAGTATAAAATATTAATGTAATAAATGAATAAATGTAAGTAAAGCTTTAAATATTAGATCATTTTTGCTATGAATTGAAATGTTTTTTTTCTTTATCATATAGCATAAAAATGCTGTCAGAGGTCAATTTTTGCTTTTAAAACTTATAAACATAAATTTTGAAAGAAATAATTTAATTATTTTTAGTCTCATTAAGCTGTTTTTTCTAAAATATTACAATATATTCTTATGTTCATTCTTAGATATATTCATGGAATAAATAATTCTTACTGTAATCAAGCATTTTATGCAGTTTTATTTTTATTTGTATAATTATTCAGCATATCATGCCAAAAAATAATCTCAAACATAATGAGATTCAAGGTTACAATCTAAGTGATTAGGACATCAATGCTCATCACTTTTCTATTGAACATAATGTCCTTTACAAATCCTTAGATGG
Source organism: Latrodectus elegans (assembly GCA_030067965.1). Lineage (NCBI taxonomy): Eukaryota > Metazoa > Arthropoda > Arachnida > Araneae > Theridiidae > Latrodectus > Latrodectus elegans. The sequence continues at coordinate 60,051,948 of CM057809.1, forward strand.
AAAGTCTAAATGCACTGTAACAGATATTATTTTAGGTTATATGAGTAGTTAAAATATAAGACCACATTTTTCTCTGTAATTGTCTGTAAAAAGGCTGTGAATATGCTCTTACACCCCAAGTAGCAAAATAACTTGCCTCAATATCAAATATCTTGCCCCAGATAATTTCAATAATGGGCGTTAAGTTTTTCCTAATATACAGCATGCCAAGACAAGCTCAATAAGAGATCAATAATGGGCACTAAGTTTTTCCAAATATTGGCATTTCAAGATTAGTCTTATTAAGGGGGCTAAGATTTCCTCATAGTTAGAAATACCAAGATAAATCAATATTGGATCAATAGTTGGTGCCAAGTTTTAACCAATATACCATTGTTGGTCTTATAGTTCCTGAAGCACTAACATACAGTTCAATTGTTGTTTATAATGGTTCAATTTGTTGTTTATCAGGGCTGGTGATTTAAGAAAGCTGCTTCATTTGTATGTTTGTTTTTATAATATTTGCAATAGCAATATATGGTTATCGTTAAAATTTGTTATCAATTTGCAATTAAAATTACATTCTTAAACAAAATATTTCTAATTTACATGTTTATAGAAACATTGGGTTTTCTTATTAATGAGCAATTTTTCTGTACAGTGAAATTGAGACTTATACATTCTTGACAATAACTAAGAAATTGATCTAAAAACCAATGTTATTTTTGTTAAATATAAATTGATAAAATTCGCATAGGTAAATAAATATTTATAATAATTAATTATTGTCATATGATTTATTTGGCAGCTCAACATTTTAGGAATGGCCCTGGAATTCTTTTGGTTTTCTAATTTATATATTGCGATTGTGTGTGGTATTTCTGTACTGTATTTATTTTATAACGCCTGAATACTATTAATTACTATTTGATTTATTGTTAAGATTTATAGTTACGTTTTTCATTTGAAATTTTGGTTAGGGATTTTTGCAAAAAATTGTTTGATTGCTTATCTACTTACTAGTAATTAACGTACCATATATTTTTGTAGACTAAATAAAGTTTTTTTTCTATAAACAACAATTGCTTGTTAAAAACAACTCAATAATTGCAACGTAAGTTTCATTATGAAGATAACTTTATATTTAAATCACAAATCTAAAGTTTAATCATTATTAGAATAAATGCATTCTTCGATATATTGAGTATCGAAGAATGTATTTAATCTAATAATGATTAGCTTACTAAATTTTATCTACATAATATTGCAATAAAAATCACACGAGGTAAGCAATCAGGATAAGCAAAATGCTAAAAAATTTTATAATTCATTTACGTCATTAATAAGTTATAGATCAGTGTAACCTTTTATCTTACTGACTATGTTTTTTACAATTTCTGTACTTTATTCATTAAGAATAATGTCGAATTAAATAAAAAATATTCAACATGTTTATATTAACTGTGAAGTTATACTTAAATTCTCAATGTTGTTATACAAGCTTTAATTTTTTACATGTTAATTTCCATTATAAATTTATTCATGGAGTAGGCTTGTTTGTGAATAGTTTACATAGTTTCACTGCACATTAGAATAAGCGAAATTTTAAAAGTTGTAAACAAAATTATGAAAAGTATGGTATATCATTTAAAAATGTATCTTACGGAATACACGAGGTGAATTAAAAGTAAGTGCAAATCTATGGAAACTATTAGCCATATGCAGATATCTGTATCTTGGCTATAATTATGTATCATTTTTACTTCAAGCCATGGAAATAAAGTAGTATAAATTTTTTTTAATAACCGTCCTGTAGATAATGATAAACAGTGAAGAGAGAACAGCTTGTTTTACATTTTTAGCAGAAATTAACAGCCTGTGTAAAAATGGTACCTTAATCAAATTGTATGAAATGTTTTTAATACAGCATGCGTGTCAATATTTCATGTCTAAAAATTATTATTTATTTTATTAAAATTATATTAAAAAATTAATGATATATTAAAGGTATGATTAATGGTAATTTTACATTTCTGTAATAATATAACATAAAGTTCTTACTTAATGTTTCTACTTGAAAAGGAAATTTTCGTAAAATCCCTGACTTTTCTTTTAATATAATATACTAATACGTATTCATTTCAGCATAAAATTTACTAAGATAAAATTTTCCGTTTCTGAATAATTTTATATCTGTTTATATAAACAACAATTACATTGGAAAATTATTAGAATGACAACGTGGTCGAAAAAGCAGCCAGCAGATGTACTTAGTGAAATAAAAATATTTACTGAGGTGCATTTGTCACACTGAGTCATTAATTTTTAAGATGTTTTTATACAATAATAATACATTTTTACCTAGCGAAAATTTAATTATGTCTTTATTCATCAAGCGAGGATTTCATCCTCTGTTGATGATAGAATAGGAATGAACTTTCGAGATGAGAGAAGACTTACGGGGTAGTTTAGGGAATAATGTAAATACTGGATAAATGTACACTGGCAAGAGAATGATAAATCTGTACATATATTAGTTGCTAAATTCACCAAAAAGCTTTGTTATCCAATTATTCAATCACTTGACAATCCTAGACATCATTAATTAATAAAAAGATCTTCGACATTCCATAATCTTAGAAATTTTTTAATTTATAATGCTATTCAATGAAACTAAAATTTGAAAATTATAGAAAGCAAGAAATCATAAACTCCTTGTTTTTATTTAAAAAATAATATTATTTCAAGCAATATATAATTATATTGTAAAAATTACAAGTAGGGTATGCAATAAATAAAAGTTTTTCAGAAAAGTAGTAAGAAATAAATCTTATTTATCAACCAGTTTCAAAATTATATAGTTAAAATAATTGAATAAAGTTACACTAAAGACTTAAATTAAATGTTTTTTTAGGAGGTTATTCAAAATTGTGGGTAAACGCAAATAAATGCAACCCTATTTCTCTCGCTTTTCTAAATAGAAACTACTCTTGTATAGTTGCAAGGTTATCTTAAAATAATTTTTCGCACGTGAAATATTATTTTTCATGAAGCTCTTGTTAATCTTATATACGTGACGTATATCAGTCACCAGATACCTTTTTCAATGGGTAAATGATTGACAATCGTATATGTTCTACTTCTCCCACAGCAATAAACTTTTCTAGCAGACAGCTTTTCATGAGATATCAATTTTTTTATCAAGAGAGAATATCTAGATTTATTTAGGATATCAAGAAGAGCTTGATTAAAGGAAAGTAAATTTTCAGCATCAATGAAATAAATTGTTCTTGAACCTAAGAAAATCTACCATGATTCAACTACTGAAGGAGGAGTATCCCGCTTTCTCTCTAGAATGAGTTAAAAATACTCTAAAACGAGTTTTAAAATCCTAGGAGCTATGAATAAAGCTTAAATGTGGTATAAAACTATTATGTTAATAGATGCATCCTTTATCTAAAGTAAAATATTTCAAAAATTAAAAAGCAGCTTCAATTAACTGCATATTTTAAAATTTTAATTTCCAACTATTTTCTTACAAATTTCTTCTCTATTATTAAATGATCAAATCATAATTTAGTTTTCATATTAACGATTTCAAGATTTTAAATGAACACTTCTTTTGTGAGTGTGTGATTAGAATATAGAATGTAATTTATTTCTTTAGAACACTTCCTATCAAGTTTTATTTTTTAATTCCTCATAATTTGTTTATTTATTTAAAATGCTTGATTGGTTTTCTTTAATAAGTTAACCTAAGTTTTTTACTAAATCTCTTCAAAATACTACCAGAACTATACAATAACAGATGGGAACTCATAAGAATCTATGTCAGCTAATATTTAATGTTTTTGATTTATAAACATTATTTTGCACTTAGAGATATATTGAAAGCCTTATCAGAATTATTAATTGAACCTTATCAGAATGCTTGCTTGGAATGAAAAAGTAAATAATTCCTTAAGACCATTTAAAAACACCGAAAGATAAGCACTCGCAGAATTAGTATATCAGAGAAAAATAATCCATATAATATAATTGATTGTACTTTTTTGCAATACTATTTATATATTTATTTATTTCTATAAACTCGCTGATGTACATGAATGTTGAGTAGAATATATGATATCCCCTTAGAAATCAATGTCTAGTAATTCATATAGAACCATCATAATTATTTTTTCGAATCTGACTTAATTGTCTTTTTTTTTTATTCGATATTTGTTCTTAACGTTTGTAGACTAATGAAAATAGAAATACTGTGTAAATATTTTATTTATATACTTATAAGTATTTCATAATGCATTTTAAGATGCTCATTTCAAATTCTCAAGAAAGTAAGTAGTATATGACTCGTTATTAAGAAAATAAATTAATTGAGTGTGTATTTAGTTAAATATTTTTTTACAATTTCCTTTAATTACTATGAAAAATTTAAAGCCCACAAAAGTGATTAATAATGAAAACATTCAATTAGTTTTCCAGAATTGTTTTAAGAAAAAAATTACTCGAAAATATCATGGGAACCCCCCCATATTTATTGGAATATATGTCTTGGTGTATGATTAAGAGATTTTAATCTGGGCAAACACAAAGAAGTACAGCAGATGTTGGTGTGTTAGGATTATCACTGCAAGGTTGTAGAATCAATTACAATAATCAGACATCATTATTCGTCAACTAGGACAAGCTGGAAAATAAATAACAATAAATATCCAGTTAACAGCTTGTTGCAATAGAATCGACAATATTACTTACATGTAAAAATAGTTTATTTTGGCAACAAAATGAAATGTATCAAGCAAAATAATACACTCTTAGAAATATAGAGTGAAATCCACTCAAGCGGAGTGAATGTCCATCATTTTATTTCGTAAAATTCAACCAATATTAAGGAATTGAATTTGACTCACGCCTTTTCATCTGATCAAATTAATAGGAGTAAATCCAATATAATTGGAATCAAATCGTTTTCCCTTAATTAAATACCAAAATTAATTTAATTAATGATTTAAGCAAATCTAATTTTCATAGATTGCTGAAAACTATTCAAATTTTTATGAATGTAGGCTTCATCAGATTGGTTTGTATAGGCTAATCATGTGTTTTACGTTGTCCTAAAGATGACATACGGGCTGAAGAATGTTGGCTTTTTATTATTTAGACTAGATGCAAAATAAATGGTGCCAAGTGCTGTTTACTGATGAATCTTGATTCAACTGAGAGAGTGACATCAAACTGCATTCAAAATAACTTATATTCTTTCAGGAAAATGATATTACATTCGATGTGATTTAATAGCATGAGCTGGTATCAGTGTAAGTGGATGTATGTATTTGCATTGTATTTGGAATGGCAGTATAATAGTTTGAAGTGTATGCTGAAGAGTGACTCAGACTTCATATTGTACAGTCTGAAGCTATTAGGGATTCCTTTATTGTAATGCTTGATAATATCATAGTTGTTCCTATACATTTTGTGGAAAAAATGTAAAGATAAAACAATATAACTTATGTAATGATCAGTATTCCGTCTTTTTAAAATTCGAGCGATTATGTATGGGTCATACTTGGGTGACCCGGTGCTGCTACACATTTGGATATTTTCTTTAAGGATATAAAAATATTTTCCATTTTTATCGATAATTTCATATCGGATCCATTAAGTGCACAATAATTTTTACCCTTTACGAGATCTCACGCTGTGTTTGAAATCTTGCCTTATTTCTAGGTAATAATTTTTTTCATTTGCATGAAAAGAAATTTCTGTATTTCGAATATATTTTCGCGTTTATTCTGTGGCATCAAAAGATAAATGTTTTCAAGTAATTTTTTCCCTTGAATTTTTTTACTGGTATATCCTTTATTTTAGCTATGCATGGGTTGCCAAGCAACAGTTTACTTTATTTTTGCTTGCTTTTCCAAAAAATTTAGCAATATAATATTGGGAATATGTTGAAAGACACTACAAATTAATATTGCTTTCAAATATAATTAGCTTTGCTTGGAAACATTTTTAAATGTCATTATTAAATTAAGTTTGAGGGGACGAAGCTGTTTCAGTGTTTATACATTCAATTTAATTAAATGCAAAGATTATGTTTGTAGTTCTAACAAAATATTCATATTAATTTTCTTACGGTGATTTTGCCATTTTTTTTACAAATACAATGAATTATTTCTTTATTTAATTTAATTATTTAATCTTATTGTTAAATAAATAATAAATTATATTTGAAAAGGTTTTAACTGAATATGCATCTTTCTAAGTCATGTATGATCTTTGTAATGCACAAAAATATTTTTCGATTTAAAAGTGTTTCATTTGTATGTAAATTTATTGAAGTTCAGTCAATATGCATAGTCATATAAATAAACAATTTATTTGTTGTTTAAAGATAATAGAATGCACCTGTTCAAAAAATTGAAAAGAAATGTAAAATAAAGGATACTGACTCTTTATTTCTCCATTCAAAGTTTTTTAAAAATTAGCAAAATGTTTCTTAATTGACACAAATTAGTCTTCTATAATTTACACGAAAAAATATAACATTTAGAATCAGTCATTAAATATTAATTATTTTCTTATAAAAATGCACTGGTTTGACTAAATAGTCCGTATAAATTATTTTGTCTGATTTAAAAGTAATTTTCAGTTGAAATTATATATCTCTGACACGTGATTTACAGCTTTTTCTGTATTTTAATTTTTAAAGCGCTATATAATAAATTAAACATTTATAATTTATGTTTAATATATTGTGGAATACTTTCACATATAGGTATATATTTATTGTATTTATTTACATATATTTATAATGTTTTCAATATTTAAAAGAATAAATTTTTGATTTAAAATGAAATACTGGGTTATAGAAAGTGCTTACGGCCTTCCAAGAAACATAGTGGATAAAAATATTTTATAAAATGATGATAATAAATTGAAGAAAAATTTTCTAAGCTACTTAATCATATTCCTTTTATTACTTTACTGTTTCACTGTGAGCCATTTTCAATAGTAGTATTTAATGGAGTTCTAAACAATAGCTTTCAACCCCTTTATACTGATATACACTGTTTTTGTTTTCTGCGTACGACAATGGAAAAATAAATCATGGCATTTTCTTAAACATTCCTTTTAACAAATAAGAAGCTAAATAAATCATTGTTTTTCTATAACTTCTTATTTTTCAAGAGAAAATAATAGCCGGATTTGCAAATAAATAAAAAAAAAATAAAAATAATGGAAATTATAAAACCGAAATAAAGCGAAATAAATGATGATTCACTCATTTATTAAAGTTGCTTTCTGTGTTAATTTCGTGATAGAAAAGCATTCGAGAGAATTTTCTATGAAAAGTAGACAAGGACACGAAATTATTTTTTCACACGAAGGAAGGAAAGACTTTAGGACATGAAGTTTGTTTATTTTTTTAAGAAGTTGATCAATGGGAGGTTTGGACTTCATCATTTTCTGGTATTTATATATTATATCATTTCAAGTGAGCTTTAGATATTAATAGACATATTAATAGGTTTTGTTAAAATAATTAACACAATTTTTTAAATTAAATTCTTATGTTAGATTGAAGCTTTTAAAACTAAATTCTTGTATGTTAAGTTTAGAATTTTTTCATTATATTCTAGAATCATGAAAATTTTCAAACTTTACAAAAAATAGACTAAAATGTAATGTATATATATATATATATATATATATATCCGCAAATAAATCAATTAAGAAAATAAATTACCACAAAAGATCTAAGCGTTTAAAGAAATTTTAGTTATGTGCTTACCCTGAATATTTGTTGTTTATATAAACTAAAAAATATACTAATGTTTACTGACTTTATAATACCTAATCAAACAGCCTTAATTAGTCTTGTTACGAATTGACATTCGTTTTCATGTAATGCAATTGATTTTCTCCCCGTTCTTTTAAATTGTTGTATACTTTAGGTAAAGTATTGCAACTTGTATTTTCATAAAATTGTATATATGGACAGCAAAATGCTTTGAATTTTTTCTTGCGTGAAGTTATCTGGAAATCTGATGGATTATTTCAAAATTGAAAGTGACTTACGACTAGGTAATGCTCTTTTGCTTGCCCTCTCTTTAACTTTAACATAAACTCTTTGTGATTCTGCTATTAATACCAGAGAAACTATTTCTTCTAAGTCAACTCAGATTCTTGCCTCGGTTGACGATATATTTTGATTCCTTGAAGTATAAATGTTATTGGAGGCATGTACTGCGACGGAGAGATCATCAGCAACTCTTCTGCGCTGTGGTAACGAGGGCAAAATTAAATATATAACGATTACTAAAACGGATATCAACGTAAAAATTTTTGAAAATCAACATTACAAATTCGATCTTGACAGCTTTGCATACTTTGGCTTAAATGTGGATAACCAGGGCATTTTGGATATTGAGATCAAGAGATGTACATTTGAAACAAAACGATGTCTTAAGAGACTAAGAAATTTTCTCCTTTTAAAATTAGTAAAAAGTAATTAACAAATAGTCTTTTATAAAACCAACATTAGACTCATACTCACATATAATTCCAAAACCAGCCCCTTGAAGAGATCGCAGGAAAATTGACTAGCTATTTTTGAAAGATATGTCTCTGGAAGCAGCGTATGTTGACAGTGTATGGCTTCATAAATACAGCAACGACTTATACGGAATGTAGAGGCCGGCTGATGTAATTAAAATTATTAAAATTAATCCTATAAAATTTGTTGGCCCCATTTGCTGAATTCTCCTACCATGACATTCAAGATCTTTAAATTTAAGCCAATGGGAGCCACAGTTAGGGAAGGGCTTAGATTAAGAAAGAATTGATGAAGATCTTTAGATCTTGAGAGTTATCAAATGGAATATACCCAGGCGAGGAAGAGAACGGAATTTTGCAGAAATTTCTGTGGAAGGCTCTGACCCACAATGGGATGCCATCTCAATTAAAGAAGGGGAAAGTGTTTCGAAGTATTTTCACACTGAGGCACTTCGATAGTCTTGTGAAGAATTAAAGATTCTTGAAGAAGTAAAATGTGATAGTACACTCGACTTTATGTACTTAGGGATTGGCAAATTTTAATTACTGAGAAGGATAATGCCTCTCGTGTTGATAAATTCAACACTGGAATCTTTTATTTCAAGATGAATTCTCACATATTTCTCACCGTAGAAACTTTTTCAAACAATTTAAACAGGAATAACTTTCGTGATTTCCAGACTTAGATATTTGGGACATTTCACAATTCTCAAATTGATAAGTGAGCTCATTCATAAAAACAAAGCAAGAAAATATCTGTTATCATATTATTTTAAAAATGGCTTTATTATTATTATCCCATAACTAGCGACAGATCAAATGCTTAAAAATTGCAGTTGATCCATCTCCTGTTATGAAGTTGAAGTTATATTAGTTGAGTTAATGAAGTTGATTTCAGGATGATTTCTTTATGATAGTAAATAATTTTTTTCAAAATATCATGTTAGGAAGGCAAATTGTTTATTTGATTCTCGAAAGTAATATTCAAGAGAGTGCGAATCGACTATTTATTTTCATGCATGTGTTAATATTGGGATTTTTAAATAGTCGTTTACTTTTCAACTTAATGAGATTTTGCTTGGTGCATTTTACATTCGATTCAGTTTATAGCAAGTAATTATTAACATCTCAGAGAAGAGACAATCATTGAAATGTTCATCATTGAAGAAAGCGAATCATTTCATGTCTAAGAAAAAAATCAAATTATATTTTCTCATTTATAGGATATTTCATGTATTCATTTATTCCTACTTTAACTTTATTAAGGCTAAATTTATTTTAAGGTATCATTTCTTAATTTAAATATAATGTATATTTAAATTTAAAATTTAACTTTCATTGAACTCAATTTGTTGACAACCCTACTGTAGTTTAATATTGGGCTGCAATCTTAGCTTTTGATAACCACCCACTTGCATAATTATTGTATGATAAATACAATTATTTGTGTATAATATTAAAATCTGTCAAAATATTTTGTTTATTTTTCTATCCCCATATTCATGAGTTATATATATATATATATATATATATATATATATATATATATATATATATATATATATATATATATATATATATATATATATATATATATATATATATTTGCGTGCTGATATGCGTGTGTATGACATTATAAATTTATTTGCTGAAAAATTAATATCCCTTTCATAATATGACTTTTTTTATATTTACAGATATGTAGTGTACATGTTTTATTTGATTTACATTCGGTTCTCTTGCACTTACAGGGCTTACTTGAAAAATTTAATATTTATAAAAGATATTTTGACTGAAATTTCGTTAAAGAGGAAACTGTTTTGAAGAACATTTTTTAAAAAAAGTGAAAAACTCATTATTTAGAGTAATGCTCAATTATTTCTTCTTTATTAAAGAGAGCCCTCTTTTAATTTTTTTCTCTCGATAGTTCATTCTCCCTTTATATTTCGTGTCGCCTAATGAAGACTAATAGTAATCATATCTTTATTGCTGTAAGAATGTGCTTGTTTTCCATTTGAAACTCTTGATACGTATACATTTAGAGTTTGTAGGTGTTTTTACAATAAAAACAGAATTTATATCAACAGAAATCTTATCATTCTTTTAAGATATCTCTGTTTGTACAGGTTTATTTCATGAACAAGTATTTGTGCTTTTTAGTTGTTTTTAATCTAACAGTAACGCCTTATGCTGTATCCCTTAAACGTATTTTTACCCTGTCAAAAGGATACTGGAAACATTTCTATGTTAGTTAATTTGGAGTTTATGTTTGAGCAAGTCATTTGATAAATTTTATTTTCAATTTTATCTTCATCTGATATATTTTATCATATGTTTTGGTCTGTGGTCAAAGTTTCAGCAAATTTTGCTGCTAAAATAATTTGTTTCCCTTATCCCGAAGAATCTGTATACTCCATAGTAGTCGAATTCTTATTTAATAGTTCCGTTACCAAATATGATTTTACAGGAAATAAAGTTTGCTTATGTGATTTATGTTTTTATTTATTTTTATTCAATGAATGTTTATGAATGGAAGGTGTTAAGTAAGCTGATAGACAATCTGGAAGCATTTTAATCATTATCATCTTTATATATGGTGAGGTGATGATGATTGAAATTCCCCGCGTGAAATGAAGTGGGCGTTACTGAAAACTGAATCTTTAGATAAATTTTATGGGCTTCAAGACGATTTCAAGAATTTTCATCTAAGACATCATTTTTATTATGTTTTTTAAAATGTCCTCCAAAATTATTATGATAATGTTTTAAGCAATCTTAAAAAGGTTTTTTTTCTGCAAAATTTGCAATTAAGAATTTGAAAAATATGTTTTTCATATATATTTTTCATGATAGAATTCTTTTTGTGTAAGAATGAATTATACTTTTTTTTAAAAATTAAACCGCGCATAACATCCAAGATTCTTTAACTCGAAAATTTATTTATTTTAAATTTTCATTACTAAGAGCTAAATATTATTCATATGTATTTTAAACTCAATGATCTAAATGATATAATATTTTTTGGAACATTCACATTATTATCCTATTCTTGAAGGATAAGGAGTTTTTGAGAATAACATACTTTTTGTAACAATATAAGCTTTAGTAATTTCTTAACAATAAATTCCAAATATTAACTCTTATGTCGAATACATTTGATCAGTTGATGGAACGAAATTGAAAGATATACAAAACACTCAATGATATTCTAAAATTGTTAGTTAATAAAGGATTAAAGATAGAAAAATCTATCCATTTTAAAAAAATTAAAGTGAAGAAGAATTTTCTTTGGAAATTTGGAGTGAAAAAATCCCGTAGCAAACATCTAGTTAAATTTGAATAAATACTTATATATATTTTTTTACGCTTTACTAATTCACACTAACTTTATTCTGAAGAAAATATGTATGAATATCACTTATACTACAAGTATTTAGACAGGTAATTGGTAAAAAAGTGAAACATTTATAATGAAAAAATTAACTGGATTATAATCTGATTAAAGAAATTTTATGATTAGTTGTGCTTACTTCTCATAAACCTTCATTACCTTCCCATCAAATGTAGTATACGCTAGTAACAATCTCAACTTTGCCAAGAAAACTGCCTGAACTTTGTTTCCCAAGGTTACTATGAGTCAAAGGGGGCATAAAGTCCAGTTTAATTTAATTTAACTTATTTGTGCGAAATAACCTTGAAAAGGTCAAAATATTTCTTTGTGTTATCATAAGCACTCTATTGATAAAGTTCTAGAAAGTGATTTCATGGTTACAAAGGTTTATCATTACAAAAGTTATTTAACACACAGAGAAATATACGATGATTTTACTATGCCAAAATGCGATTATACTAAACTGTGTTCGAATTGAAATCAATTATTCTTGTGCCTTTCATTGGTAAAATTAATAATCTTAGATATTTTTTTTCTATAGGTTTTCTATTTAGAATCTGAAAATGTTATAAGAGATGGTTTCAAATGATTTTAGCTTTATGGAAAAATTATCTTCTAAACGAGGTAATCAATTTGGTTTTGAGATGTATTTTAAGTATATACTATAATAATAATTTTTTTTTTATTTCTGGGAATTAATATTTATCAAAGTTACACAAATGTTTATTTACATCGATAACCTGTGACTGTATTCTAATGAATAAAACTAGCAACAGTTGACTTCTCCAAATAGCAATCGATAATAAAAGTAAATAATTCTTTTTCCTCATTATTATCTGAAAGAGTCACAGTAAAAATAATACTTTTCTCGGCAAAAAAGAAATAATGTGCAAAACAAGGTTATTTCCCATAAAAGAAGAAATAATATAATATTTTTTATGATAAATTTTTAATTTTGACCTGTAATTTTTTGGTAAAAAGAGATTGTTAATGCAAAATATAAGAGCCATAAAATGATAAAAATTCAAGGGAAAGAAAGTTCATACGCTGATTAACTTTCATTATGATTTTGCGAAAGTTTTTTTATTCCTTCAATTGTAAAAGGCAAATACACTGTGGACACTTTTTTTACAAATTTTTAGGGACCGACTGGAAAAATAGTTTTTAAAATCTAAAGTTAATAAAACAGGAAAACAAGTATTAGGTCTTAAAATTAAATATTTTTACTAAAAATTACTCTTTCTTCTTATAATTAAAGTAACAATAGAAAAATTATTTAGTATGTACTATATAAGAAACAATTAAATATAATGTCATGTTAAATTAAATATAAAGATATATAATTAATAATCAAATCTTACTTATTTTATACATGAAAAATTTGGCAAAGTAATTGCTTATTTTTTATTTCAAAATAGGATTTCTAAGAATGCATTTTCGATTCATTTCGATATAGGAAAGCTTTTCATTGTTGTTTTTCTCAAAAAATTACTTTATTTTTATTGAACATTCATTTGTACTTTTTTTACAAATGGTTGCAGCATTGTGTCATAGTCTTCTTGTTTGATATTTGAAAGTTTTTCTTCATTGTCATTCATTATGTTCTTGATTATTAAATTATCTTATATATACTTACATATACAAAAATACAGATCTAAAATTTCGCGTACTGATTGGTTGTTTTGTCGAAATTCCTAGATGAGAATTTACAGGTGGTTATCAAAATAATGGAAACATTCTAAATTTATAAAGAAACATTTATTAATTTGATGTAGATTAGGACCACCTTTAAGCATGTAATACAGCTTGGTTTTACCTGAAAATCGATTCATACAAGAGCTGAATAGTGTTCAGAGGAATATTGTACCCATCTTCCGGGAGTTATTGTGAAAGTTCTGGGAGAGATGCCGGTAACGGATATCGATTCCTTACTAAATGCTATAAAATAAACCATAATGGTTCAATTATAATATGGTCGAGTAATTGTGGGGCTTAAGTTAGATGTTGAGCTTCATCCTAATGTTCATCGAACCGTAGTTGCGCATGTCCTCCTGCATAGATAGGTGCATTTTCATCCTGGAAATAAAGCTCGCATCACAGGATAGATCTGTGGTCAGCTAAAATTTCTTAAATTTCTCTCTAGTGGTTCTTCCTTTCAGCGTTACAATTGGTCTAGCAGAAAATCACACACATATCATGACATATCCGTCTTCATGCTTGACAGTTGTAAGGAGACAATCATGATCTTATGCTTTCAAATGTTCGCCAAATGCGCACCCCTGGTTGTAGAATATCCATGAAAGACGGTTCATCAGACCATATTATTTTCCTCCACTCATCCTTCTCTCAGGTTTTGTGAGTGTAACACCACTGTATATAACATTTAACAATGACATTTGTGACAAGTTGCTTGGAAATTTCTGCTCTGCCATTAAAACTCTGTTTATGAAGGCGTCTTCTAACTGTAATCATTGACACTGGAGAATCCAAATGCTTCTGACTCTTTTTTGCTGCAGTTGTTCGCTTTTGACTTTACAGTTTGTTTCAATACACTTTAGTGTTCTCATACTGCGCTTCCCTTTCCGATCAATATTTTACTTAGACTAGCTTGTCTTGCAGATTTGTATGCATGCTGTCATGGCTTTAGACATTATACTTTTAAAAACGCCTAAAAGTTGGGGTGTTTCAATTGCAATTGCCCCGGCAAGACAAACAATTTATAATTTGGCCTCTTTAATAACCTGAGAGGTCTGAAATTTCATGATTTCCAAAAAATTCCAAGAATTACAAAACTTGAAAGCTATTTCATATCACCTGCACAAGTTTAAGATCTCTAAAAGATAAAGGTATCACAGATAAAAATATATACACTTGCATTTATGAAAACACTGATAGCTATTATTATATTTTAATGTTTACGAAGGGTATTAAACATTCTGTTTTATTCACAAGTGTTCCAATTATTATGATAATGACCCGTATTTTCACTTAAGTCGTCAGGTAAACTACTTAGTACTATTCAGCTTCAGTGGCTCTTAAATAAAACCGGAATGGTAAAATGAGCTAGATATCATTTTTATTGCAGAATCATTTCCAACATAGATTGAACAAAGGCATTGCGGCTTGAATTCCTATTTCATAAAAAGATTCTAAGACATGATCACTCTTGGTAAAAAATCCATATGACATTTTCTCTTGAAACTACTGATTATGCATTGCTGCATCAGCTGTTAGACGGGAGTTAGATAAAGCAGAAGATATTCTGCATTTATTGCAAAAAAATTGAAAATATCAACATTAGCAAGTTGAATCAATGAGCCATAATTCAAGTGATTTACGCTTCTCTAATTGTAAATCAATCTAATCTAATCTAATCATAAAAAGTCGGAGATCAAAGTTTCTCAACCACAAAATTAGAAAAATGTATTTTGAAAAAAAAATCAAATGATAATAAAGTTCAAATAAAATATGCTTAAAAATGAGTTCAAATAATTTTGATTTGTAAAAATAGTTCAAATTAATTTTGCTTCTATGGGATCATATCATGAACCAACAACTGATTCGTTAAATCGTGATGTCTTTAAGTTAGTCTATTGTATTTCAAAATGAGAAAAGATGAGATGAAAATGTCACGACTAGATGAGTTTCCAGATCCTATTACTTGGTGTATTACTGGAAAACTTGAATTTGAGCAACACAAATTAGTGGATTCTGTTGGAGTGTCAATTCAAGGCTTAGAAATTTATTTTGAAAAACAAGAGATGTAATAATTAGACGACTTGATCGAGATCAAAATAAGTTCATTTAATAACTACAGAAAGAGATAACCAATATATGCTGTCAACTGTTCATTGATACAGAAAAATAAATACTATTCAGTTTCAAAGGCAGTTTCTTTGGGAATAAGGATGACTATCTCAGGCTAAGCAATCTGAAATAAGCGCTGTCAAGATTATCGCCGAACACAGTGATTACAAGACACAATCAATGCAGGCTAAGGAAAATATGTTTCTGAACATCGAGACTAAAAACAAAGTGATTAGAAGCAAATGCAATCAACTTATGACTCCCGATTCAATGTGTAATAAGACACCAAATGTGTTTTGGTATAGAGAAAAATATCACTTGCATTGGCTTGTTTGTAGATAGACGTTCACATTTGGTAAACGAAGTATATTAAGATAACGACCTACAGTTTAAAATTGACTTATGTATTCTAAATGTTGAACTAAAAGGCAGAGGGTTTACCCTTAAGTTGCTTGCCTGGCAAGGAGTACTCGAAAAGCTACAATTTTATTTAAGAAAGTTCATAAAACAAAAAAGTAAATTTATGGTCATAATTGAAATATGCAAAGATGCAAGTGTCGACTCATGTACCCTTCGAAATTGATTTCTATCATAACCAAAAAAACAATCTAATCGATTTGGTTTGAATTATTCTAAGAAGACGTGTTGTTATATGACCCAGGCCTCTTTTTACTGTTAGTGACTTGAAAATTACACTTCTTCAGGAATTTAAATAAAAACACTCCAAAAATGCTTATTAACAATCTCATTTCATCTATTCAAATAAAATAGAACACATTATTAGCTATTCGAAAGAGCGGTAAACCATTTTAAACTTTTCTCATCATATCCAAGTAATACGTTTTCTTTGGTCATTTTACACGTAACCAAATTGTTTTCCTAAAGAATCCTTACATATTTATTAACATTTCAAAGAGTTAAGACTCCTTGCAGCATTCTTGAATCTTTTCTATATTATTGAATTTATTTTTTTTTGTTTTATTACAGATCTGTTTTTTTTTAATTTGATGTCTTTATGTGGCGGTCACATAATGGTTGCCTCCACCGTTTAGCTTTTAATTTTTTTACAAAAGCATATTTTATCTTTGGGAGAAAATTGAAATGATAGCCAACATTTACAGAATAACCACAGAATGTTTCTTAATATTTTCGGCGTATCGTATTATTTAATTCCTATGATTACTTTTTCACTTAACCAGTAAAAAGAATTAGGTTTAAAGTGCTAAAAACGAAATTTTTGTATTATAATTATATATTAGGCTGAAAAATTAAAATTGTTATGTTTTTAAAGTAATTTTTGGGAATGAAGTTATCCATACTTAGGCATTAAAATGCTCTTCTTAAAAAATTTCCTTCTTTAATGTATCATATGCATGTTTCACTCATTTTAGAAATTTTAAAGTTTCTCTCTTTTAAAACTTATGAGATTTATGAGTTAAATTAAAAAAATAACCAGTTGCACCGTATGGTGTACTGATGACACCATTGAAAAAGAAGGTTCTAGAATTTTGAGAACGAAATGCTTTGTCACTTTTTTATACCTTTACTTTGTAATTTTTTGTACCTTTGCTTTTTAATAATTGTATAATCTAACCATTCCAATATCATTGAGAACGGAAGTTTTTTAATTATTTATACCTCTGTCTTTTTTAGTTGTATAACCAAATAACTAATTCTCCTTTTTCTTCTAAAAAATACAAATACTTAGAGATATAAATCATGTTAAAGAAAAGTATAAAATAGAATGGATGATGACAACAAAATTTACAATTTATTCTTTCAAAAAAATTTTTGTTCATTTCTTAGACTTTGCAAATTGCCTTTTCAAGTTACTTAACTGGTATTTTAAATAAATATTTAACTTGTATGAGAAAAGTTTTAAAATGTTTGTGATTAACAGTAGAAAAATCTTGTTAACAATTTCATAATAATTTAAAACAATTCTTAAGCTTTTTTGTCATTAAGAATGATAAAGGCTTTCCATTATCAGATAATGTATCATGTTACATATCTGATGGTGACATCTGATAAATAGCCTTACGTAAGATTCACTGTCTACAAAAAATGTGAAATCTGAAAAATGTGATGGAAAAAACAATAAGTGTTTCATTGTTTGTACATATATATTATATTTGTTACAAAGAAGTGTTCACGTTCAATTTGGTTCTGATGAAAAACCTTAGATATTTTTTGTTTGTTTGTTAATTCTGGCTTTTGTTCGAAGAGAAAAATTAACAAATAATTTACAGAAATCAATCTTGTCACATTAGAAAGACAGATCAAAGTTTAACACTACTTCTTCAAATTTGGTATGCAATTTAGTTTAATATTTTAAATTATTACATTAGACAGCATTTCCTTCCTTAACAATCAATTTTATGTCATAGAAGTAGACATTTTCCTTCTTTCTAGAAACTTTCATCCAGCAATAAGATTCATCCTGTGTAATGATTACTCAGAAATTTAATCATATCCATTGTTTTTGAAAAGAGAAATATTGGTAAAGAGTGATTTATTGAATTTATATTGCTTAGAAATAGAAAAAAAATTATATTAGAAGTAATATTTTAGAAAGCTATGATCAGGTAATTTAGAGCTTAATACCAGCAAAAATATAAATAACAGAAACATTGGAGAATTTAAGTTATTATAGCATTTAAAATTTATTATAGTATCTAATTAACACTGAATAATACAATAACTTTTATAACTAGTTTTAATTAAAATAAATAATAATTATAACTAATATAATTTTAATTATGAATAATAGTTTTAATAAAATAAATTAATAAAATTAATATAAATAATTTTAGTTAAAATAAATCACGTGAATCAATTTAAAGTAAAAAGTAAGAAATATAGTTATTATTCTATGTGCTAGATAGATAGAATAGTCTTTAGCTATTTTAAATATTTAATGTCATATTTATTAAGAAATTTTATAAATGATGGTTTCGAATTACATTCTGTTGGAAAGTTGATAATCGCCTAATACAATGATTAAAAATCCTTTGTAGGTATTTTAATGAATTTGAAGCACTAACAAATAAACATTACACATTTTGAAGAATGAAATACAAGTAAAAAAGTTAATAAAAGTATAAATTAACGCAATAAGAAATAGCTACCAATTAAATTTCTTAAGCAAAAACGAATGAAAAAATTAAATAAAATCTCGTAGAACGAATATGAATAGTTCTTCAATTAAAAATGGGAAAATATGTTTTTATTTATAACAAACTCCCAAATCAAGGGAAATAAAATAGAAATACTCAGGTTCTGTATATATAAACAAAAAGCAAGCTTACAATGAATTAGCACTTCAGGATAAATATGTTTATAGAAAGGAAAACAGGGTATAAAAGAATTCATTGTGTTATGAGAGAGAATAAAATAAAAGAATTTATATTCAAGAGAATACACACACAAAAAGGAGTTTGTCAGATATATAATGCTCAACATTTAAATGCGTAAAATTTCACCACTGTTTTTTTCGTGACACCCCAAAATAAAGTCTTTAATAACTTCTGTACCTCTGCGATTACTCATTTTAAATCTCCCCCTTTACACAATCAACCTCCCCCTTTACTCATTTTTATGAGATAACGTTACAGATTTTGTCTATATTCTTCGCGACAGTATGTAGCGTGTCGGAAACCGACATATACAGAAAGGGAAGTGCATTTGAATCTTCGATAATTTCTTTTTAGTAATTGTTCTTTATTACAAATACTAATATTTATTCCGAAAATATTACTTTTTATAGAAATTTCTATTTAAATTTTTAATTGTTTAAGGAAAAATATTTGTAAATTCTTCTATCACATTAATAAACTATAAAATTTTTCAAAAATATTTTTTTAAAAAAAAGTTTTTTCATGAATTTTCAAATTATAAAAAAAAAATAAAAAATAAAGAGAGGGTTTATTTGTTTCGTAGTTTCTATTTCACGGGCAATATATGCTTTGGTTAAATACTCATAACTTTATAGTAACTGAACTCTTATAAATATTGAATCAACTATTCAAAAGAAAAAAATCTATGGATGATTTCTTTTTATTAATAAAATCGAATATATAATTAAAATGCACTTTAAATGTTTATTTCATTCTTCTATAAGACGTTTAAATTTTTTTATGAAGAATCATTAATTTTATTCAAACGATTAATATATCTTTTAATATAAATAAATATATTATTTTTATTCATTATCGAATAAAATGAACCAGTGTCGTGACTTTAAATGAAACAATTTATTCCTTAAGCATATAACAACATGATTTGTAGTCATTGCCGCCATAACTGATATCAATTGAAAATAATACTTAATTCATGAATGTATTTACAAAAATTAGGAACACTAAAATAGTGTTTTATATTCATAGTTATTCTTAATTTTTTTTAATCAAAATATGGCCATTTATCTTAAAGTAGCAATAGATTTCGACTCTGTATAGAAGTTGGTTGTCAAGTCTAGCTACTTTTATGTACTAGTATACATTTAAAAATCCTAGTATATAAAAATTTATTTTTGCAAAATATTACGTATCTATTTAGGAGTTAGTTGGGAAGTTTAGCTAAAAGTTCGCTTTTACTTATAAACCTTTGCAAATGGTAGATTGTTTGGGAAAAGTTTTTGTTTGTAAGCTTTTCAAGTATAAGACTCATATACTGAAAAGCCAAAAATAAATAAATAAACTGGGAACGTTTGGAAAAAATAGTGCGGAAAAGTTGAGATCTTAGTTTGGAGTAACTCAGTAAGTTCTGTTCAGAAAATTGATAAATGTAATTTTGATTGAGTATTATCTAGTTCATTAGATGTGGCTCATAATTTAAGAATTTCATTTGAGGTTTATCACAAAACTTATGAATTTGAATTACGTGTTTCGAGTTAAATTAATTATATGTATAGATTAAATCGATTACTTTTAAATTGCAAGATTAAAATTTCGAATGTAATAAATTGATATTATTTAATCAATTTAATTTAATATGAAAACATTGTAGTATTTGAGAATCTTTTCCCTAAATTTAATAATTTAGTTGTTGTCTTACTTCATTTATTGAATACATTTTTATTTCAAGAAATTTATTTGACTTTGTTATAGATATATTCAACTCAGGATGTTTTAGTAAATATCTACTTAAACTATTTTTAAATTGTAGAAATTTTTTATGGAATTTAATCAGTAAAGTATGTATTTAATATTATTAAAAACTTATTATTTAAGTTAAATGTGTGAAAAGTTTCAGTACATTTACAAGCAAAGCTATTTATGTAATATTTTTAATGTTTCTTAAATTCTTCCATAATTATGAAATTAATCTGAAACTTGTAAATTTTGAGGTCAAGATATTATACTGAAATTTAAAATGATATTCTCTGATTGATTTTTATTTTTAAGTTTGCAAACGTCTATTTTTCTTTTCACCATGGCTAATATTATGAGACTTCTTTCCTTATGGAATCAGAACTTGAGAAATTTTCTGTCGTATCATAGGAGTTATAATAAAAATTAAATGAAACATTCATAATGATAATATTAATAAGAACTGAAAAGAAGAAATGTATAAAATTTATATTTTGTATTCTAAATCGGAAGAATTGCATACATGAAATATTTATTTGAAATTATATACACAAAAAGTCAAATTTAATTATTAAATAGTATTAAATATACATTATAGATATAGTTTGTTCTGAAACAAGATTATAAATAATTTTTCGGTGATTTTTTTTCAAATAATTCTTATATGTTAAATAATTGATTAACTTCCCTTTAACTTAAACTAAATGTAAGCAAATTTACCATTTCTCAGTGAAAATTTAAAAAGAAAACCAAAGTAAATTCATTTCTAACCTGTATTTTTGAGCAAAAAGAATCTTTTTTATGGAAAGAAAAAATAGCATATGCTTAGGTCAGATGTTGAGACCACTAACACAGAATTTTAGGAAAAAAGGAAATAATTCATTTGTCCGATAGGAAATACTTTCCATCGTGACCCTTTCTTATCAAGTCTCCAATCTTGAAAGGAATATTTTTCCTGTGAGTGATCTGAACTCTGTCTCAATCACCTGATAAGTGAAAGGATAAAATGCTGGAACTAAAGGTGATAGTTCAGATTGCAGTTGAGTTTCTGACTATTTTGCGTTGAAAAATTTACAGTGAAAGGCATGTCTACACTAAGTTCAGGTGAAGAAAATGTGGAAGGAAGACCTCAAAAAAGATTTAAACCAAGCGAGTCAAGGGAAGACACGAGTATACAAGAGCAAGTAGTTATGTCTAAATTATTCAACAAAGTGCTTTTATTTCTTCAGAAAAATTTTTGCGTGGTTGATGATACTATCGCCTTCTCTATATCCGATATAATAGAAAAGTTTATATCTTTCGATTATTTTAGTATTAATTACAGCAAACCTGAAAATTTGTGCGGCTATTTCTATCGTTATGGGTTATTAAATACTTCACTCGCTCGAAGTAGGTTCTTAGATGCTATGCAAAATTCTGCTCATCTGAAGAAGAAATTAAGAAAATCTGAATTAAATGTAATAAGTCTTGGAGGAGGACCTGGTACAGATGTTCTAGGATTTTGTAGTGCTCTTTATGAAAACAGCGTTCCACACAAGAAAATAGATTTTACTATTGTAGATATGGCAAAACGTTGGGGATCTTTTTACAGCATGTTGGAATTTTACATAAAAGATGGAAATTATGGTAACTGTAGTGGTTTTTTTGAACTTAACACTGTAAGTTCAACATTTATGTGTGTTGATTTAACGGAAGTGATGCCACCGACACGATATTTGATGAACTTAAATTTAGCTGACATAGTTCTTCTATCAAGAGTATTAGACGTTTACAACCGGAATGATGATACGCCAATTTTTATTTTGAAGGTTAGTAATATTTTATGTGCATTAAGTTATTATATAGCAGTTATATATATATATATATACATATATATATGTAGTTTTCAGTATAAAAAGATTATTTTTCAGACAACAGAGTTAAAAAAAAATCACTTAATAAAACAATTACTTTTTCATAAAAGTATGTATGTATTAATATGTCATTTGAGCTTTATCATTTACTTTAGTGATTCTTTATATTAACATTCAAATTTATGTATTTTTTACTTCCATACATAAAGCGGAAATTATATTTTCATTGATTTTTTTTGTTTTCTTCTTCTTGTATTATTTAACTGTCCCTTTTACCTTTTAAAAAAAGTATATTTTTATTCAATTAATAAATAACTGAAGATATGCATACATTGATTAAATAAGATAACTTTTTAACGCTTATATGTTATTTATGTCTTAACACATATATATTAAAGTTGATAATTCACCCAGCACTAAAACAGTTAGAAGTAAATTCACTAAAAAATAAGTCACAAAAATCAAGTACATTTTATTAAATAAAATTACTATATATAGTTTTTAATTTTTTAATAATATACAGGAAGATATTATAGTTGTTATATAGAAATAATCTGTATAGTTAAAAGTATATAAATTTGATATTGATTGAAGTAAAGTATAATGTTCTGTTTAAAATCTATTTATATAAATCTAATCGGTTTTAACTCATAAATGATATAAATAATAAGTAAGCATATTTTTATACAGATATTTAATTGAAAGTGTTAATCTAACTTCAAATGACTACCTCAGAACAATAACTATATAAAAACAGAAAAATCATAATGATTAAATCTAAGCAAACTATTTTATTAAATCACAAGAACAGAAACACGCGGGAAACTATTTCTAAGAATTGAACTTCCGTAACTGAGTGACTCTCAAATCAGGTAGACGTATTGACCTATCTTGAATACAACAGAAAGATACAGAAAACTTTCTATATATATATATATATATATATATATATATATATATATATATATATATATATATATATATATATATATATATATATATATATATATGTATGTATGTATGTATGTTTAGATATTATTAGAATTTCCTAATAAGAACAGGAGAGCAAAACTTGAATTTGAATACAAAGTGTCATGAGAGATTCATGGAGCGAAGACCAACATGTAATAATCCTTAGACAAGACCAGTTTGGTGTAATTATCATAAAATACATTAATGTTAATTGATATACAATATAGATATTAAAAATGTCATATTTTGTTAATTTATATTTGATAATTTAGAAAACTATTTACATAGCATTTCAATTTACTTCCCGTGTCTATGTTAAACAGAAGAGAAAGGAAGATGCTGTATGTTAGATGTTACTTGATGTCATTGTAATAAAAATTGATTGTAAAACAATTTTACGATCTATTTTTCGTTTGCTTTTGTCTAAAACCAGAATATAAAATTCAAGTTTTAGTAGCTTTATATAGAAGTTGTTTTTAACGACATTGTGAATCTGTTGATGGAATGATAACCACAATTTTGAGAAAAGGGCTCAAGCTTCTATTACATAACAATGAGATATTACTCTGTTACTATACACGTGAAAAAAATTTTAAGCTGAAAAATAAATTAACGTTTTCAGACAAGAAAAATTAAAACATTATTTTTGTCAAGATTGTATTGTAAATTTTCTTTCTGATTAGAAGAAATTTAGAGAAAAATGTATGTTACCAATGTTACCATAATAAACAACGAATAAACTAATAATCATGAAAATGACACTATTTGCGAAAAAGTTAAATCAGGAATTCTATGGAACGTAACGAAAATAGAAAATTATAAATGTAATGTCTGTAGTGTTTTCGGAGTTCTACGAAATTATGTGACATACTAAATTACTAAGTTATTAGAAAATTACATTTCTTGTCTTCTGATAACTGAATGAACTCTTCTTGTGAATTTCTATATAGTATTCAAATCTTGATGTATCAGAATACAATTCCAAATTTAAGTACAATTAAGTATAGCAAAGCATACCATTTTAA
This sequence comes from Latrodectus elegans, assembly GCA_030067965.1. Lineage (NCBI taxonomy): Eukaryota > Metazoa > Arthropoda > Arachnida > Araneae > Theridiidae > Latrodectus > Latrodectus elegans. Next base: position 60,076,627 of record CM057809.1, read on the forward strand.
CAATTTACTCATTTTTGTTGTTTTGCTAAATTTATAGATTATAAGAAATGTGGGTAAATTATAAATATACTTTTAATGAGAAATATGTTCAATGAAATTAATTAAGGATGATCGATGCATTTCACCAAGTTATGAAAAGCACATCTATAGTAAAGTTGAAACTTCTTGATAGGCATTCAGCAGCATATTTGTTTACGAATGAACTAATATTCTATAAGTTCTGAGGAATCATTTTAACATATGTCATATTTGGTCTTTGAAATAATCTCACAAGTATAAATCCAATAGATTTCGATAAGGAGACGACTAAGATAACAGTATAGCCTATAATCTTGTCTTAGAAATTATTCAGCTAGAGAAACAGAGTAAAATAAAACAATTTATATAAAGAATGTACATATTTTAGATATGTTTGTCACTATTAATTAGGATAACTGAAGTGTGATTTTTTTTCCTTTTTCATTTTCTAATCTTGCATTTTTGTTTAAAAATTAGGACAAATTTAATAATTCCTCACATACGTATGTATACATATTTGTGTGTGTATGTATTTGCATATATGTATATATGTTGAAGTCACATAATGTTTAACTGATTGGTTTGACAAAGGGACAAATATTTTTGTATGTGTTGTTGTTACAATTGTTTTCACTGAAGAGAAATTAAAACCCAGTCACAACAGATTCCACTACAGTAAATTTAACATTTTTACCTTTGGTTTTACGTTTTTTATAAATTCTTTAAGGATCAGCATGGAAGAGTTTTTAAAAACTTTAAATATAGTTTTTTGATATTACAACTGACTGCCTTTCTGTTATTACAACTCCCCATTAGAATTCTAGCATCAACTCCCAAATCAACTATGAACCTATATTTTTAAGAAACAGATAAATAATAGAATTGGAATACGCGCAGGTTCATTTTTAATCCAAAATTTTCGCATTTATATATTTTCACAATTTGAATGAACTATTTAGTTTTAAATTTAATCCAAGGAAAAAGAGTGGAAAAAAGAGAAAAAAAGCTTTTTTCATTTACGAACATTTGTTTTGGATGTATAAAGCATATTTTACCATTTTCAAAACAAAAATATGTTAAAACTTCTATCAAAATTCTTTAAGAGGTTGTAATCTCGTGATACAAAAAGCATCTTTCCTTATGAATGCATGTGCCTTTTATATATAATATAATTCAAAAATATATTTCAAAAAAAGAAATAATCCAGCATATTTTGAAAAGGAATTTTGTACTCAATATCCATCACACATGGCTTTAGATTCATTGGGTCATAAAGTAAATGTTTAATTATACACTTTCACTTTTAAATTGGAAATTTCATACTTAATGTGCTAGAAGGGCTAGACATAGATTTGTTTAGATAAGTGATTATTCAGCATTAAATGATGACTCATAAGGACGAGGTGGTCTGGTTAGGAAATGCACTGTTCTTATTAATACTTAATCGTGGATTTAATTCCCTTACTTACAGAAGGCACTTGGAACTCGTAAAGTATGAAAAAAAAAAAAAAAAAAAAAAAAAAAAAATTTAGTAAAATAATTATTATGAATATTAAAATTATTTTATATAATTATGAATATTAAAATTATTTTTGTTTAAAAAATGCCGAAAATATTTACATCTAAATTTAGTTTCACTTTCACTTTCTTCTCTTTTTTGGTATAAAAAGCAATTATTTAAAATCTTCTGAGATAAATTTTCTCATTCGAAATTTGATACTACTTTTACAGCAAATTTTTATTATATTAATTTTGCTTTACATTGCTTATTGCTTAAAAATTAAAAGAATAGTTTTAACATTTAATTTTTAACAAATTAAAAGTAAGTGATAATTTTGCATCTGCGCAGAAATATCCTGGAATTAGATTTATGTCACCTCATTTGAAACTGCTACCTCATGAAAAAATCTACAGTATAAATGGAAAGTTGAGTGAAAAATGCACACACATAAATCAATTTGATTTTGAAAGTTTAAATTTACACAAAGAGAAAATAAGGTTCTAATATGACATGAAGAATGCATGCGTACACATACTTCAATTGAGATACACAAAACTTTTTAGAATTTTGAATTTTTACGGAAGCTGTAGATTTTTACTTGTATATAGAAGTATATATATATATATATATATATATATATATATATATATATATATATATATATATATATATATATATATATATATATATATATATATATATATATATATATATATATATCTGTGTGTGTTCTTTAAATAAAAAAATTGCTTGTATTCTATATTTATTAAGTGAGGAAATAAGGAATCAATGGAGTTCTGTCAACAAAGCTGAATTCTAAGACCTGTTGGGAAATGAACTCGCGGAAATGCAAATAGGATATTGATAAGATTAAAGTGATATATATATTCTCTGAAATGTGCAAGCAATATACAAAGAAAATATAAGAGGAGATTTTTTGAAAAATTTGAAATTATTTTAGCACAACTGTATAAAAATGACAACTAAGAAGCTTTTGTTTTATGACACACAGTAAAATAAATATCTAATTTCTTAAGTACTCCTTAAATTAAATAAAATGTTTCATTTAGTTTCATTCTCGAAGTAATCTAATAGTTTAACGAATATAATATCCAAGATCTTAGCTTTTCGTTCAAGAAATTTATTTTATAAACATGATTAACTTTAAAGTTTTAAAAATTAAAGTGTATTAAAATATTTTATAATTATTGAAAAACTTTATTTTAACAAATTACATTTGCATCATTCAATATAATAAAAGCTTTATATGAAAAACATATTAATTAATCACTAAATATCTTTTTGTTAATTTCTTAAAATCTATTATTAATCATAAATTTTTTTTATTTAATTACATTTTTTCGTATATTAAGTGAGGATTTTCAAAAAGGGTTTTTGTAGCATAAGTGACAAATTCTTTAGTAATTCATGATGTGTGGAGGCTAATTTTTTTTCTATCAATATTTCATAAAATATTTCATTGATTGGTGACAGTTCAAATCATCTTTATCACTAAAATCAGAATAATAATATTTCAAGCAAAAGAATCACATCAGGGAATGCTTTGGTACATTTCAAATTTAACTGCCGAATTAATTAATTATAAATTGTTACTATTAATATGCGATAGCGAAAATTTCTAAATTTATATCTGGTTTATCGCACATTTGTACAGGAAAGTTGCTTCGATTAGGTATTAAAAAGTAAATTCTGAATCGCAACGCACTTTAAATGAGAGTCGAATTTGCGAGCTTTTGAATTGAAAGGCAGAATGCTAATTTCCCCCTTATTAGCGTTGATATTTAAATTTGTAAAAATTTTTGAACTATAGATTATTTATAAAATAAGTAAATTTACTGTTCTTATCTCTGAACCTATAGACTCATACTTAATTGTTTTGTTTTCATTATAGAAATTTTAGAATCATTTTCTCTCTACTGAAAATTTTAGCAACCCTATTATCAATGATTTTTAACACAAAACTAGAAAATAAAAAAATAAAAAAAATTTTAAGAGTTGCTAAGCACTAGGTTTTATCCTCTTTCCAGTGATATTATGCTGTGAACAGATTAAAACATTACACCTCACTAGCTTTATCATCCTCATTATCTTTTTTTTTTCACATTAGCTCTAGATTTTTTAAATTTTTAGTTGAGCTGGCAGCTAAATGATTAACGCATTGGCTTTCTGATTAACGGTGCGATTTGCATTTTACATATCCGGTTTGAATATTTATGGTCGCAAAATACATACAACTGTATATATATATATATATATATATATATATATATATATATATATATATAATTTTAATTTTAAGTTAAGTTCTTTGATAATGTAACCTATATTTAATATATGAATGTTCCCGTATATTACCCCTAACTGAGGTCTTAAAACACAGGTCTCTGTAAATTAATAAGACCTTTCTTATACATTTAACAACCCCGTAGTATCCCTTACATAAACCCCCTTCAATAAGAAACAGCACACAGATGTCTGCTAAGTACGATAAGGGGCACTCCTATTTTACAGGTGGGCACTATTTAACTTTATTTCATCTTTTCTATACATAAATTTCTATTTGGAATGTATCTGTGTCTTGCATTCGCTGCCTTAACACACTGCTGCAGACAATTTGTATGTACACGTATCAAGAACGCAGTTTCTTACATATTAATATACTTAGGGAGCTCTTACAAATTCTATAAATGCATAAAATCATAATTTTTAATATTTGTAAATATAGTCTGTAGAACTTATCATGCTTTTACCAGTAATTTTAGATAATTTCAATTATATGTGTGTTAAAAAACTTTATGCATTTCAGAATTCAAATGCTTTAGAAAATCGCTATCTTAAAATTATCTAGAAAATCGTTATCTTAAAATTATCTAGAAAATCGCTATCTTAAAATTATCTGAAAAATCGCTTTCTTAAAGTGCTAATTTAAGTAATTTTTTACGCAAAAAAACATAGCTTAAAATGAGATCATTATTATTTCTTTTTTACAGCTAATTTATTGAGTAAAAATAAATAATATTTTAAAAATCACTTTAAATTACCGTGAAAAATCATACATTACAAGTGAAAATAAAGTATTTTTTTAGAGTTTCCAGCTTCCAAGAACGCTTAAAAATTAACAAAAAATGTTTCAATATATATACAACTATTTTATAACAAAGTTTGAATATTTGTAGATATAAGGAATTTTAATTTTTATGAATTTAAAAATTAATAAAAAATATTGAAAACCATTAATTAAATCATTGAAAATAATTAATAAATAGAAATAAAAAGGCATATAAGTATATTTTTGTTCTGTGTAAGCTGAAATCATTTGATATATAAAACATTTATGAATAATTAGACATCTGGCACACACTTTACAATTCTTTTCAATGACAAATTTACTAAAAAAATTATTAAATCATTAAATCCACGTTAAAATATTCAATTTAATCATTTTATCATTTAGTGCTGATTAGATCAGCTAAAACTTATGATCTATAAGCTTCTTCTGAACTTTATGCCAATAAATCGAATTTTGCTAACGTTATGCGGTAAAATAATCATGATTTTAACATATGAAATGTAGAGAGAAAAAATTTAAGAATTGTAAAAATCAATATTTTTATTTATTTCATTAAACGAAACACTTTTTTTTAACAATTAATTGTATTTTTTAGAGAATTGTTCAACGAATGAAGAAAGGTGCTTTGTTGCTGCTTATTGATTCCCATGCTGAACAATGGAATCTAAGAGGGTTGAAGAAGATCTACCTGTCTAATTTATCGGAATTTAAATTGGATGTACCAATGAAAGACAGATACACACATAAATGTGCTCTCAAGTCGAAAGCTGAAATTGCTGTTTTTGAAAGAATATAAGAAATACATGGAATTGGACATACTCTTGATAATACAAGAGATAGTCAATTTATGGATGAATATCGTATATTTTTTTAGATTTTAATAAATCATTAAAGTATATATTTAATGTATTTAACATAATTTTATGATTATTTTCAACATTTGATTCTTAAATTATTATCATATAAATTTTCGGTATCAGATATTTACAATTTTTAACTAGTAAAAAAAAAAAAAATTAATAGCAGTTTTGTTTAAATAAGAATTTATTATTACATACATTATTTATTAATGTTGTACAGAAATAAATCTATTTTATGATGCACTTTGTTAAAATACTGAACTGAATATTAAATGCTTGATTTGATTAATGAAATTTCACTCTTCTTTAGTGTATAATTGATTTAACAAAACAAACAAATCAGTTTCATTAATTTTATGGACTTATTTTCTATATTTTAAATATTCATCCATATTTAAATTATTCCTGAGTGAAACTTGAAATAATAGTTTTTATTTGAAACAGTAGTTAATATATAAACTGTTAGCACAAAAGATTTATTATTTAAAATTTATTTCATATATAAATTTCATATGTAAATGAAATTTTATCTTAAAACTCAATATGCATTAACGAAAATTTATAACCCGATGAACAATAATATAATTCTTCATGAAAATTGCTTAAAACGAGAGTTATTGTAATTATTAATTCATTTCCTCTTTCGTAAGATCAAATGCCGATTACATCAACTAGTTCAACTGGTTAATTTCTTTTTCGCCACATTCCTGCATGACATTACCTAGAATTTCGAGAATAACTGATGCTGCCATCTGTTGAGGAAAATTTGCCAAATATGCATTTAAAAAATAGTTTTTCTTTTTTAACCGGAGGCATTTATTTAATTAACAGACCTCAACTAGATAGAGCATATTTTTTTTAACGCTACTTTACTTTTAGAGTCCTCTTTAAAAATTTCTATCAAAAATTTTTTCAAAAGCATTTGTGAATTCTTTAAATTTCTCAGATATAAAGGATTTTTTGTAATATAAATAATTTTTTATTTTATATTTTTATTTACTATGAATATGTTATTAACAAAAGTTCTTAAAATTGAAATTAAATTATCAAAATTTCCATTTTTTTAATCAATTTTTGATACAAATGAATCAAATAAAATTTAAATGAAGTGATTTAAAAATCTTCGATGACAATTTTAAGAATCAATGAAAATTCATTAGGAGTGTGTGTTAATAAACACTACAAGTATATTGATAAACAGTGGTGCATATATGAATTATATACATAATAAGAATTTTAAAAATATCTATTCCTTAATATTTTGTTATATATATATATTCCTTCATATGATATTTTAAGAAATATCTATTCCTTCTAATTGATTCAAAATTTTAAAGTTTAAATTATAGAAATCGCTCAGATAACTTGATTTTGAGTCATTTGAAATGAGTTTATAATTTAAGATGCATTCATATACAATAGAAATTTATCTCTAGTGTACATCGAAAAGACATAGACTTAACACACATAAAAAACAATGGTGCTTTTATTTGATGTTTCTAAAGTTTGGTCCTTACGAATACATTTATAGATATTGAATAATTTCAATGGATTGATTTTGGCTGATAGAACTCTAGTGCCACATTTTCCATACGAAAGATAATCAGGCCGAGTCCTAAAATTTTGATTGGACCATTACAGACATCTACTCTTCTGAAGAGCAGTTGAAACCGCAAACGGTTGATTTAAAAAACCCAGAGTGTATAATCAGTAAGCATCCTGCTATTAGGAATTTATAAATTGGAGGCAAAAAAGAATCCAGCATATATATATTTTTCAGAAATTTGAACAAAATTATCTGTATAATGTGCTAGTACTTTCATAAAAAAATTTTATAGTGTTTAAATTTTAAATGTTTATATGTACATAACTTAGAATTGATGATAATTTAAATCTCAAAATTTAATAAAGATTATAAACACATGATTCCAAATATAACTATAAATAGGAATAATTATGATTTAAGGAACATATGTTTATTAATATTATTAAAGTTCCACATCACAATATATAACAGTAACGGCACTTTACATATAATTTCACAAAACAGCTACACAAAGAATGAAGCAACGGACAAAACTACTTCAATATCTTAAGTGATCTCAAGTGTCTTTCTGGGAAATTCACTAGTTGCGCTTAACGCCATCTACCCATTTAAACAGGGAAGGTATCTGTAATTATACCTGCTACACCCTCCTCCTAAACCTCCGAAAGCCGTCTCGGCGAGGTGGTGTATTATTAATAGACATTTTACTTTTTTAAGCAATTTTATTTGAGGCTAAAGGTTGTTTAGGAGGTCTACCTCTTTTCTTTAAAGATACCACAGGAGAATGGTTTGGAGAAACATTCTGATAAGGTGTTAGTGACGAAACATGGTATGTACCTAAAAGTTCCTCAGGCTTGTCACAACTGGCAACTTCAAAGGTAGTGGGTGATTTTTGGGAAACCACTATGTAAGGTCCATCTTTTCTAGGCATTAATTTTGCACTCTTACATTGTCTAGCTTTACTTACAAGATGGAGTTTTACCCAAACCAAATCATAGGGCTTATAAACAGGATTTGATCTACGTAATTTATCAGCATATGCTTTTCGACGATCATGACTTTTTCGATATTTTCTTTAATTTGTGATATATATATTTCAAAACGTTTCTAATACGGAGTGAATTCTGACACAAAATTATCATTATGAATTACAGTGCGCAGATCAGTACTTACATCGTCTACAGTTCGTAATTCTCTTGCAAAGTTAAGATATGCTGCCGTACAACCAGTAGTTTCACACTTTGCGGAATTCATTGCAAATCTTATAGCTGGCAGTTGTTCAGTCCATAATGTATGGTTGTTGCCTACCAACATTGCCAAACGAGGTTTCAAATCTCTGTTTTTGCGTTCGACAGGATTGGCCTGTGAATGGCAAACAGGTATGAGACTTTGATTGATGTTCAAAACAAAGCATAACTGTTGCATTACTGCACTGATAAATTGAGACTGATAAATTAAGGTATGGATTACCTCGTCGCCATTATCACTTATTAGGCGACGAGGTAATCCATACCTTAAAAATACCTCATTTAATAATGTTAAAGCGCATTCTTCCGCAGTAGCTTGCTTTAACGGGAATAACTCAACTCATTTTGTTGTACAGTCTTCAACAGTAAAAATCCATTTCATGCCTTCACTCGTTTCTGGCAAGGGTCCAAAAAGATCAATGGCGATGCTTTCAAAACGTTGAGCAGGTACAGTGTCTGCAATAAACCGGCAGGTTTTTGGTTTGTTGCTTTGTATCTGATGCATTCTGCACAACACTTTACATAATCTGAAATGTACTTCCTTATTCCAGTCCAATAATAGCTAGATGATATTCAGAAAAAGGAACCATCAGCTCCATAATGTGATGCTGTGGAAGCGTCATGGTGAAGTTTTAGAACTTCTTATCTTTGATGCGAAGGAACAACTAACTGTGCTTCCTCATCTTCAGAGTGTGAAGAATAACGGTAGAGTATTCCTTTATTCAAGAGGTACCCTCTTTCCGTCCAATTCACAAAGTCAACACTTTTGTTAATATCTTCCAAAGAGTCTACGAGCTTCTTTAATTCAGGATCTTTCAATTGTTCCTCTCTGAGTTGACCAGTTGTTCTTGATGGGACATCAATAACAATAGTTCTTAAGTCGCAAGATTTTTCATTGTTCTCGTCCATTCTTTCCACAGGTCTGGACAGCATGTCAGCCACAACGTTACATTTTCCTGGAAAATAATCAATCTTCAGATTGTAAGTTTGAATCTGAAGGGCCCATCTGGCTAATCCTCCAGTGGGTAACGTTAAAGTCATTAACCACTTTAATGGTTGGTGGTCTGATGCTACGGTAATATCTTCAATGTAACCTCGAAATTTTTTTAAGGCCCATACGACTGCCAATGCTTCTCTTTCTGTTGTGGAATAGTTTTTTTTTTTTAGCAGAGCTTAAAAGTCTACTTGCATATTCAATTGGCTGTTCATCGGCAGGAGTTTCACCTTGTAGAAAGACTGCGCCTAGAGCATAACCACTTGCATCTGTTCGAATGATAAATGGCTTTGTAGGATCAACTTGTTTCAAAACTGGTGGAGTTATTAAACATCGTTTTAGATTTGAAATGCTTGTTGTTCTGGTTCATCCCATTTCCAAATGTTCTTTTTGGTCAAATTGCTAAGTGGTCTAGCAATATTTGAAAAATTTGGGATGAATTTTCTATACCATGAACAAGTTTGCAAAAATGATTGCAACTGCTTAACATTTCTTGGACAATGAATATTTTGTATTTCTGCTAGTTTATCTTGATCACCTCTATCCCGTTAGGAGTGATCCACAATCCTAGATATTTTACACGAGGGCACGCAAATTTACAGTTGTCTCTATTTGCAGATAGTTTAAATTTTTGAAGTCTATCATGCACCATTTTTAAATCTTGAACATGCTGTTCAAAGGTTTCAGACAAAACAATAATGTCATCTAAATAGACTAAGATATTCACTGATGGTAGTCCATTTCGGAATTGATTCATAAGACGTTGGAAAGTTGCAGGGGCGTTTCTTAAACCATATGGCATTCTTTCATACCTAAATGCACCAAACGGGCACACAAATGCAGTCTTGTCTTTATCCTAAGGATTAACCTGAATTTGATGATATCCAGTTTTTAGATCAAGAGTAGACATATTAGTTGTGGATTCCGCATCGTGCAAAAGAGCATCCATGAGAGGCAATGGATACTTATCAGGAACAGATATCACATTTAGATTACGATAATCTATACACAATCTAATAGTTCCATTAGGTTTAGGAACTAAAGCAACCGATGATGCATACGACGATTCGCATTCTTCTATAATATCATTGGCCAAAAGTTCATCAATTTCTTTTCTTAAAAGTTCTTTGTTTTTAGGAGACAGTCTATAAGATGTAGATGCAACTGGTGGATGGTCACCTGTATTGATATAATGTTTAACATAAGGAATCGGTTCTCCCCCCTAGCTGGAAAATATCTCCATTTTCATTAATCAGAGCAATTAATTGATTTCTGTTTTCTGTATCCAGAACCTGTGCTTCATCTTCTCTCAAGCAAAGATTATTAGCTTCGAGTATAACTGTAGAATTTCTTTGTATTGGACCATCATTTGTAATTAAATTCGTATGACAAGGATTACTACTGACTTCGACAGGAAAGTCTTTTCTGGGTAGGATAAATCTTTTGCAAACTGTATTCTGTGATTAGGTTTATCACCAAAGTGCCAGCAATTGTGTCGCATGTCCATCACATTTCTAGATTTTCTCAAAAAGTCAACACCTAAAAGAGTACGATTGGCCGTTGCATGTGGCAGAAAAATCAAGTCAATTCGGAAAGTTCGGCCATGAAATGTAATTTTTTTTTAACAATTGATGTGGATTGTTGACCATCAGCCAACCATACTGTAAGGTCAACCTCTACAAATTTTTGTCCTCGATGTTTTAAAAAGTTAAACATTAACTCTTCACCAACTGATTGGCTGGCTCCTGTTTCAGAACAAACTGTCACTGTAGCTTCATAAACTTCAATGTCAAGTAAGGCTACAGGAGAGGTGAGACAAGTAAACATCTGTATGGAATTGACATGAGCATTGTCTTTTATTTGAGAACACTTTGGACACATTTTGCTTTTATAAATCCTGGATACCACAATCATAATAATAAACGGAGTTTTCAAAATTTCGTGATGACCTATAATTTGGGTTAGATAGAGTATTTTTATGGGTACTAAAAACTTCAGTCCTTTCAAATTTAGGGAATTGGTATTTATTTGATTCTTGATTGACTACATTTCTAGGATATTTAGATATATGTAATTCTTGGAATTTTGAATGTTTTACTAGTTTCTGATAAGGAGATTTTATATTTTCATACAAATCGAGCTTATCAGCTAACAAGACAGGATCATTGAGCTTTTCCCAACTATCTTAATGGTGATTTTCATAATCTGGAGGGCACTTTTTCTTAATTTGATCAGCAAGAATAAGCTCTTTTAATTTGTCAAATGAATTGCTTCTAATTCATGAAGCCAACCTTCAAAGTATGTCCTGAGCTCAAAAAAGAAATCTTTCCAAGTGAAATTTTCGCGTTTTTGATGGCGACTAAAAAGAATTCTAAGACTGTCTGCTGTCAACTTAAATCTTTGCAACAATGTAGTGCAAATATTGTTATAATTTTTGAACATTTCTTCAGGTTCTCTTGCAGTTAGTTTACCTATATCACTTGGGAGTACACCTACTAAATGTGATACCCAATAATCAGTAGGTATATTTAAAAGCTTCAACTGCCTTTCAAACATTGTAATAAATATTGTCATATCATCTAAATCAGGATTAAATGCAGGCAAGACAATTTTTAAATCAATCCGCGTAGGAGTAGGATCAGTGTGACTGGGATGTAAAGCTGTTGTTAAATTTGATGCTTGCAGCCTAAGCTTTTTAAGTTCGAATGCTCTTTCCTCAGCTAAACGCTGATTTTCTCTTTCCAATTTCTTTATTTCCTCATCTTCAAATTGTTTCCTATCTTCAATAATACTATTTAATATATCTTTAATAAACTGTTCGTCATCTGTAAAGTATGAAGATTTAGTGATTTTGTCACGTAAATCAATAATTTTATCATAAGAAACAACAGGTATGCATAATTATAATGCTAAATTATAGAGATAAATTTTCTTACCTTTTGAGAGAAAAGCCATGTTTACCCTCTACTATATTCAAAGAGAAATTTTTACATAATTCAAAACATGTAATTGAATTTGAATTATCAACTAACTAACTACCTTTCCTTTTAAGGTAAATGAAAACAATATAGAATAAATATTCAGAAAAACTTTATAAAAATTACTTAAAATATCTAATTAAATAATAAAATATTCTTTTTAAAATAATCAACACATTATCATAAAATTCACCACAATACTTTCAGTTAAAATTATTAAACACGTGAGTTAAGATAATTTCTAAATATCTGCAATAACTTACCAAGTTATGTATCTTGATTATCTATTTATGCAATCAATACGCAATTATGATATTTTTATAAAATATAAAGTTTGAAAACATATACTATGTATACCACAAATGAACACAACATAAAATATCAATAAGTAAATAAATTTAAAATAATTGAAAATTACAATTATCTCATCTATTAAACACACAATCTTAAAATGAGAAACAAAATTATAAATCAAATACTTGGTAATAAAGTAATACTTAGGAAACTCTTATTTAAATATTTTTTGAATAGTTTCTAGTAAAATCTTATTAATACCATATATAATACCACATAGAATAGGATAATTAAACTTTAAAAAATAATGTAATATGCAACAAAGTTTTAAATTAATTAAATGCAACAAAAGGGAAACACCATAAAACAAATATGCATAAATATATATCTGCGTTTTTATCAGAAAATGAAAAAATACATTCGTTAAAACTGCTTGTAAATAATAAAATTAATATCGAATACAATTAAGGTAATCAACAAAATTTAAATCTTGTAATTTATAAAATTTTTGTATCAAGGTATTCTTCATAAATATACTAGAATACGATTCTAATATGTAGCAAGCAGTAATAATATTTACGTATATATATATTTAAACAAAACCCTAAAATATATGTTTAAACACCATATATATATTCCACATAACATATATATAAACATATAATATCAATTTCATTTATCTTATAAATTTTTTGAAATTAAAATATATTTATTTAAACATTCATAAGTTATCGATAACTCTTCCCTTTACTTTAATATTAATTTTAAATATAAATATCAAATATAATGAACACAAAATAAACAAACATATTTTTAAAAGTCGAAACGAAGATCAAAACAAAGAAAAACAAAGAAGGGTTTTTCACCGAACTTTCGGGTAGGGATACTATGAGACGGGGAAATTTTCTTTCACTTTCACTTTCAATAGCACTGATTCAGGATGAAACACATTTAATTTCTTTGGCACGTTATTCGTAAAACTGGATTATTTAAGTAGGATTGCACAGAAAATTTAGCGACGTGGCACTTCACACACACTAAATGATAGCACTTTAACACATATTGTAGCTGTAGAACAAGACGATTCTTGGATGAATCATTTATTGGATAAGAATAATTTATCGGCAAGCATCAGGGCGACACTTAAGCACAGTCAGACTTGAGCTGATCTTTTCAAACAAAGCATGGATTCTTAGTAAAAGAAATATGCATCACGTATCAGGATGACAATTTATTTTTTAGACTACTGGTGAGTCGATATTTCAATGATCATTTTTTTTTGACGTACGGCACCACTATATAAACACATGATTCCAAATATAACTGTAAATAGGAATAACAAAGCTTTCAGGAACATATGTTTATTAATATTATTAAAGTTCCACAATTTATAACAGTAACGGCACATTACCTATAATTTCACAAAACAGCAACACAAAGAATGAAGCAACGGACAAAACCAATTTCATATCTTAAGTGATCTCAAGTGTCTTTCTTTGAAATTCACTAGTTGCGCTTAGCGCCATCTACTCACTTAAACAGCGAAGGTAGCTGTAATTATACCCACTACGAGATTAGAATTTTGTAGACAAATAGTGTTAACAGAGCCATATAAAACTCTGGTTCTGGTCATACAATATTAATAAGTTAAAATATAAAAGTGCTATTACAATATTACTTTTGTGAAATATTCAGTGATTTAATTATAATATAAAAATTTTTAGCGTGGTAAATAACATGCTGGAAACGAAATATACTTACAGCCCTCATAAATTCTTCTTCAATTGAGGCAGCTTCAAATTTATTCATTTCGGACAAAGATGTTCAGCAGTCTAAAGTTTCAATGATCACATTCTCCCTCGAAGTTCGTTGTCTTAATTAATTCAACATTTCCATTTGCAATTTTTGCTCTTCTTTTACTTCAGCTAAATTCTTTAATAAATAATTGGAATTGAAGAATGAAGAAACAATATCACACACACACACACACACACACACACACACACACACACACACACACACACACACACACACACACACACACACACACACACACACACACACACACACACACACACACACACACACACACACACACACACACACACACACACACACACACACATTTATGTATAAATGTCACACAAATTTTGTTTAATAAGAACAAATATGTGTATTTTTTGCTATATTCATACAAGTAAATGTAGCTGAAAAATGCCATATTTCTCTTTACGTATGTCAACTCCCTTCGCAATACTTAATGATAATTGATAAATATGTTTTGATAATTTTTGACTGAAATCTGTTAAAAAGTGTACTCTTTATTTCTACTGTTTTTAATATGACTTAATATTATTTACTTTAAGGTCTCATAACTTTATATTATTAATCATTTTAATAATTATAATTTTTTAAGATTTGCTTACAAATAATTCTTTTAATTTTAAAATATTTTTCACGAAATCAATTAGGTAATAAAATTACTGTAAGCGAAAAATATACCAAAAATATTCTAGACGTTATAGAAAACGAATAGAGTATTATTATTACTTTTTTGAGATTATTTTCTTAAAAATAGTAACGGATGACAAGCAATGAGATGCGATATTTTTTTATACATAATTGTCACGAAATATTTCCAAGACATAATTTTCCGAGTCTAAAATTATGGGAAAGCTGAAAAATAATAAAAATACGTTTAAATAAGAAGGAAGATAGAGAAATCCTAATGAGTATTTTCTTTTGCTTCAGAAAATGTGTCGGCACGTTACACAAAGCACATAAATTACAACACAAGTTTCTAAAATAGAGCAAAGTATAAAATACAGAGAAATTAAGTGATGTTTTTCATTTTTTTAAAATTAAATTAACTTAAGAAAAGATGCTCACCATGATGATACTTAATTTTTACCCTTTTTTAGGTATGTTAATTTATTTCATATTTTAATATAACCTAGAATTATTTTAGAAATAAAGTAATTATTTTGGAAATTTTAAACATTTATATGTAAATTATAAACTTTTTAACGTTATATTTAAATTTCAAATATTCTTCTAGAAAATTCAAAACTTAGTTAAATCGTATAAATTGCTTAGAACTGTATAAATTTACTAACACCTTTAAATTACAATAGAATAGAATAATTAAACTTTTTATTTAACGAGCGAATGAAATGGATTTTTCATTATAATGGAAAATTAAATTACGAATTATCTTGAAAGACTTGATGAATAGGTAATTATTATATGCTACTTGAAAAATTATGTAAAAGAGGATTACCAAAAACTAAAAAATATTTCTTTTCAATGAAAAAAGTAACCAAATTCAATTTTAATATTAATATCTTTCAATAAATGTTTACATAAAAAATAAGAATATATTAATCAAAAATTGATAAAAGTATACTCATATATTTGTGTTATCCATTTTAAATAGAATAATGATAGTGTATAGTGCCAAAATGTCCAAATAGACACCCGGAAGAACAATATACAGACTTCTAAATCGCAAATAATTCTAAATAAAAAGAATTATAATCGTTTGGTTTCCAACTATTATATTCAGTATTGCCAGATGAACACAAAATATTATAATTTTTTCATCCATTAAAAAAACAATTCAGAAAAAAATCAAAATTTTATATATTAATTTTTAAGCTGAATTTGTAAGCGATATTTTATTGACTATCTTTTTTCTCTTAATACATTGTTATTTTTCATTTTACATTAATTAGAAAATGAGAATGGTTATTAAAATTATCGTTTGCTTTTAAAGAAAAGGCAAATATTTAATTCTGAACTCAGCAATTACGTTTGATTGACTTTATTTTATATAATTATCAGTTTTTTAAAATAAAAATATGATTTATGCTACTAACGTAACGTAACCATGTTTTCCATATACTTGCGGTGGCCATGCCATGCATCACCGCAACTAACCGACCATGCGTTCCAAACTGGAGACAAGGAAAAACTAAGTTTAGCTTAACTTACTTATTTGTAAATTACTTACCAGAATTGACTGGAAACTGTAATTGTAACTGCATTGTCACAATATACATAACCATCTTGTAACGTGTGCTGGTATTCGTATATCACGCCCTTCAGCACCTACTTCTTAATAAAGATGGTTCAATTTTATGTAATATTTATATATTTTGACAGTATACAGTGATGCGTTTATGGATTATGGTTTATGGACTTAATTAATCATATTAATAAAAGTAAGCGTTGTTGTGTATTCGTATTTTATTTTGCTTAAAATGGAATTCTCTTCAGCAAAGATTTAAATTAATCAGAACTATTATTTTCAGAAACGAAAAGATTTTTAATATTACCATCACATTGATTGTTAAAATATCATTCAGTTGGTCTCATTTTTTCACATAAATATTCTATTTGAATAAAAAGCTTTAGAATTTAAAGTTGGCAAATGCATATTTCAAAAGAAAATGATTATTTAAGAAGTTATTTATTGGTCGCATATTACTGATATTATGAAATATATAGAGTGATACGTGCATTTGCATTCTAATCTGAAAATAACACAATAATATTCAAAATTTCGTTTACATGTTCTTGTTGTTTCATCTGTTATTTGGAAAGTGTTTCATAAATACAATGGTTTGTTAAGAAATAACTTTGCCAAAGAAACACAATTTGTTGAATTTCTAAAGTTAATGTTTGGAGCTCATGTAACTATTCTTCACTTTAATAAAACTGAAAAACATTTAATAATTTTATTAAGTAAATTAAAAATGAAAATTTTCACAAAAGAAGATTCTTGGATTTTCAACTTATATAGACTACATTTATGGCTAGCTTTTGAAACGTCACTAAATGAAGCCAATGAATCTTCGGTCTGGTCAGGTATTGAGTACATTACCCGTTGGTCACGAGAATGGCGTCTTTCCCAAAAAGCATTCGCTGATAATGATTCTCTATTATAATCATATATAAACTTCTTAGTATGACCTTCGCAACTGCCACTAAAATGACATACACGTTCTTCAAAAGATACAAAGGTTTCATAATAAAAATAAAGTGTATTTAATGTATCAGTTTAGTGAATTGAAATCAAATTTATTAAAAATATTTATTTGTATTCCGAGCAAAGACTTTTAAAAAGTTTTATCATAACGTAAAAAAAAAGCATTAATATACTTACAGAGAGAACTTATTTATTTTTAATATATTAAACTGCTTTATATAAAAGGCTTGAAAGCTTAAAATAACTAAACAGCTTTCAAAGAAAAATCTTAAACGCAATACAGTAAAAACAAATGCACCTTCTCTATCGAATTTTGAATAATTAAACAGCATTTTATTGCGATTCAGATAAAGACCATTTTAGAATTATCAGCATCCAGAGATATTTTCATGTTATTTAATTAATGCTGTGTTTTAAATAAAGTGATTTTCTAAAAATTATCAATTACAAAAAAATTAAAAATAATTATACTTGATTTTCAATTATATATGATTTTTTGAGCTCTGATTTATTACCACAGTAGCTTTTCTGACAATGATAGTCTGGAATTCAAAGAAAATTTAACGGTGCCACGGTTTTTAATAATTTTTCAACAGGATATTGCATATAATATTCGGCCCAGAATCGACCGTTTCGCTTAATTCGCTTAAAACGCTAAATACTATATATATATATATATATATATATATATATATATATATATATATATATATATATATATATATTTCATTCCTAGTATACTTAAATTCGTTATTATAATTTATAATTTAAAACTAAAATGGATATTATGGACGATGACGAGGCCGATCAAGCCATTACAGATGTTTCAGAGGTAAACACAATAAATATTCATATAATTTTTATTGCTGAAACTTTTTTAAATTATTTAATGCATTTTGCTCATTTATTTTTAAATCCATTGAAATCAAATTCAATTTTCAATCTCGTCCTTTTATGAGTATTAAAACGTTGCATGTATCAGACCTGTATCGGCAGACCACATTTACAATTTGCCCTCAGTTAGCCATATAAGGACCGATACTCGTTTCTGAAACTATTAAAGAGCACATTTTTTATGTCACTTGCCGATACGGAACCGATATCGTTACGAAATCTTCATGCCAATTCAATACTTCAAGAATACTTCAAGAAAATACTTCAAGAATTCAAATACTTCAAGAATTTTTGTGTAGTTGTAGAGATACTGTTGTTTTGTAAATAAAGTTAACTTTTGTGGTATGGCAACATTTATATTTTCATGAACGGTGATAATTCAATGACTGATTTTACTTTTATAAAAACTATATATTACATTAATAGAATGGGAACACAGAATTATATTCAAATAAATTTACAGCATATATGTTTGAATCTAATATAAGTATAATGTTGCCTATTGAGAACAGTAATAAATAAAAAAAAAATTTTATCCGAAAAAAGAATTAGTAAATCTATTTTACAGTTTGTAATGATTCAAACACCTGACTTATAAAAAAGTCCATGGGATGGTAGTTTTTACATGTGTTAACCACTATCCTATGGACTCTCATCTCAAGAATGTTTAGTTAATGTCATATTAGGGAATATGCGAATTATAGAATATTTATATTTATTTGAACTATATGTCTTTTTCAGTCTTTTTTTTTTCAGTATAGTTAAGATATTTTTCCAGGAAATAATTTAAGATAAAAATGGAATATATAAAATCAAGAAACGTTAAATTATAAATTATGTACCGTAAATTTTATTAACTGTATCTTCACAATCCAATTTTAAAAGCTCGTTCAGATAAGATGTAGCTTCCTGCTCAATAAAGCATTCCTTATGACACACTCTAGGTTTAAATTATTTTCAATTAAATATTTCGATGTTTTTTTTTAATTCAGTTAAATTTAATTAATTATAACTTATTTTAAAATATACCAGCAAAATATATTATAAAAACTATTCTAGATAATGTTTTACAGGAAAGTAATTTAATTGTTAGTATGGGGCTTTATATTCATAACGATGTCTGAAATCAAAAAATGACAACAATCATATGGTAATCTTATCTGAGTGAATACGTTTCTGATGGCAGAAGCGAACAATGCAGATGTAAGAGCACACACACATAGGGAGGAGATGTTATAGATAGCGTATCACACTTTTCTTAGAATATTCAATCATAAGAATAAATATCATAGGAATGCGAATGACGATTAGTTGGACGGGGGAGTTTAGTTTGATAAGAGAATCCAGTTTTTGTAAACCTTATCACCCACCCATTCTGGTTTTATAAAGTTCGTTTTGAAATCCAACACACATTGTTGATGAATACATTTGCAGTTTATTGCCGTTTCGCTTAAAACGCTAAATACTATATATATATATATATATATATATATATATATATATATATATATATATATATATATATATATATATATGTGTGTATATATATATATATATATATATATATATATATATATATATATATATATATATATATATATATATATATATATATAATATATATATATATATATATATATATATATATATATATATATATATATATAATATATATATATATATATATATATATATATATATATATATATATATATATATATATATATATATATATATATTCATTCCTAGTGTACTTAAATTCGTTATTATAATTTAAAAACTAAAATGGATATCATGGACGACGACGAGGCTGATCAAGCCATTAGAGATGTTTCAGAGGTAAACACAATAAATATTCATATAATTTTTATTGCTGAAACTTTTTTAAATTATTTAATGCATTTTACTCATTTATTTTTAAATCCATTGAAATCAAATTCAATTTTTAATCTCGTCCTTTTTATGAGTATTAAAGCGTTGCAATCACACAATGTTACAATTTTCATTTAAATTTTAAGTCAAAATAATAACACTCTAAAATAAGGGTAAACCTTAACCTTAAATTCTTTCAAACTTTATCATTTTGAAGAACGATCTTGAAATTGTATGATTTTCCCTTTTTCAACTTAGAATCTCTTATCTCTTTGATGGGAAGGAATTCCAATAGTGGTGAGTCAATAGATACTGCAGATCAGGATTATAATCAAGTGAATATAAGTAAAGGCCATGTGAGTGTTAATGTTTTCTGCTTTTTGAAACTGCCTAAAATTTATGAAAATTCCATGATTAATTTTAAATATAAAGGTAACAATAAATTTTGATTTTCGCATAATTTTAATTTTAGGCATGTAATCAGTGCAGAATTTCATTTTAATTGAGAAAACATTTAAATCAACATTTATCAGAGCACTTAAATAAAATTTTTTTAAATGTTTTCTTTGTGCGTAGAGTTTTACTAGTAAAAGTGATTTAAACAACCATAAAATCATACACAGCAAAGAAAATTATTTTGAATGAGATGAATGTCACAGCATTTTTACTAGAAAAGACAACTTAAAAGGACATATGTCGAGTCATTTAATTTCTTATAAATGCGATAAGACATCTCCTAATAGACGAGAATTAATAACTCACATGAAAAAAAAGCATGCTTCTCAATCCAGAAGTTGAATAAAAATATCTTCTAGTAAATTAATAAATCCTAAAAAACGTATTAAAAAAGAACACGGTGCATTAGATTCATTTACAGCAGAAACATTGACTCCAGATGCAGATACAAAATGGGATTTAAGTTTATTTTTAAATGAAATGCAACCAATAGTTAAAATAAAAATTTCAAAAAAAAAAAAAAAAAAAAAAAAAAAAAAAAAAATTAAAGAAAAAAAGATCAATTAAATGGTATGTGGCAATAAAAATTAATTTCGGCCGTACAAATGTCGATGGAGAAGAGGAAATTATTTCCACTTATTTTAAAAGCAGTTGTTTTATTGAACTTCTCGACAACGAGGACCTTATAATTTCTCATATTGAAGACGGCTTCTCAAAAATTCAAAATTCTTGTGGTGAATTAACAGAAAGAGGCTATGGTTGGACGTTAAATTTCATCAAAAGCTTAGATATTTTCACAGCACAGTATAACCAACACCCCCTAAAGACAAGGCCTGCTCACCTCTATGATGAGTCATCCACTTGAGGCCGGTTGTTCCGTCTCATGGGTCATCTAAATAACTCACTTTTTACTATATATTACGACAAATGCTCAATTAATTGAATCACGCCACAGGAAGTTATATAACTAAATGATAAATCTGTGCTTGGTAATTGTTTGAAAAATTTTAACATTTGCATTAAATGATCTAAGCTAAATTATTGTAATAAATAAAATAAAAATTGAACAGAATTTTTTTCAAGATCATATTATCTTTATTTAAATGATTATTATTTAAGGATTTAATTTTAAAAAATGTTCCAGTTTATTATACGAGTAATAGTGCACTTATAAAAATTTTAGAATTGAACAAAACAAAATACTTAATTTGCCAAACTAAGTGATTAGAAAATAAGAAATATAAATAAAATATTACTTCAACAATTGAATTTGTAATTCTTAGGTTAAAAAGGTTTTTTAATAATTATATTAAAATGTTATGCATTTTGTTTCATTTGTTTTTTCTGAATTTCCAATTCTATAATTTTTTAATTTATCAACCATTATTTGTAGTTTGATATGATTTTCAAGTAACTTATAGAAGAAAATTCATGAAACTATTAGGATCATGTTTGTGAAATATATTCCTGCAACATTTTTCTCCTAATTCAAAATAAATTTATTATGATATTACATAATACAATGATTGTACATTTTAAAGTTTTTCACAATGATCATTTAATTAATTATAATTTGTATGATTTAATCTGAAAATATCAACATTACTTATTGTAATAGTATTGAATATATAGGCATATATTAAATCACTGATATCAAAAATATGAAAAAAAAAATTTTAAGTAAATTTGTGGCCAAATAAAAACGTTTATATTTTTCATTATACAAATAGCTGGAGTAAATGAAACATTTGCTTTTATTACATAATTAATTTTTTTTATTAAAAATATCACATAAAAATACCAAAATTTATAACTTGCTCAGATAATAAAAATAGAGTAAAGACAACAACACACAGTATGCTTAAAATAACTTTATTGAACACTTCAATTCCACATTAAAATATATCATAAATTAGTATTAAAATGTAATTAATTTGTTTCGATATACAAAATAATTTCTTGAAATAAGCAAAATGTAAATAACAATTTAAGTTTAGGAATATCAATTTAATAATTATATTTAGCTACAGAAAACTCTTCTCTGAAATTAATAATATTTTCCTAATGTTTGTGTAATTTTCTTTTTGATTTTGAATTAAGGAATTTTTTATTTAATAAATCATCATGAATTTTTTACAT
This sequence comes from Latrodectus elegans, assembly GCA_030067965.1. NCBI lineage: Eukaryota > Metazoa > Arthropoda > Arachnida > Araneae > Theridiidae > Latrodectus > Latrodectus elegans. The sequence continues at coordinate 60,099,507 of CM057809.1, forward strand.
AATATTTGAGTAAAATATTAGTAGAAATTAAGACAATATTTTTTAGTAAATCATCACTGTCATGTTTGCAGCATTCTGAAGTTAAATTAATTTCAGCTAATCGAAGATTTTTTAATGTTACATTGCTTGCGATAAATCTATGATTGTTACACTTCAAAAAATCGTTTTCATATTTAAAAGATAATAGTTTAGAAATAACAGTATACCTTAAATTAATTATTTTGACGATTTCATCACTTGGATATTTTAAACCACCCTTATCTATATTTTTAATTGAAAGATAGTTTTCCCATTCATCGTCAACTTCGCATATTAAATAAACCCAGCACATTTCACATTTAACTTTTTTCAAGATAGAATGGACGCAATAGCCTGCTATGTGTATTAAAATAGTTAACGAATGAGAATATATTTTTAAATCATTTGAATTTATTTTCAAATTAAACATTGATTCTTTAGGGTCAGGAATATCAAGATTTAGATTTTCATCAACATCATCATTTAAATTAATTTCAACATTTTTATGAACAGCAGAATTTAATGTTAAAGGAATAAGTCTCCTTCTCCTGATTAAATTACCACCCTTATATTCTAATGAAACTTTTATGTGAATTTCATCCATTAATAAAACTACTTTTTTTGTCATTTTCATTAAGTTGAGAATATTTGTCTCTAATATATAAAAGAAAATTATTCCTGTTCTGCTCTTTTTAAAGCATTTGCTACATAATTGACAAATAAACGTTTCAATGTTGCTGGATGTAGAAGAATTAAATATGAGCTTTTACGTAAAAAATTATAACAATGGGGTGATATAGAAAAAAAGCATGGAGCATAAAATTAAAAAGTTAGCAGAGTATTTCTTATGGTTTAAAGAATATTGCAGCAGAGAAATATGTTCTTTTAAGCAATCAAATACATTTTCATTACTCTCACAAATAATTTTCAATTAATTAATAACAGATTTACACAAACAAAATAAGTTATTCTTATCGTTAATTTTTTAAAAAATTTCTAATGCTTGTATGAATATCATTTAAAATCATAGGAAATATAAAATAATTTTTCTTATTAATTTGAAAATCTTTAACTGAACTTACCAAATTTAAATTTTTAACAACTGTTACCGATGATTCAAGAACTGGAACTTTTGAAGGACTTATCAATAAAAACATAATTATATCCTTACTGGTAACAACAGTCCATGATCATGGAATTTTAAACTCACTTTAAACAGTTCTTGAGTTCACTTAAATCTTTAAAGCAAAATTTATCCCTGACGTCTTTTCACTTTTTATACTTCTAAGGCACAAACAAAGTTCTGATTTTCAATTCTTATCTTCTTTACATCTGGCTCCTTTCGATGATTCTTGGTTGTCGTTAAATATTTCGGGTAGTTTGGAATTAATGAGGGAATGACATCTAACTTCAATCGTGGGTATCGTAAAGAAGCGCTCAGTTTTTAACCAGTTTTCTCTACATATAATTCTGAACATCTCAGGATATCACTCTCTGCAAAATAATGCTTGCAAACCTAAAAAGAAAAAAAAAAAAAAAAAAAAAAACACTATTATGTTAAATGTAAACTATATATATTTAGTTGAATTCTCTAAGACACTTTTAAAAGTTGTTTCGATTACATTATATATTTCTGATAAAGTTCAAGCAATATTTATAATCACTAATTTAACTGGTAAAAAATTGTTAAACTTTAATTAAAATTATCTAAGAGGTAGAATTTGTGATTTATTTTACAATTTAAATTATGTATATCATGTAATTAAAATTATATCTAATTCATTTTTCCACTTTATATTAAAGATTAATATAATGAGAACGTAAATAATAATAATTATTTCATCAAGTATATTGAATAACTACTGCTAGCACTATAATTTTATTTCCCAATATGAAAAACGTAAAATAAATTAATTCTCAAATATTTCATTTCTAAATTAATTATTAATTTATAACATAACTATTCAGATGTAATAAAAATGTCTTAATAAATACAGAAAAACTCAATATACCAATAATCATATATGATTAAAAAATAATTAATTTGATTAATTAAATAGGGAATATAATATTATTTTTAAAAAAGTATTTAAAATTTAATAAAGTTTTCTTCAATAACGTGTTAGGTACTAATGCTGCTTTGAGAAAATATTTTAAAATTTGAATATGAAGTTGTTTGAAGTTCGTAATAAAATTCGTGATAAAATTTGAAAAACGAAATAAATATTAAAAATTTACTACTAGAAGAAAATCAACGGAATAAATATTAAAAATTTACTATTAGCAGAAAATCATAAAACTGTATCTTATTTTATTATAGTATTTCTTGCAGTTATAGAAATATCCTATAAATAATAATTTTATTACTAAGTTAAAACTGCTTCAAACTGAATACATAACACAGGTATTTCAAAAAACAAGGTTTTTATATGTAGACTGCGTGAAAAAAAAGCAAGACAACTGGGGGAATACTATGTATTTAATTAATATAATTGTTTAAAAGTATGCATTAAAATTTCACTTCACTTTAAGCAAATTTGCTGTTCAATTTTTCTATAAGGTCTGATACTTATTGACTTATAAACTGAGCCGAAACCTACAGCAAAAAGTAAATTAAAAAATAAATTTAAAAAAAAAGAAAAAAAACCCACCAATTGGATGCGTCAATCTGGTACAACATGAAACCAATTGCCTTTCTGTGAATAATAACAATATATTTTTAATATTGATGTAAATGTGTTATAATTTGTGAACTTCAAACAACGTATCAATTCACGCGCCTTCTATTATTACTATATTTCGCAGTTTTTAAATATTTAATGTTTACAAACTATAAAATATTATTTTCTCATAGATTAAATAAAAAGCAAAAATTTGATATTCACCAATATGGGCTGTTGAAATGTTAAATTATATTATGAATTTTAAAGCGTAATTCTATTGTGCTGCCATCTATATTAAAATAAAAACTACAATTGTAACTTAAAAAAAAAAAAATGCATTTAACGGAAATTTTTAAATTTTGTGTCACTAAAACTTCAATGTAACTGCTATGTTATAAGTATATGCTGAAATATTTAATTGTTTCAAAGCAAATACTGTTTTGATTCTCTCACCGGAGAGACAATCAATAACAAATTCTAAATTTGTATTTAAAAAATATTTTTATTGAGATCAATATCAACCATGTTGTAGAATAAAAAAATGTTTTGAAACCATTATTTTCTACTTGAATACATTTTTCAATTCACTTATTCTTAAGTAATTGCTATTAAATACAAGAAATAATATTTATATTTAAAAAATTTAAAGTATGAAATTTTCTGCCATTTTCCATATAATTAAATGAAAATTAAATTTAAAGTATATAGTTTGGACTAAATATAATGACATAAGTGTATAAAAATAAAACAAAAATTTGAAGGTAAAATATGACTAAGAAATATTTTAATATCTGAATAAATATCTTTATTTTCGCAAGAAATATTTACTTTGTAAATGTCATCGATAAAAAGAACCTATCTAACGATGGCTTTTTGAATGCAAATAATTTTTACACAATTACAATTTGCAGACTACAGAACGCTTTATAACTTGTATTTATAAATTAATTACACACTTTTGTAATGAACATGTGCGAGTTTAAAAAAGCAACTAAAGAAAATATTTTGATACCGTAATTTTTTAATTAAAGCATGTGTTAATGTAATAAAGTATTATTCTAATAACCAAACTAAAACTAATAATAAAGACACTCAGTAGAACAAAAACTAAAATGAGATAGACTTTTCCCAATTTAGATTTATTCATGTGCAGTAATAGAAATATTATAAATTAATAGAAGATTATTTCTATAATAAATAATTTTTACGTTTGTATGAATTGTAAGAAATAGTTATTTTACAGTATCAATTGAGAAATAAAAATCTTGAATACATGAATAATTCAAGAAAATTTTTAATAAATTTAGTAAAATAAAAAATTTGCTTGAATCTATATAATATGTTAGAAATTATTTAAATTTTGACAAAAAATCCCCTTCGCTCTTCAATGTTTTAAAAATATTGTAAAATAAATAAAAATTGCTTCAGAAAATAAATATATATAGAGAGGGAGAACTCATAATCCATTATTCATAAAATTCTCATCAAAAAAAATTTTTTTTTTATTTAAAAATTCATTGAAATTTATGTAAATTCATGTCAATATTATTTAGTAGGTAATGCCAAAATTCGATTATTTTTTTGGAATGCATTTGATATGAAAATGGTAAAAGTTTCCGTGGCTGTGAAATGATATTAATATTATAATTATATTTTTCATAATCAAATGAATCTTTAAGTTAGTAAATAAATTTTTTTATTAAAAATGTGATACAGTTAATGATTAAATAAAATATTTTTGACGGCAATATACTCATCATAATTTGAAATTTATATTTCACTGAAACAAACTTATCAATTTAAATTAGTGATTTATATTTTAGAATAATTGTTAAAGCAAAAAAATTAATAAAATATTTAGAAGTTTGAAGGTCCTTAATGTTTGAATGCATTGAGACAACTTATTAAAACCATTCGAAAAATCACTGAGTAAACTTTCTAAATTTCAATACTTTTCAATTTCTTTAAAAAATTAAATATCAATCAATCAAGTGAATATCAATTAAATATTAAATTTGAGCTCGTTTATGATTTTATGAAAATAATTGAAAATGAAAATGATATGAAAATGAATTTCGAAAATTGTATGAAAACGTATGGTTTTTAAGAACGATTTTTCATATTTTTATCAATATTTATATTTATTGTTACTAATTAAATAAAACATTTTATATTGATTAAAGTCAACAATAAAACATTTTATATTATCAGACTGACATTTATATATAAAATTCTAAAGGAAATAATTAAAAATTATCCGGTGTAACTTAATCACTAAAGGATTAAATCACAATTAATCATCATTAATTAAACTCACGTGCGCCCTTAAGCTAGGAATTCATGAATAATTAAAAAAAGTTATTTATAATGTGAATAAAAAATGAATATATATGCAAGTATGCCAGAAATAGGTATAACTGAAATAAGAATTATTTTTGTTGTTCCAAAAAATGTATTTTATGTTTTTCGTTTTAGTAAATAATTAGAGCTTATTTATGGGCAATTTAGTAAAAGAGATATGAAAGGTATCCAGACTAAGGCTGTATTTATATTTAAAATTTTACAATATCTATTTGAATTGACAAGAAAGAATTATGTTATGGCTCTATCACGATTGTTGTAAAATCATCCTTGTGCAAAAGAAAAAAAAATACCATCAAAACAGATAATATGCTCTTGGATAATAAGAAATTGTAATATTCAACTTTTTGTTGCAATGTTTTTCATACATAAGGAATTTTCATTTAAAAACAAAGATGTTTCCTACACAGGTTTAAGGGATCACGAATAAAATACAATTATTTCAATATATTTGAACGTTTTAAAGTATAAAAAAATGCCTAAATAACAATATGTATTGAATATTTATTCACTTTTAACCAAATTATGGTGGAAAAATACAATAGTTCGCACTGCATTAATAACATCACATTGTTAGCGTCACAAAAACCTATATTTCCTATAATTTATTTGTCAAATTTTTAAAATAAATATAATAATATTTATTCAGATTTTGTAAGAAACGGCAAATTTTAATTTCAGGTATTTCAGGTATTTTATCAAATGAAAAATAAAGCTCAATAATTTTCATGCATTATAACTTATTAAATAAGTTATCAGCCCAATTATCCGGTGTAAAAATAAAGTTATAAGCAAATTTCTGTGCAAAAAGTGATCGCATTATGATAAAACAAAATCGAATTTAAAAATATTTATCTACACATAATTTAAACGACCTCACGTGCTGCCATCTATTGGTTAAATATAAAAATGTTTTAAATAATTTTCATACCTTTCTCAAATGTTTCATTTTTTTTCCCTTTAGAATATATAATACATTTAAAGGTCAGGCAAATGAAAAAATGAGATTTTGCAAATGGTGCATATGTGTATTATGCATAATTTTATTCAATACATAATTATGCAAACCATTACATAGATGGTTAAAAGATAATCGCTTTTATTTTCTAAATTTTAGAATCGTTGAAGTTTCTTGGAAATCAAAAGAATAAAATGTTATGAAAAATCCATATTGGATGAAGGGGAGTTTCCTAAGGAACTATAAAAATCATTGCTATTTAAATTGACAAGAAATAATTCATATAAACTAACCAATTTTCAACGAAGCATATCTATACAAATATATTTTTAATATTCTTCAGATTAATAAAAGTAAAGAAAATTTTTTTAAAAAAAATAGATAAAAGTGATCTCACAAACAGGAAAAAATATTTACCTATTAATTTTCAAGTTTAATTTCCATTGTAATAGTAGTTTCTCTTTGAAAATGCGGGGCCTTTAACTATCATGAATAGATTTTGTACTGACAATATTAAATTAACAGTTTAAAATATTTATATTTGTGAGCAGACAATAGAATAAGCAACACGTGGATTAGAAATATTTCATTGTAATGTTATGAATGAAAATTAAATGTAAATAACGGTCACGTACTTGAATATTTCTAAACCCCTTTCCTCCGAAATATACCTAATTAAATATGCAATAAAAGACTTCTCTTGCTTAAAACCCCTAGATATACATTTCATCGAGTTTCTTAGGAAAAGAACTTTTATTAATTCACTAACATAAACCATGTCCGAAAAGAAAAGGACATGTATCTTCTTAACATAGATAATCATAAGATAAAAGTATTTTAATTTTAAAGATTTTTCGAATTAGAAAGCGCAAAAATCTCTTAATATGATCTTATTTTTCATCTTAAGGATCTTGTACCTTTATCTGTTTTCAGTATTCTTTTATGTAAATAGTAATGACACACGCACATTCGTTTTTTTTATTTTCCTGCATAATTATTTATCTGAATAACATGTTCTCATAAGAATTATTTCATCCCTTTTTAATAAATTTTATATTAACTGTAAAATTGTTAAATCATAATTATTAAGATTATTAAGATTTTAAGTAAAATAAAGTTCATTTATATATATATATATATATATATATATTATAGAGTTCAGTATTTTTAGTGTATATATATATATATATATATATATATATATATATATATATATATATATATATATACATACAATGGTGGCCAAAATTGTGGACACATTTGGAAATTTTTATGTTTTTGAACTTTGTATGCTTATAGAAAATGTTACGTTTCGCAAAATGCAAACTTGTATATATCATTTTAAGGAGAATTTATTACTGAATTCAATACAAAACATAAAATTCAGTTATTTTCAATACAAAATAAAGTTATATGTATTTTAATATAAATAAAAAACACAGTTATGAAGTGGTTTGTAATGTCTAGCTTTCCTGGCCAATCACTGTTCTTGTTCTGAGAACCAATCAAATGTTAGTAACTGCCAGTAGAAGCTGACATCATGTTTACACTTGAAACAATTACTTTTACAATTAATTTTACTTTGTTCTGTAGAAGGAGGACCTGTTTCTTATACACTGCAATTACAAGTACGAATTTTTGTAGAAAATTTTAATATGTAGTCAAGAAGCAATGACATCAAATAAAAGTGTAGATTGGACGGACACCTAGAAAGAGATGTAATATTATTGTGTTACGAGAAAGTGGTCTTTCCTTTGCTGAAATTGCAAGACATGTGTGTGTGGTTCAGTGACTACATCTGGAGTCCGAAAGTTTTGTTTACGATATCAGGAGACAAATTCAATAAAAAACAAAGAAGGAAAAGGCCGAAAAAGGTGCACCACATCTATTGATGACAGAAGAGTAAATCGACTATGTCTCCAAGATAGAAAAATGTCATCAGGGGCCATCAGAAGTGATCTGAATGATGCTGGTGCTTCTGTCAGTTCAAGAACAATCAGGAGAAGATTAACAGGCATTGGATTGAGAGGTAGATTTCCTCTTAAAAAAAGCCTTATCTTAATTTTCAGCAACGGAAAAAAAAGACTACAGTGGACAAAGGAACACATTAATTGGACAGATGATCAGTGGTCACAAGTTATATGGAGTGATGAAACTAAGCTATCGTTATTCGGTAGTGATGGGCGAAAATATGTAAGACGTAGAATAGGAGAAGAGCTACATCTTGACTGCATTCAAGTAACTGTGAAGAACCCAGTTAGTGTTATGATTTGGTCATGCAAGTCAGCAGATGGTATTGGTCGCCTTCATGTCATACATGGGACACCACCAAATGCCAGAAAATACATTGACTCTATTCTGGAACCAAAACTTCTACCTTCCATCAGAGACCTCTTTCCCACTTCGTTTATTTTTCAGCAGGATTCTGCTCCTTGCCAGACTGCCAAAATATCGAAAGAGTGGTTTCGTACAAAGAGCATTAAATTGTTGTCATGGCCAGGAAACAGTCCTGACCATAATCCTATCGAAAATTTGTGGCACCGTTTGAAAACTCTTTTCCGAATGAGGCGCCCATTAAATAAAAGGGAACTAATTGAGGCTATAATTGTTTCTTGGCATCATGTAATAAAGAAAGAAGAGCTTAAAACTCTTGTCAGCTCAATGAAACGTCGATGTGAAGCTGTAATCAAAATTAAAGGGTACTCTACTAAGTACTGATAACTCACTGCAATCATCACTATCTAATGTATATCGATAACTATTATCATTTATCCTTTTTGTATTGAAAATAATTAAATTTTGTGTTTTCTATTGAATTTAGCAATAAATTCTCCTTAAAATGATACATACAACTTTGGATTTTGTGAAACGTAACGCTTATTATAAGCATAAAAAGTTCAAAAACATAAAAATTTCCAAAAGTCTCCACAATTTTGGCCACCACTGTATATATATATATATATATATATATATATATATATATATATATATATATATATATATATATATATATATATATATATATATATATAAATATATACATATATATAATTCCAGTTGTCAATCTAAAAATATTCTTCTACATCCAGTTCGATAAGATTTGATGATTCTTAAAGTATTGTGTTGTTTGTATCTTCTGTAAAAACTTCGTGATAAAACAGAATTCTCTGAATATCCATTTCTATTACTCGGTGTATTTTCTTTCATAAGTAAAAAGACATGGGACTTTTTACTATTATCTGCTTTAGTTGATGCTCAGATTTTATTTCCATGCAGTATGGTATAAAAGGTATAAAATCATGTTTTATACCTTTATGGAATTCATCAATCTTTAAACTAAATTCTCTTAATACATTGATAAGGAATGTAAAAAAAATATTTTATCCTTACTTTAAACCAATCGACAGATATATTTAAATTAAGTGGAATACTGGATAATATATTTTCTCAGTTTTACGATCCCTTTTGCATGGATACATTTGTTAACTTTATTTTTAATCGAATAAGTATAGTCTGTGTTATCTACATGTAATTATTCGTCTTAATTTCTAAAATGGTTCCACGAAACCAACTTTTCATATGTTTCAAAAATAAAGTTGACATATATTAAACATATTTTCAAATAATAATTAATATGCTGTATTAAATACTGTGTGATTGCTTGAAAAAAATAACTGTGTCAAATACAAAAGTTAATTCATTTATGTTCTTAAACTTTAAATAGTTCTTAAAAAAAACTAAGTTTTTCTCAGCCTTATTTATGTAGTTTCATTTGCTTTAAAATCTCGATAGAAATGAATTTCTTCAGAAAAATAATTGTCAAATATTTATAAAAACATGTGTAAAGATATCTAATTTATAATTAGTTATAATTTCTTTATTGTAAAATATTTCCTGGAAATTTTATTTATGTTAAATCTGAACGCTTTGAATTCAGCTTTCAATGTATGAAAATATGTAAAAAAAAAAAAAAAAAAAGATGTAGGAATTACGGTTTGTATCTTTGAACGTTACAAAAAATGTTGTGATCTGTTAAAAATTATTTTTATTTCATTCAAGCAAAATCAAGAAGAAAGTAATTTTATTAAATTTATACATTTATTATTATACAAAAATAATTGTTAAGGTAAGTATGGATTGTTTGAAAAATTTGGCAAACTTTTGAAGTATTAACTTTATATTCAAATGTGAGACAAAACTACAAATTAGGAATATTTTAAATGATACAAAATAAAAGGCAATAAATAAAATAGTTTAATTATCTGGAATATTAATTCTCACCCCAATTTCTAAATATCGTGCATTTTTTTCAAAAATAACAGTCCCAACTTTTCTTTAATCACATTAATTTCCCTACAGAGACTTATGAAATGAAGCAAAACTTTCCAGAGTAACAGATAACGTATTCCGAATTGCATTATCACGAAGTTTTTGGCCGTATACCAAAGATTTCTTTCTGAAAAATGTTTCCATCACTAAAAATGTTGGAATTGATTCTTTAAGCTCGCCAGTTTAGTACCACGAGACCCGCCCAAAACTTATAGTTATTTGGATCATGAACACAGTTTTCCTCCTAATCCAGCTTCCCTGTTTTAGACAGTCTTGATAAATAGTGAGATTCTCGCGACGGAAATGGTGAGGATGGTACGTGACTTTGCCCAATCAACACATCATTTGATACTCCCAAAAGGAAAGAAGGATACTGAAGAAACATTGGTAGGGGACTATCATTTTCCAAAATGAACTGCAAAAAGAAAGATTGAATCTGAAATCAAATTATGCAGAAACTAATAATAAAAGATTAAATAAATTACTTTGTTATATTATATAAATAAATATATATATTTTATGAGAAAATTGAATTGGAATGTTGGAAAAGATTGATAACGCTCTTTCTTTACAAGCTAAATATTATAATTTAAAAATATTTAATTGTTTAACAAACTTGCATAAGTATAAAATTGTCATGAATTTGAAAGATGAACAACGAACCTAAAATAATAGCCTACATAAGGTTTTTATGCAGAAGTAATTCTGAAAAATTAGTCTTTACCATAAGAGTACAAGTATAAGTTAAAGAGGAAGGTAACGTTGCGAATTCGTATCTCAACTTTTTAAAATATGTATTTTAAACTTTTGAATTTTTCGTTGAATACAACATTTCAGAAATTTAAATTCAATGGAGTTTTTCTTCAAAGAACAGTAATTAAATTTTTCGAAAGCTGATCTTTAAATTTATACTACAGGAATCTTTTATTTCTTATATATTCTCAAGAATTTTTCAGTTTTTCTTATTTTTATTTGCTATAATTGTTTCCATGAACTTCATTTTGTATTTATATAATTGGAAATTTTGTTAAACTCTAAATAAAAGAGGGATTCTTATAGTCAAATGTAATTATTATTAATAATAATATAATTATATACACATTTAAAACTATAAGATAATCATAATAAAGAAGTAAGGCAGCGCTATGTGGAAGCTCCTAGGTTCAAACCAAATCATTGTTCAGAAACAGAAGATAGAATTTACTCTTCTGCTTTCTGCATGCATTTCTGATAAAGGGTGCACTTGAAAGTTTTCCTGGTTTGTTTCTCTGAAGACCCTGAATAGAAAGAACACTCTCAATAAAAGAATTTTTGCGGTGCAAATAGTTTCAATTGAAGCTTTATAGTCATGATTTTGTATACGAGGTTAATCCCATTGAGAGCTGTATATTAAACGCAAAATTCAGTGGATGTTAAAAATGATTTATAACATATTTCATGTGTTGAGATTGTCTACTACGTGGTGTCAACTTTATAAATTTAATGTAATAGTTTTTGATATACTCTGGATTAATAGATACAATAAATATAACAAAGCAAAATAATGATTTATTTCAGTTATGTTTATAGAAGCTTTCTATTCACACAAGTAGAAGATGCTTTTAAAAGAAATATTCTAGTACTTGAGCACTCAAAAACATTAAATAAATGAATTTATGTAAACTATTCAACTTAGTATATAAGACAATATTCTTAATTTATTTTCGCTCCCCAAAGAATTTCGGTAAAAATATCGCGTCATACAATGTAAAAACACACAAACATCTTTATCGATTAACAAAAATTTATTAAAGATTGAAATTAAATTTAAATTACATTACATTTAGATTATATTTAAAAGATCTCCAAGGCTTGATACATTTCTAAAATGTAACATGTTTCAATCATTTTGTCATTAAATTTTTAATTAAATTTTCCCGATACTTTCAGCAATGCACACAGAATGCTGTGTCCTGTAAGGATCATTATTCCCCGCTCTGCTACGATAAGTATCTAAGTTCGATGGTAAAGATATTGAATTTCATCTCACGTATCTTCTACCCTCAAGTAGTCGACACTTACGAGAAATCGATCGGACGAAGTACTCTTGTTGAGAAAGTTATAAATCTAGTTCATCTCCGTCACTATGAATATGTTCTTATCATTCATTTCGATTACCTAAGCAGTGAGTTTTAGTCAATGGATATTAAAATAAATTGTATGCGTCTTAAGCAGTCATCAATTAGGAATACAAACATTCAACGAAAATGTCCTTAGATAATTTTTAGTAACAGGCTTTAATAATTTCCATTAAAATTCATTCAGTGCATAATGTGGTTTGTAGATTATCTGGGTTAGAAATTATTTTACAAGGCATTTGAAGCCCTTGAAAATAATTTCGCGTTTTATTAGGATAATTCATTCTGTATTAGTTTAAAACGGTAATAGGGTGATATAAAAATCGTATACAACATTTAACTTTGGAAATATTCACAGAGGGAAATAAGAAACTTTTTTCTCCTGTTAATCCAATACAGGAAAAAAAATTTTATTAGTTCAATTTTTGAGGTAGTTTCCAAAATTATGACTTAAATAAATGTAAACGAATAGACATATTTAAAATTTGTGCTTATTTCTTAAACGTATATAAACTTACATCTCAAAAATAATTTTCTAGTATAATTTTAATTTGCTTAGTTTCTAAAAATTTCTCAATATTTATTGATAAAACCATTAGACGGCTTAACTAATTATAAAACTATATTTATTGCAGTAGTTTTATAAATTTAACTATAGAAATTTATAACCACTCACACACACACATTGAAACTTTTTATTAAATAAAAACGCACCTGAAGTTTCTTTTCTTTTTTTATTATTCTAATTAATAATTATAAATGTATAATTTTAGAACTTTAAACAGAATTACACTTCAATTAACTCTGCATTTTAACGTAACTTTTACATTCATCAAAAACCAAATGTTAATAAATTTAAAATAATTGAGAAGAAAAGAGAGCTAAAGAAAGAAGATATAAAAATATAAGAAAAAATTACACTACAATTTTTCACATCTTGATATTTTAAATAAAACTATTTAAATATATTGTCACAATTTCATGAAATATTTTTAAAAAATAAAGAAATCTGATCTTTTGTGATAATTGATGCTATGTTACAGAGAAATAAGAATTTTACAAGCACCGTATTGTAATGATTACTTTAAATTCTGAGAGAATAAAGTTTTAACTTGTACATTTATTGAGAAATTAGTGCAAGTGTTTTCTGGAAACTCTTAAAGTTAAATATTCCAACATTGTGATTCTTTGTTTTATAGGAATATTTACTACGAAATTAGAATTGAGTACTGCAGCAGCAATTTTGTATTTCAAATGAAAAGTATTTTTGTTTTATGAGATGTTTAATTAAAATAATTTTGAAAAAGATCTTATTTACAATGAACAGGAAACTTTTATTATAGTTCTTACAAGTATTTCTTTAGCATAATTGTAAAAGGGCAAATATAAGCGACAAAGGATTTCAACACTAAAAAGCGATCTGAAATTTCTTGGAAGTATCGTGCCAAGTAAGGTAACAAGTTATAAATCAAGAGCGAAAATGAATGTTAGATACACGTCACCATATTTCTGAATAAGCAATTTATTTTTAAAACTTATCTATAGTAATTCATGAAATTTAAAAAACAAACAAATCTGACAACATCAGATAGATGTGATAAGCATTATATAAAAAGCCACTCTTTAAGATAAGATTTGAATAAGAATCAATTATTCATGTGATTTATTATTCCTAACGCCTACAATTAACTGTCATTAATTATTAATTTTTATTGCATTTTTTAAAAAAAAGTGTTATTCTGAATTCTGTGCAAATTTATTCCTTAAAAAATATCCGCGAGAGCTTGAACCTTACTTCATAAATCTTTCATCATTTACGTACTAAACACTCGTTTCGAAAAAATGGAAATCCATCAGAAGACCCACTTTGTTAAATGGTTGACAGGGAATGGAAAGCCCTTCCTCCGGACGCCATCAGTACTCTCATTGACTCTGTATCTAAGCGTGTTGCTTCGTGTATCGCTGTCCACGGTGATCCTACAACCTACTGACCCGTATCTGCTCTCGCTCTGTATTACACTTATCATTTCGAAATACAGATCACTTATACAGACCACTTATACAGATATATACAGACCCTTTCTGTCTCTCTCTGTTTGCCATGTTTTATCACTTTCTGGGAAGTTTTTCTTGGTGTTGCATTTTCAATGTCTAGCAGTATATTAACAGTATGTAATATTTGAACAATTTTGAATAGAACTGCACCGTTGTTACTTTTAATGCATTATTCATATTGATAATATAAACACTCCATTCAAAAGTAGTTCTTCTCAATTATCCTCATTAAAGGCTATGATTATAAAGACGAAACTGTACAATTTTATGATCGTGATCTCAATTTTGAGATCTACGGTCAATATGTATTCTCTATTGTAATTATTTGATCATTTACCAAATTTCTGAATGCTTCAGGTTATCCAAGAATTTTTAGCGAACTGTATTAGGAATAAAATTCGAATATTTGAAAGCTTGCTCAGATTTCTTTGTGGAATAATTATAATAAGTATGCATAATTTAATAATATATTTTCTTAGAACAATCGATAATAGAATTTACTTTTGTGGATGCTATATGTAAAATATTATGAGCTAATACACAAGAAATTATTCGAAATTATATATTTAATTGTCAGATATATATATATATATATATATATATATATATATATATATATATATATATATATACATAGCACTTTTAGATCATTACCAGCTTGTTTGCTGAATTTCACTTTTTGTGATTTGTGATTAAGTGGTTACTCAAAATATTGAGATGTTTGTCAACTTGAGAATCTTGCTATGTTTCAAGTCCGACTACAACAAACTTGTTAGGATCTTTTAGTAAAAGCACTGTCCAGTGTCCTACAATTTTGGAGGTCTAAACAAATAATATCATTGTTCTGTACATGTGATTAGCAACTAAATGTCTTAAGGCATTAGTTCATTGCTTTTTCTTATATCTATAAACTGAACTGCCTGCATGGTGTTTAGATTAAGTTTATTCTTACTTTCTCTAAATTATTACATTAGTTTTAATGATAAGGTGGTCAAAATTTCGACAAAATTGTAAAAATCATTTATACATTTTATATTAATTAAAAATTTACTGCTTTAAAAAACGAAAAACCTGCTAAAAAACAAATTTTAAATGAATTTTCTTTGTTCGAAATTTTTTGAACGCATCTCATACATG
Source organism: Latrodectus elegans (assembly GCA_030067965.1). Classification (NCBI taxonomy): domain Eukaryota; kingdom Metazoa; phylum Arthropoda; class Arachnida; order Araneae; family Theridiidae; genus Latrodectus; species Latrodectus elegans. The sequence goes on from CM057809.1 coordinate 60,115,145, forward strand.
TTTCATATACCGAATTTCAAATTAACTAGTTATTCTATTAGTCTGATATATGAATTCTCATGTTTTAATTTTGCAAATTTATTAATATTGTTCTTTTTCTTAAAAAAATAAAAATTTTTCTAAACTTAATTTAAGAAATTGAATGATATTCTCGGTATTTCACTTGTTTTAAAATAATCCAATAGCATAAAATTTCAAAGAATTATACTTATAAATATAGAAATAATAATAATTCTAGAGTTTTGGTGTTAACAGCAGTACTTTTGATTGTTTGCAGCAATACTTGTAATTTCTATAAATTTGAAAATATGACATTACACTCATTTATTAAATGCAATTATTATGTAAATTTATTTCCTATTTTAGTTAAATAACGTAAAATTTATTTAATATTAGAAGGAACAGTTATATCACAAGAATATATATCATTTCAGAATTTTACATGTATCAGTTGTGATAAATAATTAACATGTTATGAATAGTTCTTAAAAGTCTCATTTAAATATGTATTTCTTATAAATGTTACAATGCAAACACTTAATAAGTGATTTTTGTAAAATAATTATAACGGCACAATTCGTTTATGACAATTAATGCAATTTAAAATAATGTCTATTAATCTCTACACGTTAAAAAGATTTAATTGAAACTCAAGCTACTGAAAATATCACAGAATAAAAGTAATTAGCTATAAAAATAAAATGCAATTTATAAAAAATAGCATCAGATATCAGAAATGCTAGAAGTGAGTATGTTAGGAAAATTAATTTATTTAAATTGGAATTTTAAATTTAATTAAGGCATCTCTCTCTCTCAGTGAAAAACAATTATCTACCGTTCCCAGTTAATTTCAAGATAGAATAACGATCCCATTCCCATTAGATTAAGTAATTATTAGAAAAAGGCATTAATTTTAACATATGGGAATAAATTCAATGTGGTGAAACGAAACAATAAGAAGTTGTCGCAATGAATAGTTCTCTGAACTGTGCAAACGTAATAATTGTAAACAAAATAGAACTCAAATTAATGCTTTTAATGAACAGTTAAGTATGTTCAGTGAATATTAGCTGCGTAAAATCCTTCATAGTTAATATATACAAAGCAGTTTAAAATTTTTTGTTCATTTTAGAATGTAAATCATATTATTTTACTCAATTTCGCAATCTCACTTAGTGTTTCCAACGAAATAGTTTTGGGGCTGTAATGTTAATCAACAGATTGCTTATGTAATGTTAATAATGTATAATAATAAATTTCTTATGTAATGTTAATCAACAGAAACAATATAATAATTTATTCATTAGAATTGGCAGACATAGAATGTAACTATGAAATAAACCTTATCACAGCGCTGAGAGCGCCATCTGTAAACAAGAGATATTTAGTTGATGATTTGTATCGATTGTATAAACACGTACTTTTGATTCTGTCGATAAGAAACGATGATTCGATTCTTTTACAGTAACCATTTTCTTATCAGTTAACAAATATTATAGATTCTGATTTACAAATTAATTATAATTTATACACTAGTGTTAATTCTGGTTAAATCTACTCAAGCTACTTAACTGGTGTTCATTATCTCATTATTTCTGGTTCTATTCTCTACACAGTGAAAATTTTCTTATTTAATTGGGACTTAAATATATGAACTATGATTTCTGAATGGTTTTTAAAATGTATATAGTCTCTTATTGTTCATTATGTAATTGTGGGGAAACTTGAAAGAATACTCAACATAAAAATATAAAAATTCTCTCAATATTTATTCCTTTCCGAGCAACTATAAGGTTTTTCCTTAATTGGATAAAAATTCTTTTGAAAGTTAAAAAATACTAGAATTTTATGCCCCCATATACCCATATCTGCGTATACAGAATTTACATTTTGTAGATTTATGTCACAAACGACAATCTGGAATGAAGTCTAAAGAAATTAATTATAAACGATTATTTTCTCCAATTTTTACGATTAAGATCGAGTATAAGATTTAAGATAAAAGATCTTAAGAAGTGTAATAGGAATCAAAATTTATGCTTTTACTTTGGATCTCATCTTTTCTTGGACTTTTTAGATATTTTTGGATTCATGGAGATTGTCTAGTTCTTCCAGATAATCTCGAGATTAGCAACAACAACTTGAGGATTCAAATATACATTTGGTTTGCTCATTGCTCTATCGAAATTATTTTGTTTAAAATGGGGATCTTCTGAAATTTTATTTCAAATGATTGTGCTAAATGGCATTTGAATAAAAGGATTGATTATTAACTATTCACTCACTCCCTCAACTTGTTGGAATACAAAACAATGTAAGTAAAATTTTGTTCTTATACTAAAATTTAATTATTAAATATATCGCGTTAGAAATATTTAAATTGTGTACAAATACGTAAAACGAATCTTTTTTGAGGCTACCTAATGGCGTGATACATTGAAATTTAACTAAATAATGAGTATAAGGTCAAAACATTTAATTTTTTTTCAGTCACAACAAACAATATTATTTATTACTTAATATCATTTAATTGAATTTTTCTGTATTATAAGAAAATAATTTTCCTTTTTATGTATTTTTGGTAGATATTAAATTACATATTAGATAAAAATTAGTAACTGCCTAAGTATCTTATTTCTGGAATTTAACAATTATTGTTAAGTTCCAAAATATCTGCGAATAAATGAAGCTTTTCTTGTCAACTTATCTAACAAATGGTTAAGTGTTAATAAATATACTATATAAATTCAAAGATAATTTATACATTTTCCTGAATTTTATTGAAGGAATCAAATTATCATAATTATTGAATGAATTAGCTTTTATTATGCTTATATGCTTTATACAATATAAATATCACTTTGATACAAATAAAAGCTAAAGTTATAATTTTAAAGGAAAGGCTCTGTTTATGTTTAGTTCCAAACTTAAAAGTAAAATATAAGAATTTTTATCGCTTGAAAATGCAGTAAATTTTAAGAGAGAGTTGAAAAAGAGGAAAAAATATATCGCTATATATTGAAGTAAAAATCTTTTCTAACAAAATCAAAGATTGTTGCTTAAGTCCACGAAAAATGTGCTTACAATTTATTTTGCTTTTAACGAAATTTGATACCGCTAGAAGTTACAATTTGTGATACAATGAATGTAAACTTTTCTTACCATTTACGAAAATACATTAAATTTTACAAGACAGTTTACTTTGCAGTAGTTTTTTTTATCTAAACATAAAACAGCCTAGAATCAGCAATACTTATAAATAAAGTGAAATTTGATTTCACTTTGTTAAAGTATAAATAAATTAATTTAGACACTAATAAATTGCGAGTCAAAAGTAATATGTAAGAAATTATTTGCATCAAAGAATGGCAATTCATAAAATAATTTATTTTATCTGAATAGAAATATCTAATTCGATGCAAAATATTAGAATACTTACAAAGCTTTCCAAAAAAAAATGATTTCCAAATTTTAAAATTAAATAACACGGAAACCAGTAATGTCAGAACAGTTAACCTTAAGGCATATTTCTTATAAAAGCATATAGCAAATTTTTTAATTATTTACAAATGTTTCGTATGAGTGATATGTTATGTTAAAGTTTTCAGCCAGACCCTGCGTACGTTCAAGCTGACAGCCAAATAGTTAAGGTTCCGTCCTCCAACTTAACAGTTTGTGGGCTCGAATCATATCTCGAACTTGGATGTTTGTAGTGGTTTGATTATGCATTTTAACTTGTAGGTAACATTTTAATTAATATTCGTATGCAAAAATGCGTTAAAAGAAACAAACTAAATAAGTGTGGTATTTGATGTATACTTTTTGATCACATCAGAATTGGTTTTTTGTTAGTAATTTCACCATTATTTCTACTATAGTGTATTCTATTTCGCGTATTACGAACAAAATGTATAATACAACCTGACTGCCACAATTATAACAAATTTCATGAATTAACTATAGATTTTTTATTCTCCATCACCTTCTATTAACATTAATAATATTTCCCCACTCCCTTTCTATGCATTATTCTTCGTACATGCATCAAGAACACAAAACGTTCTCATTCATATTTTATTATTAACAAGTTAAAATGGTCACTTTCTTAATATCTTAAGCTTTACAATTTTTCAGCTTAATTTAATTATCAAACAATTTTAAAATGCACTCCTTTTTTATACTGTTTACTATCATTTATATTACATAAAAAATTTACCTTTTTGAAGTTAATTTCTTCTGAAATTACTATCTATCTTTAGTTTTTTGTTTGTGTTATACAATTAAAAATAATATATATATATATATATACATATACATATATATATATATATATATATATATATATATATATATATATATATATATATATATATATATATATATATATATATATATATATATATATACATTTCTTTTGTAAAAATACATTAAGTTTGGTGTTAAAGATTAAATTGGAAGATCTACTTTCCTGAAAGAAATATTTTAAAACATACATTTTCATTTATGATGTCTTAAAATATTATGCTTAGCTCCCATTTAATATAAAAATGAAACAGCTAATTAGTGACAAAAATATGATGATTCTGAAGATAAAATCTATTTTAATTTGCTATAATTAATATATATATATATATATATATATATATATATATATATATATATATATATATAAAGATTTTAATATAATTGATGAAGCCAATGGATAGAAATAAATTTTTGGTTTAGTTTGCATTTTCAATTTTATATAAACTTACTGATGCATAAAATTATAATTTTAATTGAAATTTTTTAATCAGTTTTAAAAGTGTGATGATTGTATATATTTTTACGAATTTAAATATATTTTTGTATTTTATTTTATTTCAAATATTCCAGATATAGGTTTCAGTAAAATTCTTATATTGAAATATTATTTTGAATATAAATAAACTTAACAGCCAGAAAAAAAAACAGGTACATTTACTTAATATCGCTTAAACTCCCACCAGCAAGCAGAAGTGAAACAGCATGTCGTAGCATGGACTCAACAAATATCTGAAAATATGATGGCAGCAATTTACACCATGAATCCTGTGGAACAATCCAAATGTTTTTAGGAGGGAGAGATAGTGAAGGACTTTTCTAAACGGAATTTTGCAAAGCATCCCACATTTGCTCAACAATGTTCATATCTCGTTAATTAGTTGGGACATAGAAGTGTAAAATCAGAAGAGTGACGTTGGAGACATTCAGAAGTCACGCTTGGCATGAGAGTTGTTTCATTCTTCAGCTGAAATTATCCAATTTTATAGAAATGTACATGTATAAATGATCAGGCAGAGTATTTACGTGACTTTCGCTTGTCATATTCGGCAATAGAAGAATCAAGGGTCCCATGTCATGAAAGATTCAGAGAGTCATCCTATATTATCACAGACTTCACTAGCTTGAACAGTCCCTGATTGACACGTAGGGTCCATAGATTCAAGAATTTCTTTCCATACCTCATCCATTTGCAAGATACAATCAGAAACAAGACTCATCAAACCAGATCACACGTTCCCAGTCACCGACAAGGCAGTGGAGGTGATATCGGGTCAAGGTGATGCTTAAAGCTTAATGCAGGGCAATAAACATCATTATGTTTTTGGACTTTCGGTTCCATAAGAAATTACAATCATGTTCTCCTGACACTTGTTGATGCCTCAACAATGAAATCCTCTGTATTTTAAGAAAGTGTTACACATCTATTTATTTTAAATATTATTGTCAGTGATCGATGATTCCGGTTTTTTAATGACTTTTCTGGTATTACTCAAGATTTAGTTGCCAGAGATTTGATGCTTTTTCATATAGTCAATATTTAAGATAGATTCGCAAAATAATCAAAACTCAAAATTCCAAGCTACTTTGTAGAGACTATGTCCCCTCTCTCGTGAGCAGACAATAACAATACGTTTTAAGACATTTAAATCTTAGTAAACTGTCATTGTTGTAATAATAACCGCTTAACAGTCTTTACAGACACTTGTTTACTTCTACATGTGTACCAAGAGCTCCAGTGGCTAAATAGCTTCAAGCCATTTCCTTTTAAGATCAGCAAAGGGAAGCATCGTTTGTCCTGGGCAAAGTTTGGGAGGGTGATCACGTACACTCTCTTACTGGGTTGCTGGAGCTCCGTGAGTTGGGGACGTGTTCACGTTAATATGTGACGTTCAAAGTCCTTCTGCTGGTGTGGCTTGGATGTGAAGAGGAGGATGTTAGCTCACCTGGCCGTCATCTGACCGTTGTTCAAAATTACGAGGCACTTGGTGATGGGCGAGTATTCCAAATCCGTTAACCTTAAGGTACATCCCGTACTCATCTGCACCAGCATATATATATATATATATATATATATACATGTGTGTGTGTACATACATATACCCGCATACATACATATGTGTATACAAACATACACATATGTATGTATGTATACATGTCTAAAATCGACATAAGTCAAGATAGCCATCCATGGAATCTGAGGTATTGAGTAACTTATAGAAAAAGTTTCATTTTTCACTCTGTAATCAAAGATAAAAATTTTAAATAAATAGGTCTGTGGGTGTGATTGTTTTATTCTGTTTTAACAGAAAACTGTTAGGTAACAATATATATATATATATATATATATATATATATATATATATATATATATATATTGGAAGATTTATTACAGAAATCACTTATCAGTCAAGCAAAATTGGTGCAGTGCAAATTTAAAAATTTCATCACATCATTTACAAAGAATTATTGCTCCTATTCATACATCTGGTATATTAACTACTCTTCAATTTTTTTCTCAAGTTAAAGATTTCCTTTGATATTTCCAGTTTTTATTGACTAACCGAGTGCACGTTAAGAAATTAGTTAGATTTAAAATTTAATAAAAATTGCTGAAAATCAGATGTATAAATATAAATGAGTATTCTTCAAAATCATTCAACTACACAAACTAATTGCAATCAAAATTAATCGTTTTGAAGCAGAAATCTGTAACACAAATGAAGTCGGAAGTAAACGCCCTAGAGCATTGACAGTAAGTGATGAGAAAACCATTAAACTCTTTGTTTAATAATCCCAGAATAATTCTTTGGAAAATAACAAGAATTACAAAAATATCTCAGAAAAGATTTGAATCTTAGTTACATAGAAACATTAAAAATACTAATTTCTAAATCTGGAAGTGTAAAACGGAAAGCATTTATTAGTGCTTTCAACAAAAAAATTATAATTTTAGAGGAAATATTAACATACTTCATTTTCGTTCTGAACATTTTTTAACATGTGAGTCAAAACTTAACATTTCTACTCAGATTTGTGTATACGGATAGAGTAAAAAAGAGGGGAAAATTCCAGACAAAATCCTAATTATAAAAAAGTTCATTACGTTTTTTGAGTGGCCACATTAGGTCCCTTTCTTTTCAACAGGGCCAGAACGTCTTTCTGGAGTGTCACTGGTGCAAGGCTGATCAGGTCTCCCCGAGACATATTCTTGACTGTCTGAATTTTACTGTGAACGAGGCATAGGAGAATCCTATTTTATTTTTAGACTTTTTAATAACTTTTGGTTTTATGGAGATGATATAGCTTATCTACACCTTCTGGGATTTGAAACAACAACAATAAAAAAGTGCATGGAAATATGCTGAGTGGGCTGTAATGTTATGGGACTATGTAATTTCTTCCAATATAGAATCTAGTAAAATTAAATCTATTTTAAAATGCAGTGAAATGATATATTCATCTAGATATTTTGAAGAAATATTTGAATAAAAGGATTTAGAAATTGTTGAAAGGAATTTTTGCTCCCAACAAATTAATTCCCACCCATCACACAATCTATTTAGGAAGAATGTCTTATGTTTATTTTGATTCTCATCTGTTTTTTGTATGACTATAAAATTCAAATTTATCACGATAGAATATATATTGGATTTGTTGCAAAAAAGTTAGATGAACAAGCGAAATTAAATTAAAATTAATAAGACTTTTCAAAGGAATTAGCTAATATTAAACAAAAAGTAATTCAATGTATCCGATTCTAAGGAGATTAAGTACTGTTTTAAGAATGAAAAGCCAGTCAAAAAATACTAGAAAGCAATATCGAACTTTCCTTTTTACGTATTAAGATTTGTGATAAAGGTCTTCCAATTAATGTTTTAATTTTGCTCCTATTGGTTTTAACGTGTAAAAAATAACTAGACCGTATTAAAATAAGTACAGTAACATTTTTTTTAACTTTATCATTTAAATCCTTTTAAATTAATTACTTAAATCTTTCATGGGAAGCACTTTTTTTACTCCGCAAATGAGTATTTGTATTCATTTAATAAATAGCATATATCGTAGCTATGACTTTATTGATAAGTGTAACTTAATTGTAAATAATTTATGCATGCATGAATCACTATTAATACCCAATTGTTTTTCAGTTTTGGATGACCACTGAAATTAATCCATGAATTATGATAACTGTAACAAGGTGTATATTATTCGAATAATTCTATATTGAAAAAAGAAATAAATACCCTGATTCAAAAAGCAATCTTAAATTCCCCTTTAATATACTTATATCAGCACGTATTTTTCACGCTTATATTATTTATTTTTGCAAAGTAACTGCCTTTAAAATTCTTTTATGTTTCATCCATTTTTGAATAAAAACATACTCTGAAATCTAAATAAACCACACTGCATTAAGAGATTGAAATAATAACTCTGTTGCAAATAATAATAAATTTCACCTTGTATGAAACTTTTTCTTAAAATTTCAGTTTTTAGATTTGTAAAATTAAATTCTTGTATTAATGAATTTGTTTTTGGCTCTGAAAGTGCTCTCATGATTATAATTTTTATTGCATTGTTTATTGCTTATTTTCTTATTTCTTTATTTTTATCTAAAAATAAAATTCGTATTTTGTCCTGATGAAATGTAGCACTTCAAAAAGCTCAAATAAAGGGAAAACCCACGTCCTTAACACAACAGAAATGTAACGGTTGGTGTTTTAAAATGACATCGATGAGAACAAGCGTGATACATGTTCTCAACATTACTGACATATGTATTCAACAGCACACAGGCCATCACTTCAGATTACAAATCAGTATGATTATGTCAAATTCACTCTGGTAATGTGCATTTTCTATAATGATGTCTTAAGCAAACTAGTATTATCATGAATAAAATATTATTCTAGATTGATTGACCAAATACTATATTTTCAATTCAATTAATCCTAGCTTTGATTTCCACCGTTCAATTGTAAACTGCTTAGATTATTTTTAAAACAGTACTTGAAATTTAACAGCATTAGAGAGATAACTATAGATGATTACATATTATAATTAAATTGATCGCAGCACCGTTAAAATGAAATGATACTTCTGAGAGTACTTCTCAAGTCTGGAAGTCATCTGCTTTGTCCCAGCTTCTATATGACGAGGATTCACCTTCGGGAAACAATGATTCACCCACTCTCCCTTCCCTCTGATTCCGTCGTTACAAGCGATGGAATCAAGAGGGGGGGGGAGGTTTAAATGTCATTACAATAGGTTTATATGCACCAGAAATGGAAGGATGTTAGCAAAAAATAATAAACTAATCTGTAAAAAATGAAAATTAATTTACTTAAAGTAACTAACAAATCATTTTTAAAAGGCAAAAATTTAAACATTTCATACAGAAATTTTTACACTTTTTAAACAAAGTATTTTATTCAGAATATGAACTTCGCTTACGTATAAAATTATAGACACAATTATTTTTCTGTGAAAGCACTCTTTGATACTCAACATAAAATTTGATTCGCACTTTTTCTAGAAAAGAAAAATTCACATGTTAAAAGACAAATAAGCAGAAAAAGTTTTTATATTTTAAATTTTAATGACATCCGAGTCACGAAAAGCAGCTTGTCTTTCCATTTAACATTTATAGCGAATCTTATTTAATCATTTCTCTTAACACTTGCTGAAATTTTCTACATTATTTTTCATTCTTCTTATACACTTACAATATGGTGTCTGACATTGATGCTTGGATAAGTGTAGTTCAAATTGATCGCTACATTTAGTGCCAAAGCATGGTTCTTCAACCAAATTTAAACATGAAGATCTTTATTTCGAGTTAATTCGGCGGGGAAAATTTTTGAATTAAAAAAGTAAATGAAGTAAAATCAAAAACAATGTATCAGGAAAATTCAGGATTGTTCAATAAATATTGAATGAGAGAAGAAACTGATTATATATAATACACTTAATGTATGGAATATGAATTAAAAATAGTGCAAAAAAATAATTTTAAAATGTATATTATTTGTAATTAAATATAAGATGGCAAAATTTTAAAAAACTCTTAAAGAGCATATAAATATTAAATAAGTTAATAAAGCTAGAAATAAAATCGAGCATTATATTTTTAAATAATATTATTTCTAAAAAAGGATTTATTATAGTATATTAATGCATGCTTATTTTATACAATAACATATATTATAACTAAATGTTTTTATTCAGTTATAAGACATGTCAAGAAGGTTAAAAATGAGTGAAAAAAGAACAGGGAACTGAAAAAAAAAAAAAAAACAATTTTAAATAATGACCAAAAATGTGGTGTCAAAGATGTATATATAATTCTCAGATTTTTAATATTTTAGTAGTTAGAATAACTTAACAATAATTTATAACTTACCAACACATATCTTCAACACTTGAAATTATTTTGGTGGAAAATATGCATAAGAATATTTTTTAATATATAACATACGAGTTTTTTAACCAGTTGAACTTAGACTAAATAAGTTTTTTGAAGGAATAAACACTCCAAAGTAAGTATAAACAATTTTCCCTTTGGAGATAGCTTTTTCATGAATTGTGTACGAAAAAAGTGTTGAAAGAAGGAACCATAATTTTTTTGGACACATTCTGATTATATTTTGTCTCAGAATATATTAAATGTGCGCTTAATATTTATATCATCCTTTCTCAAAATAAATCTCTCCTAAATATTTCGAATAGGGCAAAAAAAAACCTTCAGGGAAAATTACTTGAGAGAAACAGATATCAGTTTGTGTGCGGTTTACAAATTGTAAATTTCTTAAAGTGAAAATAGGTATTGAAGGAAGAGTTTGTTTTTTTATTTCATTAAGAATTTATGTTTCACCCTATCTTTTAATTCTTTTAAATAGATTTTATGAAACAAATCGAATTTGTGAATAAAAATGATATCAATATATCTTTTATTCTTCATCTATTTTCAATCTATTTTTTAATTTCATTTCTATTCTCTATTTTTGTTTCGCCTCATTTATGCTCTTGCTTCGATACAAAATGACTTTGATGGTTTTCTGATTTCTTAAGATTTAACAGAATGAAAGAGAATATAATTTGAAGAAACAAATAAGAAAAAAAATTTAAACTCTTATTCTCAATTTTTTTAAAATAGTTAAAAGTACCGAATGTTTAAGTAAAGATCATTTTTAATTTTCTCGTTTCAAACACCATTACAAATGATGACATGTATATCTATTACTGAAAATAACAATTGCTTCATCAGTAAAAACTGCAAATAATAAAATGATATTTATTGAACAAATATATGAAACATAAAACCACAAGTGATTAAATTTTCAAAAAATTTGAAAATATAGATCTAGAAAAATCTATACCAGGAAAGATCACTTCTGTCAGCAATAATATTTTTATACATCTGAACATTGAGTCAAACAGATCAGATGGAATGTACAAATACAGATGACCAAACAATTTAAACATGCTGCCACAGCTCATCGATCATAGTGATTGGAGTATGAAGATGAGGCAGCCCTTTGGTAACCATTAACTTTAAATTTTCTATTAAGAAATCTAGAGAATGTGCTAGCCAGAGCGGTTGCTGAACATTTTATATTTCAAAGAAGGTCCATGTAATACCAACAAATGGGTTCATGTTTTATCTTGATGAAATATAGCATTTCCCAGACCTCAAATAAAGGGAAGACCCACATCCTTAACACAGCAGAAATGTAACGGTTGGTGTTTAAAACGCTATCGATGAGAACATGCGTGATACATGTTCTCAACATAACTGACATATGTATCCAACAGCACATATGCCATCACTTCAGATGACAAATCAGCATGATTATGTCAAATTTACTCTGGTAATGTACATTTTCTATGATGCTGTCTATAATGATTCTGTAAACAAACTCGGCATTCATGTGAAACCATGTCATCATACAAATTTTGCATCCGAATTCGTTTTTGATCACAACTTTGAATGTTAGCTTGTCTCCGATGTAGCATCAAAGATATCCAAGGCTATGAATGTCAAACTGATAGTTCATGCTGTAGCAAATGTCGTCGATTTATTCGTATAAGCAATTCTTGTACTGCAGACGACCCATTTTACAATTCAGGACTTGTGATTAAGCTGTATTATCCATTAAGGACATGCGAAAAACAAACCACTCTTCTTAGCTGTTAGAAACAGCGAGCTTCTGAGTTTCATCACTAAATTTCGTATAAGGTTTTGAACTCATTGATTTCGTATTCCACAAACAGTCATGAGATCTTGACCGACACTATCAGCAATATTGTGATCGCGAAACTATAATTCCAGTAGACTATAATTCGACCTTTATCAAAGTGAGATATATGTTGTTACATTTTTCGCCTTCTTTCACGAACCCAGAAGACAAGTTTTCACTAAGCAATTATGTTCAAATACGGATTGTGTGTGTATGAGAAACATTGTTAAATTTAAACACATTTCAAGTATCGCTATCACCACAGATTTTACAGGAATACGTTAAAATTTTATCAGTTCCACGAATCGCAGCATTTTCTTCCTGTTGTGTAAATTTCACGTTCCTCCCCTCTTTTGTATTGTAATTTTGGTAGTAACAATGCTTAAAAATATGCAATTTCTGCATTTAAAAATTCATGCATTTAAAAGTCTTCCATAAATATCTACTAAATGCTTATATTTAAGATCTTAAATCTTTATAAGTATGTTTTCTAAATTTAGGATGATACACATATTTTATAGATATGATTTAGTTTGAAAAATAGAACCTATAACAAGTATGCGTTTTACAATTTCTTTACTTTGGCAAAATAATATAGCAAATTAAGGTGTAAATTTATATTTTTTTTATTTTTCTCGCTAAAAACTGCGATTTAATAAAAATAATTCTAATCTATCAAACGAATAAATCTTTAACTCCATAATTTTACGGATTGCACACACAGTACAAAAATAAAGTAAGTGTCGTTTAAAATTACTATATATATATATATATATATATATATATATATATATATATATATATATATATATATATATATATAGCATTATATAGCAATTTAGAACTATTAAATGTTAAGTGGGAAGAAAAATATAAAATATAGCAGCATATTATATCACTTGTTACATTTTTTAGATAACTTTTCTAAAAAAAAATAAAATAAATAGAAATGACGAACAAGGCCATCTTGAAAGCCTTCTGAACTATTATTTTCTGTATAAGCTTAGTGTTGTGTGGTCTCTTTTATATTTCTTTATTGCTGAAATATTTTGCAATCAAAAGATAAACATTCAAAGAAAGACCATGATGAATACTACTTTGTATAAATATACAATAAATATCAAGCGCAATCGTAGATGATAGAAATATGAGAAAAGACGAGAAATTTGTGTCAGACCATAAAGTTCACACATTTAGATAAGAATGGTGAGACTGTAAAAGAGTCAATTTCTTTTATGAATGAAATCATTGTACTTTTGAAATAAATAATTGAAAGTCAAATTCTTTCGAAGTCGGTACTCTTTTCAACTTTTAACAAGTGTTACTTATGCACTTGACGACATTCTTTGAAAACTAATTTAAAAAGAAAAACTTTGTATAAAAACTTTTATTGAATTAATTAACAAGAGGGAGCGTAAAGTGTATTTTAACAAGCATTTAAAATTTAAATTATTTTAAATGAAGTAATATGGCAAGGAAAATCATTTATTTAAAATTATAGAGAAAGTTATCCAGGATTAACATTGCGTTAACACAGAAAAATATTTTTCTTCTAATTTAAATAAGTGTTACTTATTTAAAAACGACTAAGTGATATATATTTTATTTCTCTGTTTGTACTTTTTAAAATGATATTTAAACCTTTTATATGTGAAAGGAAAAAATTCTATACTCTTCAAAATTATTTAAATTAGCTATGATATAGTTGTGTATGAAAATAATAATAAATTCATTTTCATTTCATATGTATTTAGTGACAGTTTTTTATTACAATAGAAATAGCACAATTTTTATGTGTTCTCTCTATAATGTTTTCAATACGTATAAAATATTCATAGACTAAACGCTTATAAAAGATTTAAATATTGCAAATATAAACCACAACGATAAGAATTTTAATAAAAAGTATCACTTTTATCATTCTTAATATATATGTATATATAAACAATTCACACTAAAGATAAAAAATAATACAATTCTTTTTAAATTTTGGAAAGCACAGAATATTTAAATTTTGAAAAAGCACAGAATATTAAAATTTATTAAAACTTATTATTCAGTCTAAGAAACTTCTATTCTAATTTATAAAGTTAAAATTTTAATCATAAAACAGAAGAGCATAAAATATAACCTATAACTTAGAAGAAAATATTGGCAGAATAAAAAAAATTGCGAACTCACTTATATATGTTTTCTTATTTGTGAAAAATTTATATTATAATTAATGATTTTTATTTTAAACAATATTTTTATCTTATGTAATATTTTTAGATTATATTGTAATGTAAAGCAAATAAATAAAATGACCCCTTTCTTTTGTTCAAAACAATTTTGCATGAATAAAAGGTAGATTATGTGAATTTGTTTCCATGGCATTTCAGAAAGTTTTCAATTCTTTATCTAAGCAAAAAAAAAAAAAAAAAAAAAATTACCTCAAGGTTGAATTCTTAGTTTTTATCAGTTACTTAATTCTTCCGTAATCTACCATATTTTTTAAAAAATTCCCTTGTTTACTGAAGATAACAAATATCTAAATTGGATTTCTTTTGATATCAACAAAAGGAAATAATAAGATATCTCTTCCAGTCTACAACCTGCGCTTGTATTTTCAGAAAATTTAGCTGTATAAAACAATTATCGATTATCAGAATTCGCGCGTTCAATGATCACCCCACTTCTTTTAAGGAATTACTTAATCTCCATTAACAGCAACACTTTCTTTGGAATCCCATTATGTTTTTCTAAACCGCACATGTATTTATTTTTCAAATTCAAATAGTTTTGAAATTTTTTCGCTGTTTCTAATTTATACATACATATTTTAAATTTCAGAATGCTTTAAATTCATTGAACTATAATGAAATTTTAACTAAATGAGAAAAATAAATTAATTATGTTTTCTTTCCACTTCATTTACAACATTTTATTTCAATTTTTGGTACAGAGTGAACGTTTTATAATTATAATAATTCATCTCGTTATAAAAAATAAATAAGGTTATCACGAATTTTACATTAATTACAAAATGAATTAACCTCAAGTTTTAGATACTAATAAACGTCATCGCAGAAATTAGTACCTGTATTTTCTGTGTGATCCAGAACGAATTGTTTCAGTTGTGTGTAAGAAATAAAACGTTTCTTCTCGACTGAATAAATGACATTAATCACATCAAGGCTATCCAAGCAAAATCAGCATGAGCGCTGATCCACCCAGTTCATCCGGCATGATTTCTGGCTCGTTTCCCAGATCAAAATCATCACTGAAGTTTCACCTTTGAATCGATTCAAGGCATTAGAAAGGTATCTCTGAATTCTTCTTAAAATTTTCACAAAAAGGCTGTTTCAATTTAGCGAGTGATAAAGTGATGCGATTAAATTCTCGAAATGAAAGTGTGTGTGTTTTTTTCAATAAAACTGAATATGTTTAAAAGAATTTTAAATATTTTCATTGTTACATTTTATTTCTGCTATATTTTCTATCGTGTAATTCCATAAACAAATATCCAGACTATAAATCAACATTTCTTTTTTAATTTATCAGTCAGCTCCTAATTAATAATTTCAGATTTATTACTTAATACATAAACATTTCTTACATTTATGAAACTGATTAAGTTATTGATTTAAAAGTTTGTAATAAAATAATTCTAAGCATTGAAATATAATAAAATAACAGAATTTAAAAAAATAAGTATATAAAAGTATCTCTACTATAAAAATTTGGTAAATAAAGGTAAAATATTTTGAACAATATATATCGTGATTGAAAGTTTGTAAAATAAACTACAATTTGTGATTTAAATTAAAATATTTTTATCATATTTTTCATATGAAATTATTTAATTTTACGTATTTACAACATCCAACATTTTTATGTACAGTTATAACTATGTTTGATGCGGTAAATATTAAGAGAAATTATTTTAATTTTCGGACAGTATGAGATTTCCTATGCTTTTAACATGAGAAAGAACTAGTCAGTTTAAACTTTTTTAGATTTTACTGTTTGCTAACATAAGTTAAATATTTTCACATATTGCCCAAATTTTAGCATAATTATGTTTTTTTTTTTTTTTTTTTTTTTTTTTTTTTGCTAAATTTGAAGTTGCGTTAGTTGAGATCTCATCACTATAAAATTAAAAGAAAAATTCAGACATAAAATTGCAGGTATATGAGACATATATATATATATATTATACTTATGTATACAAAAGTTTTACAGGTAAAGTCATTGCACAGAAATTAATGAAATGAAAATTACAAATACACATTAAAACTCATGCTTTTGAATCAATTGAACAATAGTTAATATAAAATAAATAAAACTTTAAGAAAATTGCTTCTTAAGCGAAAATTGTGTCTCATATGCTAAGTTTACCAGTCAGAAAAAATGAACTAAAAGCTTTATTTTTTTAAGGAGATAATTATAAACTTTCCGATTTGATTTCTTCATTAAAAAACCCAGCATTGAAAATTTTTATAACTTTTAATAATTTTATCTTAAAAGATCATTAAGCACTCTTTTTGAAGTGAAAACTTATTAGAAATTCAATTCATTCAAAACGATGGATCGCTCTTTTTAAAACATTCTAAATTGATAAATTTTGAAAACCACAAATCGATACATTTAACGTATGTTTTACTGAATTGGCGAATATTATTCTAAAACGGCATGGTTTTATAATTCTAAATACAATACATAAAAATAAAAAGCTAAAGTTAACTGTTAGTTTACCAACTGTAATTGGGATTTACAGTTTAATTTGAATTAATTTCTGAATTGCCAACGAATCAAAACTGGAGTTCCGTAACGATAAAGAAGACCTCGTTATCTTCTTTGAATGTTCTTACATAAAAATACATAAATGAAATCTAAAATAAAACTTTTATGCTTACTAATTATTAAACTATCTCTTTATCGAATATATAAGTAAAGTAATAGAGAAGTTCATTAAACACATCATCTCAGTGATGTCATTAAAGCCTTATAAATTATGATAGTAGATTATAGCGTTGACATTTATAATTAAATAAATAATGAATTACATAAAATTCAAATAACACTTTCTTTTTATTAAAAGGTAACCTAATTCATTGACGTATCATTGTATTACATCAAGCTTTCAATGAAGGAGAGATCAAAGTAATACTCAACAACAAAGAGTTCAGATACAAACATGACAACAATAATGTACCAAACTGCATCTGGATTCATTAATGCTGAAGTCTTCAATTGTAATCATTCAGTTTCGCATAATATCTTTGAGAATACCCATAATAGTACCTTTACTGAAAATGGATCAAATGTAATGAATTACAAGTTATACATGCGAGTGATTTGAAATTGTTGTGACTAGTACTGTAATTTGAACTTTTGAATTATTAGTCACATAAAAAAGGAAATATTTGGCTCATGCTAGTAAAACAGGGAGATCTTTGCATAATTTGTTTTATCATTTATTTGATACGGAATCAAAGATTATGCAACAGAATATAGAAAAAAATAACTTCTAAAATGGAATTAAAAAATTCAACACTGATTCAATGTATATTTTTAAATTCATATCAGAAGTGCGTTGCTTTTTCTTAGAATAGAAGAAATTTAATGAAATAATCCAGAAATCTGTAATGATGTATATAAACAATATCATACGGAATAATAAGTTCATTAAAGTTATTCTTTTGAAATGTGCGCTCCCTTTACGTCTATGAGATCAAAAAACGCAATAGTTGCAAAATATTTAAAGCAAAATAATGGAAGTAATTGTCAAAAATTAAAGAGTTATGTAACAATTTAATTTACAAAGGCAAAATTATAACCAAAACTCTCCCTTCACTCTCTCTGAGCACAATATAACATATTCTTCCATTTACAACATTTATATATAACTTATATTGATCTATAAATTGAAGACAGGTTGAATGTGAATTTCTTACATGGAATATAATAATGTTTTAATTTATCATTAAATAACAAATGAAAATAATCATAATTGGCAAAATCTCATTGTACTAATAAATAATCCTGCATTATAAATTTGAATGATAGCAAAAATATGCATTATCTGGTTTAATAAAATAAAAAAAAAATTGGTTTTGTTTGGATAATTTATTACAAATTAGGTTAAAAGGAATTCAGTAAACTATAAATTGGAGCTTTTATTTACTTGTGTGTACAATTTTGATTGGAATTAAAATTCTTAAAATATATTTATAATGTTTAAACAAATAATAATCATTTTAATTAAACAATATTGTTAACTATATTAATTATTTAAGAAAAAAAATAAGGAGTGAATATATATATATATAAATATAAACACACACACATATATTTATTTTAAATCTAAACACAAAATAATTTGATTTAATTAAAAATGAACCTTATCTTATAAATTTTGAAGTTGTTTATATATTTTTTTATAAATTTTTCAATCTGCAACTTTCTTCACAATTTTTGGGAAAACATCTATTTTTGAATTTGGTTCTTAATAATGGTCAAATATTTAATATTTTTAAATTCATTAACCACGCTTTATTGTAATGTATACTCACTATAATGCAAATGTAACTTTGTGAAATATTCATACCTAATCCAAACTTATTTGAAATATAACTGTTTAAAATTAAGTCAATGGAAAGAATTAAGTTGTTGTTGTCTTGTGCCAGATAAGCTGGCAATATAGGACACGCTGCTGCACTTTTCCATCTGAACCTTAATTTGGTGTGGAATCCGACTTCTTCAGGACACTCAGGCCATAGGTACCTATTTATAGGGAAGGCAACCATTCATTACCCATTCATATAAGGAATGGACAAAGACAGGAGAGAGCGAGAAAGTACATCCATGCCCGAACCGAGATTTGAATCCGGGACCACCGTATCTGCAGTCAGACCACCTGGCAGGATGAGTGGAGAGAATTTAGTTTTATTTCTCAAATAAATATGTTCTTAAAGAAGGAAATTTTTGATCGCAATTCTGTTAATTAAGCAAAATATATTTTCTGAGATCAAAAATAATTTACCTCATTAGCTGTTTCAGTTTTCCTGAAAAAAGAAATTATACTAAACGTGAATAAAATATGTAATTATTTCTACGAAAAAATACAGGTTTATCATACATAAAATTTAAAATGCAATTTTTTGAATTAGTTTTCTACTTGTAGGGAAACATTACTTATTATAGATTATTCATTACCAATTTTGTTAACATATTTATTATTCATACCAATTGTTTTAATACAATGACATATATATTATTCATTACCCCAATTGTTAGTGTATTCTCAACTCTGTTTATAACTTAATAAAAAGGTGGCAATTTTTTTAATAGTTACATTAATTTGGAAATTATTCCAGAACTCATAATTTTTTAAAACCAATTAATATATAAAATTAAAAAATAAAAACGAATCAAAATTTACTTTAAACTAAAAAATTTTTCCAGTTTAGACACATACACATACATGTATATATATATATATATATATATATAGCTATGTTTTTGTATAGTAATTACAAACCACAACAGCAGAACACGTGCAAAAATAACTAAGTGATGAAAGTGGTAAGAAAGATTTGCATATTTTTTCTGTAAGAAAAGAAGTGAGGATTGCTCACGAAATTCTGTTACTTCGTTGTCCTGTTCTTCTTCCCCTTCTTTGACATAAAAAACAAGTATTATATTGTCAAGGTCAATGTAATTTCAAAAACTCAAACTCCCAAATTATAGGTCATTTTCGAAAATTATCTCCTCTACCTTCTAAGAATCTTAAATATATACAAGATAGTTATTCTAAATTTTCCATAAATATATGCCTGATAAAATAATTACTTTCCTCCTTAAGAAAGAAACTTCTCTAATAGATGAAAGAAATTTAAAATGTCACAAAATATTGCATTTGTTTCCCAACGTTTTTCTTTATGGAAATTCCAATGTATGTAAATAATTTGTTGAATTATTCTTTTTAAAATAGTTGAAATACAGTCATATTAATATAAAGAATTATACTCATTATCTTTATATTTTTGTTTTTAAACATATATTTTTCATTTGCTATCATTCATTTTTTCTGTTCCTAAAAATAATTTTTCTTTTCTATATCAAGTTAAAAATCAAACCAAAAATTCAATTGAGATTTACGTGTTTTGTGTGTTACTGCTTAGAAGTTGTACCGCAATTAAAAATAATCACAGTTTTTTTAGGGGTTGTATCTATCGCGTCACATTTGAATCCTAGTTTTTGGAGTAATAACGCATTACTTATTGGGTGGGGGGAGTTTTTCTCAAAAAGCTTCTAGATTTAAAAATTTGAAAATTAACTGACTGAAATTTAAAATTTTAAGACTTTAGGGAACGTTATTCAAAACGTAAAAATTTTACCTTGTCTTGGGTTATAAATTACATTTTTATATATGTCCCCTCATATTTCTGGTTGCGTGATTTCTTATTCATATAATAACCAGTCCTACTGTCTTGTAATGCTTTAATTCAACAAATTTAATAATATAATGAATGCAACGTAACTCTTTATAATTAATTCCAGCTCTAATTTGTTCCACACCATTATAGACGTGTGCTATTACAATCTTCGTGAGACCGTACCCAGATGATGACTGAGCTTGATTCCCCATCGGATAGGGAAATTGCTTTCTTTCCTTTTAAGGGATTACTGTGGCTAAGTCATTTTATTATATGCACCGCGTATTCAGTGTTTATACAATGCGCTAACATTACAGTAAATTACTCAGATATTAAACTCTGAATGATAACGACCTTAATTTTTTGTAATGTCGTGAAACAAAGGAAATTAATATTGTGTGCTTAATGACTTGATTTGATTTTGTGAGGTTTACTGATTCAAGGTCCAATATTGGACATTTCCGCACCGTACAATATTTAAAACTGAAGGTAAAAATTCTGTTTTAAAAGACTAGTCAGATATATAAAATGAAATATATTAAAAGTTCAAAAAAAGTATATGTAAAAGATTATTTTGGATAAAAATCTTAAATAGAATTCAAGAAACCTATTGCACGTAAAAATGTAAGCAAATATCTATGTGGTTTACACCCAATCAAGTCTGATAAAATTAAATTTGTGGTATTAAAAAACACTATGCGTAAATCATTGAAATTAGTACAGACAATTAAAATATAATGTACTGTATATGGTGCATTACACATGTCACAAATTGGAGTACTCCAAGACAAGAATAAGTGCTTATGTGTAAATCTAGTATGTCCAATACAAAGCCGTGTGAGTTTTACATCAACTCTTCGCATGGGAGCAACTGGGAATGGGAGGATATACTATATAATTTATTGTTCTTCTGCAAATCCCATGTTTTTTGCCAGTGGGAGGAAATTAAATCTTTGATAATGTGTTTAATGTGAAAAAATGTTAATGCTGTATGCGAAATGTCAGAAGCATTTTTAGCAGCATTATCTGCAAGCTCATTCCCAGCAATGCCAACATGACTTGGAACCTAAGAAAACAAGATGTCAAATACTTTATTCGTCAATATATTTAAAATATCCAATATTTCCACAATAATTGGATGACGCTTATCATTAAAATGGTCTAATTGCATGACCACACTCATGCTATCTGTATAGATACAATATTTTCGATGAGAGCTGGATTGTATTCTTTCTAGAGCACGTTTAATAGCAACATCTTCGGCTGTATACACAAAGTATGATGCATGCAGTTTATAGATGTAAACTGTATTTACAACAACAATACCACAACCAACATGACCACTTGATTTTGAGCCATCGATATATAAAGAGATGTGGGAGAAACAATGAGAATGAATGTGTAAAAACAACTGTTGAAAAATAAGGGGAGATGTAGCAGATTTATAGCATCCAGTAAAGGGTTTGACAACAGGAATATTTCAAGGAGGAAATCTTAGAGCATCTGTAACTTGAATACGTAAATCGGGGAACTCAGATGAAGGCAGGAATGAATTTGTACACTCATAAAATGGTAATATGTTATGTGGCCGTGCATTATATAGCCTTAAAGAGGGACAAGTAACAATTGATCTCAAAGGGTGTTGTGATACTGATAGCATTTTAAAATTATAATGTAGAGAGAGTTGCTTACCTCTCAGATCAAGAGGTAACTCTTTGCAAATTACATAAAGGCTCTGGACAGGAGATGTCCGGAATGCTCCAGAACAGATTCGTAAAGCTGAGTGATGAACGGGGTATAATTAGCGCATTACTGATGATCTGGCTGATCCATAAGCTACGCAATTCGAGTTAAAATAACTGACTGATACACTCGGAGTAATGCTTTACGATCTGCACCCCAAGAGGTATTAGAGAGAACTTTCAGAATATTTAGTGATTTTTCGCATCTTTTGAGCAAATCTAAAATATGTGGTAGGAAGGTTAACTTTTTATCAAATATAAGCCCAAAAAATGATATCTGATTAACTACCGGAATAGTTGTGCCTGATATCTTAATTTCTGGATCAGGATGAGGCCCAGTTTTTCTGCAAGAATGGATACAATTGCTTTTGCAAGGGGACAAAGTATGCCCATTTTCATTACACCAAGCAACTAGATTATTGACAGCAGTTTGTAATTGCCGTTATATCAGTCGCATATTGGAACCTCGGCAAGAAATTTGGAGATCATCAACATATAATGTTCCATGGACTGATGGTTGCAGTACATGAAGAATGTTGCTGATGCAAATATTAAAAACAGTAATACTTAACACATTACCCTGAGGAGCCCTCTCACATTGGATAAATGGATTAGATAAAACAGATCGTATACGGACATTAAAAATGCGAGAATTTAAAAAACTCTGAATAAATTGGGTAAATTTCCTCTGAAATTATAATTATACAAAGTTCGAAGAATTCCATAACACCATGTCTTATCATAAGCTTTTCCTATGTAAAAATTATAGACACCACATGATTTCTCCGTACAAAGGCATTCCTAATTTGTGTTTCTAGGTATCCAATATTGTCCAGAGTAGATAGACATTTCAAGAATCAACTTTAATAAAGTGGTAGGCACTGATTTTCTTCAAGTACAGAAACAAGACGGGCATTGACCATACGCTCCAAAGTTTTAGCAAGGCAACTTGTGAAAGCAATTGGACGCTAGTTTTGATAATTAGTTGGATCTTTCCCAGGTTTAAGAATTGGAATAATAATTGCTTTGCTCCAGAGACTGGGATAGACATGTTCATTCCATATTCTATTGAATAGAAAAAGAATGTTTATTAAAGTTTCATATTAAGATGACAAAGCATCTTATATGAGATACCATCTGTTCCCGGACTAGTACTTTTAGTTTGGGACAGGGATCTCTGCAATTCCAGCAAAGAGAAATTGCAATTATATGGATGTATGGCTTTACCATGAAACTTTATAGGTTTCTTTTCAGCTTGCTCTTTGATTCTGAGAAATTTAGGATCATAAGAGGCTGGACTAGATACCTTTGCAAAAGTTTCACCTAAAATATTGGCAATATCATATTGAGAAGAAACTGTGTCAGCTCTTGTATCTGGTATTGGGACAGAGAAGTCCCTATATAAACCACTGGAAGCTTTAACTTTCTTCCATAACTCTTTGCTGGAAGTTGATGATGTGATGGAGGAAACATATCTTAGCCAAGATTCTTTTTGACTATTTCACCGTATTCGACGAGCAAAAGATTTATCTTTTTTTAAAGCCATGAGGTTTTCTATGGTAGGGCACCTGCGAAAAACAGTCTACAACTTTTTTGTTTTTTGTATGATACTTGGCACACACGGTTCCACCATGGTTTATGATATTTGCGTGGAATCGGGGAGTGTTTGGGAATTGTGTTTTTGGCAGCATCTAGAAGTGTATTATTTACTTTTTGCACAGCATCATTGATATTATCACTTCTAACCATGCTGACAGTAATCGCAGCTAATTGAGTGTAGAGACCAGTCTGCACGATGATAAGAATAAGAGGAGTGGAAGATTTTTGGTCTGTTTATACCAGTTTGATTTATAATTAAAGGAAAATGATCACTGTTATATAAATACTTATCAACATTATGATTTAATAAAGGTAGAATTGATGGAGAGCAAATAACTAAATCTAATGAATGAAATGTCTTGATTGTTGTTGGAAATAGTTTAATTCTGTGGAATTTAGAAGGCAGATATTGTTATTAGAAATGAGCTGTTCAATTATGTTGCCACGAGGATTCATATTATCACTACTCAATAAGGTGTTATGACCATTGAAGTCACCAAGTAAAATAAAGGGTGCAGGTAGTTGATCCAGCAAACTGTTTAAATCGTTTTCATGGATGATCGCATGGGGAGGTAAGTAAATGCTACAAATAGTAATGAGAGATGTTGAGGGTATGAATACTGCAACAGCCTGTAATGAAGTGTTAATGGATATCATGTTGCTAGGAATATTACAAGACACAAGAATGCATACACCTCCAGAAATTGAGTTATGATTAACATCTTTTCTCACACAATTATATCCATGCAATTTCAAACTGTATTGAGGTTTCAAGAATGTTTCTTGGATAGCAAAACAAATTGGATTATGCAGATTTATAATTGTTTTTATATTTTCTATATGAGTGCGAAAACTTCGACAATTCCAAGAAACGAAGGTTCCCAGTAAGCTAAGCTTAATGGTCCGGCATTGGAGCCTGCCATCTGGGATTCAGATGAATCTCCACTTATAAGTGTTTCATCATCTGATGGGTCTATTTTCTTTATGCCTGTCTTAGAGGCAGTTGAGCTTCTTTTACTCTTTAAATATGATTTATCGAGTCCTTCTTTTGCATTCTTTAATTTTAGGGATTTTTTGAGACTTAGATTTTGCGAAAGATAGTGAAGAAATTCATTTCGGAATAGGTGAGATATTTATATAAGAAATATTTGCGCGGATAAGTTTGGAAAATTTAAGAAATCTGTTTGGGTCCTGCAAAATTTCATGACTTTTTTAATTGCTTGTGAATAGATAATACCTTGATTAGGGGTACGGGATGACACTGTACGCCTGGCTTCAGGGTAAGATAAGTTTTGTTTTATTATCACAGTAATAATTTTCTTTTCTAATATTCAGGTTGGGCATGATCGGGAGTACGAGGGATGTTCACCCCACTGTAGTTGACACATTTTTCTTGTAATTAACACTGACTACTGTCATGTCCAACAGATGCACATCGAGCATAAGTCAAATGTCCCCTACAAGTAGCTTTTGCATGGCCAAATCGCTGACATTTAAAGCAACGTAATGGATTTGGAATGTAGGAGTGAACACTACAATTTAGGTAGCCAACTTTTATAAATTGGGGTAGTATAGGAGTAGCAAACGTGAGTATAAGGTGTTTAGTTCTTTTAATTTTCCCCTCTCTCCTGATTGTAATACGCTGCACATATTGTACATTTTGTTCAACGAGATTACCCAAAATGTCCTCCTCTGAAACATTAAATAGATCATCTGCTGAAATTATTCTCCGTGTAGAATTTAATTTACTATGAGGAGATACTATAACATCTATATTATCAAGGCATTTTAGTTTTAGGGTCGCTTTGGCCTGCTCAATTGATAAAACTTCAACTAAGAGATCACCAGATTTCATCTTGCGAACATTTTTAACATTTCCAACTGTACCAATAAGACACTTATTAATTAAGAAAGGGGAGAAAATATGACAATTGCCTTCAATTCTTTCAAGAATAAAATATTTCTGATCCTGTATCATTTGTTGCTCCATAGGGAGTAAAGAATTAGAAGTGCATTCCATAAAAATAGGTTAATTATTTCAAGGCCTGACTGCACCACCCACCATCGAGCCCAACAAGGGGATGCAAAATAGCTGCATCAGTGCTATCTAGACCTTATACGCTTTCAATATATCTCTGACGTGGCCTCCACCCTTATCGAGTCACACAGCAGATATATGATCGCTTGATCCATGGAAGCTGATTGGCATGCTGAGGACCACAACACACCTCCCGTTCACCTGAAGCAGAGGCCAAAGTAATGTGTTGGTCTCTGAGAGTCTCAATCACCAGGATCCTCATTTCCAGGGACACGGTTCTCCATGCACGGCAAACACGTGGGGGATTTATTTCCCAAAAGAAGCTAATAGCAACAGGGCAGCAATAGCTACTCAAGAAGAGCCCTCAACTTCTTACAAGGCATTCACAATGAGGGAGAAAAGGAAGAAAAAGCAGAAGAGGAGATGAGAGAAAAAAAGAAAGAAGAGGACAGTTCACTAGGATATTTCGGGATTATGACACCCGTGTTTACCTAAAGCAGATAAGCCTCCTGAGGGGGAATTGTGTGCTTAAAACACAATTATTGTAAGATGCATTTGAAATTTGTGTAAATTGAACTAGACCTCAAACTTAATAATATATTTATTTAAGTACTGTCCTTTAAAATAAAGTTTTAAAAACAGCACTTATATAAAGTGATTGGATGAGTTGAAGTCTTCGATTTTTCAAAAGCGTATTTGGAAAAAATGTGGCTTATACTTACATCATACATAATTTTATGAAAGTAAGCAACTGCAAATATATTTAATTACCAAAAAAATGAAAAACATTTCTTAAATAAAAGGAAAACCAATTTGTTTTATTCATATTGAAAGGTAAAATTGTAAGCCTTTGTAATACTTGAGAGGTAAAATTCATATGTATATTACTATTACTTATAAATGTATACGATTAATATTTCATCCCAAAAGGATAATAAATTGTTAAAAACTGTTTTTCGATAACTTTTAACTTTGCTTACTTCCCATGCATGAAAATAATATATGCTACAAAGTTGTGTGTGTGTATGTATGTGTATGTATATATATATATATATATATATATATATATATATATATATATATATATATATATATATATATATATATATATATATATATATATATATATATATATATATATATATATATATATATATATATATATAAGACATTTTTAATTATTTTCGAACCACAAATAAATCAAACGGTCTTTAAAACTAGCCAACAAGCCTACAAAGTGTTCAATTAGTATCCGATTTATTTAACTGGTTAAATGAAAGGAATCTAAAGACTTCTTCACGACTTTGAAAAAAATCTTGAATTGTACAAAATATTATTGTGAAATCCTCTCTGAATGCTACATCATCTTATTTACAAATTGCAATTAAAACAAGTGTCATGAGAAGCAAACGTAAACAGTCACAGAATTTACTAATCGTAAAGCCGACCTTTTTTCCTTACACCCCTTTTAGTTGATTCAAAAGAGGATTGAAATAAAATCTAATCATACTCCAGACCAATGCTCTTATAAAAAAGGATTGTATTATACCATACAGAGAGCATGATCAAATTTTTGATGTCAGTGTTTGCAAACATAAACTTTCGCATCGATAAAGATTTTTCAGAATAAATATATGTTTTGGGAGTCGAAAAGTTATTTATCAATAGGCTATCAGGCTTAACTGACATCATTAGAACAAGAAGCACTATCATATGTCTTCTGAGTGTCCTAACCAGAAACTAATCCAAAATGTTTATTGAAAAGATGGTCTCAAAAGTGGTAGACTAGAGAATTTTGAGAAGTTCCTTGCAGAGGAAGTGTGCATTACATTTCTGATTACAAAAATATGTAAGCACAATGCAAATAATGAAATTAACAAAACTGTGTTAAAAACATAATACACACACACACATACATATATAGAATTTGTAAAATGTAATACTTTCAATTCAGTAAATATAATTACTCGTTTACTCGTTATAAGTTCATTTAACCGACTCAGTGTCTCAGAAAATTTTAAGAATCTGCAAGAAGTGTTTCCTCCTGAAAACTAGATACTGTACGTTTTGGTTCATTACCTACTTCCCTTGAACTGGTCTAAAATTTCCGGCTATTTCCTCTTTCTCACTTTGATTTCTTAACCCCATGAAAACTGTCACAGAGCTGAGTTTGCAAGGGGGGTTGCCACTTACCGCTTTGTTGTCCTACGTAGGGTTGTATGTATTTAGCAGTTTGCTAGAATGAAATGTACACACAAATGAAAGAGATTGGAGCTAAATTGCATATCTCGCTTATTTTTGCATAATTCTTAAAAAAGCAAAACTAATAAATAACTGTGTTAAGTGTAACTTAAAATGAATGAAGAAGTTTCTCAGTGCTTTCATGCTGATTAAGAAATAATATGAAATACAAAAAATAACAATATCTTTAAATTATCATTTTTTAAATTTTTATGCCATTTTGATTAAGCAAGTTTACTTGTTTAATAAATTGTCCATAAATTTAGATACATTTCCTCATTCTTTAAATATTTAATATTTTTTATACAGTAAAAATTTCTACTTTCAAAAGACCGATAAAAACTTTTCATATTTTTATTAACATGGGATAAACTAAGTTTTAAATATATACATTTACTTATATTATATTTTACTTAACACATAGAAATTTTTACAATATTTTATCTGAACATATTTGTGCGATTAGTTTTTACCATGAAAATAATATATATATATATATATATATATACGAAGAAGAATGTTGATAGTTAGAAACTCAATCTTGTTAAATATAAATGAAGAAAAGGTTTAATATTTTCATACGTATATGTTATTTTTTTTATTAAAATATACTTCTTAAATATAAACTGTGTGTGTTCATAGATAAACTTATACGAGGGTTACTCGGAAATTTTTGAGATACGCGCAGACGAGAATTTACAAAATAAAAATAGGGGTTCAATTTTAAAATACAAAGTATTTTAACACAGAAGATGATTTTTTACTGACTTACTTCAACTTGTTTAGCGTAGAATAAATTTTAAACAGAAGAGAAAATGGAATTGACGCGAGAACATTTTCGCGCAATGATTTTCTACGATTTTAAAGCAGGAGTAAATCAAGAAGAATGCTTTCAATGGTTGCAATTAGCATTTGGTGATAAATCTACAATTTGTGCTACTGTATTCAGATGGTTTAGAGAATTTAGAAGAGGTTGCAATTTTTTTCAGAATGCAGAACACACAGGAAGGCCGCCGTCGGCAGTAATCCCGAATAATGTGTCTGCCATACGAAAAATGTTAGTGGATGATAATTGCTGTACAAATCAAATGATGCAGAAGGAACTTAACTTTGGATCCGCAGCTATACACAAAATCATTCATGAAGAATTACATATGAAAAAAGTAGTTTGCCGTTGGGTTCCCCATAATCTAACTGAGCACCAAAAAGAGGAGCGTGTCAGAATCAGTAAATAAACTCTTAAATTGCTAAATGATGGTGGCCACCCCATCATTTCTAAAATTGTAACAGGTGATGAAACGAACATACCGTTTTTTGACGTTCCAACACGTCAAGAAAGCAAAGTATGGGTGTTTGAAGATGATCCCACGCCGACAATGGTGAAAAAACAACGCGCACTGAAAAAAGTGATGTATGCCGTTTTCTTCAGAAGTACGGGATTGGTCAAAGCCATCAAGTTGGAAGAACAGAAGACAGTAACAACAAACTGGTATACCACTAAATGTCTTCTGGAAATTCTACAAAAACTGAATGTTAGGGGACTAATGCTTCACAATGAAAATGCATCTTCACATACAGTCGGATTAACAGTTGAGTTTCTTAAACAGAAACAAATTAAAGTTATCACACATCGCCGTATTCACTTGATCTAACTATGTGTGACTTTTGGTTATTCTTTAATCTAAAAAAGAACTTACGTGGCCGTAGTTTTCATTCAGAAGAAGAGATTGATGTGGCTATAAATGCATTTTTCATCTATTCTAAGAATTGTATGGCTTGAGGCATGTAATCAGTGGAAAATTCGTCTACAAAAGTGCATTGATGCTGGAGGAGACTACTTTGAACACACCTAAATATTTGTAAGTATAACTTTAAAAACCTAGTTGTATCTCAAAAATTTCAGAGTGACCCTCGTATTCTCACTGCTCTGTATAAATAAATTCATCAAATTTTAACCCTGATGATATAATTTACTCTGATTTACCTACTTCTTAATTTTGGTATTTCTTACGATATTTACATACTAAAATAATATTATAAGATCATTTGCTACATTTACAATTTTTTTCTTTTTATATTTAAAATGTAATATAGATGTTCTTAGCAAAGTATTTCTTTTATTAAACCAAAAGTAGTGTTTTAAATTCAAAGATGAATTCAAGTGATGAACGAAAGATAAACTGAGTAAAAAGCATTTT
Source organism: Latrodectus elegans (assembly GCA_030067965.1). NCBI lineage: Eukaryota > Metazoa > Arthropoda > Arachnida > Araneae > Theridiidae > Latrodectus > Latrodectus elegans. Next base: position 60,145,931 of record CM057809.1, read on the forward strand.
TTTTAAATATTCACACAGTGTGTATGCATTTCTTTTTATAAACTGATATTACATTATTATGAAGTAATCTGGTGCAGAAGAACACTAATCTAAATTACAAGCAGTAAGGAATTTGAATAATTTTTTTTCAATATATGTGACATTTTTTTCCAAAATTTACAAAGAATTCTATGCATTTTATGAAACTATAGCGTACATATATTCTTTCACCTGGAAATCGATTTTTTTCAATCTTGGAAGTTAAACACTTTTATAGATCATATGGTGACTTGAAAATTAAGATGCTATTTTTTAATTTATACAAATAGCAGAACAATAGCATATTCTTACAATTTATTGCCTATCAGTTTAAGGATACGTATCATGAAGGTGAACAAATGAAATAATTTAAAGATAAAATTTTTAGAATAGTACTTTATGCAACTTTATTCTCTCATATTGTGTGTCTAATTTCCTATTAAAAGTTACTGAATAGAGAATTAATAATTATTTAATTAATTCAAGTAACTAAATATTTTTAAATCCTATTAGTATTATAAGATTTTCAGCATAGCAGCCAATTTGATTTTCACAATTTATACATTTTTAGAATTTAACAGTCTAAATGAATTAAGAATTTGTTTGCAAATTTAAGTTTTTTTTACACAGCTAAAAATATTGCTTATGCTCTGTTCGATAGATAAATGTAATTTTTCTTTTTTATAAGTGTTAAGGTACAAATTTATTAGCTAAATTGCTTTTTCTCCACTTGAAACTGAACAACCTTAGTTAAAAAATATCACTTGTCAGAATTCTTCGAAAAAAGTTGCATAAAAATTAATTTTATTGGTTAATCTGATTGGTCTAATTTCAGTGCATGTACAAGGTAGTTTAAGTGTTTACGGTCAGTTTATTCCAATATAGAAAGATTTGCTTATGTAAGTGTATTATTTGAGTTATTTTTCTATCGTATGTGAACTGAAATTTACATATATAATTAAAAATAAACGCAAAATAATAATAATCATAATTTGGAAAAAACATCAGATTTATAGGAAGAAAAATGATAAAATTGTAATGAGTTGATTCTTATTGACTTAAGTTTCAATTCACTTAAAGTGATATACCAAGAAGCCATTTTTCTTTCATTATAAAATGGTATTTTTATTAAAAGGTGTCCATTCGTAACATAATAATACTACTAGTGTAAAACTTTTATAAAGTCTCTTAATTAAAGATATTTTGTATAGGAGAATTCAGTCTCTTCATTAAAAATTTTAATTTTAATTGATAATTTAAAGTTTTCTTGGATTCTTCGGATTCCGAAGAAAATACGTCAACCGAAGATACAGGAGGAACTTTAGTGCCACTACCCTTTTTTTAAAATGTTCCTTAAAATATAAATTTGATAAAACTGTTTAAAATATTTCACTTTTAAATCTCAAAATTTATTTTCTTTGAGACCTAAAAATCATCTACTAGATTAAAACACACTTCTAAATGAGACTGCAGTAATGAATCAATGTGAGAAATCAGTTTCTCATCCTTCTATTTCAACGAGAATAATCGTTAGGCTTTCTCTATATAAGTAACTCCTTTCATTACTTCCGTAACTAAATGGAAACATCCTTAATAATACAGGAAGTCACATGTGTGATGAGTTATCTTCTTTGAAACGAATTCCTGACGTATATACGGCTAGTATATGGAAAACTGTTTCAGATAGTGCTGTAGAATGTTTACAAAAATTTTAGAAATTCAACTTTTTGTGATCATTAACTTCTCAATGTTTTAAGGAGATCATATGAGTAATAATTAAGTGAAAAATGTTTGAATACTTTAGCAGCTAAATTTTTTGCAGCATAATAATAAAACAATATGATAGAATATAATTGATACGAAACAAATTTTGCTTAACAAATCATATACGATTGTAGAATAATTTTTCTATTGATATAAAAATTATAAAATTTATAAACATTCTGCTTTTATATAAGTAAGGGGAGAGCTTGCGGTAAATTTTATTGCAAGACCTGTACTGAAGCAGCCTTATTATTTTATCATACAAATTTATATAAACATATATATTACAAATTTATACATCAAGAATAAAAATCAAAAATATTATGGAAATTAAAAAAGTAATTATTTTTTAAATTGACAGGATACATTTTTAAATACTTGAAAAATTAAAAAATGACTGTTATAAGCATTTGTTTTTCTATTCTGCAGCATATTTGACATCCAATTAGAAGAATGCTGATGTTATAAATTATCACAAATTTATTTAAGTCGGAAAAGTTATTTTTTGTAAGGAAAGAAATTTACTTTCTTCTTAGAAATTCAGAGCATGCCTGTAATTATAAATTAATCTGTTTTACAAGCTTTAATGCTAATATTCAATATTGAGGACGTTTCCAATATTAAGTTTGTAGATCTTCACATAAAACTGATATACTATATAGCTGCCCTGACTTTGTTAATAGTTTTAGTACAGATTATTTTTTATTCAAACAAATAACATAACTTGGAGAAAAATAGCTAGTAATTTAAATATTGTAATAATATCTTATTTTCTACTAAATAAAATAACTATTTTGCAAGTACAGATTCTTATTTATTTTAAAGAAATAGGAAATACTCATTACATGATTTGAACAACTAATTAAAATTTGTTTGGAAGCATATATTTAATTTTGAACTGCATTTTACTTCTGTTATTTCTATAATCAATTTCGTTCTTTTTATCACAATAAAACTTTGTTTGCTGTCTGAATCTTATGAAATTTCAGTCTGCATTAATTAAAATTAGCAAACAAAACTAAACACTGCACTAACAAAACTAAATTTAAGCATTCCATAATTTCTGGTACTATTTGTTTTTAACAAACTATTTCATTCAGATGTCTCTTTTCCTAAGTGAATGTTCTTTGTTTTCATGAGTTTAATCCTTGAGAAAATTTTTTTTTCGAAATATCTAGTACTCTGATTATTACTTTTTAGATATTAATGACACAATCAATCGAATATTGAACATACTATTTTATGTGTAACAGGTAGATGTAAAGGATTAATTTTTTACTCAAATAAGAATAATTAGCTGGATATGATAACCATATTGTAGCAAAAATTTCTGTGGTTAAAATTATTAGATCTAAAAAAATGTCTTTTTATATCTAATTTTAATCGTTTTAGATATAGTTATTTACACCTTTTATGGTAAAATAACTATTTTCTGAAAATTTAAAGTTTAATTTTTTTATATATAGTATGACTATGATTTCAACTCTAATCCTTAATACACCATTTGAAAAGAATACCTTCTAAAGTGTATAAAACTTTTTTTTCGACATAAATATTTTAATCAGTCTTTATATATTAAATACCCTACCGAGAACTACAGTTTAAAATGGATTCCAAACAACCAAAAACATGCACATTCGATATATAATTCTAATCTACGAATTGCTAAGTTACAGGAATGAAGAACATTGATAGGAAAACTGTAAATTATCTTTCTCTGGTGGTGGTTTATTAATATAATGTGCATTAATAACTAATACTATGAAAACAGCATTTATCATTTTATTTTAGCATTATAAGTATTATTTTAGTCACATTGCCGTTTAGGCATTATTAATGAACAACTGATTGAATAAATAAATACTTCAATTAAAATTTTTTGAGATCCTTTTTCTGCAAAATGTTAACACGGATTTTATACGCCATTTCCATTGCATTTGCTGGTATTTAAAATTTTTCAGATTTTCTATTCATCAAATTATGTAATTGTTTAAGTTTTTATGTATATTAAAGTTCTTTAAAATGATAATTTATCGCAAACATACTCCAAGAAAGAAAACATATCATATTTTATCTTATCAAAATTGTTCCCAGATATATGATAAACTTTTTTTAGGAATTTAATAATCTCTAACATACTTAATAAGAGCTTCTAGACTTATATAATTTGTGAACAAAAATGAAATTTAATATATATATATATTCAGCTATTTATCCCTTCAGTGGGTCGATAAACTGAGTAACAACCATGCTTGGGAACTAAACACTGGGGGTTATGCATTAGGCTGACCACCTAATCGGGGCATATGCTTCGCACTCCAGGGCCCTCGGTCATGGAAACAGATATGAGCACTGTAGGCCTTGACCCACATGGGCTGCCACACACACAAACACACACACACACACACACACACACATATATATATATATATATACAAACTATTTACAATATTGTTCATAATTGCGTATTTAGATGCTGTTAGATGCCAATGACTCTTTCTATATCTAGTTTGAGTGAGATTCGTCACTTTTATAATGGAAGTTTTTCAGATATTTTTTAAATATAGCATCATTAGAGGCAGAAACACGTACCTAGTATCGCAAAATGCATTGATGACAGGTCAATTTTATAGAGATAACTACTGTTATTTACAAGTAAATAAAAAAAAGAAATATCTTCGATATTCTGAAGAGCTCAATAATGTTCACCCGTAATGATTTTAAGAAAGAGACTACAAAAATGAAAATTATCTTATGTTTCACTTGGAGTGCAACATCCCATGAAGTGTAATTAAAAAAATATGTTATAACAAAAGCTTTCCTCTATCTGTTTTTTAGAATAGGTTAAGTCTCTCATTCTAGAGTTTCAAGGTTATTGCAGGTGTGGAAAAGTTGAAAAAAAAAAGGAAAGAAAAAACGCTTCGATGATTAAAGAGTGAAAAATGATTTTTCGTTATTTGTAGTACCTTCCCCTTTGGAAAGAATTTAATGATCAAAACTATTATTAAAATCCATAGATTAAATAATTTATAATGGCTTGAAGCAAACCAAATTTAAGTAGTTCGTCACAGTTTTATTAAATTATTATTATTTATAATTCAGTAAATAGCATAATCAAACATTTCTATAATTTAAACATAACTTAAAATTTACAAAAACGTGAATTATAGTGAAATTTTTACTATCAGAAAGATTATCATTTAAACAATACTGTTTTTTTTCTCATTGTAACCCTTATTATTTTCATTTCTCTTTCATTCAAGTTTCTGAGGAATTATCTTCTAAACTGCATATTATATGATATTTATTGCATGTATATTGTATTCTATTTATATTAAAACACAAACTTATTAAAGAGCTTAAAAGTTTGTAATTTAGTCTGAACAAATTGTTATGTATAAAAAGAGGATCATTAACCACAGAGCTATATTTGTTATCTAAATCTTAAATTCCACTTTTATTGTTTTCACAGTATATTTAAAATAATAAATAAGCACATAAAATTAACTGTGAAAAATAAATGTATCTATTCAAAGATGCATATGAAGAAATACAATGACACAATTTCAATAAAAACTACAACTATTAATCAGAAGGAAACTGATAAGTTGATACAAGGGCGTTGCTAAGATTTTTTCTAGGTGGAGTAGAAAGATGAGCTCTTAAAAAGTGCTTGTACTACAAAAATTTCAAAGAATGCCTTACAAAATACGTTTTTCTAGTGCAGTTTTAATTCTCAGTTGGGATGAACTAATTTGATAGATTATTTCTGCCAACGCCTATATGAACTGATATAACAAAAACTCCATTAACTGGCATATCAACATATGAATATTAATTCATTTTTCAAGGAATGAAACATTTGCTTGCAAATTTAATTCGAAAATTAGCTTACATTTGCTCAGTCATGTTGATAGTTGCATATTAATTTTCAAAGTAAGTTTTTAACCAAAGTAAGCCGATATTATAGAGCAAAAATTTGAATTCAATATTTATCTTAAGAATGAGTTCGTATTTTAACGCTATAAAAGAGATAACTTGCTTATCATTCTGTAGTCTATTAAGGATAAATTTTTACTTAAGCATCATGAAGAATTGTGATACAAATTTATACAAATGCCCCTAAAATATATAAATGGTTCATAAAATTGATTAAGTGAAATCAGAAACAGTTTTTAAACATAGCTAGGCTAACAGTTTTTATGCGTGTTTCCACAGAATTCAAGGAAGGCATTCAACCATTTATGGTCAGGGTCAAAACAACGGTTATGCTCTAAAGAATTATAAAACCTTGTTAGAAACAGGTTTTCTTCATGACTTTTGATGTTTTACTTTAATCTAAATAATAGGTGTTGACTCAAATAAATTATTCTAATATATCAAAAAATATGATTTTTCTAAACATATAAACTGTTTAAAAAACATGTTAAGTAGTTAAAATTCGATTAAAATATTTACATGTCATAATTTGTAAAATTAAAAAGTTACTGAAAGTGAATATATATATATTAACTCTTTTAATAAAACTTTTAACTTTAGAAATGACTTTTAGTAAATATTTCTTAATATTATATTCCATGAAATAGTGTGAGATTATTTTTCCAGACAACTCTGTAAGAATTTATTTAAATGTGAATAAAATAAGTGTAACAGCATTGTTTTTTTCCTAGATTGACTAAATCGAATTACTGTACAGCTATGAATAACTTTACCGATAAACTATGTTTTCAATTTTTTTTAAGTATATTTATAAAATAAATACCATAAAAATTTAGACGCATGTTAGTATAATTCTAAGTTTTCATATTTTGACCTTAGACTTAGAAGGGTATTTGCAAAAATTTTACTTTTATTATTTACATTGAAGTATGAAGAAAAAAAGAATTTATAAAATAGTTTCAGCAAAGCAGACTTTGCTGAAATAGAAAGACTATATCGATCTTTTTTAAAATTTTCTATTATTACATATACGAAAGCAATTCAATATTATACTGAAATAGCCATTTCGATTGAATGCTAAGGTTTAAATTTACGATGCTCCAGTAGATTCACATGATACAAATATGTTTGAAAAACAGTATTTTATTTTAAAAATTCAAGAGCCTTAAATAGTTTCTTAAAACTTGTACTTCCCTGTTTCGATCAAATATTTCTTTAAAAGAAAATGCATTTATTTGTAGTTGATGGAAGAAGGAAAAGAACAGCTGGAGTAGTAAAATCGATATAAGCGACTCGTTTTAAAAGCCAAGACACAGGCATTTTGTCCTAGTACCCGCATTCTTATTGAACAACATTACGAAAACAATCCTCTTTATCTTTTTTGTATAGAATGCTTTGTAGAATTTTGACAGGAGACACACAAGTTATTTAATTTACTATAATTCTGCTAAAAAAATTTACAATTATACACATTTTTATTTATTTATACTGCTTTCTTATATTTTATTATTTTATTTTATTTGTATCCTTATATTTTAATGAGATGTGATATATATATATATATATATATATATATGAAAGAAGTTGCAGAATTATATATAGTAGGAATATAAGACACCAACAAAAAGGTCGAAGTCATTGAATAATATTGAACAAATTTATCCATTAATAACCACCACAGTGAATGTTTGATACACTATCGACTGCATTCTGTTATCAGCTTAAAATTCAATATTGTATTCTCAATATTTAGTCAGAAATAGCCAAAATTATAATAACTAAATAACTCGAACACATTTATGATATTAGCTAAAATATCATAAATGGGTTGGAGATAGCCACCTGTCAAATTTCCGATGAAGTCTTAGTTTGCAATGATTTGTGATAATACTAAAGTCAAAAGTTAAATTAGTAGTTGTCTGACTCCGAAGTTATCATGAAACGAAAAGTTATCAACTAATTATTGAGAAATCTATGATTTATTATCCTTGTATTATATTATTTCATGAATATATTAATGGAATATGAAGCTCCGTTGAGCATAATTATCGTGTTATACGCTACAGTATGATATGGTATTACTCTTTAACTCGGTTGCTGAAAATCGTAGGCTGCCTATCGATTGCTAAAATTCCTAATTACTAAATTTGTTTGAATATATCAATTTCTCATAAACATCTTTACAGTTTTTTGTGACTTTCTTAAACTGATTATATATATTATTTATATAATAGTTTTATTTTAAAAGAATATAAAACCAATTTTTATACATATTTCAAGGCTTGGTATTTTTTAGGACAATAACCTTCACAGTATTTTCAGAATGAAACTTTGATAAAGAAAACATAATAACAATATATGTGTTTATTTTAAGGACTATATATATATATATATATATATATATATATATATATATATATATATATATATATATATATATATATATATATATATATATATATATATATATATATATATATATATATATGTATATATATATATACTATTAAAAATATAATGTTACAATATTACATACTAAGAAGTGTAGTACAAACAATGTTTTGTTTAATCGGCTGAAGGAGATGCTCTTATTACAATGGTGAAGATGTTAAATTAGAAACCTTTTAACTATCAAATGCATTAAATGGGTGAAAAATAATTTTAATGAGATCTAGTTTGAAAAATTTTCATTGTATATTTCTTTCAGAAGAGAGAAGTAGGCCAAGCCCGCCAGCTGGGGGTCATATTTTCAGTGTATTCCTGTTTTGGGGAAAAGCTGTGATTCGGAAAATTTAACGTTGTTCACTACTTACTTAGCATTGTTCAAAACATTGTTCTGTACCACCAATCATGTCGTTGAAGTCTTACATATAGATCAACTAAAAGCAAATCGAATGAGGCGCGGAAAGTAAGAAATTTCTCTTCTGTTACGAAGTTATTAATTATTGATGTTGGGTTTACTTTCAACCGCATTCCAATGCATTCCTGTTAATCTGTGGATTGGGAAAATCCTAAACATTTTCACACACACACACACACACACACACACACACACACACACACACACACACACACACACACACACACACACACACACACACACACACACACACACACACACACACACACACACACACACACACACACACACACACACACACACACACACACACACACACACACACACACACACACACCACTGAAAGAGGGTTGATGCAATATTTTTCAGAAAACGAAAAAATATTGCATCAATATAATCATTAAATATCGTTATTTTCTTTAAAAAAAATTCATGGAGAATGTAGGAAAAAGGAAAATCTACTGCCTTACACACGTTTTCTCTGCATCTAGTGGTTAGGTATAGATAACTATATTATAAGAGAGAAAATAACACTACACTTTCATTCTTGTAGAGAGAAGAATTCCAGAATGGTGTTACGTTGTTTAACTAATTATATTAACACACAATAAAATATGCAGTTATTTGAAATCCGTATTAATTACAGTTTGAATAAATTACAAGCACTATAAAAATTTCAAAGTAAAATCTAGCCTATGCCTTAAGTTTCCCAGGATCCAGTAACCTAATATATGTTTCACTTCATTCTTTTCAGCAATTCTTAATTCAATCTCAAACAAAAATTCAGCTGACAGACAGAGAATGAGATTTTATTTATATAAATATCTTTAAACTTGAATTTATGGAAAAACACTTTTCACTACACAAATCTCTCTTCAAAAATCAATACTCAAATACTGAAAATATACGTTTTCACCTTCTCTTAGTTATTATAAGAAAAGTAATTAGTAAAAACAAATCATATTTTAAGTTTACAAATCAGTTTTAATAATATACAAATTTATCAAGTTTTAAATTGTAACATTCATCAATTTCATTAATGAATTAATAATTAAATCTAAAAGTTCACGGATAAAATTAGCTTTTATCTTCATATAATTTTATACATGAGAATGGCATTTAAACATACAAATAATTTAACTCAAAATTTAAGCTATAGTTAAACGACGTGTTTTTAATAAAAACATAAGATTATTACTGTGAAACACAAATATAAAGTAAATCCTCATAAAGAGTTAGTACAGGAGGTGACATACGGTTTCTCATTTAAAATATTGTATCTACTTATTGGTGAAAAGGCATAACGTGTACACCCATAACTGTCATTTAACTATAGACACGAAGTCATCAAAAATTTGTATTCTATCACAAATTGAAACAATAGGTTTTATATAAAAATGGCAAATAAAATTATGACTTTGATGATCAAATTCTAAGATTTTTATTGGCTGAGAATTAAAAAAATATTCCACAAAGAGCATATCGATGAATTTACTTACACACACACACAATAGAGATTTTCTTAAATATGAAGAATATCATTCCTAAGAATATAAAGTTTATACATTTCTGTTATATTCTTTCTTATATTCAAGTTTCACTCATCGATACGAAAATATACAATTTCTTAAAGTAATACAAAATATAATAACTGAAACCCATTTATGCATCATTCACCATCTGCTGTATTGTCAATTTGTATTAAGAGATTTCAATCGCGTTTGAAAGCTTGTGAATTCAATTTACTTGCGCATCAGAAAATATAATTTTCCTCAATGGTAAAGGATGCCATTAAAATTTTAATTTGATTCACATAAACTATGTTTAGTTGAATAGTTCTCCTCTCATTAAATACGTTATTTACTAAATATGCATATATGAGTCAGAAACAAGTTATAGAATATAAAATTTTCCCTCCAGCAGGATTCAAATTCCTCTGTCTAGTTTTCATCCTTTTCATCTAAAAATATGCAATAGAAAAATTTAGGATATCAAAATGAAATATAGCGTAAAAAACTTATCAGAGTCGTGAAATTTAATGAAATTTCATACACCGTAAAATTTCTAAATCTCTGTAAATTTATAATGCATATAAAACACTTTATAATCGCAAAATTTAGCTACCAAAACACATTTACCTCATTATTATCTTTTTATTTATATCGATAGTATACTTTAGAGTCACCCAATTTAATCCGTCACAAAGGTTAAAATTTAATTTAATGTTTTATTAATTGATTGTGCCTTAGATTTCAGTGATAAATGTTTTAAAGTTTCTTTACTCTTTCATACCTTAATTATTCATAATTCATGAATAAACTGCATTTAAACTCCGTTAGTATATCTAAGTTTTCATTCATTTTTATTCACATTCAATTTGGTAAGTACAGTAATAAAACTTGTAAAATAATAAATTTATTCATATTTTCTAATACCACCTACACAATGAAACCCCAAAGAATATTCTTCAAATTGGGGTGACATCAAACTTTAATTAACCTTTCTAAATATAACTGCCTTAACTACTAGTCCATGGTAGGACTGGTCATTACAGCAATTTTGCAGCTGATTTGTGAACAACTTAATAGTAAGAAGATATAAAATTTTTGTGATGTCTATTGTGGATATTTTCCTGGAGGATGATTCATAAATAGTTCAAAAGTCACACCAGAAGAAACTTAAAATTTACTAGCATCCACCCTCGCTGGATGTCCCAGATATTTTGTTGCTGATTAGGGCATTAGTAGTTAGGTCACCATCTGGAATCTTTCACTTTTAAGAATGCAATTACTTTATTATAATAAAGTGAGCTTATGACATTGAAATTTACAATGAAAGTCTTTTTAAGTTAGTTAATACTTTTACTGGTGTATTCTATGAAATTAAAGACACACGCTGGTCATATCTATTTCCTAGACCATTAATTAGTAATAGCCAATTTATTGTATTAAAGAGTTTTAAACAAATTTTTATTTAAAAACTATACAATATTTTGTTGGAGAACGTGATTTGCTTTTAATTAAAAATTTTAAAATTTACTAGTCCAATTTATATCCATTTAATCCATTTAAATTTAAATTTATTAATCCATGTAAATTCACAATTTTAAAAACTATTATTTTTATTATTTCTTTCAGATAATTCATGAATAAAAACCAAACTGTAGACATTATTCGTATACTTCTTAAGAAATATATAAATAAATATCCCGATATAAACTCATATGCCTTAAATTTTAGTAAATATAATATTTGCTCTTTATGTTTATTATATTTGTTACATCGATGCTTTACTTTAAAAAAATTATGCATTTTTTATATACTTCTAAAATTATTAAAAATTAAGTTAAATTCAGTTTCAGAAAAATAATGAAAATTCGTTTTATATAATATTTTACTGTACTTATTAAAATATTCCCCACGTTTGGAAATGGTGTCCCTTTTATTAATCTTATTTACTGAAACTAATTTTGCATTGGTTTCTATGCATCACAGGATTTAAAATCAAATCACACTTTTCCTTACCATTTAAAACTTTTTCGCGCATCTCGCCAAGTTAACGATACAAAAATATTTGAATAAAAGTAACAAAACAACCTGTCTCGCGCCAGTACAATTGCCTGCCAAATGATAATTCTCCTCCAAAAATTCCTCTCCTAAGTGCTGTTGGAATCGGAGGAAAGAATGGATAAAGGAAAGTAAAGCTTACCCCTTTTAATCGATAGAAAGTTTTGAAGGAATTGTGGAAGAGGCGAGTGGGATAAGTTGCCAAATGTGGCAGTCGGAAAGGTGTCATGTACTGCATAGGTAGCAGACCAGTATTCGAAGCACGGCGGCGAAAGAGACTCGCCGCATTTCGCGGAGTTTCTGCCGCTCACTTGTTCTCTGACCAGAATTGACTCTTGGCCAAGGAGAGGGATCGACATGGCAGGGTATGTGATCATTCTGCAGTATCTTTAAAGTCATTGTCTTCTATCTATCAATCTATTGTTTAATTCCCACAATACGAAATGCTATCATTTTTTAGGGGTTTAAAATAAATAATTACTTTTTTAATAAATTCTTGCATACATAGAATAATGAATTATCTTAACAATGCTAATTAATATACATGTATAAACGTACAACAATTAATTATCATTCTGTGTTCCATTGAAGTATTTAGCAAACGATAAATTGCAAGAAACGATTCTTTGATTTTTTTTTAAAGGGATTAAAATAATCGAAACAAATCAAATGCAAGCGAATTTTATCGTTTGTAATATTTCAATTATGTTTTTAAAACTAAAAATTTTCTGTACAATTTCAGAATGTAAAATATCTGCTGCAGGATTATTTAAAAAAAAAATGTACCATTAATGTTTCCGTTACAGAAGCATTTTAAAAGAGAAAAATCAAAAATGACGACAAATAACTTACTTTCCTTTCATTCCATCCATCAAGAATTCAGTCAGACGAGATATTTTGAATTATGACAAGTTGCGGAACCACGTGCATCTGCTACTGACCGGCTTTTGAAAGTGTTTCCGGAAAATTAGATCTTGGCACGCGGGTTAGTAATCTCTGTTGAATTAAGCTCCTAACATTCACGCTTCAAAATTTTAAAACCAAAGTAATTATATACAAGATTAATCTCGTTATTTGTTTTTAGTAATGTAAAATCTATTCAATTTCTTCCTTAAATCAAATTTTGAATAAATATTTTCCTATTATGTTACTAAAAAAATATGTACAAATTTATCATCAATAGTTATAATTCATGTTCCCATTGCATATAATTCACTTTCGGGAGCTGCAAAACTCCTAATAACAAGCTTCTAAAGATATAAATTGAAAATATTTTGCCTTGTTTATTGAAATTGAGGGAGAAAATGTAAAAGCCTCTATCGATGCTCTTTTAGAAAACTTTATTTGTGATAATGAAGAAGGAAATGCCTTCATATTTAGGTATAGTTTCTAGTAAAAATTTGCAAGTAATCGAATTAAAATAAATAATATGAAATTAAAATTCCACAAATAATCCCTAATATTAACAAATTTAAAAACTCATATTTTTAATATTGCATACTCAGACCATACTTCAGAGAAAATATATATAATTTTTATTAAAACTGTCTTGTAGTTAGAGGAAGATGTGAAATATTTTAATAAATTAACCAAATTTAAAAGAAAATGAAATTATTTTGGAAAATTAATATAACAAATTATTAAATAAATAAGTGTTAATAGAATCTACTTTTATTTTTAAATGAGACTTCAAATAATTATTATTACCGCTCAAAACATTTTCCGATTCACGAAATTTACATAGTTTTATATGTGTATAAAGTAAACATTTCTTTGAATTTTAACTCTTTCAAGAAATATTAAATAAAAAAACAAGTAATTTAGAAATTGCTTATGTAAAAAAAAATGTTTCGCAACATTTTAATGAACTTCACATTCTTTGTCTCTATTAGAAATATTATTATTAAAAATTTTTATGAATAAATTTTCTTATATTAAACAAATATGATCGCGTAAAAAATATAAATGTGCATAAGTCCATTACTACAGATTATCTAAACAACGTTTTATAATTAGATTAAAACTGAGTAGATAACACTAATTTTGTTTTTAATCCTACAAAAATAATATGATTGATAAAATTCTATATAAATTTCAATTTATCACAAAAATCTTAAAACTTATTTTAATTTCAGCATATCCATTCATCATTCTTTTTAAAACTGGTAATAGTTTTACTAATTTCGTAAGAAGGCTTTTTAAAATCGAATATAAATGTTACGCAATAAAAATTTGATATTTTAAATTAACCAGTTCTATGGAGATACCTTTTAGAAGTCCATAGATTGTGCTGAAGTCACACAAATATGTTATTTATAATTAAAATATGAGTATTTTATAAGTTTTAATAAAAGAACATATTTTTTATTTTCTACTGCTGTTATATTATTTCTTATAAGGCGTGTGATTTTATGAAATTATATAAATATAACAACTATTACATAAAAGTTTATATTTAGAATATATTTATAACGAAATATGTATTTTTACATTTTGTGAATATATATAGTATATTGTTACTGTTTGACATGATGTTTGTTTTACATTTATATGGATTTACATAAGAACATATACTAATAGAACATACACTCCAATTAAATAACTGAATATATATTTTTTTCTTTAAAAGAATTTTCAGTCTTTTTTCATTTTTACGATAATGTATTACCATTGTAACATCAAAAAGTTTCTGATTGAACTATATCTTCATTATCTCAAGACATTGTTATTAATTTAACAATTAAAAACTGCATTTTATAAATCCGTTTTGTGCCGAAACTACCGTTTTGTGCCGAAACTAAACTTCACAGTAAACGAATCATTTTTCTGCAAATGATTTGTTTGCTGCAGAGTTGATTTCTAAGTATGAGTCTTTTTTTTTTTTTTTTTTCCAAAATAAACCTTTGAGAAAGAAATGAAAATCCTCCTCATAATTGATATAATCTTTTACCGTAGCTTTAAAAAAACTGTACTGCACTAAACTATATAAAAAAATTTAATAACTATTTCTTGAACTAAAAATTCAGAGCAACTTTATATTAATTGACCAAGTTGGCATGAGAATAGAAGAGATATAATGGTCTCGTAAAATTGAAATAAATGTGTTCTCGAGTTCTTCATCTCAGTTTTATTCGATTGTTCTGTAGAAAAAAATCAGAGCGTCAAGTGAAATTTTATTTTTCCTTTTCTATCGAATAATCTAAGTGTATTGCAATCTCTTTCAAGGAGAAATGTTAATAATGGTATCTCCTTTTTCTCTTCTCCCCCATTCCCAGCCGCCTATCTTCTCTATGCTGGAACTTAATACAGTGGCAGATTCAAAGCTTCCGAAAAAATACACCGATGAAAAACAAAATAAACAAATTCCAACACTGAAGGAAAGTCACCTCGGTTTTTTGCATTATCTGCAGAACAGAATTTCTGTGGATTTTTATAATAGAAATCCATTACTCATTGTTTCCCCCCCCCAATTACTTAAAAATAAGAAAAAGAAAACAGATTCATATCATTAAACTTATGCTGTAAGCTACACACTACAATTCAAGACTCAAATTACAGCTAAAAAAAAGACTAATCACATGTGATTAACATTAGAAAAATGTAATCTCAATTAATTTTGAATGAATTACTTAGCTCTGAACTGCGTGACACTAATTACTTTGATTATTTTAATTTACAAAGTGAAATTCGTTGGGAAATGTAAAAGATATACTGAAATAAAATTACCTCAAACACTGATATACTTTCATCTTCCTCTCAGCCAATAATTACCCAGCATACAAGCATAACAATCAACTAAAACAAAGGAATTTTCATTTATGAAATTGATGCTAAAATGTTAAAACTAATTGCATAAAAATTATTTTTAAAAATTAAAAGTTTTCAACCAAATTTATTCCGTTTAAATGGACTAATAAAAATTAAAATAGATTCAATAATTTTCAAAATTTATTTTTTTGATTGAATATGAAAAATAATATTTAATAACAATAATAATATAAGTATACCATAAAAATTTATATCTATCTTAAAATTAGTAATGAACGAAAACAGTAATAGTTATTTAAGTCATTGATTAATTAACCAGATTTTGAGTTTATGTAAAATATTAAGAAATTAAAAAGAATTTAAACTGGAATAAGAACTCTATTTCCTAAATCGTATTAATATAGAAGAGCATAGAAAAACTTCAGATAAATTTAACAGCTTATTTGCAGCGCATTTTAAACTTCAGACTGTTAGTTTTTAACTTATTTAGATAAAAGAACTTATAAAGATGTCTATATTTTTAAATTATCAATAGCACTGCTGCTATTCAAAATACTTAGCTATAAATATTACATTTGAAGAATTAAAGATTTAATTATTCAATTAAGAAAATTTTAAACAAATGGATTTTGTTTTTTTGTTATTCGAAACTGAAGAGTTTTGTATAAGTAGGAAATATAAATTTTCAAACTATACTTTTTAATTTTTTAAGGACAGTAAAAAAATAGTTAAGAGAAACAGGATGTGTTAACAATACAATTTTATTTCCAAGAATAGTCGTTTAAGTTTGCTATAAGCCTATATATTTTTCAGCTTTTAGTAATTGAATATTAGCTTATATCCTTTTAGACTCACTTTTGCATTATGCATAAGTATAAAAGAGCAAAGGGAGAAAAATTGAAAAAGATAATTGATGCATGAAGAACGAAGAAAATTCTGAAACAAACGAACGGAACTTAACCAAGAAAAATTGGATAATAAAAATAAAACTTCCAACAACTAAAGAGCTACAACATTAATTACCATAAAATTACAAAGACAAATAAGTTGTCAAGGTCAGCAGACGGAGGTTGATCACTCAAGTATAAGATTTACTCTCAATGAGTAGAACGGGATGGAAGAGTTCATTTACTTACCCGGCTAAAAATCTTTATTCATTCTTTAGATATAGAGTAGACTATGGATATTTTTATAACACAGTCCCAAAGAATACAAAAAGAACTTTATCAAGACTTTAGAGTTGGTGTTAATTTAAAAAACTTTAATTTATATCAGAAGAAAAATCTCTCTGAAATTATAATGTGAAGATATGTCACTGAAGTTATGCATCAAAAATTGTATACATTTTTTGTGTGGTTGCATAGTCTCACTTATCGGTCTGGAATGTTCTAGTATAATAAATGATTTTTTTGTGAATTTTTTCTCCCTTTTTGATGCATTGGAAATTAATATAATTCTTATATTTTTCAAATAATGATTATAGACATATGTTTAACATTATAACTGATCAGAAAGTGTTTAAAGATGCTAAAAAAGATAATTATAACATTTGCAAAGTTGAAAACAAGCGAATTTTGTCCGTGACGTTGAAAACTATGCATTTTAGATAACAGGAGAAAAGAGATCTTCAATATTATATAAGTATTAATACGCGTTTACGTTTAAATAAAATCTTTACTTAAAAACAACTGAGTTCTTCGTTATAAAAAATAAAATTAAAAACAGAATATCCATAGGAAAATTTCTACAAGAAAGCACTTCATTAAGCTAAAGGTTATTTGAAACCAGTATAGGCATTTCATATTATTAATTTTATACATGTAAATTTATCCATTATTGAAAACACAAGTATTTTTCATGCTCAAAATAGAAAAGTTTTATTCAGTGTTATCACGATTCTAAAATTAATGAGCTTGAAATGAAATATAAATTCTTTTGCAGATTTTATATTCTAGGTTGAGAAATACTGCAAAAAATACCTTTATTTCTTGTAAGGTATTTTTTGCAGTATTAAGGTATAAAATGCCTTTATTTTTTGTTTGTTTTCATAACATATATTTCTAATATATATGAGATTTATGCGGCGCAATTATGTGATATATTTAAAAAAAAGAAAAAAGAGACAATTGAATGCTTTCAATTGAAGTAATACTTTATTTGCTTTTATTTTTTTACACACATCGTTTACTAAGAACTGCGAAAAAATTGACTAATAAATAATTATTTTAGTGAAACTGGAATTCATAGTGGAATAATTGCTTTTAAAATTAATGAGGGCAGTCGTGTTGATATCATTACTTCTGCATGGAAACTGTTTGCAACGATGCTGTAAAATTAATTACAGTGCCAAGGAAATCATTTGGTCTCGAATCGCGCATCACTTAAATTAAGTTCATGCGTGGCAGTATGTTTGCAAATCTCTCTGAAGCATATAAATTGAATTTTGTCTAGTATTTCAAATATTAAAAATAAAATAATGGATAAAAGTTTATAAAATAATTACATTTTAAAGTATTAAATTAGCTCATTAATATTTCACTACATTCATAGATGTTTTGACAAGTAGCGAAAAGCTTTTTGATTTTTTAAACATCGACTTTATTTTATAATTCTTCTCCCAAGTATATGATTTATATCCAAAAAACTACATTTCATTTATTTCTTTATAAGAGTTTTATTCTTTGTTAAGTTTTAAAAATGTAATTTTCATAAGAAGTTCTACAAAAGAAATTTTCATGTTGAATTTTTGTGAAATTTAAAATGCTAAAAAATTTCTTCAGTATAAATCGATTAATAATTGACATCTTTCTATAAACTTTGTGGTGAAGTTATTAGCAATTCTATTTTCTAAGATTACAGTAAGTAAATTTTTTTAAATTAATTTTAATGATCTCAAGATAAAATCTTTCAATTTAAGTTTTAAATTAAGATTAGCTATAAGGACACTCAAAATTAGACTGCTATTAGCTCACACATTTTAAGAAAGTTATTATTTCGAGATGGTGAGATCGTTTAACATAACTGTATTTAACTCTCATGTCACTTATCAAACGTCTTGAGCATTGAAACAGGTGTTTCAGATTTGGAATCACATTTTTAATGTTTCAGCTATCGATGACAAAACATCCTTGCGCTTCTTTAATTTGGTAATGAATTCTCAATGAATTCGAAAGTAGAGTATGAAGTAAAAAAAGAGTAGAAAATAGAAAGAAAAGTAGAGCATGAGTGTTTCAATTTTTAAAATTCGTTATTATCTGTTTAAACTTAATGCAAAGAGCAATTAAAATGTCCTTCAGAAAAATTAATTACATTTGTTATTCAATAATCATTTTGAAAATAAAAATCATGAGTAGTATAAGAAATATTAATTATGCAATTTAATTCCGAAGGCAATTATATTTTTAAAATAAATAAATGATATTCATGTTTTATTACTAAAAGAGCAACACAAATGGGCAGAAAAAGTAATAAATTCAAATTGTTTAAAATTTGACATTCAATTATTTAAAATTAATTAAAGTTTAAATATACTAAAACTATTTCAAATACGCTCTTAATTGTGAATATATTAAGCGAAATAAATTCTAAAAAACTTCTTTGTCTTATTTACTAGAGGTATTTTTCAACTTTACTAAACTTTAAGAAATGTATGCCAAGAAAAGAAATGATGAATCATTTACCATTTAAAAATAAGTCTAAATTATTAATTTAATTTGCAAATGATATTTTAATCATTGGAATTACTTTTAAATTGTTATAAATTGTTTCCTGTATAGTATTTCACACAAAGTAATTATTTAATTGCAAAATGTTTTATTTAGAGCTTAAATATTTTCTTTTTTTCTGCTAATTATATTACTGGAAGCATAACAGTGAAAAAGAGACGGAAAAATAACAAATACCCAAGAAATATAATATGGTATTTTCAACTAAATGTGTTTTTGCTTTATACAACATGTGCAGACAATTTTTCATTTATGTATTGTGCAAAGTTTTTTAAAATTACTCTGTTATGTATGAATAGTGGCATTATAAACTATTAATGATTATAAATACATTTAAATAAATTTATTTCTAAATTTTAGTATATGTTCGTTTGAAAATGTTTAAAATTTTAGTCATTATCACCTTTAATTAAAAAAATTTCCTTTAACTAAAGAGTTAAAAAATTTAAATTATTTATGATGTTCATAGTGTTTTAAATATATTATAGACTTATATATTGTGATCAAAAGAATATTAGAAATTATATATAGCAATTTTATTAAATGAATATAGCATTTCAGTGATATTATTCCCATAAAATTTATGATTTAACTCAAATACGTGAACCATTATATTCTTTAAATTCAAGTACTTTTTTGATAATTATTAGAAAGATTATAGTAAGAATATAGTTTATGAATGAATCTTGAAAAAGAATTTAAAATATTTTAGCCAAACATTTTCTCAGTGAAAATTTAATTGTTTTTTTACATGTACATACACAATATTAAATTTTTACTTAATACCAAGTACGAACTAATAAAACACTCATATCAAGAAAAATTACTGAGTAAATTACGCACACACTTACCTTAGATAATTTTATAAAAATTAGATGAGTTATAAATACCAGGCTCTGTTTTTAGAAACTGTTGCATTTTGATGGGTTTTGATTTTTGGTGACCAATCCGAAAAGTAATTTTAATTTTAGTGCTAATGTTTTGAGAAGAAATCCCCATATATGATTTCCTTTGACAAATGACAGTAACGTATCATTCATCAAAACCAAAGGTTAAGTTGATAAAAACGAAACATTTTTTTAGAATCAATGGGATGCTTCCTTTTATGAATATAATTCTATATATTGATGTTTATTATAAGAGATATATTTTACCATATTTAAAGAGCGATAAAAAATGCAAAAATTGAATTTATTGGAGAATATTTTAATTAGTTTTTAAAATTTCAGATAAAAAAATCTTCACTTTTATGACAGGTCATAAATTTCAGTATTTATATGATGGATTTATATGAGAAAAATAATGTGATTCATATGATACGAGAAAAATAAATTAATAAATTGGAAAAGATGCATACTTTGCACTAAATATTGAAATACATAGCTTATATACGTTTACATTGTTCTGGTTTATTGTATGAAAGCAAATTTTTGTTTTTATTTAATTATATTTTCATGTCAAACACGTGTTAAAAGAAAGCTAACGAATTTCAAATATTGTTAAATTTTTAATACAAGCTGATTACTTCAAATTTATATTTTATTTTATTTCTTATTGCTTAAACTTTTTAAAATTTAGTTTGGAATATTTATTTTAAAATATAAAAAAAAACGTATTACATTTACATAAAATATTTCAGGCACTAATTTATGAAATAAATATTGCCTTTCGGATAAGAATTCTGTTTATATTTACCATTTTAATTTCAAGTAACGTGAAAAACGAATATTTTTATTTCGTTTCGTTACTAGACTTGATGCCCTTATGCAGATAATAAAAACCCCCCAATTATATTAATTATAAAAACATACTTAGAGTTCTATATCAACGATAAACTTCTTTCAATGTACTTTCAAAGTCATTAAATTTATTACTTTCTTCTACAGTATTCAATTTCAGGCCATTCGTTTAGGGATAACGAACATATTTTTAATAAAAAAAATAATAATTCTTTATTAATTTATTGATTTTAGAAATTTGAAGACTCCTTGAAATTTTACTTTAATGGACATTTTCCGTCCCGCAATATATTTCCGAGAAAATAATATTAATAAGATCCCATTAAAAGAGAAAAATCATTATTTTCAAAGAAAACTTCTCCTTCATACCTTTTATATTTAATTTTTTTTATCTAAATAGGATATTTTTATACATGTTGTATTTTTTTTTTTTAATTTTAAATTTCAATTATTATTTGATTACTGGGAATTGTTGATTCTTTAAAACTTTAAAAAAATCAATTTAAATGATAAACTGAAGATTTTTCATCAGTTTCTTTATTATAAATATTGTTAAATATCTTAAATTTAATAAACAATACAATTTTTGATTTTCTTATGTTACATTTAATTATCATTTCTGAACTGATCTGTGAAAATAAAGATACGACTATAAAGAAATATTAATAAGATGACACTTATAAATATTGATATGTATAAATGTTTTATTTTGTAGCCTTATTTTCAGTGATAATATCCGTTTTATTAATTTTTTGATTAAAAACTTACAAATCTATATTTGATAAAAGAAAAATCGTATGGAAAGATCAAGACTAACCGAAGTGAAATACGGTATATCTATATAAATTTAAAATAAATGAATATTTTATGGAATAAGGAAAGTCATACAAACATATAGAAAATACTTTAAAATAGAAATATTTTTACAATGAAAATCAAATCTAAAAATAATCGTGATATTTTTCATGCATTCATTTAAAAAAGAGGAATGCATGAAAAATAACGTTAAGTTCTAGTTTTGAAGTATATAAAATCTGAATATCTCAAAGAAAAATTTTCAAAAAATCAAGCTCTCTGTAAGAAAGAATTGAAGAACTGATTTGCATAAATGCTTAACGAAACAGAAACATGCAGCTTTTCAGATCTTTTATTTAGTTTTTGAATTTCTTCTGTTAGGGAAGAACAAAAATAAAAAATAAAAGATTGAAAGATATTCTTCATTGAAACAATAAACAACTTTATCAATATAGAAATTTCACAATATTATGCTTGTCTAAAAATAATTTAATAACGAAATCCTCAACTAAAGAAAACTATACTAAAAAAAAAATTCCGTATTTCAGTAAAATAACTTTCTTACTTCTGAAAAATGTCAGAGAAAGTTAATAATACTTCAAAATAATTATTGCTATACATAAAAAATATAAAATAAAGTTAGAAATTTTATGCTGAATTGCTGGCTGTATAAATGAGTATTTATTGAAGTTCAAAGATATAAATGAAGTTCAAAGAATTAAATCATGTCTTCTATAATAACTGGAAGAAAGCAAAGAAAATTAGTTAAATAATTAAAAGGATTTTTGTATAGTTATTTTTATAGTAGTATACATTGTTTTAATAGATAATTTAAATTGTATATATGGCTTACATAGTCTGAACATATTAAAAAAGGCAGTAAACAACAATAGTGCTTTAAAACATAATGTCTTAAAGAATTCGTGCTAGACAGTAAAACGTTTTAGGTATTACATAATAAATATAAACTCTAAAAGGATTAAAACATTTTAAATTAAATAAAAATTAGCTATTGATGATCCTCAACTGAAATAGATAATTTATCTTTCATTGTGATTCCATGAACAAAATTTTAAATACACAGGAATCTAAGCCATTTGTAGCTGATTACTTGATTATCATCAAATACAGAGTCCCAAAGTGCTTAGTAGTCGGAGACCAGCCATAAGATTTATTGATGCTGCAAAAATTTAGGAAATAAAAGAAGCTGTAGCTGGTTATGATTACAAGAAAACTCAGCAATCATTAAGTCCCATATGATAACGCTATGCGTACAGTACTGCTTAAAAATAAAGCTACCATTCCAGTGCTTTGCGACGAAAATTCAAGCACACACACACACATACAAATAACATATTTTTATTGATTTTATTAAGTGGGAAACAATCATGAAGTAAACATTACAAAACATGTTTGAAGATGATAAGATGAATTGATTAAGATGTTATATATATATATATATGTATAAGCCATTTTAACATACGAGGCTGCAGAATTTTAGGTTATTTAGATTAGATTTAGGCTATTGTTATGGAAAATGCTAAATTATGAAAACCATGTAATAAAACGAAAAACGTTGTGTGATATGAGTTTACCATATAATTTGTGTCAACGACATATTTCTGAAAAGTAAAAATAGACTTTGAATTTTGTATTGCCACATTGATGGGTGTATGGGATTCCTATATATTTTGGAATTGTGTCCGTCTCAAGTAAGTCTAAAAAATACCTGATGACAATTAAGAATCTTATGCAAGTTGGCGTGTCTCCTGATTCTGCTACAACACACCTGAAAAGTATCTTTAACTCATCGCTTGGTGAGAAATCTTTGCTGAGTTTTCATTTCCGTCAGAACGGTTCTCAGAAATGATCTCTTGCAAGCTGTAAAACCATGTTTTTCACTATAAAAGAATATTCGTTCAATTCTAACCTTTTTTTAAATAACAAGAAAAAGAACGTTTCTTTTCTTACTTTCTGTTTGCACATTTGTTAGAATGAGTGCTTAGGATTCTTACAGACTTCCTTCTTTATAACTTGTGAATATAGTCCTCTGAAAAAGCCCTCCTTGCAGTATATGCAGAGCGTCAATTTTTTTGCAACAGACTGAGTATAGGAGGCATCTGTCGGAAGTTGACGAATGCCTGGGCTCTCCTATCATCAAACTTTTTTTTAAGTATTTACTTATTGTGGGATTACATAAAATTGCATGCTTATTGCAATCATCAAATCTATAAGAGCATTTATACTTTTTTTTCTACAAAACTACTTTTTTTTACTCTCATGTCCATGATTTAAGGATAATTCAGAATCACACTTAAATTGAATTCTAAAATAAAAATCTCACATGTAGAATTATCACACACACCTTGAAGAATATATGGAAATTACAAGAAACCTCCAGATGGCGCCGATAGTACGTCACAATGGCGAGAGTTAAGAGAGGGGTATATAAGGAATGGTTGCAAAGAATTAAAATTGTTCACAATGGTTTTAAAATCCTTTCAGTGCAATAACCGCATAGTTATGGCACAAAGGAAGCATTTGGATCATGTTTTACGTGATAGAATTATCAGTTGTCTAACTTGGAATTGCCCGGAGCGTCATCTCCAGGCTTTGGCAACGGTTCCAAGATGATGGTAATGGGAGTAGACGTTACAGGACAGGTCGCCCTCGACCTACAACGCCGAATGAGGACTGGCATTTGGCAGTTACTGCCAAAAGAAACAGACGGAGCACAGCATTAGACTTTTCTCGTCAGCTCTCTTCACTTCAACAGTTTCAAGGTGTACAGACACTTAGGGTGCATTAGGCTATATTCTTGTAAGCCTGTCAGATGTGTTCCATTTTTTTTTCCACACATTTCCATTCCCACTTTCCGCAACTCCCTGTCGCCTGCGGTTAGTCTGGAGTAGAGAGCATGGATTGTAGATACCGCAACAGTTGTTATGTGTGACATTTTCCGACGAGTCTAGGTCTGATTCTCGCCGGACTTTCATATGAAGAGAGCCAGGTACCTTGAACGATACCGTTACGGTGGTGCAGGATTGCTCGTTTGGGGAGAAATTATTCTTGTTTCCAGATCTAACTTGCATGTTCAGAATGTAAGTATGACCGGCCACATCTATCAGGATGTCATTCTAAAACAACATGTACGTTTGTTTCGGGGCGCCATGGGTGCAGAATTTCGGTTTGTGGATGACAATGCCAGTCCTAACTGTACAAACATTGTATACGAAGGCCTTCAATAAGAAGATATCACCCTTATGGACTGGCCAGCATACTCACCGGACTTGAATCCAATAGAGCATGAGTGGGACAGGTAGACCGACGAATTGCAGCCCATCAACGTCTTCTCAGTTATCTACCGGAACTTCGGAGAGCATATCTTGATGAGTGGTGTAATATTTCCCAAGATCAGATCGATAATTTGATACTCAGCATGCCTAGGTGTTGTACGGCCTGTATTGTATCGTCTGGGGGACATACTAAGTATTAACCATCATATCAACCATGTTATATTGGTTTTTGTAAATAGGTTCTTTTTTAAAATTTGCTCCAGGGAGTAAAAATTGCAATTTTTATTAATGATGTCAAACATATAGCACTTTTTTTTTGTTTTTGATCTTTACCTTTTGCTTAGTAAATAGACTTTACAATAAGTCACATTTGTTTTGCTTCTGTCTCTTTCTTTGGTTGAACTTGCATTATCCTTAATTCAGGGACACGAGTGTACTTTTCTTAGATATAATCTGTAGAATTATGCCCATAATATTGTTCAATAGCAAGTTGCATTGTTGGAATTGGGTAACATTTTCAGCTTTTGCTGAGAATGACATCAAATGTTTCCACTCATTAGTTGCAAGGCTCATTACCCCTTTTTTTATCAGATGAAGTTGTTCAGTTTTGAAATTATTTTAAAATTTCATTAAAATTCTATGTTATATCAACTTGCATCATTTTTTACAGCTCTGTCCATATTGTTCTTCAATTTATTGATTTTTAATGTTAACGCGACTTTCGGATCAACCTGCACATAAAGAAAATATTGTCAACATTCTATTTTTAAAAGTATTTTCCATCTAAGAAAATCAAATTTTTCATTATTCACTTTCAATTATTTCATAGAATATAAAATTATTCATCATTTTGATAGATGAAAATTATGTATGTAATTATAAAGAAAAAAATCAGCGATACATTGATTCTGAACTTCGAATAGAATGTTTTCCAAATATTACGGATAAATTCAATACATATTTTATAAAAAAAATATGTAGAATCCCTGGAGAGAACGAGATTTGTAAGTATTCAAATAATTCTATCTAATGCAATGACATTTATTTGCGGGAAGAATAATCAGAAAAGTTTTATTAATATAAAAATAGAGAACATGTAAAGAAAGAGTGGAAGTTAGCTTCATGAGAAAAACAACAAATAAAAAAAAGAGTAGGGTTATACCTTTAAACCTCTAGAAGATTAAAATTAATTTAATAAAAAAATGTATAATTTAAGAGCATTATCTACTTTTATTTTAACAGAATCGATCAAATATTTCATGCGGAAGTAAATAGGAGACATTTTTCATGCTGCCACATTTTTACCTCTAAGAAAGCACATTTTATAGAATTTAAATAATTTTTATATCATAATTCAGCTTCCATTATTCATTGTTGTATAAAATAAATGCAAATATGTGGTGAAGGCGAAATATTATTTTATTACTAAATTTTAGATTACAAAATATAACTAAAATTTAATTTAAGAACCTTTTCCGATCAATTTTATTGTTATACCTTTCATAGCTAAAATGAAAAGAGGGTATAAACTTTATTAATATTCATGTATTAAATCAAACCTCAGAAAATCTGTGATAAAGGACATTATTGTAAACGAAATAATATTCATTTAAAATCGTAATAGTTTGAATTTTATTGTTACGATTTTAATGTTTCAATATCTTCTCTAGCAATTTATACACGCATTTTGTTGCAATTAATAAAAATATTAACATATTATTGCTAGTTTTCATATTTTAAGAAGTGTAAATGGAAGAGAAATGGGGCTTTATCCTGTTGAAATAACTTCTTTCTAATAAAGGAACTAAAAATTAACTTTCAAATGTTTCTAATAGTTTCCTGGTGTTTAAATGAGCTTATAATTCATGAAAAAATTTGCTATTGATGAAAAAATACATTAAATCAAATTATTTTATTATTATTATTATTGGACTCCTTTAATTAAGATGTGTTTAAAAATATTCCTAATTTGCATCAGAATCATCGTGCCATTTAACGCTAAACTTTTATAACCAGAAAATACTATGTTAAAATGTTAAGAATAATCACATTTGTTCAGAATGTAAAATTTACTATATTTATTTTAATATGAAAATATAAATGCAAAAGCCTTAAAATAGCTAAGAAAAAATAGCTATTTTAACATGCGTCTATTATAAGTTTTTGTTTTTCTTCGTATATCTAATATTTTACATCTACATTGTAACAATTTAGGAAATCATTTTAATGTAAGTATGTTTAATCATAACTATAGACATGCTAACTATAAACTAAGAAACTCTTTTAACAGCATTGGTTTTTCCTAAATTATGTACATTTTATGTAAAAATACATTGCCAGCTTAAATCAACATTTCTCAGATATTATTTCTCAATTCATTGCTTTTCTCTCTCTTTCATAGAATATAAAATATATAAACTTTATATGCTCCAAATGGTAATGATAAAAGAGTTTTGAGTAATTTCACCTTTTAAATATGAAGGGTTAAATTTGAAAATCCTTTATATATATATATATATATATATATATATATATATATATATATATATATATATACACACAAAAATATATATATATATATATATATATATATATACACACACACATATATATATATATATATATATATATATATATATATAACTTTATTTCAATAAAAATATTAAATTATAAATATATATCTAAAATCCATATAATAAATGAAGATTAAATAAGAGAGCTGTGTTTTGACATTACTATAAATTTAACAACATTTTTATACAACATAGAGAGTAAATTTCTTTAAGAAACTTCCCTTAAAATAAACATACCAGTGCTTTTTATCCTTAAGACTTTAAAGTTTTTTCTTTCATCAACAGATAGGAGATATAAGGAATTTAGAGTTTACTTTCTACTCTTTTATGGGGCTCACACAGGACATTTCTTTTTGTGTGATATTTTTTCCTTCAAGAAAAAAATTCAACAAGTTGCGCAAAAGCTGTTTCTATGAATTTAAGCCATTTTATGATTACTTTTTAACCATTGCTCTTTTCAAGATGTCCTTTCGTTTCAAGCAAAAAAGCATTTTTTAAAAGAAATTCTATTATCAGGTTGTTATCATCTAGAAAAACAGTACATTTTGAAAATCCTTTTTTTTTATTTACATATTTTTGCTGGTCTTAAATGCATGTAAATCAACAAAATTCTTTTTTTTGACTTTTTACTTAAAATGCCAAGTTCATAAATGAGAAGAATTTCGAGAATTATATATGTTATCATGAAGAAAAAAGAGTAAAAATTTGTGAAATTAATTAGCTTTTTATTTGAGAGATAATTAATCCTATTAAGATTATGCGTTCTGAAGCGCTTTTCTAAATATCTCATTTGGATTTTTAATTTATTGTGAACTATAGCTTAATTTAATTTTTGTCTCCACGATATTAACGCCAAGAAAATTTAATTATCTAAAGCTGTGTGTTTTATTGAAAGTATCGTGAAAAGAAAACAAATTTTTAAGCTTTTATGCCCAAGTGGTTCAACATTTACTTTTTGAAATGGAGCTCTTATTATTCTGATTACAGAATTTAGTCACAAATTCTTCAAAAAGTGTCCAACCATTAGTTTATCTGAAATGAAAAACAGTATTTATATAATGCGTACGCATCATTAAAATGAATTAATAATAATCTTTTATAGAATTTTTGCTGACTTTAATTAATGAAAACTCATAAAATTGTGTAATTTAATTATCTAATAGAAACATTTTATACTTTGTTTTATCCAGTATTAGAAAAAAAAAACTGATGAAGTAATAGGTCAATAAAATTTCTCGGGACTCTTTTTATGGCTCTGAAAAGAATCCGTTAAACGCATTTCTAGAGAGATTTATTGCTACTTTTACTGAATATTTACAAGTAATTCAGTTATTTAAAGTTAAAGTTACAATACATTTAAATTAGCATATTAAGATTTATTTGATGTATGATTTTAAAATCATCATCAAATTCAACATTTAATTAACATTTCAAATTCTCATTATAAAACATAAACAAACTTTACTATTTTTTGAAATGAAAAATTAAATTAATGCTTTGAAATGCATAAATTGGTTAAGTAAATACAAACGCAGATGATAACATTCATAAAAATGCGAAGAAGTTTAATATTACATATAAAGAATAATAGCTCTTATGAAATTGTACATTTAATATTAGTATAGTAGGATAATATATAGAATAAAATAATGTATAAATTTTCATTATACATTATTTTATTCTTACATTATTTTATTCTTTTTATGTAGTAAGTGAAAAATATGAATAAAATTAAATAAGTATTCTTAGTTATACTTATCATGCCTTTTGTAACTTATTAAATTGAATATTTATTACTAATATGTAAAAAGATAATATGTTCTTAAAAAATAATGTAAAAAGATGA
The DNA here is from genome assembly GCA_030067965.1 of Latrodectus elegans. NCBI lineage: Eukaryota > Metazoa > Arthropoda > Arachnida > Araneae > Theridiidae > Latrodectus > Latrodectus elegans. The sequence goes on from CM057809.1 coordinate 60,175,820, forward strand.
TTTTCTTCTCATTTTTCCACACATTGTTAAACTATAGGTTATTTATAAAGAAAAATTATTGCATTTATTTCACTATCTAATAAGAAAAGACAACAAATATTTCTTATTTAACAGGATTATAAATTCGAATTATTCACTGGCATGCTTTTATATTTTACATTGATTTTCCTTTTCTTGTGAATTTTAAGATAATATTAATTAAAATTTTAAATAAGGTCCTTTTCTTTTTATCTTTTTATCCTATCTTTTTCTTTTTTATTTTCTTTTTACCTTTTTATTTTATCTTTTTCTTTTGTTTTCATTACAACAGTTTTTTTAGATGCATACGTTAATAAAACAATTTTACATTAAATTAAAAGTTAACAATAATTATTTAAAATTTTGTGTTTCTCCTTTCTTTGAGGAGCATAATAATATCCATTAGTTTTAAATACCACTTTATTAGTATGTGATTTGTGTGTAAACTACATATCTTTATTTTTAATAAAAATGTTCCACTTAATTTTTCTTTTTAATTCAATACTTCTAAACAATTTTTATATTAATAAGAAGACAATATTACGTGAATTTAATATTTTAAAGGATAATTTATTAAATTATTCATCACTATGCGTGACTTTGGTCAATTTTTGATATTTTGGCATTCGATTTTGGCAGAAGAAATTTTGGATGTACTCCAATGCAACTTTGTCTACAGTTCTTCTTTTATCTGCTCATGAAAGGCTTCTTTTTTATAATTTAATTAGAACAGGAGCTAAATTATTATTTTAATTCATCGTAATATTTATTTCATTTAAATTTATTTAAAATGTGTATTAAAAAACTACAAAATCGAACAATTTTTAGGTATTTTAATGCAAAAATGAAAGGTTTTTTTTGTATTTATTTAGGATATACTTTTTGTCCACATTTAAGAAAGCATTTTTAAAAATTACAGAAAAACTTTCGTGGTTTAACAAAAGACAAATTCAAATTATTTTGATCAGAAACTTATATAGTGGATGTTTATTTATGGTTCATGATAAAGTAAACATAATAATTATTTTTGTATCATGTAATGGTTCAAAATTCAAAGATCATACAGAATAGTAGATCACACAGAATAGTTTTACAACCTATTCTGTGTGATCTACCTTATTCATATGATATGAATTATTAAAGTGTGATATGTAAATTTGCATTTAAGTGACTTTCATTTATGTCTTTATGAAAAAATTTCTTAAACTTAGCCCTATATAATTCACTTATATATTTTACTTGATTGTATTCTATTTTAGTTTGAGAGTTATAGTGATTATAGGCGAATGCAAACATACCTATGTATGTAATATTGCTAAACAATAATCTTATTTTGAAATAGTCCTCTAAGCACAATAATTTGGAATTAATATTTGGGAATTAAATTCCTCTTTCTTTTACATGCATTATCTAAGAACATGAAAATATTGCTTCTTTTATTAATTCACTAAGTGCCCAGTTTCTCATTTTTCTCTTACATTTGTAGCCTAAATTATATTTACTCAAGAAATTATCCATATTTTACATCGTAGTAATTCATTATTATAAATAATGCCCATTTTTATACTAAAAATGAGAATGAAATTTATAGGTGGACATTATATGACAAATATAAAAATTAAGTATTTAAAAATATAGAAAATCTGACATATTCCATTCCTACATTGCTAAAAAATTATATTCTTACATGTACGTAAATTAACGTTTTAAAAGATGGCATAATTTATGGATTTAAGGATTATCTTTATTGAATAATATAAAACGTTAATCATATTCTTCTTCCTCTATATTTTCAGCCATGCCATCCAATTCTGTTACAAGTTTTTGATTCATAAATAAATTATATTTTTCTATTCCATTTAAATTTTTAGGTATTTTATAATTGTAAATAACTTTTATTTACAAATATAGAATTTTTTGAATTATATCAAGTTTAATGCCTGACAAACTTCGCTTCCTTCTGTAAATGATTCTTTACTTTGTAACACCCACGTCTTCTATTGTCTAAATATCTCAGTATATACATCTAAAAGCCGAACTAATAGCTTTAATTCGGAAATAATCTATGTCATGTTTCTGAACAGTCTTTTATCGATTTCGCCTTACTGTCCTTAATGTGGGGTCTGAATATCACATTACATTTTGGGTACTTTAAAGCACTAAGATACTTTAGTCAAGTACATCTTACAAGTACTTTTACATCTCTGTCATTCTTCCATCTTTTCTTGTAACATGAATGAAAGTGCTATTTAAGAAATAACATTTTAACACCCTTATCTTATTAAAATTAACTAATGGTTTTGATTTTTTACTGTTCTCTAACCAGGAAAGCGCTTTTGTGAAATAAGATTATTCGCAACCTATTGTTTTCATGTGAACTGTATTTGTTCCGTTCATACCCATTATTTTATTTCCTATCATACATAAAATATTATTGTTGTTTCATCAATATTTACAATTTGTGATAGTAAATAATGTTTCATCTTCATTGGTAAAAACATACTTTTAGAAATTAGTAAATTTTTTTGTCCCGGAATTCATTAAGAAACATTCTTTATTTCTTCATACAATTAAACTCTTAGAACTTGTACTAACTGTTCCATATCATAAACTACTTACATCATGATTTACTTTAACGTTTTCCTTATGCCTTATCCGTATGCGATATATTTAATCTACTTTAGGATAAATAAACGTATGCCAGTCATTTTGTTTACCTTTTAATGAAAACATTCGTATTATACATTTGGCAAATTCAATATCATGATTTCATTTTCCCTTATTCACATGTGAAACTTTTATCAGCATTAATCACTCTAACTGTTTAGTATTTTTATTTTCTTACATGAATTTGCTTGCGAAATCAGCACTTTACTTATTTCGCCTGGCTAGACCAAAGTTTATAACTAAAAAAAAAAAAAAAAAAAAAATACTAAATCAAAAGAACAGAGTAAAATATCTTTAAAAATTGATAACATTTGACTATTATTTCAATCCGGTCAGAATTGTATTCTCGCCTAAAATTGAGTAATTTTTTCCGGAAATTTAAAATAACATTCCTGAACACACAAGTATTGAATATAATCCACTCTGTTTGCTGAATTATTTACTTCCTCCAGCATTTCTCCCAAACTCTTATTACTGTTATCGTTTGTTAATTTTGTATATCATTTTTTGAAAACCCGAAAAATTTTCGAAAGAATGATTTAAAAAAAAATAAGATAATCAAGCACGAGTATTATAGTTTTCTTCATAAAGGGTACCCGTTATCCAGAGAACATATCTAAAAATTAAAAAGAAAAATATATGTGCAACTGTTTTACACTGGATTATGTAATTTTACTCAGTTATGATACTTACTACATATAATGTACCTTAAAACTCTTGTTTTGACTAAAGAATTTAATATTTTAGTTGTTCTTATTTATGTGTAAACAAAATACATCTTTTTGAAATATGACATTCTTCAGAGATCAATATACCATCTCGACACCAAATACAAAATAGGTTTCTTAACTACTTGGAAAAAAACGATGGTGAAGTTTGTTTGCTTATAACAATTTTAAAATGCAGTCAGTAGTTAATATAGTAGCGTTTTTGATAAAAAAAGAAAATATGCTAAAAGTAACATAATTTATAGTTAATAACATAAAAAAGGAAAGGCAAAAAATATTTATTTCCAAAAGTCACAAATAAGATTTAAAAAATGTGACGTTTTTTAGTTTTTACTGCAGAGGAAATTTTGTCTTTAAGCGCAGAAAGAACTTTAAAATGCAGTATCTCGTCCACCTAGTTGACCATAGCGGCAATGATTTTGGATAAAAAGGTAAGTAAAAGTTTTAAGGGACATTCCAAGTATTCACTGATTTAAAAATGCAGATCACATCATCATTGTGTATATTACTTGTAAACTTTTTTAGTTTCACAAATCTAATGTTGCAACCGATCATCAGTAATACAGAAGCCCAAGCAAACCTCCGTAATAATACTCTGTCTATTAATGTATAGAAAATCGTGATTAAAAATGTAAAATTTTGTTTTAACAATTCTTATAAGTAAAAGGTTAACATCAGAGAAAATAATTATAGATATTTCGTCTGCAATTGTGTTAAAAAGACTTAGTGATATCCATTTTTGAATATAACAGAGCATGAATGTTACAAAAAAGTTGACCAATTCAAAAAGATTGAAAATGTTTTTGAAAACATTCACCACTTCTGTTTTGATGTCATTTAACAATTTTAACAGACATATTGATTTAATAATGGTATTTTAACAAAATATGTATTACCATCATACAGTGACTGAGAAATTTAACAATTATTCCTTCAACACTTTGCTGAAGAAATGATCATTATTTGTTTTTATTCTCATAGCATATAGCCTTGCTTCCCAGATGTAACATCTCCTCCATGTCAATTTTTGTGTTTTGAACAGTTTGAAGTACATCTCATTGATTTTAAGGAATAACTAATCACGAGTTGTGATTAACATCCCTAACAACAAACTATGTTCATTCATAAAGTTGAGCCCAAAATAGAAAGTTTAGTCCTGGAAAATAGTGATTAAAATTTGAATAACAGATGTCTTCACAAGAGAAGTGATTATATTGGATAAAATACTAATCTGTACTAAAATTAATTTTTTCCATCATTTTTTTCTTTTTAACTATTTGTGATTAATAATTGTGAAATTTGTTTGCTTATTATAGCTTTACATTGTAGTCCATAGTTAATGTAGTAGCGTTTGATAAAGAGGAAAATATACCAAAACTAATAAACATGTGTCTATCATTTAATTTTGGTATTAAATTTCTTTACCATTTCTTTTTCTTGTGTTGTTATAAGATTCTGTGCCAAACTAACATCTGAATATAGTAAACAACCCTTCTCAGAGCTCAAAATACCATCAAGTTAATAAACACTTTCTGTAAAATTGAAGAAATTGTTTGTCATTCAAAGTATTGTATCGATACGATGTGCGTTGATATTTTAAAATAAAAAATCAATTTCAATATACTTATTAGGCTCTTTTTTATGCAAAAATTGTTAACACTCAGCTTAAGAAATATATTCCTATGAGTAGAAGACATTAATCGTTAAAGACAGCAAAGATGAATCTTGACGTTATTAATTAGTTTTGAACTTCAATAAAATTACTTCAGCATGGAAAGGATAATGTATATATTCCTATCCTTTAAGTTATCCTATTTTAATACTTTTTAAGGAAATACTTTACAAAAGTGATGTTACTAATATAATGTTTATAGCAGGATAATGTAGTTTTCACAAACTAGATTTGTGTGAAAATAGCGTTTGTATGCAAAGAATAACTTAGAATTAAAGTTCAATTTTAATTTCATTTTTAATTTAATTTCTTATTAAATTTCCTTGCTTCCTAAGTTGTTCGTCATTTAGTTTTCAGACAGGAAAAAAGTAAAAATATGCCTTTTTTATCTTAAGTATCACAATATATGATGCTTTAACATTTAATAGTTTGCTGATGAAATTACTTTATATATTTTATTTTAAAATTTAATGTTGTATTTTTTATTTAAACAAAAAATATTAATTGAAAAATACAAAAACTTAAGTATATCGCTAAATAATTAATATTATTACTCTATAAATTAATAATCAGTCTACTTAATTCAAGTAAAAGCAACAACTCATTTTAAATTTTAGTTTACTTCATTTAATAAGCATTTCATTTTGTTCATATTTATTATTCAATTTTTAAAACTAAATAATAATATTTTTGCAAATTAAGAAAGGCTTTTAAGCAATTAAATTCCACTTTTAAACTTTTGACAGTATGTAAATGCTTTTTTGGAACATATATGCCCTATACTGAAAATTCCATGTTTTCAGGTAATGAAAAAAAAAGATATAAATATTTTTCTGGTTGAAATTGTATTTTATTTGGTAGCGATATGCTAAGGTACAAAATATTTAATTGAAAATATAAAAATGTAATGCTCGATGATAGGAACCTTTTATTTATCAATTGACTTTTAAATGATTATTTGAACTGTCATCCTCATTGAAGATACTCAAACATTTAATTGAAGGAAATGTGATTATGTAAATGAATCCAATAACTATTTAGAATAATAAAACTGAATTATTATGTAATAAATATTAAAGTTGTGAGAGCTTCAGTTACAGATTCAGCTTATAATTATGTGCAAGTATAATTAAACTTTTAATTATTCTACTGAGAAATAAAAATTTATATCCTAAGAATATTCTGTTGATATATATATATATATATATATAATATAACATGCATTCACTATATGAATGAAGATTTTTTTCTGCCGTAGTTTCAATGTTGTTGATTCATATGAATAAACGCAGATCAAATGTGAACAAACCATATTCCATGTGTTAGATTGTATAAAATGAATATTAATGTCTGATGTTATTTGAAAGTGTACCATTCAACACTATTTTTCCTTTTAAAATAACTATCAAAATCTTCGACAACTATTTAAAAATATTTTTAATACGTTACACATTACATACAGTCATAAATAAGTAAGCCAAATTCTACAAATGAATTTGCAAATATTATATAAACTACTGTAAAAAAATTTACCTTTTAAATTATTTATAAATTTTACAACTTACCTAAATCAACATCTTCTATGAATATGAAACAGACCACAACAGTCTTTCATATTCTAAAAGGGAAGGAAGTCTAAATTGCTCTCTAGAATTAAATAAAATGTTCCTTAATTTAGCATATTAGAGTTTGCAACGCACTACTTGAATTCATTCTGCTCTTCAAGACTCTCTCTTTCTCTACATCAATAGTAAATTGAATAAGACCCATCTCAATTAAGGAATAAAATTTATTCTACTTAAAACCTCTAAATCTGGATTTTGTAAGTATGTTTGCTACAAAGCATATGTTAGTAGTCCTTCTCGCTTGAAGTCTATATTGCTCTCTGTATATATTGAAGACATGAAAATTTCTGATTTTAATTGGCAATCAGTTGGCAATCCAGTAGAAAGATTTATTCAATGAATGAATTGACAAAATTAATCTGATATCAATAGCCTACCTAACTTCATAAACTTAGTCCTCTAACGAGGCTCATTAATTCAATTCAAAAATTCTAAGTACCAAAATAAAAAGTAAAGACAGGTTAAATATCAAAAATTATTCCTAATTAAAAGGTTTTCAGTATTTTCTTCATGTTAAACTAATGAATAGGCTATTTAATTTTGTTGGTTTTTATATGAATACGCTATCATTTGTGGTGTATTATTTGTGTTAAGTTTTATCGTAATGAAAAATTAATTTTTAAATAGTGTTACTCTTCAAGACATTTTTGTTGAATTCAAATATTTAGCTACTTAAAATAATAAATATTCTAATTTTTCATTTTTTTTCGTATCAAATAGATTTATATAACAAATTATTTTCTCCTAACGAATTTATTTGGACTCATATAATGAATTATTTATGTATCCTTTTTATTCAGATAATTTACTTCAAACTTCTCCTGTGTTAACCAATTTGTCTTGATTTAAAACAATTTTGAATAAAGTAACTATGTAGTATAAAATTTCACATTTGTTCTAATTAAACATGAAGAAAACATAGAAATTAATATGATGTAAAACAATATTTTTTTATTAAATAATGTAAAAATATTTGAGTTTTCTATATAAACCAATATAAAATTACTAACCAAACAGAAGTTAGTTCGACAATCAGGATGACAATCAATACTTTTATACTTTAAAGATACTATTTGTAACTTCAAAGATGAAAGTAGAAAATATAATACAATCTAAATATTATCTTAATACATTAGAAATATTAAGTATTTTTAAAATATATTAATTGCATATATTAATATGTGGTTATTTGGAATACTTAACATATTTATTCTAGTTTCGGTACAACTAAATATATTTGATAAAAAATACTTGTGACAAGAGCATGATAAAAAGTAGAATTCGAATATTTCTTTCCTCTAGTGTATGCAGAATAATGAATGTTACAAACAGATATATATATATATATATATATATATATATATATATATATATATATATATATATATATTATATATATATATATATATATATATATATATATATATATATAATATATATATATATATATATATATATATATATATATATATATATATATATATTATTGGTAAAAAATATCGAATATTTTTGTATGAGATTAATCTTTTCAAGAGTAAGCTTCCCACAGCTACAAGAGATTAAAGAGGCATGATGATAAAAAATAGATAAAGTTATCTATTTTTTTTTATGCAATCTTAATGGGCTAAATTAGATCCGTATGAAAGTAATACTATAAAGAAAATTAATTACATTTGTAAATCAATTATATTTTTCTGAATACATTATGAACCGAACTCTGAACAACTGATCATAGCTGAACTTCAAAGATAAAAAGTTAAACTCTTACCAATATTCTAAACAAAAAAAAAAAGATTTAATTTATAGAATTTAAAGTTTAATTTGTGTTATGTACGGAAATATAGACATGCGGATATATGCCAGTACAAATCTTAGAGTTAATAAAATACTAACTTTAAATTATATAATTTTATGATGCTCTATTAAACACATTCATATATACATCATATGAATCATTTATTCACCGAAACTGCTATTATTCATATTTCTTTTCTAATTTAATCGTTTTAATGTGAGCATTGATGAAGATTGTCACAATTCACTTAAACAATAATTATAAAATATACGATAGTCTGACATTACACATCCAATTAATTAAAAATAAAATATAATTCTTCAAAAATAAAATTTATACTTATATTGTTTTGATTACACTGAATAAGAACTTGTTGCAGCAACATATACATTCCTTATTCAAACATCACTTATACTGAAGGAAACTGAAACTGCTACAAGATGATAACTTGCTATTTATGCGAAATTTTCTCAACAGGATGAATATGGTGTGGTATGCAATGATATGCTTTTCAATTCCCTCATATAGAATGGCCAATTTGTTAAAATAAAACTGTTACTCCTAAGGTTATTCATTCACAAATTACATTTGAACGTTGTTTTTTAGTAAAAATTTATGGTACTTTGTGTAAGAAGGAGAAATACTTACCATCACATTTCTGATTATAATAGAGGTTGAATTGAGGGATTGTGTTTTTTTGTATCACAGTATTTCTGCTCCCATCGACTGAGATCCCGCGGCTATTTTCAGAATATGGAATCGATGAGTTCATGAAACATGCAGAACACCAGGTTGGATTTCAGAGGCATTTTGTAAATAACACACTAGAAAATAGACATATTATCAACATAGTCTTAATGGATTGTTCAACCATTCCTTATTTCAAAGGATAGTCTATATGACAATAAATACCCAAACAGTTTAATATTTTCGACAGCATTGCCAGTCAACTAGACGGCCGTGGCTTACGTTACATATAACGCTATATCACAGCATCGAAGACAAGAGAGTATGTTCAGTGATGGGATCAACAACGAATATATATAAGTAGGAATCATGCTTTCAGTGAATAATATTTCTATTTGTATCATCATGATAGTCACAGCCGTGTTTATCGGCATCGTGAAGAATACACTTTGAAGAGTACTTCAATATCATCATACTGGTCAATCTCTTGAAGTGATGGTATGCCACTGGTATTCACCAGTGGATCGATGCTTTAGGGATAGAAAGAAAAGCCACTGGATTCACGTATTGATCACACAGACAGTATATGTACAGTGTTTTTTATATTACTCTTTTGTAAGGGACTATATCTCTGTACTTTATTTGAACCCTGTAAAAGTAGGTAGGATATATTTCAGTATATAGTACTCAATAGCATATTTCTGGTATTTCACGGGTCATCCTTGTTATTTTTCTATCTATCTAACCCTATATATATGCACTCACAGAAAACATTTGGCTGCTGCACATGGCCACTTGGTCGCACATTCTTCAAATTTGTCACCAATAAAAAGCATTGGATAAATGGTTACCAAATGACTATTTTGTCACCACATAACAGCCATTGGGGTCAATGAATTGCGACTTCATGTTAAAGCTGCATAGACGGCAGTAACTGTAAATGTGATCTTATCTTTTTTAGACTCAATGTCCAAGCATGTAAGATTGCTGACAGAAATTTTTGTTATAAGTACTAATTTATCAGGCTCTATGCTTTCGTAATTTTTAAAAATTTAACCTCATTATTTTTCTAGTATATATAGTATTCAATAAATATTATGTCCAGTTAATTTCTTCCTGTTGTAACAATTTTAATGACCAGTAGTGTGCAATAGATAAATGTAAGCGAATTATGAAATCACCATGACTTGCCATAAGACACGTCAATCAATGAGTGCTGACGTCTTTGTATAGCCGCATATGTTTACCAAGAACAGTACTCGCTTCTTTCTTCCAAATAAATGTGTTACAAAATTGTATACTATTTTTGTCTATATTATGTTTTCAAGAATATTATAAAGTAGATAATCTCAAATAAAATTTTCTTTATATCGAAATAAGGAATATTTCTTAAAAAGTGAGCTTTATCAATCTTTTTAATTTTGCTATTAAAGATATGATTTCTCATGAAAATGAAAGATAATTAATTAAATTATTGCACAATTTAAGATATATTATTATGTTTTTCAATACAAATGCGAAGAGAGAAAAATATATTAAAATGTAATTCCTTTATGAATATCTGAATATTTCCTAAAATTTATGCCATTTAATTAAGTGAAAAACAGCAGCTCTATGTCACTGCCGATCAAAGATGATTAAATCAAAATGAAAGAGAGAGAGTAATTCTTTATACAAACTCTCAAATCACTAATTAGTAATGAATATTATATTTTTATCATCTAGGAATTTAAATGAAATTAAATTGAGCTATTAAAAAGTCTAATCATAAGAAATCGGAAAATTTAATTGACAGCGCTGAAAATAAAACATGTGAATTGATGAAATGTAACACTTTTACTCTTATATGTGATATTAAGAACATTGATTCCAAGTGATCAGAGGGAAGTTTAATCAAGTGTTCAGAGAGGTAATTTGAAATAACACTTTGTATCATACATTTATTATAGATATTTTGAAGTCAGTGAAGGAACTGTACTTTTCACATCTTCACAAAAACCATAATCATCATAGCCAAAACAGTCTGAATTCCATTAAGGTCAGGACATGCATTTTGTCAGTGATATTTTTAGATGGTCTAATCAGAGATACATTGTCCAAAACGACGTAAGTTGAAGAACCCAATTTTCACCATTAAATAATAGTGCACAAATAGTAGAGTATATTTTCCCAATTTTATTGATTTTATGTAAAACATTTCAGATAACAGCTCTTATAGTTGCACTCTACAAAAAGTTTCCTCAACGAGCAATGAAATTTACTGAATAACCTTTCTCCATGAATCCGCCATGTACAATATTGAATAAACAGAAGTATTAGTTCGTTAGCCATGCCAAGAGCTTTGGAAGTGGTCTGTTCGACAAAATTGAATTTTTTCCCTTCAGTGAATAAAACGAATTATTATTCATCGTTCCACGTCATGTGTTTTTTAGCTCATTCAAAGTGCTGAAATTTACGATGTTTATTCAAGGGTGGCTTTTTCATCCTATTAGCAAACTTTAAATTATCATGTGAGTGGTAACCCGAATTCATTTTTTAATTTTTTCGATGACTTTTCCAATTTTTGTTATAAAGTTTTGTTCAGATCATTTAACTTAAACTTCCAATCACATTTCTTCAGTAGAAGATTGTTACTTTTGTGTTTCAAAAATGCAAAAATGTGTATTTATGAAAATTGAAAATTTTACTTATCCTCCGTTGTGATATAATCCCATAGCAGTGCTGAGAGCGCCATCTGTAAACAAGAAATACTTAGTTGATGATTTGTATCGAATGTAAAAACACGATCATTTCATTCTTTTACATCCGTATTAAATTAATAAGTTTACGAGAAAAAATTTGCGCTTTCTTTAAAACATTATTTTTCCAGTTTCTTTTCTAATAACATTCTTTATATTTTAGTAAAGAATATTTGTTTTCAATGAAGTTCGATCATAACGGTAGCTAGGGTTGCAATTGAATGATTAGTGCTCTAACCATCTGCTCAAGAATACATAACTTTGACTCAATTTTCAGACGTCAGACATCGAGTACAAAAATGACCACAGAGTCAAGACCAACTATAAAAGTTAGACACAATATGAATATGACTCTCATATAGTATCGCCTGTTGTGAAAGACGACGTTTCTGTTTAATTAACGAACAAAATTTGAGATTTCTTTTTTTTTTTTTTTAATTTCTATTTGTTAAGGAAGTAGATTTGTCAAACAAAAGATTTACTGTACTCTAATATTCCATTCAATGATTATTTAACTGGAACTAATATTCAATATTAACCAATAGTTCAGTTCAACAGCAAGTAATATTCTATTCCATATCCAATCTAAATTTTTTGTACTTTGTACAGATATACAGCAAAATTTCGACGTCATACATGACGTCGAATTATTAATTCAAATTTTATGTTTTTTTGCTGCAAATCTAATGTTATGTTTTAGTGGCAGTTTTGCAGCAATAACTCGATGTCATATATAACGTCATTGCTGCAAATACATACACAATGGGTTCCCTATATTCAAAAGTACACATTGTGATCTTCATCTTTTATTTTTTTCTCTTCATTTATTACTTACGTTGTCCAAAAAAAGAAGAAGAAGAAGTTTGTGGGCAAGAAGGTTCTGCTAAGCGGAAAACTAAAAAACGATATTGACATCTTTCAATGACAACTAAAAAAATTTAATTACTTTTCCAAACTATTACTATTTATATCAATAAGATGGCTCACTCAGAAAACAAAATTTATAGATTTATCAAATGTGCAGCTACAGCTGTTGATGATCTTCATAAGCAGTTTTAAAATTTAAGACGGATAAGATTCTAATTTTTCCTTAGTAGAATATAGCAAATGCTATACTTGTGTCACTGTGTCTGCTTCTTTTTAAATTTATCTTTCAAATCTATCAGTCACACACACACACACACATTTTTGACATACGTAGTGCTATTTGTTGATTAACCATATACTTCTTAAAGATTAATATTTGATACATATATAATTGAATTTCCCGAATGATTTTACTTTATCTTATATAAAATAAGTTCATTTGGAATATTATTACCCTAGTTATCATTTTTAAAAACATAAAACATTCTTATTTTAGATTAAAATGTTTTATGCAAACTGACCCCACTTGTATCGTTAAAATGAGAACACTTGTTTGAACCAATAACGCAGGATGAACTATCACTGGCAGTTAATTGCGTCACAGAATTTAATTATCTAAAACATTTATTTGCATAATTGTAAAATTAATAATGTATTGTAAAATTATATGTATGAAAAATTATAATGAAAATATCAAAATAAAATTAACTTAGAGGTTTAGCGTTTGTAATTTCTGTAGGTTTGAAATAAATAAACTTAAACTTTAAAAAAATACATTAAATGAATAAGAATGAAAAGCAATAATATGCGTCTCAACTCTTCCTTTTTTTAAATCTAATTAGAAGGGCTAAAATTTTACATTTTTAGAATGCTGACTTATATATTTCTCATGAAATTATGGATATAAGAAAGCAACAACATTAATTATTTATACTTTCTTCAAAACATTTTGAAAAAAAATTAATGAATTTAAAACTTGAGGAATGGTTTGAATATTTTAAAATATCAAATCTAGAAGCGTCAATAAATAAAATAATTTTACAATAACCTTAATGGTTGTTTAAAAATGAAAATATTTATTTAAGACACCATGTGCAATTGTATACATATATAAAAGTATCTGAAAAATTTCCGACATAGACATAAAATAAGACAAATACTTTATTCTTTATTCAAAGTTTGCTTTACATTAGTTTTCAAAGAACGAATAACACTTTCTCTTCTAATCGTTTCCAAAATTTTCATTCGATGCAAAATTCTCATTAAATTGTCTGTTTGATTTTAATGTTAATGTCAGATCAAAAGTAATTATTAAAACCAAACTGTTATTGTTGAGAACATTCGAAATGAAATCGAGTAAAAAATATTCTTGTAAAAAATATATACCATTGACAAATGGAATGTATAGAAGTGTTTCTCTTTTTTTAAAAGAAGAGAACAGCAAAAACCTGAGAATAAGAGTATCTCAGTGTGTAATTTTTTGCAACTCTCTTTCATCCTTTCAAAAGATATTTACTTTAAGTTCAATCAAAAATGTCTGCTCTTAAAATAGGAACCATGAGAAAAGAGATTACGTGATAAAAGAATTCGAATTTAATGACTATCGACGCCCACGTTGAAATATGTGTTCATTTTTCTCTCATTTTGAAATAAAAATTTCTTTGAAGATTAATGAATTGATTCTTCTTTTTAGAGAAATAAGATAGCCTAGGGTTAATTAATTATTTTCTATAAGTTTTAAATTATTCCAACTGTGTATGAAACTTATCTTTTATTAATGATGAAACCACAATTAAACTGTCGAGTTTAATATTTCCAAACATGAAATTTTATGTCTCATTTTTAAATATTAGTAACAAAATAATGGCAACTAATGTATAATTTTTATGTAAATGTAACATTGTGAATGTGTTTGTAAGATTTTTTCAAATCTGATATAATAGACTTTAAATAAAGTTTACCCATTATTTATTATTGTTTTTTGAGACCTGTATCTTCTAAATGTTATTTTAAAGTGAATTAACTATATGATTAAACCTGTGATTTAAAGAAATTAATCTAATTACTTTTAATTGGAAATATACATAAAAAATTAAAACTTACAAATTTTAATTAATTTATAAAAAAAACAAGTATTTATAAGTGTAACTTTTTCCTTTATAAGTATGGTATAGTTAATTTAACAAAAATAATTAATGTGTGTTGGTCGCTCTGTAGTTATTTTTGCATACTTACTTTGTTTTGACCAGGAATAGAGTTTTTTTAAAAGAGAGTTTCACTTCACTTCAAACATTCACCCACGAAAAAGGAATCTAATCCATGTATTTCTAATTTAAAATCTCGAATGTTAATCATTCAGCTGCCAACTAGGCATTTTTGGAAGAGAGAGAGAAATATTTATGATATAGGAACACGTTTTGAATATAAAATGAAAAATATTAATGATGACAACCCTCGAGTCACATTTCATAAGAATCCTAAACTAGGAATCGGAAATGATGAACTATATGATTATTCTTTTGGTAGGATGCGATAAAGAATTTTAGAATTAATAAAATTACTAAAAATGTATTTAAAATATGAAATAATTAAAGAAAGAATCACATTTTTGAAAGCCATTTATACAGGGTGTGTCAGAACCGTCTAAGCAGTTTTTATCAATTACCACTGGGTCCATGATGGGGGTAGGCAGTTGCATATGGTCTGCCTTTGTTTGATCAGTGACCCCATTTCAGTAGCCAACATGGTCATGGTGCACAACGTGATTTTGCCGTTCGCACTTATGAAAACAACAGATCTGTGATCGCTACATAACTAGCTTCTCGGTGACAGTTCATCATTCCACGCAACAATGTCGTTCCTAATGCAAGCACAATTCGGTCCTGGGTTCGGCAGTTGGAAACTGGTAGCACACTAAGAATCGATGCACATAGCCGACGCAGATCCATCTGAAAGCCAGAAAATGTGCAGCGGGTGAGAACAGCAGTTCAACAATCGCCGCAACGTCCTGCACGACGACATGCCATTGCATTGGAGATATCAGACCGCAGTTTGTGCAGGATTCTACAATAAGATTTGAAATTGGCTGAATACTTTCTTTGGGAATATCTGAAGGAAAAGGTTTTCACAAAAACCGTCCTGACACCCTATTAGAGTTAAAAAGGAGGATTTTGACGAAGTGAATGCCACACCCCACGATATGTGTGCAAGAGCTGCTCAAAACTTCAGGGATCGTCTACAACAATGTATTGGTGCTATAATAGCCACCATCTCGAGGAAATTATTTTCATAATTAAATGAATGTAAAATGGTATATTGTAATAATTAAAAAAATAAAGACATTTTTTCTCTATACATTCAGGTTTAATTTTTAGTGCTCCTTAAAACTGCTTAGTCGGTTCTGCCGCACACTGTAGATTAAAAAAAACTTTAATATTTTCAAGTATTTTTTGTCAGTCACATTTGCGAGTTTACTAAATTATAGACACAATAAGTCTCATAAATTTTTCACTTTTATATTGTTATTAATTGTAAATATAGCTTTAAATATTGTTGTTGCTATCATTCATCGGTAAAAAATGAATAATTATATATCTCATGTGTTGACATTCATAATAATTCATAATATATCTCGGTGATACCTGATTTCCAGGTATCACTTACCGAGATATATTATGTATTATAAACTTTAAAAAATAGTTTAGTTTGCTCAAATTATATTTAAAACCATAAATACAATTTGAGCAAACTAAACTATTTTTTGAAGAACAGGAAGTGAAGAAAGTTAAAAAAAAGTAAAGACTATACCTACTTTCAGAAAGCTTTATAGAAATTGAACTAGTATCATATAAAATTTTATGTAACTATTAAACAATGTAACAAAAGAAAGAAGTTTCTGAAATGATATTTTAATAATTTTCCTAGGTTTAATAATTTCATAATTTTTTTCATTAACAATAGTTACATACTCGTAATTGGTTTGTTGCCATGGTTCAATTATTTACTTTTATCAATTAATTTATAAATTCATACATAATAAAGCTTAAATTCATTTTGAAAACAAATTTACGTAAAAGAACAATTATATATAATTCTGTATAATGATTAACTTTGGTTGATAATATCTATGAATACGAAATGCAATAATCTGGTTGTTAAAAATGCCATTTTAACATGAGTGATTACACACTTGCTAAAAATAGGTTTAAATTTAAACTTTATTATTATTATATATATATATATATATATATACAGAGCAGATTGAAGTTTGAAATGAAATACTTTTCCTTTAATCTGTTGTTTTTGCAATACAATGCAAATAATTTCCAATGAATAACTTTATTCTATTTATTATGTTCATTGATTTGTGAGAAGTTTTGTTACCTAGTTCTGCCCTGAGATTTAATTTATGCTACAACATTGAATTTAAATCACCATTGTCTTTCTCTTAGTTAAGTAATGCACTGCTCACAATAATCTAGGAATATTGTGAGTTGACTATATAACAGCCATATAATTAATAACTTTTTTTAACAAAAGTGAAAAGGAAGATCTTAGAAGGAAAACTTATGAAGTACACAAAAAGTTGGAAATATGCAAATTTTATGTTTGCGCGCGTTAAAGTAAGAAGAAAATTTCACGTTAATCTAAGAAGAAAATTGAGCATTAAAGAAAGAAGTGTAAAGATAACCTCAGATCATTTCTGTTACAGGATTAGGATAAGAAATAATTGGTACGTATTGGATGTTTTGTAAAAGGGAATTTATTGTCTCGGTAACATGGCTTAATTAAATCATTAGCCTAGCGGACCATCAGACGCTTTAAAGGCATTTCGATTCCAAATCTGTGGTAGGGAAAGCACTAGAGATTTCTTAGTCCAATTTTCAGAGATCGGTGTTGGAAATGAATCGCGAAAAGTTTGGACAAAATCGCATGAATGCACAACAATACATAATGAAGGTTAGTGTGTGTGGCTTATCCTCTTTAAAGATCTAACATTTGTCTGATCAACTTAAAGATCCAATAAATTGTTGCCAGTCAGGAATTTAATGATTAGCAGACGATCTGAGGACAAATCCTTCCGGAAAGGTCTGACGCAATCCAGAATATGTTTCGGTGAGGCTAGATGGACGCAGCACTTTTTACAAGTGGAATAATTTTTTGTGCTTCATTCAAACGATAAACATTTTAGATGTCCCCTTGAGAATCTGGCCAAGGCAGTTTGATATTTTCGGTCACATTTTATTTCCAATAGAGTTCCAATAACTGTTCCAGAATATCATTGGTGCGTGAGTGAAATTTGCCAGATTTAATTTAGTCTAAATTTTTCATTAGAGTAAAGTT
This sequence comes from Latrodectus elegans, assembly GCA_030067965.1. Taxonomy (NCBI): domain Eukaryota; kingdom Metazoa; phylum Arthropoda; class Arachnida; order Araneae; family Theridiidae; genus Latrodectus; species Latrodectus elegans. Next base: position 60,193,960 of record CM057809.1, read on the forward strand.
CGTGCTATGTAAGTGATGAACCAGTGTGTGTTGAAGGTTAGTATTTAACACTAATGACCAAAACAATTCGCACTCAGAACGCAACTTTATTCCAGAAATAAATCAGAGAAATACAAGTGAGCACTTGTGTTTTAACTCATATTTGTTTATATAAACTCCACAATGAGGTTTGTTTGCTCGTAAACCTGTAGTTTACATTAACGAAACATAAAACTATAGTTTATGTTAACGAAACATAAATCTATATGTTTCGTTGAGAGAAAACCACCACGCTGCCTTTAGCAGGTGGTGACATGAACTTCTCAAATGTGGATGAAAAGTGTTCCGCAAAACCCTTCTTACACATCGAGAATGCCCACTTCAGTGTACATCTTGAATATATAAGGTGAAAATAAATACAGTATGACAATATCTTTAATTTTTCCTCAATTATCTATTTTAACTTTCTACAATACCGAAATTCTAAAATTCAGTATTTTTTTTTTTAATCATGATTTTAAACACATTAATTGATAGAGTTTTGGTTTCTAAATTCATAAAACCTGTTTGCGAAGTAAGATTTAAAAAGATAAAAAAAAATTTCAATTCAAAACTTATTACATTTTTTGTATCTTCAGATGAATTTCAAAATAAGCTAATATAGTTGAAGCTTTGTTCAATAATTTTATTTATTGTAGTGGTAAGTTGCATAAAGAAAGATTTTGCCTTTTTAAGCTTTGTCTGAGTTTTATTCTAATTTTTGAACTGCAAAAAGTAAATGTAAGGAAAAAAGAAAAAGAAAAAAGGAAAACAGGTACAAATGTCACATCGATCTTCAGCAACATGGATTTTTGGAGCTAAATTTTTTCCTTTTCTTCATTAGATTTCATTCCAAATATTGAGTATTTTTATAATATACATCAATATACAGAAGGCTTTGATCAGTTCTAATTTATAGAACCATCTTACTTATTTTACTTAAATAAATATTTTATATAAACCTTCTTATGTCACCGCTGTTAAGATGCATATTAATTAGAAATATATACATATATTTTGAAAATAATATAGCTCTAAATGTAATTTTTGTAAATTTGTAAAGAAATTATATAAAACATTTTCATCTGAGTTATATGCTTCCAATAGCAACAGTATTAACTTAAATTCTAAATTCTTTGAAATAAAGAGATACTTGAATACCATCTCCATCATATGTAAAAGATGGAGATGGGCCTTTGATATGTAAAAGATGGAGAATCAATGATTGGAGATTACCTCATTACATCATAAAATCCCATTAAGGACACTTTATATTTGCCGTGGTTTTTCTTGTTTTAACAAAATGTATGAAATATTCTGCTCCACTATATCATTAATTAAATATGCATGATTTTAAAAATGTCAGAAATATTTTTTTTTAATTACACTGCTGGACAATTGCTAAGGACGGATAACATCCATAGCAACCAAAAAATGAAAGGAAGCAAAATGTGGAAAATTAGAATAAGTGCGGGCTATAGTAAGAAAAAGTATGCGTATGCAAACTTTTTTCCACGTCTGTTCATCACGTGATAACGTTCATAAGAGCTTTAAAGGTTTTGACGCGTGTGGACAATTGTTGTTTCAAGTCAAAGTTTTACAGGAAAGATTTAAAAGACGAACTTGAAATTTGTGGCATGTCTTCCCGACATCACTTGGATGATTTTATGCGTTTCCGAATTATTGGAAAGATCGAAGAAGGGCGAAAAATAACAAATGTTGCCAGGGAGTTCGACATCGCTCACAGCGTTGTTTCACAGCTGTGGAAGTCATTTAAAACTACTGGAATAGTAGTATGCGTCACGGGGGAGGTCGTGTTAGAAGTACGACGCCCGCAAAAGACTGATATATCGTCCTATCAGCAAAAAGGAACAGGCGCACCACAGCTCATCAGGTGGCAAATCAGTTTCTTGTTGCCTCAGGAAAGCAGATCTCCCGAAAAACTGTTGCCAGACGTTTGAGGGGAGGAGGACTATACACCTGCAGACCTGTTGTGTGTGTCCCATTGACCAGACAGCACCGTTCTGCTCGTTTGCAATGGTGTCGTGAGTATCGCAACTGGACTCAACAGGACTGAGCATGCGTACTATTCTCAGATGAAAGTAGGTTCAGTCTGTCATCGGATTTTAAACGCCAACTGATCTGGCGCGAGAGTGGTACTGCTTATCGTCCAGAAAATATCCAGGAAAGGGACCGATATCCGACAGGACTGTTCAGTCCAATTGCGATGCTCACGACACCATTGCAAATGGGCAGTATGGTGCTCACTGGTCAATGGGGGACACACAACAGGTCTCCGGGCGTATAGTCCTCCTCCCCTCAAACGTCGGGCAACAGTTTTTTCTGGAGATCTGCTTTCCTAAGGCAGCAAGAAACTGATTTGCCATCTTCTGAGCTGTAGTGCGCCTATTCCTTTTTGCTGATAGGACGATATATCTGTCTTTTGCAGGCGTCGTACTTTTAACACGACCTCCCCCGTGACGCCTACTACTAACTCAGTAGTTTCAAATGACTTCCACAGCCGTGAAACAACGCTGTGAGCGATGTTGAACTCCCTGGCAACATCTATTATTTTTCGCCCTTCTTCGATCTTTCCAATAATTCGGCCTCGCCAAAAATCATCCAAGTGATGTCGGGAAGACATGCCAAAAATTTCAAGTTCGTCTATTAAATCTTTCCTGGAAAACTTTGACTTTAAACAACAACCGTCTACACGCGTCAAAACCTTTAAAGCTCTTAAGAACGTTATCACGTGATGAACAGACGTGGAAAAAAATTTGCATACGCATACTTCTTCTTACTATATCCCGCACTTATTCTAATTTTCCACAGTTTGCTTCCTTTCATTTTTTGGTTGCTATGGATGATAGTGTTACCCATCCTTAGCAATTGTTCACCAGTGTATTTGTGTTTATATACGTTAACATTTTTTTCTTATATAACATTTTTACTTTGAATCAAAAGTGCGATACATTTTTTAACATTAATCATCAGTTTTGTTGTGAGAAATATTTAAAATACAATATCATAAATCTGTATTGGTGAAAACAAATATCATACATTGATATTAACATTAAAGTCCACTCTCTTAAAATGTATGCAATCTTTTTTTCCAGAAATTTTCCAGACATAACTTGTACTTCGATGCAGCTTTGGCCATTCCTTTAATCAAAGTGCTGAAAATTATAATAATTATGCATGTCTCGATAGTTTTTCATGTTGCATAAGACAGGGTTTTTTTTCTCCGCACAGAGAGCATTTTTTTTCATTACAAAAAAAAAAGTGTAATGTTTTTGGCACTGTGTTTTGGCGAGGGTAACTTTTCGAAGTAACCTTTATAAGAAGAGGAACGCAGACTCCCTCGCATGCGGCAAGGAAACTCCGCTCGATTTTTCTACTTATCGATTCCGCGCGAAAGCGGAAAAGAAGGATCACACTTTTACTCCCCCTCACATGCTTCAGCATCTTTCAGCAACCCTCCTCCTATTCCCTAGATTCCGTTACTCCCTCGCTTCCTCATTTCAGATTGTTAAATTCCTAATGATAAGAACATTTTTCTCTTAATGAGAACACACTTTTAGCAAAAAATTATAAAAATAATTTCTTGAATATTGTCATGAGTATTTGACATTTAAACTCGCTAGAGAGTTTTAACTCTTTTCTAGGAAATGCTTTGGCAACAATCTCTCTCTCTTACATATATCAAAAAACTAGCTAATATTATAAAGTATGAATGATGTTATTTCAGCTAACTGTAATTATTTGGCATCATTCATTTAATATCGTATAGAATAAGCGGTAATTAATTATTTTAATTTAGATTCACTTGTTTCGGTACATTGAATGAAACTCCTTTTTTTCTTAAATTCAAAACAGAAATTAATTTTAAAGTGAATTGAATCTTTCAAATATCAAGTCTTTTGACTTATGTGTAGAAGCTTCATAAAAAAAAAACACGTTTTTCGCCTATGTAAAATATATAAAAACGAAACATATAGTTTAAATCCCATCCAAATGATATGAAATATAAATATTAAGTCAGAAAGAAAATCAAGGGTAATAATGAATAATTGAAAGAATGTAATAATTGAAAGTTTCTGTCTCAATTTATGAAAACTAATGAAAGAAAGTTTTATTCAAATTCAAACATTAATACAAATTACTTAGATCATTCAATTATCAATTTAGTTTCTCAGATAAAAATGTTGCTAAATATGATAGTATTTTTTAAGCTATAATTAATTTAATTTACTAATAAAAATGTTTAAAGAATTCTTAAAATAGTTTCGAGGATATCTGAAGAAATATGAACCACGATTTAACAAATGTTGATTTAGGACATTAATACATGTTGTGCTGTTATGAGAAGTTTTAATCTTAAACACTAATATATGTCGTATTTTTAAATATGCAATGTTTGTTAATGTTTTCAAATGAATTAATTTAACAATGATGCATTAAGTGTTAATACCAATCTAAGATAGTAAAGACTTTCATAAAATAAAATTACTAAAATTTAAATTGAGAAAAAAAGATCTAAAATGCGAGTACTTAAATCTCAAATTCTCTTTTAAATCCAAGAGATAAGAATTAATCTAATATAGAACCTCGTATATAATAAAGACGGCGAAATTTATTGTTTATTCACACAAATTGTTACTGTTAACAGGTAATGCTTATTTCAATTAAAAACGCACATTTTACTAATAAATTTATCTGTTAAATTTCCTTAACTTTTATTTACAAAATTTCTACTTTGTAATCTCACGACTTGTAAATTTATAAGGCGATTTATTTCTATACTTATTATAATAAACGTTTGTCAATATTAAATATTTCATCTTAATATAATCAGTTAAAATAATGGCTAAAATTAACTTTTAAATTTTAGGTTTATCATTAATTTTTCAACGATTAACATATTTTGCTTTCTCAATTTGTTTTTTTTTCTCAATACAAATCTAAAACATTAGCATTAAATTTTAAACCAGCAAGTAGTTGCTACTCTAATTGACATTACTAATATAATAATGATTCATCTAGAACTTCATATTTAATATTTCATTATATTTCATAAATTTATTAATATTAAGAATGTACAAAAGAAATATGCAGTAATTTGGAAGTTTGTATATTGCATTCTATAAAAATATGAAGTCAGAAAAATAAAAATATAATCATAATTTATTTTATTTTTCGTACCTCTTTATTTTAAGATAATGTTGCTGAAAAGAATACAGAATGAGAATGTATAACAGTATTAAAAGCAAAATAGTCAATTACTTATTTTTAATTTATCTATCATATTTTAAGTAAGGAATATACATTGAAAAAGCTATCTACTTTTTAGCGAATTAAATTTCCCTATAGGAGATAGTTTTTATCTAAGAAATATAATACGCATCATAAGGGTTAAAAGTATTCCCTATGATTTTAAGAAATTTTATTTTTATTTATGTTCCCACCTCCTCTCTATACGTAACATTTTTAAGTTTTTACTTAACTCTAACGCTACGTAATTTTTCGAAATTTAGTAAATATTTCCGTTAGATTTTAGAATTTGTAACTAATAAATAAGATTGTCCGTTTAAAACATGCATCTTTCATCAATTCATCTTTTCTTTACAAATATGTTTGTCTAAAGTTTTGCTTAAAAAGTGAAATATACTTAATCCGAAAGGAGGAATATTGAATTCAATAATAATAATAGAGCATATTAAAATTAAATGTTTGAAAATTTCAGTTTATATTTTTAAGAGTTTATCGAGCACAATTTTATGTAAAATACGTTTCTGTTTTCTAACACTGTTCAAATAAACTGTGAGCAATATTTGTGTGTTTTGACATAACAACGTGAAACATATTTGCTTTAGAATGTTTGCATTTAAGCTGAGGGGAAATTATTTGCTCATTTTACAAACATTATTTGATATTTTGTGTCATAAATTCTCGCAACATTCTGTAAAGTTTCCTACAAAAAATGTTAGATTTCATATGTTAAATTGAAAGAAAAATTTAATGAAAAATATTCACATTTAAATTTTAAATTAGTATAACAAATGCTTCAATTCGGTTGGATATGCGAGCATTGTCATTTCAAAAATTTAATATGTTTTAATGTGTAATATGTTTCCAGATTTCATATCGATGTTGTATTCGAAATAAATTATTGAGGCGATATCTAATGAAGAAAAATACTCGGTAAAATCAGAAATCCAAAGAATTAAAATGATCTTTTATAATGCTTCCACCACATAAATATCTCAACATGAAGAATAATCTCATATCATCATTTGTGCTTATTGATATTTAAGAAAACAAATTCTAATCATAATAGTAAGGTAAATTATTTTTAAAAAACATTTTCGGCAAATTCTAATTTAAAATTTATTTTAAAATGCAATATTATGTATAAAAAAGATTTAGTAAACTCGTAAGAATTTATTGAATTTTATACCAGTAGAATTTTATTTTACAATTAGTAATGAAACCAAAAATTAATAATGAGGTTAATCTAATTAATTTCTGATAATGCATTAATTATAAAGTAGTCTTTTTAATAACAACAAGAAATATCTTCAGTATAGTTTTGAGCTCCAAATTTAGAATTTCTTACTACATGGCTATTGTTAAAGTATATAAATGGAATTTTCACTCTCCAAAAATTCTTTAACAAAGAAAAGATCTTTTGAAGCGTGAATGCAGTTCATGGTTGACAGATTAAAAGAATTATTTATTTCTACTAGTAAAAAAAATCCAATTTTCTTAATGGCTTGTTAAAGATTTAACGTCATGCCCGCATTGCGCTGTCTGTCAAATAAAGTACACTGTTATGTAAGATCACGTTGACTTATTTTGAATAATTTGTTATCTAAATTTTGTAAGTTAATATTGTAACACATTTAACAATAGAAATGTAAAATAACTTCCTAAATATTAGTCAAGAAACTATCTTTGATACGTGTGTGATAGCAATTATTATATTAAAGTTCTATATATAGTTTGATTTCCATTAAATATTAATTAACTCTGTTTTGCAGTATGTGCAGTTAGACATTAGTTCTTTTTTAAAGCATGAAATATTTTTATTTTGAAGAAATTTATACATGTTATAAATATCATTACAGTAACTTTATAATTAAAATACGAAAATCCAACTATGTTGTTATCTCTTAAATTAGGCTCATAAAGATTATTCCATGTTCATTCTTCATTCAGAGCTCTTAAATAGAAATAAACTGAAGAAACGCGTTTTATTTAATAGAGTTTTTTGTTAATTTGTGACACTATTGACTTGAATTGTACTCCGAATCCTAGTACACATAAAATTTAACAACTCAAAATATTATACTTGCAATTTATATAATTTTGTATAATATATATATATATATATATATATATATATATATATATATATATATATATATATATATATATATATATATATATATATATATATATATATATATATATATAGTCATTTTTACTGGTTGTGCTGGTGTGGTCTAGTAGTAGAAGCATTTTTTTTTAAATATTAAATGTGCAGATATGTTTCCAAGCCATTAAAAATTAACATTCTGTTAAAAAATTCTATATGAAATATTCCATTTAATGTTTTCCATACTATTCAAGCTGTAATTTTATAGAATATAATAAAAATGGTGAAAGCTAATGTTATTCTGTGAGGAAAGTAATTATAATAAAACATGTCAAAATAAATGAATTTTAAATACCTATCAACGTCTACACATTTTGTCATTATTTATAAACGGTAAAAGGTTCATTAATTATATATTATATTGCATATAATGTGAACATATTTAAAGTAACTACGCTGTTTATTCACCACACTAAAAATCTTAAAAATAACACTTTCAAAATAATCATTTCTATACATTAATCAGAAAAGAGCAATACAACTCATTAATAATTGCAATATATTCATAGAAAACTGATAGAATATATCCTAGAAACTATAGAATAAAGTAATACCATAAATCATAGAAACTATAGAATATATCCTGTCATGAAAATACTTTTCCATGAAATTTTTATTCTTATTTATAAGTAATGTACTGATTAAAAATTCTATTTATTACTAGGGAAATTCCTATTTATTACTAGAAAAATTTCTGTTTATTATTAGAGAAAAAGTGTTTTTCTTAATAACACACATGAATGCCCGTACCAACCATTGTTGGACAATGCTTATAATCTACCCAGATCTTGAGAACTTAATCCTATTTGAGCTTATTTCAACACCCTAAAGATGGGAGTAAGTACAGCCACTTTCAAGAACGTTTCAAAATTCGGAAGAGCTTAGAAAGGATTTGTCTGAGCATTAGTATTTAGACTTTCGAAATTTTTATGTTACAATTAAAAACAAGGAACACTATTTGTCTCTTATGCTACTAGTGATTTTATTCCTTTTTCTTTTATGTGATTAGAATAATAAAACTTAAAATTAAATTTTTATTTTTTATCACTCATATACATAGAATAGGGCTCTGAATAATTTTCGCAAGCTGTATAAGTCTGCTCCAGAGTATTAAGCGAAAAACTTTCTTATGTTTTGTGCTAAAATTAAAAGTGAATTTTTGTCTATAATTGAAAAACTTAGCACGATTTTAAATATTTATATATTTAAAAGTAGAATTCAAGAAGGATGAAAATAGCTACCCATCAGCGTATATTTAGCAAAAAAAAAAACTCCTTTTAGCCTTCGATGTATTTTTAAGGTACCTTATTGCAAATATACTTCATGATTAATTTTATTCAATTAAAATAAATACAAAATTTACAAGATTTGTTTTTTGTATACCTTAGTTTTAGTCTCTTGAGGCAAAATAAATGCATTTATTATATAACAACATTTGTATTATTTGTATACTCTTATTAAAATTTCGGAATTTTTTGCTTCAACTTTGACGCAGAATATTTCTTGTAACTGCATTATTTTTACTATTCTTTGATAAATATTTTCATTCCTATATATTTTTTTCTCAAGTTCTTACAACCAATAATAGTTTGATAAATAGAAAACTACATATAGACATGTTTCTTATTCGCAGATCCCATGTATTTCTTACATACTTGTATACTATTTTGAAAAATATTCTTATCTTAAAAATCCCACTTAAAATTATTGCATATGTACTTACTAACAAGAAAATTTGTGTATCCAAAAGTATTCATATTGAAACTAAGACTAATAGTTTTTAAAAAAGGGAAATACACCTAAAAATAATCAAATTACTTTAGATCGTTTATATAATTCGTGTTATAAAGTTTTGATTTTATGTTATTGTTAAGACCCATGAGTACATATCCTTTTATATTTTGATGAAGTAAATAATATGATAGTGAAATTAATGACTTGAATTTTCCCTAAGGAAAAGGGTAATAAAAGATGATTAAATACAAAACGGTATAACAATGAACACGCAAGTGCAGTAAGCTTTGTTATGAGAAATTCATTTGTTGATCATAATTATTTTTTGCCTTATACGATAAAGCGATATTTTTTATTTGGTTTTATTGCGAGTTCAGAGTAAACAAATATATAACACGAAAAAAAGAAGCTTATAATTTTACGAGTGTAATCAAACAATCGTGAGAAGGAAGCTCTACCACTTGAAAACAGCCACCAATATTTCATGTCACAAGAAAAACAAAATAAATAATTGACAAAATTCCTTTATTTGTAATAAAAATAGAGGAGAAATGAAAAAAAAATATTGTCGTTATCAAAGAATAACAATTTTTATTCCTAACAATAGATCATAACTTGCGAGTAAATTTATAAAGAAAGAGAAGGATTTGTTTGCTACAATTTTTTCAAATTTTATTCTCTCGTTGTTCTTTTCGCCTCATTTTCTCCAATTTAAATGTAGCTGAGATCACGATCACATGAAGAAAACAACAAAAATGTATTTTATATTCAAGAGAAATTGGTTTCAAATAGAACATTTAATAGTTGAGAAAATACTGATTATGAATTCTTTTTCTGTTTTATTTTCAAATTCGAGGCAAGAAATTGGCTTAACGGATTTATTGCAAACAGAAACTATACACAACAATGAAAAGCATATATTTCGTAATAATGAGATAATTCATAGTTTCCCAATAACTTAAAACAATTGTTTTCAAATCATTTTATCATTCACGTTTTCTTTAGTTATGTGAATTTATAAGAAATATTCGCTAACAGGTGCTAAACATCTTAGAAAATATTGCAAAATATCATATCATTTGGTCAAGATATTTATAATTTAGTATGATTCATATATATTTTTTGTCTTATCTTTTAATTTCAGCTGTATATGCAATATGCAAAGAACTTTCATCATAAATTTTATATCAATGATGTAACACTTTAAGTAGGATCGTAAATATCTTAAACTTTCACATTATTAAAATTTAAAAAAATGCTCCTAATTTTACATTAAATGTATAGTAAAACTAGCATGTTTTGGTTGCAAATTAAGGCTCAAATAAAAAATATAATCATTTTTCCATCTAGCGATCATTCACCCAATTTTTTCTACTTTTTCATACATTCGGTTAGATATTTTCTATGTTTTCATTGCAAGAAACGATTTTTCAATAGATTGGTAACTCAGTGGTGCTGCAATATGAAAATTATAATTTTCTACTATAAATATACTATTAATAATAAATTAAGCATGGACAATCATCCACGCGTATTATTTTATGTTTATAATCTGAAATATTTTAAATTTAATATAATTCAAACAGTAATAGACAGCATGTATGTCCTAATTTGTATTTTTACTTTCAAGAGAAAATACAGTATTAGATAAATGCCACCATAATTAGAAAGTCTACTCCTTTGAAAATTAATGACTTTTGTTTTTCAATGTTCTTATGGGAAAATTAATTGATTCGTAGTATATTCAAAGGGCATAACCGAATGAAGATAATTTATGAGTTCAATTGTAAAAGAAGAAATTTTTGTTATATTATTTATTGCTTGCCTTATTAAAAAATGTATGACAACAGAAATATAATTATTCGATTTAAATATCTAATTTTTAATTAATCATAATATCAATTAAAAAATTGTCCTTTTCAAATTTTGCTTAAAAAACGTTTCTTAAGTTTTCATATTGTTTTTTAACTTTTACATAAATGTTTGTATGTGGTTGTCAGTTTAATGAAACTAATAACCAGCATACTTCTGTTTCACTGGAAAGCCTTCCTCTTCTATGTTAATTAACTAAGGTTTGAAGCGATAAGTTTTACTTTAGTTTGTCTCTATTTTTGCAACCATAATACAGAGAGAGAAGAGTGGAAATACGTATATAAAAAAATGTAAAAAAAAACCTATTTGATAATAACAATCATGCAGCTATCACAACCGATTGTATTTTATTCGTATAGTAATTAAAATTTTCAGTTTTTGTAAAATAAGAGATTCATGAAAGCTAAATTCTTACTGTTAAAATTTGTCTGAAATTCAGAGGTGTCATAAATGATATTGGATACAAAATGTATGGTATCCAAAATAATAAATGAAATGAAGCTCTAATTTTTACTTCTTCAGTAAATACAAAATTAGTCTGTTTGATTTCATGGTTGATCTTTTATAATTTCTTACATTAAACATATTTCACAAAATCTTCGGAATTATTTTTGAAACTATCTTGAATTATTAGTGTTACAGTTTTCACCTCTTCTGAATGCACACAAGTAATAGATATTACGTCATTCTTAAATTATATTTTCAAGCAATTTACTCAATCTAGAAAATAAATGACTTCATAGATATGCATGCGTAAGTAAGCTTTTACAAGACGATGTGTCATTAAGGTCATGAACGATAAAAAGATATTAATAGTTAACGCCTGGTGCTGTCATTGCTACGTTTAATGCGTAGGATTTATGCTCATTTTTTGTAACAACTATAAAAGAAAGATACGAAGATACTTGGCTTAAATATATATATATTAACATTTTTATTTAATATCTACAAATTTCAAAAGAAAAAAAATTAATCAAAATCTTATCAATGTACTGAACAGTTGACCTAACATTGATTTGCAATATTTTAAAAAACGTGATATCAAAACTTTACTGAATATTAACTTCAACATTTGTAAGCAAATTTACTTCGGGCAAAAATCTTACAAAATACTCAACAATCACTATGAACAAATATCAACGATCCAAATGAGGTCTATATTATATATATTAGAGATTTATATACGGTATGAAATGGAGGTAGATCCCATGCCTTAAAATTGCTTGTTTTCTTCACAGAATGCTTATAACATACTGCATCTAGTTTTTGAAATAGGTAGCTTTTCTATTTCAAGAAATATTTTTGAACGAGTTAGCGCTTCAGTTTTTATCTACTCTCATAAGTATGATTCAAAATCGCAAAAGTATTTGAAAATATATTTTATGATATGAGTTATTTAAAAAACGAACAAGAAAGTTTACGTTATTTATTGATTCTGTCGTTGAAACCCATCATAAATTGCTCCTTCTCCATTCCACTAAGTTTTATCCGTTAGAGAGATCAGAGTTTGAGATGTGAGTGACAACATACAGAGATTTGATTTTTTAACCTTTGTCAATCACACACACAACTTGAGGATATCCTTGAAGTACACTACATTAAATTTTGTATTTGATAGCATATTTTACTGGAATGATTAACTTTTCTGATTACCTGAGTGTAATTTTTTCAGGGATATACTTTTTCTAAATATTTTTGTCTATTTACTACAATTATACTTACTTTTTGTATGTTTACTACTATTTATTATTGAACAAATACGGTAAGCATTTTAATATTAGTCTTTGATTTCTTATTTGAATATGTGAGAAAAAATTAAATCATAAAAATTTTTTGATTTCAAGAATTTTAACTCTAAAATTATTTCAAATTTGCATCGTAAAATAATATTAGGAAGTAAGTATTTACTATAACTGTGTTGAAATAAGTGTAATTATCTAAAGTAATATATGTTTCTATTTTTATCAAGACAATTAGCTGAGGTAAACAAAATTGTTTCTCTGAAAAACTTCAAACTACTATAAAATATTGAAAAATTATCACGTTGAATTATAATTTACGCAAACTATCTCAAATATTGTAAGAATTAAAGTCTGAATAATACATTTTACAATAAATCAAAAACAATGATTGGTTAGCTTGGGCAATATATATTTTATGATACATTGTAATGATGTTTCTGATTTTTAAATTCTACACACAACTGAAATGAATATAAAATATTAAAACTGATTTTCTCTTATAATATTTTTATAGGCATTTAATGGCATGATGGCATTTTTATTGGCATATATAGGAATTTTTATAGGATAAATGCTAGTTTTTAATTATATTTAAAAATTTCTTACATTATATCGATTTAGATTTCAACAGCTATTCTTAAGTTTATTATATTTTCTCATCGCTTTTACCAAATGAATAATTTTTCCTTAAAATATCCAAATAAATACTGGTGAGACAAATTCTTGGGCATATCTTTTACTTGTATTCTTATGTATTTACGTTGTTTTTACTAGAGTCTATAGTTTGGAATACATACTTGAGCGAATGTAGAGACATTTTATTATTTTGAGTCCATTTAAATGACAAGATCAATAATTGAGTTGATATTCACCTCCCCAAAATAACGAAATCCATTAAATTCCTTCTTGTAGAATTTACACATCAAATCTGCAGAGACTCAGGAAACCAAGATAATTTCAATGTGCTCCATTCTCAAACACTGTGTCCTTTTATTTGGTCAACGTCTAATGAAATATATTCAGATTATCGATGAGTTTCGAGAGCATAGTTGGTAATCTTTCGAAATATCAGCTTATAGCTAGTAATACTTGATGATAACATTCTAATAAAAACGAGTACCTAAAACATTATGCTACTCATATTCTTTGTTATAAATTCAGTGACAAAAATATAAACTGAAAATTATTATTTACATTTTTTAAGTTAAAATATTCAAAAAGTTTCTCTGCTAGTCAGAAAATTTTTTTAACCCTACCGAGAGTATAACAACTGAAGTTACTTTAAGAGATACTGATAATTAATTGAAAATTGACACAAACACACATGATTATGAAATTGTGAGGACATTGATTAGGAAATTTTGAGGAGTTTTAATGACGTTAATTGTGTTCATTAAAGAAAGGTATTCAAATCTTAAAAGATTTTAAATTGTTTTTTTCACAGTTATTTTAAATATAAAAATGATGCTTCAATGCTATGCACAATTGAATAAAGAATATGCAATCTCTTTCAGTAGTTTATTTAAAATTTGGTGTTCTAATCAATAAAAACATTATGTAAAAAAATTTTTAATATTTTGTTTTTCTGTAACATAATTAAATTTCTAATGGATTTTTTAACAATGAATTAAAACTGAAGCATGTTCAGTTTTTATTCTAATGGTAGGCATTTTTAATGTTTTTTTAACGTTAAACATTTTTGCTAAGTTTTCATTTAAGTTAAGATTGTTATAAGAAATAAATAATTCATGTTTTTAAAAGAAAATGCTAGAAAAATTTCATTTCAAGAAAAACTGCATATATAATGCCGTGCAAAAACATATTTTACAAAAACTTCATAGAAGGATTTTAAAATAAAAAGGTAACTTTTTCTTAGAAAATATATATTTCTAAACATATTTTTCGTCAAGATTTGAAGTAGATTTTGTAAATTGCTATGCAAATAGTTTTTTTTTTAAAGAAAAATTGTGAATTTTTAGCAGCATTTTATATATTTAATCAAACATGAAAACCATTAGTTCTATATTTGGTACTTAAATATTTTAAGAGTTTCTTTACAGCAATATGGAAATGAGGTTAAATTTTAAAAAAAATTCATATATTCTTGATTTTATATAGAGATTCAAACTAAATTTTATGTAAATTAAGCATATTTGGTTACAATTTTATTTCTAGAAAAGAATAGATTAAGTTTCTAAATTTATAAATAACAATTTTTCTTTTTAAAAGTTATGTTATTAGGGTTTTTACTGTTAGGATGTGACTCAGATTTTTACTTAGCTCTATATTGTTTTCAATAAAAATGCTTCATTACTTTAAATTAAATTTAACTTAGATGTTCATTTATCATTTATTGAAAAACAGTCCGCTACATTAAAAAATGCCATTTAATGTTCGCAAATTACATAAATGTTAGAAATATTGTTATCTTACTAAGCTATTACACTTCCTCATTTTACATAAGATAAAAAAAAAAAAACATCGTTTAACTTTCTAAGAATATGATTAAAACCGATTGTTATCTATGATTAATAGAATACATAATGTATTAAAGTAAAAAGGAAAATGTATATACCCTTATAAGCACAAAGCTGGAAAGCACAAAAATATTTATCTAAGAAGTTAGAATGCTCTGATAAATTTGAAAAAATATTTACTTTATAGTTTTTTTTATTATTTTTCTTAAGAAAATAGATAAAAAAAAGTAGAATAAAACTGAAAGGAATGCATGACTTCACATTTGTACTTTATATTCCAAAACACAACATCAAAAAGTTTCATAAAAGTTTTATTTCTTAGTAAATATAATTCGGAAATTCGATGACAAAAACAGTTTAAAGTTTTCTTTTTGATCAATATATTCTGAAGTTTATCTCTGTTTCTTATAATTACTATGTCTGAATAATATTGACTATAGATTAAATTACTTTGAAATAATCAGTGGAGCTATACATAACGTGCAAAATCACTTAAATTTTAAACAAACTCACGTTCATATATATATAGTAGTTGTTTTTAAACAAGAACAGTATTTTAGAATTTTTTTTATAGTCATTTAATGGCGTGACGACAATTTTATAGGCATATATCGGAATTTTTGTAAGATAAATGCTAGTTGTTAATTATATTTATATTTAAAAATTTCTTACATTATATCGATTTAGATTCCAAAAGAGTTAGCAGCTATTCTTATGTTTTTTGTATTTTTCTCATCGCTTTTACCCCTTGAATAATTATTCCTTATTATTCAAGGGGTAAAATATTATTTTTTGATTTTATCTTAATTATAACTATAGTCTTTTTTACATAATTTTTTTATATCAAATGAAACTAAATGCTTTATAGTGTTTTTCTTCATGGTATGATTTCAAGTATTTCTGAAATTTATATCATAATGTAAATATTAAGCATTATAATGTATACAAGCGGATAAATTTAATTAAAGTTTAGATTATTTTTATGTTTTCTAAAAAATAATGTTCTTTTTTTGATAAAGTCTGAAAATTATCCATTTTTACTCCAAGATTATTTTATTCTAAAATCGCACTATATTATTCGCAAAATATACTTAAGTAAAAGTAAAATGAAGCTGCTTGAAATGCTCTATTCAAGCTGATTCATTACAATTTAGTTCTTAACTCAAATAACGGTATCTTTCTCCAGAGATTGGGTCAACGAGCTTTCTATTTGATTTCCAGCTAATTATACCAACCTGCTTTTGAAGCATATGCAATTTGCCAAATGTGTGCAGTCTATGTAATCGAAATCATCTACTCTTCCAACTTTCAAGAAAATTCCCACAAGTATTCTCAGTAATTCCTCTACAACTCATGACTTTTCATAAATAATGATTTTAACTGCTACATTTTTAGACCATTTACCATTTTGGATTTAGGAACGTTTACAATTTTGTTTTAGTTTTCTTAAGTTCTTTTCACAGACTATTCATAATTAGGAGGAATAAATTATTTTTAATGCAGGTTGTGTTTTTTCAATCCAAAACTGGGTACGGTTATATATATAAACTTATATCAAAGTTTAGCCTATATATTTGATTATTACAACATTGGTTACACAACCTTTTTAAGTAACATCCTGCAGCTATGACGCGTATACAGATTGCCTTTAATGGTACATATATCAGCTGCATTAAAACAATTTCATGAAACATTTTTGATAAAAAAAAAGATTATATAAGCAGTTTTGTACAGGAGAATGTAAACTTCAACAAAAAAGTCCTGGTTTTAATCTCCATTTGGTCTAAAATCACAGAGAATGCACTAATGTTTAGTGATTTTTTTTCTATAATTGTTAAAACAATCCAATTTATAAGCGAATACAAATATTTAAATGACTGTTGATTGTTCCAATTTCAAAGTGGTTATATGCATGGATTTTTTAAAACCTCTTTGTATTGTTTTTAGAATTTATGAATTTTTCTTAGGTTTTTTTTTTTCTAAATATATCTTTTTTTTCATAAACTGCATCAGAGGCGAAATATTTTTGAAATTCTGTAAGCATATCTTGAATGCATTAAATAAATCAAATCAATATCTATATGTTCATATATTTTAGCTACAAAAGTTTACATACAGAGAGAGTTTAATTTATCGCACAATATATTCGTGTTAGTTATTTTAGAAAACTCATTTTTCTTATTTGAAAGTATAAGAATTATTGTATGATAATTAAATTATATTTTTTGAAACGTGTATATATGATACTTCATTTAAATCATGTAATATTTTCCATCTCTCTCGCAAGTAGCATGAAATTTTTTTATTGCATATAGTTTAAATTTTACTTTTATACATTTTTCTGTATAAAATATGTATCTTTATCTGTAATATAGCAAAAAAATTACATTTTTTAAAATAACATAAAAAAATTTAAGAAGTCATTTTAAATAATTTTGTAAGAGATGCTATTGCATAGAATCTATACAACAGAAGTGTCAATTATTAAATTGTTACCCATTTAAATTTTAAAAGTGTATTTCAAAATAATATATCTAGAAAAATATCTTTGCTGTAAAACTGTGGTTTTAAAATAAATTTTGTTGCATAAAAATACCTGTAACATATTTTTATGTATTTAAAATATTTTATATAAGTCATTTCAATATTTAAAGACGTTTGTGTTTTGGGAATGGGAATTCCTTGAAAATATTGTATTTCAAAATGGTAATGTATAGCCTAGAAAATTGCTCTACTAGAAGTGTTAAATTTTTAAAATTTTCAAGTAGCGTTTTTACTCTTGTGAACCTCTAAATTATCTTATATGTAAATATTTCTAATATTTCAATTTTAATATATTGATTAAGTCAAATATTAATCAAAGAAAAGTATTAGATAAAAATTGTTGGCTTAGATGAGTGGTAATTTTTAAAGAAACTGATTAGTTTAAAAAAACATTTTGCTATTATTCTAAATTTCCTCAAAATATGATATTGTGTATAAATGACGAAAATCTTCTAATTATTTATGAAAATTGTTTCCACTTCAAAAATGACTTCTTGCGCTTTTTTAAAATTCTTCCACTAATGTGTAGCTGCTGATTATCGAAAAAATTTTTTTTTACGTATCCTCTTCTTTATACATTCGCATAGTGTAATTTAAAAGAAAAACGATATTTACTATTTCTTTTCGAATTTTGAAAAAGTATTCTTTTTGCGAATATCAAAGCAAGTATTAATGTTTTTCGCAATATGTAATATATATATAGCTTATATTTGAAAAGCTTTGAAATGTGAATGAATGGAACTACATTTTTAATGTTTAAATATTCCATAATTAAATTAAATTTTCAAGTTTTCTTTACCTGTTGTGATTTATTTTAGCTGATCTATACGTGAGATTTCATTTTGGGGTGCAAAATAGTGTTATGAATAAAGTTAAGTAAATAAATATTGTTAGTAAAATGGTGTACATAAATAGCAGGATTTTAAAAAAATCCCTAGGTTTTTTGTCCTCAATTAAAAATGTATTTTCAATTGAAATTAAGACCCAGAAAAGTCGACAAGCTTGATCCCATGTATTATATAATTATAATACTAAAAACTGTACTCATAAAACATATTAAAGATAACAGTTTGTCTAAGAATATGAATATAAAATTAGAAATAGTAATTCATTGGGTTTATGTTTTATTGCTTGTGTATTGTTCTTCACTTAGTAAATTTATCGCCAACCTATAACAAATCTTTAAAATTTCTTTCTAAATTTACAAGAATGCCAACGATTCCACCTGGACGCCATTGAGAGCCCCAAGTATTGGCCTTCATTAATTTTTACTGGAAATAACGCTTCAATCTGTACAATATAAAGCATAAAAAATTAATTTTAGTATATCATGTTGAAATTACGTACTCGTTGTTTTTTTCTTATTTCAATACTAGAAGATGATGTATAAGATCATATTTACAGGTGCTTCTTGCAAATCAGTAAACTGTGCAATGTTGAAAAACCTTAAGAATTGATTGTTAATAATTCAAATAAAAATGATGTTGTGTGTTACACACTGTTTTCATATCGGGAAATTTTTGTTGTCACGTAAGATATTGGAATCAATCCTGGAATTAACTTTTAAGTTCATAATATTTTCTAACTTTAATATGGTTATATTCGTTGATGTTAACTATTGTATAAGTTAAACATGTATTACCTGTTTAACTTACAATTATTATGCAACACATGCTTAGCTTACATACATTGCAAGTTAAATTTTACATTCTATAAGTAAATGATTGTTAATTTTCAACTTTAAACTTCTTCCTTATTCTCCTTTATCTGGATCATTATTTCTAAAATAAGTTGTTAATGTATCATTATAAGAAGAGAAAAATGTTGTTATTTACAAGAACTGGGATAAAAGCTCAGTTATTGCTTTCAAATAATTAAGTATCAAAGGGGAATTCTTTTATACAACTCAAATTTCCTGCTTTGTTGCACTCAACAGGAAATGAAGGAAAGAAGATATTCCTCCAGTTACTCTCTGAACACTTACTTATCGATTGCAAAGGCTAGTTTGTACAACGCGTTATCTTTGGTCACGCAAATTACAAACATTTCCTCCAAATAAGAACTTACAGATGAAACTACGCTTAATCTAACAATTCGACTACTTTCTATGTTCAACAATTCATTTTGGTGAATAAAGATAGTCATGAAATAAGCGAGCGTAATGATGACAGTTATCTGTCAATATTACTTTCGCTTTTAGAAAGATATCACGGCTTACATTTTTTCTTTGACCTTATCATTAAAATGTTTTAATACTAATGAAATGGTACACTATTTTGAATTGTTTTTTTTTTATGATTAGTCTATTTTAAAATTGTAATGTGGCTATTATAAGAGAGACTATTTTAAGTAAAATATTTTGATTAAAATAAATGTGTTGTTTGTAATAAATGTATTTTGATTAAAATAAATGCTTGTTACATTAATATATAAAATATAATTACAACATAAAGATTATGAATTGAAAACAATGCTATGTTAATTCGATGTTTTAATATGTAAGTCATGTTGGTAAACACAGATAATTTATTTTAACATTTATTACATAAATCCGATAATTTTATCTTTTGACTTATTATTGTGATTAACAGTGTAAATTTTTTTATTTTAATGCAGTAGGCACTATGAGTTTTTCCTTCCATTGTATCGATGAAAAATTTTCTTGGTGTAGTTTTGATTTTTAAGAAATTCTTTTTTAAGTGACCGTTAATATATCAGTTAAATCTTTCAAATATATACTTTAAAAATAAATAACTGGTAAAATAAATAATATCATCATGATATTTTTTAAGGTAGAATAATTAGAATATGTTTAGTTAATTATATAAATTTATTTTGCTCGATTGTTTACTTCATATTTCCAACTTATTTCTTTCAAAATATTTTCTGAGTAATATTTGGTTTTTACATTCTTTTCTCATTTCATGTTACAATTTAATATCATGAAAAGTTTGTATAAATCTTAAAAAGTAGTTTTTCTCAATAAAAAAAAATTTCGTTAATATGCTTGATTGTATCACTAAATTTAAATAATTGAAATATTTTCTTTTTACTTTATTTCACACTTTGCTCATTAAAACTTACGTTACCCTTGTTGTTCTATTGCAGAAAAATAAAGTTTAATTTTATAATTAGGATAATTTTAGTCAGGTAATATTTTACTCTTCAGGTCTCCACGTTCTTTCAGTCAACTCATTCGTAAATAATCATGCTATTTCTATTAAAAATTCTTAAATTACAAATCATTTAATTTTTTAATCTACGGAATAAAAGGAATGGTAAGCTTGCATTAGAAATCACATTATAAAATCTTTAGATGAAAGAGAACTTAATTACATAATTTTTTTAATTAAACACTTTAATAATGCTATATTAATAAGAAATATACATTTTTATAATCGGCTCAGTGAACAAATGATTTGCTTGATATATATGTTAACAATAAACATCAGTGATAATGCAAGCTTTCTCACATAAAAAAGTAACAATTATTCATAAAAATATTTCCAAAAATGCAAAAGTGTTACGAAAACGTATAAGAAATACAAGAAATGCTGTTCACATTAATTAGGAAGCATGATATACGATCTAATTATTGATTGATGGTGGATGCCATGGGTGCCTTCTAAAAAGATAAATACCTTATAAATCAGTATTAATAAGCAATCTGGGTGACATCTACTCTATATTTCTTTTATATTATGGTTGATGCCACTGAGCAGAAAATAACTGTTTGCTTCTCTTTTCCAAGTTAAATATCCTAAATAAATATGCATTGTTTTTGTACTGATATATCTGAAAATTGATAAAAGTATGATTTTCACATTTATAATAGGAGTGCTGAATTTTTTTTCTATTCAAGCAAATAAGTATACACTCGCAAATATTGTACAGATTTTTTTTATAAATAAATAAAATGCCTACTCTCTTTCCACGTTTAAATATTCCTTATTATACGTAATTGAAAATTTCAAATGCTTGAAATTTATTATATTCATCCTTTGCTTTCAAATTTATATTTTAACTAGAATTTTCTAAATATTTGCAATAGAAGAACAGAACTTTAAAAATAAAATTGATATTTTTGCATGAATACATATTTACAAGTTGAAATAATTCGTATTCATTCAGAAAGGAACTCGCTTGTTACCCTTGTTTTTATAAACTGTTCTGTTTTTGTTTAATTGTCTTACATGATAATCTATTTAAGTCAAACATTTGATTTTTTCCCTAACACTTCAAAACTAACTTCTAAAAGAGTCTTTGAGAATCATTTAAGTTTGCTGTAATTTAAATAAAATGTAATAATGAAATATAATTTTAAAGAAATGAAATTTATTTGGATGTGTGTATCTGTCCACGGTCGGTCACTCATTTTGTTCTAGATCTTACTGTTGAAAATGATATCCGGGCCGTTACAAATATCCATATTTGAGGTACGAATCAAACATATGAAGTGGAAACTAATCATTCAGCTTCCAACCAGAGAGTCATTTCATAAATAGCAATTTCATTCAGTTTCGGTATTTCGTTTGATAAGTTGTTTCAAGAGCATAAATATACATATAAATATTTTCAAACGTAATTTAAGTGGCACGGAAAAATGTAAATTGACACGAGGTTCTTCTTGATGTCTGAATATGGGAAAAGCAATTTGACTTTATCAAAATTTTAATATAATACATCTTAAATAAAATATGTATTTTCTAACTAAATTGATAGAACTCTACAACATTTTAACTCTATAAAAATTTTTTCTGTCTCGCTTCTTTTTAGAGATAAGAATGCTAACTTCGCAATTTTCCACCAGGTGACGTTCTAATTGGTGTTATTCAGTCATGTATACTTTATTATACCTAAATACTGCTTTTATGAATATACGTGTATCCGTTCCGAAGTTAAAAAAGAAGCAAGGAATTTTAATGGATATTTGTATAGAATTATAAGTTTGGTGGATGTGTTTTATATCCTTTAAAAAATAATCAATAATTTTTCAAAAGAATTTTCATTTGTAATACTGAAATACGGATATAAAAAAATAGATTTTTATTGATAAATATTTACATTTTTCATTCATTTCAATGAACGTGTTAAATTTATGCTATTTTATATAATTTGTCGCTTCAAGAAATATCAGAAACTTATTTTTGGTATTAAAATAAACCAATAAAATGATTTAAAAGAACTCTTGTTTACGTATAAGAAATTGTTAATTCAAAATTTTTTAAACCCTTTAAGAATTGCAGGGTTTACAAGTTATTAATCAATATCGAAGGTTTAGGAAATAAAGAAATTTAAAAAATTCTATTGTTTTTATGTTATATTGTTACTAAATTAATTACATGTTATTTTAGGCATAAATGTATGTAGACTTTTCAATTTTTAGTAAAATACTGTATTTTTTTACCTTGTAAAAATAAGTGAAAAAATATCATATATTGTTTCTTTGATTTAAAATCTTTAAACCAAAGAAACATTGAAAAATAAGAAAAAATATTTTGATTTGTAGATATATTACTGTAGATTTGTCGATATTTATTTAACATAAAATATTAACTTTTTGTAATGACTTATCCTGATAAGACAGTACAAAAAGTTAATATTCTATGTTATGTCAATTAACTATTTTTAATATATGAGCAAAGTTATGAAGATTTGATATTATTGAAAGTCCATATTATTGAAGGATTACGGAAAGTAGTTTCCATAATAAAATTTTCAATCTAAATATTTTACATGTTTATTAATATAAAATGACGTCTCCTACAAAACTAAATAATTTTGAAAAGGTTGACTTTATAAAACTAGTGCAACAAATGCAAATTAAATTTGAAAGAGATTATAATTAAGTTAAAAGAAGAATGATAGTGAATGAAAATGTTTCCTAGGAAGAAAGGGCAAATGAAGAAGACAGACTTCCATTGTAATAAAATACAGTGGGAGGAAAATTACTGGTGCAATGGAAATAAGATTGCACGTTTTAAGTTGTGTTCTCTAAAAGTTTTATATTTAACATGACGACAGAGAGAGAGAGAGAGAAAAAAAAACTTCGACAATTAAACATAACTATTAAAGGAGTTTAATCTACAATAGAGAATAGTTAAATGGATCAATTAAACATTCGAATAATTTACATGGTGTACAATGCATTTTCTTAGAACTGTTGTTCATAAAATATAAAGAAATATTTCACACTCCCAAGTTTATATTACTACAATACTGGCCATTAAAATTGCTACGCCAAGAAGAAATGCAGATAACAAAATGATATTTATTGGACGAATATATTATACTAGAAATAACAAGTGATTAAATTTACAAAAAATTTAGCTGGATAGATTCTGAGAAATCAGTACCCAGAACAACCACCTCTGGCAGTAATAACAGCAGTTATACGCCTGGGCATTGAGTCAAACAGAGATTGGATTGCATGTACAGGTACAGATGCCAATGCAGCTTCAACACGATGCCGCAGTTCATCAACTGTAGTAACTGGCGTTTGGTGACGAGCTAGTCGCTCGGCAACCATTGACCAGACGTTTTCTATTGGTGAAAGATCTGGAGAATGTGCTGGCCAGGGCAACAGCCGAACATGTTCCGTATCAAGGAAGGTCCGTACAATACCGGCAATATGCTGTAGGGCATTATCCTGCTGAAACGTAGGGTTTCGCAGGGCTCGAATAAAGGGTAGAGCCACGGGTCGTAACACATCAGAAATGTAACGTGCACTGTTCAAAGCACCGTCAATGCGAACAAGAAGTGACCGAGACGTATATTCAGTGGCACCCCATACCATCACGCCAGGTGATGGGCCAGTATGACGATGACGAATGCACGCTGCCAGTGTGCGTTCACCACGATGCCGCTAAACACGGATGCGACCATCATGATGCTGTACACAGAACCTGGATTCATCTGAAAAGATGACCTCTCGCCATTCGTTCACCGAGGTTCGTCGTTGATCACACCATTGAAGGCACTCTTGTCTATGACGCAGCGTCAAGGGAAGCCGCAGCATGGTCTCCGAGCTGAGAGTCCATGCTGCTGCAAACGTCGTCGAACTGTTCGTGCAGACACTTGTTGTCTTCCAAACGGCCCCGTTTCTTGACTCACGGCTCGTGACGTGGTTGCTCGATCCATTACGGCCATGCGGATAATATGCCTGTCTTCTCGGCTGCTAGTGATAGGTGGCCGTTGAGATCCCTCATGGCGTTCCGTATTACCGTCCTGAACCCATCGATTCCATATTCTGCTAATAGTCATTGGATCTCGACCGACGTGAGCAGCAATATTGCGATAAGATAAACCGCAATCCCGGCACGCTACAATTCGATCTTTATCAAAGTCAGAAACGTGCTGGTACGCATTTCTCCTTCTTACACGAGGCATCACAACAACTTTTCACCAGGCAACAACGTTCAAATGCAATTTGTGTATGAGGAACCGGCTGAACAATTTCCTCATTTAAACACAATGTAGGTGTCGCTGCTGGCGCCTGCTTTGTCTGACTGCGCTGAAAAGCTAATCATTTGCATATCACAGCACCTTCTTCCTTTCGTATAAATTTCACGTCTGTAGCATGTCGCCTTCTTGGTGTAGCAATTTTAATGGCCAGTAGTGTAGATTTATAGCACGTATTTTTATTTGATAAGGGATTAAGTTTCATGAGACTAATATTCTATTAATTAATAAAATAGCATTACTGGGAGATCAAAAAGAAAATTTCCTTTATCCTTTCATTAAAAAAATCACATGATTTTTTTTTTTAAAAAAATAGCAATACTGTCAAAGTCAAAAATTTTTGTTGTGAATTGTGCTCTATAATTTCTATATCATTTAATAATGAAACTCTTAAATATATATATGAGTTATATACACATGTACACATTTATAATACACATAATAAATGTTTGTGTACGCTATAATATTATCAAATATAAGTTTCAATATGCCTGTTTATTGAATATATTTCTTAATCATTAAGTACTAACAGTAAAAGTAAATTAATGATGAAATTAATATTAATTTAAGTTAAATATGAATTTTATATATTTAGTATAGACTTTGTTAATATCCTAACTATTGTTTAAAAACAATTATTATTAAAGTGCAAATAAAATTTTAATGGAAATAATAACTAATAACATTTCCTTATATTAAAAAATTAAACTGTTATTTAAAGTTAATTACTTAATAGTAATTTGACGTTAATGACAATATATAGATATTTTAAAAAGGGATGAGGTATAAATGGTAAACAAAATTGAGTATTTAAGAGTGGCAAGTATTAGTAAAAGTGAAGGTGTAACAATTCATTTAATTTTGTGTTGATATCGAACAGTACAGTATAAATATGTATGATTTATAAATGTGTATGTGTGATTTTTTTAATAGTTTTATGGTAATAACTATTAAAAAAAATCACACATACACATTTATAAATCTATCTTCTCTTGAAAACATACTGTTGAGTAAATAACTTGAAGTAAATTCAAATTCATCAAATCAAATCTTCTTTTTTGGCATGCAACAGCTTCAAGGAGTTGTTTTCTCACAAGGTCACATTTCCATGATTACAGGGAGAAGCTAAGAATGCAATCCTCGGAATCAATCCGTTGCTGAAAGATAAGGATGGGTTCCTAGCTGGTAGTTATTCCCATATTTTTGCATGAGTCGATCAATCTCTTCAGTTGGAAATACTACGATGACATAGTGATAGGAAGTCTGAACTTATAATTTACCTGAAATTTATTCAAACTTTTAAATAAAATATTCGATTCGTATTGAACTTATTTGTTGAAACTGGATATTTGGAAATTGGAGTGCTATGAAAAAAGTTTTATGCTACTCCCTTTCTTTCAGAGTTTTCTCTTACGTGACTTTCTTTTTTATAGTAATTATTATATTCGTGTCTTATTTAACCTTGACACAAACACAGAGAAAAATATTTTACATTTTCGGGTTGTCTTATTTTGCATAGTTCAGCTTTTTGAGCAACTTCAGTTTCTTTAATTCATAGTTAAGATTGTTATTCAAATTTGTTTTAACTCAAAATCTGTGTCTATAATTTAATATATTTGATATTTTTTTATTCATCAATTTCATACTTTTACGTCAAGAATAATTGCATCTGTATAATTAAATGGTAAGCTTATTTTTCTCAATACATTGGTTAAAAAGAAAACAATAAAGTACTTTAACGGTCAACAATCGTGTATCCATATCATTAAAGATTTACTTTGGAAAATGTTATTTATTCTTTTAAGCTTATTTTTCTTTAATTTACATATTACAATGAATAGATCCACTCATGCATTTTCCAACTTTAATGATCATTAACTGATGTTGTAAACAACATATTATTCTTCTTGCTCTAGTAACAAATGTAAAAGCCAATAATTTCACTTAGTTATGAGATAAAAATTCCAAAATGGTTAAATTCTATACAATTGAGACATTATTCCTCAAAACTTGAGTAAGTTCCGATGAAATGAGCTCGTTGAGGAAAATATTTTTCATTGTAATTTTAACAATGATTGTACTGCAGTCCAAATAAATTATTTTTTTATGATAGCGTGTTTAAAAAGAAAAATAAGTAAGTAATGTAAATAAGCATAGATACTCACTACAGTAATTATAACTTCAGCATTTTATTGCAATATTTTCCTCTCAGACTGCATTCGGAAATATCTACTTTTAAACCCATATACATTTGGTGTTGTCTTATAATCGTTTAAATGATAGAAATATTTCAAAGTATGTTTCTTCATTGAAACAGTTTCATTAATTGTATAGAATATTATTGTAAATGTTTAATCAAAACGTTAGAAAGCTTTAATTGTTAACAATATATTTTCTCATACAGTAGACAAATAATGTAATCTTAGACAAAACATAAGACAAAATCACTTAAATATTCAATAAGATATAAATATTAGTTAAAATTATTAAAATCTGCTCGGTAATTCAAATATTAAGGATTTAAATTTAAAAAATTACTTTCATTAATGGAATGCATATGTATTATTATATTTTATATTATTGGTTGATGTTGACTAGTAATTTAAAGTATATGATGCTCAAATTTTTTCATATATATTGGATATATTATTAATTTATTAGATTATATATATATATATCGCTGTGTATCTTATATTAATCACAGAATATATAAGTAAATATATAATTAGTTTTAAAACAAAAGGAATTAATTACAAAAATATTTTTAAAAAACTTAGTAGAAATTTCTTAAATATCGATGCATACTTATAGTTAAGATTTATAAAAAAAATGGATAAAAGAAACAGTTGAAATGATGCAATGAATCCTAATCGTTTTTCAAAACTTTCTTAGTGTATAAGAAAATCATAGATATATTTGAACAGAGCAATGTATTGATAGAAGAAAAGTATTTTCAAAAATACCAGTGGTACTCAGTATATCGTTTAATCTTAATGCAGATTTTCACATACGTAAAATACTTGACTTTATGCAATACTATTAGCTCTCTTTCTCTCTCTCTCTCTCTCTCTCTCTCTCTGTTTTAATTATTCTGTTTTAATTTAAAATTTTTCTCGTTTATTTGTACTTTTCATTTTTATATTTATTCTAGAATTTGAAATATATTTTTTTATCAATCATTAAAATAAAGATACCACTGTGTTTCAGAAATAGTTGAGCATTCGTGACTTAATATAGATAGTTTTAACTTATAATTGATTTAAAACCATTGTTTTCTGTTATTATAAAATACATTTCTATCTTTAAAATAAATTGCATTAATTTTCATAATATTTAGAGTAGTTTTTATCTATCGTTTATTTGGATATCAATTACTGAAAACATCTTACAATCAAAACAAGTTTTTAAATATTCGATTAAAATAGCTTATTAGAATTCTCTTGAAATATTTAACTAAAATGTTGTTTATTGATTTAGTACTTTCCTTTTAATGTTAGTAGCTTTTTTCATACTTAAAAATATTTTTCTCTGTGTTGTTTCGAAATGACGTGTCTTATTTTATGCAATCGTTCTTAATCTATTTAGATTAATATTGTCATGAGAAACAGAGTTCATTAGAGCCGCAGGTTAGATGTGTAATATTATTTGTATTTATTGAAAGAGGGACAGAAAAAATCAAAATTAGTTTCACCACCTTAATGTATTAAATAATAGAAAATTACATATGAAATAAATTCCCTGTAATTCAATAACTTATGTATTCAATTTATTACTTTCTTTAAAAGGAAAGCAAATAATTATTAAGTTATTACGAAATTATAACATATTTTAAGCATATTGACTTTGGATTCATGTAAAAAATGTTCATGTACAACACACTGATATATAAATACTATACACATTTCACTTTTTAAGCATAAATTATTTTAATTCATAACATTTTCATAAAAAAATTTTCTCAAAATTTGCGTTATAGCACAACAATTTAGTGCCTTATTTAGTCATAAAATAAACTAAAACAAATTAAATGTACTAAGTATAATTTTTCTATTTAAAATAGTTTATAAAATAATGATAAGAGGCATTTAATTTTCATCAATATTAAGCAATTGAAAATCTTACAATACTATTTTCGAATAACTAATGAAATAAATAATTTTACATTTATTAATATATTTTAAAATATATTTCACATGAATACAAAATATATAATTTTGAATCATCATTTCTTAATTGAGAAATTTGTTTGTATTATTTTTAATAGAAAATTTTAAGAAATCCATTTAAAATGTTCGAACTGAGTAATGCTTAATAAAAAAAAATTAAGCTGTAATTTATTGCTGTTAAAATACTGTGTATTTATATTTTATTTGACAATATCTAGTAAATTACATACAACTAAATTGATAAGTCAGACATTTCATACATGGTCAAAATTATTTTTAAGATATAAAATTTAATGACTAATTTTCTAAGTTGAACTCTGTAACCAGTAAAATAGGTCATTTGCATAATTATCTTCGTTGTTATTAGTTACTTATGTCTTATCTATTTATCGCACACTTCTAGGTTTTGATTCTACAGCTTTTTTGTGTAAGAGAATATTGTGTGAAAGACCATTTTCCTAACCTACCAACTGAGATTATTTATTATACTTTATGGGAAAAGTTACGGAAGATCAGCTGTGGTCAATGTCTGAATACGTTATCCATTGACTTCAAATTTTATAACTCTGGAACTAGGTACGAATAAATGGTGACCGTTGAACTATTAAGGTCGATGATTCCTTTATGTTTCGTGTATGTAAGCGCTAACTGGAATAAAATGTTTTGACATCATGTCTTGGCGTTAAAATATATAAATTTACAACAAATGCTTCCTCTGCCTTTTTTTTTTTTTTTCCTTTTGTCTGATTGTAACTTATGTGCATTCAGTGAAGAAAACTTTTTTTAAGGAAATTCTTTATTAATTCTTAAATAAAAAGGAATTTTTCCGTTGTGAAACCATTAATCAATTATTGAATGAAAAGACGCGTGATTACGTTCTGCGTTTATGAAACTTTCTTAAAAGTTTTTTTTATTAAATAGGAGAGTGTGTTTTTTTTTTTTTTTTTTGTTAACTAAGTTCAATATTAAATATTTACAGTATACTTTAATCAATTACTCAGGTTAAATAAAGGTTAAAACATAATATATATTTATAACTGTTACAAACGATATCAATACTTATTTAAATATAATTTTGAAGATATTGATGATGTTTAACCTTGTTGTATGGTGTGAAGGCTGAAACAAAATATACTTAATTGTTCTGAAATTTTCCTTTTACTACCTAGTAATTTTTGCAATAACATAAGCAACCCTCTCAGTGGAATTGTTCTCAACATTCATGTACCTTTAAAGAAGTATATAAGATTGATTTATATTTTGTTCATGTGTTTAAGATCATATCTCATGAACCGAGTATAGTAGAGCGTTATAGCCCTAAAATACAAATATCAAGCACATATTGCGTGAGATGTATTCCATTTACATAACTACTGTAATGACTAATTATAAAATCTTAACAAGGATTGTGATAATGAGTCATCAAATTATCAAATTAAAAATCATTTATCTGTTGGAATGATTAAATCGACTGACAATGATCCTGCTTTTCGAATTATTTGAATTGTCTGAAAACATGATCCCTTTTGTGTACTCTTGATATATTTTAATGTACTCTTTCGATGTTTGTGCACTTCTTTTCTCCTCGTTATTTATTTTCGTCGTTATATTTCATTATTATGCGTAACAAAGGAAACAGTTTTGGTACTGGTGAAGTTTATGCAACATTAAAACCTTTCAAGAACTGTAAAGATAAATTCATAAGATCAAGTAACTCATTAATTTTAAATCAATATAATACAGATTGGTAAAAAATTTTAATATGGGTTTGCATAATCCCATTCTCATTATTCTTAAAAGCAACACTCAAAAGTTTTGAATTTTTTGATGCACACATGAAAAACTTCTGTTAACATCTTTTGGAAATCTTTGTTCCGATTTTCTCAAGAATGTCATTGAAAATATTTGTCTATTTAAAAATTTAGTTGAAGCTATTATCTATCGACTTTGTGATGTTTATAAAGTACATCGTATATACAACATAAAAGCAAATTCACTTGATACCATGGTAAGACTTTTAATGAAAAAAGTGTTACAAACTGCTTAATAGCATAGGTTTCTAATGTCTATACATTTTATAGTACTATCTGAAAATGAAGAAAGCACATGATCCTCTCACTCCAACTTTTACTTTTTATTAAAGAATTAAAACAAATCACTTGCTTTTAAGTTTTTCTTTTTTAAAAGATATATTAACTCAGTTACTGCGTGAGTTGAGTGGATAATATCACTTAAAATACATAAATTTAAAAAGATTTTGAACTGTAAAAATTTGGTCTATGTTAAAATTGTCCTTTTTGTTACACCATCTATTTTAAGAATGATGATTAAAATAATTCCATGAGCTGGAATGTGTCCATAAATGAAAAAGCTCTTTAACAAGATAATTTATTTTAAAATTATATCTTTTCTAGAAATTAATTTGTTAAATTACGTTCTTATATGTTTTTTAGCATGATTTCAAATTTAAACTGAAGTACTAACTCATTTTAAATGCATTTCATTCACACTCTTAACTCACTTTTTCTATAAATAATCATTTAAATATTTATCTATTCAAATAAATTTAATTAAATCCTCAAAATAAATACATTTCATTCTTAAAAAAATTAAAAATTATTTTCATAAAAGCCGACCTACGTAAAATGACATTTTCTTTCATTTCCTAATTAAATAAAAACAACCGAATTCAACGCTCTTTATTAAAACAAATTTTATTTTTCTTAATTAGTTTATTAATAACATGTGTATAAAGCTATCACATAAATACAACATTTAGAAAACAGAATATTTGATTTTTTTTCTTCCTCAAACATATCGTATTTAATAACTTTAAAAAACTGATGTCTTCATGGTTGTTTTATCCATATTCTCAGTTTGCAATTTAAAAATGTAAATATGAATATATTTATCTATATTATCAGTTTATCTTATGAATCCTTTTTATATCATTATTTTTCTAAAATGAAGAATTAAAATAGCATTATTAGAGCTTTGAAATAGCATATAACTTACATGAAAGTTTAATAAAATTAATATTGATAATAAATATGATTATTAAACAGAATTATTTGTTTACTTTTTATTTTTAATTGCGTATGGTTTTTTAATGTTTATCCAATCAAAAATTCTATCTATCGTATTATTATTCTCTATATCTGAATGGATATTACTTCTGATAACAGAAATAACTTTTCTTTCTACTGAAATGCTCCCACAGTAAGTAAGGCTACAATCTAAATCACTCAGTACACTGCGATATAATTTTAAAATGTTTCATAAATTAATTATACAGCTTACAACCTCTCTGCTTACAATTACTGCAGTCTGCTCTTAAAGCTAATTTAATGCCGATTGTATAATTGTTCAATTTCCATAAGCCTGTCTGTCTAACTCATTATTTCCTATTCATCATTCAATATGTAATCAATGTTTATGAAACAATAAATTATAATCGAACTCATTCTTTTTATTTCTAAATATAAATTAACACTGAACAATGTGCCTTATTTTTTAATTAAAAATATAAATATATTTTTTCTGCGTGAAAATATTTTAAACAATTCAATTTATATATAATACTTCTATTTAACAGCATTGCCAACTTGAGTTTATTATTCTTTAAAAGTCAGCATTTGTTTCATTATGCTAAGGAAAGCTAAATTTGTTTTATTACTGTCGATTAAAGTTTCGATATTATAATTTTATTAATGTCACATCAAAACCAGTCTTCAAATAATTATGTATTTTCAAACATCAATTGGATTTTTACTTGTACAAATTTTAACAGGAGCTGTAGTTTAATTTTAATTGGAAGAACAATGATAGTTATTTCAAATAATGAATTAGAATTAAAAGGAAATGATAAGGTGAGAAAAAAGTGTTATACTGACTCGAAAACGTTTCTATATTTTAAATAAATCAGTGAGTCATGATTGGATCCTAATTTAATGAAAATATTTTTTATGCTTTTCTATGAGACTTAAGCGGAAACATAACAATAATTTTTATTCCATTCAATACCAGTTTGTCTAGTGGGAGAGAATGAAACAGAACATAACAAAACAAGTGAAAAGAAAGTAACAGGAAGTAAACTTGGTGTTTTAACGTTGGAAAAAGTACTGAAGGTCATATTTGCAATTGATGGTTCTTTTTTTATACTTAGTCTTTTGAAAATGCGCCACTCCGGCTTCAAAAGTTGTATAATCTTCTATTTGATGCTCACGGAAATTCTTAAAATGAATGAATCAGATCAGATAAAAAATTCAAAGCAGACAAAGAAAGTAACAAATAATAAAATGGATACAGGTATATATGTTACATACATATTAGAACTGAAAATGATCAAATAAAAATACGTTTTTTATGCAAAATAGTTAACGTTGAATGAAATCAAAAGTTTTCCATGGCCTAGTAATTCTTTGAATTTAAAAAATACCTTGTATCTTTCTAGTTAGAGTTATAAGAAGAAAAGGTAATGAGAAATCTAATAGCTATAGTTAGAAGAATTTAAAGACTACTAACATAATGTCTAATGTATTCAATAAAACACATTATGCTAAATTTACATATTGAAGAATCTAAGACTACTGTAACTAAGCATATTAGTTAAAAAATTTTATTTGGTATACAGGCTGTGAGAAAGTCCTATGGAGATATATTTAAGGTACAATAGTCGCTTTTGTAAAAATGTAATCAAGAGAAGAAGAAAATGGAACAATATTATAAAACTTTAGTAGTAATATACATATTAAAATGATTTAGAAAAAGTTAAACTATAAACGGAAATGTAACTGGTACAGTTTAGTGTAGGATTTGTGGCATCTATTAATAGAGCAAATATTTAAGAGGCTGATTCGTTATCTGTGAAAAATATTTCAAATTGGAGAGTTGTTTTACCTAAGGATATACTCATTTCAAAATAGTTTTAAAAATAATAATATTGTAAAAAAGAAAGTATAACAATCTAATTTTTTTTAAAAAAAAAGAGAGAAATATTGGATATATTAAAGATTTCAGTTTTGTAATAATAATGGAAATTACAAATTTCACCATTTCAAAATGGAAGCCACATTTAATTCTGCATGAAAGAACTCTTATCTGCTCACACACATTTTAAAACTTACATTTTATAATCTATAATGACATTTTTATTTAATTTTGTTAACCATCAAGATTATGCAATTTTTTTTTTTTTGAGAAAATATGAAAAATAATTTTTAAATTTTAAAATTGTTGAGAATTGTTGAATTATTGAGAAAATATGAATAACAGATTCTCTAATGAATTTTATTTGATACATACTGAAGAACTAAACCAGTTTTTTGTAAAATGTGCTTACTATTTTTTTATGAAATTGTTTAATGAATTTATATTAGATTAATATCATGCAGATAATTATTATGAACCAGATTGCTAAATTATATTAATTAAAATCAATTAAATATATAATTTATATGATCGTATTGTTAAATTAATTAATTAAATGATCAATCAAGACCATAGTTTCTTTAAGTATAGAAGATTAAAAATTCAGAATCGAGTTTTCAAATTTCAATTCTTCCTTGCAGATACCTTAAATATTTTTTATTATCTGTGGATATATGAGTTGTCAGATATTTCGGATTCATTTCCAATAATATATTTCCTCGTTATTTGACAAAAACTTAACTTTCATTTATCAGTAAACATAAAAATAATTAAAACCAGAAACACTTAGCAAAATGATACGTACTCCTCGTTAACTTTGGGAAAAAAATTTGAAACAAAAGTTTTATCCTTGGAAATATGAAGCGGACTTAACTACAGATTAGTAATTAAATTGAATATCATTAAGATTTTAAGCTTCAAACTAAACTTTTAAGCAAGTTTATTACAGTTCAATATAGATAAATTTAATTTATAAGCATTAAAATTACGTGAGAAATCCGTTTATTCAATTCCATGCATTCAATATGCAGTTGAGTATATTAATATCTCAGACCAAGGTTTTCTTACTTATTTTAGAAATTTAAATGCAATAAAACACGTTCAAAATCATTTTAAAATTCCTAATTAAATACAGTTTTTGATCACTTATTTAAATTATACATTTTCAAAAAATAATCCTCATTCAGAAAAATTAATCTCCAAATTATTTTGCCCCATTTATTCCAATACCCAACTAATTTCATCCATGTTAACATCCAGATTTTTACATAAGTCATATCTTTGTGAATGAATTGTTCATTATTGCTGATGATAAAATTTTGATATACTTTAAATATTTAAAATGGAAAACAATTACCCTTTCCGAAAAAAATAAGTTAGAAAAAATTCGTGGATTATTGTTGAAATTAAAACATTAAATTATTTGAAAGCTCTTAAGTGAACTAAAATATAACACTAATAATGATCAGAGAACTCATCCCATAATACTTTTTATGAAAATAAAATTCACATTTTTTTCTATAGTTTTATTCAATTATAGTAAATTTAAGGATAAGCCTAATTTAGCATAATCTATCTGTGTATAGTCTGTAGAGACAAGCATTCCTTTATCAATGAAATTAAATGTGCAATTTAAATATTTTGAAAATGAAGAGCAATCATCAGATTTAAATGTGATGAAAAAATTCTAAAATAATTAATCAGCTTAGTAAATAAGGTTTTTTTTCAAAGTATTATAAATGTTACTATGGCACTTATGATAACTTGAATGAATTTCAACTTGCTTAAAAGACTTGCTTATTAAAAAATTTTCAAAATTCCTGTCTTATTCAAATAACTAAATTGAATCTTTTCATTTCACAAAGTTCCTGTGAAAACGTTCCTCTTTACAAAATGCTTCCCTTGAAATTCTGCCGCTAAGCAAAGTTCTACTCAAAATATTATTGATTGAGCAACTGAATTTACTGTTACTAAAAATAATTAGAGAAGTACACATTTATTGGAGATTGAGGGAGAGAGAGAGAACTAACTTCTTAAATCAAATTATCCACCGTTCGGTAAAGTCTTTTCGAATTTAGTTATCTTTTGCGACTCGTCAGAAAATCTAGTTATGATTCTTTCAGCGGAAGTTTCAACGAGACATAATTTTGTTTAAGCATTTTTGGCGTCGTTTTAGATTAGATAAACTTCCACTTTTGTATAGCAACAATAATGGTTGTTTATGATAAAATTTAATTTAAAAACGCGAATTCTATGAAAGCTAGGAAATTTTTTTTTCTTTTTCTGGAAAAAATTTCGAAAATTGAAATTTTTAAAATTGTTAATAAATAATTAATTTCGAAAATTGAAATTTTAATAAAAATAGAAAGAAATTTGATGAAGAATCATTGTTTAAAGACAAAAGTTGCTTCCCAATGAATATGAATCATTATCACTGGTGTTAATTTTTTCTTCATATTCTATAATTATCCCGTTTTAATATACTTAATAAAATATCCGGCTTATACACATTTTAATCTATAAAAATTCTTATTTTTTTCAACTTTTCAGGTAATTGCAGTTTAATTTCAATAAATTAGTGCTTTGCTCGTATGATATTTGCGAAATTTCACGCAATTATGACACGTCTCCTGTAAAAAAAAAATTCTCTTTTTCAATAAATAATGTATTTTAAGTTTGAAACATTCACAAACAAAACAAAGTGCTATTATTTGTCAATTTATAAATAAATTACTGCAAATTTAGTCTAACAAATTGAATAGACAGGAAATATATCTAATTTATTCTCTTTTAAACTCACTTCGGGCAATCGAATCTGACAAATACTTGAATAATAATAATGAATAATAATAATTTAATTAATAAACTTAATTAAATAATTTTAATTAGTTAATAAAAGAATAATAATTATTTATTCTTTTTTATGTCTGATATGCAAAACTATTTGTTTGAATGTACAAAAAATTTACATTCCTTTAGGGATATTTTCTCAAAGTTTATAATGAGCCTCATATAGAATCTCTTTTTAGGACATTCAAATCTCTTCCAAAAATTACCGATTGTAATCTAGAAAATAGCCAGTATCTAAGACATAACAATAACATTACATCTAAATATGGTCATTTTCCTCTTCACTGAAGTGTAACTGCCCCCTACACTTATTTTCCCCAGTTTTTTTCTCTAGCTCCTAAAATATTGTTTTAAATCTAACCACGCAATTTTGTTCTAATAGAGAAAGCACAAATAACATTTCTTGATTCAATTACTTGTAACTAAATTGGTTAATATTCTCTTACAATGTGTTTGATAAATTCTGTAGCAATTGAAAATGTACCATACAAGAAGATAAAATAATTTTAGACTTTTACCTCGTACTCTCCTTAAAATATTTACTTTTTATTACCTGAAGAATATCTTTTGTTATTTCTTTATTTTTTCTGAAAATAGTTTTTATTTCTCTTTTTTCTCGATTAATCCTGCGGACATTAATGTGGCGCGACGCCTGTCGAGTTTAATAGATTTCGCTTTCTTTACTTTTTTTCTTCTTTGACAAATCTGATGCCTTTCAAAACAATGCAAGAAAGCTCTTTTATGTTATAAAATAATTCCCGATATTTCAAAAGACTTTTTAGTGTTAAGTAATGATGCAATTTTCACTGGTGTAATAAAGACAGTAAATAAATGCTTAAACTTGAATTACTTTTACATTAAAACAATATTATAATTTCAGCAAGTTTTCGAAGGATTATGATTACCCTTCTAAGTTAACATAAATTTTCATTGTTATTTAGTATTAGTTTTTTTCTTTCATCAAAATATTCAATACTATTTTATTATTCATAAATAAAACATATGATTATAAAACAGTTAATTAATAATTTGCGCATTTCCAAAAATGTTCTATTGAATAAAAACTATGCTTTGACCCCATCATGTCTACATTGAATATTTTATAAATATTTTATAGACTATCATCATATATATATATATATATATATATATATATATATATATATATATATATATATATATATATATATATATATACATTATACGAAATAATTTAAGTTCTATTATTCCACATTTATATCAATCATCATATATTTCACTGTTTTGTAGTTGTTCATAACCAAAAAAATATTTAAATATTCACTTGTATTTTAAAGAACAAACTGAATTAGCTAAATAATTTTTAAATTTTTTTCTTTCACTAGATCTATTGTTTTGAACCACTTGCAGAAAATCATTAAAGTTTTGTAAGTACCTCTCATTTATTTTAAGGGTTTGTGAACAAATTTGTTTCTGGGATTTTAATTAAAATATAAGCAAATAATTCAATGCTTCATAAATCTGAGCTATGAAAATATGATAATGAGCTGAACCCTAGAGGTTATGCTGATGCAAAAACAACTTTGAATTTATACTTGAGGATATACCATTCAATAATTTTAGGCCATTTTCTGCTAAAGAAGTCTGTCTTGAACTATCATGATCTTATTAATCATGCTACCAATCTTAATTGAAATATTATTATTAAATTATGTTGAGATCAACAATGTTGTCTTTTAATGGGTCATGATTTTTTATCCATTAAAAAAGGAAATACGATGCAGCAAGTCATCCAATAATTAAAAAGGATTGATAAAACCTCGGTAATACTTCAAAACCTGTATTTACTTCGAATATGCAAAGATATTTCGACTCACATAATCTAATAATACTTCAGATATATTTTTGTGTTTATGCATATATTATGCAGAATAATTCTACAAATATAATCGCAATTAATGGTAACATTCCTATTAAAATTTTAAAAATCTTTTATATAATTCTAGCATTTCCATGATTTTTATAGTTTCTTTAAATTCTGTTTTGAATAACATTTGAGAACAACTATATTTAATGTACTTACTATTAGCTTTGAAACACTTCATACTAATATGTATTCGTTTCATAAAATGTATTCAATTATTAATCATTTAAATAATCTTGATCAAACAAATATTTGATTGACTAATCTCCTCTCAAATGTGCGTTATATTCAATTCACATTAATTTCTAAATATCCTTATGTTTCTTTTTTTGCCGCGAGCTAATTGCCAACTTAATTTAAAAACATTTAATTATTGAATAAGCTCAGCTAAATTTCAAAACATTTAATCATTGGAATGTATTTATTAAATAAATAATGCTCATCTTTATTTAATACCCATTTTGAAGGATTTCTAAGAAAACCTTTATGAAAAGTTCTCATCAAAAGTTCAAAAGTCAAATGCATAATACTAAATCATTTAAATTGTACTTGGAAAATTACGGAATCATTTAATTCCTGTAATAGACAGTTAAATTTCTCCCCGTCTGTTTATTCTAAAGTGCATTTGCCTTGTTTCTTTTAAAAATAATCTTTCATTTAGCGTTTTCCTGGAATAAAATAATCCGCGAAGATTTCATAATTCCAATTCTTTCAAGCATTATATTTTCACCCGCGGAAAAGTGGTATGGTAATACAGGCAGATAGGTAGTCCAAGCTCTTTGTTCTTCAGCTAATGAGAATAAAAATGGTTTTACCAAAACATTTTAGTAAATTAAAATATAAATTTTCTATGAGGAAGATGATTGAAAATATTTGGTGAGTATACTTATCTTAAATTATTATTTCTTGAAAGTGGTTGTGATTTTATTTCATTCTTCGTCATCATACAGATATGTTAGATTTTACTTATCTCTTTTGTGCTTTAAAATGAAAAAAAATTATATCGTTTGTTCTTTAATAAAATCGCTTATTTACTGAAGAAAATTTAGACATTGTTATTGAAATGTATGATATAAGGTTCTTTTTATATATTCCAAAATAAAAAGAAAAACATTTATAAGTACAGATTGCAAATATTTAATTTCCTTCACTTTTATTTTAAATTCTCATTTAAAATTAATATAAAATTTGGATAATATCACATAATTCCTTTTTAATCTCTTATTAATTGTAAATTGTGAAATATATTTCACTTCTTACTTTTTATAAATGTAAATAAAAAATGTATCTTTATTTATTCGTTTAACGAAATTACAACTAAATTATTCATGAAAAGAAAACAACTTCACAAGGTTTTTATGAATATTGATTACAACTTTAAGATGCATATTGAGTATTAAATTTTGAGAAGTTTCTGCAAATAATAATATTTTCTACATTTTTATGTTCTCAACTAAAACAGCTCCGAAACTGATTGCAATAAATACTAAAATTTAATTCAAAAGGCTATTTTTTATATATTTAACTTACTGTATTACTCAGTTTATAATTATAATAGTATTTGTATTTTAGTTAAATAACAACATAATAAATTAATTTTCCGTGGTAACTAAATTTTCATTAATTATAACTTTTAGTTTTCATTTTTTGCATTGTTTCTATTTTTAACAGGCGATTCAAAAACTTTAAAATAATGAATTATTTTTAAAAAAAAAATTCGAGAACTATGCAAAAATGTATGTTAAAAATAATTTAAGTGATACAACAGAACATTTTTTTTTAAAAATAAAATAATTTAAAAGTAAAAAAAAATGAGTTTTTTAAGCACCGTAATACGTATTTGATATGTATTCTTTAAATACGTATTTGAGTCATTTACAGACTTTTTTGTTCTTTTGCTATTTGAATGATTTGTAATTTTAGAATACATTATATATTGATATAAAATATTCTATTGCAATGAATTTTACTGTGATGTAAATAATCAAATGCATTTTGCGCATGGATGTACTTTATTGAATTTTCTTAAACTTTCATGTCCATGAACACGACACGATAGCTTGAACCATCTACCCACATGCCAATCGCAAATAAAAAAATTTCTTCCTGACTAAAATTCAGTAATCTGACGTTTACCTTGCGTATTATGTTTTTAGTCACTATAATATATTCAGTATTATTTTAATTTAATAATAATGTTATTGAAATAAGCACTTTAAAAATAAAAAAATAATTGAATTACATACAGAAAATATAAAAATTAAAAGGTTAAACTGTAGTAAATAATATTTTATAAAAGGGATAATATTATTCAGTTTTTAAAACAATTTTATGTACTCGAATAATTTTACTCACTCTTCTTAATTAGTAATACACTACTTTAAATCCTCCTTTGGCATGCATCATAAGTACATTGCTTAAGTAATCCTAATCCTTTTGACTATATATATTTGTGCGTGTGCGCGTATGCGATGTGTTTGTCACTCAAACTGCGCACACTATTTTGAAAGCTTGCAGCATAATTTTAATATGTTTCAGTAATAGATTAAAATAATAGTTTCAACGTTATTTATTTTTAATTGCTTCGAACTTAATTTATATATGTTTCGATAAAATAAACATTTTTAGTTTTTTATATAAATGAGACAATATTTATTCTATCCTCAATAACCAGTGTCTAGGAAAATTACTTTTACTTTTATAAAGTTAATAACTAATTTCAACAATCTATAGTAAATTTATAAATTCATTCCGATAATTTTTCATTTATAAATTTTAATATATTTATTTTGCATGCAATATTGTACATAATTGAATTTGTATTAACATAAAATACAAAACCATGTGTTAAAATTTGTTACAAACTTGTTAAACTATGTTCACGAATGTTAAAATTTGTTACAGATTTTAAGATGTTAAACATTTGTTAAAATTTTTATGTAATACTAAATCAAAAATAATGTAACTAAAGATGCTATTATAGCAATAATGTCTGCTTGCTTTAAAATATTGATCTCTTTTGAATGAGATTAGTAAATGATAGCAAACTCAAGTATTTTAGTTGTAAAATTTATTAAAAAGTAATTCATAAATTTAATCAACATCTTTTAGAAACATAAGAAAAACAGTACGTCACAACAAATGAAAAAAGGTATTCATTTATAAGACATCTGACAGCATGCATGGGTGATCCAGCCAATATTTATAGAATGTGTTATGGATTCACTATTTTTATTCAGTTAAATTCTATGAATAATATTTATGCTTTTTAAACCCAGAAATATTTCATCTCAAAATTTTTTTTATTTTGATTGGTTCTTGTTATTTATTGATCAAAAATTCAAAGGTAGCTTTACAAATTTTGTTCATTTGTGTCTGGATATTGAAAATATTTGATTTATTGCATGAATGTTTTATACTGCAATGTGATTACGACCGAAAATTTGAATATAAAATTTCATGAGAAAGGACGTTTTTGATATTCGTTGGTTGAAAATTGTTTAATCTTTAGGTTTTAGCATCATTGTAGGATATATTTATTAACCAAGGTTTGAAATACCTAAAAATAAACTAACGTGTATATAGGTTTTCATTTCACTGAGAATTTACATGAAATTACTTACAATATATATTTTAATAATGTGAAACTAGTACTTTTTTTGTTTTAAGAGAAAACTCTATAAAGAATTAAAAATATGTGTCCATATATGAGAAAAAAAATGGCTTCTCCCTGCTTTGTGTACAAAGTTAATCATGTAAATATTAGGTTCTACCTTGAAAAGTTCTGAACATTGATTAGAAGGAATAACACAGAAAGAACTAAAAAATATTATTCTCTACAAGTAGTAGACTCTCCCTTAAAAGCAGTCAAATGATTGGTATAGTTTAAGGTATTCTTCATCATTTTTCATTATCTTGTAGGGTTTTTTTTTTTTAACTTGTAATGTGAAAAAAAATAGCTGAAAAGTAATTTTTACAAGGAAAGAAATTCAAATAATTCCTTTAATTTAAATAGCAATTTTTAGCATTGAAAAAAATTTAAATCTGCTATTTTATAATCTATATTTTACAAAATTACCAATTTCTTAAAAGTTTACTCATCTTAATTTAACTCACATATTTTGATTACAAAAAAACGAATTTTATCAACATTAATGTAAGTAGGCGTCAGCAATTGATTCAGGTCAAAAGTAGTGTCCCATTTTGTCAATGTGATTTAATGAGTTATTCAGACTATCTCATTCATGATGCATAACTACAACAAATAGCCTCAAGATTTAAAATTCAGAT
The DNA here is from genome assembly GCA_030067965.1 of Latrodectus elegans. Classification (NCBI taxonomy): domain Eukaryota; kingdom Metazoa; phylum Arthropoda; class Arachnida; order Araneae; family Theridiidae; genus Latrodectus; species Latrodectus elegans. The sequence goes on from CM057809.1 coordinate 60,237,384, forward strand.
TAATTAACAAGCAAATTATTTTATCTGTTAATCTATTCTTCGAAAAGAGTAATTGACTCTTTTACTTTAATCCTTCAGCCTTTGTGAACATGTAAAATATCAAAAAAGCTCGGGAAAAAATATTAATAAGATCACCTTTTTTGGTGTGAAATGATTCAGATTCTATCCTAGAGCCTTCTGAACAATAAAGGAGGGAAGTCTTATTTTCGATTTCTATATAGAATATGAGCTTGGGAATTTGTGGGACTTCTATTCTTGTGACAAGAGAATAAAACTCATTTAAAGAAAAACCTATATTTAAATTAAATAAATCACATGTTCTGGTTTTCAAATATTTATACTAATTTATTTTATTCCTTGATGAGAAACAGGAATCATTTGTCTGACATATGCTCAGAAAAGTAATTAATGTCATTAATAATTTTATATTTATTCTAACATATTCTTCTCTGTTGATTTTCTTATGATTTTTGGAATAAAACTATAAATTGCTCTTTAGTGTCTGTGCTGTGTTCTTCGAAAACAAATACATTTTGTAAAACTTTGTAAGCATGCATAACAAAGCCTGATATTGAATTTTCACATTATGAGACTGAAATTTTCCATTTATTTTAAAAGATATTTCTAATTCAAGAATTTATAAAATTCAAAGTCAGAGACTGTTAAAATAAATAAATCGAAATAATGCTGTTGTGTTTTCAAACACATAAAAAATATAGAAAATCGAAAAATTAATTATTTTTTGATTTATTTTTCAAACATAATTCCTTTTCTCGTATCAATTTTTTTGACTCCAAACTAGTTTAAAAAACAATTTAATTAAAAAAAAAACTATCAGATAAAAAAATATGCAAAATTTATTGAATATACTGAGTGATTCTTTGACATTTTTCTCCATGTCTTCACACTTTCTCCTTGTTTTTTTTTTTATATATTTTTTTTTCATTTTTAGTTTCGCATCATGATTTCAAGAAAATTGATCGTAGATTTATATTTTTCAACCCTAAAACTTTCTTCCACTTTTTCCATTCACGTTTTTTCCCCCTTACTCATCACAGATTTCTTTAGGAATGTTTTTTGACTTCTTCTAAAATCGCTTGAATAAATTTAGAATTTGTACTTGCGTTTCTCGAGATCACTATGAAAATAAAGAACGTAAAAATTCTAAACATTCCCCTTTCATTCAGCGTGAAATTAAACATTCCATTTTTGGCTCAAATATTTACTCTATGTAAATTTCTCTGATCTTACTAAGAAAGTTGTTTTAATATATTTTCTTGAGTTAAAAAATTAATTCAAAATTCAGATTAAATGCTTAATAACATTTGAAGGAACTCTTAAAATGAAAAATCAAAGGAATGTTACACGAAAGTAATTTATTATGTGTTTTTTATTACGGAACTGAAGTTTGGGCGATATAACGCAGTCTAACATCTGCACCAGAGTGTTTCTGAAATTTGGATAAAAAGAATAAAGCTGTGTGCTTATATTTTAATTCTTAAAATTATTTAATCTAGTAGTTTATTTTAGTTTTTTGCTTGGTCATTTCTTTTTGCAATAGTTGAGGTGAAAATTTCAAAACTTAAAAGTTGATTTTCCTCTGTTGACACATAACGACGTCCAATTATAAATTTTAATTGTTTCTCAGTAAATATGTAGTTTATAGTGATCTGATGGTTGGTAATATGCTATTCAAAACAAATTTTCAAAATCTGATATCACCATCAGTGAACAAAGTATTTCTCATAAAAATCGGGGCACATTGCTGGAAAAGGACGAATATTTTTCAGGTTTTCATTCTTGGAACTTCAAAATACCAGTTTACTTTTATGGAATATTTTCCCAGAAGATAAATGTAAAATATATGACAGAGACCATATGATGTTAATTAATACCATGAATGTGATTTATATTTGTACTGATAGTGTGAAATTAGTCTGCTTTTTTCCTAACACATCTACATGTTCCTTATTAAAGTCAACTCTATTTAAAACTTCTTTTATTATGATACATTTATTGGAACTGATGTCACTAAATGTCGAAATTAAATTATTCAGAAGATGACAGAGAAAACGTGTTGAAAAAGTTCCTTACTTCAATTTTTCTATTCAGAGAAAAAGAGTTGCTGTGCTTTCTACCTATTATTTATTTCTTATAAAACCAAGAAAAATGAATGGTTTCAATCAAATGGATCTATACATATTTTGTTACCATTTCGCATGCATTTTAGATGTTAAGGTTCAGTATCTATACATCCTAGAAATTGAATTTGGCCCTAATTTTTAATTTTTTTTTATAAATAATATCGGATTTCATTAAGATTTTATATTCGTTTTAATGCTTTTTTTCTGATTCATTGACTACTTTCAATTTTTTTTAAAATTTAACTCATGAATAAAAAATTCGTATTCTGTTGATGACAGAGGACAGAGAAAAACGTGTTGAAGAAGTTCCTTACTTCATTTTTTCTTTCCAGCGAAAAAGAGTTTCTGTGTTTTCTACCTACTATTTATTTCTTATAAAACCAAGAAAAATGAATGGTTTCAATCAAATGGATCTATACATATTTTGTTACCATTTCGCATGCATTTTAGATGTTAAGGTTCAGTATCTATACATAATAAAAATTGAATTTGGCCCTAATTTTTAATTTTTTTTATAAATAATATCGGATTTCATTAAGATTTTATATTCTTTTTAATGCTTTTTTTCTGATTCATTGACTACTTTCAATTTTTTTTAAAATTTAACTCATGAATAAAAAATTCGTATTCTGTTGATGACAGAGGACAGAGAAAAACGTGTTGAAGAAGTTCCTTACTTCATTTTTTCTTTCCAGCGAAAAAGAGTTTCTGTGTTTTCTACCTACTATTTATTTCTTATAAAACCAAGAAAAATGAATGGTTTCAATCAAATGGATCTATACATATTTTGTTACCATTTCGCATGCATTTTAGATGTTAAGGTTCAGTATCTATACATCCTAGAAATTGAATTTGGCCCTAATTTTTAATTTTTTTTTTATAAATAATATCGGATTTCATTAAGATTTTATATTTGTTTTAATGCTTTTTTTCTGATTCATTGACTACTTTCAGTTTTTTTTAAAATTTAACTCATGAATAAAAAATTCGTATTCTGTTGATGACAGAGGACAGAGAAAAACGTGTTGAAGAAGTTCCTTACTTCATTTTTTCTTTTCAGAGAAAAAGAGTTTCTGTGTTTTCTACCTACTATTTATTTCTTATAAAACCAAGAAAAATGAATTGTTTCAATCAAATGGATCTATACATATTTTGTTACCATTTCGCATGCATTTTAGATGTTAAGGTTCAGTATCTATACATAATAAAATTGAATTTGGCCCTAATTTTTAATTTTTTTATAAATAATATCGGATTTCATTAAGATTTTATATTCTTTTTAATGCTTTTTTTCTGATTCATTGACTACTTTCAATTTTTTTTAAAATTTAACTCATGAATAAAAAATTCGTATTCTGTTGATGACAGAGGACAGAGAAAAACGTGTTGAAGAAGTTCCTTACTTCATTTTTTCTTTCCAGCGAAAAAGAGTTTCTGTGTTTTCTACCTACTATTTATTTCTTATAAAACCAAGAAAAATGAATGGTTTCAATCAAATGGATCTATACATATTTTGTTACCATTTCGCATGCATTTTAGATGTTAAGGTTCAGTATCTATACATCCTAGAAATTGAATTTGGCCCTAATTTTTAATTTTTTTTTTATAAATAATATCGGATTTCATTAAGATTTTATATTTGTTTTAATGCTTTTTTTCTGATTCATTGACTACTTTCAGTTTTTTTTAAAATTTAACTCATGAATAAAAAATTCGTATTCTGTTGATGACAGAGGACAGAGAAAAACGTGTTGAAGAAGTTCCTTACTTCATTTTTTCTTTTCAGAGAAAAAGAGTTTCTGTGTTTTCTACCTACTATTTATTTCTTATAAAACCAAGAAAAATGAATTGTTTCAATCAAATGGATCTATACATATTTTGTTACCATTTCGCATGCATTTTAGATGTTAAGGTTCAGTATCTATACATCTTAGAAATTGAATTTGGCCCTAATCTTTAATTTTTTTTTTTAATAATATCGGATTTCATTAAGATTTTATATTCGTTTTAATGCTTTTTTTCTGATTCACTGACTACTTTCAATTTTTATTTAATTTAACTCATGAATAAAAAATTCTTATTCTGTTGTCCACCGAAATTTCACCCAGTGTTGAACTGAGAACAGCAATACTGAATGGAGTGAGTGAACCTATATCAAGATGTTCGTCTAAGCTAACTTAAAATAAAAAGTATATTTACAATCGAAATTTTGACTATACATTTATAATTAATTTAAAACATAATTAGCACTGATTTGAATGCTGTGTAAAGCTGTCATTGTCACTCCATATAATCAATTTAATCCAGGTAACATTCTGCTCTGGAGTTCTACTCGCTTCAAGAAAGGAGTGTCAGGTTATTTTACTTCTTTTTAAAATCGTTTTTTTTTTTTTTTTTTTTTTAAAAAATAACGATATTTACTTTTTCATTATGATATTTTTAGTTAAGAAAAGAGGTTAATCGTGAACTCGATTGAACTAATTAATTATGTTATCAATTTCAATTAAAATTTTTTAAATGAACTATATTGCCCCCAGTAATTTAATCTCTTATTGTGGATCGAGAGTAGTTTCTAATACTATAAACACACTCTCTACCAAATGTGCATTAAATCAACCCATGAAGTATCGTGAACTAAAACAACCCATAGACAAAAAAAGATTAGCAAAAACTCTGTTGATAAATACACCAAAACTTTATTTACTTCAAATATGCAAAGATTTTTCACCTCATGTTCATGATGTTTCAGATAGATATTCATATACACATTAGGAAAAGTGTGTATACTTTTACTGAAGAATTTAATGTTTTCATATTCATACTAAATTTCCTTTCTAAGTGATTTTTAAAAAAAATATTTTGGGGTTTTCTTAGTTTTGGTATGACGCATATAAAAAAATCTAATGCATGTTCTTCTATTGATTGCATAACATTAATTTAACGTTTGTCTTTTGAGCTTATAACTAGGTGGAATCCCCGAAATCTAGAAAATCGTTTTCTCCTGGCATAATTTAAATTAAGTTAGCATGCGGGAAATCAGGTGTACGTTGGAAATTCATTGAGCTAGGTTAAAAGGATTTAAATCGAACGCAGCGCCCGTGTGAAGTGGGTGTATTCAACAAATATATAAAATACATAAATTCTTTAACTAACAAAAATATTAATGAAATAAAAGGCTCTACACTCATTTACTTAAAACTCTTAATTCACGTTTTCAATAAATAACCAATTTACTTAAAAGACATATTTTTTAAAGGTCAGTAATTTTAATATGTGTACGGCGAAGAAACCATTTTACATACTTTATTGTTTTTAAATAGAAAACATAAGTAAATATATGGAATCCTGTAAAAAAAATAAACAAGAACTCAATAAAATTTGATACATATATATTAAGTAAATATAAAAAAAATGAAAAAGTTTTACGAAAAATTTATTACCAAAGCCATTTTTTTTATCTCCGCAATATTAATAAAAAATAAATCATCCTACGTGAGAGAGACTGTTATTGGATAGGTATATTTTTATAATGCGAGTAAATTATGAAGAATCGAGATTAATGTAAGGGGAGAATAAGCAACTCATTATAATGTATTCAAAAAGAAAAAACAATCTTCTCCCATTATCTCCTATCTATCTTAATAAAAAAAAATGTAAGATCGTGTCATAAAGCGATCAATAGATTCTCGACCGGAAGGTAGTAAAGCATTTTCTTCTGGAGTGATTGAATTCGATTCGTTGTAATTATAGGTACTGGTGGTTAACTAGTAGCTATGTTTTTAAAATCACTTAGTGTGTTTAAAATGAATAGGAGGTGTACTTCATTTTTTGATATGAAGGAAACGTGGAATGTGCTCTAGAGGTAATTCGTAAGTATTTGCATACAATCCACGAATCGTAACGAATCATTACAAACCCTTTTCACCATTGATTTTTGTTACTTATTAAAATGCTGTTAAAGATTTTTTTTAAATGATTCTATTGTCTAATTGGAGAAGGCAATAAATAAAAAACAAAATTTCTCTTTGCAAATAAAATTAATTTGCATTTTAAGTTAAAGAAGTAAGCTCATAAATAAAGGACTTTCAAAGAAACTATAATTTTAGTTGAATACAAAATGTATTCAGTGTAATTGTTCTCTAATAAACCTAGTTTAGTAACATAATGTGAACAACATACATTCTTTATTTTAAAAATGCTTTGGACACACGCTGATAAGCAAACTAGAAAACTGAAATTCCTTTCTAACGAACAGTGATTAAATTACGTTTACATTTCCAGAAATGAATTATACTCAAATATAGGGTGTTGAATCATACAAAAATATGTTGAAAATATTTCTTTATTTTAAAATTATGTATTTGTTTAATGAATATCTCACTGCCCATCATAATAAAACATAGCACAATATTTTAAAGACAAAAACATAACTGTTTTTATTTTTTTAACTACTTTATTGTAGTAACTGTTTTAATTATTTTGTAAGAATATTTTTATATTTTAAGCACAAATAACTATTGATTATGTTTCCATTTGAAAGCAAATTTTCATAAATGTTTATACTTTAATGTTATTTTTATTTATCCTTTGAATGTAAATATTTGTGCCTTACATTTTTTCATCGTCAGTTCCTGTGATATATTAAACTTACTTTAGTTCCAAAATCAAAGATATAATTCGTTAGTTTTTTTATACATGCAATATTTTTCAAGTAATTCATTTTAAATAAGAGGACACTATTTTCTCCAATTAAAATATTTTTGAAAAGCAAAACATTTTACTTTAATTTTATATTTAAATAATTTCTGTATTCTCAATTTTTCTAGCAAAATCTTGTAATTTTCTTAAAAAAAGAATCAAATGTATACTTAACTATATCTCAAACAACTAATTGTCAAACTAAAATTTATAATTTTTTCAATTAATAATTATTTTAAGAAATTTTAAAAAGGAAACGATAAAAATATTTCAATTTATGGAGCAGTCATTAACAATAATTATATTTTATCTTATCACTTCATCTTTCCTCCTTTTCAATATGCGAGCGTGTTTCATCATTATAGATCAATAAAAAAAATTTATTTTATTTTACTTACATAATTGTTTGAATTATTCTTGATATTTGCAGTTTAAATTATGCTTGAAACATCCATAAAATAAAATAATAAATCCCAGTTTTAATCCGATTTAAAAATAATTTCTTTTTAACGTTATTTCCAAAAAATAAATCATCAAAACTTTTGAAATGAAAATTACTAATGTCAAACAATGGCCACATCCTTAGTCTTCATAAAGATTTAAAAAGCGAATATAAAGAAAAATCAGACGAGCTAAGCAAATTGTGGATTTTTTTCCATGTCTAGAAGATGCGACAATCGATCTCACCATCTGTCTTTCTTCTTATTTTCCACTTACCGAAGAAGAAAGTCAAGACTCTGAAGGGCAGACAGAGACAGAGTGAGTTCTTCTTTCTGCTTGATCTTTTATACTAAACCTCATTTAAGCATCCTGCACCTGATTTCTCTAAAGAGGAAATATATTACTTATGAGCACGAGAAGAAAACTTTTCCCCCTATTTGCGTACATTAGTGGCGCCACTTCAGCAAGGCTGGAAAATTACTGCAACACACATTCTGACAATCGCTGTTTTTCAGTCGCCAAACAAGGAACTATATTTTTTTTATCCATCCTGAAAGACATAAGCTGTTATTCTGAAAAATAACATTAAAAATGATCTTTTTTTAATATCTTTTGTAAGATTGGGAACAAAGCTTAAAAACTGCTTACTTTGATTTCTTACATACAATGCAAAATGTAAGTTTGTTATTTTACTTTGTTTTGCATATTAACTTTAAATGAGAAAAGGAATTGTTCTCATATATAAATTAAGCATTTCATGTTAATTTATTAAGCAATATATGTATACACATGCTTTAAGCATTCTATATAAACCTTTAATTATGTAAGAACTAAGCGCTTTGCGCGTATTTTTTAAAATCTTCTATTAAGAGAGGATTTGGTAATAATTTAGTTAAGAATAGTTTTAAGTAAGATGTTTAATGCTGCAAGAGAGTGTGTTCGTAAGATTCTCTTGCAATAATTAAAATGCACAAAACAATAATTTGAGGAATTATCCATAGCGAACAATTTTTAACAAATGTCTACATTTAGAATTATTTACCATATAATTATTAAATTTTTTCTTAAAGCTATATAATTGAGAAATCTGCGAATTTTAAAAAGTAATTTGATAACAGAAATTTTATAATGTAAATGTTATAATATAAAAGAATACAGAGTGAATGATTGCTTCCAGAAGTTTTTAAATATTCTTTTACCCAATTGTATTAGTTCTTCATCATTTATGTAACTTTTAAAAACCACTTATTTTTCCAATCCAAGATTAGATATTGTTTGCTTAAAATGCTACCTAATTACAATCCTTATTTTGTACTGGCTCAATGCTAAACGTTTTTTCTAATGTCCTTTAGAATTTAATCAGGCTGCCTTTTAGAATTTTATCAGATTCAGCACAAATGCTAAAATTAATGTAGTTATTTTTACTGCCACGTTAATCATTATTTAATTTTCGCACTCTTCATTTCAAATTCAAATTTACAAATCAAACATATTTTATTTTATCGGATACATCGAAATTAAATAATAAATTCTCTCATTGTATAATTTGTTTCTTAAAATAAAACTGCAAAATCGTTTCCATCAAAACCATTAATTGAACATTTGAGAATTAACAATAGCAGCTAAATGAAACTTGATTTATATATTTATAAATAGTTTATTATGATTGAAAGAGGTATATATTTTTGATTGAAATAAAGAAATTCGGATGTGTATCAAATTTGTATTTTCCTATCTTGAAATTACTTTCTATGATTTAAACACAAACTATTCTTAAACAAAATAACTATTCGGCCATCATTTATAAAAACCTGCACATTTTTAATCAGCTTTAAAAGGGGTTGAAATGAATATTTAATGCCCTTTATTCAAAAATAATTAAAATAAACACGTTTGTTCCAAACAACAATTTTTAATTATACTTCCCGAGTGCATGATATGATTAAGCACAAATTGTTAGTCAGCATAATGATTGCTAACAAGTATTCTACCATTTATATAAGTATATCAATACCTATTAGTTTTTCATGTGCTTAAATTTTTACATAGTTTCTAAAAACAGAAATACATTTTTTTAAGTTTTTCTGTTCTGTAATTGGCAATATATTCTCCTTGTGAATATTGTTACATTTAGTATTGTTAACAAAAATGTATTGCTTTAAATAATATTTATATTCTTTAATCAACAAATTATTCCCAGAACATATATATATATATATATATATATATATATATATATATATATATATATATATATAATAATTATTTAATTATTCTATTTATAATAAATTTTTAAAGAGTCAGAGATCATGTATCTATGCATACATATTATTTTCTTTGGTATATTCTCCTCTATAGAGAATTTTAAAGTTTAATCATGAAAATTAAATTAATTTTTTTAGGATTGAAATAATGTTCTCTTTAGATAAAAAAAATTTAAAAATTCTTCTTCGGATTCATAAATTTAAGACAGCTTTTATTGTAAAGAATTTCATTTTCTCCGGTATAAAAATGCTATTTATTTTATATTTGAAAAAATTGCCTGATTGTTAGAGAAAACTACTTCCTAATGAAATAGAAAGGTTTCCCGTTATGCCACAACTTTGACAGATATTTCATCCTTTAAGGCTTCCAGCCGGATCAAGACTGTCTTTCTTAAGAAGGTTTATTGATACTAAAATAGTATCATAAGCTTTTCTTAAGATTCCAATTAATTTCGAGACTTACATAACGCTTACTACGTAGAATTCCATTTATATTGCTGGTTTAATTATCTTTTTGTCTCCGAGAAAAAAAATTATTGAACAACCAAAGAACCTTTATATGTGTTTGTGTGTGTGTGAAATTTTTAAATTAGACTTTCCTTTCAGAAGTTCTAAATCATTGTTAGTTGTCGTTAAAATTTTTATAACAGTGCTATATTCCAAATATTATCAATAAAATATATTTTTATAAAATTAGTAAAAATGTATGAAATAGTAATGAGGATTTCATAAATATGAATTTTACTATTCAATGTAATTAATATTAAAACAAATAAAGAGGTGGAAAAACAAATATAAACTCAGATTGCTATATATATATATATATATATATATATATATATATATATATATATAGCAATCTTATGAAATACTTTAAGAATCGACTATGTCCGACATCTTTGAAAGTGTTTTATGATACATATTTTACAGGATTTTTATTAATATTTAATTAAGTATTACAATAGGGGAACCTCGTTCAACTCGCATACGGTCATCTCATTAAAATTGAACAGTATCGTCTCATCCATTTTCAGTCTTAGCTTTATGTAAAACCAGACTTGAAGTAGAAGGTCTCAAGCCCTATTCCTGCTATCGTTAAATAATAGAAGAAGGGTGTTACTTTCAAAGTTTTTTGCTTACACATCATTCTGGTGAGAAAAAGTTTGGGAGATTTCCAGGTTTATCCCTTTGCGACATGTGAATAAGTTCAATGGTCTATGAAAAGTCCTAATAAGTTCAATGATCATTCATTATTACCTTCCCTTATTTAATTATAGCAAGGATAGTCCTACTTAGTTCGATGATCTATGAAAAGTAGTAAAAGCATTGCACAATATTCGTTAAAAAAAATTTACAGTAACTTTACTCTGTTAAGTAATTCACAACATAGTGTTATTCGACAGAGGTAAAAACAACGAATTATGTTCAATAATAACTCCGAAGAATTGAACTCAGTTGCTTAATAGTGTCTAAAATTATATATGCGTTCGGAAACTATTCATTACAAAACGGTTTGTGGTAAAACCAATGATAATAATGAATGGTATTTTAAAATTGGTTCACACGTGTCATTGTTCAATAGTGACTGGATGCATTCATTTAATAATGACAGAATTTTAATTACTCTTTCATGATTTTAAGAATTTTCATTTGAAATTATTTACATTTTTCTCCAAAAAATTACATTTATTTTTTTCATAGTTTATAATGTCATTAGACAATGGTTAGCTCATTAATTATTGAAATATTTTCACATACGGTTATTTTGTTTTTTAAATATGTTTAGTTGAAGTTTTTTTTTGGGGGGGGGGATATACTGTTCACGAAAGTCTTTATTGGCGTGAACTGAAGATAATTTGACAAAAAACTTAAAAAGATTTTTCTCTATGCCTATTTATAAAATAAAGTAATTTGCATATCTTAATACAAAACAAATGGAGAAAATTTGGCAATTAATTAACATAAGAAAAATTTCAAAGAACTCTCTTATGATTTTGAATAATTCTAGATTTTCCCATTAATATATATCAGAGAAATAAATTATCTGTATAAAATATACCTGATATAAATAAAAGCTCTTAAAAAAACATTTTTTCAATAATGCAAAATTTTAAATATTACAGATCAAATTTAATCTGAATTTAATTATGAAATTCAATTTTAAAAACAAGACTTTTGAATTTAAATAATTTGAAAATATAAAACCACATTTTTCAAGATTTCAATAATACAAAATAGGCTTAAAATATTAAACTGGCGATTTTGAATTTCTTAAATCTTTTTAAAATTAGAATTTCCCTCCATATTCCAAACAATTTTATTGATGAGTTATTCTTGGCAAAGATATGATTTGAATATATTTCTTTACTTGTTAAAATTTTGACTTCCTATATAAGATTCAATTGAACAAGTATTTACTCTTCTTTTTCTTGAGCTTCATATACGCTAATTTTTAAAATTAAGAGAATTTTTAGACTTATTTTCTATCTCCAGTTGTAAAGGATAGATTTTAATGAAATGTGATTTGAAAAAATAGGTTTATGTAATATAAAAATGCATTTAAAACAGCTATACACTCTTATTATCGTACATGACACGCAATAAAGTCAGAAGATATGAATCTATGGTTACGATATCGAGCAAAATATAGGGAGCAGTGTCCTTCTTAGAGATATACAAGCTTCAAAATGTAATTTCAAACTGGATATATAATAGCTAGAGAGATTTTGGGATAATTAATTCCACTTAACAGTGCTGTTAAGTTCTGAATGGTTCTTAGGGTTAGAGATTATGATTAATAATTGCCCTCTCTCTAGAGTATGTCTGGCATGCTCTTTAGAGCTGAAATCTAGAAATCTGGCTAGCCAGTACATTTGGGGAATATCTTTACTTTCTAGGACATCTTTGAGCAAATGAATACTATATGTATGAGGACTGTCTGTTAAAAAGAAATTATATTCAATATTATTTTTAAAAAGGCAAACATTTGTTTCAAGGTTTCATTCCTAAACCTCAAACAGGTGATAATGTCTTTTTCAAAGACACAGAAGGATGTGCCGACATTTAAAATCATACCAACGTCGACCATCTAATCTAAGAAAAACAAATATCTTTCAGAGGTATTTTAATCTAATTAATATCTATAAAAAATGCCGACCACACACACATGATGGCTGAGTGGTTTGCATTCCTGACTCCTGAGCTGTCCCGGGTTCGAATCTTGGTTCGGGCATGGATGTTACTTTCTTTCTCTGTTCTCCCTATGTTTCTTTGTCCTTTCTTCTGTAATGATGTATGAATGTGGCTCACCCTATAAACGGGTTTGTAGTGATATGGCGCGGGCAACGCTACTCGCCTTCGTGACATAGTTTGCAGGTGGCCGCTGGATAACGACAAATGAGTAGCAGTTTATAGGCTCTTGTTGTGGCATAGGGTTCGTCAACCAAGTGCCCGCCGTTAGAAAAAAAATATCTATAAAAAATACAACAGTAAAATAACAAAATTTAACTGCATTTAATTTGATTTTCAATTTTATTTAACTTCTGAATGAATACATACGCTGTTTTTTTAACTGCATTACTATGTTTCCAACTAAGTTTCAAAATACTTTCAATTAAAATTCAATAAGTTCAATTAAAATTGTGATAATTGAATTATATCTTTTATTCATACTAAAATATGTCTCTTGAATACTTTAAAATACTAGATGTTTAAGCATTTATTTATGAAAAAATTCAGAATTAATAAATTTCTATTATTATCGTGAGTAATAGTTAAAAAACAAAATTTCATTGATGTAAGAAAGTGTTCAGTTATTTACATTATAATTTGTTTCAATTTTTTAAAAATATATTGCGAAAACATTTAATGTTGAAAACTTCTCATTAGCTTTGTAAATTACTTAATTAGCTAATACAAAAATGTAATGTTAATAGTTAAAATTTTCTAACTTATATCTTCACTAATCATCGAACTTTTGATGTAAGTAACATAGCACACGTTACTTGACCTTCAACAAGTCTTGAACTTTAACTGGTAAATACTAAGTTAATCCTTTGTCTTCATCGAATGATGACTCAATTACGTAATTCGTTTCCCATGCCAAAATTTGTTAAGGATGTGTCAAAGACCCCATTTAATTCAAGGAACTTCTTGACAAATTTTAGCTTGCGCAGATTCGTTCTGATTAAGGAGATAAAAAATAGAGTAAGGGAAACGTTTTGAAGGATAAAAGAAAAAACATCGCTCTCTTACTCAAGAAAAACACAAAAGAGTGAGAGTCAATTTAAAAATTACCAAATGAAATAGAAATAGAATTATCGATTTTGAGACTAACCGTCCAAAATATATAAAAAAAAATCAAAGCATTTATTAAGAGTTAATGTATTTATAAATTAACAAAATATGTTCGTATTTGTAAGATATTACGAACTAACTTTTGTCCTTAAAAAGTAAGAATATGATTGTGACTTGATAATAATTGAGCTATTTTATATTTACACAATTTTAGATTATAAAAATTGATTTTAATGAATCTGCAAAATTTCTCATCTAAAATTCATACATTCAAAAAGTGTAATCTGAAAAAAATGCTTATCATGCTTATGTAATAAAAATTAATTCTTTTAAAGTTTTTTATTCTTATTTAATAAATTTTTTCGTTCAGTTATGGCTTATTAAACAAAGATCTATGTAAAGGAAAAAACTGTTATTAATACTCTTTTTCTAACAAAAAAATTCTATTTTTTGAGAAATAAAATAAATAAATGGGACAGTTTTACCTCGTTTGCTTAGTCCATATTTGATTACCCTTCGAAAGCAATTTTTGCTTTTGTAACACATTGTTTAGATCTTCTAGAGAGTATGCGTTAGATCACAGAATACTGGGTCGCTCAGAGATTTTTTTGATTTCTTTATATGAGCGCGTTGTTTGCTCATCTGCTAAATTGTGGTAAATTTAGTGACTCACATTAGGCGACATTTCTTTATCGAAAATAAACGTCCCTGATTTCTATTATGATTTCCTATCGGATGTTAAAGAAGTAAGTGCGCCTTTTTGCTCTCTCTGAATTCGGTATTAAATATTTATACTTAACATAGGTATATGTGATATAGATTAGATAATAAGAATATTTTATATAGCTATATTAATATTTTAAAATGTTATAAAATACTGAGTGTACATTAGATATTACGAAGGAATTAACATTCATCAAATTAATTAATTAAAATTAATAATGGTATTTAAAATGTTTGATTTTCTCATATATATATATATATATATACAAATAAAAATAGCTGAATTAATAAAACATGTTATTTATAAAAGATAAATTATTTTATATTTATTAGTTGATGGGGCAAAACTATCAACTATCATATTGTGAATATCAATCAAAATATCAATAATAAGTGTATCGATATAAATTTTTATTGCAGTAAGGCATTTTTATTTATTTCAATGACAATAGTACAAACTTCAATGAAAGTTGATGTACATTTTGTTCAGAAATGAGTAGGCTATAAAATAAATCTAAACAGTTTAAATAATAAATATACATAAACATCTCTGTAATTACTTTTATTGATTTTAACTTCTACAAATTTTATTTCCCATTTTCGACATTTTTTCAAAAAGTTAACATTATATTTTAAGTATATGAAAGATGTATATGTGTGAGTAGAAAAAATATGTACATATTGATGATGGAGAAATTTTGATATTGCTTATTTCGATTATATTCTTATTTCTAAAATAAACTGATGGTTTTGTATTTATATTATAAAAATTATAGTAGCACTAAAAATTATTTTAGAGTACATTGAAATTATGATTTAAATATAAAAAAGAAGAGAAAATAAAATAGCAAATTAATTTTAACTCTGAAAATAAAGCAAAAAGAAGAATTACTTTTAATAAAAATTTTAACTGGTATATTTTAGTGCACTTTAACATATCCATGCTATCAATAAATCCTTTAAGAATTTTCGCTGAAAATAAATATGGTATTCTATCACAGAATATTTCATTGTGTAAGATGTTATTAACTTTCGATTTTTCGTCCTAACTAATTTATTTTCAACTGAATATTATATTTCAAAGACATGAACCAATAACAATCTCATAACTAAACAGATATTTTAACAGATAGAATAACAGATAGAATTTATGCAACTACTAACCTCTGTTATATGTTTGCTGTAATATATCAAATGTTACGACTCTCATATATATATATATATATATATATATATATATATATATATATATATATATATATATATATATATATATATATATATATATATATATATATATATATATATATATATATATAGAAATTCAAACATGTTATTACCATAATCTATATCCGGGGACTGATATATTTTGCAATTTCAATCATTCTTTTCACTATTTATTATATGTAGGACACTGTTTGTCTAGAAAGTACTGCTAATGTCAATTTTTTAATACTTCAACTAAATCATATGTCAAAAACACATCGTCTGAGAGTCTAGATCAAGCGTTTTGCAATGATACTTACAATACTGCTCTGCGCTAACCCTCAAATATTTTTCTCCCTGTATTTACAGTATTCTCTCTCAAAAACAATTTTATAGATACAGTTATTATTTTCGCAATCCCTATCCTATCAATTATTTGTAAAAACTCTTGACATTTTTCGTATTTCAGCAATTTAAAATGTATTTTAGTATATATTATGTAGCTTATATTTCATGGCTGATGAAAAATAAGAAAATTAAAGTCTTCCATTCTCTTTTCTTCTCTCTTTCTCTGTCTCTCTTTGTTTTAATAAATACATTATTTGGCTTTTCATAAATATTGTCTTTTACAAATGATTATGTTTGAAATATTTCTTGAGTAACGATATATTCTTTCCATTTAATTTATTATTGTTAATGATTAGTTATTGATTTTTAAATTAACGATACTGTACTTTAAAGTTTCAGAATAATTTGCAGTAACAAAATTTAAAAATTCTTATTGGTTGCAAAAAATTCCTCGTACGAAATAGATTTACCAATATCTAAAGAAGCTAAGTGTAGTTGTTATGATTGAAAAAAAAACTTACCAAAATATTACGATTCTAAGAAAGCTTAATTTAAATATAAAAATAAATTTGAATCCATCAGTTAACTGTCTGTAACATTATCACTCAAATTAATATAAATTTTCATGTGTTTCACATGAAAAATTTTCATTCTTCAAAAAACTAAATAAGATCAGATCATTTTATTCATACCAAAATTCCATATCTATCAAAAAAAAAAATTCTCCTTGGAGCATAGAGTGCAAAACTTTTTCCAAAACACACCAAATCTTGCCGAATGTCTTCTAAAATTAATTTTTTCTGCTAATGCAAAATAATTATGCAAGCAACAAATTTATAAGTCATACCTACTACAAAAAGATTCTAAAATGTATTTTTAAACGCGGGAAATGATTGTCGCAGTATGCGAAAGGGATCTGTAGTAAGAATGTTCACTCTAATTAAAGAGCAGGGATCGTTAATTTATTCCTCGCTTTCTTCAAAGCGATAAAAACTCATATTTAACAAGACAGTGTTGTATAATAAGGCCATTGGCCTACACACCCTTTTTGTTATTAATAACTTTTGGGTCTGGCGTTTCTTTGATTTTCTGCCGTTATTTCATTCTCTTGGGGGAAAGCAAAGCTATCTCTCTCTTATCTATTTGGTATAGAATGGAAACGGGAGAAAATGAGACGCGTTTCCCCATGAACGAAACCTTTTCAAATAAGTGGACAATGAATTTTATTGTGCGGGGAATCTCGATGAGTGAGTAGAATTGTTCTTCAGCAAACTGCTTTTGTATGACTCAAGCAAACAGAAAGAAAGGGGTATGCGCATTTTTTGCTTTATTTTTTGCTCATTTGATCATACATTTTGTTATGGAAATAAATCCAAGGATTTATTCCACATATGAGAAGAAATTATAGAAAGGATAGACAAGAAAATAGAAAACACTGCTTGATTCAATCGAATGGTAACAGAATATTGGACGGCTAGCTTAGAATAGATAAGAAATATATTGTGGAAGTAAGGTTAAAAGGTCATGCTCAGAAAATTGAGGAAGACAGATTATGGGTCAGTAGACATCTAAAGAAATTACTTCTTTCGACAATTGCCCGTCAAAAGCTATTGATATTAATGTAAAATTGAAACTTTTTCAACTCACTCGAAAAAATGTATTAGTTGACTTAAATTTTATTTATGACTAATGTGTTATACTATAAAAACTAAAAAACTCTCTCTTAGAAGATGGAATTCTGATGAATATGTAAATCATCATTAGTATCGATGATTTGCGAATTTGTTAAGTTGAACTTAATCTTTCTCCGATTCATATAAATGTAATTTTTAAAACATTTATGCATTTTTTTGTTTCATTGATATGTATCTTATCTATACCTTTTTTTGAAAGTATATTTCACCTATGGCTTTTTCTTATTACTCAGAATTTCGCTACACTCATTGGATTCTCAAAATTTTCACATTTCATTTATCTATAAATCTTTTCCAATTACTTTTGCTTATAAATTTATCTTTTTCTATATCAGCCATTCATTTCATCTGTAAAACTGTTTCTGCAATAAATCTGCGAATTGTATTTGTATGGAACTTGCCTTAATTTAAAACGTTTTCTATCTTCCTAATTTTAAAATTGTTTGCTTCAATGAGTCAAGAATTTGCAGCAGTTTTGCGTCACAATACCATTCATTATTTATCAGCATTTTTATGCTATAATTAAAAATTTATTGGGTTAATTCGTTAAAATAATATGATGGTAACAGATGTAAAGTCAATGAACTAATAGAGCGTATGACTTATTTTAATTTTAAAACTTGATTAGAAGTATCTCTATGTGCAGACTTCCTTTTAATACGTAAGAGATAAAATTGGCGTGTATATAAATATATATCAAGAGAGAGAGAGAGAGAGACTTTAAAAGCCTCATTCGAATATTTCTTAATAGCTTTAGTTGAAGAAAGAAACGATTTCCTGTGTAAATTACTTTAATAATGAAAGTTAGGTCACTATTTACAAAATGTCATTTATAAATATATGAAATAAGTTTAATAAAAGATTCTTTTAAACTCTTATTTATTTTATAACATTAGAATTTTAAAAATTATCCCTTTTAAAATCGTAGCTTTGATTTTAAGAATCAATGACATAGAATGGAAGTAATGATTCAAAATGAAAACATAAATCTTTCACACAATCTTTTAAAAACAATCTGTTATTTAATAACTAACTCTAAATACTAACCTATGTGTCAGTTTATAGCAATAAAACTACTACTTTTCTTCTCATAATAGTACAAATTGGTATACAGAATAAAATGAAGGAGTTACCATAGCAAATTTAACCAATATATACAAATCAAAGTACTTCATTCAAAATTGTGACGTTAAATAAATTTTTCTACAAACATTTTTATTTATAATACTATTTTCATGTACACAGTCTTTAATTTTATACGAAACGTAGACAATGCTTTCTAATATTTTGTGTTGTTTAATTAAATGATAAGCATCTAATCTATCACATTACTCTCTATAGAAATCGAAAAGTCTTTTCTTCATCTAGATTCTTTTAAAATGCTTCGACTCTTATCTACTTTTATAATATTAGAACTCCATCTTGATCACTTTTAGACATCAGAAGATTAAATAAAGATCAAATAGCCTAATCAAAGAAAAATGTAGCAAGCTTTTTACGAGAAATTGATTCCAAGAGTCAAGATAGTGTTACTTCTAGTTAGTGTGGAGATTTCTCTAAGGCTGGTTTGTGCTTAATACGAGAAATAAGATTATTTATTTGTTTACCATAAGAAAGCACAGAAGAAAATCTCAAGGACTCGCGAGATGCTCTTTGTTTAACTTCTAAGATATTTATGAACGGGGCAAGGGACACTAATTGATAATACATGAATATTATGAATGCTTCTTCCATACATTGAAGCTATATACACATGCATGGGTTACCGATATCTGTTTAGCCCATCTTATAAATTTCTTAAACTTAATAACCTCAGTATGAAGCTTTAAAAAAAATTTCAATTCATACGACAAAAACGGTAAAAAAAATTTATTTTTTATATTATATAATAAACTATGCATTGTTGGCCACTCAAAATGCAACATCCTGAAATAAGCATGCAGATCATGAGAAATTTACATCATGCGTTTGTGGCGATGAGAAATGCTACTTATTACTAATGCATTCGCATATCACGAGCAAATGTAGTACACACTACAAACATTATATAATGCATGAATATTATGAATGCAAACGGGAAAGAGAAAGTGGTTGCCTATTTGAAATATGGCAACTGTATTTTTTCATGAGCTGTTTAATGATGCCTTGTAAAGAGGTAACGAGCAAAGTATCTGAGTTCGAACCCTATAGGAAATGCAGATTATGCTTCAGAGAAATCAGGGTTCGTGTTGGACAAAACCAAATAATTGGGATGCAGATCTGCAATCGCTGGAGATAGAAGAGAACATTGGTCCGACGGCATAGATCACACCTATCACCTGTCATCTCTGCACATGGTGACAGACATACTGTGAGGGTGATGAGTAGTAGTGATGAGCAGGGCGGGGGTAGCAGTGATGAATTTCTCACTCGCATCACCAACATTGCACAACAGATTCAGCCAGTTGTAAATCATTTGGTGTCTGCTCGTAACATTCGATGTCGTCTGCAGCTAAGAGATATGTCCGCAAAAGTCCTTCCATAAATGTGCGTAGAAAAATGTGCGTCACAAATTCTTTTCCGCATCCTTCTATTCTGACCATTACCGGCACTCTAAAAAGCCAATACTGAGAGGTTTGAACTCGTGCTCCTTCTATTACTTCAGCGCTTGCCATCACCCACATTCTGACAAGATTCTACATGACCACACTTGAAACGGAATGTTCAAGAGTTCTTCTGTACTCATCCGATTGAATTGCATCCTTAACCTGATCTTTTGCCAACGAAAATGAATGGCCCATGCTTGCATAACAACTGGCCCGGGAATCCACTTCTAACCCATATCAGTGAAAATAAATGTTTACTCAGTAAAATAAAAATTTTAATACCTTACGACAGATCTTATAGATTAATTTTTGTTAATAATTCTTAAATTAGTACAGAATAACTTTCATAACAAACGTCAATAAAATAATAAAAATAGAAGAAAGCCTAGTATTAAATACATGTATCATGAAATATTTTTTTAACCATGTTGTTTCAAACATCTTAATTTTGTATTGATTTCTGAGGTTTAAATAAAATTTTACTGAAAGAAATTAACTACTTTGACTTCAAACCATTTTTTTATTTAAACAAAGTATTCTATATACAAAAAATTCAATTTAGTATTCCGCATTTTATGAATTTATTACGAATTACAAATCCGCTATATATATAATTTCTTCAAATTTTGATCTTTTAAAGGAAATTTCCTTGACAAAATCAAAAAGGAATCGAAAATTTGTTTAGGAAAAAAGTAGCATTTTCAAAATGTTAATTTTTTAACCAAATTACTAATGTTAGAAGTAACTCACAAATACTACAACAAATTAGGAATTCAGTGAAATTGAAATATGTTTTCCGCATAATGCATTCTATTTATAAAAAAATGAACACATCAGAGTTCTACTATTTGCTTGAAATTTGTAAAGTTAAAAATCATTACTGTATAGTTTAATCAAAGTATGAAATGAATATTTTATTATATTTAAACAATATAAATCTATTTTCTTGATATTAACTGCTTACTTGTAATTATCTGAATTTGTTGATAATGCAATCATTTTTATTATCAATAAATTGAAAATGTGTTCAAGGTGACATTTTTTACATATAATATTTATATGATTCAAACATATTCTTTATACCATTTCATTTAATTATTATGTTGTTCTGGGCAAATATATTGGTATGTAATTAAATGTGGATTTCGGGTATGGTTAATCGTTTACACTTTGTGGTATAGTTCTTTGAATATAATGGTATTTAAAATAATTATAGAATTTCAAATTAGCAAGAAAATCCCACAAAATCAAACTAAGCAAACTTTGTAATAATCTAATTCAGTTATAAAAAAGACTGTATAACAGTATTCGTTTGTAACACTGTAATTGTGTTCATATCAAAAAATTGAATCCAATGTATGCAATACAATAAGCAAAAATATATTTATAAAAATAAAATATTTATAAATTTATATTTATATTTATAAAAGCAAAAATATACAATATAATAAGCAAAAATATAAGAAACTGTCGTTTTCTGCAATTTTCAGTAATTCTTAAAATAATTACGTACGTTCGCAATTGTAAGGGGTTTTCACTAAAAATCACTGCATGTCTTCTAAAATTTTGAGTTAATGAAAATTTAAGTTTATCAAATGGTTCATTTTAACTTTGAGAAAGATATAATCACTTTAAAACTCATAAATTAGAAAATATTCTGCTATGTGAACATAGAATTTTAAAGTAAAATGTTTAATACATCTTTAACGTCTCTAAATCTAATATAATAAAAAGATTCCAAAATATTCTCATATACTAATTTGTTTCAAAAAAAAAATAATATTAAAATTAAGTCTTAAAATCAATCATATGTTGTCAATAAATTAATTTGTAAAGATTTTTTTTTAAATATTTGCTTCAATAAAAAGTCAATTTTAATTATTAGATCTCAATCGAGTTGTGGGAAATGTAATTATATATTAATATTTAAAGTTAATTTGGAAAAAATGTAGCACACATGATAAAATGCAACTGGGATTGATACTATTTTTCAATCATTTTAATGTCCCCTAAAGAGGTTAATATTTTTATTTCATAAACAGTAGCTGAGAGAAAAATACGAGCAGTACAACCACGCCTAAAACTTTTCACCCAGACAGAATTTAACTTATGCCGCAGTCTATTTCCCAAAGCATATAAGCAAACCACAATCACAAAAAAACCTGTTTTCCTTCAATAAAAACGTAAAGTCTCAATTTATGTATATTTTATTCTATTATCTCTCACACCCTCTAATGTAATATAAATATGCTATTGTGGAAAGCGAATTTTTTATAGCCGTTAACAAGAAAGAATATGGACCATAGCTGGACCTTGAAAAGATAGAATAACCCTTGACGGAATAAATAGGACAAAGAACAGCTTTTACATGAAATTCTTACATCATTGTGAATTTAAAGTTTTTATCGGGAGAAATGCAGAACTTTAAGCTATTTGCTTTTTCCAATAATCAAATGAAGTGAAAATCACAAAATTCATATTCAATTTTAAATTATAACTTATTAATTAATTGAAACACAATTTGGTGATTAAAATTATGTATTAAAGAGGGCATATAAATACTTAATCTCAAGTTTATTAAAATTTTATAAAAATTTTTTTATCGATTTACTTACTAAATGAGTAACTTCTTTACAACGCGTTTTAGTTTTGGTCTCTTTTCAATAGTAGTTATTTATTTAAAAAAAATCTCAAAGAGAAACTAATCACCATCATCTTTTATATTTATAATTGGTATTATTTTGTGTGTTTCATTAATAGATCAATTCCAGAATATTTGGCGTTTTTTATTTCATGTTATATGGTAGACATTTTTCTGCTGCTTTTTTGATGATTTAAATCAAATTACTGTTAATTAATTATTATAATTATAATTCTCGCACAAAGGTAGAAAATTATAGAATGTGTAATAATTTTAAAAACAATATATTTTTGAATAATTTTTATAAAAAATTTGGATGAATTAAAAAGTTAAATCTTTAAAACATTTTAATTTCATGATTTAAATTTTTTTTATCCAGTGTTTTTTTTTCTTTTTAATTCCATTGTTGCATACAATTTTTAGAAGTTAAAATAATTAATTACACGCGGGAATAATAAGTAAGCGTGACATAGCTCCATTATTAAAATTCTGTATTTTATAATTAAAATCAGAAGAAAAATTCCTGATATAAAGATAGTTTAATCAATATATTTTTTGATATTTTCAAAGGATGATATTTCACTTAATTATATGCTTGTATAGTTAAAAACAGCCAGTTTGGCTGATTCTCAAAACATTCTCAATTTTCCCGTTATTAAAGTTATTGCTGAGACTAGAATTTTTCTTTTAATTATTTTCATTACTGAACTCTCATTATTTTTCAGTGCAAAACAACTGTAAGCATGCAGCAAAACTATCGATATCTGAAACCTTAAGCAACAATAATGATTGGATCGTGTAGTCGTCTCATTAATTTCACTGATTTTGTCAGTGTATTCACTATTTTTATTTCTCTGAAATCTGTTCCTACATATAATTCAGATTATTCTCAACAGTACTAATTATTTTCTGAACTTAATTCTTTTTTCACATTAAAGAAGATGATCTATGTGCTATAGCTTTGTTCTCCAGTAAAAAAAAAAAAACTAACTCAAATAAGAAATACATAGACTGTTGTATTTTATTTTTATTGATAGTTCTGTTTTTTTCCCTTTTATTTAAAAGAAATGGACTCCCTATTTTCTTTTAACTTGTATCTTTATTTATATATTTTAGCTTTAAAATTTATTTCCCATCTGACAAATGATAAAATAGATGATATATATATTTACTACATAAATATTTTCTTAATGCACCCAAATTTGGTAAAATAATTTATGCAGATACAAAAATAAAATTACCAGTGTTTTTATTATTGGAATTCAATTAATTCTTAATAATAATGAATTATTCAATTTCTAAAAGAACTATAAAAATAAAACGTTTTATTAATCTAATATGCAATAAAAATATTTATAATGATTCTTTTTTCTTATTTTTGAAGTCTAGGTAAAGAACTGAAAAAAGAAATCTTTTTCTAAAAAAAAGAAAAAGAAAAGAAATTTTAAAAAAGAAAAAAGAAACTGAAAAAAATGAAAAGAAAAAAATTATTCGAATATAAATAACCCATATGCCTTATTTAATTATTGAATCACTGTCACACAGTTGTAGAGTAATTATTCTTATTCATTATTTGGATAACAATGTGACCTTCAACTTTAATCTATTGCTTGTTTGGCAATATTCCTTATTCTATGAATTATTCCGCATTTAATGGGCTTACTTTATCCATTTAATAATTGCAAATGGAGAGGAAACTAATATTATTTATAAATATATTTAAGAAAAGCCTTTCTTAAATACATTTAAAAAAAATATATCTAAAAATATAATTTTTAAAATTTACTAAAGATATGTTTAAAGTGCATAGCTTTTTTAAAATTTCTTGAAAAAAAGCTTAACTACGGTTAAATTTCATTTTGAAGTAATTCCAATCAAATTATTCTCAGTTACATCATCGTGGCCATTTTAACATCGATTGATGAAGTCTTGTATCTACAAAAAGACTTAGGTTACATTAAAACTATATACTATTGAAAATAGTGTGCTTGTTTAGTCGCATATTTCGGAGAAATAATCTATAGAAAAATATTTTCGTTTTTCATATATTGAACACATATTTCTAGAAGTACACTTCTGAAAAATCGGTTTTGAGCTAAATGAAAATAAAAATTTCTTAAAAGCCTCTCTCAAGCAACTGAAATAAACTTAATTAGCTTTGAATTTCGTTTACTAAGTTCGTTCCATTAATATTCCTATATTTCATGATTAAAAATTGAATTTCTTCTTTTTTGTTATTATTTTTTGCAAAACGATGAGTTTTTTTGAATATACTTTTTTGAAAAGTATGTAGGGTGTGTACAATTTTTATAAAATAAAAACTACTAAAATATTACTAATCTTTATATAATTTTTTTAACATTTGTCAGTGTTTAAATTGTTATAAATTTTTTTCCTCTAAATATCTCAAAACAATATTTTGTAAGATATGTGCATTTTAGAAAAGCATTTCTGTGATGTAATGTTTTTATTAATTAAATCACTTTGTTGAACACAGCGAGATTTGATAACAACATTCGGAAAAATACACAACCAGACTAAAGAAATAATTAGTAAGCAGCATTTGAACTTGGTATGAACACGAAACCACCAAATGCTAATGAAGTCAAAAAGTTTTTGTTTTAACCTTAAATTATTAATTGAACTTTGAATTTCTGTTTGCATCTTTGTGATAAATTCATACCTCATCATTTGTGA
The DNA here is from genome assembly GCA_030067965.1 of Latrodectus elegans. Taxonomy (NCBI): domain Eukaryota; kingdom Metazoa; phylum Arthropoda; class Arachnida; order Araneae; family Theridiidae; genus Latrodectus; species Latrodectus elegans. The sequence continues at coordinate 60,263,121 of CM057809.1, forward strand.
TATAGTTTCTATTTCTGTAGCTTCGTAATATCTATAGAGAAGCTATAAGCCTTACTTATACCCTTGATGAATGTGGCACACAAGTGAAGGCATTTTTTCCTAATTTATTTGATAAATTATTTCTTGCTGACGTACATTTAATAATTTAACATAATTGCTTGTTTTGAGAAATCCGGTTTTTACACCATTGTTTAACCGCTGATCATTCTCATTTGGTTTTCAGTCATTCCTATTCTAGGCTCCGTCATATTTTCCTTCATTAAAAATTTTGATGTGTTAATTCGAATAATGTGTCTCAATAAAATTTGTATTCCATCTCAAATAAAAGACATTTTAGCTATTATATATAGCAATGAGAGATGTAAAAATACTTAAAATTGATTAATCAACACTTGGTCTAAAATTTTCAAATGCAAACCACTAATTTATAAACAAATCCTTGAAAAATGATCTATAGATTAATATATTGCAAAATAAATAATTTTAAAATTATTGTTGAGAATAACAGCAAATATGGTCGTTAAAGGTTTGTTAACCCTGTATATTTCTTTAAATAGCCCATAAGCCAAAATTTTGCAACTAGTCTATTTTTATAATGTCTATGAAGAGATCCGTATATTTTAGTCACTAAAATTGAAAAAGTTGAAGGTGTAAAATTTTATATGGTTGATCATGAAGACTTGTAATTTAAATAACATTCCATGAAAAATATATATATATTATAAAAATACATATATAATTTTATACAGTATATGATACTGCATAAGTACATAATTTTACTTTTATTGCACACAACCAAATGAATGATTTGTCAATTGTTGCGCTTTCGCTTTATATCAGTGATGCATATGTTCTTAATTTTATTGCAATTCATTAACAGTCACTGTATATTTATAGTAAATCTAATAAATCGATATAAGAAAAGAAATCTTATTTTTATCAAGCTACATCTTTATCTTGGTATTCAATAATAATTCACAAAAAAGATGCAAAAATAAAATAAACGATATTTTTATTTTACATTCAAAAGCTATTTTATTTCATTGAGACTGTAACTTCCAGTTTTTATCCGAAAATAACTTCCTATGTGTGATAGTTTTCTCAGTAAATTTTCTATAAATTGGCAACTATACCGAGAAAGTAAACTTTACCATTTTCACTAAATACAGAACGCAATTTCTCTTCTGTATCGTATACAAGTTTCTTTTTAAAAGGAAAATTAATTGAATTCTATTTTGCAATTCATATGTTGATCTCAAAGGCTTTCGAAAAATAAACATTTTTATCGTTATTAAATACATCCTAGAAGAGATATATTGCCTCAACATCACAAAATCTCCTTTTATCCAGATAACAAAGTTTTGTGGTTTTGTAATTTTATATTTTTTTCACTGCTTCTTCTATCTTATCTGCAAACCAACACAATAACGTTTCTACACAATCGCAAAAGACTTAAGCCCTTAAAAACTAAATTAAGTATTTGGCATCTGACCTTGACAGTAACCATTATTGCTTTGTATAAATTGTTAATCGATTTTCACGCTTGAAGAACTTTGTGCTACCCAGATTTACCCTTCTGCTTCAATAATTTAGAGCTGTAGCGGTATGAATTAGAACTGTACATTTTCATTTTTACGCATTCTGTAACTAATTGAGGAAAATTATATGTATATACACACACACACCTCATAGACAATGGAAATAAATTTTCCATTCGATGAATGCATTTTCCCTCTAACTAACATTATGTTCTTGAAAGCTAATTAATTCTTGCCTATTATGGGATTTAATTTCAATACTGTCAAACGTTTTATCCCACAGTAAAGCTCCGGAACGAAAACATTTCGTAAAATTATAATTAATTTTTGTAAAAGTTAATAAATAAAGCGATGGAAGTAATAGCTGAACAATAAATGAACAGGACAAATAAAAGGGATCAAATTTTGGTTCTGATTGATTTTTTCGACATAAAAAAGTACAAATTAAATATTAATCTTAGAATCTTTATTTTCTAAACTAAGTATGTCCTTGATAGGCATTTCATGATAATTTCTAATTAATAGTTTTTACATAAATACGGAAACAACATTTCAGTTACATTTGTTATTAAAGTGCATTGCACTTTATGTGTATATAGTTTTGAAAAATAATAGTTTATTATACTTTATGATAAATGGAAAATATAATGTAATGTAATTTGAATAAATTCTCTGCTAAAGAAGGAATATTGTAATATATTTATGACAATCTATGAAAAAACAATGTAAATATAACATTTTAATAAATTATTTCTCATGCCATTGCAAAAATTTGCTCTCCAATCGATTGACTAAAAAACTAAATACAGCATAAATAAATATTATCAAGTATATATATATATATATATATCATATATATATATATATATATATATATATATATATATATATATATATATATATATATATATATATATATATATATATCATATTTGTATTTGCATAAGCAAAAATGTACGGTTTTTTATCCTCATCATGATAAAAATATTCTTCAATATTGTCTTTCAAAACCTAATTGATATTTTTACAGTTTTCTTTAACAGGAAATATTAATGCAAAACATTTTGATCAATTTATTTTAGTTAATTTAATAGATTGATTATCCACAATCTTTTAAATTGGATTTTAAAAATTTTAGATATGAATATATTATAACTCAATAAATTAACAAAGCTTTTCTAATATCTTGGACAAATGAGATACTTTGAATAAAACAAATCATTAAATGCAACATAATTTTAAAAAAATAAAATTATCTTTTTGCTTATTTTTAGTTAAAAATCCTATTAACTACGGTGAATATAATGAAATGGTTATATTTTCAAGTAGTAAAATAATAAGAAGAATGAAAGATAATAAATATAAAATTTCCAAAAGATAGTTGAAATGAATTAACATATTTTTCCACGAAGATAATTTATAAGAAAGTATCTCGTCAAGTGGAAACATTTTTCATTAAACGGAGAGAATAGTTCCACTTGAGAAGCTTTATTATTAGTTTTAGAATATATTTGTTAAACATAATTTGCATAGCTTTTTTTATACATAATTGAAAATAACTGATTTAAAATAATTTTACGTCGGTAACTTTGAAAAAAATTGCTGAAATTTCAAAACTTATATCGAAAAACATCAAGTTGTATTTTCAGTTCAAAAATTTATTTTTGAATTATGTAAGAATACAAGAACGTTATTGCAAATCTTTTCACACTCCATAAAAATCCTTAAAAGTAAAACTACTACATAAAATCTTGAACATAAAATTGGATCGAACTAGTTGTGAAAACTTCCGATATCATATTTTATTTTTTCATTCCAGCAGAAATATTTCCAAAAATTGTTATCTTATTAATTTTACTATGCATTTCAAGCTGAATTTTTACTCATTTAAGCAATTATTTAATTTCTCAGTTTACAGTGTAATTAAATATGTGCATTTTTATTCCCTTTTTTATTGTAAGAAAAAATTCATGACAAATGATGCAGGCTCTCTCCGTACATTAACATTTACAAGTTATACTTCTTCTCAAAACAGAAATCCAATATTCTTTTGTACAACTTCTATTGATTAAAAAGAAAGATGAAAAATATTAAAAAATTATTATACACCCATTAAATCTACAAGAAATAATTACATTTTTTTTTAGTATAACTGGTGAAATGATACTCAACAGGACTTACCAATGTGATTGATACTAAAATTCTAGACATCAATAAGTTTGTAAATGAATTGATGGTATATAGAAAAATTAATTAAAATATTAATCCTTTTAAGAATGGAGCGAAGACTTTTATGCTGCACTTCGCAGGTTTAGAAGTTTTTGGTGACCCAGAATTAAGCATCGCGTTATTTCTCACTCAAATAAAGTGCCAACAAACACATTTATTGCATTAATAATTAGTTCTTAAAGAAAACAAAATTTCATCTTTCAGTAGTTTTGAAAAATACATTTAATAAATCTCTATCATTATTTCCTAATGTCGATATGGATAATGCTATGTTCAGTCCTGTTATTGACATTTTAACACTACGGTAACATACATTTATAAATTCCAAGGATCTGATTTCAATAAAAGTTAGTCTTATTAACTTTGCTAAGATTCTCACAAATCCTTTCCTTCTCAATAAAAAAAACACTTAAATTATTAATATGTAAATAATTATTACACAAAATTATAAATGAATGTCCAAAATAAAATACCTAAAATAAGTAAAACCCTTATTATTTATTTCTTCAATATGAAATAAGTAATTAAAATACATTTAGTATAAAATAATATTGCTCTATATAAAATAAGTAATTAAACTGGAAAACATTCTCCTATTCAGTAAGTGGTTTCGAAGATTTTTAGGGAGTTAATGAGATTAAAAATTTGTGTTTGGTGTCATCAACACTAAGCATCATAACAAAAGACGTAAGAGGCATTAACTTCCTTTATTACAATAAAAAAAATGAAAAACATTATTAAATATTAACAATTTTAAAAACCACAATTACGTGGAGTACAAAAATAAAATATTAAATATTTTTTAAAAATTAAATCATCATATATTGATTTATGGGGAATATAACTATTTTGTGTGCGTTTTTTGGATATTTATATTTAGAAATGTGGATAATTACTCCGTAATGTTAAATGAAAGAGGAAGTTATAAATCATTATCAAAAATTTATATTAATGCGTAAATAACATGTATACATTTTATGTACATTTTGGATAGAAAAGCAAATTATATACACAAAATCAGAACTAACAAAACACAAAAAAAATTTTTTTTAATACTCTCTAAAATGCTTACTTTTAAAGGCATCAATTTCTAATTATGCTCATATTTTTAAAATATTATATATTTTTAAAGTAGCTATCAATTAATTTTTTATTCTGTATTTCGACCCACATACGTCTATTGCTTTAACATTAAATTTTCTGTTTCTTCATTTGCAGCTGGCTACAAAGCAACCGATCGAAATTTGCCCATAGAATTTTTATGATATTAATGGGATGTAGCGCATTATTTGGCATCAGTTACTTTTCCAATAATGTTGGACACCAACCACGTTTTCCACATCCTGTCAGTAAGTTGTTTTTAGAAAATATATGTAAATGTGTTAAAATATTCATTCTGGTACTACATGGTGCACTGTAAAACAAAGTAATTTAATAGTCAAGTTCATTTGGTTAAAATTAAGTGGATCGTATAAAAATTTTAGAATTTCAAAATTTAAGATTTTTGCATCCTTATACCTATGAAATATATAATAAATTTCCACATTATCTTTTACTTATTAAACTACAACAATAAATCACTGCCGAGAAAGTAAATCGTCTCTCACCACAAATTTAACTTTATTAAACTTTACTGATGGCGCCATCTATTTTTCATTGAAACAATTAAATTGGAAGTACAAAATATTTGTAAAATAATTGAATATTTAATTCCTTTTATAAAAAATAATCATTTTAACATTAAAAAGCCCCGCACCCTTAGAAATATTTCACTTTTACATTTTAGTCACATAATGTTCACAAACACTTAAACAAAGACTTGTAAATATGTTTAACTACAATAATAGTAGTTTTTCATATAAATATTGTATTACTAAAAACAAAAAGTTGAAGGGTATTTTTGTTTTCCATTCAAGTTTTAAAATGTAGTTATGTTTTCAAGTAACTATAAGTTTAAAATGTATTCAGAAACAATTATTTCTTAAGGAATTAATTAGAAAACTTTTTATTCATGTAGTTTTCTATAATTAAAAAATATTTCTTAGTATTTAAACAAATGAAATAAAATGTATGTTTCTAATCTTAAAATTTTTTATTTCTTAATATTATAATTATATAAATAATAGTAATTTCTGTAATCATATGAATACATAGAAATGTAATTATTCATAGTTCATAGTATATTAAATAATTTACAAGAGTAGACTATATTTAAGAGTTGATTGACATAATTTTATTATTTTTAATAACAAAAAATTCCCTTACCGTCAAACTGTTATTACGTATATTACATCATAAGTATTTTTTTTTTAATAATATTTCATGCAGGTATAATTGATATAAATAGAAACACAATTATTTTGCATTTTAATGAACTATAATGTGTACCAAAATCCTGCATAAATAAAATTATTACAGATTATATAAATGTACTCAACTGTACATAGAAATATTAGCTATCTATAAATTAGTATATTAATTAAATAGATTGATTATAAATAGGTAATAGATAGATTGATTATAAATAGGCAGTAAAACTTTGTTTAGCAAATGTGAATTTTTAAAAATGTTCATGTTTTGTGAAAATTTAAACAAATGAAATTAAATTCATTTGTTAATGTGTTACATTTTAAAGAAATTATGGTTCTTGTTGTGGCAATTATAAAATTAATTTAATGGAAACATGGACATCCATTGCCAAGTAATATTGTCCTAAAAAATATTTTGTAAAAATTATTATCACACACAAAAATTCAAAGTTGGGCCGTGGTAGTCTAGTGGTTAGGGTATCAGACTTCCATCCGGAAGGGTGGGGTTCGATTCCCAATGCCGCCAAAAACCCACCGAGTACATGCGATATACGTGCTCGTTAAATCTGTGGAATCGAAAGTCCTGTGGTTGGTGGTTGAGCAGTGGAATGATCTGGAGAATTTTACTCCCCTTTCAGATCAATGAGGATATTGAGGATCAATGAGATATATTGAGGGAATAGATCCTCTGATGCTGCCATCTATCAGAGGATTTGAAGAGCAGAAGTCGTGCTTTCACCTTCATGGTGCTCTGATTAAACGCCCCCAATTGACTTAAATTCGCATAGCTGAGGCATAGCTAGCTTGGCTGGTCCAAGTGTCATTAGTAACAACACAATTCAATTTTCATGCAATGCATTTACTAACTTTTACTTTATGTTGTCAATAATATTACAACTCTTATGAATATACTCCCAAGTGTGTACAAATATATGTAATTATATTCTTGCTCATATTATTTTTTTAGTTCGCGTTTTCAATAGATTTAACCTTTATAAATTCTATTCGTTAATAAATTCTTCACATCTATTCGAATATATACAGAATAATCGGATAGTGATTTTGAGTATGACAAGAAGTGAACTTCAATCGCAGCATCCACTTTGGTAATTTTTTATTATTATTATTTTTAAATCATATTTTAAGTTTTTTACACACTTTTTCACGCATAGCACTAAAGGTACTTCTCTAGCTTTTAAAATATTCTGATTTTGAGTTTTCTTGAAGTTTTTAATGAACAAGTGAAATAGTGCATTTTCCTCACTTTTTTCCTCGAGCGTAGTAGGAAATTGTTTTACGATGTCATCAATTATATAAGAAATATTGCTTGCATTTATTTTAATAGTTTAAATTTTATTACTCTTAATATTATTGAATAAATTTGTCTTCAAATCCCTAAGTTCTTTCTAATACTGGTATACTGGTTTATTTAGAATTATAACAAAAAAAATTTCTCTACTTGTGAAAGTTTTATATTTGAGAGCAACATTTTAGCAAATCTAGTTTTGCCTGAACGAATCTTTAATCGAAACTTCTCATCTCTCATCTGCAATGCATTTTTTAAACTCAAAAAAAATCGAAAGTCGATTTAAGGCAAAAATAAAAATCCGCTGCAGAATAAATTTCACTTTTTCCCATCAATGTATATGTTATTAAAAAAAATTTTTAAGACAGTGTAGGAATTAGATTCGAAAATATCAACAATTTGTGAATTATAGAAAAGAAATGCTACTTTCATCGACATTAGTAACTTATTCCTCTATTTCAATACAATGTATTTCGTCAATTTTTTTTTCAGAGCAATTGAAGAAAAGCTAAAAAAAATACTTAAATATCTGGTATTGAAAGCATTATATTTGTGACTAGAGAGATATATGATCATATATATTTTTCCAAAATTTCTCACGTTGAGGACATTTTATAATATTTTCTTTTAAAGTTTTGAAGAATCAGTGATCTTTAAAAATATTTTTGTTTGCCTAATGATAGTTTCAAATGATCAGTTCCAAGTGTACATTTTTTTCACAAAAAAAAAAAAAAAAAAAAAAAAAAAAAAAAATCAAATGAAAAACAATAAAAGTTTCTTGAAACATTGTGCGATCTATCATTTTCAAAATAATGATAATTTCATATTTGAATGCTTATTGAGAGAGATTTGTCAAAATATTAAAAGATTATGAGTTTCAATTTTTTTTTTTTTGTTCGGAAAAAACTAGGAAAGAAAAAAGATTTCAAAAACATGTGAGTGTGTATGCGTGTTATTCCTTTTTCTGACATTTGAACATTTTAAATTGTAAAGTTAAAGTTAAATCTAAAGTAGTTATTGTGTCAATGTTTATTTTCCTTAAGGTGGGAAATGAAAGAATACTTTCGGGTATGTGTGGGAAGAAACATTTATAGTTTAAAGGATAGCATTACACTTACTTATCCTCATATTTACAGTTATGAAAGACTAATATAACCATTTTTTTATTTCAGATTGTCCAACAGAACTGAGATCATGGATGAAAACTACCAAACTTCCAAAGCTGCATGTCCTTCTGCTGTCATATCCGAGAAGTGGGTCTTCTTTTCTTGGTGATTTACTTCAAAGTTACAGCGGCTCTTTTTATCATTTTGAGCCTCTGCACTATTTCGGAAATGTTGTTGCCCATAATCAATGGGATTCAGCGCGAAAATTTTTGCATGATCTGTTCATGTGCGATTATAAGGATTGGGGCTCATTTCCAGAATGGGCATGGTTTAACAGTGACTTTTTAACCTTACGCAGAAATAAGCGATATTGGCAAATATGCAGCCATAAAGACAGTTCACGTATGCTTTGTTACAACGTATGTTTCCTTGCCGTGGCTTGTCGCAATTCACCTGTTCAAATTATAAAAACTATTCGAATGACAGCATTTGAAGCAGGAAAACTTTTAAAAGAATATGATGATCTGAATTTAAAGATTATTCATCTTGTTAGAGATCCAAGAGGAACTATGAATTCTCGCCAACACAAAGATATCGCAGCTTGGTGTGGTAAATATAAAGCATGTTCATCTCCACAAACATTTTGTGATTTGGTAGATGACGATTTAAAGCATGGTTGTGAACTTCAAAGACGGTATCCTAATAAATACACCTTAGTAAGATATGAAGATTTAGCTCTTGATCCTCCACAAACAACAGAAAAACTTTTCAAATTTTTAGACATAGGTCCAGTTCCCAGTGAAGTAGCTCAATTCTTAGAAACCCACACTCAAGGAGTACCACATGCGAGTACTTCTTCATTCCTCCAGCCTCCATACAGAACAGCCAGAAATTCAACTCAAGCAGCCTTGGAGTGGATTCGTAAAATGAAGCTGAAAGATATTCAAAAAGTACAGAAGAATTGTCAATCTGTGTTTAAAAAATTATCTTATAAAGTAATAAACAACACAGAAGATTTAAACGCTGATGATATCATGGGAGAGTTTCCAAGATTTTGTCCATCTTAAAAACCATGAAGAAATATCTTCTTTACGATCTTCCAACAACACTCTGCAGTCATACGTGTTAAATGTCTGTACGAATATCCTGTTGATGCAAACAGATATCGAACCTAGTAAAAAAAAAATAATAATTGCAAAAGTGAAGGCTTCTTGTAAGCCGGAATGCAATATTTCCTTGGTTTCTCCTTCTGGGATGAAACATAATATTTGTCTTCCTTTTTTTTAAGCAAAACTTTTTGATTAAGCCTTTAACGGTTGCGATGCAACGGGACCAGTTTATGAAAAGAAAATAGAATGAAATGTTAATACATTATATTATAAGAAATGAACATTCCGACCAGATTACGAGCATTCACGGGCTTCATTTACGAAGTTTACTCACAGATTATAAGTTACGATCATTTTGAAGCATATATAACATATCGTATAAACTAATTTTAGCTGCCAAAAATCCTAATTTTATGTTATTTTTAGCGATATTTAGAATGTCTATCAAACATCTAAATATCGAAATCTTACAGATCTTATATAGCAGTAAAAAATTAATCAAAAGTCTTAAGAAATTGAAACATGATATTTATAGAAGTAGCATAAGTGTCATTAAATCGATATGAGTAGAGAATATATATATATATATATATATATATATATATATATATATATATATATATATATATATATATATATATATATATATATATATATATATATATATATATATATATATATATATATATATTAGGTAATATTATAGTATATTGATTGTCTACTTTTAACTAGTGGTTAGAGAAATAATTTAAGCATTATGGAATATTCAATCTAATTTCATTAACAGGAATTTTCTCTCAGTTCTTAACATTTTATAATAATTCCATTTAAATGAGTATAAATTACTCAGTGCATGTTATTGGAAATTTAGAAGCATGATAAGCTAATTTAATATTAGCTCTCATTCTTAGTTTAGATAATTTGATCTCATAGTTTTAGACAAAGCGATTTGTGTATGTAAATAGTGATCTAAAAAAATGTGTTTAAACTAGTCAATTCATCATCAGATGTTTTCATTATAGTATAGTCAATATTACATACATAAAATATTACAAGTTTTGTTTCTCTTTTTAATTCTTGTCTTAAGAGCCAAAATTACTTTTCCTTATAACGTTTTTCTAAATATTTTGGCAATAAAATAACGACTAATGGAATTATAAAATATCTTTTCTATATAAAATGGAATCGTAGTGTGCTGTTTTGTTAATTCCATTGCATAAATAAGAGTAAAAATCAGCCATTTCTAATTTATTTTTCTTAAAATATACATTCTCCTCTGTAATATATCTGAAAAAGAATTGATACTATGTCTACACACAAACATATTACTTTTTCTTTATTATAATTTCAATCTGGAAGATCTGACAAACGTCGGTACTTAACATTAGATTTCTGCCATGATTCTAAATTGATATTTGGTAAAATGGATTATTACTTTTCTAAATTCCTCCATTTAAAACAATTAGATTTTTTGCTTTCGTGATTATTTATTTACAAGATGTCAAACTTTTGGTTCACACTTGTTATTCTTGGTTGTATGAGGAGTTTAAAAGTTAATAAAAGCTGTGATGAGTAATTTACAAAGACACGTAAAGAAATTTTGATAACAAGTATCTAAGAACATTTGTTAACATTAGCTCAAATAAAAGAGCATATCAGATTAAACATTCTCTTACATTTTATAGCACTTTAACTTTTACGTAAATTGATTTTATTCTGTTTCTGCAGTAATCACTTCCTTAAGTTAAAATTTTTATTTTAATTAATATTTAATTAATAGATCTTTGTCTGGTTTCCTCTTCCAAATCAAGTATAAGAGATGTCTTCTATTATGCATTCTTAAAAGTTAACATCATTTCAGATTTTAGGAGTCAAGTAATTATTATTTATATTTAAATACTAAAAATAATTCTATAAAACAAAACTGTAAATGGTATCATCCTGACCGTGACTATGTATTAAGATATGAGAATATCTCATCTCTAAGAAAGATATATAAAATACAAACATAACTGAAAAATAAGAAATGATAGAAATGTTGAATATGCACTTACATTCACGAATACATTTATGTTTACTCACTGAAAGAAGTGCATATGCATTATACTCATACTGTCTTATGAAGTATATTCAAAACCCAACGAGGTATCAAACTGAATGATAATTAATATTAGACAGAAAGAAAAATTATTACATTTTACTTTCTCAAACAAAAATAATTCATGGAGATTGTATATTATGTAAAGCCTTCAAAATATTATTGTTTACTATCCAAATTAAAAAGATATAACAAAAATTCTAATATAATTTGGAATCTAAATAATTTGAGTTTACTTGATTATCAAACGCATTTTCTTTCTGTACAATCTATTAGCCGAAGACATAATTTCAGCATATTTAAATCCAGCCTTTAATGACGATATTTTCACTGATTTCTAAGCCCATGTACTCATTTTTAAACCACAGGAGAATGTTTCATTTGTTTTGTTTTCTTCAGTGAATGTAAACTTTGCATCGATAGAAACAAACCACTTTGCTACAAATCTAACTTTCAAGCACGTACACTACGCGACGATTCCTCTGGAAATAATAGTAAATCAAGAACTCTAAATTTTTCTCCAAATCTTTGTTCAAAAAATTTAAGTATAAATATTTTTTTATATAATGAGAAAAATTAATTACAACACAATATAGTGAATTTTAAAAAAAATACATTCAAGAATCTTAAAACGTTCTTAGCTAATAATCTCCTAAAAGTACAGTATAAAATTATTAATCGCATGCGTAAAGTATGTGATAATGAGATATTTATTTTTGCTGAAAGGGTTAATTATATTTTTCCTAAAAATTATACTATTTTTTGTATATTGGTTATACATTTTAATATTTATATTTTCATCATTTACTTAAATCAAATTTTTTATGTGAATGTTTGAATGAGTTTTTAAAAAGCCCTCTTTATTTGTAATGATTTATACTGAGAAATATGGTAACAGTTTCTTAAAATTCTGCTTTAAGACCCTTCCAACATTATTATTAATTGCCTGATATTAAAATTAATAAGGAAATTAAGGATGAAGAGATGTGATCATATATCACCGATTCCGTGCTACAGCTTAACTCAAACTTAATTGTATTACGATAAACGCATCTGATATATATATTTTGGTTTTTTAAATTACAAAATCCACTACCGCCCTTACGAGTTATAGAAAACTACTACTTATATAAGACTACAGAAGAATGCTACTCTTCGGATTGTGCTATTAACTACTTATGATACATACTTTGAATTTATTCGTTTTCAGCAATTCAAAATTAATTCATATTATTCCCTCATAGATTTTAGTGAATTTTAATCATTGCAAAGGCATCAAGGCCATTTTTAGGGATGTCAAATTGTAATATTGTCACAATTGCAGGGATCATGTTATAACTGGAAATCAACTTCTTTTTAAATTTACAGAATCGAAAATTATAAACTAAGGGAGGCCTTCTTTTGTAAAAAAAAAAAAGAAATAAATAAAGAGAACGAAGCATTTTGAAGAAAGTGACGGCTTCTCTTAAAATTAATTATGGACATAGCTCATGTACAAATAATGAAATAACCGAAATCTCACAAGGTTGTAAGTCCCATCAATAATGAGTAAATCCACATTTGCTATTCAAATCAGTAATAATTAAAAACCTCCCTTTGCAGCGATGTTAGCTTCTATAAGTCGAGGTAGGAACCATCCTACATTACATTCTGCCATATATTCATAAAGTATTGCTCAAGAAATTATTGCTCAGTATCTGAGGGCCTATCACGTTCCAGACATTATCCATTGACAAAAAGTCTGTGGGTTTTGCTAGCCAAGGATACAGCTCGGAGACATTTCATAGATAAATAAGTCATATGAAAACTTTCCTTAAGATGCGTATCGTTATGAGTACTGATATCAACCGCAAGATGAAATTAACATATCTGCACTGCTATAGTTAAAAGCAGAATGACTAGAGCTGATTATCTGTTAATGTGCGCGTAACGTTGCTTCAATAAAATGGCTTTGAGATAATGGGAAGATCCGCTAATAATATGCAAGAGGGTGTAGCACATTAGACATTAGGAGAGTTCACGCTTGGTGCTCAATCATGTAGTACAGCATCGTATTTGTGCACTTCGGCCTTCTTGAGTCTTCACGTCGCTGATAAATTCCTTGCATTGACCATTGCTGCAAGTACCTACTATTCTTAACCTTGTCCGTAAAACACAGGTATGACTACTTATTGCCTGGCCTATCTCGCCAACTTCTCGCATTCCGATTCTGCTACCACATTCAAAATCTCCCAATTGCCTATGAGTTTCTTCGATAAGCTATAATGGAATTATTCGTTGAACCCAGATAATCTCTTCATAGTATTTCTTGGACAATAATAAAAGATATAACTCTCTTCAGTAACTGTTACCTGTTTTATACCATGCGTGTTCTGCAGAGAAAATGCGGACTGGGATTATAACTTTCACTGACTTAGAAAGCTTGCGTACTTACATACCAATATTTCCATGCGAAATTTTAAAGCGATCAATTCTGCTGCTAAGAATGCTTCGTTTCTGTTTTTGTGTATTTCATTTCATTTTCAAAAAAATATTTTACTCCACAAAATTCTGATTTACATGAATACGGATAATTTCTTAAATATACTTAATTCTTTATAAAATCATATTTCTATATTCCTTACAGCTCCTCAACTTCGATGTTCGTTACTTTATAAATTCGTCAGATGAGATAATTAGGTATATAACCTAAATGAGTTTAAATTTATCAGTAGAATGTATGTAAGCCGTAGAAAAAGTAGTGATTTTTTCCTAATTTTCAGAAGTAAAATATACGCTTTTGAAAAAAATTTTGAACCAATGAAATATCTAACATTTAATCAAAATGAAGAATTTGAATTTATTTATCTACATTTACTGCATACTTTAGAAATAGAAAATGGTTGAAATTCTTGTTAAATACTATAACGTTGAACTGATATAACTAATCTTGTATAAGTAAATACTAAAGAGGCAATTTCTTCACAATATTGAAACCAACCTCGTAAAAACTTTTTTAATAAAAATTTATGCTTAAAAGTACTTTATCATTTTTCGCGTCGGTTTTCAATATCAACAAATGCATTTTTCTGGAAAACTTCCAAGTAAAAAAATTAAAAACTATGCATACATTCATAACATAGCAATAATTGTTAGTGCATGAAACTTATTATAACGTGCTTTTCAATTTTCTTTATATGTTTTACTGTTCAAATTTTACAAACAAATCGCATCGTTTTTGTCTTTCAGTTTTGCTTAAAGAAAACAGCTGAATGCTATATTTTATTGTTAAATTTGTTTTATATATATGATGTTCCTAGTTATTCGTTAACTGATTAATATTTTGTGATAATTGTGATAATTCAGAGATAAACTTCTCATTTTTACTCATTTATCATACTATATTTTATACCACCATATTTATTTTATTTCTAACAGTATTTTTTCTGTGTTCGATGAAATCTAAGCTGGAAGTTAATTACGTAAATCGTACATTTTGTGAGAAGTTCATATTTAATTGTTATATTTACCAATAAATAAGAACAAAAATTTCGGAGTAACCATAAAGTAATGTATTCTTGCATTTGTTAAAAAATGCAGGTACGAAGATTATATTATCTCTCTTATTGTTCAACTTTTCCTCTTGGAGATATTTTATGCCATCAGCTTGTCCTTACTTGGACCTTGCGCCATTAAAACCAACCAACCATTATGCCATCAGCCTTCACAAGTTTAGTTCAGTTTGTCGTTTTAAGGGCACTTGTTACAGGCGAGTGCTATTTTCACTCAGACCTGCAGTTACAATTGTTTCAGACTGGGTTAGAAACAATTGTAAATACTTACATCTAAAATGAGACTCGAACTTATCCATTATTGAGTTATATGATTAAAGCACAAGCCCTTCATCTAACAGTTCAGCAACCATCACACGTGATACGTGATTTAATGATACAGAGTTTTTCCTCTCTGAAAATTTTACATTTTACGTACTCTGTTTCTAACCTATTAGCAATAGTTTATGGATCAAAAGTAAAACGTTTCTAAAAAAGACATAATTTATAATGATAAAGAGTTGAAATCAACATTTTTCATATGAATTTATGGTTATATTTTCAAAAAAAGTCAAAATTTTAAATTAATGCCATATCCATGAAGTATTTCAAATTTTCTTTAAAAAAAGGCATTTCAAACTGCTTATATTTATTTATTTACAAATTATTTCCTTATCGAATTTTTAAAATTCCCCTATAAATAACTGCAATAACTATAATAAAATTTTTATCATTTGAAGGTACTTTTTCCCTTATATTTAATCTTCCTTCTTTCATCATAATTCTTATGAGTAAACTTTTAGGAATTAAGTTTTAAATAGCAAAATTTAGTTATAAAAAATCATTCGAAAAACTTGACATACTGTCGTTTTCTTAATATAATAAATATTTTCTATGAATATTCTTCATTCAATGTGACTCTCTTCCAAACACTATAATATTTTTCTTATATATTATAATTTATGATATCTAATTTATTAATATTTTTCACCTCATTTTATAAGATTTTTATTAGAAAATGTATCATTATTTTTATCGATTAATAATATTTTATTTATATACAGTTTTTCACATAATATTACTTCAACATATAAAAAACAGTTTTTTCTCTAATACTTATTTTAACATATATATCTTATTTTAGCATCTACTCCGTTTTCAGTTTCGATTTTTATGTATTTTGTCTATTGTTTCCTTTAAAAGCTTTCTTTTCCATTTTCATGTATTACTACCTCTTTTACCTTCAATAATATATTATCATTTTTTTTAAATGACTATTTTTTATTTTTATATTTATGAATTCACAGAAGTCAAAAAATATGTGTTAAGACTTTAATCGTATGTCATCAAACAGTTACCCATTCATTTGCTTGCTAATAAATATTTTAATGAGAATATTCATTGGTATACTTTTCAGTTTGATTCATTTAATATTTTGTGTTTTACATCTTTCATTTAATTTTAGGTTGTCTGAGTAATGAGAATAATTTGTTGCACATACTTTGCGTAAAGTCATTGTAAATTTAGTTATCACATACTAAATTTACAATTTAGTATCTGATGATAAATTTAGTTATTATATACTGAATTAATAATTTAGTATTTTATTTGTTGTAAATAACTTGTTAAATTTAGTTACAAATTTTTGATAAATTAATATCTATAAGTTTTATTTTTAGCTTTCCAAATAATAAGGTTGTCATTTGTTCTATGTCAAAATTTTTAAAAATTTAACGACAAAAATTCTCTTCTTTATTTTTATTCATTTCTCAAATTAGTTTTTATTTTCAGCAATATGTGAAACCAGATTATTTATGTATGTATCAAAAATGCATTTACTAATTATACTTCCAGGCTTGATAGAAAAGAAACTTTACAAAGGATAATATTTTGTTACTGTAGTATTTGTTGTGCTTTTGCCATTGAAAGTTGAATGTTCTATTTTAAAAGAGTTATTATTGTCACCCTTTGGTGAAATAAAATTGTTCAAAAACTATGTTAAGTGAAATTTCTTCTTTTAATTTCTACAAAATGACACAAATGATATAAAACAGATCATTAGATAATATTTTTAAAAAATCCACTTGTTTGACATATTTTTAAAATGAATAATATAAACAAGAACATTCTTGCTATTTTCGCGTTACTATTGAAAGAAGTGAGAGTAAGTATGCACATTAATGTATGACGCGATTAAGACGCCGATTAGTCGAGAGTAAGAATATCAGTCGTTATAAAAACAGGTCCACCACGCATGTTCATCAATCTTAGTGACACTAAACTAACTCATGTAATAGAGAAGAGAAATGGACGTGTTGAAGGTGCTCGTTCGGTGTTGTTTGATTTATGACTTCAAAGTGGGCTTACCAGCTGCTACATCAAGTCGCCGAATATTTCAAGGGTTTGAAGATAGTGCTGTAAATAAATGTATGGCAAGGCATTGGTTTCACAAATTTAGGTTGGGAAATTTGTTGCTCTGTGATTCAGATGGTGTCTGGTGGAATAGTAGTCAAGTGGTTCCTTATAAGCTGCTACCAACAGGCCAAAAATCTCTGCAGACCTGTATTCTCAGCAATTCGAACGTGTGTCATGCCTGCACTGGTTAATTACAAGGGTGCACTGTTCTTGGCTGACAACACGAAGCCGCCTTTCGCGTGGGTGAACAGGAATATCATGCAATGAGTTGGTTGGGAAACTTTGTACCATCCTCCTTACTCACCAGACATTTCAGATTCCCATCCCCTGGACAATAATCTTCGTGGAAAATCCTTCACCAATGAAGCAGATTTGCCACAAGCACTCAAGGACTTCTTTGCATCCAAAACCCCTGAGTTTTATCATAAGGGGATCGCACAGCTGGAGACACGTTGGCAGAAGGTGCTTCATGCCGATGGTGATTACTTCGAGGACTAACAACAGATTTACACTTTTGTCGGTCATGTTCTTTTAGATCATTAAAAACGGCAAGAACTTTCTTGTTTCCCCTTGTTCAAAGATGCATTTACTATGTTTTATTTTACTTAAATTGGATCTCTAATTTGTTTCATGATATTAGAATCTTCATTTTTGTATTGAATAATGAACTTGAAAGTTTTATTTATGTTTGGCTTATCAAAAGTTAGAAGTATGTATATAAAAAAAAGGATCATTAATTTCCTCAAATCATAGTAAAAATTCTAAGTCCTCGAATCTCGCAAATTCCTAGCTTTTAAATTTACTTAAGAGTTATTAAAATGTAAAAGGAATGATTATCTCTTAAAATTAAAAGTCTTCAATTAGAAATCATATTTTTTAAAATATATCAAGCCAAACACGAATATAAAAATTTATTTATTAAATATGTAAATAAATATTACGGAAAATTACAAAACCTTACATCCAAATTTAAATATATGTATGAGTTACTCGACAGGAACGAAATAAATCTATTTCATTTTGACTAAAAATCAACTGAAACTATTGAAAATTTATGAAAACAAATTTTTGTTCATTGATAATAAAACTTTCATAAGAGTTTGACAAGTAGTTTTGAGAATTTTTGAAAATGTCTGACCCTCATATGAAGTGAAGTTTAATAGATTTTTATTCCAACAGAAAATACTAATGTTCCCAAAATTAAAATTTTTATTCGAGTTTTTACTACACTAATATTTTGTAATTGTGGTTGCAATAAATATTAAGTTAAAAAAATAAATGTTAAATAGCCTTTTATATAAGTTAATTCAATGTATACCTCAAACTGTTTTCAACTTATATATGCACCTTCTTGCTTACAATTTGAAGGAAATTGTCCATACATATCCTTTGAAGATTTCATTTAAAAAATAATAAATAAAGATATATATATATATATATCCTATAAGCATTTCGAAAATCAAACCATTTTCGAAATGATTGGTGCTTGAAGAGAAGTTAGTTAAAATGAGCATTGATTAAAAAAATAAGAGAGGCTCCCTTTCTAATTATATCAATTACTTGAGAACTATCTGTTATGTGCTTCCAATATATATACAAACCGAAATTCTTAAGAACTAATAATATAGAAACAATCTGTCTCTTCGCATTTGTGTGTGTGTGTGTGTGTGTGTGTGTGTGTGTGTGTGTGTGTGTGTGTGTGTGTGTGTGTGTGTGTGTGTGTGTGTGCAGGTTGTTTAATTATTTGAAAGTTGATTTCTAGGAGTTTTTAAAGAGTACGAAAATTAAATATGAATGCATTTTCTAAGTACTGAGAGAAAACGTCAGCAATTTCCTATGAAATTTTGGCCAACATTGGTGCATAGGCTAAACATGTGGGATCAAGAATGTTATTAATTCAAAAGCACAATCATGCAAATATGCTCAAGAAAATTCAAAAATTAATAATTTGATTTCTATTTTTTTTTGTGGCTATTTTTGTTTGTTCACTTATCATGTACTTGGGCTTCCTCGTTGCTTATAGTAAATTTATATCTATGGATATAAAAAATAAATTATCATCCAAATGCTTCTTGATCATTATATTATGATAAATTTTAATGAGTTACTTTTATATTCATAAAAAATAGCAACATATTATACCATATTACATAATTATTAATTGTACATTGCTCGATATTTGTAGCATCAATAGTTCAATCTAATTGTACACACTTTTAGAATCCAAAACACAATGGAAACCACTTGGTGTTTAAGATCTCAAGGTCAATAAATGTTAACTTCAACTATAATGCGTTTCGTACTGCATAACCTGAATTTATGCAACAAGTAAAAATTTTATTTTTATCTTTTTCGTTTTCCACATTGCAGTTTTCGAAAAAGGAACCAATGATGCAATTCCAAAGCTGTAGAAATTTTTATAATAAGTTAAATGATTTCGAACAGGGCTGCAGGTATGATATGTGTAAAGGTGGAAGGTCATAGTGATCAATAAGTGACCGCCAACATTATTTAGATATGATTGTTTATAAGTACATGTTCGTATGAAGGTTAGTGATCGTTCGTGAGGCGACGTGTAGTGAAGCAGGTCTGATTTTTTCCAAAGACTTCATTGTTTGCTATTCAATGAATTAAATTGATTTCATACCATCCGCGGAATGCTTTTTAACCATTTCATAGCACTTAAATCAGGTGTGTTTAATTTCGCATGGTCTTCTAAGGCATGTTAATTTTATTTCCCAATATCGACAGAATTGGCTAAGATGGTATTATAGCCGGTCACCATGATTTCTAATAGTTATGCATATCAATATTCAACTGGGATTCATTTACAAATTCAGCCTTGCTTCGAAAACTATTTGTGAAGAGGCTATGGCCAACTGCCTTAATCAGTATTTGCTTGTGAAGAAATATATAACTTCTTGAAATAGAGAGGGTACTTTCGAAGCAGATTTCTTCGACCCTCTCTGCAAACAACTTAAATAACTCAATTATTTGTTGATGACATCCAGTAATTGAATTTTGACGATAGCATTGGCAACGAGAGAAAATGCCAGAAGCTGTAGACTACTTTGCCGTATGAAACACGTTCCCAAGGTGCACAACGAGGAGGTAGGTCTACTTTGCACCCTTAAAATGTTACACAATAGACAGCAGCCACTCTAAAGCACCTAGTGGGTTCTGTTTGGGGATGTGCTAGATCATCGCTAAACATCACCAACAAAACGTTTATATTGCCTTTAATTACCTACTGCTGTGAACCACTTATAACAACAAGCTATCAAAATATAAAAAAGCTTGAAATTCTACAAAATCAATGTCTGCGACTCATTGCTGAGGCTTTTAAAACGACACCTACCGATGCATTGTTGCTTTTAACCAACACTTCACCAATAAAAGACACCATCGAAGAAAAGGCCCTAATCTTATATGAGAAATTGCTAAGAACTTGCAACAGCTCTTGAGTCATTAATGGTTTCAGTTCCAAAAATCTAAAGACTCAAAATGGTTTCATCCCGTGTGTTTATAAGACCATACAACTTTTAAATCTCCCAGTTAATGTACAGGAACTCATTACACGAGTAAACCCTCTAAATATTTCAGTTTTTGAAATAAACTTAGGTCTCCAAGATAAACTGTTCAAAAGTGACTCTCCCCCAGATGTCTTGAGACAATGTGCTTTGGAAACCATTGGTTTGAGGTACCCTGAATCAGAATACCTACGTGTCTTTACAGGTGGTCTCTACTCTGATGTCCAATTGTCAGCTGGTGCAGGTGTACGTTCAAAGCTGTTCAATTTCTATGCTTCTGCAAGTGTCTACAGAACAGCGTTTGGCGGAGATGTTGCGCCAATTTGAATAGCCTTAAGACAACTAGTAGCTTTTCCTGATTTTTTGACAGAGTGACCCTGTCCTCTGATTCATAGGCTTCAATTCAGGCCATAAGCTCAATCTCTCCCCCATCTTGTGAAACTCTCCATATCCAGAAGCTTTTGGAAATTTTGATATCACGAAAGAAACGTGTTATGTTTGAGTGGGTACCTGGGCATTGTGGCATCTATGGAAACGAGCAGGCAGACTTCTTCACAAAGAAGAGTGCAGGACTTCTCTCGCCAAGATACACATAGATTTACTACCACACTATAAAGCTACACCTAAAACAAGTTTTAAAAGAACTCAAGCTTCTAAACTGCAAGAAAAGATAAAAACCAAACAGTGGAAAAATGACTTTTTAAATATCCCTGATGGTCCACTTCACCAAGTTGTGTCACAGTTTCGCCTTTTGACGGGTCACGTCTATCTGGCTGAACATTTGCACCACATTGGCATTTTAAATTCACCCGACTTTCCGCTCTGCAACTTGACAGAACTGAAAAGAACCCACCTCCACCGCTGTGTTTCAGTGCATGGCCGCTCTGAAACATCGCTTTATTGGCAAGCTAGAGAATTTGGGGCAATGATTGGGTCATCTCGTTTACGTTTATGTACTGTATTAATCTGTCCTGTCTTCTTCTCATGTATATTTTCCGATTTTTCATGTGTTTTACTTGTGTTATTCGCCATTGGAAATAAAAAAATGTTCAGATCATCTACGTTCACTCTGAACAGATTATACCTTCATTTTTAAAAACCCTTCTGTATGAGCTGTCCTATTAATTAAAGAATTTAAATGGACGGTAAT
The DNA here is from genome assembly GCA_030067965.1 of Latrodectus elegans. Taxonomy (NCBI): domain Eukaryota; kingdom Metazoa; phylum Arthropoda; class Arachnida; order Araneae; family Theridiidae; genus Latrodectus; species Latrodectus elegans. The sequence continues at coordinate 60,285,441 of CM057809.1, forward strand.
TTAACAAAAACAACATTCATTTAAACATAACAAAAAAAACATAAAAAAGGAATAAAAAAAGACCCACGGCAGGCCTGTTTGTCATTTTCCACTGTTACAGCTGCACTCTTACGAAATTATATAAACAGCTCCTTCACTTGGATGAATGATAGCACAATCTCTATTTTATAATAGAAGTCTTAACACCTTCAAACATTAAACACAATGATTGTCAATTAAGGATATTTCATGACATTCAGTATTTATTGTATTAAGGTAATAATTTTCTTCTTAATGAAAGTTGCCTCCCTAAATTCCAATTTTTGAAGAAAATTATTTAAATGTTTTTCTTCAGGGAAAAAGCATTGCCTATGAATATATCATTTTGCTTAATAGTATTTCCTGCGTTCCCGCCTTATTACACCTCACTAAGAAGTCATCAACATTGATACATCTCATAACTTAAGATTTTCTGAATACTCCGTTAAAGTGTACTCCCATTGCATTTGTTTGGTCATTAGACAGATATTGAAAAAACAAGAGGATTGCTTATCTTACCAAAGTTACAATTCATTCAGTATATTGACAAGTAATTTTTTCCAGATGATTTTATTTTCCTTTGTTACATAAATTTTTATAAATAGAATCATTATAAATACATAAGTAGCTCAGATTTTTTTACTTGTGGTGTACTAAGGCAATCAATATATTCTTCTAAATTAAAAGTACTTTGAGATAGAGCTAATTTCATCTTACTAGTGTTATTCTAGCCCATTTCAATCTATGAATCTGGAATTGATAGTGTTGTCAAAGTAATAGACCACAGTGCATATTCTCCGTATAAGCAAATACATGAGATCATCAAACAGAGGCTTATTGTTGGCATTATATAGTTTTATTTCCTTTTAGATTTGTACCTTATCTCCATAATAAAATCTATGGAATAATTCAATTTATAAAATTATTCAAGTGATTGTAATTTGCACTTGTTAATTTGATTGTGTATTAAGAAAGGGAGACCTTTAGTCTAAGGACAATATAGATGGGGGATCTTCCAGCATCTGAATCATTGCCTCAAGAATCGGCAGTAATATATTTGCACTTTTAGATTAGAATATTTCTTGAGATTCCAGTATCCAGAACATAAATTCACAAGGTTCAATGATCATTCTATCTAACAAAATTCTTAATGTTAAACTCTTAACTATTTTTATCCTCACTACTTTCGCAGAAATTAAACGTTCTTTTTTCCCACTAGGTACCTTGTAAAGGAAATATTACACTCATATCCATAAATCATGGATAACTTAATTTGTATAATGATTAATACATACTATGCCTTCCAGACGATCAAATACAGGCCGTACAATGACTAGGCATGATGAGTATCAAATTATCGATATGATATTGGGTAATATTACACCACTCATCAAGCAATGCACTCCGAAGTTCCGGTAGATATCTGTAAGGGGGTTGATGGGCTGCAATTCGTGGGTCAACATGTCCCACCCATGCTCTTTTGGATTCAAGTTCGATGAGTAGGATGAGCAGTCCATACGGGTGATATCCTCCGATTGATGGCACTCATATACAATGTTTGCACGATGAGGACGGGCGTTGTCATTCATAAACAGAAATTCTACATTCATGACACCCCGAAACAAACGTACATGTTGTTCCAGAAGGACATCCCTATAGATGTGGTCTGTCATGGTTACATTCTGAACATGCAGGTTAGTTCTGGAATCCAGAATAATTCCTCTCCAAAAGAGCAATTCTGTCCCACCAATAGTGTTCTCTTGGTGGTAACGGGAACCTGGCCCTCTCCATATGAATGTCCGGTGAGAATCGGACTGTAAGCTAAACCTGGACTCATCGAAAAATATCACACAAGACGACTGTTGCGGTGTCTATTATGCATGCTCTCTACTCCAGGCTAACCGCAGTCAACAGTGAATTGCGGTATGTGGAACACATCTGACAGGCCTACGAGCATATAGAGCAATGTGCCCTAAGTGTCTGTACACGGTCTGCTTTGAAATTGTCGTACTGGTAGCTGAAGAGAGCTGACGAGACAGATCTGATGCTGTGCTACATCTGTTTCTTTTGGCAGTAACTGTCAAATACCGGTCCTCCTTCGGCGTTTTAATTCGGGGGTGACCTGCGCTGTAAAGTCTACTGATAATCTACACATAATCTCGGAACATTTGCCAAATCCTGGAGATAATACTCTGGCAGATTTCAAGTTCCTCGGATACTTCCAGCTGGGTACACGTACATTCCAGACGGACGATAATTCTTACACGTAAAACAACATTCAAATGCTTCTTTTGGGCCATAACTATGTGTTTATTACACTGAAAGGCTTTTAAAGCGTTTGTGAACAATTTTACTCCTTTGCAACCATTCCTTATATACTCCTCTCTTATACTCTCGTCATTGTGACGTACTATCGGCGCCATTTAGGGGTTTCTTGTAATTTGCAAACTAATGTGTGTCAATGAAGGTGTTTGTGATAATTCTACATGTGAAATTTTATTTCTGTGTTCAATTTCTGTGTGATTCTGAATTATCCTTAATTAATGGACGTGAGTGTAGTTAAAGTACTAGAATCTTGATATAAGCTCGAACAATCAAGATTATTACTTGGAATAAGTTATCAAGTACTCTGTTGTCTATTCCCATTCAAAAGTACAAATATTGTTTAGTACAAAAGACCAATTTATTTTAACATTTTACAAGCTAACCTCAAAATAAGTAGAATTGGATATAAACAATACTTATTTATATATTACTAAGACAGTAATAAATAAGATTAAATAAATAAAATTAAGTGTTTTTTTAATCAAATTCTGATTTATGCGACTTTTAACAAATTAGGTATTCTAATTAGGATAATATTACACCACTCATCAAGCAATGCACTCCGAAGTTCCGTTAGATATCTGTTAGGGGGTTGACGGGTTGCAATTCGTCGGTCAATATGTCCCATTCATGCTCTATTGGATTCAAGTCCGGTGAGTATGCTGGCCAGTCCATACGGGTGATATCCTCCGATTGATGATACTCATCTACAATGCTTGCTCGGTGAGGACGGGCGTTGTTTAGTATACGTTCCAGGTTGCCTATTTCTGTCAGTATTGATAACGGTTGGCTAAAGATTTCATAATACTAATGTTTTTCTTACTCTATCTAATCCTTTAGATGAATTACAACTTTGTATCATGTTTACTTTTTAAGATAGATAGGTTTTAAAGATTTTATTTGATTTTGAGCTTAATATAATTAATTCAAACTTTTATTTAATAAGTGAATATATACATATAAAATTCCCAGAAATTTTATATCACGGGAATTTACTCTGGAATTTTGGGAAATATTGGGAACTTGGAGAAAATAAACACAACCAATCATAATTTCGCTTAATGAATTGTTTCGCCTTATTTCGAAGTGAAGTAAGCTACGCAGTAACCGTGACGCAAAGAAAAAAAAAAGTCTGTTCTGGCCATGGAGGAAGAAACATATAGCGAAATTTATTTACAAACTATTGATAATAGAAACTTTTTTTCTAATAGAGGACTAAAAATACACAAAAGTAAAGTTACTTTAACAATATAGATATAAATAAATTTATATACAGAAGCATTTTATTTCTTATAAAGGGAAACATTTTTTTTAACCAAATAGCAGCATATTGCATGCATGGATAAAATCACAGGGAAGTGTAGGAACTAAATACCAATAAAGAAAAAAAAATAATAACATTTTTCATGATTCTGAATATAATAATATGATATCATTTAATTTAGTTCATAATTTCCAAGTGTTTATCTCAAAGTCAACAAGGTGAATAACACGCCTAAAATTTCCTTATTGAAATACGTAATATTAATAATAAACAAAAATACAAAATAAGACCTAAATATCAATATAAATAACTTTTTTAATTTAAATCACTTTTATTTCGATGTGTGTGCAATGTAAATGAAACGTCCGCGTGGTATTATCTGCGAGCTACTTTATCGGTTCTCATGATATTTCACAGTTAGAACTAGTCCTCGTATATTCTTTTCCTCATGGTTCTGTTATCTAGAACAGAAGTCAGTTATGCTTTGTGCTATGGAAAATAAAAATAGTAATCAAAATAATATGCTGAGTTTTTACAGTTATTTATAGGTATTTAATAGGAATTACCAATATTTATTTCTCAGGATTGTCAGAATAACTGTTGATATTCTTGTTTCTTTTGTTTTAAATTCGCTCTTAGACAGGTAGAAAAAACTTATCTTCTTCAAGGTTTATTTTCTAAGTTATTCTAAACTGTTCTTTAAAGCTATATTACCTTCTTTTCATGAAAAATTATTTTTCTTCATTTATTAATGAGGGGAAAGTATAATCTCACTTATATAAAAGTTATTGAAAAATATTTAAGTATACAGTAATGCCCTTTTTTAGAAACTCAGAAAAACCACCTATTTTCTGTAATGTTTTCATACATATTTATATTTCTATAAAGAAAGAAAGAAAAACTGATATTATATTTTAATTATTAATGGTGCAGCCTGACAGATTTTGGAACTTGCGCCATTCAATCCAACCAACCAACCAATCACTTCGTAATTTTGAACCTACGCAATATTTGTGATCAGAAAGCAGTGAATTCAAGCGGTTGAACGCGGGCTACTGATAACGAAATAAAAGTTAAGCGCGAGTTTCAGATTGCCATGAACTGTATTAATTATCAAAAAAATATGTGGGTGAAGAAATGTGTCATTAATCGACTGATTAATTTTTTTTATCGATTTATGAAGACGGGACTTATTTAATACTGAACGTCTGTTGTATCATTTCATTGTTAAGTATGGCTGAATCGAAACCTTTGAATTCAAGGTTTTCAGTGCTCCGACATCTTCAGTCTCCAATATGTTTAGGTACTTTTAATTATGCAGATGTAAATCATTTATGTAAATTATTTGTATAATTTAATATTAATTTTTTTTACCTGTTTAAGTAAAATTGTATGTTTACAGTTGAATGTTTATGAAGGCAATGAGTAGTGATGTTTATTGGTAATATTTTAGTTATGAATTATTAAAGGTATGTATAAGCAGAGATATTTACTAAACCTGCCTGAGTTCTATATAAAAATCTTAATTGAACTTCAGAAAGTTAATTTAGTTTAAACTCTGTTGTAGTTATTATTACAACTCTAAAATCTGTTAAAATTTCAATTATATTAAGTTTAAATTTAATATTTTTGAATTAATAAGTTAACATTCAAATAATTAGGGTAAAAGTTAAGAGTTTAAATGCTGTTGTTCAAAATTATTGTTTTGGCAATTATATGAAATGGACTTCTTATGATTTATGTATTTAATAGGATAACTATCATTATAATATTAACAGCTAAATATATTTTATTTAGAATTACATATATCATACAAAGATCAATAATTAACAAGAGCAAAATTTATTGATATTTAGAAATTCTTTTATACTTTTTCTTAATTATTTTTTATGAAGATCATATAGTGACCACAATTTGAAAACTTGTATCTATATATATATATTGTTGGATGCTTTTTATAAGATGTAAAGTATTTACCAAAAATAGAATTGTAAGAAGGCACTGAAAAGTGCTGGAAACAGTTTTTAAAAAGTTAAGAAATAATTTGTCATTAGTAATGTAAAATATAATGAAACATACAGTGAAAATTAAAAAATTCAATAAGATTAAAATTATTTTTAAAATAATAAATTATGCGAATCTTGATCACATGCCAGTTCATGTATAAAATTGCATAAAATGAACTTGGTAACAGTGCAGGAATAGAAAATGGAATTATAGTTTTTAATAATAAAAATTTCTTGGAAAATAAGAAAGGTAACTATTTCTGAATGCTTTAAATTTTTATATGTACTCATGCAAAAAAATAAACTTATATAAATTGATTGAAATAAAAATAACATTAAATAAAAAATGATTTCTATAGATACATCAAATTTATTATAATAAATTACTCATAAATTACAAAAAATAGTAACAACTCAAAATAGTAGTTTACAAAATGATAAATCTAACACTTTTAGTCAAATCTGTTTACATATTTTTACATTTAACTGTGATTCAAATTTGATGAATTGTAGCTGATGCATTTCTTTACAAAAGAGAAAGCTTTGCCAAAAGTTGTCAAGTTTTTAAATCATTGACTTTAATTGATATTTATTTTTAAAATGATTATTTGTGAAACTATAGATTACATGGCCTTTTCTGAATACTGCTATTCAATTTGTGCAACCAGTAAAAATTGCTGTTAGTTCAGCTAGTTGTCTAATAATTGCATATGTAATATATTAAAGCACAATAAGATATCTTTAATGGTTATTCTCTTAAATAGACACCCTTATCAGGGCAGTTATATAATTCTTGGTCCAATACTAAACAGCTGCTCGTAAAAGAATTGGAACCAATGCTATGGCTCTTAAAATAATCATTTATTGAAAAAAATATTAGTAGGTAAAAATGTCTATTTGGGAATTCTTATAAAATTTGTCTTTGGGTCCATAATTTTTAAGAGTGGTCTAAAAGGTTAAATATACTATATTTTAAAGTTATGTAAATATTGAACAATAAATGTTTTAGTATTACTATTTAAATCTTATAAATATGCTGACAAAAGCAACATATTTTTTTAATATAATTTATAGATTATTTGTTATTTTGCTCTTCTCATTTTCGAATATAATCTCTTACAAAGTTTAATCTGAAAGATATTTTTAAAACAATGGATATAGAAAAGGTCTTAAGGTTACTTATTGTGTTTTTTCTTAGTTAATGGTTTTGTTAATTAAAAAGGAATCATTTCATTCACTTGGGAAACTAACAAGTATGTAGTCATTTAAGCATTTGAACTATCAGATAGAAAGAACACGTGTAACAAATTTATAAACTGATTCAAGTGATACAGGAAGAATGTAATATATTTGCAGAGTACAATTTTTATTAAATTTTTCTGGTACCTAAAAACTGTTTTCTGTTTTCAAGATGGAAATTTTATTTTTTATATATAAGTGAATAAAAGAAGCTAAACAACTTGTTCGTTGCTTTTTGCTGTTGAAACTTGTGCTTATAACTGGTTTTGTGCTGAAAATTGGATGGAAACTGCTAAGATTTTCTACTTCCTACTAAGATAACTGTTAATGAGGCTTAAGCTTGTTAAATTCTGTGAGAAAATAAGGACCACTTTCATCTGAATAGGAAAATTTGCAATTCTATTTTTATTTTCAAATGCTATTCAAAATCTGAAAATACTAGAAAATTAATAGTAACGATTTCAAATCTGAAATAGTAAATAGTAACAATTTCAAAATCTGAAAATACTAGAAAATCAAACATTGCTTTGAATCTCACAAAATGTGGTTGAAAAATAACAAAAATTTTTGTTATGAAAAAAAAGCAGAATTGTAAAGAGAAAAACATTGGATTTTCATAAGTTGTACAAGGTATCATATTGGAATCAACAGGAACATTTATGGGTTATCTGAGTTCGCCTCATTTGCATAAAAACTTTATACTGTAAAGTGTGTTTGTGCTCAACTAGTGCACAGATTTAAATAATTGCCATTTCTCCTGTGTAACGATTTCAATATCTGATATTTATTGGGAAGCTATGCACATAGCCCTACCAAGTATATTCTGCAGATTTTTAATGGGTACTACACACATCAAATAAGTACATTGTCTACTATTATGTGTGCAATTCTCACATTCCAAGAAATTATTAGCTGAGCTGGTAGTTAGTTGAATTGTTATCACTCTGGCCTTTGATTCGTAGTTTATGGGTTCAAATCTCATCTTAACCTTAGATGTTTGTAGTGGTTCAGAATCCACTTTAAGCTGTAGATCCTGGTCTAATTAGCCTTCATATACAAAAAATGACCTTTGAACAATAAAGAAACCAAACCAAATAATAATTAACAATGAGAATTTTATAGGGACAGTTTTTTTCTCTATTAAAGGAAAGCTAACTGCTGATACATACAATCCTACCATGAGAATCTCTTGCTGATACCAGTCATCAGAAAATCTCTTCTGTAAATGTATAAATTAAGGATGTATCTCATTAAAATTCTTGCTGAATAATGTTGCCACTTTGGAATATTTTAGGTTTTGGAACAAACTATGTTCTTTCCATGCTCTTCCTTTATCAAGCTGCAGGGAAGTATCTACTTATCCCTAAGCAGAGCTTGAGACTAGAGTTCATTTGTCTGTTAAAGATATTATTGAATACACAAAAATAAACTCTTGCATCCTGAATACATATCTCTGTACTGTATAGTCTTTTATGCACAATAGTCAGACACTGTCTTACCAGTGTTTGTCACATGTATAGATATCATATAAGTGGAATTTATTTTTCAGTTTTACAAAAATGAATTGATCTTCTATAGTTATTATAATTCTTTGACTACCAGGCAGGTATCTGTTTAAATTGTGTCCATAATTGTGACAATTTATCAAGAATTGTGAAATGTAGTTTTCAGCCATAAAGAACAAAACATAGGTGTATTCAGTCCATGAAATTGGTACTCAACTTCAATAATCAATGTCTTCGTGATGAAAGTAAATTTATTGTCTTTTACATGGATATGTGTGTAGAAAAAAGTTCTTTTGAAATTTCATTTCTTTTTTCCATTTATAATTTACAGAAAATTTATTGAAATAAATGTTGCTTAGAAATTTGTCTAATATATCTTTTTAGCCTAGTTTTAAGCTATATTTTGAAATTTAGTATGCACTTTATGAAAACAGCCATATATTTCATCAGTGAGTTTTAAATCTAAATTTTCTTTACCAACTCCTTTTCTCAACATTATTAGTGCCTCTATATAGTTTAGTCAGCTGATATGAAAGTATCCATCAAACTCTTAGTTATCTGCAGCTCTTTGCACAGTATCAGTTTAACAAAAAATACTGTTTATCCTTAACTTAATGTATTGAAAATATCATCAAATATGATTGCTAAAATTTAAACTTTAGTTGATAAAATATATAAAGTGTATTTATAAATCATTGCTTGTACAACATTTTATTTAAAATAAAAGCAAATGAGCTATATTTAAATGTTAAAGTTTCCTTAGTAAGTTATTTTTATTTATCTATGAATTTTTCTTCTAATAATAGAATATTTTGAAATCATCACTGATTGATATGAAATATGTAATTCATTTTAACAATATTAAATATTTATTTTCCTAGTGATTTGAGCATATGATTTATAACTAAACTATGCCTTATAAAATATTAACTGAACTCTAAATAATAAACTTATTTTCTTTATTGTCATAATTTATAAATTGTTTTGTGCAGTTCTTTTATTTGCCCCTTATCTGTTTTACATTTATTTTCAGTTGAGTTTTCAAATGGAAGTTTAAAGGCAAAAGCTAGGGTACAGTATGAGCTTTACAAAGGTGGTGTAATTCATGGCAAATCAAAGAGGATACTTGTAAGTCAGATAGGGGTATATTACTAAATTTTAAATGAAACTTGATATTTCTTACATATGATTTGTAAAATCTATCATAACAGTAACTTTCCTCTGAGAACTAGTTTATATTTTAATTTTCTTTTGTATTTTTTTCTAAAATGTAACAGTATACTTTTGATTTAATTTAATTTTAAATATTTATTTTCTTGTTCATTTTAAAAAATAAAATTTGTCATTACCTAATTTTCATGGTCTCTGGAATAAATGGCCAAATCATGTAAAAAATTAGCCAAATGAAAGTCATTTAATTATAAACACATTTGACTTCTGTTTCATAAGCTACATCATTTTCTAATATTTTGTTATCAATTTGTTGTAAAAATGTTTACACTTTTTAATTTACTAAGCAACAAGGACTATGCTGCTTTGTTTTTCCAATTACCTTACAACTTAGTTATGCATAAATAGATATGAATAAAGTTATAAGTAAATGAAAGGATGTAGAGATGCATCTGAAAAAATTATAAACAAAAAGAAAAACATTTGAGATGAGGCTTTCAATCATCTAAATTATCTTGCAGAATTTGTGTGGCAAAAATCCCATGAAAAATTAATTTGTGATGCTATGTTAAAAACAGTTGTAGAAACACAGAAACCACAAATAATGTGTTAATAACTGTAATTTGATAATATTTTCATGATTTTTATAGAAAAGATTATGAAAATCAAGAAGTATCTAAAATTTTATTTCTTCCATTAATTATATTGTAAATTAAAATTACATGAAAATGAGAGTTGGGAAATATTTTAAATATCTTATTTTATAATTAGGATTCTTTTGTGCACAGAGTTCCTTTGTTGATTTGTGAGCTATTTAAAAATAATTCTTGATACACCAAACATTAAAAAAATTCCCTGACATTTAATGTAATAAATTGCATTTTCACCTTCATATAATATTTCACCTTTTATTTTGCACAAGATAATTGTATCAACAAAATAATTTTCTTACAGGCTCTTTAAATTCAAACTTGTGTTTCTTAATTGTCAGAATGGTTTTGTTCTAAAAAAGATCTATTAAAATTTAATTTTCTAATTACTTTATACTCTAAATAGATCTGTATAGTTTTTGTCATATTTAATTCATAATTTTTTTTTCCTTTTAAACCATTCACTTTTTTTAAATTTTAAAACTTAGGATGTTTAAATATCTTATTTTACTAATAGGATTCTTGTGCACAGAGTTCCTTTGTTGATTGTTGCAACCATTCAATGGCTGGTGTTATGCAATTATATTTTCCTCGTTTCAAAACTTTTTTGTTCAAAATATTTAACTATATATAGTTGTGCTTAAATTTATTAACCAAGACAGAAAAATGTTATCTTTGCTTTTTAATAAGGCATGAATTAGATATATTATACTTGCTCTACTTTCCTTCAGAACTGACCAAATAGAAATTTCTAAGTGAATATTAATAAAATTAATTGCTGTGTTGTAAAATATATTTAGCATTAAATTTGAGTAATTATATTTGCACTAATTTTATTTATTTGTGATTCTGTACTTAGAATTATTAAATGCAAAATATCAATAAAGAGAAATTTGTTAATTTTGAATACAAAATTGAAGTAATATAATATCTGAAGTAAATTTTATTATATGTCTGCAAAAAGCATTAAAATATATTCATTTTATCATTTTTAATTAAAAAATGACTACATACAAGCCCATAAAATACTTTATCCATAAGTCTTAGCTGTATCTTAAAAGTGTATTAAAAACGTTGGAATTTCTTCTTCGGTCTTTTAGAGGAATTTTTTTTTTTTTTTTTTTTTGCATGTAAAATATTTATAGTGAGATTGTAATTTTATCCATTTGTGATCTTGTCAACTGTAATTCATTTGTAATAAAGAGAATCTGTTTTGATGAATCTTGTTTCCAAAATTTATATATGTATATATTTGAAATCTCAAAAAAAAAAAAAAAAAAAAAAAAAAATCGTAATTTAAATTGTTTCTAAATTATTAAGACCATGCTTCAGTAAAATTAAAGTGTCCAGTATTGATGATAGAAGATAATTTTTGCTTTGTGAAAATATTTATATCACTGTTAATAGTATGTGAACAATATGTGTATATCTCATTTACTAATTGTTATATCATAAAAAGCAAAATCTTAATAATTAAAAATTCCACAACTAAAATGAGCATTTAAACTCATCCAATATGTCATTTTTATTTACAAAATACTGATTAGAATTTTCTTTATGGTTTTAATCATGAGGCTTACAAGTTTGATTACTATTTTCCCTTCAGTGGGTTGATAAAACTGAATGCCCAAGTATGCCAATGTATTAGGCTAACTACCCTAACCAAGACAAATGCTTTGCACCTCAGAGCCCTTGGTAATGAAAACAAATATGAATATTGTAAACTTTGGCCCCATATGGTTAGTGCCACTGAGTTCAGTTTTAGAGTTTAACTAATAATTTTTTATAAATTTATAAATGCATTTATATATGTGTGTATGTATGTATATATACAGTGGTGGCCAAAATTGTGGACACTTTTGGAAATTTTTATGTGTTTGAACTTTGTATGTTTATATAGAAAGCGTTACGTTTCACAAAATGCAAACTTGTATGTATCATTTTAAACAGAATTTATTACTGAATTCAATACGAAATTCAATTATTTGCAATACAAAAAAAGTTAAGCGATAATAGTTATCTATATACATTAGATAGTGGTGATTGTAGAGGTTTATCAGTACTTAGTTGAGTACCCTTTATATTTTTGATTACAGCTTCACATCTGCGTTTCATTGAGCTGACAAGAGTTTTAAGCTCTTTTTCGTTATTACATGATGCCAGGAAATAATTATAGCCTCTATTAGTTCCTTTTTATTTGATGGGTGCCTCATTTAGACAAGAGTTTTCAAATGGTGCCCCAAATTTTTGATAGGATTGAGGTCAGGACTGTTTCTTGGTCCTGACAACAATTTAATGCTCTTTGTACAAAACCACTCTTTTGATATTTTGGCCATGTGGCAAGGAGCAGAATACTGCTGAAAAGTAAACGAAGCATTTGTTGGGAAAGAGATCTCTTATGGAAGGTAGAAGTTTTGTTTCTAGAATAGTGTCAATGTATTTTCTGGCATTCAGTGTCCCATGGATGACATGAAGGCGACCAATACCATCTGCTGAGATGCATGACCAAATCATAACACTAATTGGGTTCTTCACAGTTGCTTGAATGCAGTCAGGATGTAGCTCTTCTCCTATTCTACGTCTTACGTATTTTGCCCATCACTACCGAATAACGATAGCTTATGCTTCTGTCATCAATAGATGTGGTGCACCTTTTTCAACCTTTTCCTTCTTTGTTTTTTATTGAATTTGTCTTGTGATATCATAAACAAAACTTTCGGACTCCAGATGTAATCATAGAACCACTCACCTGTCTTGCAATTTCAGCATAGGAAAGACCACTTTCTCATAACACAATATTACATCTGTTTCTAGGTGTCCAATCTACTCTTTTATTTAATGTCATTCCTTCTTGACTAAATATTAAAAATTTTTACTAAAATTTCTACTTGTTATTGCAGTGTATAAGAAACAGATTCTCCTTCTGCAGAACAGAGCAAAATAATGAATTGTTTCAAGTGTAAACATGATGTCAGCTTCTATTTTCGGTTACTAACATTTGATTAGTCTCAGAACAAGAACAGTGATTTGCCTGAAAAGCTAGACATTACAAACCACTTCATAGCTATGTTTTTTATTTATATTAAACTACCTATAACTTTTTTTGTATTGCAAATAATTGTATTTTATATTGGATTCAGTAATAAATTCTCTTTAAAATGATGTATACACGTTTGCATTTATATATATATACACACACACACACACATTCATAACTTAAATACTTAAAAAGGAAATGTTCATTATTAAATATTCAACAATGTAAATGACATAATTTTATAAACAGAGTGGTTAAGAATTGTGCTCTCAAGTACTGGAAAAACCAGTAAAAAAACTAAGTATCATATAGAGGCCAAGAAGTAGAAGTGTAGCAACATGCTGCACCATAGACTTGATTAATGTCGCAGAATGTCTTGGATGCAATTTCTCATGTATCCTACATCACAAATGCATAGGAATATAAAGTAGTGAAAATATTTTTTGAATGGTGTGATGCATGGCATTCTAGATATTTCACTCTGGATATTTAGATGGCATATGAAATTAGAAGAGGAATCCTGTACCCACTTGAACTCAATTCTTAGTGTGTAGAGTTTCACATTGCCCTTTTAAAATTATACAAGTCCATCAGAATGAACATGAATGTGTGTAAATGATTGGGCAAGATGTGTGATCATGTACCTATCATCTGTCAGATTCATCTTTAGATATATCAGAAGTCCTATGTCACACCATCTGCATATGCACCATACCTTCTCAGGATTCACCAGTTTGAATAGTTCCTTGTTGACATGTAGGATTGATAGATTCATGATGTTTTTTACATACTTGATTCATGATGTTTTCTACTTGCATGTGTCCATCTACCTGATATAATGGAAAACAAGTTACACCGAATATGGCAACATGTTTCCAGCCATCAACAGTAATTGCAATGTTGAAAGTGAGGTGTAAATTTTATCCAGTGCAATCAGTAAAAGTACTTTTGAACTGTCAGCTCCATGAGTTCATATTCATGTTGTTCTACTGAGCAATTCATCCACTAGTTTATGCTTCAAAATCGGCAGCAATTTGGAGAAGTATCTTGCCAAAAATTTTCATGAATCCATAGTCATTTTTTAACCAAATCTCTGACTGATGCTTGATATTTTACTTTATAGTTAATATTCTTGATTCACTCATGAAGCGATGTACTCAAAAAATCTAATTTAATTGATAACTCAAGGATGCTATGTCCTATTTATCATTTTCAGACTATAAATTTGTATTCAAAGTTATTTAAAAACTTGATAAAGTAGCAGCAGTAATAGATCTAATGGCTTTGCCAAGCACTTGTTACCTAATATGATTAGGTTTACTGCATCACATATTGTTTAATGTTTGCATTCCACCATTATTTATGCCAATCTGTCTTCTGGATGATTAGTTTTCTATTCTTCTGTTCACCAGTTTATGAGTTTAAATGTTGCTTCTGGCTTTGATTTCTCTAGGGATTTGCATTCCTACTTGTGTGTTTCAACTTTTCTCTCCAAATTTTATAATTTTGACCATTTACTGTACTGAACCTGCAAAGCAAAACAAGCGGCTGCAGTGGCCTGGTTGGTTAGGGATCTTTCTTATTATTTGAAGGTAGTGCGTTTGAATCCTGGCTTAACTGAATATTTGTTTTGTTATCTTAAAGTGACTGAGGCACATTAAATTGGTCATGGTTACAATGTTCTCCCAAGTGAGATGATACTTCTGAGCCATTATAGCAGGTGTTCTGCTTCCTGTTTCTTAATTACAAAGACTGCCACACAGCTGTTTCACCAAGCTAGAAGCTGAATGATTAGCACTATTTATCTTCAATTAAACAGTTTATGGGTTTGAATCCCATATTGGGCTTGGATGTTGTAGTGGTTCAGAATTCAATTTAATCTGTAGGTTCTGGTCTAATTAACCTTCATGTATAAAAAATTTCTGTTGAGAAACAAACAAACCAAACCACCCAACTGCTTCATCTAACTAGTCGAGCCCATCTCAGGACTAGGCACAGGGAAGTATGCTGGTGCAACAACAGCAGTAGAAGCACTTTTCTGTGGACAAAGATTGTAACCATAACTAATTGTACTGGGTTGCAAGAGAAAAATTGGTCTTTTGACATTTTCCTAAATGTTGTATAAAAAAGTTTGGAATCCACTTTAAACTGTAGGTTTTAGTTTAATTAACCCTCATGTACATAAAGTGATTGTTGATCATTGAAATGGTTAAATGACACTACCATTATTTACATATGTACCAATTTTTCTGGTTTTTGTATGTAGATGTATGAACAAATGATACAAAGTATTAGAAACTTGGGTTACATGGACTTCATTTATGTGTAAAATATTTATTATGAAAGTCACAATTAAAATATTTTTCATAATAATTGTTATGTAAACTTCTAACAAATTTTAATTTCATTTCAAAAATAATTTCTGAAATATAAAGAAAGTCTGGCTGTACTCTTACTTTATATTTAAGAATAAATATCAATCTTAGTAGTTTTAGATATGAATATGCTGGGTCAAGCTGGGAGTTTATGCTCTGTTCATCTCAATAGCTCATAGCATTAAGTCCCACTTTGAGCCTTGTCTTCAGTTCAACAGTTCATTACTTTGAGACACATCTCAACTTCATTGCCAACACTTTTATAGCATTTTTAGATTAAAAACTATCTTTTTAGTCTTAATTCAAATAATTATATTTTTTCTTTGTTTTAGTACTTAAGTTTTTCTGGTGTTATTTTGTTTACAAACTATTGTTTTGATTTTTTAGGTTGCTACTACTGGGCATTTAGTGTATTCTGGTTCTAATTATGAGAGAGAGAGTTTTGAAATTACTCAATCAATGTAATTATTTATTAAAGATTTTACCTTATGTTTATTTTTCAAATTGAAATACTTATTTTTAATAATTTAAAAATTTAATGTTACTTAATTGAGAAAGTCTTATAAATATTGATGATACAAAACATTTTCTGTATTTTTAAATTCTTATTGAGTTTGTTATATAACATACAAATTTAAATAATTTATCCTCGGACTGCATAATACTTGAACATTATTTGCTATCCTTTCCATATATGTATTTCTTGTGAAAAAGTCTGCTGTTGATAATGTTTATAGAAAAACAATAGCTTTATATGAATGTTATAAAGCTTCTCTAACTAAAATTTCCATTTTAAAATTTAAAAATGTCTGCATTATAAAGCTTTTCTCAGTATGTGTACAATAATATTGTTGATCACTAATTAAACAATTTCACATAAAATAACTTTAGGCATTTTAACTTGAAATATATTTTATCATAGAAGTTACAGCTAGAATATTTAACTTATGCAACAAGTTTGGTACCTCCTTTTTCATTAAATAATGTCATCCTTTTATTCTTATTCAAAATTTGTTGAGTCAAAAATAATTATATGCAGATGGAGATATTCTTAATCTGAGATTTTTTTTTTATTTCTTTAAAACAAAATTTGGTTCTAAATTTCTGATTTTTTCCAACTTTAATATTTTTATAACATCTAAATATTCATTTAATGGAAATTTCTCTTGCCTATTCATTATTTTCTTTTGCTTTGCCAATTCACTTCTCAGTTTTAGAAGTGTTTATCTTACAAAAATTTTATACCAAATTTTTTCTTTTATTTTCAAATTTTTTCAGTTGTAGTTTTAGTAGTTCTACTACTTGGGTGAATTTAATCCTTTGAATAAAAACCATAAACATTAATTATATTTCTCTTACTGATAATGAAACAAAAGAATTTTAAATTGAATGTACTAAAAAAAGTATATGCTTCGTTATTTATTTTAGTTTTAATATGATTATAGAAAAATCTATTGCTTTTCATATGAAAATTTAAAAAAAAAATTATTTTAGACAATTTAGTGCTCTTAAACAGAAAATTATGTTTTGTACAAAACCAAAACTGTAAAATTAACTGTATGTAATGCTGTAATAAATATTTTTTATTCATCTGTATTATTTTGATACTATTCTATTTTTTATATCGATCAATTTATATATATATATATATATATATATATATATATATATATATATATATATATATATATATATATATATATATATATATATATATATGAGAAAGAAATCTATGAATTTAATTTTGTTAAATTTTGATGCTGTTTTTTGTAACTTAAAAAATATCAATATTTCAGCATTTTAATTTGGTTAATATCATTTTTTTTACTATGGTTCAAAATTTATTTTAAACATTCAGTCCATGTCTAATCTGGTCATGATAAACAAAAAATAAGTTGACTGACAAACTAATTAAATAAATCAATGTTTTTTTTTCAATATATCAAGTCAATTGTAATTTAAATATTAACATGAAGAGAAGTTCTTATATTTTATATCTAATATACAGAATTAAATTGTTTTTAAGCTTAGAGTTAAATAATTTTTGAAAATTTCATATTTCTATATAATCTTAATTTTAAAATTTAGGAATTAATTTTTTAAATATCCTAAACTATAATGAGAATATCTTCTTGCAGTTTGAAACTGGCCATTTTAAATAAAAGAACAAATAGAATGAAAGTCTATGATATTGACTATTTTGTTTTAAAGCCAATTTTGACTTGTAAGTAATATTTTTAATTAATTATGTTTGCACATGAAATGATTTTATAAAACTTTCATGAACATGTAATGTTCTTTCTTATATATGTCATAAATATGTTATAAATATCTAACAAAATTTATAACATATTAATTATAATAGAATTTATAACAGAACTTAAAATTTGTAACATAATATTTAATATATTATAAATATCTAACAGCATTTGCTAAGTTATTCTATATATTATGGTTGCAAACATTTTTTGATTATGGAATTAATTAGGTTTTTTAAAACCTTCTAGTTTTTAGGATATTTTCTGAGCAGATACTATGAAATCAACCATGTCTATTATTGATAATATTGATATTTTTATTATAAGTGTTCATCATTATAACTTATGACTCATGTATTTAATTTAGCATCGATTTATGCTCACCTTCATTTTAGCTAACTGAATTAGCAGCTAATAATTATTGATATTCTAATCATCAATTTAACATTTTAGGGACTATAACTAGATTTTCTGCAAAGGTGAAGATGTTTGTCATCTGGGATCCACATTAATATATTTTTTTTTTCTTATTAAATAACTTTACATACAAAAAGTGATTGTAGAGCATTAAACAAAACATAATTATTACAGTTATTTTCTGAACTAGAAGTTGAATGATTTGCGTTGTGGTCTTCAGTTCAGCAATTTATGTACTTGTGTTTATATTTCTGTTCTTACCATAGGTATGGACACGTATAAGGGGTTAGCATCCCTTTAAATCTGTCATTTTGAGTCAAATCAGCCTTTATATCTGAAAAGAGATTTTGAAACCACATATCAAGTTATTTTAATTATGATATTTACATTTAATTTGATTACAAAAGTATATTGTTTCTTGGTAAAATATTGCACTTGCCTTGTAAATTTTATTATTTTTATGTTTGAATCAGTGATGTTTAAACTTTTGTATTATAATAAATATTATAAAATATTACAATTTTATTTTGTTAGTCTGCAAAATTAATTTTGTGGGTTATTTTTGCATTCATAGAATTAAATGTCTTGAAATAATGAACTTTTTTTGTATAATATTTGTATTTTATTATTTCATTTGACTGTAATTATTTTTTTAAATAAAATATCGATGTGTTTTTTTCTAACTATATATTTAACATTTTGTTTTAGGTGTCCTTCCTGATACTGTGAAACAAACTGATAGAGTAGAAAAGGTTAGTAAAAAAGTATTTTTTGTTTATCTCAACTGTGATTATTAGATCAACCGTAAATTACTACCATCACCAGTAATATATAATTAAGTATGAGACCTTGAGACTTATAATGAATGAGATCTATGCTAAAAAGATTTTTTCAGAAATATTATGTAATTAAAATCTCACTCTGAATTGTCTGTTATGAGAAGTGTTTAGTTTCAAAATTGTATAAAATCTTCATTACAGTTTAACATAGTTCTTTGTCTATTTAATTGCACTTTATGAATTCATCTTCTAAATTTATTTAATAAACAGTAATGCTACATATAATAAACTATAGGTTATTTAATTTTATTAAATTGCTTAAACCTTTCAATTTATTTCAAAATAATATATCCAGTTTAAGCTTATTTAATTATAAAAATAGATAAATGCTTTAAATTTGTATAGGGCCGAAAAATTAAAATAGCAACTTAACGGAAATATAATATTTGCTAAGTTTAGAATTTTTAATGCATTTAAATTTGTTCATTTCAAGTCATTATAAAGTACTACTAAACTCACAGTGGCTTGGCAGCCCCCATGGGGCGAAAGCCTATTGTGCCCATATCTGTTTTCTTTACTGAGAGCCCTGTGGTGGGAAGCATGGGTCCGAGTTAAATGATCAACCTAACACAAAACTGCCAGGTGTTTATTTTCTAAATATGTTTAATACTCAGAGTTTTATCTACCTATAGAAGGGATGATGGTTTGAGTTACTTGATAGAGTACCTTAAAATATTTTTTTTAATTTCGGAGCAAACCATTTTCAAGTTATCCGTACAGAAAATTACAGTAATATAAATCACATTTTACTGTCTGTTAATCCATTGTATAAAGAACAATTTAAAAATATCTGTTTATTGTCTCTCTTAACATGATTCAAATGGTAATTAACAACATTTTAATTTAAAAATATCAAATACAATTACAGTGTATGATTTAATAAGAAGTTATCCTTATTTCTACTTTTACATTAATTACAAATAAAGTAATGAATGACATTTATTTATAGAATCAAGCATTGACAATGGAGTTTGGAAGCAAATTTAAACAAAAAGCTATAAATTCAAGGCTGAAATATCAAGCTGCTGGAAGTGATTTAATCAGTGATTCTATTTTAAACAAAAATTTAGATACTTTGCCTGCTGTTGAATGTGAGTGTATTTTTATTATAACTGATATTTACGAAAAATTTGTCGCTTTCAAATTTAAGTGTTACATTTTTGTAAATTTGAAAGAGATTTTTTAATATGAAATTGATTCAAGGCTAAATTTTCAAAACAATTTCAAAAGAGGTGAATCACTTTATTTGCTGTTGTTATGTATAAGTATTTAATCTGTAAATATCATTTGAAAAATCTTGGACTAGTATTGTTAGTTGACATTAGTTCATACTTCAAAGTGCATTCTATTTTTATGCTTTATTTAAATAGTAGATGATAATCCAATATAATAATTTGTTATTTGGTCAAATCTTTTCAGTGTCTTCCATTATACTTAAAAACATTATCTTAATGAAATTTCCGTCATTGATTTAAAGCCTAATTTTGATTTATAAATTTGATTAAAAATACATGATGTTTTGTCCCAAAAGTCTGGAATATTTAATTTGTACAAGAATCTTTTACACGTTTTCAGATTATCTTGTTACATTTGATGCAACTTAGTGTAACTTGTAAATATTATTAACTCACAAGTGGTTAGAAATGATAGTGAAAAATACTTAATTTTAAAATTTTAAGTAATATAATTTATTTCTTAACATTGAAATTGCAACATCAAAAAGGAGTTGTAAAAATTCAGCAAAATGTTTATTTATTATAGTTTTAATAAATGATCAGAGTTTAAAAAACTGAGTAGTAAACAAATGGAATGATTGTAGGGGCTTAAAGAGGCCTAGTGGAGGATTGTGCTCTTCTGAGTTGGTTCAAACTTAGACATTAAAATGAGAAATAAATCATCAATTTTTGCTTCATGCATGTGTGTTGAGTTAGGTGCTTAGAAGTTTTCTGGCTTTCCTTCTTGCAATGCGTAATTATGATTAATATATGAAAAGTTCTTCCAAAAGACGAAACATACAAGCTGTTCAAATGCCTCACAAGAAACGTTTATGCTCTCCAATCAATAGTGTCATCTGATATGAGATCTGTATTTTTGTTTTCTTTAGTGCCAATGCAACAATGAGTACGTACTGTAATGGTGCTAAATAATGTTGATTAAAAATCTAGTTATTTTCATTTTCAAATAGTACAAAAGCTCATAAGATCAAATATATAGAAAGATATCTTCTGTGTTCCAGATAGTCTTAAATTTTTGAGCTAAATTTTGTGGTTCTTGCTGGCTAGAGAAATGCCTTAAAATTCAAAGTTGCAAAATTTAACTATGTGGCAAATTGTATCCTCTTTTATTCAGATTGACTACAAGAGCATTTTCTTCAGTTTGGAGCTACATGTTTATAAGTCTATTGTATTCCTAAGCTAAACTAAGCTCATGGCACAGCAACCCAATATGGGCCATGACCTACAGTACCCTTATCAGTTTTCATGATCAAGAGCCCTCGGATATGATCGTATATCCTAGTTAGGTGGTCAGTCTAACACAAAATCCCCAGTGTTTTTTTTTCACAAGTTTGCTTAGTACTCAGTTTATCTACACACTAAAGGAATGAAAGGCTGAAGTAACCTTGCCCAGTCTGAGGGCTGAACAGCGGTCATGTGCCTTGAGAATGCGCAGAGCTACCACTTAGCCACTAGGCTTCTTCATTCTCTTTCTATAAAGGTTAATTAGTTAGTATTTTTTGCTCTACAAAATATTTAATAAAATTTTCTGTACTGTGATATATTTGTTGATTGTATCCGACCATTCTCTTGTTAGAAATTAATTGCTAAGAGGCGTGCTTTAAGAGGGAATACAACATGCTATTAATAATCAATTTATCCAGATTAATTTTCTGGCAGTTATTATTGTATGCTGTTTCCAAATTAACTGTCATGTGACTTTTATAGTGACAAACAAAATAGCTTTTAACAATGAATCTGTTTGAATTTTAACTAGAGGAGATTTCAACACAATCTTCCTTTTCATTTGATGCGATACAGTGTTTCATTATTTTGGGAAAAGGCCATTTTTTTTTATTAAGATATGCTTTACATTTGGGCAAGGTGCTTGCAATTGAGATCCTTTTATGAACAGCTTGGTTTTCAGATTTCACCTACAAGTGAGTGTTAGGAACAACCTAGGACGCTAATTTTCACTTTCTATATCCTTGGGTTATCTAAAAGATCATTTTAACAATATGTGGTCATACATTTTTCTATTTTTCAGTTGGTCTTATAAACCATTATAGCTCATAATATCATAAATTTGTACTCTTTATCTTCAGTTAAAAAATTTGATCACTTTCTCTATATCTGATATGGATGTTTTAAATGATTTGAAATCTATTTAAGCCATAGGTCTCCACTGAAGTACCTCTTATGTATGTAAATTGAGTGATAAATCAACCACCTTTTATTCGCAATAGAAGCATCTATAGAATAATCAGTGGAGTCTTCCAAGAATAAATTTTTCTTTTAATCAGAAGTTCATTTATAAAAGCAACAAAACACATGAAATTTTATTACATCTTAACTTTTGCTCAATTTTGGTATAAGAATTATTTTTTTATGCCAGTATTTGATAAAACTGAAATTTATGACATTTTTTATTATATATAAATTTTTTCATCATAATTAAATACTTTAAAAACATTGTCATTCATTCTGAAGTGCATTCATTATTTCCAGTGCAAAAATTGTTAAATGGAAGACAATTTCTTTTAAAAATTTAATATGTCACATAGGGAACTAAAATAAATTGTGATTGATTATGTGATTCATTGGAACTTAAAAACATTACGAGATCTTGTATATTAAAATTCAATTTAATGAGTACTAAAATTCTATCAGTTAATATTTGCAAAAATAATGGCTATTTGTAACATTTTTTAATGTAGTACAGTCTTATAAAAATTTGAAGGCAGTTATCTTTTCAGTGTAATATCTAAATTGTTTTCATTAATCACTGTTATATTTCAAAGTGCAAAACTTGGCTATTATAATCAATGCTATAATAATGGTAGTCAAATAATAATAATGGTAGTCATTAAAATAATTCATGGTATCATTCCATAAAGCTGTTTAAGCAATATTTCTTTGAGGAAAAGAGTTCTACATTTTTAGCTGTTTACTGTGAATTAATCAAAATGCTTGCAAAATTTTTAGATTATAATGTATGTGTGAGTGTAAAGTTGTCAAGCTGAAGGTATGTAATTTCATTGCTAAGCAACGTTTTTTATTTTTTTTAATAAAGTTTTCTAAAAAATTACTTTTAAATTTTTGAGGAAGTTATAGATTTTAAACATATTTTCATTTAATGTACAATTTTTGTGGTGCTTCTGATTCTGAATTTTATTCTTAAATAATAAACTAAATGATTGTTTCTCACTGACCATTTACCTATTTAGACTGACATGTTCACAGGACAGAGCAGAAAGAAAGGAACAATCATACTAGAAAAAAATCAACATACAATCATTCAACTAGATGCATCTGAAGGGAAAATGTCACAAAAAAGCATTTTCAGTCCTAACATCATAATTCTTGCTTCCATATTATATTACCTAATATACTGTTATACATTTTAAAATTATAATTTTCAGTAGTAATTTTCCTTTATTTTATTTCAAATTATATTCATTAAAGAATATTTATCTTGATAAATTATTTTTGTGTGAAAAAGCTAGTTAAAGTATTTCAAAGTTTTAGATGGCAAAGTTCATTAACTTTCAAACTGATTTAAAAATGATAAATACTAGACTAAATAATAAACTTTGAAATTAAGATTGATGTGAAAAATCTCGGGGAATTAAGAAGTGCAAGAATAAAATGTTTTATATCCGTATCATAGTAGTCAATGAATGTATCTCCTTTTAGCTCTTTAAAATAAAATCATTGCTTTCTTAGATATAAATTGTTAATTCACTTAATCAAATGAGTATATTCATTGTGTCATAAATAATGGTTTATCCTGTAATAGTTAGAATTCATGTTTTTTATAAATAAGAAAAAACCATGCTATATGTATCCAAAAGTTACTTAAAACGTAACAAAACTGATAGAAAAAATCTCACATGGTAGCAAATATAAAATATAAAGTATTATAAAGCTATCCTAAGTGAGAATACTTATATCATGTTTAAAGCAAACTGAACTGTGCTTACTGACGATTTCCCACCTCTGTATGATAAATAAAATTCTAGCAAAGGCAATATATGAAAAAAACTAAGAATAAAATTAAGTTCAATTTAAATATAATATGTACAGAGTGCCATGTAGTAATCATAAAAATGTTCCCTCTGAAAATTCAAATGTATAACACCTGCTCAGTGCATTCATTGTGAGATATTTCCCTGGGAGATATTTCCATCTTGTGTGAATTTGCAACACTTATCCTGAAAGAGTTAACATTTCCTTAGTATTTTGGGCTGTAAAATTCATTTTCAATTTTTATGTCTCCACTTTTTTATTTATAAATATATATTAACTGTAATAATTTTTCAATTAAACATTCATGAACATTTGGGATGCAGAATCTTATTTTAAAAATCTTTTTATCGCCTCTCTCTTGGATTTGTATGTTTTTTGTTTGTCTTTTTTGTCTTGTATTTGTATTTGTATGCTCTTTGGAATGTTTTTTGTAAAATTTTATTTTTATTAATGTTTTTTCTAATTTAATTCAGAGATTGTTTTTAAAAAATTTTTATAATATGATGAATATTCCCTATGCAGTTACGCTTTTCAGTAGTTTTAATATGTGTGCGTGTGTGCAATTTTACCAAAAACCAAAAGTGGAAAATTCTTATTATTTCAAAAAATATTATTCCTACATAACACATTTTATTATTATTTAATATCAGATTTTAATAAATTCTTACTTTTCACAAATTAAACATATCTTAACATACTACTGCAAAAACAAAATTTTTGTTAATATAATGGGTTTTTGTTAATACAACCAGGCTCCAAAAAATCCATTTATTCTATCAAATATGTATTAAAATATTTGAAGTTTACCGTTCCTTTTAAATACAGCAATATTTCTCCAATATACATTCATAGATTTAAGTAACCGTTTTTAAATTGTGCATTACTAGCTTGCTTATGATATAAGGTTTGCTAATAAATTATCCTCTAAACTTTATTTTAAATACAATTCTCTGGCTTTAGGCTTTTGTAAACAATAATAGATTATACAAATTTATTCAAAACTTAATATCCTAGTCATTACTGTTAATTAAAAAGCATATTCCAGTCCATTATATAATTGATAATTTCTTTTGTTGATAATTCTGTTAATCTATTTAATCAAATAGTTTCTCATATCCTATTTAGATCTAATTATTTAATTAATAAATCACTTTAAATTAAATGCAAAATCTATACTCAAATTTATCTTATTATAATTATATATACATTATTTATGTATATAATATTCTTAATATTCCAAAACATTTAATTGTTGAATTATGAAAAACAATTTTGGGGTAAAATATTGTTCAATTTATAGAAAACACTTTTAACCAATTTAAATTTTTATGTACTTAGATTTTTAAGTATCTCATATCTAATAAATTCATTTTAATTTAATATTTTCACCATAATGTATTATTATAACTTATTATTGTAATATTTTTCTTTAAATTTTACCTCATATATTGCCTTTTATTTTTTTCAGCTTTTCCAGAAGCTACAAGCAATTCAATTATTCCACCTCAAAATAAGGATGCTAAAAATGTGGTTGAAATCTACAATGTATTTGACAGTATCCCCTGTTTGGAAATATATAATTTTGTTTATTCTGATTTACTTAATTTATTAAGTATCTTATTTATGATTTAAATCATGTGATCTTTATTAAATTATAATTGTTGAATAGCAAAATGTGGTTATTGTAATTTTACATATATATGATAATTTTAGGAATCAATAAGAGCAATTCACATTAGATATCCCTATTTTATACAGATGCTTTTAATGTGTAGGTAATTATTTCTCGATATAAAACTTATAATACTCTTATAATATATTTTTGTGTTATCAAATAGATAAATTTTAAAAGTACTAATAAAGACAACAGTGGATAGTTTGAAAATGCTAGACTTCTGTCATTATCAATATCTACAGCATACTATTTACTGAAACAATTTAAGGTGTGGAATATTTTCTCATTTGACAATATTAACCAAGAAAATATGTGAAGTTGGAAATAACCTTGTCAGGTATACACCATGAAAATAAAATGCAACTACCATCTCCCATTCTAAAAAGAAGCTAAAACATGGATTTATCAGTCTTAATAGAAAATATAATTTTACCATTAGGCCAGGGTGAGCCTAGTTCTACACCCCAATTATACATTTCATCCATAGCATTTTCATCTAAAGTGTTTGCTCTAGTGAATTCTGTCTGTAACCAGTTATGTTTGTCTTTGTTGTTTTAATAGTTACTTGTGGGAAACATCACAAATTGTGTATTAATGTTTAAAGTTAAATGTAAATATATTCTTTTACTCTTTTATTAATATATAATTTTTACACTTTATATTAATAGTATATAATTTTTACACTTTATATTAATATAGGAGTACAAGTGATCGTACTTGTGTATTAATATGAACTGGTGCATCAATCAAATAAAATATAAAAAAATATTTTCACAGAATTATTAATCAATATAATGTCAGAAATTTACGTGATAATTTAAATCCTTTGAATTATCTTTTTATCTTTTATTAGATTTATAACTTTATAATTCTTAATTAAATAAAGTAATCTCACTAGAAGAATATTCTGCTTTAGATTCATTTGTGCAGCATTTTAAATCTGCTTCATATGAAGATATAATGACATGGAAATCAGAATCCAGGTAATTTTTAATTCTGAAAATTTTAGTTGATGTTAACTCATATAAACAGTAAGTGATCGGTTAAGGAACATTTCAGTCAATGAACACGAAAGCTTTTTGTGTACGGACAAACACAAATTCAGATAATGAGCTAAAATAAACTCTAACAAACACTTCTCAGCTCTAGGAACATTATGTTCGAGGTTGCCAAATCCAACGGACCAAAAACCGTTATTCATCTCTCTTGATATATGTTGCTTGCCTATTAAACTTCAAAGTTCTATTTTGGAAAAAAAAATATTTATGGTCTATGTTGACCATCAGTTTCGATTTTGAAAACACTGAAAAGGGAGAAGAGCTGTCGACATTGGACATGTACTTTAATGCCTCATTAATAAATAATGAAAAGGACTGATTAATATGCAAGTATGTATTATTTTATTAATAAACTTACTAAAAAGTTATACAACCTTTTTAAATTTGACTTTTAGGATCTCTAGAAAGCATTAATCGATTTCACAAAAAATCTGTTAATTGACGATTGGCCACGAACAATTCAGATAGCAAAAGTAGTCCTGTAACAGATTATTTTCGTTACTCGATCACCCACTGTAATTATTTTTAAATTCATTTCATTTGTTACTATTTTAGTAAAGCGTTTTGATTTTTTTACAGATATAGTCCAGTTATTATCCATTATTTGGAAGTGAATTGTCAAGTTTTGACTCATGATAATGCTAAATTACTTTGCTATTTACATTATATAATTTGTTTTTTGAAAACAAACTATAAAGATTGGCGTAAGAAAGGTATTTATTATCATCTTCAAATAAGTTTTTGTTAATTAAAATGTGTGTGAAATCACAATTTTACATCTTTAAGAATTTATAAATTTTAAGAAAACTAGTATTTAATTAAACTATTTGGGTTTATCTAATCTTCAGCATCTGAATTTTCGAAAATTTATCGAAATATCTAAGAAAATCTAATTTTTCACTGAAAGCAGTGTATATAATAAGTATTACTTTAATAATCAAAATGCTACTTTAAAAATAAGTTTTGAAATTACCTGTTAATATCTTATAGTAAAAAAGATAACTTTATTCCAGGATTGAACTGGATAATATATTCAATTAAAAAAAGATTTAATAATATTTACATTAAATAGTGGTTAAAAAGTACTTAATTTAATGATAATATATAGACTTTTTCTCATGCTTTTGTGATTGATTAATGCAATTTCTTGATTGCTTGTTTGATTAACTAAATTGCAGTTATTGAAATGTAATAAAAGAAAAGATTAGATTTCTGATTGCTTT
This sequence comes from Latrodectus elegans, assembly GCA_030067965.1. Classification (NCBI taxonomy): domain Eukaryota; kingdom Metazoa; phylum Arthropoda; class Arachnida; order Araneae; family Theridiidae; genus Latrodectus; species Latrodectus elegans. The sequence goes on from CM057809.1 coordinate 60,313,743, forward strand.
TTAAATTTTACATTAAATGATGTAACTTACAGTGTAACCGTTTTTAAAAGTAATATCTTATGTGTATTTTAATATACGCTCATCAGTTTGCTGTAAATTGCACCCCAAATGTTAATATTAATAGCAAACCTCATTTGATGTTGAACATCAGTAAAACATCTACAATTTGGTAACACCAAATATTAAGTGCTTTGTCTATTGTATATGCCATTCTAAGAAAAGAACGGCCCATTCACCCACTCTATATCTATCAAAAATGTTGGTTAGACCTCTGATTTATGAGAAAGTTTCATAGTCTTACTTTGCATACCTGTTCAGTAAAGCCTGTTAAGGCATTGGTTGCTATGTATGTATGCCTAAATTCACTCAAGATTTTCCAAACTTTGTGTGTTGACTGATGTCTCTTTCACTGTATTTCGCATATGCAGTGGCTTATGCTAATACCTCATCTTATTGAACTTGTTCTACATTTGCTAGTGTACCAGATTATGCTTGACTAGTCATGCAGCCTGTCTCCCTTAAATGTTTTATAACAGTTAAGCTGATTTGTTAAGAAGCATGTGGAGCTGCAAGGAAATGTTGAATTTGTTCCCTTTTATTATGCAAAAAAATTCACATTACTCTTTTTTAAAAAATTGCTCCATGAGCGTAACCATCAACAAACTGCAACTCAAGATGTTTTTTTATAGCTGCCTCAGATGAACAGGCATGACATTCCATATGTATTTGCATATTGCAAGAAATGCAAACACCAAGCGTTAGTTTAGTTGAATTGATATGACACTATTTTACATGATCTATGCATTGTCTGCTCTGACAATTTGTACAAAGATGTAACTCTCAGGCTTTGAACCACAGTTTTTTCCATTGGAAATCAATCATAAGTGATACTTTTCCGCTGCATTGCTAGGTTGTATTTGGCCATAAAAATAATCTTTTCTCCTTTTGTTTAAGTTTTGTGACATTACAATGTTGTAAATCATGAACACATTTTAACCTATCTATTCTTTTCATTAAGATCCACTCGATGTCTTTTTGTTCTAAATTGATGATCTACAACTCACTTTTTTCTTTACTTCATACCATTTTCAAGATAGGAATAATAATTCTATAATCTCACCAGATGACATCCTAGGTGATTTTATTGAGTAATATATAGCTATTGTGCTAAACTTAGACATCACTTTTATGTATATAGCAATAGCTCTTCTGAAGTTAAGGCGACAGGATATCACTTAGTTGGGATACTATATAAATTAATTCTCATTCATTATGTTTTTCTCTCATTTTTCATTTGCTGATATGAGTATTGATAGTCATAATAAAGATGCCCACTATTGTCATTTATTTTGTATAGATTTATAATTTTTTTTTCTAAATTGCATTTATCAGTTGTAGGTAGCAGAATGGTCAAGCCTTTTTGTTTGTGACTTGACTCCTAATTCAGGAGTGAATATTTCTACTAATTCTGAAATCACTTTAAATCAAAAGTCCCAGTTCAATTAGACTTAGTAATTAAAAAGTGAATTAAAGCAACATAACAGATTTATATTTGTGATTTGGGAAATTATTCACAGCTCATTCCTATTTGCTTAACAAAGTATTTCACTTCTGGAAAAAAATTATTGTTATTAGTTTTTCTTTATACAAGTCTTTCTATAATTCTAATTTTATTTAATTTTCTTTTATATAAAAGGTTTAAAAATTAAATCATTGAGATTTTCTCCCTTAAACTCTATGAAAACACTGTTAGACCCTGTTATAGTTCTCCTGTAAACTCTTGCTAAAGTTGTCAAACTTATTTCAAAGTTTATTTTATATATAGATAATATCTTAGAAAAAAATTAGTCTTTTCGCTGTACTAAATGAGTTGAATTTAGAGGATTTTTATTAACATTAAATGTTTTACTGTCAGAACTATATTTTATGACCATGGCTATATATTCTTTCCTATTTATGCATTCTTTACCATACTTTTTCAGTAAACATAAAATTCATCTTACTTTGCATTAAATTACAATGATGCTTTATTCAGAGAAAAGTCTCTCATTAAAAACTTTTTTTTGTTATGCTTAATTGCATCAGACTTCAATAACAGCATGAGAATAAATAAAAATACTTCACTTTTCTTTGATATGGTGTGACCATATTGATTAATCAAAATGGAAAAAATGTTGCTCTGATAAAACTCAGTATCTCAGTGATAGTTTTATTTTCCTTACATTTTTTTTAAAGTGTGTCTAAAATGATTACAAGAAAATTAAAGGAAATCATTTATAGGTATACTTCATTTTAATAAATTGAAACATATTGGGGACATTATTTGGTAGATTTTTAAATTTCACATTGCAATTCCATCCAACCTAGGTTTTAGGATGCTAGACTGCAATTGCTCGTTTCATTGACCATGAATGGTGATAAAATAATATTGTAATATAGATAGTTTTATCACCATTCATGGCCAGTGAAAAGTAGTGTGTAAGTTTTAGGTATATTGGTTGTTTTTGAATTAATTAATCATAAAATTTAGAAATTTTTAATCAATCCATCTGTATTGACATCATTTCTATGTTTGGAGTTCCTGTACTACACATGACTTTTTTAAAGCAATATTAAAATGAAATACTTTATTTCACATAAAATACCCTTTAAGGTAATTGTAATTAATGTGTATTATAATTAGGTGGTTTGCAAATGATGTTTCAATTTTATTTTAAAAATAGAAATGAAGATTTAATACTTTTTTTATTTGGAATTTTTATTATAAATAGATAAAAGCGATGAATTATATAAATTTTTAAGTGACTTAAATATTTATAAGAATTAAATAAGAGATATTTTAAAAAATGTCTAATTTAAATTTATTATAGATATATCATTTTTATTTAAGAAATTTAAATATTTTAAATAGTAATTATATTTATAAAAAATGTATATAGATTGTATTTAGACACACAGCAAATTTGAATTATTTTTCTCAATAGTTTATGGATCTTGTAAGCAACCATATATGAGATTTTATGTTATGAAAGTGGATGCAAATGTGAACTGTAGTAATCAGATATAAAATTTAGTTTTATAACTAATTATTGGATAATGTAGTAACCTTTAAATAGTATTTGTCCATTATTTCATTCTCAAAAGCAAATTAGTTGGATAAAATTTGAGATATGATTTAGTGAAAAGGAATATAAAAATGCTTGTTATGTTTATTTTAATTTCGAATATTTTAAAAATATGAATTAATAAAGATATTAAATCCCTTGTATAAAATACATCCATTTTTTAAATTTAAGGAAGATATTTTGTCCCTCTTGTAAAATAATTGCATAAAGATATCAACCTTTTCTATTTAATATTAAAAAGTAGTTTTTTTTATATGTTTCTCCATTATATAATTAGAAATTTTTGCTTAGTTATTTTTAGATTTGGGATTTAAAATATTTTAATTTCTTTTATTATCTTCAAATTACTAACTCTCACATTTTGCACACTTTAAATTACTGTCCCAACTTCTGTTTTGTGAGAAAGTTCCCCTAAAATTTAAAAAATGTTATTCTTTTTACTTATTCTCTTTTATTGAATGCTTAAATATTTTCTCCCTATTATTGAATTAAAATTGTTTCAATGTCGGTTGAAAAATTTTTCATCGATTAAAACATCGTCTTATATGGAATTTGTGTGCAAAGCTCAAAATTAGAAATTTCACTAGTATAGTTTTGAAATTATTTTGGTTTTACTAGTGGTGTATGTATATCATCATTTATCTATGAAAATTAAGCCCTTTATTTGTAAAACATCTATAGAGCAATGTCTTATGTGTGTTCAAATTCCTTGTAATATCTCAGATATTAGCCTGTTACATGGTATTATAAAAGCTATGTGCATCAAAGTAAATTCAGGTTACTTGCAGTATTTAATGTCTTTTATACATTCTTGATTTGTTACAGGTTTTATCATGTTCAATTACAAGTTATAATTTTCAAACTGTTGCAAATCAATATTCTTCAAGAGGAACTATCAGTACATGCATATTTGCAAGATGAGAGGTTATTCATCATAGATCTTAATTGTTATCTTGTAACCCTCTATTACTCGAACGTTTCAGCATTTTGCAAATTAATCCAGTAAATGTGAACAGAAAAAATATGCATTAAAGTAGAGATATTTAATTCAGGCTGCAAACTACTTGTAAGTTTCTAGAATACATAAAAGAAAAAATGTGGAATTAAAAACTTTCATGACATAGTGCAGAAGTTATGGGATATTTTACTATTTATGCACATTTTAAAATGTTATCCATTTTTCATTGCTGAATATTTAGATTTATATTGTAAAAATGTTGATTCTTTTATTTCACAGAAGCTGAGCCATAGCCCATATGATTCTTATAAGAAAATTGAACATTCTGCATTAGCATATTTATTTATTTATTTTGATTTTATAATCTATCAAATCCAATATCTTTTTCATATGTTCACATCTTCTTGCAATTTGACTCCTACATGCAGTATGTTAAGAGAGAAAATAAATTATCTTAAAAAGGTGAAAACAGTGGAATTAAGAATCAGCTGTAGATTGAGAATAATTTAACCAAATTCAGCATTAATCACTTTATGAATTTTGTCAGTATTATTTCCATGTCTTTTTACTCTGAACTTTCTGAAAATATGTCAGACAATTAAAATATCGTTTAACTGTATTTCTGATAAATGTGAAAAATAATTTACTCTTTTACCTGTGGAAACTAATTTTTCCTGATTTGTATTGATCTATATTGATTTTGTTACTTGCCTTATTTATCTTATTAACATCAGCAACAAATTTAAATATTCCTGTCATTTTCAATGCTAAATCTTTTTTCTTAACTGATTTTTTAATAATACATTTTTATTACAATAGTAAATCTTGTAAATTACAGAATTGTCTAAAAAATTATATTTGTATAAAACCTTAGCATTAGCATAAAAAGAACTAAAAAATATTCTTCCAGATCCTGTTCCTGATGTCCCTTCGCCTATTAAGGCAAAAATGATTAGTAAATATACCCTTAACAAGTAAGTAAATAAAATTTTATTAGCCTATTATTTAAGTTTAATTAAAATCAAAGTAGAAATAAATAATTGGACTTATGTTTTAAAAATCTTTTTTTAAATGTTTTCTCGGCATACCTGAAAATTTCTATCATTGTTAATGAAGAGTAAAAAGGGTCTGAAATTCTTGAAATATTTTACTATTGGAATAATGTCACTAAGCTAATAATTGCTATCTGTTAGTAATATGTACTCAACTGTGCGAATTAATTGGAAGAAAAATAAAATTTTTCACAAATATTGTTTCATTGGTATTTGTTAATTTACACGCACAGTAAAGCAATTTAATGTAAAATATGCCCATCTCTAGTCTGAATGAGATCCTGTACACTGGCATGGATTGCACTAAACTAGAAGTAAATTTTCATCTTGTCATTCCTAAACCAAACTTTTATAACATTCTAAATCATTGTTTTCTTGTTGAGTAGTCAATTTTATTCATGTCTCTTTACAATAATTTTCAATGTGATTTTCATCAGGAAAGTAACCAAGCCAATCCAAAACCATTAATTTTTTTTCTTGAAAAAATTTCTTTGCCAGCTTTAATCATGTTAAAAGATACCCAACAGCAAATGTTTTATGTCATAGATGGAACTTTTCTGTTATAGAAATGTATTTTGTTGAGTTCATGATTCCTTTAACTGGCACTAAGGTGCCAGGTCCTCCATTTGTGAGGATGCATTTTACTATTTTATATAAGATTTTTGCATCCACATTTACTATTTCGTTTTAGAGACATTGTCCCAAAACTCATTTGCTATTTAGAATTTCCAATTCCAACTGCTGCAACTATATCCCTCAAACTTTTGAAGTATATTGATTAAGTGTAAAAATTCTAGTCCTTTTCTTAGTACTGATATCCATTTTTAAATACTCCTCAGAAACAGGTAATTCACTTTGTCAATCATTTCTTGTATCAAATGAAGAGAGAAAATTCATCATGTCTGGTCGAACCTGTTTATGTTAGTTAAAGCAATTGCACATTGTAGGAAATGCAATTGAAATCGGTTTGAGACAGAATATCCCTGAAAAAGGAACAATTTTCTTAAAAAACATGTTTGCTTTCTTTAATTTGAGTAGTAGTGTATCTAATATTATGCAAATTTTTGCATCTTAACTGTGATTTTTTATAATTTTATATCACGGGTTTAATAATGTTCTATGTGATATTGAATCCACACAAGTTTAAATTGTTGGAATAGAGTTCTGTTTTAAGCTTGATAGTGGGAATGAATAGTTCAATTAAAAATTTTTTTCCTGGTAATAATCTTAACATAAATATTTAGTGTTTCTATCCAATATGAATTATATTTCCTGTAAAGTAAGGTACAAAAATGAATAATGTAAATTGAAAGGATTCTTTCTTATTCAAAAGAAATAAGTTTCTTGATGTATGACCATTTTCTTTCATGCTAAATGATGGAAATTAAAATTATTAATCTAGGAACCACATTTCTTATAATATAAGTGTTTGCCAGATTAACACAGCTTGGAAAGATTTCATTTTAAACACTGTTGGTTTGCATTGTTGTTTTTTCTGACAATTAAGCAACTTATAAACTGACTTGCAACCTATGAAAAATTATTTACTGTGATATATTTTTTATTCAATTTCATATTTTCTTAAAGAAAAGTGGTTTATAAGACAATTTTTTCATTCATAGCTACTTAAAATGATTATTTTGAAGTAAAATTGACTGTAATGAAATTTTATTTATAGCAACAATTTAACAGATAACTATTTAATTATTATACCATATTTATTTTAATTTTGAAATGATTCATTTTCATATAAATACAGTTATATTTTTCCCTATTGTATCTATACCCCTAGTATGAAAGGTAATTTTTTATAGTTGAAATACTGATAATTTATAATGTACTGAAAATTAATTACAATTATATTAAGATATTTTTATTTTAGGTCTCTACCTCAAAGAATGAAAGACAAGTTATTAGCAGATGCTATGGTTTTGAGCTTGATTGTTAACCATTTTAATATTTTTGCTACAAATCTAGCTGCTAGTACTAAAGTCTCCATTAAAAAGTATGTATTTTATTTTCTGTTCAGATAAGAGAAAAATAGCTTTAGAAAATACTAAAGTAAATTTAAATTTTCAATATTTAAGAGTACATTTAAGCTATTTGCAGGATAGTAGACATTGCTTATGCATTAGGATGTCATGTGCATTCAAGTAGAAATGGAGATTCCAAAAAAATTGAACTTAAATTACCATTATACAAACATGAAGCTGTTGGTTGGAAAAAGAAATAAATATTTTGGTTTGTATGCAGATAAGACTAAATAGTTGATGTTATTAAATGCTATACGAATTCATTTTTGTTATCTAATATGTTCTAGTACTTACAGTTAGCAACTGTGTATCTAAAATGTCAAAATAGAAATATGTGTAGCTTTTCTGTTTACAATGATTCTACTTATATTCTAAAGAAAATTTTCCATTTTAATCATGTTTCTTAAATAGTAGAATTAATAAATAAAATTAAGTTATAGTTTAAAAAAAAAGGAAATTTATATATTGGTAATCAAATTTATAGCAGATTTGTGAAGAAAATCTTAATTCTTACATGGGAAATTATAACCTTTACAAGTATACCCTCAAATGCTGAAATATCATTCATTTATTTCTCATCTACTCTTAGTAATTTTTTTAATAATTTAATTGTAGTGTAAAATATTATTTAATAATTCCAATTTAAATTTGAATGAATATTTGAACAGTTCAGCATATTACTATGAAATTAATGGAAATATTAATTTATGACTTCTTTCTTTATATATCGATGAAGTTTAAATGAAAGTTAAAAATTTGTTTGAGATTGTTTAAATTAAATATTTTACATCCCCAGTGAGGTTTAGAGGATTTTTTTAAATACTTTTTCTCTCTCATCACACATAGAAATAATTCTTTATTCAAGTAATGTTTTAAGGTCATAAAAACAATGTTTTCTTTAAACATTTCGTAATTTAGAAACAATATTATGCTATTTTATGTAACTGAATGAAATTAAATAATAATAATAATTTGGTAAGCTTAATGTTATTCCAAAAATTAATAATTTTTAAAAGGTTTTAAACTTTATAGAAAAAAATTGTATCAGAAATATCATTTTAATTATATTTTTCAAAATGCATAAAATTGTGCATGAATACATTCAGTATACTTGCTTTATTCTTACAAAAATGCTATTACATATAGGAGAACCTACTTAACATGTAAAATTTACTTCAAGCTTAATAACTTACTTAATTTAAAAACTTCTATTTAGAAAGATTATTAATTTAGTAATAAAATTGGAGAGTATTCGTTTTTTGCAGATATAAAGTGAAATTGAAACTGCAATGAAATATAATTATAACTACGAATGTTTTTTAAATATTTCCAGTTTTTATAACAAAGCTATGTGTAATTTTATATATAATTTGTACATATATATGTATTCTTTATTTTGTATGTATGTATATATATATATATATATATATATATATATATATATAGGTACATATAAAATCAGTGGTTTCCATTATGAAATTATGAACACTTTTCTTCCCTCTGGAATGATATAAAATATTTTGATTTGTAATATTTTGTCTGTGTCAAGGTACACATTAATTTATCATTCTCTCTTTGTTATGTTGTTTGAATGTTTGTAAACAAATTAAATTAAATGAAAAATATTTTACTAAAGCTAGGTGCTATGTTAATTTAATAAAACTATCAATATTTTGCCAATAAAAAATGTTTTAAATATGTTTGTGGCCTAATTTTCTATTTCATTCACTTCAACTAACCAAGATTACTATTCTTATGTTGAAGATGTTCTACATTTACTATAAAAATAATCCATTTAAAATACTTTCCTTTGATTTTTTTAAAAATATGACTAATGTATTGTGATGTTAGATGCATGTTTGGTATACAATAATTGAAGGAACACTTTAATTTTAAAATGTGGCATTTTACATGGAAAAACGGTAAATGTTAATGGGAATAGTTGTGAATATCAAACCAAAATAGCAAAATGTTCATCTCTTCTAGAAACAAATAATGGAATACAAAAACTAACAAAGAATATTCTCCTAACTAAATATAAATTTTTCACTTGTGTATTCCATGTGATTATCTCTATTCTTTCATTTCATCTTTTGAAAATTTTAAGATATAAGATGTTGTGTTTTCAACAAAAAAAAAAATCGAATTCTAGCAATTGCGATTAAAAAATATTGTAGAAAACTGAGATTTCCTTACAAGCGTTATTATATAAATAATTCAATAAAACCTATTTGAAGTTTATGAAAACATAGTTTATTTGACACCCATGTTGTCATGAAAAAAGCAGCTTTAAAATTTGTAGACTTGCTTCTACATTTGATTTAGCCTCTTTCAAAAACTCAAATTGATGTTGAAAGCATTTGGGGTTTTTTATCGCATGGTGAGTTTTTAATCAATTTTAAGGATGCAAATGCACAATGTTGGTTTAAAAATTGAGAACATTAATTTTTGACATTTTCAAAATAAAGCAAATGGTGTTTAAAAAATTGTGAAAGTTGTTAAGAGACTTGTATCAGATAGTGTAAAGAAATCAGTTTGAATTTTTGTTTTTAGGAATATTAAATTTGATAAAAATATAAAAATGAGTGCAGCACCATGTAACTTAAAATCATTATTTTTTAGTGTTACTCTTCGTCTTCACAGTTAAAGTAGCATCAATGTGTAATATTTTATACCAAGATTTCCAATGGCCACTATTTTAAGATCATTGATTTAACACATTAAGGATACAACTGTTTTGCGAACATGAGAAATGCTTCTTCAACAGTTAATGAATTTTAGTGCTAAAATGTCTACAAAAAAATCAGTGTCTGATAAAAATATCCTGTCCAAAATAGGATTATTTTAATAATAAAGAAATTATATATATATATATATATATATATATATATATATATATATATATATATATATATATATAAAGAGAATTTTTAATGACACACTAATATTTGATTATGCTCAGCATGTGCTGTAAGCCAATAGTTCACTCTATTACTCTGAAAGCAATAGTTTATTTACATCTTAAGAGATAGGGGTCCTTATAACATGTCCTTCAAAGTGAGATCATGTGATATTACTTTTCGTCTAAAATCCACCATACCAAACTAAAGTTTCATAAATGTGAACAATAATTCACATAAGCATAATTTCTCTACAAAATAACTGTTGATCTACATAGCAAGAAATATTTTGTTGATTATGTGATGAAAAGCTCATAATTACCAAAATGAAATAGTTAACTTTCAGAATTGTTACATTTTAAGATCTACATGTTCTCCATGAATATTCTGTGCATTCATGTCTGGTTCAGGTTCAGATTACAATTATTTTTAAGTCCATTTTTTTCTTAAAAAAATCTTAAGAACCGGTTACAGATCATTGGTGATATGACATGCTATTAATGTTTATTTTGTCAATATTAGAAGCAATGGGATCACAGTTGCCTAGTAGTAGGACATTTCTTTTCAGATTCCTGGGTTTAATCTGTGTCTTTGTTGAACAATGGGTGATGGTTGTTCTTCTGCCTTTTGGTTGCACGTCTCTCAGAGTGGGTACTTAAATTTTCCGTGTTTCCTCCGTTGAGACACATGATTATGGCTCACACCCCTGAAGACAATAATGAAAAAATGTTCTGTTGGAGGACAATTTATGTGGTAAATACTAACAATGGTTTCAACCATTAGGCTATCCACTATATGGTATCAAAACAGTATTGACTATTGTATGTTGGTTCCAAGATAGTATATAACCATTTATTATGCTTAAAGTCCAAAACATTGTAAGAAAACGATTAAAGAGTTGTTAAATCCTAATCCATGAAATCTTATTAGTGTAGAACAGTATCCAAATTTGCACATTTTCATTGCATCCTCCTTAGTGCTATAACTGCTACACACAAGTTGTTTGATCAAAATGTGTAATTATTAAAGTAAACTGAACTGCTAATTTCATTTAGCATAGTTGTATAGATATTAATTTTCTTAATTTTATCTGAACTGGTTACATCACATAACAGTAATAAATGTCTACTTTTTTAATCATTTCAAGTGTTTAACTTTCTTATATTAAATTTGCCATATTATTACACAAAAAGCTACTTGGGGAATATTTTTAAATAATTTTTTAACTCTCTGAGAACTTGTCAACTGTCTGTTTACCAAATTTAGTTGCAAGTTGTGTTTATAGTTAAAATTTAATCATAACTTTCTATAAACCCACTATATAGTAAAGCTATGTGAAATCATAGTTAAAATTATCTTGTAATAATACAAAACCATAGACTGTTGCATGGAAATAAACAATTAATACTTTAAAAAAACTATTGTTTCATGTTCTATAAACTTTATAAAATCTAAATGCTCCAGAACAATTTCAACATAGCTGCAGTAAAATTTTCCAATACATATATATAATTAGAAATACACAAGTTCTTAAGCATTTTTAAAACTGGAAAGTTTTTCTTAATAGTACATCTTAATTTACACTTTTGATTTGGTTATTGTAGTATAATAATATAGAATATATTGTATAATAGTTTATGTATAGTATACATGTAATTTTTTATCTATTTATATTGAAGATAATATTAGAAATAAGGGAATGAATTTTTATTGGAACAAAAGAAAGTATTGATAACAGTAAAACTAGGTGATTTTGTATTAGTACGAACTGTTCCACAAATGAAAGTAGTTTTTAATTTCTCAAAAGTATTCAGATGTTTTCAAATTAATGAATATATTACCAAATTATATTTTCATTGATACTCTTCAGCATTTAAACTAACTCTTATATTGTAATTCTTCAACAAAGAATTAATGAGCTTGATTTTCCAACTCAACATCATTTTCTACTTTCTAAAACCTTTACTGGCTTTTGAAATCAAATGTTATCATATCAAAAATAACTGTTGCTATTTAAAAATATAAATTTAGTAAAATACATTCTATTAGTCCCTCATCGCTTCTGAGAAAGCATAAGTCTAAACTATGAAATTTGAACTCAGAGCTGTTTTCTTTTCACTTTGTTGTTTATTTCATTTGACAATATTTGAATAAGATAAATGTGAATTTTTGTTCTCATATTGCATTTCCTTCGGCTTCCACGTTTGGTACTGTAGAAAAGTTATGTAATAGCATTTCATCAACAGGCATGAAACCAAGAATCAAGTTTATGTGCCATTAATACTAGGTGAGTCATGATTTTCATTATTTTTCTAGTGATTTTCTTATAACTTGTCATAGTTTTAAAAAATAAAACTATTTGGATACAAATAATTATTTATATTTCATAGATAAATTATTGTATTAAGTGGTTGCATTTTTAACTAAAAAAAAGGAAAATATGCTACAAGTAACATGTTCACACACAAATGCAATTTGAATTAATCCTTTTTATTTTAATTTATATACAGATAAATGATTTTTTCTAATCTAGATGTATCACTTTATCCTTAAACAATATGCTTTAAATGTTTAATTTACATTGACACTTTGTTTCTTATACTCTAGTTTATTAATAAAAATTCAAATTTAACTGCATATATTACATTGATTTCCCAGCCATCCATTTAACAGATATTCTTGTCAAATAGCAGTTCTACATTTTAATTTTCAATATTTTTTTTACATTAAGGTACTTACGAAGCAACTCGTAAAAAATATGACAAGCCTTTGAAATGGGAATGACAAACCTTTACTAGATAAGTTCCATTTAATTACAATTTTGTTTAACTCAGAGTTGTAGTACTTTTTAAACTAATCTAAAAATTAAAAATATTTTCACCAAATTAAATTAAAATGATATTTTAGCCAAAAATTTAAATCTACAGAAAATTAAATCGGATTTGGATGTTTCAATAATAAATAAGTGTTCTTATATTTATGGGCTGAACTGTATGATAATATTTTAGAAATGCTTAGTTATAGAATCATCAGGTATGAGTAATGTTTTCTTTTTAAACATAATATAACAAGTGATCACTTCCATAAAAATTCAATTCTATGTTTAAACATTATGTTATTTTTTTAAAAACACAGCTATCCTTATATTTTTGAATGACAGTGTACTATAAATATATCATTCATTGTTAATTTAAAAAAAAAACACAATAGCTATTCCATAGTGTTGCTCTGAAAATAGTGTCGAATAAATCTATGCATGTTGTGCATGGTTTCATACATATGAATTTTATTATAATGTTATGTATTTTTAACCAGTTTTATCTAAATATTGCAACATAAAATTTAATTCTAGATTCTTGAGAAAAAAAATTTTTTCTTCAATAAATTAAATGGTAATAAAAATAATTTAAATGAAGTGAATACTTTTTTATTGCAGTGCAAGTAAAAAAGTTTTCCTATTCTAAAATTTCAGTTTATTTTTTTGAACATGTGTGATTATTTTTCTTTTGACAAGAAATTCTCTTTGACAATGCATAAATGAAATGTTAAACTTTTCTTCTCTTCTGCCTTCAAATATGAAATGGGAAATAGCTTCTGAAAACCTTAATTTAAAATTCTATACCAATAAAATGGTAATTTTGCAGAGGATGCTATGTGTGTGGAAAAATTTGAAACTTGAGTCATGTGTGAAAAAGCCATAAACTATTCTTGTTCCTCTGCAAAAATTATAATAATCCACTTCTCTAAGACCCAGATTTTGTCAAATTTCAAAGTCATATGCTTGAAAGCAAAATGATAAGTATTTTTGCTTTTTTAAACTGTTGTTATTGACAATATCTTAAGTTCTAAAAGACATAACATTTTATGAATGCAGGACTATCTTTTGACTGAGAAACTTAGGCTGTTGTCTGGCCATAAATGGAAAAATATTTTCAACCAATTTTCCCCTTATTCTTAAATGTTGGGCAATCTTTGGTTTTATATTGTCCTTCACAGATTTGACATTCACCGTAGGCATAGATGTGTTTTTCTATTTACTCTTTATGTAGCTCTTGATCAAATTAACCCTTCAAGTTTAATGTATTTCTAGTCTTCTGATCCTGGTAGGGAATAATGAGGAATAAGCCTGTCATATGTTGTCTTTCTTTCTTTTCTTTTGAAGCGAAAAAAAAACCTATTGATTTTCATTAACTTTTTTATTTAATGCAAAATTTGGAGAGCAATATTAAGTTTGCGATCCATTATTTCTTTAAAATTGTCTTTGAGAACTTGAAAACACCATGTTACTGTATTTATAATATTGTAATCGATATACAGACAATAAAGTTACTTCAGGCATTATTGATTCATCTTCAATTAGTTTCCATAAAACATTTTAGTAAAAAAAAACCTCTCCCCAAAAATTCTGTAATACATATATTAACTGTAATTATTTAGATATTTTAAAATTAAACGTGTTTATTAAATTATAAATCATGTAATGGAATGCACTTCTTCATCTGAGCCATTAGCTTCAATTCGGTTGATAATTATATATTCCTTAAACTGTCTAACTTACAATACCAATCAATTTTAATGAAATCCTGTTTTAATTCCAATTTTTTTTAATTTCAAAATAGTTTTTCATTTTTTATTCGCACAAGCATTAAACTCATTTTAAAAAGAATCAAATGGAAAAGTTTCAAAATTAATATTGTGTTAAGGAGTTTTTTCATGTCTGAACCTACAAAAAAATGCACATTAGAAAGAATAAGTTTGCAAAATTTAATTATTGCAGATTCATCGATTCAGTATATTGAACGGATGTAAGAATTTTTTTAAATAAACCAAGTTGATTATTAAAATTTTCTAATTTGTAGAATGTGAAAATGTTTGTCAACCAAATAAAGTTATTTTTTAATAAAAGGTTTAAACATTAAGTTGATCTGTATTAATTTTAGATTAGACAGGTCAATTAAATTCAACAATATATTTGAAATTGTCATACTACTGAAAATGTATGCTCAGTTCAATGTGTTTGTTAGCTTTTTCCATTGCATGAAAATGACATAAATTTTCTTTATTTTCTAAATAATTTGTCTGCAAAACACATTTCATTAAATCAACCTGTTAAATAAAGACTAGTAATAACTGTAGTGTTAAGTTTATATGTATCGCGTTCTAGATGGTATTTTGTCTCAAATTAATGAAACATTTTAAACCTTCATTTATACTTGAATTAGAAAGAGCTTAGAATAAAAATGAATTGCCTGCTTTTATTGCTGTGACATCAATGCCTAGAAATAATTTTTCATTTGTATTAAGGAAAAAGAAATACTTCACATCAGATTTTTTTTTGTGATAAATATTTCTTTTAATATATGTACTTTCCCCATATGATATTTCATTTATTAAACAATAATACCAGATAAATATTTGCTTATGGCTGTAGTTTCTACTAACAGAATTAATTATGATAAATAACTAATTCTGTTAGACAAGAAATTTCAGCCATAATTATTATTATAATATAATAAATATGAAATTACTTAATGATATTCTTTTATTATATTACTGTAAAAATGAACTGAATGATATAAGGTTAATGGTGTGAAATTGTTTCAATCAATGAAGCATTATTTTGAAATAGTGTTAGTTATATTGTTTTAATTGTCTATTATTCAAATTTTCTGTTTATCAAAATAACATTTTTTAATGAAATTATACTTTACTGGTGCTCATTCTTGTAAATACTTTTACTCTTAAATAAATATGTAAGTTTATAAAATAACTTACAAAGTGTTTTTTCATTAATTGTTATCCTTTTTATTTTTTCAACATTGGCATAAATGTTTATTTTAATATGAGTAAACTATGGTGTAGATAAATTAAAAAGCTAATTGTAATAAATGTGTACTTTGTATAAATAAACAGCTCTAAAAGTAGTTTTAGAATTTACAATATTTTTGGCATCAGTAAGATACATTTACATTTTGTAAATATAAATTATCACACATCAGTATATCAAAATAACAATTGAAAATTTCGTCATGGAAAGTTGCCAAGTATAGCAATTATTGGACACAAATGGTGGACAAAAATAAAAACATTAGTCAAGCATTAAATTCTAAATTTATGACTAACATCTAAATATTAAATAATTTCTAACATTTCGATTAATTAAAATTCTATACTAATAAAATTATTGCTGAAACTTCAAATATTGTGGAAAACCACTATACTTTGAAAAGATAACTTTTACAAGAGATAAAATAATTTTAAAATATTACAGAAAATCAAGATATTACAGAAAATTTACCATAATTAACAAACATGGACGTCAATACCATACTACTTTTTATATATATTGTATTAACAAACATGTGTGGACAGTTATTCAACAAACATAACATGGCAAAAACATTTGATCTTAAAATGAAGCAGATTACAAAAATAATATGCAAAAATATTTACTGTATAAAAATTTTGTAAATATTTTATATATGATGACTTTTAAACAATATTTCAATAAACTTCATTATGAATTTTTTTTTTTAATTTTAATAATGTGCTAACTTTCATTAACATCTTAAATTAGAGCATTAAGCTTTTACCATTCCTTCATTTTTAATTATGCAATTGAGAAAGATTTCCTTTCATATCACAACATGAAATTGACAAAATTTGAATCTGATGTATTTGACATCTGTAAATATATAAATATACAAAAGGGTAGATTTTTCAAAAGGTAGAAATATCACAAAACTTTTAAATACATTTTTTATTTGCTGTGGACAATAACAACAAAGCAAGGTTAAAAGGTAGGATTTTTTTCGCAAAAAATTGAATCCACTGTTTCACGAAACTTTTGCATAGTTCTTTTCAAAATAATATGAAGTTTCAAAGCTTCACACACAGACTTTTTCAAAAATATATCCTTAATGCTGCGAAAAATTATCATACACTTTCAAACTTGATATATTTTACAAAATTACAGCAAAAGGTTTGTGTAAATGAATATTTCATATCAATAATAATATAGCTTCAATTGAAAAACATTTAACTATTCAAAATAAATAACAAATACACTCAATAGATACAAGTACACAAATTCAAATAAAATGTCTGAAATTGGAATTAAGTAAGGTTTATCTGTAAAAAATATTAAATTGGCACATTAAGCTATTCTCTGTTACTATATCTAAACAGATAGGATAGTTGTATTTCCAATAGCTCATCACATTCAGATTTTTAAATATATCATGAACATATAAATACTATATTAGAAAACATTGGAATGAATAGTTAACAAACTTGATTGAATTACATTATATAACAATATTTCCTAAACATCTAAATAAAAAATTTAATGAAAATTTTGTATAGATTTAAAAATCAAATAATACAAATAAAGCGGCAAAATATGCCAATTTTGATTTGAAACCTATTAGAAACATGAAAAAAAAATTACAGTATACTATCAAGATTGATGTTAGGAAAATACCATTATACTTTGATTGTCAATGAATTATAATTTTATAAGACTTAAAAATTGTCAACTGCAACATTCAGAACATGACTAAAAATTCATCATAACAAGATTTGGGAAGCACTGGGGAAAATGATTGTATATTCTTGTAATAACATACTCACAGATGCATAATACTTTTTATAAGGTACACACTTTTATCAATCATTAAAAATATAATGCGAATTTTTAATAACAATACAAAAACTATATAACTTTTTAAACTTCCAAACTATAATTAGTTTTCTTGAGTTAAAAGTTATACCTCTATTAACCATTTCATAATTTTAATTTAAACACTTTAATAATTTTTATACAGCTGAAGGAAAATAGGTAAAAATATTTTAAAAGCCAAGTACAAATAAATAAATTGTTGAAAGAATACTTTATCCATTATATAGAAAAAAGAAATTTGAAAACTAAGCATCATTTAAGATTACCTTAGCAAATTAAAACATTTGTAGATTGAAATAGAAAAAAAATCAAATATGTATTGATAGAATTTTTTTTAAAAATTGTAGTATTTTCAAATCATTTATTTAAATTTAAAAGTAATATTGTACAAGCTATTAGTAAAATCTTTCATACAGCTTGTGCAATATTATACTATCTCAAGCTATTGATAGAACTTTCAGAAATTTCTTTCATAAGAAAGAATTTAATAATTCAACTTGAAAAAATCTGTTAAACAGCACTTTTTTCTAACAAATAAAAAGTTAACCTTAAAGAATTAAAATTACTCTATTTTATCAATAACTATACACAAGTTAATAAAAAAGTTATGACAATAAATAAGGATAATGTAAGAATTATGTCTTTACAATTTTTTTCTATTTGTAAAATTAGTTCTTTGATATTTTATGATATAAAGATATTAAAACTTCATTTATTGTAAACATGATTTAATTGAATTTTTCTAACGTACAGTAAAATATAACTTATCTATATCTTAAACTGCAAAAATTAAATAATTTAGATTACATCAATACAATATTCTGTTACAGAAGTTGTGTTTTATTAAATGAATATGTGAAATTTGATTCACTCTTAAAATTTTCTAGATAAAATATTCAAGAAAAAAACACTGACAAATATTTAAAAAATTAAAAAAGCATTTTACTAATTCTATAGTTTTAAATTTTTAACTTAAAAATTTAGAGTATGTTTTCATATGCATTATTCTTAACAAAAACATCATGAACATAGCTATAAAAACTAATAAAACAAGTTTCAATATATTAGATTATTCTTTTTAATATTAAGGAAAATTAGATTTATATATTTATTTCTCAAAAGAATATTTTACCTATAATAGCAATAAATGTTAAACTAAATCATTTGATTTGTAATAAAAATAACAAAATAATGTTTCTGATAAATTTACATGTATAAAAGAAACAGTGAAAAAATGAGTAAGTCTAAAATAAATGTAATATAAAATGTGAAAAATGTAAGCAGAATATTAAAACAGATAAAAGAATATTAAATACATAAATTTAAAACACTTCACATTTCTATATCACAAATAAATAAAATAAATAAAGCCTTTTGTACAGGTGGCAGGAACTGAAATATAAATCATTGCATGAATTGTTGGCACTCGTGTAATCTCTGATGATAATATAAATTTTATAAGTAAATATCAAAATTCTAAGAAATTTTGTATTTTCTCAAACCAATTAATTACATAGAATAAGAAAGGGAAGTGTAAGGGTTAAGATGAGAGAGGTGAAAAAGCTGAAATTTTGAAATTTAAAAGTAGGAAATAAGTATACTCACAACATATCAAATTTAAAACCTGGAAGTAACAACGTCAAATATTAATGATTTCTTTACACCTTTAATGTTTTATACTTTTTTATTTTTTCAAAATAATCCTTTAATTATAATCATTGGGACTAATTTTTTATTGTATCGTTTGGACTAAAATATTAAACATTATGGACTATGCAATTTTTAACAAGAGTTGTGAAATTTTTAAGAACGCATTAGATTAAGTTTAGTTTTCACTAATAAATGACTGAAAAATATTGGGAAACATTTGAAAGCTCAGAAAGGAAAAAGCAAAATAGAATAGTATTACAACTTTTTTCATGAAATATTTTCAAATTAATCATAAAAGTTACAACTTAAGGTGAATATCCAAACCACTAGCTGTAGTATATAAATATATTTAGTAATAATGTACTGTATTTGTCAGCATACAAGACATCCCTTTCTTATATAACATTTTTGAAGGATAAAACTTTATTACTAATTATAATGAATTTACAGTATTTTAAATATAAATATGCTACTTGACAAGATTTTATTTACAACATTAATAGTTTTTTCATACCCTGAAGTTTTAACAGTAATACTTTTCATAGTTTTGGAAGCAAGTTTTATTAGAGGACACAACAAAAGTCAAAGGAATCTCATTCACATTTCTCATTTGAGCAAGTTAAAAATTTTCTTTTTCGTGCATCAATACAATTAAATAATTTTTCTATTTCCATGTCTTTCATTATATGTAATCACATGTAGCTTACATGCTATGTTATAGTGATGCTGATGATCTTTATTAGCCATAACTTGTCAATATATTTAAGAAAATTGAACAGTAGAAATTTAAATGAAATTAAATTTCTACTGTTCAATTTGAATAAAATTCAATTAGAAAATTTAAATGAATCCTGTAATTATCACTGATGGCAACATATCCACATTTACTGAACTCTTACATACTAGTACTCCACAAGGACACAAAAGAGTATCATAACTCTAGAGGAAATTTTCAGAAAGGAATGTAATCAAAAGCTAAGTATCATCATATAAGATGCACCATTTTGAAAGAAAGTGCCTTATATGCTGGCAAACTGAGTAATTGCTTATAAAATAGCAATGAAGTGCTTAAATTTAGGAATTGTTGCAATCACCATCCAATAACTTCTTATTATTACAGATACTTCAAATACCAAATAAAGTTAACTGCAGATAAACAGATGTTTTATAACTTAAATAATCATTTCTTATAGAAGAAAATATAATGATTATATACACACGCTCTCAGTTTCAATTACACTTTGATGAAAAACAATTTATCCTACTGATAAACTGTTTTAACATACAGTTAAAATCAATTCTTAGTATATGTATGACATAATGAAAAATATTCAGTATTTAAGTTGACTTTAGGAGAATATTTTAAAGCGATATATAAATTTTTAGCATAAAAATAAATTCTTGGAAAATATTAATGTAATGAGATTAATATAAAAATATTTAAGAATTATTACATTTCAAAATATATCTAAGAACTTTGTACAAATTGCATAAACAAATTGAAAATTAATAAAATTAAACATATTTGCTATAAAATCATAATTAATATATAAAAAAAATCAAATTTCAGGAATTCTTATAAAAAATATTTTTTGAAAAAAGCTATATTAAGATAGGAATTGTTAAAAACAAGTTTTCTAAAAAATCATTTATAACTATTTTGCTTTTTTCCATTTTGATTTTTAAAGTAACTTTCTAATTTTATTTATTTTCAATGCAAACAAGCTATTTTCCACTATTTAAGAGCTAGTTTGTATTATTTCTATTTTCTTTTTGCATATTACAAATTGTCTTTTCTTAAAAAATGTTCTTATTCAACATGTTGTTTTTATAATAGATATTTATTCAAATATCTTCAATGTCAATATTCTTAATGGATAAAAATTTAAAATTTCTTTAAAAAGAATTGTACCTTTAAGTTATAAACCAAAGCATATTAAAGGGAGGAAGCTAATTAAGTTTTCTGAATAGGGAAAAGTAATATCTTAGCTAGAATTTGAATAGTGGCTTATTTTCAAAGTATTTATTTTTTATCTGCAGAATATTTAACATTAGTGTAAATAATTTCAACATCATTAGATATTTAAAATGTTCATATCAACATTTAAAGTTTCATTCAAATAGAAAAAGAGGCATTAATTTTGCATTAAAAATATTTCTGAAGTAGAAAGCAGTTATATTTCATTTGCTCTTTTTCTTATCATTCAAATTTACTATATCCAACAATTATTTTGCATAATATTATACATAAATTTATAACATTTGCTTTAGTAAAATATTAGTCATATAACATAAATACTTATTATTTGCATTCAAACATTTACAACAATTATAATATAGGTAAAATTAAAGAAGCTTTGATTAACTTATTTAAAATGTGTGTTATGCATAAGTTGAATAATAATATACTCTAAAATATCTGTCACAGTTTCATAAATGTAAAAATTTAAATATTTTGAACTTATTACAATAACTAAAAAATTTTACTCCAAATTTAACATTAAAAACATCATTATACGACTTAGTTTATCACTAAACTTTGTACATGAAAGATATTGGACTTTGACTTATAGTTTACTATTGAATAAAAAAAAAACACTATAAGTATCTGTGTTTAAGGTGTTAGTCACACCACCAAGCTGTTGAACTGAAAGTCAGAGTACTAACCATTCAGTGGTATATATGGCTATTAAACCATAAAATACAATTCTTAAAATACATTCAGTTTCTTACAGTAATATTCTTTCATTAGAAACTAGTGCTGGGGAAATGCATCAAACATTTTGCAAATTATAATGGTATAAAAGTTAAAATTACTGATCTATTTTAAAATTAAAATTGGTGATTGTTTCCTAATATTTTTCTGTGTGTGTGTCACTTTAAATATTATATTTGAAAAAATATTTATATGAAAATATTAAGATTTCGTAGTTTTTTAATCTCATATCTTTTGGTTATGAGAAATATTTATTCTCATCAAAACTTAAATTCATCATTTTTATTTAAAATATTTCTATACGTTAACATAATTTATTACTTTGCAAAAAAATTTTAATTTGAGTTTATAAAATTAAAAATCTTGTTAAAAAATTTTTCGCTACGATATATTTTTATTAAATTTAACTATAACGGAAATATGATAGTTAAAATTTACTATACAGCATTTCTTATTGATTTTAATTATAAATTTAATATTAATTTTGAAGTGGAAACTAATTTATCAAAAAAGAGATATATTCTTTAAATGATAATTATTTATTACCTAAAAGCATAACATTTTGATGGTTAAAATAAAAAAAACTTTAATAACAGAATATAAATATCTATTGAAATATTTCATCTAAAGCAAATAAAACTCACATATTTGTTTCCAAGATGATTAAATGCTTTTTTAAATAATATTTAGCAAATTATTAAAGTCAATGTTAAAATTTAATTCATTTTAAGAAATATATATCTGATATCTCCGACTTGATAAATTGTTCATATATATTTATTTACTAGAAATTTAGAAACAGTAATACTACCTACGATTTTGTAAAAATATGTAGTCAAATAAATAAGTATCATGTCTTTTTAAGAATTTCTATATTTACTTACATTATATAATTAGATAACAAAAAAAAGTTTAAATTTTTCTTAATAAAGTTAGAAGTTAACCTAATTTTCTAACAATGGCCTAGCTTTAATTAAAAAAAAAAAATTTGAGAAATTTTATACATATAAATATATGCAAAACAATATATAATCATTAATAAGTGGAACATTTTGATATGTTTAAATTATAACAGAACAGAAAATGAATTTCAATAAATAAAATTTAGCATTTTTAAATTAAATAGTTTTATATTTTAATTTTGTATATACACATCATAAAATAGTATATTACCTTTTCCTGGAAGCTAAAACTATGAACTTTTCAAAAAAATAAAAATTTTATATGTAATAAAAATTAAAATAATTTTTCTTCCTTATACAATTTATTGATATTTTTGTTTCAAATTCTAAAATATATCTATGTACAGTAAAATTTCCAATATTTAACATTGAATAATCAGATTAGTATTTTTTTTATTCACTTGAAAGTCTTTCTTCAATATTTTAAATCAACAACATAATGTCATGTTACTTTTGTCTAACATTACTTTTATAAAGAATATTTTTTTACATTCCTAATAAATGACTATTAACTTAAAGGAATTCTATAATACAGGCAAAGAAGTTTTACAATAAAAAATGTACATTTTCAACTACAGAAATTCTTTAATGCTGTGATAACAAGCTATATAAATATTTATATTTGTATTATATATATCTTATTTCTATAAAGAGCTAAAGCATTATGTAATGCAAAGAACATGCAAAGAATAAATATATAGGAAATTACAATGATATATAAAACTACTTTAAACACTGAGAGAAAAACTATTTTAAAAGCTGAACTTGTATAACTTCATATAGAATTGATTAAATTAAAGTTAGACTATATTCCTTGACATTCTATTTAGATATAATAAATTAAAAGTTTTGTATTTGGAGGTTAAATATTTAAATGACATTTATAAGAAAAATATTTTCATGTCCTAAATGTTTACTAACAAACATTCATTATATATATATATATATATATATATATTATATATATATATATATATATGAGTAACTGCATAACATATATATATTATATTTGTTTTTAAATAAGTGACTAGATTTTATATAAATAGATCAGTAAATTTTCTATTTAAAACTAGAAAGATACAAGAAATAAATTAAGAAATAAATAGTGTTACTGCAGCGAATATAAGAAATCCAAACATAATGAAGAATACTTTCAAAATTCGATCTTTTTTATTCGAAAATTCTGCAGGAAGAAAATCTTGGAATGTAACATAAAGAAATATACCAGCTGATATTCCTTGCAATACAGCAGAAGCTATTTCTCCAATAGTGCCAGGTGCATGACCGACTCCAATACCTATACAAACACCAAGTGGTATAGAAATACCTAGAATTACTGCAAATTTAAAATAAGTACAAAAAGAATATCTGAGACGTGTTGAACTAATGCCTAGAGCAGCAGCAGTAATGCATTCATGAATTGTCATTGCTACAAATAAATGAACTGCTTTTGTTTTATTCCTTTGCAGTCCTAAAGTTATTCCTTCAAATATAGAATGAAATCCTGCAGCTAAAGCTACAGCAAAGAATGCTATACCTTTTCCTCCTCTAATTAATAGTGAAATCTGACTGTGACCTCTATTGTGATCCATATGATTAGTAATAGATGAAGTATCACTACTTTGATCATTTTCTTCTGAAGATTTCGCATGATGAATCATCTTACACTGCAATCCATTTGCAAGTTCTTGATCATCTTGGAGATTATCTAGAATTTCTTGCAATTCACATTCTTCAAGAAGACCTTGGTTTTGCTCTAAATCATCTTGTTGATTAGTATCCTTCCTTTCCCTCCAAGCTAAAATGGATTGTTCAATTAATAGAACTAAAATAAAACCTAAAATAACAGTGCATTCTGATACAGGAAATTTTGTATAGTTATCAGATTTATGAAATAATACTTGGAAAACTTCTCTGACATTTGGCAAGATATTTAAAAAGCACATTCCCAAAAATATGCCCAAAGCAGTACAATTCAGCCAGCTGATTATACGATAGCAAAATTGTTTTCTTCTAATAGCCTTATTAGGTGACGAAATTAATTGAATTTGGGAACCCCAATATTTAGTTATAAATATTGGTGTTAAATATGAAGTCAGTGTCAAGAAATATAAACAAAATACAAAAGCTGCTCTATACAATTCTAAAATGAAATAATCATCCATCTTCAAATTTTTAAATACTAAAATGCCATAAGTCTCTTAAATAAATGTTTTATTAACAAATATAACTAAATTCATAGCTATTTAATTTCTTGGTAATATTAAAAGTGCAATAATTTTTCTTAATTGTAACAATTATTCTCCCTGCAATAAAAAGATATCATGATAAATTTCATATGATATTCTTAAGCAATTTCGCGCTAAAAGTCACACTATAATTACGATATTATTTGATTGAACACAAAATACTCTAAATAATATTACTTAGTTAAATAAAATGAAATAATTGCAGACATTCGGTTTCGTTACATTCTGGTTTCGGTTTCTAATTTATTAGTAGCGGTTACAGTTAACTGATAAATTTTTCATATCACAACCAAATATTTTCATTTTTGAAGTCCTCATAATTTTAGTGAATAGAATTATGAAAGGTTTATTTCTCCATCGCAAAGAACCCTGTTTAAAGCAAGCTCAAAGCAACTGTTTACAGCACGGACGTTTATAAGCAAGAAAGAGTTACTTCCTATTAAAACTTTCGAGTCGCGTTTGTGTACTGGGTGATGGAAGTTTCTAGAGTTTAATCATTATAGGCAAAACGTATATGAATACCAGATTAAATAATACGTTTTCATTAAATAATGTGGTCAAATTCTAACGATTTTATTATTTATTTGAATTTTTAATTTTCTTCTGTAAGTTATAATGTTTGTGTGATATTTGAATGAACGTACAATCAGTCCATTAGAAATATAAATTAATTTTCACTAGTAAGATAACTTTATTATTTTTCTTCAATTTTATTCTTATTAAAAACATCTTTTTACTTATAGTTTTTGAATTATTAAATATGCTTGAAACTGGATATTAACTTCCTAGAAATTATTATAACATTTTTATATAATCTATATAATCAATAAATAATGATACTGTATATTTGGATTATCAGCATAAAAATATAAATATTTTTTATAAAATCTACATAGTAAAAAACTGAAAATTTTTTATTTAATATGTAACATGTAATTGATTTACTATACAATATGTAAGTAGCTATACAGTATGTATATAAGTCGCTATATAGTAATAAATCTTTAATTGTACACAATATTAATATATAATATTAAGACTTATTTTATAATATATAATATGAAACTTCATTTTGTTTTACATTTTTCACTATTTTAAATTTATAAATAAAAAATTAAAGTTTAATAAAATTTCGTATTTAAGTTTAACCAACAATGCTTGGTTTAAGTGAAATATGTATTTTAAAAGGAGAGAGATAAGAGAGGTTATATATTCTCTTTGACATTTTACCAAAAAAAAAGGAAATTTTGAACATTAAAAGATAAATAAATTCCTTGAAGTTAATGTTTTTATAAACGTATAATTATATAAGTAAAGATGATATAGATTTTGGAACATTAAAGATACACTTCGAAAAAATCACTTCTGCTTTAAAATTACGTTTTAAAAATGATATTCATTCATTTAATTATGATTACACAATCTAGAAATATGAAGCTAGGAAAAAAAATCAGAAAATAGCGAATTTTATAATTATTTTTGCATCAAGTTTTACAAAGTTTTGCTGTAAAAAACTTATATTTGAAATTATTTTCGTAATTTTGAAGATTCCTTTGGTTTCTTTATATTAATTAAATAAAATATTGAAAAAGGTAACAAATCGCGCTAGAAAATTGAAAATAAAATGATATGATGTTAATTGTATTTCATTTTAGTATTCATGCATTTTCAATAATGTATTTTTATTATTTTTTCTATTTTTCGATTTTACAGTTCCATTACATTAATTGCCAAAAACCACAAAAGCTATTATTTCTCACTTCATAATCTTATTTCAATAAGACACGAAAAGTATTAGACATTTTATTATTTTGATCGAAATTCGAATATTTCTCTTGGCTTCAAAAGGAGGACTATTTTTAAATTACCATCAAGTGGAAATGATGCCATATTGGTTGTTTTTTGTTTCCAAGAAATAACTATTTTTAATCTTATTTAAAAAGCACTAAGGAATATTGCCAGATTAAAAAGAGTTCACATAGTTCATTACATCGAGAAAAACTTTTTTAAATACTCGTAAGTTTTATATATTATTGAAATGCAGATTTTTTTTATTGCATCGATAATAACTTTTTAAATAATTTTAACGTTTATATGTTGCTTAGATTCAAATTTTTTTCTGCCATATGATGTGATTAGCGGTTTAGCATGTTCAAGAATATCAAAGTACATTGGAATAATGTTATTCTTAAAATGAGTACCAATGAACTAATCAAAGAAAGTCACGGTCGAACGGATGCCAAAGAAAAAGCTGTTAAAAACCATTACGTCTGCATAAATAGTAAGAAAAGCAGATTTCTGTTAGAGAATAAAATAGTTTTACTTATGTAAAGCGCCAGACACAGGTGCAAGGATCCTGCATGAAATGTTCAGAAAGCGTGTCAAAGAAGAATTGATAATATTTTTTTCATTAAAAGCAACTAAAAAACGTATCTGCTATTTTAGTGAATATTAATCTCAATAGCAAAGAAAAATTACAAAAAATTGGCTATGATAATTCGGTAATAAAATATACGTGTAACTTCAAGGATTGCACACCAGCCGTTCTGCTCAAAGTATTGAAATCCTATGTCAGTCAGTAAAGTTAGTCAACAAAGAATAAGTTAATACAGTTCAACATTTAGAGTCACATCTAACAGAGTTCTTGTAGTGCTAATATAAAGGCAGTGAAGATATATTTGATAACTTATTAGCCACTATTACCAAATTATAGCAGTTTGGTATTTAAAGAAATTTCTAATCTATATTTCTGAAGACTATTTTTATTACCTTACCAATGTGGTAACTTGATGTAAAAGAACAGTTCCAAAGTAGTCCAAATATTTTATCCCTATCCCTAAGTAGTCTATATTATATTCCTTATATTTATATATTTCTAAAGGCTATTTTTATTATCTTACCCATGTGGTAACCTGGTGCAAAAGGATAATTCTAAAATAGTCCATGCGTGTCATAGAAAGCGAAGAAAAAGGATACCCAGTGCTTGGTGTTATATTTGGGTAACCCTGTCCATAGGGTTTACATATATGGTGACCTGGTCCTTCAGGTTGAGGGATGGGCATGAGGCTAACAACCTCATTCCGAGAAAATTTGTCTAGAAATCTCGAAAGTCAAAAACTGGACAGAACATATCCAAACGACTTGAAATGATTAAGGAAAGATAGTAGGTTGTTGGAATGTCCGCAATTTATATAAAAGAGGAGCGTTAAAAAAACCTAATTGATATGGTTAATAAAACTATAAAATAGCTGTCTTGGCTATTCAAGAAATACGATCGCTTGGATGAAGAAAATTGAATAAAGAACATGTAATTTTTACTATTGTCAAGGTAAATAACATTACTCGGAGACTGGATTTTTTGAAAACAAAAATTTGAGGGATAGAGTTATCAAACCCTTAAACTTCAAACTTATTAATGGAGGAAATGGAAGTTTTTAAGGGCAAACTTTAAAATAGAACTGCCCAACAAATAACATTAGTAAACTGATCATAGATGACGTTAACGCAAAGATTGAAAAGAATTTAGTTGTACGGAAACACATGAGTAATCACAGTTTGCACGACAAATTTGATGATAATGAGGCTAGACTGTTTGATTTCGCAATGAGTACAGAAATGATCATTGGAGGTACTACATTCTCACATAAAACATTCAGAAAATAATATGGATCTCACCGGATGAAAAATACAGAACCAAATTGATCCTATACTTATTGATATAAGACATCAGAGTAGCCTCCTTGATATTCGCTGTTATCGTGGTGCTAATGGATTCAGACGATTATCTAGTTATTTAAAAATAAAGGGTAAAATTGATAAAAAAAAAAAAAATAGCACTACAGAAACAAAAATAAAGGCATAAAATTTTGGATACTGAGGTACTGAAAAAAAGATGAATAAAGATTATAAAAATTGACTTAAATATAAACAACTAAGTAATAAGGATATATATCAATGACAACATAGCTAGGGAAATATTAAATCCATAATAACTGAAGCTGCTAAGGAGACTACCAGAACTTGAGAAGAAGGAATATAAAGGTTGATATGATGCAGAAGGTGGAATGCTTACAGAAAAGAAAAATGGAGCATATAAAGTAATGCTTCAAAACCATCACGAAAGAAAAACACAAGAAAAATTAAAAAAGAACTTGAAAAACAGAAAAAGATATTACATGGAAGGAAAAAGGAAATATAATGGGAGAAACAATTTTGTGGAATAGAATTTTTAAAGAAGAAAAAGAAAGCGAAGAAATTTTATGAAAATTTAATAGTAGAAAGCGAGATTATTATATCATAACATATGTATGTCGTAATGTTGAAGCTGAACTGATAAATGATCAAGCAAAATTATTATCGACATGAAGAGTATACTACAAGAATATTCTAAATGGTAGAGCTGAAATATAGACTTGAAGTCTGTTTCCGCAGAATGTACACACCCAAAAGACCAATATGATGAACAAGGCATCACTACTCTTTATGAAGTCGAAATTGCAGTAGAGAAATTAACTAACAAATGTTCAGTCTGCCTGGATGATATCAAAGCAAAACATTAATCTTCATGAATTAATGAGCCCAAATTAATAGAAGAAATTCAAAAAAAATATCTACAATGTCTAAACACTGGAATAAGTGCTCCCTGAATGGGAAGAAGGGGCCATCTTTCCAACTTATAAAGAAGGAGATGCATTTGAATGTGAGAGCTAAGGAGAAATCATCCCCCTAAACACAGAAGGCATTTCTAACAAATATTTCATACAAACGACAATCACCATATATAACAAGTCATTGGAAGATATCAATGTGTACTCCAAAGAGGGAGATCAACAATAGATCAAATATATACAATCAGGCAGATCCTTGAAAAGACAAAGAAACTTAATATTGATGCATACTATTTATTTATGGACTTTAAGGCAATATATGATAGCGTTGATGGAGCAAAATTAGGGGATGCTTAAACTAGAAATTCCTGAGAAACTAGTAAATCTTACTAAAATGACTCTTAATAGAGTTAAATTTAAAGTAAGACTTGGTACTAGCCTATCTAAATTATTTTTTTACAGGAAAAGGGCTGAGGCAGGGAGATTCCCTATCATACCTATTATTTAATATTGTCATGGAAAAAAACTATAAGACTTAGGTATTCTGACACAATCAACGGTTTTTTAAAAATCCATACAAATTTTAGCATATGCAGACGATATTGGTCTGGAATGAAGTATGCGATGCTTTCTCCACACTTAAGCCAGCAGCTAAAAATATTAGACTAACAATAAACATTGAAAAAACAAAGTTTATGACAGTAGCACATAGTGGACTTGATATGCAATCAATGATAATTGGAGATTACAATTTTGAAAATGTTGCACAGTTCAAGTATATGGACTTATTCATAACAAAAAAAATAATGATATTAAAGTTAAAATTAGAAACCAATTAAACATGGCAAACAAATGTTACCATGAACTGAGAAAATACTTTAAATCAAAACACATGTAAGCATAAAAACCAAGATTAGACTTTATAAAACTTATATTTATGTTAAGTTAAATCTGAACTATGAATATATAACTGAAGAAAATAAGATATTAATATTTGAAAGAAAAATACTTAGAAAATATTATGAGTGGTTAAAGAAAAGAATATATGGAGAATCTGGTATAGTAATGAATTTTATACCAAACTCGGAGAAACAACTATTATGAAAACTATAAAGATTTATCAAGTAAAGTGGCTGGGATATATTTATATAGATATAATGATTTAATCCCAACAAAAAAAAATCATATTTCAAAAAGTTGACGGAAAAAAGAAAAATGGTAGACTAAACACTAGATGTATTTATACGATTGAGAAAACGCTAAAAAATATTAGAGTCAACCGTTGGAAATCTACTAGTTCCTGATGGAGGAAACTCTTTTAGAGACATAGCCTTCACTTGTAACAGGCTGTAGAGCTACCTATGAAGAGAGGAAGGATTTTTATAATCTATTCACGTTTGGAAGCTTGATGAAATTGTAATATAAATTTTGAACTTTATTTTCCTTGATGCTTTGGGGCTCTGGTAAAATTTAAAAATACCTTCTTTAAATTTGTATACAAATATCCTTCCAAAAAGATTTTTTTACATTGAGTCAACTTTTTTAAATTGTCAATGGCCAATCCTTTTTTGGCAGTGCAACACTTTAAATTAGATGCATGAATTTATAAAAGTGCTACTGACAATCCATTTATTACCTATTGTGTATTATTTTTAAGCCGCAAAATGGAAAGCCTAAAATTATTGTAAAGCATTTTAATATCCACAATGTAATTGTCTTTAGAAAGAACTTTTCCTGGGTTGCGGACTCTATTCCCGTGTTACAGGAGAAGAAACCTAGAAAACTCCCAAGCACCCACTCAGATAAACGTATATGTAGCACGCAACAGTGTTTAGCACTGAATCCTGGACCTATCGGTATGATAAACGTTATATTACCACTAGGCAATGTTAAGTCCAATGTGACATGTTTTGACACCTTGTTGTGGATAGTTTAAGGGTTTTGTCAGGCGTTTTATTGTCTACATTGTAATTTACTTCCAGTTAGACTTCGCACAGATAGTGAGCCATATTTAATGTTGCAAGGGAGAAATTCTGGATAACTCCCAAGCTCCCATCCATACAAATGTGCATACAGAAGACAGAAGTGCAACTTTATTCTATTATTGTTAAATAGTGGTTGGGATCAAACCCAAAACATTTTATTCCGAAGAGCGCTGCTCTACCATTGGGCTTTGGTGAGTCACGGTACGACGACGTTTTTAGAGGAAACGAACAGTCTGTATGACGATCATTATTTCGACTTCCCTCGACAATGCTGGATAAAACTAGCTGGTGATTCTGATGCGCCCAACGACAGAGTTGGAAGTAGATGTAGACCAATGTCGTTTTTTAAACGAGTCTTGGTTCTGCATGCAAATTTTTGATGGCTGTATACATGTTTAGAGACTCCGAGGAAAATGCGTATCGCTTGGTTGCTTTCAGTATCCTTATAAAGGGTCTGCACCTGAGTAGGCGAAAGCCATTGGGTATACGACATGTACATTTCTAGTCAGGATCAACTGTAATGGTGTGGCGATCGGTACATTTCTAACAGCTTAATGCTAGTAGTTGTGCCCTTTATTCGAGGTCTGCGAAACGCTTCCTTTGAACAAGATGAGACGAGGGCACACGTTGCACTTCTTGTTCTGACCTTTCTCGATACAGAGGGTATACCATTGTTGTCCTGATCTGAGCGGTTTCTAGGCCTCTCACCCCTGAAAACATATGATCAGGAGTTGTTGTGTCCAATTACCGTTGTGTCCAATTACCAATTACTAGCCTCCTCCAATTACCGTAGTTGATGAAGTGCGGCAAAAATTTGAAACAACATGCAATGTGTTGCCTGATTCTGTCATCTTACCCTAGTTTGATTCTATGCTCAACACATTAACAGTCGTTTGAGCTGCAGGAGAGAAAAATGCTCCACAATTTCATACTCCTGTAAGCCACATTCTGCTTGTGAATTTATAAGTTTTCTTTATGTCGTACAGTTTACCTAAAACAAATATATTTTCTGTATTTACTTTTCATCACACGAGGCGTTGAAATTTAATGGAGAGCTGTGTTTTAAATGATATAAGAAATGCACTTTAACTAAATAATTGTACAGATTTCTCAATATTATTTTTAAAATAAAGGAATTAGATTTAATCAGAAAATGCGGTATATGCTGTTGGATAATTTTACACTAGAAACAAATAAATCAAAAGAGTACTGAAACTTTAAATTATTATTAAATTTAAATCCTACCGTAAACAATTAATTTTGTTAATTTGGAAATAGTAAAAATCTAACATCAAATAAAAATTTATTTAATTTTTTTTTTAATTTCTTGTTCTACATGTGACAAATATTATATATTTTTTTTATCTGTAAAGTATATTTTTAAATTGTTTAAAAATAAAATATCTACTGTTTATAAATATTCTTATTCCGTTATGTTTATCGCATATATTAGCAAATAGGAAATCTTAACACATTTAGAATATAAGTGCAATATTTACAGTAATATACCGGATGATCATAATAAATATCTTACTGGGAATCCTAAATAAATACATCTTACTGGAGTAGATTCTATTTCAAAGTAGTCCACAAACGAACTGTTGACAGTAATATACCGGATGATCATAATAAATATCTTACTGGGAATCCTAAATAAATACATCTTACTGGAGTAGATTCTATTTCAAAGTAGTCCACAAACGAACTGTTGACAGTAATATACCGGATGATCATAATAAATATCTTACTGGGAATCCTAAATAAATACATCTTACTGGAGTAGATTCTATTTCAAAGTAGTCCACAAACGAACTGTTGCTCAGAAAACCTATAAAATTCTGCCTAGGACACATTAATAAAGAACAGGATAATTTGTTTAAACAAACTAATATATTTCAAAATTTTGCCAAAATAGCTTTTTAATGCATTACATATAGCTTACATTACGAAAATTTAACACTTTGTTGCAACACATGCTCAACATGACTACAATCATTTTTAACTGCAATCTCTAATTGTAATGTAGCACTTTCCAAAGCTCATCATTGAGTGTTCTGGAAAGTGCTACGAAGACATATCATACATAGCATATATATATATATATATATATATATATATATATATATATATATATATATATATATATATATATATCATATATATATATATATATATATATATATATATATATATATATATATATATATATGTATGTATGTATGTATATATAATAATTTTTAGGTAAATTCTTGGATTATCACGAATTACGAAATGTCTTAAATACTACTAGGGCTGGTGGGAGTGTGTCTGCAAGGCCTTCTTTGCAGGCGGACGGCGACGAGGCAGAGCTCCTTTTTTAATGGAAAAGAACGTGCTCTTACTGGGGCCAAAAAATCATTATATCTTGTCTACTATATAGGACAGGAAACATTAGCACTTACCGCATCTGTTCTCTCAAGACAACCCAAATATCTTGCTATCCATTTATTAATTTTTCATCGAAATTCGAATTGGAAAAACAGTAGGAATTCATATGGTGAGCAAGTTTTATCTAGGTAATACTGTACTTACATCGACTACACGCACTGACGCTGTGCAGTACCAAAATAATCCTTCATCAATGCGCGCCAATGGCCATATTCTATGTACCTAGAAAGATGCGTGTATATCTCATATACGTATTCCTTCATCATATTTATTAAGTGGTCGGCGAAAAAAATTTTGCTGCCCAATAACCTTAGTACGATTAGAAGGCAAATCCATTTGGTGACGCGGGTACGTACTTATTTTGTTTTATTTTATATAATATTCATTAATCTTTGATAAATCAAATTTACATTTTTATTTAAAATACATGCTGTGAAATATGGCTTTTTGTCTTGAAACTTTCTCTCAGCCTGGGAAGGGATAACGGATTAGAACTTTCTATTAGGGGAAATTTGTCATTTTGTCATAAGTAAGAATGGACACAAGCACCCACATAAATTCTTCACTGAGATTGGAAGGAGAGGAGGCAGGATTTTCATGGTCGAGAATTCAATGAGTATAGAAAATTTATTTTCTCTTTCATGTAGGAAAGTGTTTGCAAGGGTTTGTAGTTTAAGAAAAAAATTTTAACGCTTATACAATTTATGGAGTTTAAGTTTAGCTCACACAATAGAATTTATACCAGTTGTAAATATAATAATTTTGTGTATCACCAAAAAGACTTTCACTTTCCTCTTCTGAAATTTTTCGGTTATGTGTCTGGTACACATTGTTCTCCCTCCCTCCTGTTCTTTGGAGAAAATCAAAATCCGCTTGAAGTCGTTTCAGATGATGAATTTAATTTTCAAGTGTTTTTTTAATGGTTATCTCTGAAAAATGTGTTCGAAAAGCATCTACATTGAAAATTGAACTATAAAATATCCCACGAGGGTGAATTAATTGAGCTCTCCTTTCAAATATCATCTTGGATTTGCTTCTCCTCACCCTTTTCAAAATCTTAATACTATTTTTTGAAAATTATCTTTTCTCCTTTTTTTCGTGCACTGTTGCATTTTTTTCTCAGTCATAAATTCGTATTTGACTTATAAGCATTTAAACTTCAAAATTTTAAAGTTTCCGAGTGGAGGATTTTGTCTATTGCTAAGACTTCAGAGGGAGTATTCTTCCATCATTCAAATCAAATAATTTGTTGCCGCTCTTCCACGACATGTTAATCCCATCTTGTTGAGAATTTTGAGGAAGTGAAGTTTGTGATTGCAGACAGTCCATTTTTAAACATTGTACATGGATAACATGTCGAGACGTCTGGCTGTGATACCTTTTACAAATCTTGTTTTGACAAATGATACATTAAAAACAAATAGCAACAAAATAATAAATCATTAGAAGTATTTATAAGATTGAGTATAGAATCAACATTAGAACAACAACAACGAACGAAAATCAACATTAGAACAACAACAACGAACGAAAATCAACATTAGAAGTTTATAATAATTATATTATAAAAATGAAACAATACAATGCGACATTAAAAAAAAAAAAAAAAAAAAAAAGGAAACGACAATTTCACATAAAACCGTTGAATGTTCTGAGACGATATTTACAATGGCATTATCATGTTCGATTTAAGTTCACCATTAGCTGGTATTTGCTTCATTTTTGAGTTGTACAAATGGTGGTTTCCAAATGGGATGGGGTAAAACTGATCTGGTATTGGGAAGAGTGGTTTGGAAATCATTGTACACGGAATTCTTGGCAAATACTTAAGTTTCATCCATTTCAGGTCAAACATTTCTTTATTAATTGCTCTTGAAAGATGCCAACTCTTCATCATCTGTTCAAAGAAGATATAATGAAGATTCTTTTAGTTTTTCATTAAGTTCATTTTTTTTACTTTTTATCTTTATTCTGTATTTATCAGATATTGTTCATTTTAAAAGAAAGATTAGATATTTAATATTTAGATCTGAGTCACTTAAATCTCAGTGAGAAATTTGGATAACATGGAGAAACAAAGAAAAAATGATCCGGTGCCACAGAATCACAAACGCAAAGCTGAGGAAGGTGTTGCTCTTCAGAAGCAGGTAGACGCAATGTCTCATTTCATAAAGAAGACGAAGACTATTTCGGATGTAAATAATGTTTACATTGAATCAGCATCAAAATAAATACAAAAAGATAGACATCATCCCTCCCAAGAATATCAGTACATTGCAGGATGTTATTGAAAGAACCGATGAAACTCCAAAGGAATGAAATAATAATCTAATCTTGGAATTAAATTAATCAAGAGTTAAAGATTATCCAAATAATTTGATGGAAGAGACTAATATGAATAAAAATTCTTTTCTTCTCATATTGGTTTTAAAGATTCCACAATGTGACCCACAATGTGACCTACTCTTAGCAGTAAAATGAGAGTAACCTTTGTCTGAAATGGGGATTATTCAAAAGAAAATTTTAATATATACAAAAAGAATAATGGGTTTAAATTTAATCATACACATATTACAAACAAAATGGAAATTAAAAAACAAGTTTTCTGCACATGTTTATTTTATTCCATAACAGCAAATTTTGTTTTTTGCTTCTGTTTTGAGATATTTTTATCAATTGAGTTCATAAAATGCTTTCATTATCTAAGCCAGTGTTTCTCAAAGTGTGGTAAGCGCATTCTCAAGTTTTTGATGGTGGCACTGTTTGCATCAGAGTTTGGCGGGGATATGAACAGCACTGTATGAAACTATTCACAAATTAAGTTCAAATCTAAAAGAACCAATTGAGAAAAGAAAGAAAAACTCGCAAGTACAACAAAGAATATTTTAACTTTGGATTCTTATTGACGGAGATGAAAATGAGCTTATTTAACTTTGTATTATTTGTTTTGAAAATCTAACTAACAAAAGCATGAAACGATCCAACTTAAAGGACAATTTTGAGAAAAATCATAATCAGTTCAAAGATAAACCCATAGACTTTTACAAAATAAATTTTAGAATTTAAATCAGTCTGGAATTTAATGCTGTGTTTGACAAGAGGTTACAATAAAAAAGTACTAGACACTTGATATCCCGTGTTACTATGTCAAAAGTAGGGCAGCGGAGACAATTGGCAAAATTTAATCAAGTTTGTAGTCATGATAATGGCAGAAGTGGTGATAAGAGGTAGGGTGAAACAAATTTTTTGTCTGCGTTTCTCTCTCAAATAATGAAGTTCATAGACGAATTATTGATATGTCTAATAACGCAAGATAGGTGTTATTATGAGCTATTTCTCGAACTCGCGCGCGCGTTATTATGCACTGCAAGTTGATAAGCTCACTGATAATTACGAATTTCGCAAATCTCATCTCGTTTGCTAGATGCGAAAGAAATTAAGAAATTCATGATGATTTTTTATTTTGCCAGCCTTTGTTAGGTCTCACAACAGAAGATATCCTTAATGTTATAAATAAAATTATACAAAGAGAACAAAACTTATTGGAATAGATGTGTTGGTATAAGCACAGATTGAGCAAACTGTATGATCGGAATTAATAAGGGATCCGGATAAGAATTCAAAATGTTCCCCCAAATAGCATATCCATACATCGTTGCATACAAAGAGAAGCTTTGGAAGCACATAAGATGCCCACCACAGAAAGTTCTGGTTGAAAGCTTGAAAATCGTTAATTACATTATGAACCGTCCTTTGAATGCACGATTTTTTTCACAAATAGTGATGGGAAGTATAGTCATACCAAGCTTTGTTTTAATATCAGTGTTCATTGGATATCTCGAGTAAAAATTCTAAATCAATTGTTCGAACTTACAGTGTTTTCTCAATGATAAATTTGAGTTGAGAAATTGTTTACATTACATTAAAGGGCTTTGTAAACTAGCATACTTAGCAAATACATTCTAAGTTTTAAATTGCATAAACGTATCGTTTCAAGGTAAAGAAATT
The DNA here is from genome assembly GCA_030067965.1 of Latrodectus elegans. Classification (NCBI taxonomy): domain Eukaryota; kingdom Metazoa; phylum Arthropoda; class Arachnida; order Araneae; family Theridiidae; genus Latrodectus; species Latrodectus elegans. Next base: position 60,352,096 of record CM057809.1, read on the forward strand.
TCTTTATTTCATGTTCAACATAAATGAGCGTTGACATAGCAAAACTAAATTTATGGCAAAAGAGAGTAATAGAAAAATAGATTCGTTTCTCTTTTCTACATGAATTTATTACATATTCAACTACTAAATTTGGTGCTGATACTCTGAAATGTATATCATAATATTTGAAGAGTGTGCAAAAGTGAACATGAAAATAGATTTTCCTTGTTAAGACAAAATTATTGAATGGATAAGATATGTGTTCAACATTAACATAACATCCATGAAAGCAGATTTGTCGCATGCGAAAGAAGAGAAATTATTAGAATTAGCTTCAGATAGATGCTTAAAAAATAAACATAAGGAGGGTACTCTAATACTATTCTGGTTACAAATGTATAATGTGTATCCATTTTAAAAAGTGAAAATTGAAATACATTTGGCCTTTCCCAACTTCATATTTATGTGAAGTTGTTTTTGCACATTTTAAGACATTAAATTAAATAAAAGGAACAGATTATTGGGCGCAGAATCGCATATCAGATTAAAATTAACAACCATGAAACTAAACTATGATGATGTGTCATCGCAGCTCAATTTCATCTTTCTCATTGATCCAAATAAACGCTATTTATAATATTATTTATATTTTACTAATTTTACTTCTCTTTGCTTATTTTTTATTTATGTCTCAAAAAATTAATATATTTTTTTGTTATTTAAATATATCTATTGTTTTGATGACGAGTACTCAGCGTTATGAAAATTATAGAAGATATGTTTTAAGTTTGGGAAAACTGATCTAAGCAAAAGCAGTCAAGATGAATTGCAACAAATTATTGATAATAGCATAAAAGGTAAAATCTTACTATTTCTTTGGAAAGCAGCATATTATTCTATAATTTAAGAGATTGTACTCCCAATATTAACAAAACTGAATAGATGAATGTAGTCATAAGCTTTATTCTCTGCAGTATTGATGTGGCAGGAATCAAAAAACATTTTTTAGGCTTTATTAAAGTTGATGATTCTATTAATAACAGCAGGGATATGACAACAATGCATATATGAAAGGGAAGAAAAATAGTCTTCAAAATAATATCTTAAAAATAAATCATCGCGTATTTTACGTTCCGTGTGCCACTTCTAGCTTAAATTTAAAAATTAACGGTGCAGCAAATACTAATTTAAATACAGTTATTGTTTTTCCGATTAGTCAAAATTTATATAATTTATTTTCTTCTTTTCCTAAGGGTAGTTTCTTCGAAAAACATTTCATAATTAACCTTAAAGCCCCTCTCAAATAGTCTATGGGAAGTAAAATTGAAGTTCTTTCACCCTTAAGATATTAAATAATAGAAATCTATGATGCTCTTTCTGAATCTGTGATGCATCGTAAGGTTAAAGTTTTTTTTTTTTTAAAGAAGTACAACATGAAGCACTAATTCCATGCACCAAAATCAAGGATTATAAAATTATTTGTTCCTTGATTCTGTGATACGATTTACCTAACAAAATTAATCCTGTAGCAAACAAATGAAAAATAATTGTTTGAGTGTTGCTTTAGACTTAAAGGCTATAAGTAACTGAAGGGCATTCATTGAATAATATGGAAGTCACATCAATAATAAAAGTAATATTGAGTAAATCACAGAAGTTAGTGAAGAAGTGGATGGCGAGCCACGATTTAAAACTGCTGAAGTCCGACGCAGGACAAAGAAATGTCACTTCATTTACAAATATGCTGATAAATCCCTTCAGCTTCCAGAACAGAAATTTAGAGCAAAAGTATTTTTTAGAATTTTGGATATTGCTTGAGCATCATTAAATGAAATATTTAATGCAATGAAAAATCACTGTGATAATTTCCTGGGTGATTTATTAGAAATTAATAATGCAAATTCGAAAACAAAATTCAGTAAGCTAGAAAAATTGTTACTGTGGTGTGACAGAAGGACAGAAGGGGATCGAGTTTGCGAGGCTTAGTGCCAGAAGCTGAGGCTTCTATAACTAATTTTGATACCTTGCAACTCGAAAGATTTTTGAACTCAAGTCTACCTTCCAACAGCCGCCACCTGCCTCGGTAGACGAGCCACAGAACCATACCTTGATGAGGCGAGTTGTCTCGCCGGCACCCACTCACTTATAACGGCAAAAACTCTCGTAGAAGATTTGTATCAATTCCTTTACGAACCGTCAAGTCCTATTCTATTCCTCAATATCCCAGCTCTCGACCGGACCATCGTCAGAAGCGCGCTGGTATTCCATCATTGGAATGTCATCCGACGCAATGGACATTATCCTTTTCAAGATAGACCAGTTGCGCCGGTCCAGGATGGTACTCAAGCTTTCGCTCTTGTACACCAGTTTGCTCCTTTCCTCCGAGGTCCTGGTACAAGTCAGCACGAAGTGGAGGCAGTCTCCCACAACATTGCACGAGCGACATAACTCGCTTATCGGATACCCTCGTTTATGAAGGTATTCCGGCACACGTCCGTGTCCTGTCGCTATTTGGGCAACGATAGCATTATCGAAAACTCTTTTATCAGAGACAGTTTCAAAGAATCTGTAGGTCAGGCGACCCACCTCTTCGTTTTCCCATCTCAGCTGCCATACACGCAGTGCTTCTTTATGCAGCACCTTTATCAGGTGCGACCTTGGACGTGACAGGTCCAGCATTGGCTCTGGAAGATTCGCAGCCTCTTTGGCCAGTACATCGGCTCTTTCGTTTCCAAAAGTGCCTACGTGTGAACGCACGTAATGTAAGCGTACCTCTCTTTTACAAATGGCTTCCTGGTATGAGTCCTTCGCTTTATTAACCAAGATGTTATGGTTATTCGGATCGGCCAGGGAGTAAAGGGAAGACAACGAATCACTGTATAAATGACAAGTGTTGTTGCCTGGGTGTACTTTGAGCCACTCTATCTCCAGTCCCAGCGCCGATATTTCCACCTGGAAGACAGAGTTCTCGTCGCCAAGTCTAGCACCAAATGTAACAAGCTCTTGCCCAAAGTACATGATGGTGAACCCTAAAACAATTTTACCATCAATGCCTGATCCGTCAGTAAAGATTTCCAGACCCTCGCCAGTAGGCTTTTCGCTATCAAAAGGTACGCTGCAACGCTCCGCAGGGTGACATGACAGAATGTCTACCCTCTGCTCAATGTCGTCTGGCCGCAGATTTACCTCGTGAAAGATATATAGCCTGCGGTTCACCAATACCATCAGCTTTTCATACTCTATGCCTGCTTTTATATCTAGGGGTAGGACTTGTACGGCAGCTGTAGAAACTGTCCTGTAGCATCTAGTGAAGGCCATGAGTGCCGGTCTTTGAACACTCTGTAGGTGGTCACAGAAGGTCTTACAGTCCAATCTGTGTCCCCATGCCCCTACACCAAAAAGAGCCATTCTTTCGGTACCACTCCTATATAGGCGTTTGAGTAATTCAGGCTCGCGCCCGAAGAGAACCCTGGCCGTTCGTTGGAGTGCCATTGTGACATTCACAATATTTTGCCTCACCTCCTTTAAGTGGGAGTTGAATGTGAGAGCGCTATCGTATTTTACACCCAGGAACTTAAGCTCCTGCACAGACTTTATGGAGGTTCCGTCCCACCGGAAGACTGGCGGTCTCTTCAATTTCCGCTTTCTAGTGACCATGAGGGCCACCATTTTGCTCGGATTGAAAACCAGCTTATATGTCTTTCCCCATTTGCTGAGTGCATTAAGGGCGACTTCCGCATTTTTCTCGAGCTTTGCTCTTGAGTCACCAGCTGCGACCAGCAGCATATCGTCAGCGAAGGCTAGAAGCTTCGTTTCATTCGGCATGTCCAGTTGCAATGCGCTGTCTGCAACAACGTTCCAGAATAGTGGTCCACTACATGACCCCTGCGGTACACCTCTGCTGGATTCGAAAATCAATTTTTCTCTCGAGCCTTTATATACAATCTTTCTGTCTTCCAAATAGGACTTCACCAGCATATATATGTTTCGTGCTTGGCAAAGGAGGAACATTACTCCAGGTCTCCACACGCTATCAAAAGCACCCTGTACATCTAGCGAAATTAGGCTAACGTACTTTCCTGTCTCCTGAAAATACCTGATTGTGTCGTTAAGGCACACGTGCGCCGTGTCGCACGAACTGCCCGGCCTGAAGCCATGTTGGGCGGGGTGAAGTGCCTGCGACTTCACCAGATGATGGTATAATCTTTATGTTAGGAGTTTGTCCAGTACTTTGCCTAAACTAGACAAATCGGCCTGTAGGATCGCGCTTCAGACGCAATCTTTCCTTGCTTCAAAAATAGGACCAACTTGGCATGTTTCCAAGATCTTGGGAAATGCTTTAGAAATAGGCATTTGTTAAAGAGGAGTACAAACATTCCGGGATTACTCTCGAATATAGTTTGCACCACCTCGACCGGGATAGTGTCGGGTCCCGGGGCCTTTTCCTTTGCCATAGATTTGACTACCGACTTGATCTCCACCTTAGTAAATGGTCGGTCGTCACATCCACCGCAATAGGAGTCCGCTATACTCCTCATGCCTTTTTGCTCTACACTCTCTTGGTCCGATTCATCCACAGGGAATAAACCAGCTACTATCATTTTCACGGTTTCCTCTTCGCTATTGCTCAGAGTCCCGTCAGGCAATTTGACGCTACTCATTGGTGTGCTTTTGACAGCTTTACCAACCGCTAGTTTGTATGGCAGAGACCACACATTTGATCTCATTTGCTTTTGGCAGAATTTGTCCCAGTTCGACTCTTTTTTCGAAAGAATAAGTCGTTTATACTGGGCCGCAGATCTATTATACAGCGTTTTTCTGGCCTTGCGCTCATCGGAGTCGGAACATTTCTGAAACCGCCTCCTCAACGCTCGTGTTTTACTCCGTAGCATTGTTAGCTCGTCATCCCACCATGGAACCTGCTTTCTAGCGGTCGTGCTAGAGCGAGGCCGAAGCCTTCTTTCGCAGATCCCCTGTAGCACCTGGGTAATGTTATCCACTACCTCATCTAGGTCTTTGCCCTCTTTAGCTCTAATGATCTTATCGTTGAGATCGGGTACTTTTTTATTAAAGTCTGCACCCAATCTCTGAAGGCGAAATTTCCCTAGTCTATATTTACCATTATTATAGTTCTGCAAAAGCTTAGGTACTAGCCTGAAGGAGATGTAGTTGTGATCGCTTAAGCAATTTTCAACCACTTTCCACGACGAGAAGGACGACTGTAGAGCACCCGTCGTCACCGACAGGTCAATCCAGCTCCTCCCATTAACAGTCTCAAAGATCGGCCTGGAGGTCGCATCATTTAATAATACGAAGTCGTTTCGGATGAGAAACTCCACAAGGGCTTCCCCTCGCTTCGTCCCCACCCTAGACGGACACTCGGGATCCCACATTTGATGCCTCGTGTTAAAGTCACCTCCTATGAGGACCCTCGTGTGGAACCGAATGATCTTTTCGAGGGTCTCTAAGAAGCCACCAATGTCTTCTCTTGGAGGAACATAGACTGATACTACCAGTAGCGATTGGCACAGATCTTTGATCTCTACCGCTACGATGTGAGTATCCACATGTCTGGTCCAGACGCTGAGTTTGGTGTTATTAACGACAACCGCAGCCATTCCGTCGGCGATCTGAGCCACCGAGCATGTCTGTGGAAAGACTGCAATCTCGCCGTCCACCAAATACGGCTCTTGCAGGAGAAGGATTTCGGACGAATCCATTTCCGACTCCTTTAATATCTCCAGAGTGGCCGCCCTCGATCTTGCGAGATTAATCTGCAAAATGCCATACTCTAAGCTGTTGGTCGTATCAACCATAATTGGTGCGGGAACGGATTCTCTCACATTCTCTTTTGTATTGCGGACAGCGGAGATCAACCGCCTTATGCCCGCAAGCCAATTTCAGTTTGAATTGTTTGTTCGCCCTATCACAATTAGCGCAGCGAACTTCCTTTTTCTGCCACTCTTTAAATGAGTGCTCACCTGCGCAAACAGTGCAGGTCTGAGCCTTTTCTGGGCATTTTGATTGTAGGTGGCCAAACCTACAACATTTGAAGCACCTTGTGGGCTCAAGGAATTCCTTGACCCTGTGCTTTTGCCAGCCGCAGCTGAATGAAGACTTTAAAAACCTCGGGCGCCGTTTCCAGCACCCAATGTTTATCAGACCCCTTGCCCTTAAGTTTAAAGACCACTTTCATGTGGCCCTCAGGGATCTCATTTTGTTCTCTAAGGCCCTCTAGGACCTCTTTCTCGCCGTCCTCTCCCTGCAAGTCATAAATCATTATTCTAGGGAGTCTCCGTGCCGGCTCCCTAGCTTCTACTTTCTCACTCAAAACTTCTTTAATTTTTCGGACATTTTGCTGCGATCTTCAGTGTTCTTCATTTCAATCGCAAATCCGTTATTGTTTAAGGGTTTTAAGCCTTGGACAGCCACGCCCAGTTTCCTGGGATCAATGGCCTTCTTTAATTCGCATTTAACCCCATCAGAGGTTAATTCGCTACCCGGCTTTGGGTACACTAAAAGGGCATTCGTTGGTGCCCTCTTTTTCCCTTTGCTTTTGGCTGCATCCGCGTAGAGTCTCAGCCTTCTTGGACTTGTTCCTCTTGCGAGAAACTTTCGTCCAACTTTCATGTGCTTGCACACTTTTATCCTGAATACAGGCCTTTTCGGGCTCTGTTTGAGATTCAGTTGAAACCATTGCTGGTTTCGCAGTCAAGTTCTTTTTTGGGGCCGCTTCCCCACGTGCCACAGTAAGGTGCTCTACCAGTGCCTCAACGACACTGGTGTCGACGTTATATCGTCGAAAGAGCTTCAACAAGTCGCACTGAAAAGTGCGTTTTTTCGCTATTTTTGTACTTTTTTTAGGACTCATGGTATTCGCTTTTGTTTTTTCCATTAGCAATGTCACCTTAAGAAATAAAGAGTTTGAGCTTTACTCGGCTCAGCTACCAAACTTAATTGGTTTCTTCCAGTTTGACCGCCTGGGCCGTCCCCGACACGGATCCGCCACCCTTTCCACGCTGCAGTCAAGGGTAACCCGCAAGGCTTCCAGTATGTAGTCCGCCCTACTCCAACATGCCGTGAACCACAGGCTTCCAAGAGATCGGACCAACGTAGGGGCTCAATCCTACGGTCCCTCAATCCATCGGACTGCATACACAATCAAATTCGGAAAGGGGAGGATTTCTCGAAGGCCTCTCACCTCCCTTTCACACGCTTTTCTAACCGCACAGCACTGCGGGGTCGTTTCTCATAAGCACGACCAAAAACAGTCGCGTCGTCACCGCGCAGCTACTAATTTCCATGTCGCGGCGGTCAGCAGAATTTCCATTGACCAAGGGCAGGGCACTAACCCTGTTCTCCCAAGGCTGGTACTTTCCCACTTTGGTATTTAAACCAAACCACACGCTCCACTTCCACTTTTGCATTGACAGCTGGAAGCCTCCCTCAATCTTATATTTCATTTTTGTGCAGTGTATTGACCCTTGTCTCATTACACTAATACGCACCATTCGCACACCAATTCCTTTATAATTAATACTTAAAACAAGCTTTCGCATCGTCACTAAAGCTGTGGACTTCCGCAATAGATCCCACATTCATTGCCTTAAAGATTATTAGGAAAAAATAATGACTACACACTTATTGCCACTTTCATACTTTATTTTTATGTGTTAAAACACATACATTGCCACAGTCATTCTTGGCTACCTTTTAAAACCCGCATAGCACGAATCTGCAGGCCGGAAACAGTAGTAAACTACAATTCCCTGCCATAGGACAGTTTTTACACCCCTTATATACTCAAAATATTTGCCATGACTATTTCTCAAAATTAGCCGAAAAGATCCGTGTCCCTTTACGTGATGAAAGTTTCACTCCTTGACCAGTAGTTCATCACCCCTCGATTGATGATGTCAAAAAAGTGCCGTGAATGTTTGTATCACTTCAGACACTAATTCTCATTATGGGCAAAGCAATAATCAATCACGTCAAGCCTCTGTATCAATATTACCTACAAACTCCATCCCAATTTTCAAAACTAACAAAACCTAATTTGCTTTACATGCATTATTTTTTCTTTTTTCTCTAACTCGAAGTGACTCCAGTTGATCAAATATGTGAGTTTTATATATTTTAAAATCCCTTCTCTCTCTGTATATAGCAAAATGTCTCTGTATCTACGTATGCATATATGTAGCGCGTATAGAATTCTACATTTCTTTAACAAATCTGACTGTGAAACTGTATACTTATGTTTGAAACAGTAAGAAAATCCTAAGATATGTTTTTAAGCTTTAAAATAATTATAAGCAAATTAGCTTTTTTTTTTTTATATATTCCTTCACCACATGATTGCAGTCAATAATTCATCATTACTCTGCATGTGCACCATAAGAAATAAAGGCTTTTATATACTTGTTTTGTATTTAAACATCCCAGGAAATGAAAGAAAATTGAAATTCGAAATGAATAGAAATACTAGCAGTAAAGAAGCAGTTTGGCGAATGCTTGTTTTCGCAACTGTATGACCGCTTTCAAACAGTCATTTTTTAACCCAATGTTCACTTAGATAATTGTTAGAGTTTAATTAAAAAGTGTATGCATTATTACATATTTTATTTATTCTGCATTTCTATAAGAGATTTAAGGCATCTTTATTTGGCCATGTATGGAATTATTCGGAAAGAAGTCTTTTTATTTTTTACTTATTATTTTATTTATTGTCTTGTGTATTTGTATTTATTATCACATGAGACGAAGCTCAGTTATTAAAATGTATATTTTTATTCATATTTACTTCTAGTTCTCTCGAAAAAATTTTCAGTTTCAAAAATTTAAGTTAATTTTTTATATATAAATAAACAATTTAAGTATTTTTTCCCTTCTCACCATAAGGAAAACAAATATTGACTCAATAACTACTTTATATTTTAAACTGTAATGTTAAATTTATTAAATCTAAACATACACAAAATACGTTCAAATGTCAGAAAAAAGGAATAAACACATACACATTCAGACATATATATGTATATATATTATTGAATATTAAGATTTAAAATCAATTAAAAATTTAAAACTTATTTTTACAATGTTAAAATTTTGGTTTTAAATATATGTATATTTAAGCAATTATTAATATTCTAAGATTTTTGTTGAATGCAAGTGTAGAATTTTGAGTTGTTAAATTTTATGTTCTAGGATTCGGAGAACAAATTCAAGTCAGTAGAGTCACAAATTAAGAAAAAGCTTTACTTTAATAAAAAAGCGTTTTTTTCAAATTAAAGGCTCTGAATGTGTAGAATATAAATGGAACAAAAGCTAAGTATTGATGTAGTCATTAGTAAATATCTATCATAGGATCAAAAATCTTTTTTTAAGAAATTTTTTTAATTGATAGTTTTATTAGGAACGAGTAACGACTAATATAAATAATCAACATTGTGATTGCGCCTTTTTTTTTTTTTACTGTCTTCTGTGTACAATGTACAAACTCAAGTGATATTTCTGTTTAAATTCTATAGATTTATTTTATACTGTAAATCTATATATACATTCTATATTGGTGAGTATTTAATATTATAGATTTCATTTATTGTTGTGAATTCAAGTAAATTAAATTTGGAAGTGAAATTAAGATTTAATTTTATGGAATTGAATTTTTAATCGAATTTTAATCTTGAATTTTGTGTTAGTGTAAAATTTCTTAAATAATTCTTTAATTTTTTTCTCCGGGAATTTTTTTAGCTGTAATTACTGACAGAAGGCTCTAAATTCTGCCTACCGATAGCTGAAGAATTAGTGTCCCTAACATCGCCGCAGTAGGTTCCTGGTTTAAATCCTGACTCGGAGATAGGTGTTCCTCTCTCCCTCTGTATTTGTCTTTCTTTATTCCTTCATTTTTGAGGGAAGATGTCACGTATACTGGGTGTTCTACGGTATAAGATGTAATCACCTTCGCCCTTTATAATGCTGAATAGGTATATCTTAAAGGCAGCCGGCAATTAGAAAAAAATACTTAATTCTCTGATATTAATAAGAAAGTAAATAAATTTGAATGAAGGCAAATAGCATAAAATGAGCCCTATTTTAAGAAGATTTTTTATGCTAAACCTTATTTCTTGAATATTTTATGTCTCATTAAATAATTTAATTGTACAAATTATACTATATTTTGGTTCTTATATAACACTTCAAGGAATTAACTCTTACGTAATTTTTTCCGATAGGTTATAAATCGACAGGAAAAATTTTTTGATAAAAATGTAAACTTTTTAATTTTGTTATATGCGTAATTGATGGAAATATATTAAAAAGTACTTATCTGTTAAGAAATATTGATAAAAATATTAGAAGAACCATTTTCTAGGCATATGTAAAAAATGTGTCATTTTCTAAGACATAACCTTGTAAAAATACATACGCTGAAAATTATTAGTGTTTTCGTACCTTTATGGTCACTTTTTATTCTAGAGGGCTGGTCCGACAATAATGTACAATTTAAAATTGATTTCAAACACATGCGCTTGAGATTTGAATCGAATTCATGAGCTAAGGGGGATCGAGTGCTTATTTATTTCCCTACCAGCAGGCTACACCTGAAAATATTGTGTTGAAAGATAACTTTATTAAAAAAGTATATAAAATCACAAACATTAGAAAATTACAGATGATAATACTTTATATAGAAACACTGTTATATTTCATGATAATTAGTCTGTGTTTCTGAGTTTTCAATTGCAGAGACTTAAAAAAAATAAATAAAAAAATAATATATATATATATATATATATATATATATATATATATATATATATATTATATATATATATATATATATATATATATATATATATATATATATATATATATATATATATATATATATATATATATATATATATATATATTGTTTTAATTTAAAACTACCAGGTTTCATTAGAAAAATTTACTTTTCTTATCTCTCATTAAGAAACAAGAAACTGATAAGTAATTAGATCCTGCTTCTTAAAATAGAGATTTTTAATTTATGAATTTGTTGTGATTCTTAGGAACCACTTTCATTGCGCGTTTCCTTTTAAATAGCCAATTTAATAGTAATTATAGATAGATTTACATATATTATTAAAATGAATTGGATTTATTCTGAAAAAGAAAATTATCTATCTCTTAAAATATTTAAAATGCAAAAACAAAATATAGGAATTATTTCTGGTTTGTTTATTTCCAATTAAGCCTGAAGAACAGTAAACAACATGTTCTTCAGGCTTAATTGTTTGCTTAAAATTCTGAGGTGAGTATATATTCCCACAAAGATATCGAAGTTTTCTAAGACATTTACTGTGCCTGTTTATACATCTCATATTATTAAGCTCTTTTTTAAAAAAATATTTAAGAATGTTTGTAAATTTTGTGAACATAACATGGTATAAAACATATAATGTGCGATTAGTTAAGTATATGGAGCTTACAACATGTGAATGATCTCGTATTCTCATAAACTATGGAGTACGAGATCATACTGTAAGATAGAGAGAGAGAGTTTAATACACCTACCAGAATACTTAAGCTATATTGAGGGCAATCTCAAAGTTTAACTTACTCACACACACATTGAGTAATATAAGAATTTTTAGCATTCACTTTTAAAACATTTTCAATAAAAATAATTAAAATAACTATTCTACTTTTTTTGAAGGATTATTCATTGAAAACAATTTTAATTTTGTGATAAAATTTACATTTTGAACTATTTATCGTCTGTGTGTGTTATTAAGATTTTACTGAAAATTTGCAAATTTTCTCTAATATTTTACTACGCAGTAAAAACTAATTTTTTTTAAAGTTTAAAAAAATTTTTTTAACCTGTTCAAATATTTATTTTAAATACTTAAAATTAAGCTATCGTTACTAGTATACTGTTAACGCAATATCTGACTTTTTCGAAGTGTTTCAAATAAAGTAATAAAATTAAAAACACACATTAAGAAAATAACAATCAATTACTTAATTTTCATAATCTCTCTCCCCCTCTCTCTCTCTCTCTCTTACTTTCGTTATATATATATATATATATATATATATATATATATATATATATATATATATATATATATATATATATATATATATATACAATCTCACACTTCATATTACTTTTATGTTTGAACAAGTGCATCAATATTCAACTATATATCACTGATTATAAGTGGAATCCTTGTGCTATTCTTCTTCCAGGACTTTTAAAACTCTCTTCTCGTATCCACAGAGGTGCATCCATCTATTTGTCATCGTGATTTAGACGGCCTAAGGCTCTTGTAAAACATTTTAGTGCCTACCCTGTAAATTTAATTCCGGGAGGACTTTTAATAGAAAATGGGTCGCACTTACAAATCGCAAAAGAGGAAACCCCGACAAACGTGTTCTCAGAAGGCAGAAGTGCATCTTCTGTTGCTCAATAGTGGTTGGTAATGAACCAGGGACATTTCGCTCTCTTTCTCTAAGGAGCGGTTTCATTTCACTAGACCACGATGAGCCCTAAACTATCTATTGTAAAGAATTTTGACCCAGCATAAAGAAATTAAATGGATATGCTCGAAACTACACTATCAATTTTTTTGTTTTAAGATGTTTCGATAACAATTTTGATTTAGACACAGCGACTTTGATCAACTTTTTTTCAAATTTCATGATATTTTGGTGCATAGACTAATATTGCTTAACGCTGTTTATTTATAACTGTGTCACATAAATAACTAATGACAATTTTCTTAAAATAAAACTAACTAGATTAAGAATGTCTTTCAATGCTAAGATATAGGATTTAATGTTTTGAATTAAAGTATATAGCATTGTATATTTTATATTTTAATTTAAATGAATTGTATACTGCAGAAATAGAAATTTGCAGAAAACCTAAAAAAATCCAATAATCCGGAAGTTGTAACATTTCACAGGCATTTTAGTGCATTTTTATTACATGCTTTATCCTGCATTTGCGCGGGAAGAAGAAAACATTTGACTCACTTCTGGGAAGCAGCATGTTTATGTTTTAACATACAAGCTATTTACCCTTCTTTCATCCCAATGAATACCGAGTTATACAGCAGGGACACGCAATTGTGTATGATAAAGTGAGTTAGAGCGTGAAAAAATATATTGCTATCATGCTGTCTAAAAGAAATTATACCGTAATATAGTTAATACGAAGCAAACAATTTTTAAATATCGGATATAGAGATATTTTGATGTATAAAATATACATTTTTAAAAAATGATTGAGTATTCATTTAATCTCCATCCATTTCCTAGAATATATTCAAGAAATCATTTGGAAAAATAAAAAAAATTTTAACATAAAATTAAAATTCACAGAAGATATTTTTATTGGAATATAGTTTTTTTTTTTTTTTTGTCTGAAAAGATTGTTTAAGTTTAGATGAAATTCTCCTCCATTCATTTTACTGGGGAATTAGCTTAAAATAAACTTTTAGAATAAAAACTAAAGTCAACTATATAAATCTATTTGAATGAATTTCGTATAATTTTTGCATATATAATGTTAACCTTACTTTATTGAATTTATATCAAGCACTCTTACGTACATCAAGTATTAAGCTAATTTAAACCCGTTAAAGCTTTCATTAAAGGAATAAAAAGAATTCTCTTCATATTTCAAGTAGTAAAATGTCTCGTTTATCAATTTTTTCCGATTTACTCTGACTATTTATAGCACACTTCATACTTTTACTGTAAATTACGAGTTCGCTTTAATTATGAGTTTTGCTACTGAATAGAGGTTTGGCGATATAATCTTAATCAGGAAACAACTAGTGTTTTTAATGATTCAACTGGGATTGTCGGACAGCTATAAAAATGAGAGCAGGAATGTGCTATTTTTTTTTTACCAAAAGTTACATCGTTTTTATTCAATATCAGTTTGGTTTCATAACAAAATAAGCATACAATATAAATGAACTTATCTATATACAGTTTTCATATCATGTTAACAATTAGTTTTTGCACAATGCTATACTTTGCAAATTTTGATAATTTACCGTCATTGGGAAAATTATAGAAGTTCCACTTATGGACTGTTACTTAACTGAATAATTCGCATTGAGCATTTGTTATTTTATTCATAAGCAGCATTACACCAATTTTCCCTGTTATACAAGGACAGGAATCTTGTATAACAGAGCGAACAGCAAAACAATTCTAATTAGGTATATATTTAAAATTGTAGGTAAAATGTACAAATCATTAATAAAATCTTTTTCAGATTTATTATTATATCGATTTAATACTAAACGCAAAAACTGTGGATTCAACAGTGTGTGATCTCGATGATTATTTGTCTTGATGATCTTTGATTATTTTGTCTTTCTTGATTACAAGTGCTATCGTAACAAGTTTGAAGGGAATTGTTCCACGTGTTTTACTTCGACATATATCTACATAAAAACATCATCAATGTAATTAAATTATGACAATTGAATAATTTGTATCCGAAAATTTCTTCATTTTTTTTATATGAATTAAAAAATGAACTTTCAATATGACTTTCATACTTAATGAAAATATATAGATTTATAAAATGCAAAGTCAGATATTTTTTTATTTTAAAGTATATCGATATATTTAAGAAACACGTTATCGATTTTCTTAACTTTTAAAATGTTTGAAACTTTATAGATATATATTATATTCTTGCGTATCTATTTAATCTCATGTTACTTTTCCAGCAGTTATTTATAACTGTTCATTCTGTTTATTTTAGCCAGTCACGTGGTTATAAGTTGAGGATATTTATTAGATGGATTCTGTCTCTATAGGATTAATTGATCTCACCTAAAGTAAAAAATCCACACAAATAACTAAATTTGTCTTTATTAAATATTATCTTAATGTAATATGTAATATTATCTTAATGTAAAAAATTAAATATTTTAAAATAATTAATTTTTATAAAAATCTTGATCCCTGTGAATAAAATTATAGTCGACGGCTGTGTAATTTGAACTGTGAATGAGAAACTAGATATACTCCTGATCAGGCACCCTTCATTTTAAAATTTAAGAGTCTATGACATTCATGTATATTTGTGCAGAGACAATGCGATACAGAACAATAAATCTCGTCCGCCATTCTTTGGCTGGATTGGATTCATACTGTTATTTTCCACCAAACAGGATGATGCTTCATCAATTTTGAAGTCTAATTTGTTCTTAAACTATAATTCATAAATTTACATCACAACAAATATATTCAGTAGTTAACAGTAGTCTAGAGTAGAATTGTAAGAAAACACCCAAAAGAAAAATTTTAGTTAGGAAATTTAATGAAGAGCAGAAGTAAAACATTTGCGTACCTTTTCCAGGTAGACTTAAGCCGAATTTACTAAAAGATTTTAAAAATACCAATACAAATATATGCTACATATTTGTATTGATGTTTAATTTAAGGGGGGGGGGTACATTTAGATAGGGTACAAGAAAGAGGAAAATATTTAAAAAAATGTTGCTGAATTTAATTTTAAGAATCTATAGTATTCTTAATCATTCTATTTAAGAATCAAAACCTTCTGTAATTGCTTCTGTTGTATTTATATTTCTTAAAATTTAAATGCTTTAGGAAATATTATTTGAATTTCTCATTGGATTGTTATGAAATTTCATAATAATAATTCATTTTATCGTTTTAAAATGTGTCGTGATCTAAGATTTGATGTGTTTAACAAATGTTTTGTACTTATATTTTAGAATGTTCTTGCAAAGGAATATAATAAGAATTTCATGAATGGAGAACAAAATTAAAGAAATTTGACTTAATGATGTCTTGTAATCCTCTGTCACAGAAAAAATTCTCTGCTGAAATACTAAATACTTGTTGTTGTTACTTATCTCAGGTTGTCTAGCTAGGCTAGACAACCCCCATAAAACCAAAAATGTCTAAAAAATAAGATGGGACCCGAAGGATATCGTCTTTTTACAAATTTAAGCATGTCAAGATATGTCCAGGGGAGGCCATATTGTCGGAACACCAAGGGCAGCCTGGAAATGTCCTCTGCCCCTGATGAAAGGTGATTCCTCTCGAGTGCCCACTCAGATAGCGGGAAAAAGCAGTTTGAAACCATCTTGGTCTAAGTTTGAAGGTCACACCCGGCCTTTGGCGAAATACCATGGATGGTTGGGAGGAATTTTCATAAGCTTTTTGAATTCAGTTTTTGCCAGGGAAGAAATCTCACTAGATGATAGCTCTCCACCTGGGTTTACTCCCTCCTCTGACGCCGATCTGGCCAAGAAATCCGCTCTTTCATTCTCCTCTACTCCCACGTGTGAAGGGATCCATTGAAAATGCACTGATTGTTCGGGAGATAGTCTCTCAAGAAGATTTAGTATGTCCAGGCTAAATACTTAAATACTTGAAATGTGACCGAAAACAACGAATCCTTCTATAATGTGTTTGAATATCTTCTGATATTTACTATTAATTAAAGAGAAGCATTGGATATTATGATTTATTATTTAGATATTATTATGAAATAAAATTTTATTTTTTAAGTCTATGAACAACTTATATATATATATATATATATATATATATATATATATATATATATATATATATATATATATATATATATATATATATATATATATATATATATATATATATATATATATATATATATGAAAAATATTTGATAAATTGGGTAATCTGTTACATAATAAAATTAAAAATCATAAAAGATGTAATTTATAATTGTATAGAATTTTTATTTTATTTTTAAATGAGTGTTTGAAACTGTAATAAATTGAATATACTTTAATGAAAAGATAATTTTCTATATATTCCACAGTAGTAAATACTCATATCAATAACATTCAATAAGTGAATATTTTAAATTTATTGTTCATGATCAATATTTGATGTATTGAATTAGACTCCTTGAAACGAAAGAAGAGTGTATGTTTTACCAAATGTTATTTGATTTGAAAGAGATAAAATATTTTCCCAACTTTTAGGAAAAATAGTACAATTTTTCATTATTTTGCTTGAATAATTTAACTTTTAATCTACTTTATATACAAGTGTTTACACATGTTTTACAATGATTCCATTAAATTTAATTGTATTTATATTACTTCATCGATAATGAAATTAAGTAATTATGTATTTAATATATTTTATTCATAATAATAACACAGTTTTGTATACACATATCCAATTTATTAGAGTGACAGATTTTAAATTAATTATAATATTTAGAAATGGTTTCTTTAAATTTTTAGTACGGGCTCTTCGCAATGGTGTGCAAAATATATTCTGAATCTAATATGTGAAAGTGAGTTTTTATCCTTCTTTAAATATGCACCTTATAAGTTACATTTAGTTTTATGCAATTAATATAACTGAATTCACTTCATTCAAAATTTAAATTATAAATTAATTTTTCTTTTCTGGTTTTTGATAATTTGTCAGTACTTTGCTACTTTTTCTAGGTAAAACACACATTTTAGACAGTACTATAGATTCTACTTTAATACAAGGAGTAAAAATTCCCACCTTCATAATATCTGTTAACAATTGATAGAAAATGAAGTTAAAATTTAGAGTTAATGTCTAAATTTTAACATTAATATTACTTTTATTTCCTTTTTTAGTTTTAAAACTTTAATTCTTTTGAAAATAACAATATTTTATTCCATTTTTGAAATCCGAATACTATTTTCTCAGATAATCCTTATTATATAAGGAATTATTTTATTAGTTATCTTTTTATTAAATGGAATCAAAATAAAACAGTAAAAAAAACACTAATTTGCTTAATGATTTACAAAGAGTAACTCGTCAAACTAGCTTCAGATGATAATTTAAAATATGTGTATATAAAATTTTAATTTTTAAAGTTCACAAATTATGTACATTTAGAGCCTTGTTAAAATATGAGCGAAAATTGAATTATTATCCGTTAAAATATAAGCATTGAGAAGAATTCCAAGCAATCAAATAAAAACTCGAATTCAGTAAAATCAAATAAAACATGAACTTAGATATTCTATGCAAAGTAGACGAATTTTTTTCGTTTGATTGAAACAACTTAAACATTGCGTATTTTAACTGACAATATTCCTCCAATGAAGGAAAGTCTGCCCTTCATAGTGCCATTGTAGTGTGCGAAAAAAAAATGCATATAAAATGGCAATATACTTGAATCACGAGTTTTTGTAAAAGATAAATTGCAATGGTGGTTCATAGAATATGTGCTTAATACAATACCATAAATCACATCAGGTTTTTCGGTATTTTTCCTTTTACAATTGCTTAATTAGATGACTTAAATATTAATAGGATTATCACATGTGTTTAATTGAAAAGATTTTATTTTTAATATATAAGAACGTCTGAATTCACAGTTTTACAAATAATACCAAACAATATATGTTAATCCTTAAGCTGTTGTATAGCAATGGTAAATTAGCAACTTTTGTTTAAGGGCCCATGGAACCAATAAATACTTTTAAATGAAATACACTACTTTGTCAAGGGTGCAAAACTAATAATTAAGCACATTAAAGAATAGTAATATATTTTCTGCATTTAATCTATGTAATATGAATATATTTTTATCAATGTTTATTTAATTCCTAATCGCATATTTGATAGAGAAATTTTCACATATCTGGAAATATTTCTAAGACAACCGAGACATTTTTCTACTAGAAATTACTTTTTACAATTTTAATAAACATTGTTCAATTGAGCAATAAAATAGTTTAATATCATTATAATGCTCGGTTAAGCAAAACAATAGTCAATTTACCGACTGGCCAGCTTTTGGTACTATCAGTTTAGGTATAATTTGTTCGATAATACGAAAATATTTTTAAGAAAATGAACATGGAAGAGAAAAATATTTAATACAATCAATATTGGGTGAATAAATTGAAACTGAACTTGTTGAGATATTTTTTGTATATTACAGTAAAGAAGATAGCCCTCTTATAAGGTAATTCTTCTGGCGAAAATTAAACGATACATTTTCGCCAGAAAAATTACCTTATAAATTACCTTATCAATTGGCCTCGGACGCGAAATTCATATAAAACAAGATAAAGCTCTCAAAATTATTTCACAAATCATTTCATAGTAGTAGGTTTTTCGGTGTTTTATTTTTTACACATTTAATTAGAAGTTTTAAGTATAAATAAAGCTTTTCTTCTGTTTAATTAAAACATTTGATTTTTAACTATGAAATAACTTTAAAAAATGTTAGTTTAACAAGTAATGTACATCAGTGGATCTCAATTCATAGGTCTTGAAACTCTAGAGGTTGATAAGCAACTAAGAAAAGATTAATAAAAACCAAAATTTTTTAACCAAATATTTAATTATACTTCTATTTGAAAGCAAAAAAATTTGTGTTCACAAATTAAAAGAACGTTTTAATAAAAAACAAAACTTTCAGCAAGTTAATAAACTACGCATATACCCGTTAAATGTATAATATCATAATAGTTAAGCATTTTCTGTGGATTACAGTGACATGTGTTACGAAAAGAATGGTAAATATTTACCGTTTCTTGGATTTAAGTTAGTTATTTGACTTTCGGATGAAAATATTTCTTCTAAATTCCTACTTTAATTTCAGGAACTATTTTTTATTAGCATGAAAAGACATTACTGTTTATTTTTATTTATGTTCTCCAACGCATTTAATTCTTGACCAAGAGCTATAACTGTCGTCTGGTTTCCTTTTGCAAGACAAAAGATACTTTAAGAAATTAAATCAGTGTTGTAATCTCACTTAAGGAAGATAAGTTTGTTTTTGACATCGGAAAACCTGTCTCGACGTAGCACGCCATTGGGATTATTTGCTATGTGTCAAAAGTGAACCATAATTATTGGCGTCTTAATTATTTAACATTGGAGTTTAAATTATTTTTTACATTCATTAAAACTTTTGAATAAAAATGTTATTTTCGAATACAGAATATCAACTTTATTCTGTTAAATAGGATAGTTATCTCGTTGCCTTGAAATTTAACCATATTAAAGTATTTCATATGGAGACTAATATTTTCTTTTCTACTTTTATAGCATTTTAAAGTTCATGCTGTTTCAGATAACCATAAAATTTTTATAAGAAGAACATCACGAACCTATAAATACTAAAATTTAACTCATAGACGCAGTATTATATTTCAGTTTTATTGTTTAAAATGCTAAATTTTTCGATTTGTATATTTATTTTTATTAAAACCAAATTATAAGAATTCTCAAAGTATGTTTATATTGTAAACTTGAGGTAAAACTTATAATTTCGTTGTTTATAAAATGATTCCCATTAGAAATCCTATAACTTTAAGCAAAAGAAAAACTAAAAATAATGAATTTATTAAAAATAAATTTATGCCATTAATGCTTAATGTATGACTTAACGAAATGTGATTACCAAAGATGCAAATGCATATGATACATAAATAAAATCAATGCCAACTTTAATTGCTATTAATTATTTCATTATTTATAATTAATAATTTATTAAATACTTCATTATTCATAATCAAATAATTAATTTTATGATAAACTTGGCAAATATATTTCTAATAATGTAAATAAATATAAAGTTAACCGTAATGTATGCAATAAATCACTAAAAAAAATTGATATACCGAATACAATTATATACCGATAGATGATAAAATGACCTTATTTTTTCTGGTGATTTCAACAACTATTAATATATTTTGATTTTACTACTGTAATTGGAATTTTTTCGACATTTTAAATACTTTAAGTAATGTATTCATAACTTGTTTTTTCAAGTATATATTATTATTTCTTAAGGAAAAATATATAACTAGTTTTGACACGTCTCTTTGCAGCCATCTTTTTGCATGCAAGATCTAATTCTACCTTAATCTACGATTTGAAATGTATTCCAAACGATAATAAACATCCACGACCGTGAAAAGATTTGAATTAATGATCTATTAATTGAACTAATGATTACAGAGCAATGGCTATTGAGTTCCCAACAATCATAGTCACTCTATTCCGAATAAAAATTACAACATGATATTAAACTACATTCTCTAAAAAACCTCAGGCTCATTTTTTAAAAATTAAACGTTTATATCGTTTCCCTTCTATTTTATGACACGTTAAAGGGCTATTAAGTGCCTCTTTTATAACCTTACACAAAAAAAGTTGATATTTTTTCAATTATATATACATATATATATATATATTAGAATTTTTCATTATTTTTTATTTTTACATATCTATTGTTACATTGTAAATAGAATTTCCATTGATGAGAACAAAAAAAGTATAAATTTTTATTATGTGGTTTTGGACTTTAAATTATAATTTATGTTACTAAGAAACTTGTTTTGAAAAATAAATCTTTCTTATAATTTCTCATTGTTTAAATGTATAAATACCTTTATTAGATGTATATAAATCATTTTCCGTTAAAATATTTTTTGACCTTTAATAAATTGAAGGTGAAATTAAGCAAAAAGCGAAAAAGTAAAGAAAATCAATTTAATAATTAGTTTCTTTTTATAATAGATTTCCTTTTAAAATCCTTGTAACATCATTAAAATTGCATAAGCCTCCTTTTAATTCTCTTTAAAGTTGTATCTTACGTAATATTCAGTTATAAATTATTATTTTTTTAACTCAACAATATGAAGAATTTATAACAATACAATAATCGAGTGAATTTAACAGAAGTTTAAATAAAAGTTAAATTTGAAGTTCATTTTCTTGCTAGATGATAAAATGACCTTATAGGAACTGGAGATTTTAAAATATTAAACGAAATGTATTTCGTAAAAGATGTGAACAATCTATTGGACACATAAGAATATGTAATGAATGAGGGTTGTGGAGAAAGGTGTTTTTCTCCTGCACAGAAGGTAAAACAGTAAAGCTTATATACCACATTTAATCAAAGATCATTGTGCTGAAAGGGTTTATGCACATTAAATTTTCGAAAGGTATATTTTCCTTCTGCTATTATGGTGGGGAAGTTTCAAGAAGAAGCTAGCTCAGTGGTAATTTCGTCATTTGTTGTTCAGGTTACAGTTGTTTTTATATATATATATATGTATGTATATATATATATACACACACACACACATATATATATATATATATATATATATATATATATATATATATATATATATATATATATATATATATATATATATATATATATATATATATATATATATATATATATATATAAAACTCAGAACGTATGCATATGTATAAACTCACTATTATGTTTGTATGGAGAAATGGTGATTTCTGTACGGGAAATGGAGGAAAAAAAAAATTGATTTTACTCATTTTCACCAATTTCTTTATATATACCGTCATCCCACTACTTACATATATATCCACACAATTAATTATCTAAATCTTTTTTTAAATTGTTGTGCATAATTTTCATTTTGTTCATTTTCATAATATATACCGTCATCGCACTATTCACATATTTATCCATTACTTATCTAAATATATTACCAATAATTATCTAAATATATTTTTGAATTGCAGTGATTAGTTTTCATTTTGCTTTTACAAGTATAATTATTTTTTAAAATTAAATTATTATCCACAAATGTTTATTTTTTCAACAAATCATATTTTTATTGAGAAAACAGAATTCATTTTATCAGCTAATTTAATTAATTTTCACGTAAACAGAGAAAGTTATTTAAGTAAGTTATTTTACTGTGAGGAGTCTCATTTAAATAAGTTCAAAAGAACAATACATATATTTATGTAAAATTTTAAAATTATTGTTTCTAAATAAATCTTTACCATATGTTTGATGGTGTTTGTTGTGGTTTTCTTTGCTGATTATAAATCGAAGTTATCACAATTATAAAAATTTTGTGATAACTTCGCGTTCTTTTTAAACTTGTGAAAGTTTAAAAAGAATACGCATATATTCTTTTTAAACTTTCTTTCTGTTAAAAGTCAATTACTTAAAATAAATGTGAATTTCTGATACAATACTCATTAGCCTTTTTTAAAGCCATGGTAATAATTTCTTCCAAAATGCTGCATAGCCTCAATTTTGTTTTCTCTGCCCTTTCAAATAGTTTAAACCATCATTGCATGGTTTGCTACAGCTGCCTGGACCACCGGAATTGATTGCATAATGTTTGTTGTTCCTAGAAAAATGAACGAAAGATCACGCGATTTGATCCGAACGAAATTTGTAATCGGTTCCTATACCCCTAAATATACGGTGCCATAGAATCAAATGGAAATACTTTTTTTATTCTCAAAAAGGAGGATAACGAATGCTTTTTCTATTTTGTTTTTAACTCTATAACCAGACGTACAGATAACTTGGTGTGTCACCTGTAAAGGCGAACAACCAATGAGAGAAAACTTCGCTCCTCTCCCCCTTCCCCATTCAAACACCATCAGGTGGTTGCTCTTCACGGACCGTTGAGTGAGTTGACCGCTTCCTCTGCAGATCAGTCCTCACAGCTGAAAAGTTAGGACAACGAAACAGATTTGTTAGCTTTCACGTTTTGATTTCGGTTCGCTATCGCGGCATTCGAATAAGAGCGCCGTTCCTCATTGACAAGTTGAGTGAAAGTGCGTGCTCAACCAACGTCAGCTCTCATACGTCTACTTGCTTATCAGCATATATTTTTTTTATTTGAATTCCTGATATGCGTGGAATGACTTCACTTTATCTGAAAAGTGAGTCGCAGAATTCGTCTCAGTGTCGTGAGTGATCGCATTTCGGGATTGGAAGCAAACCTTTTTATGAAATAACATTTTGCTAAAATTGTTTCTGTGTTGAGCAAACGGCATTAACAAAGCAAGTTTGAAATATCAACAACTTAAAGAAGCTTTTGATTTTGAGTGGAAAGAATAAATTTTAAGAGAGGTGCTGCTTGCAAAAAAGTTTATTTCGTTATAAAGTAGTCAAATTCATATCGAGGCTGCGTAAGATGTGAACATAATTACCAAGTCTTCATTTTAATTCATTCAAGTTACTTAACTTCTGATCCATCCTTTGATTTGTCTAGTCTCCTTATCCATTACTCATTATGCCTTTGTTTAGCGTAAAGAAAAAGAAAGAAGAGTTCCGAAACAACCATCACACAAATGGTTCAGGATCCTCATCTCCCAATTCTCCAAGTACTCCGGAACGATCCACTACACCAAATAACTATCACCAAAATGGACAAAATTGTGGGGTCAGTCCAGAACAAGTACGAGAACTTCCTGTTCACAAGCCAAAATTGGTATTTCACTGTCAACAAGCTCAAGGCAGCCCCACTGGAATAATATCTGGATTCACAAATATTAAGGAGCTATATCAGAAAATATCTGAGTGTTATGATTTTCCTATGTCTGATGTAAGTACTAATTTAAATACCTAAAAGTATATAAAATCTAATTTATAAATAAATAATTTTATGAAAAAAATGCATGTGAAATAATAAAGCAAATATTTTGTCCTCTAAAGGTAGATTTGATGTTATAAAATTAATATTGTTAATATAAATTTAATATTATTAAAGTTAATATATACAAAAAAGTATTGATATTAAAAAAATAGTAGGCTTATTTGTAGAAAATATAAAATATATGTATGAATTTTCCCTAATTTTTCCATTTGCCTTTTCTAGTTGATTAAACAGGTTATATGCTCCATATTTCAATTAAGATTAAATAACATGGGATAATATTAAAATTGTAATATATGTCTGATTAAAAAGAACTTATTTTCTGTGTCAGAACTAGTTGCTTATAATATAAGATTGCAGGGCAATTTCTCTGAGATATATTTTTACCTGAAAATAGTTTTTCTATAAATTTGTTGTGGGATGGATGTATTAAAATGTATGCAACAGGTTGCACGTCTTTATTAAAAATCCATCCATAATTTTGTGAAAAATGTTTATTTCTTGTCGAAAATTGTTTTGTAATATATATATATATATATATATATATATATATATATATATTATATGTATGTATATATATATATATATATATTATGTTAGTTAAATTATTTCATTAATAAGGAATATGCAGTTTTACAAACTGATAGTTTCAGCAAACTGTAACAGGAAAATTATCAAATGAGACTTAAAGTGTTTCTGGATTTATTCTTCATTAAACTCAAGTGTTAATCATATGCTAAGGAAAATAACTTGTCTTTTCTAGAAAACTGTTTTTTTTAATTAATTGTTTTAGCTATTTGTTGCTTCAAAGAGGTTTTCTGTCTTCAGACTTTAATATCTTTCTCTTTTAACTTTGCTTTAACTCCAATGTAATTCTTCTGAACGTTAACTTTCGATAGTCCTACATTCAACAGAAATGTATTCGATTATCATGACGAGAAACATGGAATTTATGAAAGATATATAAAAAAATGTATGCCTATAGATACAAATAGAAGGAAACTGGAGTTGGGTCATTCCTTATGTCATCTATTTTCTTGCATGACCAGGTGGAGACCCTGAGAAACAAGTAAGTTTAGTCACCAAACCTTATTTTAATCCTTGAGAATATTAACGCCTCAAATGGGGAAATTGCCAAACTCAAACTCTCTTTTACTTTAAATAATAAATAATTGAAAAATGATCAAACCGTTCTGAGATTTTGAATTTTATAACGTGCAGCCTAATAGGCTAGAAATGCAATTAAAAATTTACGTAAAAATTTCGTTTGTTCGAATATCTTTGATACAATGAATTTTGATAAATGCATGTAATTATTATTTCAAATAACTTTTCCTGTATTATACTAAGTTATATAATACTAAGTTAATACTAATGATTTTTCAGTAACATGGTTACAACATCAATACTATGATAAAGTAAATGTTCACTGTGAGAGCTATTGTTATTATAGTTGATTCTTTTTTTATGAAACAATTATAAACAAGACAACACTTAAAAAATATAATTTTAAGTTAAGAAAAATACATGTGTACACTGAAAATCTGTTGATTTGAATTAATCAGAACTTATATATAAATCAAAATTTATTTGTGAATATTATAAGGGAAAAAAAGACATACATAAAAATTTTATCGAAATTAATAATAATCAAATAAATCAAAATTCATTCACAAATCAAAATAAATCAAAATTTATTTGTGAATATTATAAGGGAAAAAAAGACATACATAAAAAATTTTATCGAAAGAAAGCAAACATAATAAGGTGTCGAGCTAATTCCCAAGTATATAAATTAAGCAAGCATATAAATTAAGAGCATAAAATTATTTTTACACCGTAATTCATAAGTTCTAAAAATTATTTTCATATTTTTTGCTCTGTGTTTGGGTTTCCTTTTAGCTTGCTTCGTTGCTAAGTTCATTTATGTTTTTAAATTTCAATTTAAAATAATTGAAATTTCTGATAAGTAGATTTAAATATTAAAAAGAGGCCTAGTGTTAAAAATCTTAGAATATTCCCAGAAATTAAGTTGTTTGATCAGTGATGAATACGAATATATTTTTAAACTCTGTAAATATTACATTCAACAGTAATAATGTGTATCTGAAATATAGTAATTTTTATCTAAATCAAATTCTTAAATATCGTAATATATTGAGGCAAAAATATCCTCAATTTAACAATAATAACAATTAGCTGGGGCTGAAGTTTTTCCAAATTTTTATTATCATACTGTAAGGAAATTGATAGTAACAAAAGATACATCAAATAGCTTATAAAATTTTTATTAATAAAGTGATGAAATAGTCGAGTATTTTTTCGCATTTATTTACATCATAATTATTAAGTAAATACTATTAAATTTGAAATAAATCTTTTTAATTACTAAAAAGCTTTATTGTGTTAAGGTTTGTTTGTCTCACTTATCCTCATTTTTTGTCCATGAGGATTAATTAGTTTAAAGTGGATACCAAATCACTACAAACATCCGCACTTGAGGTGGGAATCGAAGCAAAGATCTTTGGTTTTTAAATTCAGTAGAAAAGTATGTACACTCATGGATGTTTAAAATGTATAATCTGGTAAGAAGAAATTTTGGTAGAATGTTAGACATGAAAGTTAATTTATTACTATTCTTTTTCATAAAGAAAATTTTTCTCTGAATTGTAGGAGTTCTTAAGCCTTAACACTCTAAGTTTTACTGATTGTAAATAATTCTAGAATTTCTCTAACAAAACGAAATAACAAAAAATAATGTTCCCATTTACATGTTTGTTCATTAGTTCCGGTTCAGTAATTAAAATCTTTTTAATAATATGAAGAAGAATATGCATCAGTGATTATAACCACTCCCTAAAGTAACTTTAATTTTATTCAAACACAGAAAGCAATTGTGAACATATTGCCAACTTTTCTGATATAATGTTAAATTAATAATTTCAATAGTAATAAAATCTTAGAAAGTATTAAAAATAGAGATAACTTTTTATGATACAATTATTCTGTTTTATTTTTAACTTCAGATGCACAAAATTAATTTTAATTTGTTTCTTTCACGGTCCTTTTTGTAGATGAAACTTTTTCCTCATTTCTTGTAAGAATAACATTAACAATTAACTTTGAAAATATAAATTCGTTGAAAATGAAAAGATAAAAATTTTAATTTATTGTTGCAAAATAAAGGGTCAATGCAACATCTTTGTGACAGCACTAAATTCTCAGAATTTTAATTACTCAGTGATTTATTACCTAAACTTTTGCTGAAATAAAAATTTTTTATGCAAACTTGTAATATTCTACTTTTATATTGATTTCATACAAGACGGAATTTTCACAGAATGATATGAATTGTATTTTTAAATTCCATATACACGCATCGATTTTTTAAAAACCTTGCTTCATAGCACATCCAAAATTTCAGAACCATACTTGTTGCTATTGCTTGAAGCTAAAATATTTTACCTGTTATCTTATGACCTTAAATAATTAAAATCGCAAAACAACAAACAGAAATACTGAAACCGCCCTTTTTTTCGACTGACCTACACTCTCGCTTGTGGTCAAAACAATGGAATATTACTCGTGAATACTTCCATTGAACTGATTCCGTTTGATTACATTCCATTTGTTTGATAATTCATCGTAAAAAACAATGTGATAAAGATAAATGAATGTTTTAATGTTTATTCATTGTGGTCCTTTTTCTGATCCTACGCTTGTCAGAGATATGGGTTTGGCGCTTTGAAATGAGTTTAAGCCCAACACCTAGGTGTAAACATCTACAACTCGCATAGTTGACCTCATTGGGCGTCCGGTTCACTCAGTTACTGGAAAGTGCCTCTACTCTTCACACGCAAAACATGAACACCTATATATCAGGAAAAGGCGAAAGAGCCATTTTTTCACATGCATAGTTTCGAAAGCACGTGACACCCATTCAAACGAATATCTAAGCGGACACTTATTGCGGAAATTTAGCTAATGCCATTTTGCGTTCATATAATATAATTCGTTATTGGAAAATATGAGTAGCGTTAAACTACGACAGTTTATGACACAGAAAAATAAAATACTCTTACAAAAATTAACGTAACTAATTAAAATACGTTGAAAGTTTCTGTGAGAGAATAATTTCAGTTCTAATGAATAATCAAGGTAAATAATTTTCCAAACTGTGTGAGGGCGGGAAAAATCCTGAAGATAAATTGTATTAATTGGCTTAAGATCGATTATATATGTCGGTAATTTTGTTTCATTAAATATAGATTCATTTTTAACTGTTGCTGTGACTTTTTCTAAATTCTGAGGAGATTAGTCGTAAATTTAGATTTTTATTAACATTATTTAATTAAATTAAAATAAATCATTTAACATTTCGGGTAATCAATAATAACTTACACTTATATTGTCACATTTCACTGTCATTACTTTTAATTATTTTGCTCATAATATTTTCCCGCTTGATCAGCGTTTTCTGGTATTCTAACCTACATTATGTTTCTATCAGACATAATAAGCGGAATGAATACAAAACAAACTAAATGAAATATCTTTGTAATAAGATATAAAAGGAAGTCTGTATAGATAAACAGACTATTCATGATGAAGACAATTGAAATATAAATATTGGGTTAAATTCTTGTTCAGAACGGTTCCTATAAGTACTATCCTTTAATTTTATTATAATAGTCTATTCCCCTCTTTACATGCGTTCCTTGTTTACACATTTTTTGATGACTGCATTGCTAATCTTGAGTTAATAAATTGATTAAACTATCATTTTATGATATATTTGCAGTGAATATATATTCAATATCAAATTTTAATATATGCACAAATAGGGAAGCACCTTTCGGAGATATAATTTTCTATTTTTAAAACCATTTTAAATAAGATAAGGTCTGCACAATTTTACATCTTTATTTTTAAATTTACATATCTTAATATCTCTTGTGCTTATATCTCATTATTCTTACAATATTTGAGAATTAGATAAGATTTCTCTTATACTATCGTATTTTATTATAAATTCTTGTGCATAACACGTATCAGCTAATAAGTTTTAATAATTTTTTTTCTTTTAAAGTATAATAAGCACTTTTACTCTCATGGAAAAACGTTAATAACTGTTACGCACGAGTGATGGTCACAAAATAAATGGTGAGTTAGTAACAAGAAAAACATGTTTTCCTTTTGTAAAACTGAAATCCTCCTTCAAAATGTGACATTTTGTATATATATTATTCAAAGACATTTCGAACTTGCTATGACGTCGTAATTCACATTTAAGTCTGGAAGCAATTAATCTACATCAATTAATGTCAGCTGTATGCATCTATTGTATACGTATTTATCATTTATCGCTTATTTTTATAAAGTTAAACTTAGTTTAAAAAAATTATTTCCATTTCCTCCAGGAATTTTTTATTTTTAAGGCTGTTTTCAACATGTACGCTCTTGTTCATGCGAAACTTTCAGTTTCTTGTTAATTCTTGTAAAAAAAGTATTCACACAAACAGGTTGGAAATTATGTTAAAAAATGCTGCTTAAACTATGCATTAAATTGAATTTTGTGCTTCTGAAAATAAAGGCCAGTTATCTATATACTATATTCAATAATGTAATAAAATGGAATTAAATTTAATGTATTACATAATTATGTAACACATGTGAAATAATAATTAAGTTCTTAAATTACTTTTATTTAAAAAAAAGAATATTTCAAATAGTCTTTTTAAATATGTTAATAGTAGTAATTGTTAGATTTTTACATAAAGTTTAGAAGGTCATAAATCATTTACTTAATATGATTAAAAAAAGTAAAAATACTAATGTATGAATATTTCGTTTATGCTGTCTAATTATAAGTAAAAAAAACATCTGCCTGATAATAACTTGTCAAGCTAGCCAGGTGCAGGAAAACGCTTATAGTGCTCACAGGGAGACACATAATGTATAAACATACATTAAGCATGAAATTTTTATACATGTTTTGGTTTAATAATTTTAAAAATATTATTTAAAGTTTGATGACTATTACACACACAATCTGCTTAACACAATTCTAAATATACAACCTTTATTATTAACAATTATAATTAAAATAGAATCTGTTTGTTAAATATAATAAGAAAAAAAAAGCTAAAAATAGAATGATTTTTCAAAAATAAAGTTACTGAATCCGTAAACTCAATTGATTGAAACAAATTCTGTAAACATTAATACGCTTTGTATAAAAAGCGATAATTTAAAAATAAATTATCTTTCATCATCATTGCACGTGTTGATTCCAAGTTAAATGTCGAAATAAAAAAGGATGGTTGAAAGAAAACCTCGGACAATAGCAATGGAAATAATTCTCAGGATTGAAATATGTGAGTGAATATGTAACACAAGTTTTTTTTTGGAAAGATTACGATGACAAAGTTAGTAATTCCAATCACAATCGATACCTTGTGCTAGGCAATTTATTCTGTGTAACAAAAACTGCCTCTATTTCCCTTAGAAAGATGAGGAAGACGTTCTACTTCGTGAGACAATATTGAGAAGAAGAACCGGATTCTTTTTCTTCCTTATTTCGCAATGTGACTGGTAAGGGTTGATCGGCTAATGCCCTTATTTCTTGTCTCTATTTATCTTTTTCATTTCACTCTCTTTAAATTCTAAAAGTCATTCATGTAAAACTGATTGATTTCTTACGTACTCTAGACACGTAAAATTATATTCATTCCTCTGTTGATTCTTCTCCTTTAACACTGACTACCAACAAAAAGTTAGAAAGAAAATGGATTCATTTTCGCGTTTGCAGTGATAACAATCTTTCACTTGGGATTTTTCAGTTCTTTTTTCTGCGGTATAGCCAGATTTAAACAATAGTTGTTGAAGTTTCAAAACCGAAGATGCTATTTTATTATTTATTGTAAATTATGTT
The DNA here is from genome assembly GCA_030067965.1 of Latrodectus elegans. Taxonomy (NCBI): domain Eukaryota; kingdom Metazoa; phylum Arthropoda; class Arachnida; order Araneae; family Theridiidae; genus Latrodectus; species Latrodectus elegans. The sequence goes on from CM057809.1 coordinate 60,383,476, forward strand.
CGTTCATTTTTAATGAGAAATATACTATCAACATTAAATAAAAGAGAAATATTATTCACTATTATTTTAAATATTTACGTGTTTCTATCAATTCCAATATGATTCTTTCTCCATGACATTTCACTTTTCAAAAAGTATTATTTCAAATGCCTTCAAAATTTCTAGAAAAATGCACTGTTATAACAGGAAATGGGTATACTTTTTATGAGAAATGGAAACGACTCTTTTATAGTTTAATTACATTAGATAATTTATTTCTTGAGAATAGCCAATTTTTCTTGGCTTTTTTATTTCATCCGTAATATAAATTCAATTTCCTGCTTTTATTCTGAAATGACAGATTATAATAGAATAAAAATTTAACTCTATTTTTTTTTTTTTTTTTTACGAAAGGAGACGCACTTTTAATCCAGCAAATAAATTTGTGTCCTTTAGTATTTCACAACTTGTGTATACTTAAAGCTTTCCTATCGTTTTACTTTAGAGTTTTCAACACATGACTTTAAGAATTAAATTTAGCTCTCATTTTTATATTGTTAATCCAACTGCAAATAAAGGTAGCAAATTTTTAACATTCCCTCTAATCAAATAGCTAGAGTCAATTTAAATAAAAATAAAGTAGTTTATCACTCACTTGAGAAAATTGAATAAATTCAATACATTCCTTTTTTTTTACCCTTTTCCTTTTTCATCAAGTACTTGTCTTGATAATGATTGAAAAAGATTGGGACGCAAAAAATTCTGGAAACTTAATGCTGGAAATTTTAAAATATTGATGTATTTTTATTTTACCTTTGAGTATTTTTCGATAAAAGTAAATGGAGAAATATTTTTAGCCAATAAATAATAACAAGACAGTCCGAGAACTCCGTAACCGATACATCAACGTTTTTGGAATGATTATTCTTTGAAGATTTCTATTAAAAAGTTATTGTGGCAACATTCGGTAAGACTTGCGTATCATTACAATGGATAAAAAAATACCACATGGATAAGATAGAAAAGAAGCTTATTTATTTACTTAATATTTTGTGTGAAAAGATAGATGTTATAAAAAATAAATTACGATGATTAAACGAAAATTTATTTTCTAAGTAACAAGGACTTATAAATATACTAAATCTCCTAACAAAAAGTTATGGAAATAACGAAACATGACTAAATGTCTTTCAAGCAACGAAAGTGGTATTATATAATAAAAACATAAAATTAAACTATCATGAAAAAATAACAATTGTTCTGTGAGTAAATCATATTACATCATATTAAAATTTTAATTGAAGGCTCGTCCTATAACTGAAAGGATTAAAAACATAACGATTTAGTTAAATAATTCTTAAATAGTATATCTGAGTATCACATTAATTTTATATACATATAGTTTTGTGAAATCTAATGAGAAAAGTTTTCAGTGATATACAATAACATAATAAGAAAATATATTATTTTAGATTTATTTAAATAATTTTAGTATATTTTAGGTAGATAAAAAATAGTATTTTATCAATTTACCTCATAAACATAATTTTATAGGTTTTTATTTTAATCATTACATGCATATATAACTAAACTTTTATCACCACTTAATTTCAATTAATTATAGTGTTTAACTTATTATGTCTCAAATTATTTTAAATAATACATCATGTTGCAATATTTTAACTTTGTAAATAAATATATGTATATAAGCCCACACAATAACACAATTTAATACATATGATGTTATTTGTATTAAACTATTTACATAAAATACATTCCTCTTTGTTATTATCATTTAAAATTATAAATTTTAATATGTTTATGGAAATAAAATCACATTATTATAAGTTTACAAAATTAAAGAAAATAAACTTTATGTGCTTGAGCACAGTAAAAATTTTTATAATCAGTCTGGTCTGCGAGAATTATCAGCAAAGTATGTGCTCATACATTTTTAAACCTGCTCTTTTATCTATTTCACGTTCGAAACGCGAAAGAATATTTCAAAATAATCTTAACGTGTATTTTTTAAGATTATTTTGGCAAAAAAATAATTTGCTGTTGCTTTTGAAAATGGATATTTATATATTTAATTAAATTGTGAATCGATAAATGTTTTTAAAATTTATAATTCTAAAATATAACACACAGTTTTTAGCGTACCAAAAATCTTAATTTTATTTCGAAGCATTGCACTTTAGAATGTAGCACACACTGCTATTAAAATTACCTTTTAACTCTAGTGCCCCACCCTATTATCTAACGGTTCACCTTCGAATGGTTTGCGCTCAAATCCCCGAGGGTATAAATTACTGAAAGTTTTTTTTTTTTTTTTTTTTGTTTTTTTTTTGTTTTGTGTGGAATTTTGATACAAATAATCGCAAGTAACTCATATTGCACCTGCTGAACTAGTGCTTTTGATAAAATTATTTTTGTGTTATTACTGTTTGTTATATTTCTACAGAGGGATCACTTTATTGTACGTATTTATCTTAAATATGAAAGAATATAGACTTTGTAAACTCTATTTTATCCTTTACTATATCGATATTTATTTTTGTACAAACTTACGTAATGTTTCGGATTTGTTACCATTTTTGGAAGACTGTACCGAAATAAACATGCACCAGAACGATTTTACGCAGAATGCTTTTCAATACAAAATATGCTTACTGATTGTAGAGATTGAAATGTATGCAATGCGTTCATTGCGTGACATGTAGGCGGTGCTCTATGCAGCGTTACTCACGTTCCGAGTAGTTAATGTTTGAGAACACGAATATACTGCCATTTTATGAATTCGAAGTATATAGTTATATGTTTTTATATGCTTACGCATACCTTTTCTTATGGGGAAATTCCTACTTCTATGCTAGTGATGTTTACGTTACGATAAACAGGTACATTTTAACATGATCCAACATTTCGCTTTTGTATAGGTAACAAAATAGATAAAAGTACACAATAAAGTAAATTTGACACGAAATACTGCGAGAGTCATAATCATTCGCTTAAGTAATCACGTTTTAATACTTAAGCTTTCAAAAAAGGAAACAGGGTAGTTTATTTATAAATCAAACTGCTTTTTAGGTTATTTTAAGAAATTTGAAATAGTGATTCAAACTGATAATAAAATTTTAAATTATTTTACAAATGTTAAGCTATAATCAGTGTTATGAGTTGATTACAAATAATTAGTTTAGACTAATTATTGTTCAGAGCCGAGATTTAATACCAGAGAATTTTAAGTTAAACAAAGACTACATGATTGGTATATAAACAGAATAATTTACCTATATTTTTCTAAAGTATGAGATTCATTTTAAAAAAATTTGACAATCCTATTAATTTTTAAATAATAAATTCAATAAAAATATTTGAATTTATAAAAATTTAAAAATTATAATAATGATAATTAGAATTACAATACAAAACCAAATTATTTTTCCTAATACTTAATTTATAATAAAAATTGATCTTTTTCCTTAAATCTATATATTTAATCTCATGCTATGTCATTTAAGTGAAAAAATAGTTTTAGTAATTTTATTGTTTATGAAGTTATATACAATATTTATGTATATTTTTCAATGATAAAAAATAAAAATAATGATTTTTGTCTAAAAAATAATTTTTCAACTGGTTTGTTGGAAGAATTTATTTTTTAATAGATTTAAGATTTACTTTTTTTAAATGGTGCATACCATTTGATATGCTACTAAAATAAATAATTTCTTTCTGAAGATAAATCTAAATTTTTATTAATATATTGATGAACCATTAATTAATACACAGGAGTGACTCTAACTCACGTCAGCTTTTTATCTCCAGACAATTATGGAACACTTACCTAGTTTCTGACAAAATTATTTAAAGATGGATAAAAGGATTTTTCCCAAAGGATGTTTTAAAGTTCACTTCTATAAAGAGTATAATATTATATAACAGTATTTCACACAAATAAACTTCAGAATGCGAAAAATGAAATAGAACTTTTTAAAATTTATACAAGCATGTTTATATACACATTTCCAAATGATGTATAAAAAAGAATTAGCAGAGAAACCATTTTATTATAACACAAAAAAGAAGAAAAAAAGTGATGTCATAAGCAATTTCAAATTTTTCTACTTAAATAACTTAAATCTAAAATTTTTGGTTATATTTCTATGGTTAGATAACATAACAAATGAATATGCCTAAAATAAATTTAATTGGATTAGCTTGCATGCAAATAAGAGCTATTGATACATATTAGAAATTATTTTTATAATTAATGCTACAATTTTATAATTTTATCATCGCTTTCAACTACTAGTAAAATATGATATGATCTTATATATAATTCAATGTACTATATTAGCTTTTAAACAATAATACTTTTTACTTTCTTAATTACAATTTAAAATCGAAATTCTATATTTTTTATCAGAGAATAATTAGTTCTTAAATATGTCAAATAAGAATAGTTATATATGAATGAGAGTTATATGGAAAAATCTAATTGGAGAATTAGTAAATACGACATAATATCAATTAGCTTCAGAAATTCATTTCTGAGGTGTTTCTTGGGAAATATAACTTTCTAATTTATTAATTAAGATTCAAAACTTTTGCTGTAATTACGTATTTTTATGTATCAATATTTCTCATGAATAAAATGTATTATATAGATTTTGCTTCACTCTTACCAATTATTACTACTCTGATTGAGATATGTGTTTCCTTTCTTAGCGATGCGTTTATTACAATCCAAATAAAACCAAATAAAACTATCATAAATTTTAATCCATTGAGATAGGTGTTTAAATAAAACTATTCATTTAAACACCTATTTCAACGGATTAAAATTTATGATTTTATACAACTTTCTTTACAAATATATGATTTTTATATAATTTTCCATCCATTAAATTAAAATAAAAATACTTTTAAATTTCTAATTGGTTATAAAGAAAACAAATAGATTATGGCAAATGTTTTACTGCATTTGATTTTTTAAAAGAAATCTATAAGTACATTATAAGTATAACATTCTTTTCTTTATAAGTATAACATTCTTTTTCCCATGATGAAGTATAAAAATTATAAAGCTTTATAAAGACAGAAGAAACTTGCTTGAAAATACTACACTTTTAAACAGAAGTAAGGATTTAAGGACAGATGCATACTTCTCTCCATACAATAAAATATGAAATGGATAAAAGTTTATGAAAACAGAAGAAATTTGCCGGAAAATATTGTACTTTTAAGCAAGAAAGCAATGATTTACAAATCTTAAGAGTAATTTTTGAAAATAACAAAGATTACAGAAAGTTTAAATCGTTTGTCATATCATCTAACTTTTTTTATGAGAATTTTTTAGAATTATTCTTATGAAGGCATAAAAATCCTTGACACTTTTCTGATAAATCAAAATTTGATTAAAAAAAAAATGGTGACATTATGATAAATCTACAGAGAACAGTGACACAGTATGGCGATGATGAAGGTGAACTGACATGTTATTAAAAACAAATGGTTTTTCGTAAAAATGCATTCTGATTTAGGGTTTTACGCATACAGTCAGCAGGTGCTTACAGAAGCATAAACGCGATCTCTGTACCATGAATTTGAAAGTCGGATGTAAAAAAAATTGGCAACGCCTGATACTTTTGTTGAAGAACAATAACAGTTACGGCGTCCCGGATTTTTTTTTTTATTTTGCGAATATTCTTTTGTTGGCCTTGTTTCCGGCCAACACATGCTTTATCCCACATTATCAACATATGCGTGATTCATTTCATTAGTCTTATTGCGATCTTTACGTATTTGTGTCATACATATTTATCTACTTTTATTTTATAATTTGGCAATATTTATCGGAATATTTAGTTAGATGATATAGTGCTAAATATATGAAATTTATTCGCATCAACAATGACAATTACAAATTACTTGATCGTAAAAATACAATAAATCCAACCATTGACATCTAAAATGTTATATTGAGTTTCGTGTTTCGAATTTTACAATGATATATCCAGAAGCTTCCAACTTTTGCGCTATGATTTCTTACAATTCTCGAGAAGTTAAATTCTTCAACTATATGCTTAAACTTTACTAATACATAAAAACACAATACAACCCAATATATGGTAAAAGTACTGATAAAAAGTAAATTAAGAAAAAAAAATGTCATTGAGATAAACATATTTTAATATAAATTTCATAAAATATCTGTAGTATGTTACCTTTTTATATATTAAGTTTGTATTTATCCCACATTTTATTCGAATAGGATATTGTAATTTTATGATATGCTATAGTATACATCATACTAGTGCAAAATATTGCATTTTATTGATTATTGTACAGTAAATATTAAATATTGGCCATGTTATTCGTATGCCAACTGAACGCACCCCTAAAAAAATCTTTCTTGCAAGGCCAATGGGAAAGCGTTCCAGAGGTAGGCCCAAAATCAGATGGATTGATTGTCTTGATAGGGACTTTAACACTATTGGAACATCTAATTGGAAAAGTGCTGCTGAGTACAGGCCAAGATGGAATAAGCTCATTGAGAAGGCCAGGACCCACACAGGGTTGTAGTGCCATTGTTGATTGATTGATTGAAATATTAAATATTCTATTTCTTATGTTTAGTAGCCCCTAGTAAAGTTTATGTTTGAGATTATAATGGAACCCAAATTTTATTTATGACTATATAAATATATCAAGGAGAATGGTAATGAAAACTATTAAAAGTAAACAAAAACTCAAGCTCATCAAATGCAGTATATATTTATGTATGACTAAACAGTTACTATTCGTGTAAAGTTTGAATTTTTGTTTGCCTTTTGGGTGATAAATTGGAACTGCGTCATGGCGCAATTTTTCTTTCTGTTGCTGTATTACTTTTCATAATTTTTTTATTAGTGAAAAAATTATCTTTTTACAAAAAAATGTGAAAAGATAGAAGTCTTAGGTCTTCAACACACCGAAGTGAAGGAATTTATCCAGTGGACAATTTTTGCTTATGTTAAGAATACAAAATATATGATAATTTTTTCTCCGTCGAATTATATTAACAGTAAACATTTCTGTTAATTTATGATCAATAAATAACTCGTATTGAGCATTACATGTTTTAATATATACATACAGTAATGCCAAAGTTATTATTTTTAATATTCGTGTAGTATACAAAATTAATATTAAAAATTTATTAGTGGAATAGGAAATAATCAAAACACGAAATTATCATTGTCTTATGTGTGAACTAATAATATGATTTCTTTTTTTAGCATAATTTAAAATCTATTTTTTATATCTTATATACTACAACACCCTAGAAAATTATGCGAAATCATCAAATTTATTTTATTTGGTGTATATTAATTAGAAAATTTAATTAAGAAAAATCTTATTTGCATTAGGAATCTCATTTAAATAAACTTTTGTTCGCATGCACAAAATCTCATATTCTAAAGTAACGAAATTCAAATATTAATAATAAAAACATATTTACTATAAATATAATTTTATGAGGAGTCCGTTAACAGTTGTATAGAGTGATGCAAAACATGAAAATCAAAAATTTATGTAACAATTATACAAATTCCCGAATTAACTTAAATTCTTTATGTATTAATGCAGTATTATGCAGCTAAAAATATCGTTTAGTACTCCTTTTGTTTTTGAAAAGGAAACTTATATAAGTCATTTTATTACAATTATAAAAATTTACTGGCTTTTGAGACGGAAAACTTAAATGTCAGTTTGCATAAGGACTGTATGAACGCAATGTATCTTATATATATTTCAAATTTTTACAAGGGCAATAAGGTCTTTTGGAATGCATTGAGAATTTTTTCTGTATATATCCTTTGATGCTTTCATCTTTTTTTAATTTTGATTAAACTAAACTACACTTCATGATTAAGGTAAGGTTAGCATTGCACTAATTTGTTTGACTAATTGCTTTAGCTATCGATATTAACTGTGTTTGAAATACACTTTTTACAAACGGATACATTTCCAAAGCGAAATGCATGCGGTTAGAACAGAGTTTCAATTGTTTTGTAAATTTCTGAGCAATTTCATATATTCTTTATTCTCCTTTTAACTGAGGCTTTTAGTAGGGGTTACATTAAAGGTACTTTGCGTAAATCATTCAACAATGTGATTGTTTAAGAAGCTTCACCTCGTTCGCAGTTTATTTCTTATGCATTTTATTTTGATATATGAATTGTTATTATATAATTTTATTAACTTTTGTGCATAAGATGGGCAGTAAAATCTCAATCCACTTGATTCTTTGCAACTATAACTGCACGTTTTTTACTGATAATTATATACTTACAACTGTAAATGATATCTAATTCAGAAAACTTTTGTGTCAGACTAAAATAGGAAAATCTCTATATTTTCTTAAGAAATATGTAACCTAACGTTTTATATGGTATTTATAAAATTTTGTTCTTATTTTTTACAAACATACACAATATATAAAATCTGGTTATCAAAATTATTAAATTTTACGGTAGGCATCCTGGAGGATGTAATAAACTTATTAACAATAATGAAAAAAATTATGAAATCGTCTCATAAAATGTAATGCCGCATAACTTCATCTATTTTATTAAGAGAAGAATAGCTCCGTTTTTATTTACTTATGAAATAAGAGAATGTTTCAAAAATTACGCTTAAGTGATTCAAGGAATGGTGAAAATTGATTTTATATCTCTTTTAAAAATTTCTTCTTCTTCTTTCTTATCCCCTGATCTGAATCAGACCAGGTCCATGACATCCTTCGCCTTAAAAATTTTAAATTAAATATTAACTTATATAGTCTCATTTAAAAATTCCTTACTCGTATAAAAATTATTGAAATTAAAAGTTTTTTAATTAGAAGTATATATAATTGAAGACAAAATGCGAAATTACAGACAATGAAAAATGTTACTCCGATATTCTAAGTATGTAGAAGTAAATTTTAAACAAAATTTTAATTATTTAGAATGTTAGTCACAGAAAAGTTGACCTTTATATATATCTATATATATATATATATATCTATATATATCTATATATATCTATCTATATATATATATATATATATATATTAAAATATATTCAGAATTGACAATTAACTGTCATATGTCCTTTAAAAATAACATTTGTCAATTCATGTTGTAAAACCTATAAAATATTTTTGGGAAGAGATAAGATTACATTTTTTTCATTTTTATATGTACTGGAAAAGCCAATTATAAAAAGATGAAATTGTTTTTTTATATTTTACAATAAAAAATAGGCGCTACTTTCCGATGTGTAATTCTATTTTAAGCATTTATGAGACATTTTCATGAGATCTTATTTACTGACTAAGGCTGTTAATCACTGGGTAAACATCTTATCCTATTTTTATATTCGTCCTTTTTCTAAATAAATTTATAACACAAATAACGATCTGTGTTTATTGTGTATTTTTTTTATTATTTTGTGAAAGACATGCAGAGTAATTGGTATATTATTGGCTTATAAATTTCAAAGCAACTAAATATTGTATCAATCTCACTTAAAAAAGGAGTATTTCTTTTTTAACATTTGCAAACGTTTCTTCTCTGAAACAGGAGTTTTACAGACTGTCTTTCCTTTCTTCTTTTAGAGATAAACATTTAGAGGAAAAGAAAGTCTTAAAAATGACTGAAATGATAAAAAAAAAAAAAGTAATGAATAACACCCGTTGCTTTATAGGCACGATGCTCGCGCGAGTGACTGCTTAGCAAACTGTTGCCGAGTGTGCCCGCTCTCTTCGTTCGTGCGGCTCATAATGCTGATGGACCCATCGAGCGTTCATCCATGAAATTACGGAGTGAAGTAATCCACTTGCAAGGTCGATTTGCAGATGTTAAAAGGGAAAAAACTCTTTTCCGTTGAATATTTCTGAGCGTCATTCGTCCCCCCCCCAATCATTTTATTTTTATCAATTCGAGGAAAATCCCAACCGGAAACCAATGCTTAACATTGAAGAGTGGTCCGTGCGGTCAGCAAATCTGGTATTGTAAAGTTTTTTGAGTTAAGTGGTAAATAGAATGATAGAACAAACTGTAGTCGTCATTGCGAGGACACATTAGACAACTACCTAGGTTTGCTTTAGTCATAAAGTACAATTGCTCACGGTTGACCTTAAGAAATAATAAGAGACTGGAAAAAAAACCATTTTGGTAAATAACCTTTTTTATGCAATCACAATTACCAGTAAACTAGTTTCCTCGTTTATGTTGAAGAACTGCTGCAATAAAAAGGTCAAACAGCATTTTTTTTTTTTTTTTTTTTTTTTTTAGCAGAATGTATGCTGTGGTATTCTGCAATGTTATGACCGTAAAATAACAGAAAAATATGCAATGTATGAAATGTATATAAATTAATTTTTCCATTATGATTTTATAACCTGAAACGGAAATATTTGTGGAGTAACTAATATGTTTAATAATGAGGTTTTTTGCATTATTTGGAATTATAGTAATTGTGCTTATCAGGAATAATGGTTTTGTATAAAATATGTAAATTTTTGTGCAAACCTCTTTTCACTGTCATTAAAATGATATCAATGAAAGCAATCTCTAATTACAAAAACAGCAATCATATAATGAAGATTAAAAATTATGTCTTAAAATTTAAAATTAGTAAAAACAAATATTGTACTACTTTATGTTTACTGATGACAGTAAAAATTTCAATCGAAATTCAAATTTTGAATTTGATTTTTTAACTTTGTGTTAAAAGTAATAATATTCAGTATTTGAGGAAATGTTTAAGTATCTATAATGCTATAATTTTGCGTTATGTATATATAGATACACACAAACATATATCGATCATATATCGATATGTTTTACAAATGAGGTTTCTACTTCTCATATTCACACACATTTACTTCTCAAACATCCTTTTCTGGGGGAAATGGAGATAATGTAAAAATTTGAAATGGTTTTCTTGTTAAAAATGAAGATTTAAGAGAAATGCTTTTATCTAATCTAATTAAATACCTTAATCATTTATTAAAAACTGTTAATAAGGATTAATTTGCAGGAAAAATATGTTTCAATATTCCCTAAATTTCAAATCGGAATAATTCGATTATTACTCTGAATTCCGGTTCTCCTAAAATAAAAACATAGGAAATTGCAGGTATTTTTAAACATCACTGTACCTTACATCAGCTAAGTAATTTTTTTCAAAATCTGGAATACATGAATCATACTTTAAATTACTTACTTCAATGTATTTTTTAAGAATTTATGTAAGTCTATTCACTGTATATTCTTTCTTATGTAAAACTAATATTTAAAATAAATGTTTCCTTTTAGCAGCATTTATATAAGCTTTCGATTACAAAATTTCAATTTTAGACTTCTATGTAATACCATATACTTTAAAAACCGTTTATAATATTATATATATATATATATATATATATATATATATATATATATATATATATATATATATATATATATATATATATATATATATAATCTATTTACTGTTTTTATGAAGAAACAAGAGTTTTGTTCTTCATAAAAACAGTAAATAGATTTTATAAACGGTTTTTAGTTTATTAGTTAAATTGAAAAATGTTATAGATAAAAGTCTAAAATTGCGTAAAAAATTTATTTTTCTCTTCTAAGATTCATCAATAATTAACCACTAAACAAAGTTAATCATCCCAGGTATTTGTTTTATGGTAGTTTTGGTCTTTAAGCCAATTCTTATTATTTTTGTCTATTGAACTATATTTTGAGAAACATGTGCCTCGATTTTTTCTTTAGAGGGAAGTCTCATTCAAAGAATGTCCGTTAACGAACAAAAGGCCTTAGCTATCGTGAGATCCTCCCATTACCATTATGATGGTTTTTAATGATGTGACAAAAGGCTCTGATTGTCTTAGTTATGATCTTGCTTATAATAAAAGTTCTTTTAAATCCTGCGTACATTCTTCTGAGGCTACATTTGTTGTTGGAATACATTACCTTGACTTTGAACTGTGTCAGATAAGGCAGTGAACCTTAGACGGCTTTGAATTTTTTTTATGAACCGAAAAAATGAACAATTTTTTGTTATCGTCTTTTGTTTGCTTTATTGCCTCCCCGATATAAATTTTTTTTTCCTAAAAAATGTAAATAAATTTTGTTTGTCTTGTTGAGTATAAATTATATCAGTATGAAAAATCGGATAAACTCTATTTAAGTTCATATATGGAAATTTGTTGACAGAAATATGTGCTTATATCATTTGCTTTCTCATTGTTAACCGTATGTAAGTTTTAATACATAAATAATATATTTTTGTTTAGTAATTTTAATGAATACTTTTAAATTTTTTTCTTTCGTTATTATTTCATATAATATTAAAAATGCAAGTTTTTATTTTATATAAAATTTTATTAATGTTAAGGGGTTATATATAAAAATATATAAAATAATATATTTCAAATGGTACCATATCAATTTTCATTTTAACATAAATTTTAGTATCATAATAGAGCAATATTTTCCCTCGTAATATAATGCAATAATAATGCATTATTATTTTTTAAATTTACGTCAGCTCTCATGTAGTATCAATTATTCATTTTTACATTTCTCATGAAGTAAGTATATTTTTAACGCAATCAGTTAGTTTTATAAAAATGATCTATACTGATATAAATGTATTATTTTTCATGACAAGTAAGACACAAAAATAGCATTAGTGATTTCATTAGGTAAGTTCATTTAACTTGAATTTCAACGTCATTTGAGATTCTAAATAGTAATATTATAGCTAAACGGAGGAAAACTGTTGTTAAGACATTTGAACATTGTCTTGCACAATTTCATGGAGAGTAAATCATATGTATGTGTCAAGAATGAGAATACCCAAAAAAATTCCAAAGCATCAGCCAAACGGTCGTGTAATATTGCAGAAAACAGAAATGCAACATGTATCGTTTGTTATTCAACATTGAATGGAATTGAATGTAAGACCTTCTGTTCTGCAGAACAGAGTCTCCTACATATACCACTATGAATAGACCTACCACTAGGTCATGGTGAGGCCAATGATATCTAACATGGAACAATTTTTATGCTATACAAATTCGAGAGCAAGTTTACTTTTGAGCGTGTTCTTCATGAATATTAGAGCTGATAATTAATTTAATTTTAATATTTTATATCGAACTATTGGTAGAGATGTGATTTTTGTGACTTATAAGTATGATATATTGTTTATGAAATAACAGATACTATTTTTTTCATTTGTATACATTTTTACCATTTTCGTTACTTAAATGTTATATCAGATGGCAAACATATTTTCTTCAAACCATTTCTTCCAGTTTTTTGAAGATTTTCGAGAGACAAATAATTTTTCTTCAAATCTCTAAAGTTTTCATAGGTCTTTAAAAATCTATTACTGTTTTTTTTTTAATTTTAAATTCGATTGAGATTTGCATGAATATTATACTATCGGCAGATTTAGCTCAAACGTTAAAAATCTTGTTGCAAAAAACTTCAGTTCCATTGACCAGTGTACAACCAATATTCTCATTGAAAAATCTTTTCGATAAACAATGCAAGCATTGCTTATAACTTTCAAAAAATACTTCCAAGATTGAAATTAGCTATAATTAAAATAGAGCCCTAGTGGCTCACTAGCCTCACGTCACTTCCTGTGAGATCAGTTTATAGAAGCATCGCGCGCGCGCGCGCGATGCCCGTGGTCTACGATAGAGAAGATAACCAACCACATTTTATCTCTTTGGATTGCTGGAGCTCTGTGGGTTGGGGAAGTGTCCACTTAAATATGTGACGTCCAAAGTCCTTCCACTGGAGCATTGTGATGTGGAGAAAAGGGTGACAGCTCATGTGGCAATATAGCCCTCTGACATGTGTTTAAAAATTACAAGGCGATTCGGGATACGCGAGTATTCCAAAATTGTTAATCTTAGGTACAGTTTGGGCACCGCTATATGTATGCATGTAATTAAAACAGAATATCAAAATTATATATTTATGTTTAGTGGAAGGAGAGTGCTCTTCGGTGCATAAGGTCCCGGGTTCAATCCCAACCATTGTTGAGTAATGGGGGATGTTGCGCTTCAGCCTTCTGCAATTATGCATTTCGGAGGGTACTTCTGATTTTTCCGGGTTTTCTCTCTTGCGACACGTGAATACAGCTCGCTAGCTATGAAAAATTCTCCCAGGAGGCATTTTACGTGGTGGACATTAAAATGCCTTTCAGTGGCCTTTAGCAGTTAGGCTGTACTTTAAGCAGTGTCGAAAGTATATTTCTAGTAGTCTTTTGGTAAACTTTAGAAAAATATCAATATTTTCAAAATTTATCTACACAACTGTCTGCACTAATAATATGCAGACGAATGTTCTTGCCAGCGGCCAGCCGAATGGTCGGCATACTGGCCTTCGGTTCACTCGTTTGTAGGTTCGATTCCTACATAATGCTTTGTTATTTGCAATGATTTGGTATACTCTTTAAACTGTAGATATCGGTTTAATTAGCTTCTGAATGAAAAAATTACATTTTAGCAACAGTCAAAACAAACCATCCAAATTTTTTCTTTACAAAAACTTAATGGCATGCATTAACTTAAGCGAAAATGTTTCTAATGATGAATTTTAGTCTGTGTGAATTCAAGCTAACCGAATATTTTAAGAATTTTATGATTTTGAACAGAATTATTCAATGATAGAAAGATAAACCAAGTGAAATAATAAAATAATATTAAAACCGAAAAATACATGTATCTGAAATATTTTGACATATTTCACAATAGTTTCTATGACATTATTCCAATATTTTTCATCAAGATAGATAATTAATAATTTTTTCCAAACAAATTTTGAATGGAATTTTTATGAAAATAATACCTGCGCATATCAACACAAACGTTGAACTTTATTATTTGAAAATCATTTATGATCACGTAATTAACTTTAATTACTTGTTAAGTATAAATTACAAATTAAATATAGTTAATCTATTTTCGTATCAGAAGTTGTTGAAATGAATACCTTTTTGAAGAATGCTTATATTAAAAATATTTGTTTAAAACTTCATATCACTGTAAAAGAATAGAAAGCGCTTCAAAATAAAATTAGGAAGCATAGGTATACGTACCTTAAGAAAATAGAAAAAGTTTTCTTTTCCATGTAAACTTAGAAAACTTCATTGGCATGAGAATGATTATTTCTTGAATTAAAAACTCAAATTGGAATTTGAAATTAGCTAGTTCTTCGAGTTTCTTTTCAAGAGTTCTTTTGAATAAAAGAATGTCTGAATTTAACTCATATCTGATGTCAAACTAAAGAATGCCTGAAAACATTCCTTACTTATTATTCTTATATTAATACAAAAGTTCTTCTTTTTAATTTCAAGCATGCTGACTTATTTACTGAATAATGAAATCTTATTAAACATTCCGTATATCACTATTGTATATACGTGATAATTAGTCATAATCATACTAGCAGTACAAGACATTGTGTGAATTTTATGAAAATAAGTACAAATTTAATACTTGATTGATCAAAACACACATTTTTCATTGTGCTTCTTTAATTAGAGAAACAAATTTCTCCTCGATATTCAATACCGTTAGTTTATGGAGTTGGTCGTAAAAATTAGAGTAAAATTGTGAGAATATAACGAAATAAATATTCTTGAATTGTGTCACCATCAAAACAAATTGATTTTAAAAATTTGTTTTAAGTAATATGCAATTTTGTGTAATATTTGTGACATTGTTTACACTTTTTTAAATTATTTTGACTAAATTTCAGCATTTAAACTAATTTTTGGTTAAATGCAATAAAAATTTTAACTGAAATTAAGCAGGATGATTGTTAAATCTAAAAATTTCATAAAAATAATCATTGATTTCAAAAATTTGATTCCAATAAATATTCTTCCTAATCTGTCTTTTAATAAATTATATATATTTTAATTATTATGTAACGCAAACAATATCTTTTAACTATTATATATTTTTATATTTCTTAAGAAATAATCAAAATCTGATATAACTAACAATAATAAATTTCGGAGATTGTTCGTTGTTCTTGAATATAAATTCCAAAAACATCCTTAGTATTGTATTATTTTACTTTCCAAACAGTATGAATTTTTAAAAGGATAGAAACTAGCAAATAAATGTTTGATTGTAATTTAATTTTATTTTTAAAGAAATTGTCATATCTTATTTTACAAGAAAATACTACAATTTATCATCTAAAGCAGATAGCAGAGTTATTTTATTAAATAAATGGCAACGAATTTTGTATATTTTGTTTTTTTAAAGTTCATTTCTGAAAATAATAGAAAAATATTCAATTTTTACGAATAAAAAGTAAATAAGTTAAAAATTTAAATGGTAATAAAATCCATAAAATTTTAATCTTACTGCGGTATTTTTCTTGATATTATCTATTTAGTAGAATCGGATTATTTTATTGTATGAGCTCACTGAAGAGTTTTTTGTAGGTCCATAATGTGTAGTTATTTATTATAGCCTTTATCTAGAATAACACAAATAAATGCATATGAGGTTATCGGCCATATTTATTTATGATTTATGTTCACCACCTGAGTCACTTTCTTGATTTATGCTCTTCTATTGTTTCTACTCACGCATCTGCTTAAGACTAAAGATATTTAATATCATACACAAAAGAATTATATGAATCAATCCTGGATACTCGTCATAAATAAATGATTTTACTATTAAATAAATTTGAGTTTAATTTTATGTTTCAAAAATTTTTATTTATAAAGTTTGCATAAGGTAAAGGCAGATTAAAAAATAAGTAAAAATATATCATTTTATTTTAAAGATAAGATATCAAATTTAAAAGCTATATAAAGGAACGGCATACGCTTAATAATTTCAAATAAAATTAGTTGGATAAATGTAAAAGAAAGGATTCACCGAAAAGTTTTTATAGGAGTATCTGATATGTATAAGTTCATATTCAAATTAAATAAGACTTAAGTTTTTTCCTTTTGAAAGCAATACACGTGAGATTATTGGGTCACTCTTAATGTGGAAAAGTAATTTTATCATTATATTTTATTGTTTGATTTTTGTATGCGATTTTATAAAAATCCTTATCATTCATGTTCTTCGAGGTCTATTATTTGCTTATATGCAAAATAATAATGCGAGAAAAATAATCTTGTAAGTTATCTCTTGTGTTTAAAATATTAGGAATACAAAAAATAGGGTATTCATATCTGAAATTTTGATACATTTATATAAAAAAACAAAAAAAACTTCATTTTAGAGTCCCGTTTATGAAAGTATGTCATAGTTCGCTCTTGGGGTGAATGAAAATTTTCTGCTAATTAGGAACATCTTCATGTACAATTAGTAAAGCTATGGTAAAAAAAAAATTAAAAAGGGAAAGTAAATTTTTTTAAAAGTATACATTTCATTTTTTTGTGAACTAAATTTCCGAGAATTCCATTACTAAAAAAATTTGACTCATACAATATTTTGAGGAATAAGCCAAGAATCGTTAACTCGTAATTTGTATTTGTTCATCTGGTAATTATTCCTTACGTTTTTATTTCCATATATCGTAAAATAATATAATAAATGATTGCTTTTATTACATTCATTTCAGTTTATTCTTTGTTGTTGGCCACAATTAATCATACAAAAATTATTTTTAAATGATTTATTATATGAGAAAAGATTCCTTAATTTGATTTACATTGTGTTTTTATTAAACAATTAGTTCTTCGGCTTATTTCTAAATTCATTCTCAATTTTATTCTAAAGAATCAATGATACACGAAATAGAAATTAGGATAATATTTAGGTAGTTTAATTAAGATATTCCGCAATATTTTGATTGTATCATAAATTTAAAATACTTTAATTTTTTATTGCAAAATCTCAATCATAATATATCCGATGTGCATAACCCAAACAGCAATGGCATTTTTGTTATAACTCCACATGAAACTATTTTCATACGTTTGAAATTAAAATTACGTACCCAATATTTTATACTTAAAGAATGAGAAAAGGGGCACATTCTATATGGGATCGAATAGAAGAACAAAAGAGTTAAATCAAAAGAGTCACATCGGTACAATTATTATTTGCTCATTATGGACATTACAGTATTACAGAAGCATATAAGTACATGGAAATTACAGAAAACATTGAGATTCTTACTTAGGAATGTAACTTTGAAACTGACTACTTAAAGAGCTTCAGTTAATTTCTCTATACTCAGCACTTAATTATTCATCAGTTATTAAAGTACTCTTCACTGAGCATCAGTTTTAATTACTAAACTTTCTCTGGCGATTATAAATATATCGAAAAGCATCTTTTCCAAAAATGCATGTCTACATATTTATTGAGATTAAGTAGCTGTCAATGTGATGAAGTGCGAATAAAAATTTTCTATCAAGATGTCTGGCCTCTATAAACAGCGACCCCCTATTAATTCTTTATAGCATGTAGCTCTGAATAGTTTATTGCGCGTTAAATACTATACATTTCTCTGTAGTGTGTAATCGTGTAGTATAAAATTTAATTTTTACAGTAATTATAAATCGTACAGGATAGTGCATTGAATATCCATTAGCTTTCTCTCTTAAAAGACCATCATAAATCATTTCTGCAAATGTATCAATTCCTGTGTAAACTTTCAAGTCTTGCGAAACGAAACTTGTTGAAAGATCTTGGCTCATACTTCGTGTATCATCAGTAACAATTCTAATTTTATACAAAGTCTCCGGAGATGCACTGAATATTTTTTTCAAAATAAATAATTTTTTACTTTTTCTGTTCGAGGTGACTTGTACAAGGCTCTGCATAAGCTAGGTATTCCTCATTTACAAGTGATCCTTCTGCTTACTCATCTCAGGACTTGCTTTATTTGTCTCATTATAGTCCTCCTCACAAACCTGCTGATCATTCTCTAATACCTATAATCATCCAAATGTTTCTTTCTTGTCTCGAACTTACTTAAATAGTAAACTTACTTAACTGGATTTTCTTTTTATTCTTTTATTTACTGTCGTCATGCACTGTACAATAATTATAAGCAATTCCCTATCTTTTTATGTGAACTATGATATTTTTTCACATTAGAAAATTAATCATTTTTAAGTTGAATTAGTGTTTACTGTATAATCATTGATGTTTCTATTTTAAACTTTTATAATTGTCGTCTCAAAAATTATAATTTACCAAAATTTTGCATGTTAGTTCATTATATATATGTATCCTAAATACAGACATTAAAAAAAATTAAATTCCGTTAATTACATGAATTCTTTGGAGGAGAGCCAATAATAACTTAAGAAAAATGTACAGATTTGTTCATTCATATCGAATGTTGGTGACTTGAAAGGAAGAAACGTTCTCATTATATAAAATTTTGACTATCATTTTATTTAAAATAACATGTAATTAGCTCTCAAAATTAGTAACAAATAATTGAATATGCAATGGAATTAAAAAAACAAAGCATATTGTTGTACTTCTACCAGATTGCAATTGAAATTTCAATGAGGACATTTTGCAATTTCTAAAGGAAAATGTTATTGTCGTTAAGAACAAATATACTTAATTATTAAAAATCATGGCACAGTAATATAAAATTTTCCAATAACATCATGTAAGAAATATATAAGTAGGCATAAGGGCGTTCATTTGTAATTAAAAGATTTATATGAAACTTTTTCTGAAGTGACTATGAATACACAACAGAAATAAACAGATATTGAACGCGAAACGCTAAGAGCTAGATGCTAAGATAATATTCAGAAATCTTTAGATAATTTTTCTCTCCTCAATCAAGACTGTGACGAAAGTATACAGACACATTATTTTCCAACAGGGACAATGCAAAGTCTGGGTGAATGTACCAAAAGAAGCGACATATGCATATAGGCTATGTTAACAAACAAGCAAGATTCCATAAAATAACATAAGAATCTTTGCGTTTTATTCATTTATATACGTGACTTTTACTTATTAATTCTTTTCTTTCAAATTTATTAATTAATATTTAAAAATATAATCAGTACACTACAGGGGTTAAGACAATGATACCAACTTGTGAAACCACAAGGAAGAAATTCTGAATGATCAGCATTTATCCAATCCAGTAGCGAAATACCCACACCCGATAAGATTTCAAATTAGACATTCCATATGAAAAAGAAAAGTTTAATCATTGAGGAGTAAAACATTGTACATATCGCAATATATTTTCTTTGTTCAGGTGAAAAAGAATTTAAAATTGGGTACACAAATGCATATTTAGAAGGAAACAAAAAGAGTTCAATAAAGAAATTTCTTGTATTTTCCAAATCTCATTTTAAAAACTTAAAGCTGTATTTCACAAATATTGAACAGAATTTAAATTATTTTCTCAGCATCACTTTTATCCTTTCAGTATAATAGTATAATTTTAATTTTCATTAAATTTTTTATCTTTGTCACAACATCCGATTTTCACTAATGGTTGTAATTTTAAGATATGTGGTGAGGAGAATCTAAATATTGATTGCTTATTCTACTTAGCTTCATATTAATAATATGCAATAGAAAATAATTTGTTGCATTAAAATATTATTTTAAAAAGAAAGATAGATTATTTATAAAAAAGACATCGGACAAAATTTACATTTGCAAAAAAATTTTATTTAAAGGCTTATTGTTTAATATCCTGTTAAGAACGGAATGAGTTACCTAAATCTAGAATGATTTTGTTCAGGTTTCTTTGTAAAAACTAAAGAAAGTTACTTATTAATGATTTTCCAAATATTTCAGAACATTCATTCCTACGAGCAGATTCATGCATGTTAATAGAATATTTTACTTCATATTACACACTAGCATAATTTCTGAAACGTAGTTATGACACAAACAGGAATTCGAAGATTATGACAGACCTCCTTTTATTTGATCAGATGGTAAAGAGAGAGCGCAAGAAAATTCTTCACGCACATATTTTATTGCTAAATTTGAGAAATAATTGCTTTCTGCGACTTAACTTTTCATCAAGTAAAACTATTCATTGGAATACAAAATGAATTTTGAATAACTGTTTTAATCTGAGAGATAGGGCAATTTGTGTAATTTGATTTACAATATCTTATTTATATTTCTAGGGTGAAATAGATTTTTAACTTTCTCAAATTTGGATATCAGTCTGAATTTAAAATATTTTAAAAGGGGGTCATCGTGTCAAATTGATTGCAGTATTAATTTAATTTCATGAGAATTTAAACCCACAATTTTGAAATTTTTTTTATTAATATCTTAAAGTAGCAATTAATTTATCAGCTTTAAACTTAGCCATATTTCTTTTTCCGTATCTCAAGTTTAGACTCTTTTTTTTTAATGGGATTAAATAGTTTTCTTCATAGCATAAAAAACATACACATATATAAACATAAAATTACCAATTAGTGAATTACCATTATATAAATGCTTTTATATAGATTTTATTAATAGAAACAGAAATAACACCTTGTTAGTTAAAGAATAGAACTTACTGTATTAATCTAACTGACAAAAAATTATTTAATTGAATTGAAAGTTAATTGAAAGTACTTTTTAACTATTGAATATTTATAAAAATTTGTTCTTTGATATTTTGTACTTAAAATCAGCCAAGTTAGTTCTTGCATAAAAGCTTATATAATTTTTAATTTAAAAATTAGAATTTCATTCTAAAAATATCTAGTTTTCCTGACATTTGAGTTCTTTATCGAGTAGTATTTGGTTCATGCACTGTATTCATAGTACTGAAGTTAAGCACAATATCGAAAAGGAAATTAATTTTACAGATTTTTATAAATATTGCTCAGATACATGATCTAAACCTTTACTGTTAGAATTTACATATATGCCTTTTATAAAATTTTAAGTACTGAAAATTTAAAAAAATGTAGGAATATAAAAGTACTTACGAAAACATTCTTCTTAGTAAAATGGATTCATTTTTTTTAAATCACAGAAAATTTAAAAAAAATTAAAAAAAATTTCTTGATTTAATTTAACAGAAGAAAGTTAGAGAATTTAAAGACAACTAAAATATATTTGATGTAATTGTACATGTGTGATGTGCATACCATTTGTACTATAAATATCTCCTAAAACTAAATACTTATCTATTTCAGCTTTGCACTAATTTCAATCATTTTTTTTATTTTTTAAATATGTTCAAATCACATATATAGGAAGAAATAGCTAACAATATCTTTAAGAGGTCACCATTAAGGATCTTTTACACAACTCGTTATTTAACAAACATCATTATATAGAAAACGTTGAGTATAAAGACCTAATTTCTTTTTTCGGATGAGTAAAATAGCTTAACCTTGAGGCTGAAAAAGCTAAATATAAATTTTATTTCTTCGGTCATTTTCCTTAATTTCTAATATCTTGCTCTAATAATTTATTTCAAGATTCTTAACCTGAATGATACACAAAAACATCTTGAGATAAACATTGTGAAGGACGGAATGCTGTAACTGGTTTTCACATTTGTATGAACCAGTTTAATGTCAGAAGAATTTTATTTAAAGGAAAACAATTATTGATTTTATGTTTCATTAAATAGAAATTATTTGTCCATTCAGTGTGACGAATCTGCAGTCAAGTATTAGAAAGTTATTTAATAAAAATTTCTTAATGTTCGCATAGAAATAATATTTTTATATGAATAAATAATGATAATTGATTTACAATGTATTTTGAGAAAATGTATTTCATTCATCACTAAAAATGTTTAAAAAAATTGATAAGAAACCAAAATTTAAAAAAAGGCTTATATTACTAAAGTATTATATAGTGCCTTTTAATATATGCATAAAGTATCACTACTAAAAGTTACACAAAAATGTTTATTGCTATTGAGCGACAATAACTGAATGTTTTAGCAATACTATCAATGTTTAGAGAAATTAAAATATTTTTTTTTACCATTAATAAAACATTAGTGTTGAATTTTTACTCTTATTTTCAAATAAACATACAATTTATGAACTATTATTATTAAAAAAAAATATTTTCTTCTACTCTTCCTTAATTTCTTTTTAAAGAAAAGTCATTTGTATATCATTTTCATTTTCTTCGAAAGTTACTATAATGATAGGTATTAAAATCTGATAGTTCAGATTCTTCTGATAGAACTACTGAGTTTCCAAACAGGAAGCAATTAAGTACGATAATTTAGAAAAATCTAACTGGAAATTATAAAAATCAAGCCCTTCGATAACAGCGGTTTTAATCTTTCATTTGAGTTAGAATATCACACAATTATTTTATAATATATTCTTATCTTTTATTGATTTATAAAGAATCGTTATAGTAATGTATGAACTAATTTGATATGCCTATCGATCTGAGACCATTTTATTCACAAGCAATAATTATACTGGTATCTATGATTTAATGTGGATTCCCAACCGCTGCAAATATCCATATTTGTTGTGAGAATCAAACCCACGAGCTGTTGAATCAAAGGACAAGAAACAAATCATTTTACTTCTAGCTTGACACAAATGGATGTTATATTTTTTCTCGTTTCCAGCACATTTTTATCAATAAATTCAGAAATAAGTGATATTACTGGGGCAGTAATTTCAGTGCCTTAAGCAACACGGTTGCACAGTTAAAAATTTAGTGTTTACGTGGTAGTATCCTTTCAAAACACTTTAGTTTACTTCGATATATACCATATGAATATTTATAAATTAAGTTTGCACAACAAATACGTAATATCAATACTAATTCATATACTGATATATAAATTAAATTTCGCAATTTTATTAAAACTGCAATAGAAAAATATATTTTCTTTCATATATACATAATATTCATTATAAATTTAAGCAATATCTGGTTTTCTAACCAACATCCATGCAATAATTTCTTAAATTTTTTTAAATTAAATGGAAAATTATTATTGAAATATATTTATGAACACATGTATGTGTGCATTCTTTCATAGAAGCTAAATATATTCAACTAGCAAATATTGAGAAGATATTTATCAATCAATCAAAAAAATATATAAATAAAAATAAAAAATTCACCAAATTAAATTTTTTTTTGAATATTTTGTTATTGATATCTAAATTTTTTTTCAGAAAATTATTTTTCTAACTAACGAGCCTGATAAAAGAAAAAAGCCCATATATAATTTTTCGTTTACTCCTCAGGCAAAAATTAGAAAATAAAAAGAAACGGCCTTGATTCTTCAAGAATTTTTATCGTCCCTGTTTCAGTTCAAGTTTATTTCCTGCAGATATTTTGCTATATTTTCTGAGAATTCCGTCAGTAACTGGTACCGTCATTGCAACTTTCAAGGAAGTATAAAAAGTTACGAAGTCCATTGTTTGCGTCTAAGGTCAGCCAATTCCTGGAGGTCTTCAAGGTCTAGGTCTTCCTTAAATGGTTTCGCCTAGTTTGGCATCTTTCTGTGCAACATTGAATGGAACATATTTCTAGAACCAGAACGATGCTTAACTGATGGTCATCAAATTATGCTGACTATGTTCGTGTTGTGCGGATAGAAAAATGTGTAGGAGTAATCTGGGGATTGACTTTTTTCTTTGGTCGATAAATACTCAATTCAGCCGTTCCATTCTTCCAATGTTCACGCGTGTGACCTCTTTTGTGATATCTAGGAATGCGTTCTTTCACCCCTGAACAATGACTCGATGTTTTTTATATATATTAAAAAAATATGAATGGAGCTTGCATCCTATTGTAAAAAAAGATTATCTTTTGTTTCAGCGGCTTGAAATGAAAAATACTCTAAGACTCGCATACAGTTCTGAAGCAAAACATCACCGAGTCATATTTTTCGTAAATTATGTTTCAAAATCATTCAAAATTTAATTTTTTCCAATATTAGAACCCAACTGCTGAGCATTTTTAAAATAGTAAATTGAAAAAATTGGAAGTCAATGAATTTCAAAGATATAAATAACTTAGATGTATAATTTTATAAGTAATATGTGTGTAAGTAAATTTTCTAAAGAACCATCTTATTTTACATATTATATGTAAATGCAGATGATACTTAAACCGCATTCGATTACATTCATAAACTTTAGGCAAAAATTAAAATTAAAAAAGTAATTATTATTTTTCTCTTCCGAAATTATCAATAATTTTGAACAAAGCATTAAATCAGTGTTCTTATATGAGTTGTCTAGAAGTGATCTGGACAACTATCGTTTGTTCTTTTCTTTAGCATCACGAAAAGTCAGTAGCTGGCGTCTTATTGTTAAGCATTTTTTAGAGCATTAATTTGTGGCCAGGTAAATTTAGGCCTGGGAAGTTTTGCATAGTAAATCAATGAAGTTAATCTATATTTTTCAGTGAGTTACGTCAGAGGTTGTTGCAATACATTCCAGATACTTCCTCGTATTTCTGCAGGATATTCATTTAAAAACCTCATAGTGTTGAACTTTGATCAAGTGACGAGACATGCATTTAAATTCGTACACTTATCTTCCAACTTATATTTCACACCAATGGAGAGGGATATTATAAAAAATAAACTTTCAATAAAATAAATATACATTCCCAACAAGGCCGTTTTCAGTTGGGTCACATATCGAATCTGAGGGAGGGAGACACCGCCTTTTTTCTTACCATGTTCCTATTCTATGATAGTTTTTGTGAAAGTCACTATACAAATTTTGTCGCTCTATGATCATTTTGTGCTCACGAGAGGATTAATTCGATTAGGACCTGTTTTCTTGATTTGGATTAAAATGAAATTTCAATAGTAATTAAAATAAATTCGCTATATATATATATATATATATATATATATATATATATATATGACACATCAAATGTACATAGGAAAAATGTAGAATGCATATTGTATAGTAACCACTATATGTAATTATATTTAATAGTTTATTAGGAGAAACATCTGATGAAGGGGTTTCTAAGATGTCGCGTATAAAAAAGAACATATTTAAATAATTATCTTTTTTTTTTTTTACTTTCTCACAAAAATTTAATACATTTTTTCGTAGGAAAGTAAAAAAATTAAAACCAAGAACCATTATATAGACATTTATTATTTAATATTTGTGAATAGTTCATTAGAGTAATTATTTAATAATACTTGAAATCTCTATGGAATTCTATTTTATGAAAGATTATTTTTTTGTTTCCGTGCCTTTAAAATGAAAAATACTCCAATGTTTTCCATAAATTTTCGAAACAAACATCACTGATTAAATTCATATCTTGTTTAAATTATGATTAAAAAATCATTAAACATTTAAGCTTTTTCATTATCTGACCCAGAAGCTAAGCGTTTTTAAAAAAGAATTTAGTGAAAAAATATTGGAATTCTATGAATTTCAAAAATATCAATTTTTTATATGCATAATTTTATTTGTAATATATAAGTAAATTTTGTGGAGAATTAAGTTGAATTTTTATCACGTCAATTAACTTTGCTTTGAAGTTTTGTAAAGTTTTAGTGCTCTGTGATAAAATTAACATAAATGAAGACTTGTTTATGGGCATTTTGAAGCCCATAAACAAGTTTTTTACAAACAAGAAGAATTATAATATATATATTTTCTTCACGTGAAAAATATGTTATTTTCGAAGCTATAAACAAATAAGAAAAATAAATTAATTTCTGAAATTTAAAGATTTCTCTGCAGTGTATCTTATTTAATAGAAAAAATATTTACTGTTAAAAATGAAAATAAACAAAAGTAAAACTTTATAAAAAACAAAAAAATATGTAATCTGTGAAAAGATTTCTGAATCTGCTTTCTTGTAATCAAAATCATAGATTTGAAAATTATAAAATTTGATTAGTTGTATCAATTTTCTTCAAATTTGTAAAAAAGCTTCTATTTTCTTTAAAAGTTTGTGAAAGAAAATTAGTGAAATGATCCGTTAATTGATCAGATTTCAAGTGAGCTGCTTTTCCAAGCGAAAATGCAAGTAAAGTGTATAAAAATTTTTTAAACATCTTCTTTTTTTTAACATGATCTTTTAATTTTTTTCTGTACAAAATATAAGAGTTCTTACATTAATCATACACACACAATGGAAACTACATTATATATATTTCTTCCAACAGATTTTATTCTGTACTTTGAATACACATAAAGTGGATATGTCCAAACTCCTTGGTGGTCAAATAGGCTTGGACGATTTTATCTTCGTTCATCGCAAAGGACAAGCGAAAGAAGTGGAAATCACAAAAAATGAAGATGCTTTGGGATTAACAATCACCGACAACGGTGCTGGATATGCTTTTATTAAACGAGTGAAGGAAGGTAGCCTTATACACCAGTTAGGCTTTATACAGGTAAAACTTCAAATGCTTCTTTAAACTTTAAGCTTCTTCAAACGTAAACAGGAAAATTATTTTTTGTTAATACTTTTTTAAATTAATGATCTTATGAAGTTTGTTAATATTATTGTGGCAAAAGGCCACATAAATATTTTTAGTATAGGTTGAGAAATTAAAATAGAGAAACATATATAAATTATTAAATGAATCGATTATATAAGATATATGTTCTTTTATAACTATGTCTTATGTGACTAAAATCTTCAAAAGTAATTTGAAATATCACCGATTAAAAAATGCAAAAATTTCTACATTTTCAAAAATTATTAAGGAAAAAATTGTTTCATATATTTTAATATTAGTAATAGCGAAATTTTTGTCTGGCTAGTGCGATAATGAGATCAACAATATAAGTATGTAAATAGATTTTTAATTATACTTTTCCAATAGAAAATATGTTTATAAATATGCAGCTTATTTTACGTATCAGTAAACAACTTTTCATTTCCATAATACTTTCCCTCGAATTTGCATAAATGTCACACTTCAAAGAAATCCGAACATTTTATCAAGTATCTTGTCATAAACTTTTCCTCTTCTTAAAAGAAACCTTGTTTGTCTAGTTTTTTTTTTTTTTTTTCGGTTTTATGTCTGCATTCGTGAAATGGAAGCAGTAAATGTAAGCAACTAAGGAATGCCAATTTATCGCGTGCTGCGAAGCATATAAATCGACTCATCTGAGAAAATACTGAAGACGTGCTTTACGATTTATATTCAGCGTGGATTACCGTTCTACTTCTTTAATCAGCGAATTAATGTCTAGAATTCGAAATATTTATACAGTAGAAATATTTTTCAAATGATATCAGAATAGACTAAATTGAATTATATTTTTAAACTGAATTATATAAAGTTCTATTGTCTTTATTTGTCTATTAAAAATGTTCAGAGTATGTTTGTTAATTTATACCTCAATATATAGTATCATGCAATTTTGGTTATTCAATTAATTTTATTCAGGTGGCATATAATTGATTAAATTACATACTATCAGAAAAATAAGTGTAAAATTGCAGCTTTATTTAAGCGAAAGTTTAAACTGAATTTGAAAATTACTAAAAAAAATTATATAGTTTATTAATTTTATACTTTTTATGGTATTATTAAATTTATTTATTTTTCCTTGTTAAGTCCAGTCTCGGAATACCATTCTTATTCCTATTTACTATTGGTAACATAAATATTTTAAAAAATTGTGTCACTAGATACTTTAAAATATAATTTGTTATATTTGTAATATTTATTTTAGTATTCTTTTTCAAAAACAACACTCTCTATTCTGTACATGTGTAGAAATATATATATATATATCCAGAAAAATTGTACTAGAGCTATGAAATGTGATACGCTGAGATGTGACTTTTTGAGTTATGCAAATAATTAACTATACATTACCAGTGACCAATGTTGATTTGGGAAATGCAAATTTAAATTGCATTGAAGGCAATCTTAGTAAAAGATTGTGCTCGAAATTACAGATAGTTATAAATCTCCACCATTTTTGGTGCATAATATTTTAAAGTAAAATACAGTTGAGCAGATATTCATAGACATTATGATGAGTTGACCTGACTTCATGAGGATCTTAGCGAACAACTATATCTACCATCATGTTGACCGAAACAATATAAAGTATAATCTTGACAGCGGTTTGACAGAGAAAGCTTAATCAGTCGCTTCTATAATTCACGACATCCACTAGCTATAAATGCATTAGAGAACCTAAAGTTCTGTAGAATAACGACGTCTGTAACAATAATGTCGCTATCATTTCCTCTACATATCTGTCAATGGACATGAATTCTGTGATATCATGTGTGTGTGGCATCGTTTATTAAGATAATAACTATTAATCCCTCAATATAGATCTTGTCGTATGGATTGGTATCTGTTTATAAAAACTAAAAAGGGTCTTCATCAAATGAATACAATTTTTTTCTTAATGCTAATGGTCACCAAGTCAAATGTCCAGAATAGAGAAGTTAATAGTCCAATTTAACAATTCTTATTGACCGGCATAAACATCAAACCATTTAGATTGACAATCTATGGAGCAGTCTGGTGATACGACTTTTAGTCTCACTGTAGGACGTAATAATGTATTGGTAAATGAGCGTTTTGGAGTTGTTGGCAATCTTGTATAATATTAATTCTGATAGATATTATATGTCAATGAGATAACATTAAATCATACCAGAAATCATCACTGACAAGTGAAACACAACACTAGATTGTGTACTGCAGTATTAAGTTCTTATAACAGTATTTACAAGGATTTAATTAGATGCTTCCTGAAGAAAATACTAATACCTTGCAATACAAATTACCATATTTATTCCAGTTTTTTAATCCAATTTATTTCTAGATTATAGAGGTATAGTTTACAGATATTTTTTTTCATCTCAAACTGGTACAGCGTTTCTAACCGCAAACAAAACAACATATTTTCTTATGTCCTCGCATGTATTATAAAAATTGAATATAATTTTTTCTTGATGCATCGATTTGCACTTATTCTTTTTTATTATTTCAGCATTTATGAAATCAATATATATATTTAGAAATAGAAAAATAAACTTATTTAAAAGGATTCATAACAAAAAATAGAAACTAACAAAAATGCTGCTCTGTAAAATTTATGGTTGGTGTATAATACGTATTTTTTCAAGCTAGTATAAGGATCTTATAATCTATTAAAAAAACTAATTCAATTTAAAGCTGAAACTTTTGATTAAAAACTTTTAGTCTGCATAAAAACTTTACTATTAACGAAAGATTTTGTAGAACTGAAAAAAGAAATAAAAGGGATTAAAATATTATATTATTAATTAGGCTAATTGTGCTAAGAAATAAAGCATTGGATCAGATTCGTTATAAGAAAAAAATTCTGTATGCAAAATAAGATTTTTAGTCTTATTAACTGAAAGACAGTTATGGTAAAAAGAATACCGGAAAAAATCTAAAATTTGCCTTCAGGTGATGAAAGAAAAGGCACAGATTTGTATCGACTTCAAAGTATTCTACTAGAAAATTTATTGAGAATATATGCTTATGTTATTAAAAAGCGATGTATGGACATAGTTAAAATTTGAAGTAAACATTTATTCAGCAAAATTGACTAAACCTGAGTTTCTATACAAGGAAACGAAAAGAGTCATGACTTCAGACGATAAATAAAATGAATTTTTTCTGTCAGGAAAAGTGAAATTTAAATGAACCAGACGTATGGAAATATTGATATGATTTAAGAGAAGGTGAAATATTTTCCAATCTCCAATTATGTGGAGACCATGATTACCTTGTAATGGTACTTATAATGGTATGGGGTTTATTGCTTCCATTTCGGGTAAAGTAAATTCACAAATATTCTATAACGATTATAAGCTATATTTTCCCAAATATTGATCTTCCAAAGTATTGGAAAGTATTGAAAATATTAGGAAGACATTTCCCCCATTTGCGAGTATGTAAGCAACAGAACAAAAATTGGTATCAAGTTAACAATGTTGAAATTAATAACTCCAAATCTCGTTCAACCACAGAATTTATGAAATAACTTAACAAAAAATGTGTATGCATATAAGAAATATATATATATATATATATATATATATATATATATATATATATATATATATATATACTATCGAGACGAATATTATTAAACAGACCCCGAACATAGTGAAATATTGTTTTCTATGAAAACAAGAATATATTAAGTAATTCGAAGAACTCATACACAAGTTTCTAAACTCTCGTATTTTTAAAATGCTATTTCCAATGTTGACCTTAAAGTTGTATTCAGGTTTTAATATATCTGTGTATTCTTATAATATTATCTAATAATAAAATATTAATAAATGAATTTGTAGGTTTTTGTTATTGGGGTGTTTCCAAAGATTATAATAATTATCACAAACATTCAAATATTATTTTAATATTCAGTTTACAATTTTTTCATTTTCTCAAAGTTATTTTTCGGCCTTGAAAGTTTTTACTCAGATCGTGTATATATGTTGAGATTAAATATTTCAAAATTATTGATTACTTTCAGAGTAATTTTAAAGTTCAGCTAAAGTTTACTCAAAAATAAAAATTATTCATAAAAGTCAATATTTTCAGGTTTCAGCATTAAGAAACCAGTTCTGCTGAGGAAAAGAATGTTTTTCAAACTGAACACGCCTGTAATTATTTGAGATTTTGAAAAGCTGATTTGAATAAAACTCGTCCATTTAATTATGTACATGCATAATTAAATGGACGAGTTTAATTTCTTTTTGCTGTAATCAGTCATTTTAAAATGCAAATGTGGTAAAACGTAAACAACCCTGTTAAATAACAAGTTTTAAAATTTTTTTTTTGTTTAAACTTTTGAATTTTTTTCCATAGTGTGTCTCTGAATGCCTAGAAGCATCATATTACCCTTTTATTATCGTTAAAAGATGTAAGAGTCGTATGACTGGCATTGTGTGAAAGAACATAATTTAAGTGAATATAGATATATTTTTATTAAAACCAAAACAACTTTTTAATTGATTTTAAACGCATTTTTAAATTAACTTAATTTTTCATTTGCTTAAACTAAGTTTCAAAACTTCACACTTAGTTTGCTGTATTAGACAAATGAAAGTGTAAAGTTTGGTTCTCTTTTAAAAAGAAATATTTTTTCTCTTCCTGCCTTCTCATTTTAAAGGTCAGCAGATTTAGGGTTCTGGTCTGACTTCGCCGGACTGGGTTGGAGATAAAAAACAACAAATGTAAATCAATACGGAACCAAGACTTGTATTCCGCCCTGTTGATGCCCATAGTCTTTGGGAGTTTCTTTAAAGAACGTTAGACAGCACAGCGGTCGATTATCAGTATTTCGTATCCTGCACTTGCTGATCGGCAAGCGCACGTTCTTTTTGTCGTTGCGACTATCTACAGGTTTTTACATGTTGATTTTCATCGATAGTTAAGAAAGACAGCGTTAACTTCTTTGTCTATATTACAAAAAGTTAATAATCGGATAAATTCAAAACGGTGGCCAATTTATAGGAATAGAGATGAAACATTTTCTCATACGGATGAAGTTTGTATAGATTATTTTATGTTAAACAAAAAAAATTAGTTGTTGAAAATTTATCACCGATTATCTTCACTACACTAATGTCGAAGTACTGTAACGACCACATTGTCAGTTGATGTTAAAATAATGGAATAATGTTTTCAGTGCATCAGGGAAAATTAAGAGTAATAGTTCTAGAAAAGTAGCATTTTTTTTAAAAAATGTTGACAATTAAAATAAAAAACTTCAATTAATATTCCTTTGTAAATACTATATTTACCAATTTCTTGTATTTTTGGTTATGATTCATAACTTTCTTAATAATCTTAACTAATATAATTTAATAAAATAATAACAGAAACAAAAAGAATTTTCTTATTTGACAAAATAAAAACAAAATTATTATTTAACAAAATACAACTAATTTTATGTTTTTCAATTTTAAGCTAATAATTAGAAGAAACGTTACATATAATTCACTTAAAATAATTTACATTCTGAATACTCTGCATTTCCCCACACAATTAAGCTTATTGAAAGTAAATAATGAAAAATTGTTCGACCACAAATAATTCTATA
Source organism: Latrodectus elegans (assembly GCA_030067965.1). Classification (NCBI taxonomy): domain Eukaryota; kingdom Metazoa; phylum Arthropoda; class Arachnida; order Araneae; family Theridiidae; genus Latrodectus; species Latrodectus elegans. Next base: position 60,416,518 of record CM057809.1, read on the forward strand.
TTAAAAAATTGGATTCTCAAGCTGTAGACACTCAATTCAAAATATAATATAAATAAGATTTTTATAATATTATTTATGCATACACAAATATCATATATTATATTTTACTTTGGAAAATACACATAAAAATAAAATTAAAATACTTAAGCTTTTTATAAATTATGGTATGATATAAACATAATGTCTTAAAGTAAGTTTATTCACAAATGGTTATGTATACATATTTAAGTAAAATTTAATTTGATACATCGAGATAAAAATTCTTTTTATTTGAAAAGTAATGATTTTGCAGCATATAATCAATTAAAAACCAATTGAATTTTTTTGTCTGGATGCAATATCATAAAATGATAAAAATTATAAGACCTATGCAAAAAATAGAATAATCAATAGAATTGCAAAAAAGATATTACTTTACCTTTTTTATTATTAAATAATTTTATAAAATTTGGCATTTTTCTGTAATTTTTGTCACAGGAACCTTCAACATTTAATCTCACTGGTTGTTCGCTCCATAATCTTTTTCTATATGGATTAGTGAACCTTTCTGTTAATTTGTTTTGCACCATTTGAAGATTTTCCTCCGAAAAACTGATTAAAATTTCAATTTGATTTTCAGATGCAACGTGCTATTTTAAAACAAGATATTTTGGAAAACCTAAAACATATTTTATAGAGCGCAAATAATTTAAATTTTCGCTGAGATAGTAGAGTTATTGGTAGCAATATTCATTAAAATGCAGCTCTCCGATTGGTTGAATTCTTTAGCACACTCTAAATACCTTACACCCTTCTTCATTTGTGGAAATAATATCACCCATTTTCCGTTGGTTAGAAAACAAGAGGAAAAACTACTATTAGTTTACTGATTCTGTGACGGTTGTCATATTCACCGGATATCGTTTCTCTATAGATCTTCATGAGCAGAATACGCATCCATAGTTGATCATTCTAAAATATTGAGTTCCACAATAAAGAAATAACTTAAAATATATGGAATTTTTACATCGATAAATACAATGAAATAAATTAGGTACTCTTCTTTTAAAGGCCAAGTAATCAAAAAAATAAATAAATAAATAAATAAATAAATAAAAACATTCCAGCTTTACCGAAATAAAACAAAAACATCGCTTACATCAGGTGTGCCAAAGTGAAACATACAATGGGCTGAATATTCAAAGAGTAGGACAAAATGAGCAAAAACAATTATGCCATTTTTACCATGAAACACATTTTTTATATTAATTTTCCCAGGCTAACAGTAATCTAATGATAGGACTTCGCTCTTCCTGGTGGAAGCTCCACGATTCAATCGCAAGCACTGCTCTTCAAGGTCAGAATGTGAACAATTGTGTTTTGTTTTCCCAGCACCCGCCATTTTCCTATCTTAATAGATGTGCATGCGGAAAGTTGAGTTTAACTTGTCTGAAAGTGTTGCATGCATATTTGTTGGGGGTAAATGCTTGGACCCTTCCGAAATTTCTTGAAAGAAGCAAATATGAATATTCATTAAGTATTTAAGTATATATATATACATATATATATATATATATATATATATATATATATACTAAAATACTTAATGAATATTCATATTTGCTTTTAGAATAAAAATTTAGCACGGAAGGAGAAAATTTCTATAGGCTAAATTTTTAATTTTTAGTGTAATTTTTCATTATTTTTTTGCATATATATATACGCACACACACTACTGGCCATTAAAATTGCTTCACCAGGACGAAATGCAGATGATATTTATTGGACAAATATATTATACTAGAAATAACAAGTGATTAAATTTTCAAAAAATTTGGCTGGAGAGATGCTGAGAAATCAGTACCCAGAGCAACAACCTCTGGCAGTAATAACAGCAGTTATACGCCTGGGCATTGAGTCAAACAGAGATTGGATTGCATGTACAGGTACAGATGCCCATGCAGCTTCAACACGATGCCACAGTTCATCAACCGTAGTGACTGGCGTTTGGTGACGAGCTAGTCGCTCGGCAACCATTGACCAGACGTTTTCTATTGGTGAAAGATCTGGAGAACGTGCTCTATCAACAGCCTAACATGTTCTGTATCAAGGAAGGTCCGTACAATACCGGCAACATGCGGTCGGGCATTATCCTGCTGAAACGTAGGGTTTCGCAGGGCTTGAATAAAGGGTAGAGCCACGGGTCGTAACACACCAGAAATGTAACGTGCACTGTTCAAAGCGCCGTCAATGCGAACAAGAGGTGACGGAGACGTATATCCAATGGTTGCCATACCATCACGCCAGGTGATGGGCCAGTATGACGATGACGAATGCATGCTGCCAGTGTGCGTTCATCACGATGCCGCCAAACACGGATGCGACCATCATAATGCTGTACACAGAACCTGGATTCATCTAAAAACATGACGTCTCGCCATTCGTGCGCCAAGGTTCGTCGTTGATCGCACCATTGAAGGTGCTCTTGTCTATGACGCAGCGTCAAGGGAAGCCGCAGCCATGGTCTCCGAGCTGAGAGTCCAGGCTGCTGCAAACGTCGTCGAACTATTCGTGCAGACACTTGTTGTCTTCCAAACGACCCCGTTTCTTGACTCACGGCTCGTGACGTGGTTGCACGATCCATTACGGCCATGCAGATAATATGCCTGTCTTCTCGGCTGCTAGTGATAGGTGGCCGTTGAGATCCCTCATGCCGTTCCGTATTATCGTCCTGAACCCATCGATTCCATATTCTACTAACAGTCATTGGATCTCGACCGACGCGAGCAGCAATACTGCGGTAAGATAAACCGCAATCCCGGTACGTTACAATTTGACCTTTATCAAAGTCAGAAACGTGCTGGTACGCATTTCTCCTTTTTACACGAGGCATCACAACAACTTTTCACCAGGCAACAACGTTCAAATGCAATTTGTGTATGAGGAAGCGGCTGAACAATTTCCTCATTTAAACACAATGTAGGTGTCGCTATTGGCGCCCGCTTTGTCTGAACGCGCTGAAAAGCTAATCATTTGCATATCACTGCACCTTCTTCTTTTCGTATAAATTTCACGTCTGTAGCATGTCGCCTTCTTGGTGTAGCAATTTTAATGGGCAGTAGTATATGTATGCATATATATATATATATATATATATATATATATATATATATATATTTACGGTAATATGAAAACATACAACTGATAATTCACTATAGTTACCCAAAATGCATCTCTCAGATGGAAGTATGCAAATCATGTGAAATTTATGTAAATTATTTAAGATGATGAACCTCATTAGATTTGCGGGGCATACGCGCATAATGAGTGGTTGCAGTGACATCTTTAAACCTCTAAAAAAGGAGAAGAGATTGCCGATTTAAAGAACGGCAATTGTTTTTTCGTAGTGTTCCTTTTTTTTTGGCATAAGATGTTTTATATCTCGTAGAAGTTATCGAGCTTCTTTCGAGCAAGTTTCTAAGTCTGACGGAGAAAGAATAGTATGCTATAAGGATTGCGGATTATCCATTGGAGAAATCGGTGATCGTGTTGTACGAAACCAAGTAACTATGATTTGGGTCTGTAATTGCTGAATGCATCAGGAAATGAAGTACCGACGGGACACAACACATCCACCTCGTTGCACCATTGATGTGATAACGGACATATTGCGCGCGATGTGGATCGTTCAATTATAGCACGCACACACCAGAATCGGTTTGTCACGTACCATTCGATGTTATTTGCAGCTGAGTGGAATGTCAGCAAGAAGTTTCTTGTTTTATTTACCCTTAATTAAATATCATAAGCATTTATGCCGCGAATGGGGATTTGAACGACAGACACTGGACAATGGAATGGATTGTGGCATTGTCTTGACGAATCCCACTTCTGATTACAACATCATAAGGGTCGAATTCGAGTCTGAAGACACTGCAGGGAGAAACTACTAAACTATTGCGTTATGTATCAACATTCTCGTCCTGCATTCGGTAATATGGTTTGAGGTGGTATTGGATTTCACTTCTGCATTCTTCTAGTACGTATTTCAGTTAACCAGCGTTATTTTTCTGAAGTGTTGGAGCTCATGATTCTCCTATATCTTCCGCGCTTGCCATCAGCCATATTCTAACAAGATTCTTCATAACGAGACACTTGTGATATCCACAACACTATGCAAGAGTCCTTTACCCATCAGAGTGATTTGCCTCCATGACCTCTTTGTTCTTTTGATTTACAATCAATCAGAAACGTATGGTTCATGCTTACTGAACAACTGGTCCGGTATATTGCACATGTTGACCCCAAGTTTATATCTAAATCCTTTTCGATATTTTGTCAAGGCATGCGGCAGTATTATAGCCAATAATGGTGGCTACAGACATTACTGATTTTGTCATCCTCCACATTTCACAGGAGGCAGTAATTTCAATCATTTAAACTTTGTATAACATGTTATCTGGCAAATTTTTTTGATATCTCTGTCCTTTTTGATGTTACATTTTAGGTTATTAGCATTGTATTTTCAGATTGTATTCCAGCTATGTAAATATCTCATTATACAGTTTTTTTATTCTTTATTTGAAAAATGAGAATTAATTGATAGCAAGCAAAATTTTCTTCTTAGCGATTACCTTATATAATATTGATTATTATGAATTACATTTAATTCGTTACATCTATCTCCTGAAGAAGAGATGTTTTATAACCTTAAAATTATTTAAAGTAATATTACAAATGAAATACGTGATTCCCTTTCTCAGTTATTATCAGAAATCACCCTGTTTTCATTTTTCTGCGAAATGTAGATATTTATTATCAGTATTTCATTTAATTTTATTGCAATTCGTACAACGAAATGCTAATAAAAAAAACTACCAGTTTAATTGTTTTAGACATTTCTCATCCGAATGGAAGATTGTGGAATGATCATCGACCCAATCTTGTTGTAGATATAGTCCATACGCAAAAATTGTAGCTATTCAAATGAATGTTGCTTCTTTAAAATGTAGAAGTTTTTGGAAAATGAGTATTATAATTTTATGTCTGTGTGTGTGTGTTTTACAGTTTCAATCCTAGCATAATAAATGCTATTTTTCAACAATAATTTCAAATATAATCTTTTAAATAATCTTTAAAGTTATGTAATATGTACATTTTTTTTCAAATTCTTTAAATATATTTTTATTATGACTTTTTTTTTATAATAGAAGTGCAAAGAGATACCTATATTGACATTGAAAACTTACTCAGAATTCACCTAAATTAATATTTTAAAAAGCCAACTATTATTTTTCATCTAATGGCGTTTCCTAGATACGCAGTTGAAATTTATTTTTCATTTTGCTATCGCCATTTATATGCCCAAAAATATTACTAGTGGTTAAATTTACGAAAATATGCAACTTTTCAGAATATTCACTGAAAAAAAAATGATTAGTATGAACAATTTTATATCGCTAAAAGTTGTTAACTGCTCTTTTTCTACATATTAGAAACTTTTATTATGTTAATTCGATAGAAATGGTCGTTAGCAAATTATTTTTTACTTCGATTGCTGTTATCTTTGAGGTACGCAAATATTTTCCTCTTGTTTTTCTTTTATCCCTTTAAAACGTCAAATTTAGGATTAGAAAGACTAAAGAATATCATCATTTTCAAGAATGAGCCTCATTAAAAGTAAATTGAAAAGTCTTCGTATTAATGAGCTTCGACTCATGTTTAAAATTAAAAATAACAACATACCAACCTGAATTGCACAAACTTTCCAAGGATATGCAAGAACATAAATTACATTAGTGTTTGCTCGACAGTATCCTGATTCCCTTTTGTGCGTACTTAATAAATTTTTTTTTAATTAAGAAATGATATTGTTTATAAGAGAATTATCAAACTTTTTGACAGCTATATAATTAATACAATATATCTAAGTATATAGTTTAAGCTAAAAAAAAATGAGGCTTTCAAAAGATTTCAACTATTGATTTAATTGTTCGGTAGATTAATGAGTTTTCCGACCACTGCTTTACATCCTCACATCTTTTGCTGTCCGGTTCATTATTATAGAATAGCGTATCTGTAAATTTATTTTTCAATAAAATCATTACATATTTTTATGGTGCTATAGGTTGGAGACCATATTGAAAAGATTAATAATGTATCAATGGTTGGTTGTCGACATTTTGAAGTGGCCAAACAATTAAAAGATATCCCAAAGGGAGCTGTTTTTACTCTTAGATTGATTGAGCCTTTGAGAGCAGGTTTCTGTAAGTATTTACCTGTATAATAAAATTATTTTTTTAATTTTTCTATGTTGAGATGTATAAGTATTTGTTTTACCACAATAAAATTTATATTTTCTGATAAGAAAAATATATTTTAAATAAAGAATAAAGTAGAAAAAATCAAGGTTAATTTACAGTATGAAATTAAATATGAAAAAACAAAAGATAACAATAAGGAAAATGAAGGGCATGATATTGCCCATGTTAATTTCGCGGAAATTTTTGCAGTAGCACAAAGTTTATAATTTAATACGAGGGTTCTCTGAAATTTTTGAGATACGCGCTGACAAGAAAATAACGGTTTAATAATACAAAATAAAAATAACGGTTTAATTTTAAAATATGAAGTATTTTAACACAGAAGACGATTTTTTACTGACTTACTTCAACTTGTTTAGCGTAGAATAAATTTTAAACAGAAGAGAAAATGGAGTTGAAGCGAGAACATTTTCGCGCTATGATTTTCTACGATTTCAAAGCAGGATTAAATCAAGAGGAATGCATTCAACGGTTGCAATTAGCATTTGGTGATGAATCTCCAGCTCGTGCTACTGTATTCAGATGGTTTAGAGAATTTAGAAGAGGTCTCAATTTTCTTCAGGATGAAGAACACACACGAAGGCCGCCGTCGGCAGTAATTCCGGATAATGTACCTGTCATCCGAAAAATGTTAATGGATTATATTCGCTGAACCTATCAAATGATACAGAAGGAACTTAGCATTGGATCCGCAGCCATACACAAAATCATTCATGAAGAATTACATATAAAAAAAGTAGTTTGCCGTTGGACTCACCATAATCTAACTGAGCACCAAAAAGAGGAGCGTGTCAGAATCTGTAAAGAAACTCTTAAATTGCTAAATGATGGTGGCCACCGCATTATTTCTAAAATTGTAACAGGTGATGAGACGTACATACCGTCTTTTGACGTCCCAACACGTCAAGAAAGTAAAGTATGGGTCTTCGAAGATGATCCCACGCCGACAATGGTGAAAAAACAACGCGCATTGAAAAAAGTGATGCATACCATTTTCTTCAGAAGCACGGGATTGGTCAAAGCCATCAAGTTGGAAGGACAGAAGACAGTAGCAGCAAACTGGTATACCACTAAATGTCTTCCAGAAATTCTAGAAGAACTGAATGTTAGGGGACTTATGCTTCACAATGACAATGCATCTTCACATACAGGCGGATTAACAGTTGAGTTCCTTAAACAAAAACAAATTAAAGTGATCGAACATCCGCCGTATTCATCTTATCTAGCTATGTGCGACTTTTGGTTATTCTTTAATCTAAAAAAGAACTTGCGTAGACGTCGTTTTCATCCAGAAGAAGAGATTGATGTGACTATAAATACATTTTTCATCTATTCCAAGTAATTAATGGCTTGAGGCATTTAATCTGTGGAAAATTCGTTTACAGAAGTGCATTGATGCTGAAGGAGACTACTTTGAACACACCTAAAATTTTGTAAGTATAACTAGTTTTATCTCAAAAATTTCACAGTGACCCTCGTATAACAAAACACTAAATGTATGATTTTTAAGCCAGAATTTTAATACAATCTAAGTATGATTTACAGTGCAACATACATTGAAAGTATTATATATCTAGACTGAAATGTGACAGGAACCTGAGATTATAAATATTAATATAAATGATATTACAAGAGAGGTTGTTTGCAATTGAAATAAAATCTACAGTTCTGTCTTATTTAAAGTACTTAATTATCGTGCAACTTTTGTAAATACCATTGATGGCTGGCAAATATTATTTTGCGCATAATCTGTTTAATTCATAATGTTCTTGATTGATTGATTTCTACTTTTGGTGTAATTTTGGCTTGTTTTTAAAAGTACTAATGCATAATGAATATGTAATTCAGGTATAAACTGAAACAGATTCTTATGTCAAATTTTCGTTTCCTATGTTGATTCACTTTAAACGATTCATCCAATTAAAATAGGGCGGAGTTCATAAGCACTTATATTGAGTGCCCAAAAATAGATAAGTGGTTTTTAAGATATAGATTCATCAAGAAAACAGTGGGAATTGCAAAAATCATATTCTCGCGAAATAAATATGTGTGAAATGGGGATTTTTTTTTTATTCGCATTATTTTAAATGAAATTAAAAAATAATTTTTTTAAAATGAAATTGCATTCAGCATATTGCTACACGTCAATATTTTTCATTCCTTTTTTCGTAGTGTTTGGCGATACATATGGTAAAAAATACCAATTTCCCCAAAAAGAACATGAAATTAAATATGTAAAAACGTCTTGGTTGCTATATTAATTGCGTAACGCAATTAAATTGGTTATATACTACAGAATACAAAAAAAATTAGAACTAATTTTCAACTTAACAGGAATAATCATTAGAAATCACAAAAAATGTGTTGTTTTTCACTTAAAAATATTGAAATCTTTTTCAGTGATTTTTAGTACTAAAACAGTAACTATTATCAATTGTGATGAATATTTTATTCTCCTTTATATACACTGCTGTGCAAAACTTCACACTTTTTGTAAATTTAAATTGATAACAATATGAAATTGTCGAAAAGCGGTTTTGCGATCAGTACAATGAACATGCAACTTTGTACAATGTAAGGCCATGGATATGTCAGGAACAAAACGTCATTGGTAACATGAGCGTACGAAAAACACGTGTTGTCGGTGCTCGCTGCTTAGGACTTCAATAATAAGAAGGACGGAGACTCAATTAAAGGCATTTTCAGCAAGTGCAGTTAAGTTCTTCCGTGAAATATGATTAGAAGAAATTACCAGAATGACTTCACATATGGAAGAATTATCAGAAAGTTGGAGAAGGGGTGTAATGTGACGAGTGTATCTAGAGTTCGGATTCAACAAAACTTGTTTCCCGCGCTTTGAAAACCTACCTGTCCATAGTTATAATTGCCAAAAAAGCTGATGATGGCCAACTTAGGAAAACTGCTGTGGATGATTTGTATATCACCCTGCAAGTGAAGAGAACAAGCACCATTGCTCAAGAGCTATGTACAGCACGGAGCGACAAGCATCGCGGTTTACTGTGACCAGACGCCTTCATAACGGTGACATATTCTTCTGCTGTTCTAAACGCTGCATGTATTTGAAAGTTGGCTATTGGTACTACCATTTAGCGAGATGAAAAGAGCACAAACCATGAGATCTCATCAATGGAGTCCTATTCTATGTAAGGATATGAGTTGTTTCAGCTTCTCAAGCGAATCTCAACACCAATTGATTTGGAGAGAAGTCAGGCACAGTTTCATTTCAGTAATATCACTGAAAAAGGACGTTACGGTAGTTCTGATGTTATCGTCTGAAAAATCATTATGCTTACATGCGGACTGAGCTCCACGTTTTCAATAAAGGTTCTGAAACCAAACATACTCGCTGCGTCACTCCAACCAGCTGTTGCAAGGATGTGATCCTCCCTCATATGCATTTGTTCTGAGGTGCACTAGGAGAAGATTTCGTAACTATATAAATGCTCGATCTCACCAGACTCTGCCTGTTCAGCAGCTACTGACTGATAAAAGGGAAGGTATCACTCGAAGCGTACTCCTCTGATTTAAATTCCATAGAACATGTGTGGGATGCTTTGGGAAGACTCTTTGCAACATAATTACATCCTCTGGAGAATACTCAATAAATGGAACAGTTGCCGATAGAGGTGTGGATACTTTTAGCTTAAGAAGTGTTCAACAATCTGGTGCTAACTATGGAGAGATGGGACGAAGTAACAATTGCAGTAAGGGGAGGACATATTCTATACTATAGAACATCTGCTTGCTTTTCTTCCTGGACAGACAATTGCGTACAATAATATTATGAGTTCAATAAAGCCTTTTTTTGTTTGATTCCATACTATATTCATTCTATTATAATTGCATTACTGTGCTTTCGTTCTCGTTTAAGAAGAAAATGTCTTTCATTTCTGAATTTCATGTTCCTCAGATGATTGATATATACCTCGTGTAGTTGTGGTAAAAAGCATTTTTGAGCAGTTTTGCACAACAATATATACACACACATTCTGTGCAGAAACAAAGTATAAGAAGGTATTGTTAATGTAATTTTATGAAAAAGTGTTTTAAATCTGTGTAAATCATTCCATGACATCTCCAAGAAGTGGAAAAGAAAAAGTAAACAAAATTCAAAACAGAAATCCAAAGGTTATAAAAGGAATATTGAGATAATAACATGATCATAAGTGGTTAGAAGACTCGAACATCCATTTGACAAGTGAATGGCAAGAAAAATCTACACTTTTCCTGGGGACATGATCATTCCAGACTACTATGCAGTAATTGTACTGTCTGCCAATGATGAGTACGGTGATCTGTTGAGAGATCAGATCAGGTTGTCAGCAATCTAAAACATGGTTACCAATTCCTGTCGTAGTACTAATGACATGTCCGGAATCATTATTGGTGATACTTATATGTTACCGAGTTTCTACCAAGAGTTAATGTTATTAGATTTAGAACTGAGAAGATTATTGGCCAATCAATAAATATCTTCAAATCACAACAGCTGCACGAAATTCTCTGTACACACAGACACACACAAAAAAAAGTCAGCTATGTCTTCCCTTAACAGAAACTGAGGATCTATAATGACTCTAAAAAGACGTACATTAGGAAGAGTAAACTCGGTATTATAGAGTGTACCAATGACTAAACCACTTTGGTTAATACGAAAGCCATCGCGGGTATCAGTCTTCATATCGACTCACATGAGAACTTCCACACTTCTAAATATTTCTTTTGATAATCTTAGAGTTCTTCCTTTGTGTGTTTCTTGCTCTCTACAGATTAGTCTGCATCTAAAATCACTAGTCAGATTAAATCTTATTTCATTCGAAACAATCACTCGGTGTTTTGCTCATCTAGCCATTTATAGAATTCTCATTACCTCAGGAAATAGTGTATTTGATATTAGCAGACACATTAATGGCATACAGTATACTGGTTAGCATATAAATAGACCACCATCATGCATCTTCATGGCCATGGTAAAACTTGATATTTGTAGAGTAGTCTGTGAAATATGTCTTATGATTTCTCTCGTTTTCTGCTGCCCGTTCCTTTTCACTCTTTAAAAGATATCGAACTCTTGTGGCTCAACAGCTTCACACTGTTTCCCGTTAAGACCAGCAAAGGGAAGCATCATTTGCCGTAGGCAGTCGTTGGAAGGGTGACCACATTCGCTAGCTCACTGGGTTGCTATATCTCCGTGGGTTGGTGACGTGACCACGTTGATATGTGACTTTCAAAGTCCTTCTGCTGGTGCGGTGAGGAGAGGAGGGTGCCAGCTCAGGTGTGACCACGTAACCTGAACGTGGTTCAAAATTACGAGGCACTTGATGATGGGCGAGTATTCCAAATCCGTTAACCTTAAGGTGTAATCCGAGGCTCGCTTGCATCACTATGTATACATGTATGTTAAAAGACATATCCATCGTGAGACTGTGCATGGAGAAATATTATTAAGCTTTGAGACCACTTTTAATTTCTCATAAAATGTTCTCCAAGCAGCTTGTGAAACAATATTGTATGCGATCACGAACTCCACAGGCACATTGGTTGAGCTTTGACTTTCCTTCAGCTTTCTCATTATTTAACTTTTGGTGAAACCATTCATGTGACCTATAGGATAGTCTATTGAATGTATCATTTTGAATCAACAATTAGACATCGTTTAATTGATGTATTCCATGTTTCATCAGATATCCTATGCGTTCATCGCCAAGCATTCTTTATATCCTATCAAATACATGCCTTCAATGTTATACTGCATATCTACGCATGGTTTACCATATCAAATCTTAGTCGGTCTAAGGGTTGGTTTTTAAGTCCTTCGCTCCGCTTGTTCCGCTGATATGCTGGTTTCCAACTTCATCCTTAAGTTTTCAACACGATAGTGTATAGTATATATATTTAAATACATGCATCTATGTAACTATATAGATATATTTATATGTATACATAGAATATATTTTAAAATTTTATATGCATGTTATTTCATTAAAAACAAACCCCATCATTTTGATCTTCTATTTACATTACGTTATTTTTTCTTACGCAGCTCATATAGGACCAAGAAGTGGTACAGTATCAAGTGGAAGTAATAAAAAAGGAGGATTTGGTTCAGGTAAAGAAACTCTGCGTCTTCGAGCTAAAGGGCCTGCTACGATTGAAAAAGCGGTCAGTGATTTATATTTAAATATCAAAAGTATATTAAAATGTTTTTAAATATAATAATATCCTAAGAGATTGACTAATTAATAACAATTTCAAATTATAGCCAAATGATGTTGTACAAGCAGCTGTTGAAAAAATAAACAGTCTTCTGGAATCATTTATGGGAATTAATGATTCAGAGCTAGGTAAATATAGATTCCTTTATCATTTATAACTTATTACAGTATTTCTTAAATTTTATAACAAAAAAATATTAGAGAAATTTTTACATAATTTTATAGCAATTCTGGTAACACTTTTTATTCTAGAAAGTAATCAGTATAATATGTACTTTGAAAAAGTATTAATTATTGCTGGATATACCAGGAAAATATACGTGTCTTGTAGGCACATATATATTCTTGATATATTTTGGAAAGACTATGTTTAAATTACATAAGCAATTTGGACCATTAAAAATAAAATTAAAAAACAAGAATCCCCCTCACCATGAAATATTAAATAACTACTATAGATGGTAGTGCACAAATTCCTGAGGCAAGTATACTGCGTAAATGGTGTATAAAAGTAAAGCAGATGAAATTATTTGTGCTTGGTTCACGAGTATGAGAAAAACAATAACGATTAAGGCTCATTATGAATTTATATTGAAAGGGCATTCATTAAAGTGAGAGCCAAGGTTCAATTTTAACCGTTATCGAATACTATATAGTAGTTGCATTTTATGTGTTTGCTAATTATCATCTATTGAAATGGATGTTTTAAAGTTCCCCTAGCTTTTTAACTAATTTGACAGTCCAAGAATCAATCCGATAATCAAGGAAAAAAAATTCCAGTATAACTTTATAATTAGAGCTTTTGAATTAATAATTTCTACTATGCCTTTCAATGTAAATTGTGAAGAAATGATATCAGATTTGCAGCTTGAATTAATTGAGTTTAAATCTTAAAATCATCTCAAGCAGTTGGATCTAAATATGCTAGAGTTTTGCAAATCATTATCGAATGAGAATTTCCCAAATTTTATACCTCACGCCCAGAAAATCAGTGCTATGTTTGCTTCATCTCACATATGTGAACAAGTATTTTCAACTATGAACCTTAGAAAGAATTATTTCGGAAGTAGACTAACAGATGAGCATTTATCCTGGTTCGTTTGAATCAGTACAACTCACTTCCAACCTCAATAAAATGAAGTTTTAAAAAATGAAATCACGATTTCATTTATCTCATTGACATATTTTAATTGAATACTTGTATATTCTTTCTAAAATTTAAAAAATATATACATTCATGTAAAGAAGTTGTTTCTTATGTTAGACTTAAAATACAATATAAATACCAAAACCATAATTTTAATCCTCTTTTATAGATTTTTACTCTTTAATAACAACCTTATCCCAACATTCATACTTGTCAGAATGGGGATATCACTACCAGTTTGCATTTATACAAACATAAATTATGAAAATATTTAGTGTTGCATTTCTTCCTCCTAAAATTGTTTCTCGGAATGTACACTACTGACCATTAAATAACATTGCTACACTAGAAAGGAGCGGAAATAAAAAACTGATATTTATAAAAGTAAAATATTATTCAGGAAACAAATAATTAAGAAATGTAGAAGTATGGGTCCTGAGGAATCATCAATCAGAATAACCGCATCTGGCTACAATAACGACTTTTACACACCTGTGCATTGAAACAAAAAGACATTATATAGCATGCGCAGGTACAGCTGCCTATGCAGTTTCAGCACGATACCACAATTCATCGGCTAGCATATGGTGATGAGGTAGTCACACGGCAGCCTTTGATTAGACGTTAACTATTGATACGAGATAGAAAAGTGTCGACTAAAGAAAAAATTTCCTTCATCTTGATGAGACCGTACAATACCGCGTATATGCGGTCTTGCGTTACCTTATTGAAACGTATCGTTTCACAGGGCTAGAATAAAAGGTAAAACATGATTCTTAACACAACAGAAATAGAACAGCCACTATTCAAAGTACCTTCAATACGAAAAAGAGGGTACCAAGACGAGTATTTATAATGACATTTATACCACTACTCTATATAAGGGCCAGATGTGCCAGTGAGACAATGTCGAATGAAAGCCAGCAATGTGTGCTCTTGACAATGTCGCCATTATGATATGCGATAAGAAGAATCGGGATTCGACATTCTCAACTACAAATGGTTTTCTGCCATAAATGTATTGTCAAGACTCTTTCAAGCCATGATCGCTAGGCAAGAAGTACATGCTACAGCAAACATCACTGAACTGTTCCTGCAGACATTCGTTTAACACGACCTCATTTCTCGACTCAAACTCGCAACATGGCAATACGATTCATTAAAGCTATCCAGATACCATGCTTGTCTTTTGACTGTTAGTAATATGTAGTCCCATGCTACAATCCAGCATGGGGCTACGGTGACCTGGTTGCTTAGGGTGTTGTTCTCATTATCGGAAGGTAGTTCATTTCTCGGCTTAACCAAGATCAGTCGTTTTGGTTAAAGGCGGCTTGTGTACATTAAAATTGGGGGCGGTCGCAATGCCCTTCAAGTGAAATGATACCTCTGGGGCGGGCAGGCCAAGTATTGGCAGTGTTCTTCTTGGTCCCATCTTCAAATCAGGAAGACTTCACACAGGTGCTTGTATCTAACTAGTAGAGTTCAACTCAGGGCTAAGTAAAGGCTATGCTAATGAACAACAACAATTCAGCGTGTAATTCCGTAGTACCATCCTGATTTTATTAATTCAATATTCTACAGATAAGGTATCTCGGATGTTACATAAAGTAATACTGCAATACAATAAGCTGCAATTCAACTTTTATAAAACCAGAAACGTGCTTATTAATCATTTATCTTTCTTATAAAAAGCTCTATAACTTTTCACATTAAGCAGAAATATTCAAATGCAATTTATGTAGGAGAAATCTGCTGTATAATTATTTAAACACAACATTATTTTACATGAGTTTGTTGAAAAACTAATCATTTGTATACCTATACAGTTTCTATAATATAGAAACTTAACATCAACTTTCAGAGCTGAAGACAGGCGTCTAAATGAGCAATTAACTTTCCACTGACTCATCGCTTGACCGAGGTCGATATTTATACCTCTTTGAAAGTTCCCAAAACATTCTTCCGCCTAAAGGTTTCTGAAACAAATTCCTATAATGAGATTAATCCCTTTCGCATTACCCTTTTTAAATCAATTTAAGGTTAAATTTGATTTAACTTAAACATGACGCTGAAAACAGCTGTCGCACTGCCTTACATTCGATACTGATAGAAGAAATATTGGTTGTTGTTCAAAATCTTATTTATCGCTTGTTATTATAAATTCTGTGATATTTTCGAATTTTTTTTTCCATAGTTGAACACATTTACTAAGCAATTTCAGGCCAAAATGACATTAATATTATTATATTTCAAATGAGGAATATGAAACTAAAGAATGTCATTGACAAACGTATTTCTTCTCAAACTTAATACAATTGTTTTATGTTTATTTAATACTCGTGTAAATATTTTTAAGCTATTATTATTTTTAAAATTTTTTTTTAATGATCGTTTTCAGATATTTCAATAAGCATTGAAACAAGATAGCAGAAAACAAGATGGTGCTAAATCAGTTGAAACGTATTTAAATCAGTTCGCCAAACTGATTTAATATAAATCACAAGTTGCGCCGCCGTGAGAAAGTTCTGCCGAAACTTAAGCATGTTTAAAAATGCAGTGTGAATGGGTTTGGCACAAATTGGTCCTATCATCTTGAAACGTCGAGAATGTTGACTTATATTTTGGCATCAAAAATATTGCAAAGTTGCCTTGAATTTCAGACCTCTTTTTCATTTTCCGTTCTGTAAAACGCTTTTTTTTAAATAAGACTTGTTCACATGTTTTCACAAATTAAACGATATAATACTGTGAAACACGTAATTCAACAAAAATATGATATTCAATCAAATGTTTATACTATTTACATTTTCAGTAACAATATTAACACAGATTGTTATGTATAATTATATACCAAATACACTCTTTAGTTAAATTTTAGATAGCAGTACCTAAATGATTAATAAAAAAGCAATAAAATATCTATTTCTGATTTTTTCATTTCATCGATAAATGTGTTGTATTCAATTACTAAGATTATAATCACTTTGCAGCTACACAGATATGGGATTTAGGACGAGACAAGGCAAATCCCCATGAGTTTGTAACAGCAATAGACAGTTCAGATTTAGAAGCATTTGGATTCACGGATGATTTTGTATTTGATCTGTGGGGAGCCATAAGTGATGCAAAATCAGGAAGATTAAAAACCGACTCTAATAGGTTATCTATGTAGCTATTATATATTGCACTGAGTCAGGACTAAGCCAGTTTAGAAAGCAACTCTATGCATACCAAATTTTATGGAAAAATTGACTGAGCTAAGTGATACTGATAAATGCTGCCATTATAGATTTGTAATTATGTAGAATGTTTAAGGCATTATAAATAAATAAATATTGTTCTTCGTAATGGTAATAAATACTTTTAAAACAAACATATTCATGATAATAAGCAAAGTAATATTAAATTAAATACTAAATAAATGTAAGTATAATAATTAATGTAGTTAAATATACTGCATTAATAGTCCTTTAATTGTAATCTTGTATCGCATAGGAAGTGTCACAATGTAATCTTGTATCACTTTCTTTTTAAGAAAGTGTAACAAATTAAATAAACTTTTAAGAATATTTAATAAAATGAAACTAATGTGTAAAAAAACAAATTTGCAATTTAATTTATTAAATGAATTTTTCAATATCTATACATTACACCAATATTATATTCTAAGCACTTAAATTTTTTAAAAATGAAATTTTTGCAGTTATTTTCTATGCAACAAAAAAAGAATTATCGCTAAAATTTGTAGGTTATAATCACAAAAAGTTGTAAGCCTGCTTTACAACATTTTAATATACATTATTATTGCAATGTGGAATGGATCAAATGTCTACAATTTAGGCAGTTATTAGTCTACAGTAAAAACAAGAATGTTTTAACAATTAAAATAGGACTGAGAAAATCAACTGCTTATAGAATTCGTGTTAGAATGTGCATGAGGAAGAAATATGATTCTTCTAATTATTTTATGATATTACAAAATGGATGACACATTTTTGTATGGTATAGTTACTATCTAAAAAATGGACAGAAAAGGATTTATCTTATATATATTAAGTTCAAATGTAAAATCAGCTTGTAAACTATGTTAGAAAATAAGAAACATTTCAAATATTGCAATTATTCATAAAAAAATATTTACTACATATTTTTACACATTGCAAATTAAAATTAATATTGTGTAGTTAAAGGAAAACTTTTTGTAATTTCTATATTTTATTTTAAAAAATGTGGTATTTAAGGTTAAATACACTGAGTAATAAGCATACTTGGAAATACCATTCAAGATTTCTTAGTAGTTGCTGTCATCCACATTTTTTTCCTGGTGAATTCAAATAAACAATAGAGTTGAAAATAAGGTGAAAATATTTTTGGCAAATACACAGTTTAGAAACACTAGTAACATTTAATACTTTTGATTTATATAAGAGAAAAATTCAGTTTTCACTTTGGTAAGATAGAACTAAATTAGAAAAAAATAAAGGTTTAATATCAAAATTTTTCATTACTTTTCCGTAATTTTAAAATAAACAAAACACTCTAAACATGAAATTAGTTTTGGAAAAAAGAAACCCACTTTGTCAAAATTCATGCTAACTTCAATTTAAAATTTTCTTAAAATTTGTTCAATCAATGAAGCTGACTGCATCTAAAACTAGGTTTAAATTTTCACAATCCAGTTTTGATTTAAAAATGTTGCACAAATGAAAGTCACATCACTGAATAATTTACACAAAATGAGTTGATAGAAGATGAGAGAAATATATGGAATTCAAAAAATCACCAATTAAGATGGTTATTATTATTTTTTTTAAATTTCACATATTTCATGCATTTCAGTATTTTGCTTATAAATTGGCTGAAGTAAACTGGCAGAACTGCAACTGTACTATCATTGCAAAAAAAAAAACTGAGGAATAACTAACTATTCAACTGCGCTTTGGTTTTCAGTTCAAGAGTTAATGAGCTCTCAATCCAATAATATGGATAAGTATAGTGTGGTTAAGAATCCATTTTAAACAATAGGATTAGGTCAAATTATTCTGTTATTATAAAGTAATCAAAATAAAAATTCTCTGGGATTTAGTCTCTAGTACAACAATACAACTGAGGTGAAAATCGAACTTAGGTACTACTAAAATGAATTTCATGTATCTGACCATTCATAAAGCAGCTCAAAATAAATTGTGAAAAGAAAGATAATAAACACGCAAATTAAATATACATGTAAAATGTAACGTTATAATCAAGACAAAAAATTTAAATGTTCATAAATTGAATTGCATTGCATTAAAAAGGATTAAAATATTCTTAATAAATAAATAAAATATTTGGTGGAATCAATAAAATATTTAATCATGGAATCAATTTAGCCCAGTGATTGAAGACAATACAGAAGAAATGTGAATATCCACATTTTACTTTTAACCAGCCGAACGATAACTGAATGGTTAATGTTCCTGAGTTCTGTGCGGTAGGTCCTGGGTTCGAATCCCGGTTCGAGCATGGATGTTATTTTTCTCGGTCCTTTCTACAGAGATGATGTAAGAATGTTACTCATCTTATAAATGGGTTTGTGGTTTTATGGCGTGGATAATGCTACCTCTGTGACTTGGTTTCACAAGTGCCCACTGGGTAATGACAAATGAGTAGCATTTTCTGATCTTGTTGTGGTGAAGGGTTGTAACCATTGTTATTAAAAAATATTTAACATCACAATGAGATTATTATGAGCAGAATAGAAAAAATATAATATATTAGAAATATAAAGCATATTTTTATAAAGACTATAAACATATTAAGTAAATATTAAGAATGTACACAAATGCGTTTAAAATAAGCTCATTTTACTAAGTTAAATCTAAATATAGAGAAAATGGCGTAATACTTTCAAGCGTGTATTAAAATTTTTCACATGAAATATATAATTTACTTTAAACACCAAGTGTGTATAATTAGGAGTGCGAGTTCTCCTCTAGCTATTTTTGAAACTGAATCACGCCAATTACAAACACGACTGGCAAAAAGGGTTAAAACATCAATGAACTGCAAATAACATATTCCTGTTAATGTAATATTCAAATTTACATGGCTTTGAATGAAAATATGATATTAAGATCTAAAAAACATGTTTATTTTTTCTTTAAAAGACTGCTGATAATTTGTTATATAAAATTAAAATCAAATGTCAAAATTTAGATTAATGCACAATATACACTCGTCCATAAATTAAGGATAATGTAAGTTCAGGCAAAGAAAGAGATAGAAGCTAAGCAAATGTGACTTATTTGTAAAGTCTATTTACTAAACAAAAGGTAAAGAGCAAAAAAGATGCTATATGTTTGATATTAATAAAAATTGCGATTTTTACTCCTTGGAGCAAATTTCAAAAAATAACCTATTTATAAAAACCAGTATAACATGGTTGGCATGATAGTTAATACATAGTGTGTCCCCCCCCAGGCGATGTAATACAGGCCGTACAATGCTTAAACATGCAGAGTAACAAATTATCGATGTGATCTTCGGATATATTTCACCACTCATCAAGCAATGCTCTCCGAAATTCCGGTAGACCTATGGGAGGGGGTTGACCGGCTACAATTCGTCGGTCATGTCCCACGCGTACTCTATTGGATTCAAGTCCGGTGAGTATGCTGGCCAGTCCATACGGGTGATATCCTCCGATTGATGACATTTGTCTACAATGTTTGCACAGTGAGTACGGGCGTTGTCATCCATAAACAGAAATTCTGCATCCAGGGCGTCCTGAAACAAATATGTGCATGTTGTTCTAGAACGACATCTCGATATATGTGGCCTGTCATGGCTAAATTGTGAATATGCAAGTTAGTTCTAGAACCCAGAATAATTCCTTCCCAAACAAGCAATCCTGCACCACCGTAACGGTGTCGTTCAGTGGTGTTCTCTTAGTGGTAACGGGGACCTGGCCCTCTCCATATGAAAGTCAGGCGGGAATCCGACTGAAAGTTAAACCTGGATTCGTCGGAAAAAAATCACACAAAACCGATGTTGCGGTGTCCACAATGCATGCTCTCTACTTCAGGCTAACCGCAGGCGAGAATGAGTTGCGGTAAGTGGAATACATTTAACAGACCTCCGAACATACAGACCAATGTGCCCTAAGCGTTTTGGGCACATTGGTCTGTATACGGTCTGTCTTGAAACTGTCGTACCGGTAGCTGAAGAAAGAGGTCTGATGCTGTGCTCCGTCCGTTTCTTTTGACAGTAACTGCCAAATTCCGGTCCTCATTCTGCGTTGTAACTCGGGGGGTAACCGGTGGTGTAACGTCTATTCACATTACCTCCATTTTGGAACCGTTGCCAAAACCTGGAAATGACACTGGGGGATTCCAAGTTACCCGGATACTTCCATCTGGGTACGTCCACATTTCAGACGGCCGATATATATATATATAATTCTACCACGTAAATCATCAAATGCTTCCTTTGTGCCATAACCATCCGGTTATTGAAATGAAAGGCTTTTAAAGCTCTTGTGAAGAATTTTATTTCTCTCTTTGCACACAACATTTCCTTATATACCCCTCTCTTACACTTTCGTCATTATGACGTAATATCGACGCCATCTGGTGGTTTCTTGTAACTTGCATATTATTCTTCAAGATGTGTGTGATAATTCTACATGTGAAATTTCTATTTTACAGTTCAATTTCTGGGCGATTCTGAATTATCCTTAATTTATGGACATGAGTGCATTTAAGAATTACTTTCATTATACCAAATATTGGTACAAAACATGTTTACATATATATATATCCAATCATAAGAATGGTTTATAAAATTAATAAAAGTCTATTTTTGTTTATGAAAAAATCATTTCCAATTACTACAATGATTAGGTATTACTTCAATTATTTCAACCATTAGGTAATGGTTGAAATAATTGAAGTAATATAATAGTATAATTTAGACATTTGAGTAAAATATTTTGTCATATGTTAATTTTTTTTTTTTGAGATAAAACTAATGATTAGATTTTTTTATTTGGATATGGCTCAGTCTCTACTGTATAATTTGATTTCATAATTTGCAGTTCACTCAGATAATTATTTTACATAAATAAAATTATAAATATTCCTTCCAGTTAAATTAAAATTTTATGTTAATAACTATTTGCCAATGTAAACAATCATTAAATTTTTGACTTCCAAAAGGAATGTAAAATATGCACTATTATAAATTGTTGAACAATAACACCTTTGCTATTTCTTTTATGGTTGGTCTTAAAAATTTTTATATGGAATAAAAGAATAATTTAAAGTTTGTATAATTACAATCACACAATTAAAATTTTATAAGCATATATGAATATTACATAGAAAAATTATCTTATATTATTATCTATAGAAATTAAACCTATTAAGATTAGCAAAGTTGTATTTAATAATTACAGCTAAAATTTTTATGTTAAAATAGTGATGTTTCAAATGCATAACTGAAATAAGTGGCAAGTGAGTGAGTGAGTGATTGTCTTTTTTCTGGCGCAAAATCCAAAAAGGACATACTGCGCCGAACGAAAGTTTAAAATTCTATCAGATCAGAATAAAATATTCATTATAAAATTGGCGAAACAAGTTTCTTGCAGTAAAAAATTGTAGATTTGAATCTTACTTAAAATTTAATTTGGAGTAAAGAGAATGCGTTATAAGCAGTGCAAAATTCTGATAGTCCTTAAGAAAGCAAAGAGATTTGAATGAGGTATTTCCCCAATCAAGTCCAATAAATTTAAGACAGTGTTGTGCAAAAACGTAAGACGAAGATGGTTAAAATTAGGACATTCAATTAAAATATGATATACAGTTAAAACTATTTTACAGCTCGAACATAGAGGTGCAGGTTCCTTAAATAAGATATAACTATGTGTCAAACGAGTACGACCGATTCGAAGTCTGGATAAAATAACGTCAGCACGTCTGTATGAGATATTACTCTAGTTCCGAATGAGAGGTTTAACACAGAAAAGTTTGTTTGTTTGTTACTTGCGTATTCCAAGAATTCTGCCAAATAGAATGCGTATATACAAAGATTGAATACTTGATATCAGCGTAAGGGATTGCTTGGTCTATAGGGTCTTTACCTTCTTTAGCAGCTAAGTCTGCTAATTCATTGCCAGTAATACCGACATGACTAGGTATACAGCAAAACAATATTTCGAAACCATTATGAGACATTTCATTTAACAAACCTAAGATTTTATAAATCAGGGAATGAAGTGCTGAGGAAATTTGAGCTGTTTCATAATGCTCATACTGTCAGAATAAATGCAGAATTTGCGGTTGCGAGAGCACTTGATAATGTTAAGAGCTTTCAAAATGGCAACAATTTCAGCAGTATAAATAGAACAGATTGACGGAAGACCATAACTATAGATATTAGTGCCATAAACTATGCCACAGCCGACGTGTCTTTCTGTTTTTGAACCATCAGTAAAGATTGGGAAGTAATCCTGAAATTGATTCCGATGAATAGCATAAATTTGTTTGAAAATTATGGGATCAGTATGTTCTTTGTTAAACAGAGCAAAGTTGCTTAAATAGCGTATTTGTGGAAAAGCCCATGGGGAAATACTATTGTAGTCAGCAATCTCAACTGGAGTTAAAAGATCAGCTTCCTCTATAAGAGGTTGAAACTTAGCATAAAAGGGAGGAGTGCAAGAAGGGCGAGCGTTAAAAAGTCTCTTTAACGTAGAGTCAACTCTAGCAGACCTTAGTGGATGGTTTAGAGTAGAAAAACTCTTGAAATAATAATTAAGGGAAAGCTTGATGCGTCGAAGTTTTAAAGGAGGTTTCAGTTAACATAGAGACTGTCGAGAGGTGAGGTGGGAAACGCTCCACTACAGATACGAAGTGCAGCGTGATGAATCGGGTCTAACCATTTTAGGGCAGACTTTGAAGCTGAGCCATAAGCCACACTCCCATAATCGATACCGGATAATATAACAGACTAGTATATTCTGCACAATGAGGTTCGATCTGCACCCCAAGAAGTATTGGAAAGAACTTTTAGTATGTTAAGAGATCTTTCGCACTTCTTGCGCAAATGTAATATATGGGGCAAGAAGATAAGTCTGTTATCAAAAATTACCCCAAGGTATCGTAACTCTTTAACAACAGGAATGGATACCTCCTGAAGTTGGATATTGGGATCAGGGTGAAAGCCACGTTTCCTACAAAAATGGATGCATCTGCTCTTACTTGGTGAAATGGTATAGCCATTTTTGTCAGACCAGTCAGTAATTTGATTTAAAGCCATCTGTAGCTGTCATTCAATTGAATGTATATCTGAACCTTGACAGGAAATCTGCAAGTCATCCACGTAAAGTGTACTTTTAATACAAGAAGGTAATACAGATAAAATCTTGGAAATATAAACAATAAATAATGTTACACTAAGTACACTACCCTGAGGAAAGCCCTCAGTTTGAACAAATGATCTAGATAAAACAGACCCAATGCGCACTTTAAAACTTCTTTTTTGTAAGAAGTTTTGAATAAAAAGTGGTAGGTTACCACGGAGATTAAAGCTATGTAAAGTCCGAATAATTCCATAGTGCCAGGTTCTATCGTAGGCCTTCTCAATATCTAAGAATATTGATATAAGATGGTTCCTACGAACGAAAGCGGTTCTAACGTCATTTTCCAAATTAATAATATTATCTAACATAGATCTACCCTGACGGAAACCACTTTGCTGCTGAGGTATACACCTATTGTTTTCTAAATAAAAAACAAGACGGTTATTTACCATGCGTTCCATCGTTTTACAAAAGCAGCTAGTTAAGGCTATAGGACGATAACTTAAAGGGTCTTTAGGATCTTTTCCTGGTTTTAGGATGGGGATAACTATTGCTTCTTGCCACATAGAAGGAAAAATATTTCCCTGCCAGATTCTGTTGAAGAGGAACAGGATATTCGTAAGAGACTGGGCTTAGATGGCGGAGCATTTGATAAGTAATTCCATCTGGACCTGGGCTGCTATTATGGGTCTTGGATAGAGCCTTTTGTAGCTCATACATGTGAAATTTGTAGTTGTAGGGCAACTGTTCAGAATTATTAAAATTTATGCTGATCTGCTCAGTACGACTCTTATACTCTTGGAAAAAAGGTGTGCAAGAGTCAGATTTGGACACACCAGAAAATGTTTCGCCAATTTTATTAACTACTTCTTCGGGAGAAGAATAAACTGCAGTGTTAGTATTCAATATCGGGAAAGAGAATTCTTGGTACAAGCCATTAGCTGCTTTCACTTTTTTCCAAACAAGTTTGCTAGGAGTGCTAGATGTAATATTTGATGTATATCGCAACCAAGAGTCCCTTTGACGACGAATCTTGCGGGCTACAGCCTTTGCTTTCTTAAAGATAATTAGATTATTGGTAGTAGGATGTCTTCGAAAAATGTTCCAAAACTTTTTTTGTTCACGGTAGGCTTTTGCACAGGTTTCATTCCACCAGGGTTTCCGCAATTTTCGAGGATGAGAGGAATATTTTGGAATGGATATTTCAGCAGCTTTCATAATAGTATTTGTGACTTTAATAACAGCATCACATTTATATCAGTGTTTGTAATCATTTCTTCTGTAATAATTGCCAGTTCTGCAAAAGAATGCCAGTCTGCCTTATGATACTAAAAGGTGACAGGTTGTAAGCCATTAGAAGGTGAATCAGCATAAGTAAGGATTACAGGAAAATGGTCACTGTTATACAAATCATTCTCAGTGGTCAGGTCCAGATGAGGAAATAAAATAGGATAGCAAATAGCCAAATCTATGGAATGAAATGTTTTCGTAGGAGCATGAAAGTGAGTTTTTTCATCGTTATTTAGCAGACAGAGGCAGTGATCAGTTATCAGTTGCTCGATCTGTCGTCCTCGAGAATTTGTATTAGTACTTCCCCATAGAGCACTATGTCCATTAAAATCACCTATTAATACATAAGGAACGGGAAGTTGTTGCAATAGTTTATTTAAGTTGCTTTGGGAAATGACATTACGTGGTGGTAGGTAAATGTTACAGTGATTCGAAAATTAATATGTACGTCAACTGCCACAGCTTGCAGCAAAGTACGTAATGGGAATATTGTGTGGGGGTAGTTATTCGAAGCAAGAATGCACACCCCACCAGTTATAGAATCATCAGGTATGTCCATTCGATAAGGCGTGTAGCCTTTTATTTTCCAAGTAGTATGAGATTTCAAATTGGTTTCTTGGAGTGTTAGATAAGCAGGAGAGTATTTATTATGTCTTTAATGTCAGATATATGCGTGCGGAGTCCATGGCATTTCCAAGAAATAAGAACTACCATTATGAAGGGTTCTTTTTACGGTGACGTGATCTGTTCTTCGTAATCAGCTCAAAGTTATCAATATCAGTATCCATATCGCTATGGCTGTCTGTAGGAAGGCTGGCTTTGAAAGCAGTTACATTTGAATGATTTTTAATCTTAATTTTTTTTTTTCTGTTATCAGAGTCACTCGTTTTTTGTGGCTTTATAAATATGGACTTCTCTGTAATAAGTTTGCTTTGTGTTTCAGGTTTAAAAAAGATAATTGATGAAGTGTCTGTTTGTACAGCAGTTGATACTGTTTTTTTTCAGTACATGGGCATATGGTTTCTATTGCTGTATTTTGCAGTTGTTTTTTAGCTTCTTGATATGAGATCTTTTGCGTCGTTTTAATCCGTTGAACTTCTTTTTCATGTTGCCAGTGTGAGCAGGTCTTAGAAGATGCGCTATGGTTTTCTTTACAGTTTATACAAAATGGTTCAGATTTACAGTCAGATTCTTGGTATTCCAGACTTGAGCATCGAATACATGTAGCTTTTGATCTGCAAAACATTTTAGAGTGTCCAGATCTGTTACAATTAAAACATCGTATGGGGTTTGGGATATAAGGTCTTACGGGACAGTTCAGGTAACCTGCTTTTATTGATTTGGGAAGATTGGGACAGTCAAAAGTTAGTATCAAATTTTTTGTGGGGAAAATTTCTTCACCTCGATGGATAATGATTCGACGGGCATTGCAGACTTTTTGATCTTTTAATTCTTCCAGGGTCTCAAGTTTCAGATACTGATAAAAGGTCTATCTCTGAAATTACACCATGGCATTGATTGAGTGATTTATGACTCGAGGCTATGATTGGAATTTCTCCAAAAACTTTTAAAGATAAAAGAGACTTTGATTGTAGAGCAGATGAACTCTCGATTAGTAAATCTCCTGATCTTAGCTTTTTTACATTACTAGGTTCTCCTGCAACTGCCTTAATCTGTTTGAGAATTTTGAAAGGTGACATTTGCTTAAGCATGCCCTCGTTGTTCTGTATTAATATGAATTTTGGGTAACCATTTCCAAGTCTGTCAAACTTATTATCAATTTGTGACGAGTTAAGGCCCTTGCCGTGGCCAGAATTTTTTGGACCCATGAGAAAGAGAAATGTTCATCCCAGTGGGCCCCCGCCCATCACAGAGCCCAACAAGGGAAGGTAGTTACCGGCTCTGGCAAAAGCCAGCCTCGGCACTTACCTTGGGGTATCACTAGGATATAATACTAGATGTTGGGTTGAGGATCTAGCGAACATGTCCGCACAACCCAGAATGCAGGACTAGCCCTACAGCACCATGCAAGGAGTAAAATAAAATTCTAACATAGCACCAGCCGATTGACTGAGAGCGGGCTCACACCAGCCACCCGTCTACAGAGAAGCCTGGGCCAAAGGGAACGCTAAAGGACCCCAGGACACCAATTTCCCCCTTACGGGACGCCATACACGGCCAACATATGGGATGGAAGACCAAAGGGAAAAAATGGACGTAAAACCCATTGAAAAGCAAGATGCAACAAAAGCAAGAAGTCTTGATCTCGACGACGACAAAGAATAGGAAAAGAAAAAAAAGTAGAGGACAGGAGGGAAAAAAGGATAAAGATCGCTAGGGTACCTTAGGATAGTGACACCCATATTTACCTAAAGAAGGTAAAACCCTGAGGGATGGAAAGGAGAAGA
This sequence comes from Latrodectus elegans, assembly GCA_030067965.1. Classification (NCBI taxonomy): domain Eukaryota; kingdom Metazoa; phylum Arthropoda; class Arachnida; order Araneae; family Theridiidae; genus Latrodectus; species Latrodectus elegans. The sequence continues at coordinate 60,444,240 of CM057809.1, forward strand.
AAAGAAAGAAGAGGATAGATCGCTAAGGTACCTTGGGATTGCGACACCCATATTTATCTAAAGGTAAACCCCTGAGGGGGAAATAAGTGGCAAAATGCATGTCGAAGAAAATTTTATTCAAGAATTATTAATTTAAATTGCTTGGGGTTTGGTTTGTCACTCAATGGTCATTTAATGAAAAAAAAGGCTGAGCAAACGGGACTTAATTTTAACGGGCATTCCAAACCACTACAAGTATCCATCTATGCTCCAAATGAGACTTGAGTCCACAAACTGTTAAACCAAAGACCAGAGAGCTAACTATTCGTCTGCCAGTTCAGTTTGCTTGGGTGAAGACAGATGAAACACAGTAAAATAAGATTTCAAAGTTAGAGAGTGTGTTTGGAATACAATAACATTTAAAAACAATAACTCCAACATCAAAATGTGAGAACAATGATATTTTAAATTATAATCAAAAACAGATTTCATATACATTTACAAAAATTATCTTATAATTATCAAATAAGCATTAAAGAATTTTTGGAGAGATGTGATCACAATTACTTAATTTCTAACTATTTTTTTATTATTAATTATAGTTTATTCTAAATATAAAATATTGGTTATATTACAAATTTTAAATAATACTAATCATAATTTAGGAATTAACCAATCTTAATTTGTATATAAAAATTATGTTCTAAAATTAAAATTTACGTATTTACAATATATATATATATACATTCATATTCACAGCTTCTACTTTTTTCAATTAATGTAAATATGATGGATATTCATGCTATTTAATTAGATCACATGAAGCACTACTGAAGTGATTAATAAGATGAAGATTCAATTTTAAAGATATTAAATACATCAAACATTATACGTAAAAGCACTTATTAATAAACATGAATGTAAGAAAATCATGAATTAATTTTAAGTGTTAAAAATTAATTTTCTTTTAATTGACATAATTTGAGCACTTACACAAGAAATTTCCCTTAAAAAGTCGAATAAATGACAAATCGCAAAAATTTTGCACTGAAAAGTTTGTGAACGTTTTGCCATGTGAACATCTTCCAAACATGCTTTGCCTATCATATACCTGTATTCTCTTGTGCAATAAAGCAGTGGTTAGCAAGATTTCATATTAATGAATATAAAAAATGCACTCCTGTTTGTAGACAGCTCAGAGACTTAAATAGATAGTTCATAACAAAATCTTTGGTTGTTTCACGAAAATAATATATAAATCTTAAAGGACAAAATATTTCGCATAAAATATATCAAATAAGAAACATCTGAGAGCTGAAAACTGAATAATAAAGACAATAATCAGTAAAATATTTTAAAATGCAATAGTCATTTTTTACTTTTACATTCATAAAATAAAAGGATAAAAAATTGAAAAAAATATTTTAGAATGCCCAACTTAAGGTAAATTAAATGAACTTGAAAAATATTTAATAACTGAAAAATGTGATCCCCACTTTTATTCATGTAATAAAATTTCTCACAGTAAAGATTTTTGGCGAAAACATTTCAGTAAATATATATTTTAAAATTTGATTAATTATATAGCCATAAAATGTCATAGTTTAATTAGTATATTAATTACTAAAAACAGAAGAAAGGCACAAATATCAAATAGCAATAATTTATTAGAAAAATATAATATTTAACAAATTCTTACAATAAGATATTCTTTTTGCAATGTCATAAATAAAATTTATGTGCAAATTTTATTGCATGAAACACAAAACCACAAATCAGTAAAAAATATAATTATGTGCAGAAATATAAAATATGCTCTCAAAATTTACTTTATGCATAGTAAAATTTGTTCACACAGATATGCTGCCTTCTCTAAAATCTGTCTTGCCTAATAATGCATTGATTAAAATACTTTCTCCTAATTGTGGTAGTTGCAAAGCAGATTTGAGTTTTTCCTGCAAGCTATTCTTGTCTTTTCCAGTAAGCAAAAAACCTCTTCCCCCAAATGCCTCTGCTACTTTATGATAATCTGTAAACTAAAAAATAAATATAATCTATAAAATCAGCAATATTTTGCATCTAGTTTTTCTACACAAACATACAAAATTGATTTAAAAAAAATCCATTAGTTCATAAAAAAAGTGGAAGTAATTGATAATCTAATGAAAGTAATCCATAAGCTCTGATATTCATTTTTCACAAAAAGTAAAATTTGGATCCACATAATAGTCAGGTATTAAGTTTAACAAAGACAAATAAAAAATTTAATGGATACAGTCAGACAATTGAACTTGCTACATTCATCAACCTTAAATTTAAATTATACAATAACAGGAAAAAATTTGTAACAGAAAAATTAACTATAAGAATAATGTATGTTGATCAACAAAAATAATGTTGCTTATGAAGGTCTTTGAGAATTTCCACAGTAAAAACTCGTAACATCACATACCTCATTTTACTCTTATAAAAAATTTAGAGGAAAACTTAAAAAAAATAAAATAATTAATATTTAAACAGATCAAAAGGAAAACTTTCAAAACACCAGTACAAACTAGAACAAGAAACACAAGATATGATTTGTTATATACATAAGTTATACCAAACCTCAACAGTTATTATTGTAAATACTGAAAAATTTTTAAACTATGGAACTAGAAAAGAAAAGATATATTCAAACATTATGTTTATGGTTGACAACCAACCATAACACACTGATCACACTAACCAATGTTTTTAAGCAACATTTTGCTGATTTTTGAGTGATTACATAAATTACTTTTCAACAGCATAAACTGTTTATTCACCTGTTCATATTATATATAACTTGTAATAGTTCAATTTTTTAAAAGATTAAGCTAATATTTATGACCATAATTATTGTTCAGTTAGTTTAAGATGAATTATTGTATTAAAAAAATGTAGAACAAATTATTTCACGAATTAGTCAAATAAACTTGATAATTTATACTAGTTAAACACTATTATTATTTAAAAAAAATGCAAAATAACACTATTTTTAAAAAGTACTGAACATTCCTTGCAATATTTAATACAACATTCTTGACTCATTTAAGGCTTTTGAAATTTCCAATCCACTGAATTGGCAATGTTAAATTTGGATAATTACTATTTCTTAAATAGTATATATATTCCTTTATAATATATTCTAATAGTACAAATATATTCACTAATAAATATTTTTTTTAAAATTCATTTTCTCAATCAAATATAAAATTCTCAGACAAAATCTGATTGAGAAACAATATGTGAATTACAATTTTTTTTTTTCATTTAGCACATATGTTTGATCAATCTAAATATGAATTTAGAATCAAATTTACGCTTATTAATGTTCACTAAATTTTATATTTTGTTGAATATACAAATAAAGTCAATTTTTTGAGATTTAACAACAGTTAACAAGAAAATAAATGTAAAAAAGATGTGACAACCAAGGACAAAATGATGTGTTTGTCATAAGATAAACTTTCAATTTGTACGTTTTGCTACGATTTAAATAGTATTAATAATTTAAATCAAAATATGTGGCATCCAAGAGTGTTTGTTTAAAAATGTTTCAATTTTATCAATGTTTCAAATGTGTATTTGAAAAACATAATAATAATTGAATAATTAAGGGCCAATTATCGTTGAATCGCCATTGCTTTGAGTGATAGATGTTTAAATTGTAATTTCTTATTTAAAACTTAATATTTCAGGATAATAACAAATAATTGAATAAATTTTAAACAAAAACTATAAAAATGTACTTAAATGGCACAAATGTAGCAATATAACTTTAAAATTTTATATTAAAAAGTTACATAAAAAATGATGACTCAAAACACATATATGTTTGATCAATTAAATATAAATTTAGAATAAAGTGCAATGTACTTTTAGTGCAATGTAATAACACATAAAGCAATTCTTGAGATTTCTTTCATATGCAGAGATGTATGATTCTTATCATTCTGCAAACATATTAAATTAACTGCTTTGATGATTTTGGCATTTTTGAAAGGGGAAGAGACCAATGGGACAACTGTAATATTTGTAATGACAAAAGTATGATATTCCAATAAAGGAATAAGATTAGTGAATTATAGACCTCACTTTTCCAAGAAATAGCCAAAAAGCCCATGTAGAAATGATTAAATTTACATATAATAATAAATCCATGCAAAAACACCATAATGATTGATGATCAAAAAGAAAAGGATATTCACCATATAGCATATTCAATGGGACAAAAAGATTTTAATCCTATCAAATACATGTATGATGCTCTGAAAAAGCAATTAATTACATGGTGATAGTACTATATAGAAGAGCAATTAACTGCATGGTTCACACAGGAGCCATCAAACATTACAAGAGAGTTTTTCATAGAGAAAATGTGGTAGTCATAATCCTGGAAGAGCATCAATAATATGAGTGACTTCTGTGACACATAAAAGTACAAAATGGCTTTATCTCTTATAATCCAAGTAAATAAAATGCAGTAATATTTCCAGTTTTATAGCTATATTTTTTAAATATGTGATTTGGTTTTAAATCTATGAAACTTAATATTACCATTTTATGTCTCAGAGCAATTAGGAATATACATACCACATTTTTTAAGTAAAACAGATTTCTAGATTGGAAAATCACATTCTTTACATTGCAATCATAATATTTTATAACAGCACAAATAAAACCAACTTTTAATTATGCTATCTCAAAAGAAAGAATAGGATGTTGGACATTTATTTCAAGAAAACATATCAACTGGTAGCACAAAACAAAAATCAAAAGCAAAGTTAATTCTCTGTTAAATAATTCCAGGTACATTTCATGGTGAGAAACGAAGCTTCTAGTGGTAAGATAAAATAAAAATGATGCACTAACAAAGTAAATTTATACAAATGCACTTACTGATAAATTGCAAGCAACATCACTCTGAAAACGAGGAATTTGTTCTCTAGCAATTTGAGACCAACAGGCATCATTTCCAACAATTGCAGCAATAGGTAACTAAGGGGGAAATAGAGATTCAATATAAACATAACAAAGCACACATATATTAACTAATTAAAGCAGAATAAATAATTGCCAAATATTATTTTTAAATGATAATTTATAAATTTTGTATGTTTGAATTTTTGAACATTGACAATTATGGCAAGATAGAACAGAATTTTTCATAAACATAGGGCTCACAGTGACATAGTGGTAGGGCAATACTCTTCAGAACAAAAGGTCTCAAGTTCAATCCCAGCCACTGTTGAACAATGGGAGATGCATGTTGCACTTTTGCTCTCAGATTGTACATTTGTCGAAATGACTGCTTGAGGAATTTCTGGGTACCTTCCATTGCAATACATGCACATAATCTACTATCTATGTGAAAACCTGTCAAAAGGCAATTACACAGTGGGCAAAAATATTCCTTACAACAGGTTCAAGCTGTTAGACTGCCATTGCATAGAGTCAAAATAGTAAGAAGTGATCCCAATCACTGTTGCACAACAGGATGGGCTGGTGGACTATTTGTTTGTCATTTTATGGCAATTTTTTTTTTTATGAGAGAGCTAGTTTAATTGGGACCCACAATTTAAAGTGGAAACTAGGACCTACAGTTTAAAGTGAACTATTACAAACATTTAGGCCTGTAATGGGATTAAAACATTTGAACTGTTGAAACTGTTGAAAGGAAAGTCACTATTCAGCAACCAGCTCGGCTTTCCCTCTATTGCAACAATCAAATGATTGTTGTGATAGAGGGAAATAGATGTTGCTGCATTACTTTCTAAATGCATGACAGTTAAGTATATGCCCAAAAATAAGGGTCTTCCAAAAGGCAATTTACATGATAAACTTTAAAATGCTATATAATATTTTTAAGCCATAAGGCTGTCCACTAATATTATCAAAAATAAGGTAAGAATTAAAAATAAAATACTGCCTTAAATTCGTTACAAACTGAATGTTGTGTGTGCAATTTATTTGTGCATTAAGTGATGTTCAAGAAATATATAACAGCAAAGTGAAGTTTGAAACTTTTGAACAGATTATAAAACTTGCTTTGTTTATTGAAACTTTAAAACTGGAAAAAAAGATATTTATACAAATTTGAATTTAAAAAGTTAATCAAATCAATCAAATCGAAAGTTAAGAATCAATATCAATTGAATTTCAAAAGTTGAATGAGAGCAAATCAAATCGAAATTTAATCAATGTTTATGATATTATTCGAGAAACTGAATCCATCTCTGAAAAGGAATTTTTTTTAAATACAATAAATTTAGAAGAGCCAGATTCAGAAAAAAATTTTCTTCATTGTGGCAAAAATAATCATAAAGTTAAAGAATATTACCATTGCATTATTATAGTAGTTATGATATAGAAATTTTCAAAGTAGCTGAATAGTCATGGTAAATGTTTATATTCAGCATCTTGGAAATTTTAAGAAATAACTGGATAAAAATTTAATTATATTGAATCTATTGATATCCAGCAAATTCATTTATGAGACATCAACATTATTTAAAAAATAACAAATATTTCAATAACAGATAAATTAGGAAAGCAATTCATAGTACATAATTTTATGACCTAATATTGCATTCTATCTACAAGCATAAAATGATAAATTCTTTTTAAACGTTGATAGTAGAATAGCTATATAAACCAGTCAAATTAAATTTCAAATATAAAATCTTTGCTTTCTTATATTAGATTAATCAAACTACACCACTTTATTATAATTATTTTGTCTGAAATTTCATTTTTTAAGAGTGCAAAGTTTTTCTTTACTTCAATTCTTCTAGAAATTATTCATTTCTTCATTTCTTGTTTAATGATTTTCTACATAAACTCCTGTAAGTTTTTTTTTTCTTTTTTTTTTAAACTGATTATCAGAAAAATCAGTTTCTACACACATACCATATTCATTAAATTGCTTGCTTTGTGATATTTTAATTAACTGAGAAGTTATGAATTACAAGAAAATTATGCTTTCATTTGTAATTTTTGTAGTCATGAAAGATTTATACGCTCTATGAATTTAAAGCAAAAAATAATGGAAATATTTGAAAAGCATATTAATTCTTTGATCACATGGAAAAACAAAAATGTGAAACAAGTAGAGAGTAGAGATTAAGGTTGATTTAAGCATTTACCATGAATCTATCACAGAACAATGCATTTAAATAAAAAGTATGTAAAAGAGTCATTATAAAAAGTTTCATTTTTGGAGCATATTTGTTGTTCTGGACAAAATAAGTACAACAGAAATGTATAGTTTTGCTAATAATATAATTCTAGATAATTACAAAAAAATATAAATAATAAATAAAATAAAATAAATAAATAATTAAAGTGAGAATTTTTTTTAGATGCAAGAATTAAGGATTGTGTCAGTCAAATTCTGATGATTTGGTTATTTTCATTAAAATGAAATTTTCATAAGACAAATTGTAACCAATTTCAAATAAAGTCCAATAGTTGGTTAACTGTCAAAATTCGAGTTTTTTTTTTTTTTTAAATTAAAATGAATATCAAATTTAAGCATCTGTTTATATTTACTTACTTTTTTATTGTAACATTTTTCAAAAAGTCCAATATTATGAAAAAGTTAGTTGTTGAAAGTGTAATGCAATATCAAACAATGGAAAGACCAAAATAAATTCTTTAATCTCAAGCATAAATTTTTTTCATGTTATAAGAATACTGTACGACATTTCACCACATTCATTGAAAATACAGATGTAATTGACAGAATAATTTTGACTCCTTATGAAATATAGCTTCCCTCATGCTTTGAATGACATGTCTCTCAAACATTAAAATATATCATACTTTTTTAATAATATTATGTATGTCATCTGAACAAATGAAAGCCCACATTTTTTTATATCTAGAAATGATAGAAGGATAATGCAGCTTAAAGAATTTGAAAAATTTTTTTGAAGGTTATCTCAAAATATTAAAGGGTTGATTTTTCAGTCATTAAATTAATGACAATTGTTTGGATAACTTATTTTTCTTAGGCATAATTAAAATCATGACAGCATACGCACAGTGCGGAAGACATGCTTGACAAAGGAAAATAGTGGATGAAAAGGAAAGTATAGTAAAAGTGACAAATGGATATTGAAGTCGATTCTTGCCTAAATAGCAAACAACTGCAGTAAAAGTGCTAAATCAGTATTAGGATTTTCCATTATCAGCGATTTCAGTTAGAAAGGATTTTCGTAAAAAGAATATTTAAAGAACAGCAATTCCCAAGCCATTTCACACAGTTATAGTAGTGTCACACTCACATAACCTGGTCGATTGATAAGTGAAAGAAAGTAATATGTTATATGACAAATTGGCTATCACACTTTTCACCACAACAGGATAAATACATGTTTTTGGGACACAAGTACAAGCCTAGGATCATGATTGTTTCATTCAAGTGTCAAGCATGGATCCATAACATAGGCAGCAGTGCCATGATTTTCTGCAAGACCAATTGTAACCATGAAAGGAAGGACAACTGAAAAGAAGTATAGAGAAGTTTTAGCTGATCAAATCTATTCTGTGATACTAACTTTATTTCCTGCTGGACATGGAATTTTCTAGGACGATGTTGCACTTGTCATATTACAGGACTTATCCAATTATGGCTTGATGAACATGAGGAAGAAGTTAAACATCTATCCTAGCCTGAACAATCACTTCAATATAACTGAACACTTAAGATTTATTTTTGAGCATTCAATACGGAATCAATATCCTCCATCAACTTTCCCAGCAATTTCACAATATCTATTTGAAGAATGGTATAAAATTCCTCAAAACACTGCTCAGCATTTATATAAATTAATTCCTAAGTGAATCTATGCTATAGACACTATTAGTGTTCTATAACATACCAGCAAAAGATTTTTATAAATATAAAGTGCATGTTCACAGTATTTTGATAATCATAAGTACATACATTAGCTAATAATTTGCACAAAACTTACAAAAACTTTTTTAAAGTATTATATCTGAAAATGTAATGGCAATATCACTAAGTATTCAAACAATGAACAAATTTTAAACAAACTATTTAAAAATATTATAACATATTATCAAGAAACAGGCAATTTTGCATGCTTACAAGCAGAAAATTTTGCATTATTTACATGCTGCAGGACTTTAATTTTGAAATGAATGAAATGTGAATTTGGAATTAATTTTACATAATTTTGCAGCAAATACTGTGCACATTCCACAAAACTTAAAACAAAATTATTCTCAAAGGAGCTAAATCTAACACGAGACAAACTTGAAAGCCATTTTGATCACTGTTAATATAATGACTTGAAAACTATATAAAATTTCATATCATCTATTTTTGAAATACTTATAAGAAATTAAAACACAACACAAACAGTTCATAATAAGTTTGATTAGTGATTAACAATTAAAGTATAGAATTGGTTTGCAATTTTTTAAGACACAATATTTTTTACAGCTACTTTTTTATAATAATGAAGTTTTATATATAAAAGTTATTTAATGTTTCAAGATATTTTATGCGCAAGAAATTTGACTTAATTCTATTAATCATAAATAAAATTTAAAATATCTTCAAAGTAAAATTTTTATAAGAGCGCTGAACAATCATTTTCAATACAAATATTTATCACAATGCTAAAAACTATGAACAATTTCTATTCTTAAAATTTTTTTAAATGTACTTAAAATATTTTTAAAAGTTTATAAAATAAATTTCCAACCTTATGTCTGACAAATGTGTCATATTCAACTATACTATAACCACAAGATCCATCACCATAAAGTATTACTACAGTTGAATCTGGATTACATAATTTAGCACCTAAGGCAAATCCAGCTCCAACACCAAGAGTTCCAAATGCACCAGGATCAAGCCATTTCAATGGGCCACGAGGTCTATTATCATAAATGATAAATTAATCAATAATCATTGTATATATATATATATATATATATATATATATATATATATATATATATATGATCCTGAATCATAACTAGATGTTGTTAGTTGATAGCGAGCCTTCCATATTTCCATATGCTCACATACAGAGAGAAGAATCCGTGACGAGTAAGTGTTGTATTGGGATAAGAGAGACTAACTTTTGTATTCCGAATGAGAGTAGGTGTTCCACATATATTTATGTTTAGATGTGATAGTGTTACCAGTGTCAGTAAGCATTATGACACAATAGCCTTAGAACTTCTTTCCTTGCCTCTTCCCTTATATTTTCTACATTCTTCATAAAAAGGTTAGCTTCTTCTTCGAGAATTTCAACTATTTTCATGTTTTCTTGGTTTTTCATTTTGATTCCTGCAAGAAGCTCAAAATGTGAATATTTATTACTTCTGCTCGTAGTACTGTTAAAAATCTGCTGCACATCAGCAACATATTTGCACCATACTCTAGAATCTTTTATGGACAATTTGGATGAGACTGACATCAAAGTTCTATGAATTCTTTCCACTTGTCCATTTTCTCGTGAAATTCCGGTAGTTGAAAACACATGCTTTATTTTCTCCTTTTCACAACTTTTTTCGAAGTTTTATGATGTGGAGCTTGCTCCTTTGTCTGTCATTAATCTCTCTGAATTCCCAAATATGGATTGCAGAACTTTGAGTTTTACATTCTCAGCTGATGTAGATTTTTCTAGGAAAAGCCAGACGAATGTTCTAAATGCATCCGCAGCTGTGAGAATATGCTTATAGTTTTATCAGTTGACAGACATGAGCCTATGAAATGGACATAAAAAGTACTTAAGGGAGTTTTCTTTCAATTTGTGAGCTATAGATTTCTGGTTTCATTCTAAACATAAAAAGCAAATCACATTCCCTCCTAAATACATTCTGAGCGAACCAGTTTTGAACTTCATGGATGCTAATATATTCTCTAGCTTTGTAATAAAGAGTTTCATATAATTTATTGGAAACAATAAGATAAAATAATTTTTTAAAATCATTAACTTCCCTTAATGTTCAACAATAATTTAATATTGCACTAAACTGTGAAGTAAACTGTACACAAGAGATTCTGTAGATTATTTTTCGCATTTTTAAAATTACATAAACATTCATACAGTGTAGGCTGAAATTGTTTGATATTGGTAGTATAAGCCTTGGCTGTTTTGGCTTATACTACCAAAGCGGAAATTTCTAACTATGATGTATTAAAAGTAACGCTTTTAATACATCATAGTTAGAAATTTCCGCTTTGGTAGTATAAGCCAAAACATTGTTACATTTGTGATCTAATTAATTAATACTTTTGATTTCAATTCAGAAGGAATATTTTTCTTCTAAAAGCTTTTCCAAGGGAACGATAATGCAGACCTTCTAGCCTTTCAGGCACAGATATGATCAGAGTCTTAACATTTTTTATCAAATTTTCTAAGCTTTCTGAAGCCGATTCAAATTTGTTCTCTGCGGGATATACATTTTCACTAACTGCTAGCAGCTCTAAGTTTTGTAGCACAATTTCCCTATCGATTTGAGCTAATTTAATTCTAGCAAACTAGATTTGAAATTCTTCAGCAGACATTTTATTCTTTTGATCTTCTATGATTAACTTATTTACACCTTTTACAAATTCAATTTCAGTTTTCAAAATATCAGATCTTTCATATAAAGTTTTAATCCTTATAACCTTGGCTAGCACTGAAACATTTAAACCTAATTTTTCTGCTATAACTATTAACACTTGTTTCTTTATATTATTCGGAAAATTACTCATTTTTCCAGAAATAGAACAACAAATCACACTAAAAACAGAAAAAAAAGTACATTACCTCAGTTGTTGCTGTTAAGCTGAGGTTGTAGACTCATCATTGGAATCTTAATCCAGTTACTATCACTTCAATCACAGACAATTTCTATTCTTTGCTTCTGTTATTTCAGTCCCAAGTAATTTGAATCGTGGCCAAGCTCCCATAAAATTGTGGAGTGTGCAAATGTTTTATAAGCAAATTACAGTTTTAAAATGGGTGGACTTTAATTACACAAATATTGAACAGTGTCATTTAAAAAGGAAAAAGTTATTGTGTTATAGTGCCTACTCATATTGGTAACAATATCTTATAAAAACATAATTATTGGTGCAGTGCTTACTCGCTTCCACAATAAAAAGTAAGTCACACCCTAATACAACACTTACTCATTGCTGATTCTTCTTACTCTGTCTGTGAGCATAAGCAATGTTCACTATCAACTAGCGACATCCAGTTATAATTCAGAATCTTTCACACATATATATATATGTATATTTGATCTCATACTTTTCATAAAATAACTTTAGCATTAGCTTTCACTGATCAATGTTTCAGTTTCACACAAGCATAATATATTTTATTTATTTAGCACAAAACTAAGAGGTAGCAGCATATTTCATAAATATAAAAATAAAAGAAAGAAATTATAAATAAAAATACTCTTAGCTGAATTCAAATTAGAAACTTTTGAATTTATTGTTTATTTAACATATTTATGAGTACAGATATTAAAATTTTGTATAGTACACTGAGAAATCAACATTTGTGATTTAACACCTCATATATTGTTAAGAAATTCAATATATTATTAAACTGAATAATAAATTGTACAGTATTAACACATCTTACACATTATCAAAAAGGGCATAGTACAAATTTAATATGACAAACATACAATGACACAAACTTTAGCATAATTATAATAAAAATTTCAGAAACATAAAAATTAATAGTAAAAACAGAGGAGAAAAAATTTCTTCAGCACAATATCACTTTATCATACATTTCTTCAGCACTATCACACTATTATACATTTCTTCAGGATCCTTTTTAATGTACTACTTTCAATAGACAATTCACTTTATTGAAAAACTAAAAGCAAAAATTCATCTACTTGAAAACTATTAATTACTTAATTGAGTAAAAAAAATTTATTAAAAAACTTTTTCTTAACCACAAAAATAATTCAGTAGACTTAATTTATTCAGAATGAAACAATAAGTTTTCTTTAAAAATGTAAAAAGTGAAGCTATTTTAAGATATGAGTTTTTTTTCTATATTGAAAGGTATAAGTAGTTCATTGATAAAGAAAAGAAAATCAAAAGATATTTGTATACAGAATGAAAAATTAATATTTTATAAATACAAAACCTTAATATGTATGAAGCTGTGGCAACAAAGTCTCCTCCATCTGCAATTAGTATTGTATTATCAGGTAAAACATTTTCAAGTTCATAAAGGAGATGCACTGGATCAAGATATTCACTTTCAGTTTTATTTATTTTATCTCTGGAACAGCAATTACAAATGAGAAAAATTAACGTTATAATAGATCAACATCAATATATATAAAAGTATGTAAAGCATCATACATCAATTGTAATCCACAACACTAAACAGTGAAATCTAATTATGTTACAAAAAAGAACAAATGAGAAATCTAATTATGTTACAAAAAAGAACAAATGAGAAATCTAAAATTTACTTCAAATTCATGTACTATAGAAATAAACAATATAATTACATGTAAGTCTAATTACAAAACTATTTTTTTTAAATTAATGAAAAACAAACACTGTTAATGTTATTATTTTTAAGATTTTTACTTTTGCTAAAAAATGCTGTTTGTGAAAATAGCAGGTGATAAGGTATTTGTTAACTGAAAAAAAATTACACAAATAAATGAATAAGTTTTTTTTTATAAATATTGTAATATTTAAGTTATTTTTAAGTGAAAATTATTACATTGAGATTTTATTTTCTGAAAGAAAAATATTTAAAACAAATATTCTATTAAAAAACACAATTTCAGTTTCTACGATATTCTTGATTTAGAGTACTACAAATCTGAAATGCCAACAGGAAACCCTCCTTTTTGGGGAATTGTAAAGCAGTTTTAAATTAAGACAGTACAGAACATACTACATTATTCATATTTGGATTCATTTTTATAAATGTAAAGCAACATATGATGTATGACACTAAATGCTATTAATGATACAACCCAAATGCAAGCAAAGTAACATAATATTAGAAATTTTTATATTTGATGATTATAAATGTTTTTATAATAAACATTATTCTTACAATTGTTACAATTTGATATAACGATACATTAAAACCTCTATGTTACTTATACACATCTGCAGTACCAGTTTATACCAAGGAAAAAATTTGATATCACCTTTTTGGATTTAAAATTATTCTATAATTCTTAAATCTCTTTTAGTTACCATAAGAAGCAATTTTCATCTACGTCATGATTTATATGAATATTAAAAACAATTTAAAATAAATTGTATGAGTAGATAAAATGAAAACAAAAAAAATTGTTTAACTTTTCATTTCAATTTATTGATTGGGCTAAAATGCACTCTGTATGAGATACAAAGGAATGGCTGTATGAGAATAGCAACAAATAATGTTCACTAGGTTAGAATTTTACCCTTTTGAAATCTAACATTAGCTAAGAAACTACTTTGGAAATTAAATTTTAAATTTCATAAAGATGTAAGTTTTGTATAATTATATAAAGTTATAACAAATGGGAGAAAATGGAACACTGACTCATTAAGATTGTTACTTGATGGTTATCAAACACTACATCATAAGAAATATAATTCATGAAAAATATTAAGTTAGTGGACTAAATAAGGTGGGTATAAGGAAAGTTCTTATGGGCAACTAAGGCTCATTTTCATTCAAATGGTGATGTAAATAGAGAAAATTGCTGTACATTGAATGCAATCAATCCTTATGCTCTACAACAAAAACCACTGCATTTTTCATGCCTCACAGTTTGATATTAATTCTATTCTTAGTTTAAATTCTTCAAGGAAAAAAGTGAATGGGTTTGTTTGATATATATCAGATTGACAGAGCCACTGATCATACAGCAAGATGTGTAAAAGCTGATTGAAAAACTTTCCAGAAAAATGTATGATCTCAAGAACTTTCAGATTTGCCTTGGTAGAGAGTTTATCAGCCCAAAATCCTAGTAGGTTCCAGTTATAGAGTTTTCTTAAGAGTTTATCAAAAATGTATCATTAATAAACTGCAACTGTATGCAAGTATCATCCATTATGCTTCTTTTATTCCTAGTGATAAATTGCTTGTAATCATGATAATGTGGAGGTATGCTGACATACAATTGCTGATTAAATATATACAAAAGTGTAAATGAAATTCATATAATTTGATGAATTTTTAATCATTTACTTTGTTATGTGGCACCAAATGACAAAAGTTTTTACTATTTTTTTCAAGTTTATTAAAATAATGCTGCATAATTAAGATGTTATGTAGCAATGCACATATACAATGAAAATATTATGTATAGCATGATCTACATTACAGAAACTTAAGCTTTTAATTGGATTTATTCAGAAACAATTAGACCTAAGAGTAGCTCAGTATCAACAGTTTAATTTTAACAACTCCATGACTCTTGAGGTTACTTTAAATTTTTCAAAATAATAATTTTGCATTGTGTTTTTGTACACACATTAATAATGGTTTTGAATTTTTTTATTCTTGAATTTTACATATGTAGATTTACAGAAATGATGATTTAAAAACTTGAAACAAAAAAGCTTGAATGAAAAACAAATTCCAACTGACAATACCATAATATCAAATTCCAACTGACAGACTAACTATATGGTAAATAGCTAATGATAAAGACATGTAAAAAGGTTTACAAAACAGCATCTTAAAGTAAAAGAATTTACTATTTTAATTGATGTAAAAGAACACAAACAATTTTTCAATTATTCTTATTTTCTTAGTATTTTTGAAACACAGATTTATCATTTTAAAAATAATAATAAAATTCTTTATTATACTCTTTATTACTGTTATATGTAATAGAATCTTTTTTAAGGCAATTTAAATTTTTTTAAATTTAAATGCCTTAAACGCTAAACTGACTTATGCAAATAAAGTAAAAATTCTTCTTTTTTAAAAAAATCAGCGGGCACTGTGTGAATAAACCTTTACCACAAGAAGGCCAGAAACTGCCACTGATCTATCATTACACAGTGGGCACTCGTAAACCAAGTCATGGAGGTGAGTAGCACTACCCATGCCATAACACCACAAATTCATTTATAGGGCAGGATACATTCATACACTATCACAGTAACATCTATGCCTGAACCGGGATTCAAACTAAGACAGCTCAGGAATCAGGAATGCTAACCACTCATCAATCAGTCGAACACAGTTCCTTTATAAATTTGACCAAGTAAGAGTAATATTGCTAACATTGTAAATACTTTATATCACATAAAATCTATCTAACATTTTGTTTTATAAGAATATAAGTTATAAAATAAAATATTAGATTTATCATAGAATTTATAGATTTATATAAATAGAAAGTTTACAATGAGCGTTTCAAAGTTCCCTTATGAAAATTTAAAAGTAATGGGTATTTAGAATTTCTTAAACTAAATTTTGAAGATTAACTGAATACAATCAATGAATTCATTATTTACCTTATTTAATGTAAGTAAAACTAGTTTCTTTTAAGACTCTTATAACAAAAAAAATTTAAATATATACAAAATAATTATATTTTTTACCATGTTACTCTTCGTATATTGTGTACACCTAAATGATTTTAGTATTTTTAAAATAATACTTATTTGTTAAAAGGTATAATATAAATAAAATATTTCTAGAATATTTTATTTTTTTATATTTTAGATGAATTATTGAAAAAAAAGAAAAAATACTCACAAATGTATTTTTCAATAATTGTCAAGAGAATGCTTTATTGAGTCTGTATTTTTATTAGATATCAGAACTATTGTCCATTAAGAAAGAAAAAATAGAAACTAAAAATGAAAAATTCTTTTCGGTGCATTCACATTGAAGACGATTTAATATTTTTTCATTATAGTCTTTTTTGCAAATGAAGGAAAATGCAATAAGGTCCTATATATTAAAATTCCCTCAAAACTCAGCTCAACAAATGAAATAATAAGAAAAAGAGCACAATGCTTCAGGTGTATGATCAAGATAACCTTTAAATTTCCATATATAAAGACATCTTTATACTATTCTACTAAGTAGAAATATAATGGATAGAATTATAAAATCAGCTTAATCTATCCAATATTATAACTGCTGATACAGAGATATTCAATTCTGACAGTCATCTGCACATTTAAATTTTAGCTATAATTAGTTATTAGTTGCTAAGTTTTGCTCACTGATTGTAATTTTACTTAGGAACAAAAGCAGATAACACTTTTTTAAAATTAAGTACCAATAAGTGCATCTACCTGTAAGAAAAACTAATGTACCATAAATAAATCAATTTTTTTTATAACAATTCTTAAATATTGTTACAACAAAAATTTAAAATGAAATATTATTTATACAAATATAAATTGGTAAACTTAAAATTCATATTTAAAAACTTTTAAAAGAAAAGCTAACCTGTTTTTTCTCTCTGTTTCTTCATCTCTTTTACGAAGGATAGGCATCCAGTTGTCTTTAGAAGTTGACCAAGATATTTGATTTGCTAATCTAATAATAAAATCAGATGCACTACCTTTTATTGCAATGTTTGGTTTCCAAAATACTCCAGCATTCTGAAATAATGATTTTATTGTTAGTACATGTAAATTTCCTATACAAATATCCTATACAATTAAAACCAAAATAATAAATAAAAAATAATTTAAATTAGCTATGTAAAAAATTTAAAGTACTCAGAAAATTTCCTTAAATCTTATACTACTTTCTAATTTTATAAGTGAGTAATTTGTATGTACTAAAAATCTTTCGAATAATATTCATGTCTACCATCATTTCAATTTTTTCAAATAATTTTGGACTTTAACAATGTATTCCTACACATAAGCTTCCTTTCATAGAACTCCAGTTATCAATTGATTTAATTTTAGAAATTAAAGTTTTCAAATGAATAATTTTTGAAAATTAAAATATGAAAATAGAATTATTTTTATTTCTGACAACTTCGAATAAAATTTGATTCATCATATTATACAGGGAAAATGGTCTCAAGAAAAAATAGCTTTCAAATAGATCTCTCACTAAAAAATTTTTACTTTTATTCATAACAATGAAATCTATGTTTCTAACAGTAAACATTTTCCCACTTCATTAGTATAAGCTTTCAGCTATAGATAAAAAAAATAGACACACTGTCATAAAATTTACTAAAAAGTTTTCTTAAGTTTTGAAATAAATCTTGAATGTATGTGAGTTATAACAAAAGTAACAAGAATTGAAAGATATATGAGGTATCTACGGAAAAGTCTTTCTCAAAAGTTTTGAGTTATGAAAGTAATTTATGATGGATTTCAAAATATTTAGATTATATAATGTCAGATCTCGTTACAAAATTTTTTGAATTACACTATATAAATTTTTGCTTATGTTTTAAAAATTATAAAAAATTCTTAAACTTTATTTTTAACATTGTTGACAAAAAATAATGTTTGAGATAAATAAAGTTGCAGGCTTATTTTAAGAAAGAAATTGTATTTTTTTCACAGCAAAAAAGTAGTTTAAATACAAAAATGAAGAAAAGTAAAATTTCATACATGAAAAAGATTTTACAAAATGAACTTAATAAATAACAGTATTAAACTCTCACCTTATATAGCTGCTGTTTGTCACGATTTATGGCTATTATTTTAGACTTAGAATTCAGAATTCTACCATATGAAAGCCGGAAATCACATACTGCACCTGAAATCACAAGAAATAGATATAACACATTACTCAAAAATAATTAGAAATTCAGAAGAGTAATTAAAAAAGTAAATACAAAAGTAATAGCATAAAACTGCCACAATTAGACTAATGAAGAGTAAAACATGATTTTAAATGGAAATTAAATTACATATGTACATAAAATATTTTTTCATATATCATAAATTCAATTTGTACATGATTAGAAAAATGATACTCAAATAAAATTTAAAAATACTTCAAATAATGAAAGGTAAAAATATAACAAATATTTCAACAAGCAATTATCATAAATGCAATTAAAATACTTTGAAACATGAAAAGACTTACATAAATGTAAAATAAATTGCTTCAGAAAATTTGTTTGATTCTCTTTTTTCAGCATTCATATGGTATAAATACATTTAAATATTCACAAAAGTTTGCAAAATAGTAGCTTGACTATTATAATGATTACTAAACAATATAACTTTTTAAAATTGTTAAAATCACTTTGATAATAAATTTTACCTTATGTTTCCCAATACAAACAAGCAGACATTTCATATTCATAGTGCATTTATATTATTTTTAGAAAAAATAATGAAAAATATATTGTATAGTAAAATATTTTGAAAAGCAATATAATTATGTGTCAGTATTGTTTTTTAATAAAAAAATTACTTTTATCTGACTTGATGAAAATAGCAAAATGCTTTTCGATTTTCACAATGATTATTAATTATTACTTAATTTTATTGTAAATACTGCTTTTTCAATTCTTAAATTGAAATACTATTTATATTTCTAGAAAATACAAGTTTTCCTATATACAAAATATAATTTTTATTTTAATACTTATAAAAATAAATAGGAATTTTACTCAGAAAATTATCAAGAAAATAACATTATTAAAAAAATAACATTATCCATTTTGCTTCTTATACTGTTATTTTTCCTATTAAAGAAATTTATTGGAAAAAAAGCAATTCATTATGTTAGTAAAAACTTTTTATTTTTCCCCACAAGCTGGATAATCACCTAATGTAATAAACTTCAAAAATCTGAAAATATTATAAATTTTGAAGTACAGAGAGATAAGAAATATTTGCAGGTATGTAGTTAAATAAAAATTAATAGCATTTCAAATTTCATGAAATGAAAAAAGTATAATAACTAATAAGAATTAGGAACTAGAAATGATATATAAAAAAATTAAAGATTTATTGATAACAAATATTTGCACAGAAAAGTTAAAAAGTTATTATTAAAAGAAATTTATAAATTTAAAATTGTGAGATTTCTTGAATTTATGATAGAATTAAATAAAACAGCTTTTCTATTTTTTTTTCTTTAAGACATACAAACTCATACTTCCCAATCACTTAAGTTACAAAATAAATATATAAAATATCTTTATATTTACTGTGTCTACTATGAAAAGATTTTGTAAGAAATAAAACAAAAGTTTTCATTTCTCACCTGCTAATATAACTAGATCAGCCTCTTTTAATGCATCTTTCCTTTTCTGCCTGATATGTAATTCATTACGATGACCAAGCAATCCTCGAGCCATGCCACCTAGAAAGCATGGAACATTCAACTTCTGAAAAGTAAAACTAATTTGATTTTCTGTAATAAATTTTCTAAATAATGCTCTTCAACTTACTCCTGAAACAAACCATTTTCACATTTGAAAAATTAAATGACTTTGTTATTATAATATAAAAGAAGAGGAAATTCTATGAATGCAGTTTTGTACAGTAAAATAATGAAAATCAAAAAATATTTTCAAAAATTGTTAAGTTTCTTCATATATATTTTAACTAAATTAATAAAAGAAACATTTTTTATACATTTGATATGATTTTGTAAGTGATTTTTCATACTTTTGATTGATGAGATTTTTATAAAAATATTGTTTCATAACTTTAACATAAGATAAAAGACTTTCCAATCTTTTATCTTTTTATCATTTACATATTTGAAAACTGCAACAAAATGAGGTTAATATTATCATTTCACATGTAACAATATTTATGTATATTGATTTGATATATTGATCTGATATTTATGTATATTAATTTGAATAAATATTTATAGATAATTTCGATCAATCCACAAAATAATTCATAGAATAAATATATAACAAATAAAAGACTAGATTACTAACACAAAATCTTCATAAATCTTACATTCAAATTATGGTTGTTTTACAATATAAGTCATCATTTTTCAATCTCTGCGGGTTTTCAACTAAAAATCTGCAGTAATTATTATTGACAATGTCTGAATAATACTGACACTATTATGATTTTATTGATACTATTTTACGTTTAGTGATATTTTATGTTTAGTGAAAGAATACTATTTTTTCCATTTTATTGTACATGTATGCCCATTTTGTACACTTAAAAAAGGGGGAACAAAATGCAAAATTAACAAGTACAACAATAACTGCTTTGAACTGAGTCAGAAAAGAATGTTAATTCTTCAAATAAAATATATAAAGATTAAAATATTAAAAATTCGCATATGATACTAAGGCTTCACATAAGATAAAAATAAAATAAGAACTATTGAACATCTATATATATTGACATAATTAATGAGAGAAATTAAAAATCAAACAGAAAAAGTCATTGAGAGTGCATATGTAATATACATAAAAAATTTTTAGTTTCTGTAAACATTGCTTAAATACAAAGAAAGGATTACATTTTTTTGAGGGGTGAACCTATTGGAAATTTAAGTAATTGTCACTTTTTATATATAACAGTTTCCAAATATGTGTGAGTGAATGAAGTAGAAAATATGTACACATAGCATGTTCAATTGTGTCCTAAGTATTTTCAATGGGATTTACATAGGTTAAAATTGCTGGCAATTTTATAAACCAAATACCCTTAATTTATGTAACATCGATAATGACATGAAGTTGTGCGCTATTCAATAGAATATAAATTGGATGAATTTCTCTGCAGCCTACAATCTTATAATGTCTAAAATTTTATTTCAATAATATACAACCTATAATGAATGGATCAGTATGATATTCTACAGAAAACCTTTCCCCAGGATCATAATATTCTGGGACAAATTACGAACGTCTTATACACTTATACCTCTAATACACTTATACACATTTCATTAAATGAATACTTAACTTTTGCAAAAGATTGTACTTTATTGTTTTTGAAGATTCTTGACTGTCACAGTAATTAGGATTTAATTCCCATTAAAATACTGAAACTAAGCAATGATGAACATAGGCAATGTTCGTCAAGACAACTAGTAATTCTTTAGTGTGAAATCTGTGCTAACTTCTGCGAGCCAAAAGAGGAAACAATTTATTTTCTTTTAACCCATTATTTAAAAGAAACTTAAGCCATAATAATATGAGCTTAGATATGTGAGACTTAATATTCTTTCACTAATGAATTTTAGAGAGATAGGTGGCAGCTGCGATATCAACTTTGTGACGTAAAATTGATTTGGAATAGTAAATATTGATTATGAAATGATTTAAGTAAGTGCGCCACAGTATACTTCTCTGTACCTAACTTTGAGTTGAGCTTTATGAGTCAGATACATAAATACATAAGTACAATCCAGAATCACACACATGATGTAAGCACAATATCTGCAAATATACTCTAATCAACAATCAACAATATGTAATGTTTTTTTTTCCAACAATATGTAATGTTTGCTACACAAATTTTTAATTTCAAAATATAATTAGTACTTTTGGAATGGAATATTGGTACTTAGAGAATTACTGATAAATTTAACATTATATAAATGTAATAGATACAAGTTATAAAAATACCTCTTTTTTACCTTCATTTTTTTTAAATCAGTAAGATTTAAGAAAACATGTAAGACAAATAAATGCACTCACAATTAATGCTTCTTTTAGTGGTCCTGACAATGTTGGTGGTATTAAAGCTTGACTTCCAAGCAAAATCAAAGGTCTTTGGGCTTGAGATAAAAGCTGTACACAAGTATCAACTACATATAAAATAAAAATAAAAACATATTAATACATAATTAAGGAATCATTGAAATTTTTAAGCCAACCTTGAAATATTAAATGCTATAGGACTCCATAGTAAAAATGTATGTACATATTCATGCTTGTTAAGATATTTATAAATCCTCAATATAGGTTTCCTAAGATCAAGATCATTTTAACACATATGAGACTATGTGCTTTACATCATTAACAGTGGTTATGTTTCAATAAGTGTACAAAAGACCATACAAACAATTAACTTACTGCAAAAATATTATAAGTATTTTTAAAAATGCTAGTTGATTGAAATTTTACCAATGAAACGTTTTCTGAAATATTTTTGTGTTAAGATACTCCCATACAAACACATTTGAATACTTTAGAAGAAATCATTAAATCTAAAATAAGAAATAATGATCATACACTGAAACTTAGTTAACTGTTCCATTATTTGTAAATGTATATTTACAAACACTATTTTTTAATAATATTAATTTTGTTAGAATTTGTAAGAACAATAAGAGTAATAATTCTGTAATGTATTTAAAACCAGTTTTTTGTAAAAGAACAGTGCAATTCAGAACGGTAGTTACATCACTGTGTATAATCAAATTAAAAAAAATATACACTCAGATTCAATAACATGGAACTTAAGAACTTACAAAATATATGAAATATATTTTTTAACAGAAAACATATCAATATTTCTTTATTCTAATGATTTTCAAACTCATAATTGCGGAAAGTACGCATATTACTTTTCTTTATTACTAAATCAAAAATTTTAATAAACAATTGAAAAAGATTTAACATAAAATAATATTTTATAGAGAATTTCTATGATGAATAAATAGCAAATAAATGAAGAGCTTCATAAGTTATAAAAAAAGAAACTAGTTTATAACAGTGTTAATTAAGGAATGTAACTTGGTATTTATAAGCATACTTTTTTAAACAATATTTCTTCTCAAAATAAAGTTTTGTTAGATTTTCAATGACAAAACAAAAAGAATCACAGAAAACATATGCGATTTGCACAGTTGAACATCTCTGCTCATAATCGGATTCACATTAAAAAAAGTTCTTTAGAAAAAGGAATAGTATCCGAAAGGATATAAGCATAAATTTTTGGTTATGTCAATGATGTGCAGTACTCAAAAATGAAATTTCAGGAAGAAAAATTAGGAATTAAAAAAAAACATGGGGAAACTTAAAAAAAGAAAATATTAATATAATAGCCCAATTAATAATTTAAAGAAATAAATGACTAATCAGTTTAACCAGATGCTTTTGTTACTTCACCTGTTAGTACAAAATACAAAATCATATTTATATCAAAATTGCATGAACTTCCATAAAGAATAAATGAGGTGCATAAAATATTTTTCTTTATGTAAACTTTAATTTTGTTCATTGAAGTTATATAGAAAGTAAATACATGAATATATTACGATTTTTATTAAGTAATACATTCTATGATTACAAATACCACACACAAAATATTTACAACATATGAACATTTACTCACACTTATTAGTATCTTTATAAATGACTTCTTAAAAGTAAAATTGCAATTTTAACAAAAATTGCAAACAACTGGTAGTAAACTAAATGATATCAACTTAAAAAAAAATAAATAAAATTAAAAACAGCAGTATTAATAAATAAATTCTGAATATAATTAATGTAGAATACATCTGTGTAGTAAAAATAGCATCAAACACTACAACTGAAAAATATTTCTAATAAAAAAATCAAAAAGTATAAAAGAATAAATAGTATTCAAAATCATTATTTTTCACTTTATAATTTTGTAAAACACTTTAGCACTGTTGGAATCATATCACACAAAAAATACTTTCATAACTAATTTATAAATACTTTTATAGATTAAACTTTTCATATTGCATGATAATTTGCACATAGAATTTACATATAACAAAGAAATCAAACCCAAATATTTACTTTTAACACCAGACACAATAGAAACGTTAGTTACAACATTTAATGTCACACATTAAATTTAAATTAAACACTATTCAAATTAAACTATCAATAATGCATTAAGAGTAGTGTCTCAATGTAGAGAGCAAATAATATGGATTCTGAAAATTTTTCTTACAACTTTAGACAAAATGTAGTTAAATTCTGTAATTTACACATAAAAGTGCTTAAAGGAAATTCTTATAATTAACTTAAAAAATTAATGCACTATTTTTCTTCAAACATTTTATGATAAATTTCAGTTTCAACCACATTCACTATTTTAATAATACTTTTGTTAACATTTGGACCATTTGAGGCAAAATTAAAAATTTACGAAAATAAATTTCATATTCATTTAAAATAGTTTTTAATTCTTTTACAACAGTATCAGCAGAACCATGCCCAATAAAAAACACTGGTAAGATTACAAAATAAAATTTTGTTTCTTTCTTCTGACAAATATGTGGCATACATATCCAATTGTTTTTTCTTTTGCATCTAAGCACTATCATAAAAGGAAATTGTCACTGTTTTTACATTTTTTTCATCTTATTTCAAAAGTAGATGTAGAACATGAGTGATTATATAAGCACAATTTTTCTCTTTCAACTGCATATTTGAAGCAGTTTTAAAGTCTTTAAACATAGCCATTAAAATATCAATTGTATCTTTGGACGATTCAAAATAAAAATCGTGCAACATGCATGGACCACAAGGCTTCAGCTTTTGTAACACTAAGTTCCAAAGGAATTGAATCAGGACAATTTTGCCTCACCTTTTTGATGAAATCAAAAATAGAATCATTCTAAAATTTAGAAGTAACATTTCATTTATGTTTTTCCCGTTATGATTATGCTTTTATATGGGTAAAGTCACTATTTGAAATACTGAATTCTCCACAATATATGCAGTTTGCTGTGCATACATTTGAGGTCGGAGAACACCATTTTTTAACCAGAAATATATGCAATTTTTAGAAAGCCATGATGGATGGATTATTTTAAATCCTCCAGGCATTTATTTCTCTACAAATTTTAAAATAAATAAAATATTTAGTAATTCTTCCCTGTGATCTTAAATTTTATTATTTTAAGATCTTAAATTGTGGACCACATTATTGAAGTTTCATTTCCAATTCATTTGAATCTTGCTTTTGCAGGTCAATAGCCAATGATCTGCTTTGCACATGTGCTGAATTGTTTAAAGACTTCATTATGTCAAACAATTCAAATTTTCAACACACCCAATCTAACGTAACTTACCAGAATTGGCAGAATTCTGAGGTTACATGATCATTTGAAGAGAGTGTTTAATTAAACTATACCTACGAATAATATGGCGACATTTATTATCAGTTTTATGATATTGGGAAAACTGCAAAACATGTGGAAACTTGTTGAAACCTGATAGATAATGATATTTTTTAAAGCATCACTTGAAAACTTAATTTTTATAGGAAATATCTTTTGAAAGAGTGCAAGGAGCAAAATAAAAAAAAATTATGAAGGACTGTGCCATTTGTGGGTCTTATAAATACAATGTGAGCAATATAACTGAAAATTCTTGCAAATGAGAGCTTTGACAATTGTAAATTATTCCATGAAGAAGTTGCTAAGCAAATTCTTGGATTATATTAGATTACTGATATGGTGTAGATATGTTTTCCTAATCTATTTGGTCAATGGATCTAGAATATGAATTCTTGAAATATGCATAAAATGGCTTAGAGCCATTAGAGAATTAATAGATGATTTAAAAAGCAATACTAAGAATATGACATTCTGAGCACCCTTTAAATCATTACTAAGAGCGCTTTTTGAAAGCAATACAACAAAATGCACAAAATATTGGATGACACACCAAATGTTAACCACTAGTAGAAGATAGACAAACCATTTCTGCAGAATCGAAAATTAGAGAATTTTTAAGACTTTAATTCATTTCTCAATGGGATTAAGAAAAATCATTTTGAAAGCAAAAAAAAAAAAAAAAAGAAAAAAAAAATCATTATCACAGCAGTTTCCTTTTTCTCAAATGATTTTGAAAATTTCCACAATAAATCACACTCATATTATAACTGAGTTTTATATAACTATAATTAATAAGTATCTTGATCAAGAAAATATTCCTGACAAAAATCTATAACATAGAAAATATTAACAAATCATTATTTTGGTAAATTTTACATGTATACTGACAACAAAAATTTTAAAAGTTTTTTCATTTAAGCTAACAAAACAATTTCAACACTTTTATAGTTTGTTAATGTACTCAAAATATTAACTAAAATAAAGTAATAGCAATTAATAAATTCAAAAACTGGAAAAATAAGCAATGAAAAATAAAAATTATGACAAAATATTGCCTTTTATAGTATTTAATTTCTTCATGATGTTAATAATTGTAAGAAAATACTTACTCTCCTTATCAGATGCAGTTGGAAAATGTACTGGTAAAGGAGATGTGTCCCTTTCAACAAAACCATCAGCAAATTGATAACGAAGGTAAGATTTTAAATACCTAAAATAAATTTATTACATATAGAATTTAATTGATTAAATGACTTTTGATATATTATGCAGAAAATAATAGATTTTCAATGATAATATTTTGAAATGACATACAGAAAGATTCTTTATTCTTATGCAAATGCAAAATAAATAAAAATTAAGTTGTTTAGAAAATATTATGTGTTTCACTTAAAGGCAAATCTCGAAAATAGTTAAAGTATAAATATACTATGATACTGAAAATGAATTATTGTAATAAGTTATTTCAATGAAATGTAATTTTCAGTAAGTTTAGAATTTTTTAAAACCAAAAAGAGAAATGAATATTAAAAATACAGGGTGATTATAATTAAAGTATTTCTACTGTGTAAGAAAACTGCAACAGGAAAACTAGTAATCACAAAAGAACTAAACCACTATGCATACATTTCAGTAAACAAGAAAACTAATTACAAAATAAAATTTGATCTCAAATTATTAATACGTATAAATCTTTAAAGGATAATAAACCTTCATAATAGTATAATATTTCCATATCAAAGCAGCAATAATTATAGGTACATTTAAAAATTTATAAATGGTATAAAAGGATGTATACTGACAAATCATAAGTAACCAAATGTCAATTTTAATTGAGCAATCTAAACTTGTTAGATTTGGAAATTAAAAGATTGATTGGTTTACTATTTAAGAATATTTTTTACATAAGAGATGATTTAACCATAAACTGGTTTACAGTAGATTTTTGTTGTTGTTGACCAATTCAACCCAATCTAGTTGCTAACTAGACCAAGTCCAACAGCCTAAACATGTTCAAATAATCATAAACTAGAAGAGGACTTCAGAGTTGTATTTCGAATCTGTCACTTTTTTTCCCTTATCAATAGAGAGGCTTTAAATGTGTGCACTAGCAAGCCTACTAATAGCAGACTGAACGACGTGATCTACATTGATGAAAAGGGGGCCTGCCTATTATACAAGGGGTGGTATTTGGGATTTTCCACAAAACTGTCCTTTCAGAATTTTTATTTTGGAATAGTGAAGATGCAAGACTCATGACAAAAGGAGAAGTGGAATTGCTTCTGAAGGCTAGAGACCCTGAGCACTCGAAGGCAGAAGACTGAATTAGCTGCTTCATCTGCAAGCCATAGCTGGGCATAATGGAGTAACCTTCATGTCTTGGATGACCCTACCAGGAGTATACACTCCTGTCACGTACTTCACCCACTCCACTCAGGCACGTCTTCTCATTTTCTAAAGAACACACTTTGAAGTGAATTGCAGGACTTGCAGAGGACCGTGGATTCTAAATCATTGTAAATAATTTGCAATGTTAGGTAAAACATACTGATAAAAAGCACATCATTGGCATTGTGCAATACGTTTTACTATTCCAAACGAAAAATGTGCACTACATAATTGTGTTTCGAATCACAATAACTAATCTGTCATATTTTCCCAATAAATAATGCTTTTTGAAAATCCCACAGCAAAATTTATAATATTTCAGAGCTGTGATGATCATAGTATTTTTTTAACTGCTCTGGAAATAACTATTGAGCAGCATAATCAAGATGTGGAGTACACCATCTTGTTGATGCAGCAAAGAGTGACATGATGTAATGAAAGAAAGTTTCAAAGTTCTATAAGACTTATAATCTTGACTTCAACAAGATTATAATTATTTCTATAAGATGATGAAGATAACTGTTTCTATATAGAGTTCTACAAGACAAATAATACTTGAGGATAAATTTTTCACTAATTACTTTGATTCAATTAAGAAACACAAATACTATACAAAAAGTTAGATTTTGGAATAGGAATAAAATGTATTGAAATAGCAGGAATTTTTCCATTTTTCAGATGAGACTTTGTGATATTTACAAGTACATGCATAGTGAATTGTCCCAAATCATTTCACATAATGTTCAAGGTTGTGTTATTCATTTGAATGTAGTATATAAGAAACATCACAAAATTTCACCAAATCTTGAACAACTTTCTAGATTTCAATAAATATTTTTTTATGTGGCAGCAAATTTTTAATTTATTTGCATTGTTCTTTTGAGTTTAAAAATTATAAGATATTTGACAACAGTGGGCATCAAACTATAAAATGGTTTATACTGTCCTAATTGCCTTCCCATTATTATGTATGTATATAATCCTGCACTCAAGAGTCACCGATTTATTTATTTATTTATTTTTTTTTGATCAGATAAACTACAACCACTGAAATCTCTTCAAGCATTTGAATTATTACTAGTTTCCAACCTTGTCTTGATCAAGCTGAGAAGTTATTAATCTGCTTTAGATATAAACAAACACACAACTATATGAATGCCAAATATTTTTTTGTAAAACAATTTTAACAATAAAACAGTCTTTCAATGTGAATCTTATAGTGATGGTCAAATGTTTCCACAACTTTGAAAATATACAGTAACTGGAAGTTGCTAACACTTATATTTACAGCTGAAGCATATTACACATCAGAAGCAATTTATGAAATTCTTTTATTACTAGGGACAGTTTTCAGAACTTTGTCTTACATTATTTATTACTTTTTTAGAGAGAACTAAAATTTCTTAAGTATTGATTTTTTTATATTCTGACATCAGTACTTTTATAATAATTTTTTTCACAACAAATGTTTGAAAAATAATTTAATCACAATCACCCACTTTATTATAATAATGTGTAATAAGTCTGGCGCAATCATAAACACCTTGATGTAAATAAACATATAAAGAGGTGTATATATGATAATAATTTATTAATGCCATTTATTAAATGAAAAGTTCCATTAGCTTAAATCTAAAAAATATAATCAAATATATAATTATAAAAAGAGCATGAAAATTAAGAAAAAATTGCTTAAATGATGAAATTATAATAGGGGCCAAAATATGTTTGAAGCTACATTTTACTTTTAATATTATATGTAAAGAAACTATGATTTCATCATTCTTACATATTCATAATATTTTGAAAGATTCCTTTGGGATTTTCTTTAATTTTCATTTCTTCTCTAACAGCTTTATATGGATAGAGGACATCTAATGGAAGTTCAACAAATACTGGCCCTAAAATTCAAAATATTTTTTTTTATTCTTTATTCAAACACACACAAGTAAGCCAACATAATTCAAAAGCTTTTAAATTTTTACCCATACTGTAATTATGAATACATTTACATCATAAAAAATTTATAATATAAGAATTCTGTATGTTGTTGCTTATCTTCTAAATATATCTGATATATCTTCTAAATATCAGATAAGCTCCAGAAGGTAGTTAACAGCCCAAAAGTGTATATTAATAAGGGGGTTAAATGTTAGGTCTCTTTTAGAAAGATCAATGCAACCCAGAATGTGAACTGGTGAAGCTGTTCTTCATAAAAATACTTTATGTATCTGTTCACAACAGCTTGATTATGTATAATGTTGCCACAGGATTAAATTAAGAATGTAAAGAATTGGAATATCATAAGTAACAATTTATTAATGTGAAATAAATAAGAAAATTTATATAAAATAATATATGCACAAGAAGCAAGTAAGAACGTTTTCTTAGAAATATTTCTAAAATTTTAACAAGCACATCAAATTAATAATAAGCAATCTCCGGTGAGCAAGGAATGGAAAAGGTTGAGCACCTAATATAATCTGGGTGAAAATATCTTAGCATAAGTTATAATTTACTATCACAAAATGACTTTGTATTCTTTACTGAATTATACCATTTGCAAATAATTAATTTAAAATAACTAATTAGTTTAACATCATGATTTAAAAGTTTCAGCAAATGTTTAAGATTTATGCACTTTCAGTAATGTCTTGCAGAAGATTTCTGTACTATTTATAAGTCAGAATTAAATAAGCAAATATTATAGCCACTTAATGTAGTCATATGCATGAACATACATACATGAAACAATTTTTACTGCTATTTTACAGGCAAATAGTTTTGAATCCATAAGTTCAAAATTGATATAGGAAGCAATACTCATATTGATAAGCCATATAAATAAATCGAATTAATACTCCATAATAAAATGGGATGGAAAAATATCACAGTAAATTACTACTTATCTATATTTATGCAATAATATATACATATTTCATTCATATATTAATACATTTAATTTTCCAAAGTATATATATATAAGCTTGCTCAAAATCATTAAAAAAATTAAACTAATAGAACAAAGAATTTAAATTAATTTTAAAATAAATTTATCAAAATATGCAACATATAAGGTATAACAAAGAGACAAGTTAGCACTTGATTCTTACAATAACTTTCTTTAAACCATGGGTTGAGATAGTTCTAAATATAATCAGTCTATACTATAATGTGTATTACTGTCAATTACAAAGAAGCCGATTATATCTGTTAGGATACTAGACAAAACTTAGGAAAATAACACAAAGCAGTATTGAACCTGCCAAGAGCATTTCATATCTCTTTGATGAGATTTTGATCTAGTGATTCTACTGGCAACATTACTTTGAAATATTTTTCTCACAAGACAATTCCTATGCAGAGGAATTAATCGTTTTTGAAATAAATATAATCAGATGATGGAACAGAATCACTTGATCACATTGATTATAAAAACAATTTTAAAATATTTCAATAATCCATTTACACCAAATAATAAAAAATTTATTTTTGTCATAATATCTTTCTTAATTTTAGACTGTACGTATCATATTTTAAAAAAATTTCAAAAATCGAAACATCATGACAAGATTCCGATTCCTCTGAAAAATTAGGAGTTAAAGGAAAGATAAGGGTTGTATGAATTAAACTTCACTTAATTTGATTAAATATTTGCTTACTTTTGGGTCACAAAAATTTTTTCATGTTATAATAGTAGTTAACATATCTAGTTGATACTAAAATTAAAATTAGTTTCTTGCTGCAGAAAATTATTCATGAATGTGAAAAGAAAAATTGTAAGCAGGGAATTGATTTTTCTTATATTAATGATATATCTTTAAATACGTTTTAACATCAATAAAAAGAAAAAAGTTATTCATTTAGAAGTCATGGAAATATGACTTCTTGGGTTGACTTTACATCAAAAACATTAATTAGAACAAAATATTTAAATATTTTTTACCACTTTCAAATCTAACTTTTGATTATAGTTATAAGCAATTGGTTCCAAATGCAGTCAAAAAGTAATGTTTTTGAACTGTATCAGAAGCAAACATTTTGAAATGAGTTTATACTGCATTTATAAATTCTATAATCAGTATTTTATTTCAGAGGTAATGCTATTTATTTGCAATTTAAAATTATGTGAAGGAAATATACCTTTATTTCTCAACCCCATATTTTGAAGACATATATTTGATAGATTAAGGATACAATATTTTCTTTTTAAAATCTAATATAACATTTTTTTTAAATAGAAGTACTGCTTTAAAGTATAATACATTATTAGAAAATAATCCAAGGATAAACTTTTACCTATTTTCAAAAAGAAATTTAAGATATTAAACTATTAGTTTTATTAAGTAAAAAAAAACTAACAAAGGAACAGTGAAGATTAGACATAATGCCAGTTGACAATAAGGCAAATTGTTGTATAATGAAAATCTTAAAAAGTTAAGGAAAACCATAAAACATAATGAAAAAACTTGTGCTTTAATTCTGAATAGTTATCCTTAAATATTCTAATATTATTTAAATATGATGTGATAAAATCAACATAAAAATGTATAATTTAGTTAAAGTTTTTTTATATTTTGAATTAATAGTGAATGACAACATATTACATAATGATAAGCTACATTCTACTGCTGGCACATTTGATGTTGAAAATTTTTATTCCATAACATATTTAATATTTGAAGGAAGAGAGAGAGAGAGTATGCTTTCAATATTTTATATAATTTCATCTGCATATTGTGTTCCTTTTATGCCAAACTCGCAATTTTTGTTAAAGAAATTTTTGTTCTACAGTGTCATACTAACACTGGCTGTGGTGAAAGCTTGAAAATTTAATTTCAATCATATTTTTTATTATTCATATTCTGCATTTTTTAATAATATCATATTTGATTTGTAATATTTATTTTCATGTTGCACAAAATTTTTAATACTGCTTCACTCAGTAAGTCTTCCCACTTGTTTTGCATTATAAAACAATATCAAAGAAAAATATTGTATGGATATTAAAGGCACTTTTCTTGGAGAGGATAATTATTTTAAATTTATCATTACAGTAAACATAGAATGATTTAAAAAGAGTTGAAAACTAAAATTTTAAACATAACACACAAAACCAATTCTTTTGTTCAAAAATCTAAGAATAAACCATATATTAGTAACCTTTCTAGTTGAATGAGCTTTAATTGTGGTCAGTAGAAAAATAACAGTACTTCTAACAATTGTGTAGATGTTTTTGAAGTACCAATATCAAAAATAAATCCTAAAATTTTAATAAAATTAACATAAAAAAAAATCTTTAATCTTTTCAGTTTTTAAATAAAACACTTAAAAAATGCAAGTTATATTTTTTACTATATTCACAAGGATAAATACCTTGCATAAATATCATTATAAATCTTATCATAAAACCCTGATTCACAACAAACTCATTTTTCAAGTAAGACAAATCACAAAACAGTCAATGATAACATCAAACATAAGCTGCATTCAATCACATCAAATATTGAAATAGGACAATTATTAATATGATTTAATAAGGCCTGATTAATAACCTACTTTACTGTGTAAGTGAGAGGTAACTTGCAATGATACATGTCCAGAAAATTATCGAAATGGAATTTCTATATTTAAAAGTGTCTAAGTTTAATACTAAAATTAAAACTCTCAACATCATTTACAAATAATAATTTTTACCTCACATGTTATATATACCTGGAGTATAAGAAAATGCTGTTTGTATAGCCTCACGTAAAGTAGGAATAAGTTGTCGTACGCAAGTAACGGACCTGTAATATTTGCATATAGATTTTACCAAACTCAGTTGGTCAATATCTTGCAATGATCCTCGGCCCTGTTATATAAAGAAAAATGGAATTCAGTTGAAAATTTTTAATGAGTAATTACAAAAAAATTAAATTAATTAAATCAAAAGACAAAAAACGAACTTACTTTTAATAACGATGCTGCAGCACCACCAAGCAATAACAAGGGTGTTTCAGCCATTTGTGCATTTTTTATTGCAGTAATAGTGTTAGTTACACCTATAGAAGATAAATTATATATATATATATATATATAATGAGAATTCAATGTTAATCTGAAGATAAAAATACTCGTAGTGTGTAAAAAAATTAATTTAATCATCAATAGCACATTTTCTCTGTGAAGGACAAAAGGGATTTGAATGACATTCATACAGATAAAAAGAATAAAATAAAATTTTTACTATGTGATTTATTTTATTTTATTTTTTTTATTTTTTATTTTACCGACGCAAGATCCTCAGACGGAATAAGCTGTGCCAAATACAAAATAACGTTTGATAGTAAAGAAGTTGTGTATATCATGAGAATTAATTGAGAATGTTGAGAAAAATGCCTCAAAAGAATAAAAAACACTAAAACAAATTCATGAAAGCCAGAAAGATAAAACATAATTTAAAAAAAAAAAAAAAAAAAAAAAAAACTCCAATGTGTCTGAGAACTACAACAATTTTAAGAAATTAAGTCATCCAGAGCAGATTTTATTTGATTGTTTTTTTTTTGCTTGTCTTTTCTATATTTGAAAACGGTCTAAGATATACAGGTGGAACCCATTTCCGTATCTGTTTCAGAGGAGGATACATCAATTTTTCTTTTGATACTTCTTTTTTGATATTTTGGTTTTTAATTTTTGTATCATTAATCTTAGATTCACTGATAATTGTAGATTTTTTTGTGCTATTATAAGTTGATAGTAAAGGGGATTTAGATGATAAAGTTGAAAGTGGAGCAGATATTGACAAACTACTCTTCTTTGCTGGATTGTTATTTATTTTTGCAATTGTTTGTAAAGTAGAAAAACAGGAAACAGCAACTTTTGGTGTTCTGTTTTTTACTATTTGTCTTGCTCCAAGGAAAGCAATATTTTGTCTTATCTTGGTTGCAATTGCCTTCTTCTCCAAGATTGATAGAGGGCAAGATTTAGAAAATGCAACATTTGGACCAGAACAGTAACACACTTTTAAATTTCTGAAATACAAGCATTATTTCATGGCCACGTTTTCCAAACACAGGATCAGTATTCCTACATGCTAGTTAGGAGTGACCATAGCCCTAACATTTAAAATACCTAAGAGGGTTAGGAATGTATTAACAAAGTTTACAGTTATATGACCTGCTTTTATGGATTTTGGTAATACTAATGTCTGAAAAGTTAGCACAACATATTGGGTGGGGCTAACTACACCATTACATCGAATGTTTAAATGACATGAAGCCATTCTACTTCTGTAACATATATGAAATTGGGGTTAGAAAGGATACGAGACTCAATTAAAGTTTTATGAAATGATATTTAAACTGAAAATGAACCCAATTTTTTTAAATTACTAATTACTGAACTTGTTTTGTGTCAACTTGAAAAAGATCTCCTGATCACAGTTTTTTAACATTTTGTATGTTACCAACAGATAATGTTGGAAGTGTTTGTATCAAAAAAGGCAATACTGTACGGAAACTGCTTAGTATGCCTATCAATATGTAACAAGTACATGAATTGGCTTCACTGATCAAGAATTAGAACCAATAGGATATTTGTAAACGCTCAGGCTTCCTTGTAGGGCTCCATGGGGAGGGGTGCCATCAAGCCTTAAACTTTTGAAACTGATATTCCTGTGTACACACTTTTTAAGCACATTTTTTTATAAACTGCACTTAAACATTGGTAATCCACAATTTTATAAATTATGATGAACTGCAAAATAAATTATCTTTCCTGCTATTTTAACTTACGAATTTTTAAAAATTGATACCTACTTTAAATATAAAACTTCTTAATTTTTTTAGATTTAAACATGGACTATAGCACACAAAAATGAGAAATTAACAGTTAAATGCAAATCAAATTTATCCAGTACATTTAACTCAAAAACATGCATAGAATCAAGAAAAATATTTACCTGGACCAGCTGTTACAACTGCTACTCCAATTTTCCCAGAAAGACGAGCAAATGCATCAGCAGCAAATACACAAGTCACCTAATGATAATGGAGCAGTTAAATTTTCATAAAAAGAATGGTGTTATTTTATAATATGTTAAATTAATGCTTTAATAAATAATGATAAAAAAAAATTTTTACACCTCATGTCTGGTATCAATCACTTTGATCCCCACATTTTCAGCAGCTACAAGTACTGGGGAAATATGACCTCCAATTAAAGTGAATATATGAGACACACCATGACTCTAAAAAAGAGCAGATTTCAATAGCTTAAATAGAAATATGTTTAACAGAAAAGTAATTGTCATGCTGCTTAAAAGTACAACATTAAAATGTTATACACAGGAACAAAAAATTTTAAAGCTGTTGGTTGTTAATATAGATATGATAAAAATTTCAAATCAATAGAGTAATTTACTAATGAAAATTTTGCAAATAAAATGTAGATTCTAGAATTTATGCCCTATTTGTAAAGAGAGTGTAGGATCCACTATAATGGCAGTTGAAAAGTTAATTAAAACCATAAGATATTTTTTCTGCAAATAATATAATAAAACTACTTTGGTGAAAAAAATATTAATAATATAGCATAAATTGATACATTACTATAGAAAATGTTTGAATAAAAAAATTTACAAAATGTAGCATTAACTTCAATTCCTAACAGAAAAAATTCTGGATACATACCTTTAAAATATAAATAAAATATTTGTATACATGTATATATTATCATTCATATCAAAAGCATATATTATTCATATATAAAATATATTCTTAAAGAGAGAAAAAACTGCAAATTGTGGCTGAGGGATACATAATGTTGTAAATAATTTAAAGAGATTTTAAACTCATAAGCTTGTGTTGTGTATAGGATTACTGTTATTATATAACAAATACAAATGATATTTTAAATTAAAATACGGTATTTTTTTAAAACATTAATTGTGTATTTATTTTTTTTCTCTACTCAGATTCAAACTTGAAAAATAGAAGCAGAAACTGGCTTTGTTTTCATAATTAAAAATTTCCTTTATTTCACTCATAAAATAACAAAACTGTTTACACACATACAAACTCAATTACTTATATTATTTCAAATATTATTATAACTTTGCTACCAATATGATCAATCACTCACATGGAGTTCATAATTTACACTAGATTGCTTAAACTTATATTCATATTAATTATTACTTAAAATTATAAAATAGGCGATACCACACTAAAAAAAAACTGGATGGTAAATTAAATTTAAAAAAACATTAACTTACAAACAAACAGTTCATAAAGTAGGTCAGCCTATTTAGAGGGTTTCAAAACCTGGTTGATCAGTTATTCGGCAAGGATTCCTTCATCTGGACTCATATTAATGAAGTACTCATTTGGAATAATACTACAGGAGCCTATTTCTTCTTCTGACCAAACTCTTATGCTTTTATTATATGGAAACTTCAACTTTACTTTTTATAGACTCCAATAAAGTGTCAAACTTGAATAACCAACAGGGTCCCTTTTTGAAGTGATATACTGCAACCTTTTCTATTTTCCTCCTTCTGCCTCCTCCCCTCGCTTTCTCCTTGCAAAACCGGTTTCCTTCAAGTCCTATGTTAGGGCATCCCACTTCATCAAAATGGAGGAATAGGGAATAGAATTAAATAAAAAAAAGGACTTCCAGCCAGAAAAAAAATGGGTAGTTTTATTTATAAAAATTATCCAGCCAGTGAATGCAACACCAATAATCTACCTAGAAAAAAATCGAAGATTTTCTTTCACACATTTACAATCCAATGAAAAACAGTCACAATCTAGAATACATCTTTAGAGGTGAAGTCACGAATCTCCTCTCCACCAAATAGGAATCACTTCTCTAGCAATCAGGACTTTGCAGAGAAAATGCAACCTTTATGTATTTTGTATCATGTCTTACATTCAAAATTAAATGCAATTTATATAATCTATTTATATGTTACCTAAACTATTTTGGCATGGCTTTAATTTTTCAACATTTTTTCTTTTATTTTATTTTTGTGCATCCCTGTTTTCTACTGAAAATCACACATAAAGTGATAATTAATAAGATTTCCAATTAGAAATAGCACATAATATATACATTTATTTACCACACAATGTAATCTTGGCTAATTTAAAATATAAAAACTTCTTACAGGCCGCTAAAATTAATAAACTCAGTCAGCAGTTACATAAGTAATTCAAGATATAAAAACATATATATTTACAAAACTACAAAATTATTTATTACTGTACATACACTCTACACAATCATTTCTTAATGTTTGTATTACTCATTTAATCAGTCGATTATGTGCTATGGTTCCTTCGAGCGAAATGAATATTGTAATTATGTTTTATTTGTTGAGATGTTCCAGGGTCACACTTTGGCACAGATAAAACTCCTTAATTTGGAATTGACTTTGAACTATTGCTCTGAGGATTAATTACAGGGTTAAAAACAGTTTTTTTTTTCTTTTTTTTTTACCTTTTCTTCGCACGTTATCGTTAACCACGAGGGAACTATTTTTACTTTCCTCATTTGATTCAGCAGATTGCTGAGGTGTAGAATTAATTTCGTGTAAAGTCGGGAATATAATTCTATCATTAATTTTTTAAAGTCGATCTACATGAACAATTTGGGTATAGGGTTCTTTTATGATTGCTATTTTGTAATTTATTGGTGATTGTTTATTCAGAACTCTAAAAGAACCTACATTTGGTCTCATTAATTTCCTTGAAATCCCTGCTTTTGTTTCAGGAAGATATAGATATACCACATCCCCTATTTCTATTTGATTATCGACTGCTGTCTCATGGCAATAGATTTCCTGCTTTTCTACTGCAGCTATTATATTATTTTTGACAATTTGAAAGGAATTTTGCAAACGTACAACTGGATCTCCAGTATACTCTCGGACATCCACATAGTTACGAGCTACAGGTTGAGACTTTACAGAATACAGTAACTGGATATCCCTGCCATGCAAGAGATATAATGGTGTTTCGTATATTGTACAATGTCGTGCTGATCTATGAGCTAGCAAGGTGAAAGGTACATACAGGTCCCAGTCTGTTTGAGTAGAATTTACTAAATGACTTAATGAATTAATTTAAGTCGAGTTAAGTTTTCTACCATTCCATCACTCTGAGAGTGATGTGAAGTAGTATGTTCTTCAATACATAATTTCGAAAACACTTCAGAAATAGATTTTGAGATAAAGTTAGAACC
Organism: Latrodectus elegans; assembly: GCA_030067965.1. Taxonomy (NCBI): domain Eukaryota; kingdom Metazoa; phylum Arthropoda; class Arachnida; order Araneae; family Theridiidae; genus Latrodectus; species Latrodectus elegans. Next base: position 60,483,881 of record CM057809.1, read on the forward strand.
TTTATCAGAAATTAGACAAGAAGGTACACCATGTTGACTAATAAAATCTTCTAATGCTCTGACAACAGTTTTGCTTTTTACATCGGGTGTCAGATATGCTTCCAGCCAGCGTGTAAAATAATCAGAAATCACGAAGATATGCTTATTTCCTGAATAAGTTAGAGGAAGTGGACCCAGGGCATCCATACCTATGCATTCCATTGGTCGTTGTGAGGATGGAACGCGCTGTAATGAGGCTAGTTTTTTAAGCTTATGACCTCTCTTTTCAACACAAGAAGTACATGATTTAACATAGTTTAAAGCATGTTTATACATATTACCCCAATAAAAATTTTTTCTAATTCTGTTCAGAGTCATTTGAAATCCCAGATGGGTTGGCACTAGAGAATCATGACACTGACACGTTATTTCTGATACTTAAGTTAGGGGTACCACTAATTTATCTTTGGTGTCACGATGTTTGGGGGCATTTTTTGGTATACAGTAAAGATAATTTTTTTCGAAAAATAAAATATGATTAGGTGATGGTGTCTCCTTATTCTTCAGATAAATCATAATTTGTTGGAATTTTGGATCCTTTCCCTGATGAATTTTAATTCGATGTTTCATTGTGGAATCAGAATCATAGTTGGAAGCTATTACTTCTATTGCATTTACACCCATAGACAGGTAAACAGCTGTTACATTTAATTTTCCCGGTTTATGTATAATGGTATAATCATATTGTTACAGAGTCATTATCCATCGAGCTATTCTAGAAGTTGTATCTTGCACTCAAAGTGCGAAGGAAAGACTTGCTTCATCGCAATATATGATAAATTTTTTCCCGTACCAATATTGTTTAAAGTGGGTAACGCAGAATACAGCACAGAGCATTTCTTTTTCTACTATACTATATCAAATTTCTGCATCTTTTAGTTTTTAATGGCGTATGCAACAGGATGTGGGAAGCCATTTTCGACATTTTGGCAAAGAACAGCTCCTAAAGCATATTTTGAGGTGTCAGTACGTAATGTAAATTCCTTTGAAAAATCCGGTAGTTTCAAACAAGGTTCAGAAATTAACCAGTTTTTCAAAGTGTCAAAAGCATGCTGAGCTGAATAATCCCAACTGAATCTACAATCATTTTTCGTCATTTTTGTTAGAGGTAATGCTATTTCAGCATAATTTTCTATAAACCTTCTGTAAAACCCTGTCAATCCAAGAAATCCTCTAACTTGTTTATGAGTGGCTCGGACTTTGAAATCTAACACAGCCTGCATGTTTTTCTTATAAGGATAATCTGTCCCTTTTGAAACAGTAAAACCTTGATTGTTTATAGTTTCCTTTAAAAAAACAGCATTCGGAATTTTTAACTTTCAATTTATGTTCTTCTAATCTCTTAAAAACTAACCGTAATTTATTTAAATGTTCACCTATTGAGTCAGAAGAAGCAATTATGATATCTAAATATACTGCTATTTGAAGAGGTTTTGATCCAGACAGTACTATTTCCATTAATCTTTTAAAACTATTAGGCGAATTACGCATACCAAAAGGTACTCCCTTCCATTCATAGAAACCATGCTCACTTGCAAATGTAGCTTTATACGTGTCTTAAAGATTAATTTTCATTTGGAAAAATCCGCTACATAAATCTGTACAAAAAAAATTGAGTAGCATTTCTTAAATTGTCCACCAAGTCTGTTATATTAGGAATAGGAAAAGAGCCTGGTATAATTTTTTCATTTAGTTTCCTGAAGTTGGTACAAAGTCTGAATGAACCATCTTTCTTTTTGACAAGAAGTGCTGGTGCACTATAAGGGGAAATGGTTTCTTTAATAATCTCTATGTCTAGTAATTCGTGGACCTGTCAATTTAATTCCTCTTTTAGGTGATGAGGAGACCTATAAAATTTTTGCCTAACTGGAATATAATCTCTGTCAAATTAACTTCATGATGTATAATATTACAACCCTCCAAATCTTGAATAGAATGGGCAAAAACATGTTTAAGATGAGATAAATCTAGTTTGCCTCCTCAAGCTTCGATACTGTCACCTATTTCTTCAGTGGAAAATGTATTACATTCTTTAGTATCAATTTTTGTTAATTGTAAAGATTCAATGGAAACTGATTTTGAACCTTTGTTTATGTGCATAGTATTTTTTGATGTATTTGCAACCCTTATTTTATAATTGCCTTCATGCTGGGTTTACAGAACAAGCAACCCATACTCTATCACCTGCATTATCATTTGCAGGCTATATTAAAACCAAATCTAAATTTGAATTTAACTTTTCTTTTGTTATGATTTCTATAATTTTTTTGGTTCCAGGAAATATATATTTATTTTGTTAACGGAAAATCCAAAAATACAACTATTGTTATCTTCTATGTTCATGACATTAGTTTTTAATTCGTCACAGTCAGGATTTTGGTAATTCCATTTAATTGAAGTAGTTGCATTATGTAATAGTTTTTAGCTATAATCAATTATCATTTTGTTGTACAAAAAAAATCACTACTTAGTATTAATTTATATTTTTTTGAAATACTATCTTTAGTAATATAGAAATCGCTTTGAAATTCAGTAGTATTTATTTTAATTTTTAAAGTTACTTTTTCTTCAATTTCTAGCACATGGTCTGAAATGCCTTTAATTTGAAGTTTGCATTACAAGAGCATTACACTACTTTGATTAGCTATCATTCCAAAAAAGTTTCATTTGACTAGGTTACAAGATGCGCCTGTATCTAAAAGAGCATTTACTTTAACATTATTTATTGTGATTTGAATTACTGGGAATTTATCATTTATTGTGGATATAACAAATAAAGGCACCTGTGTGGGCTTATTTTCTGAGTAGCAAGGTGCAGTCATCTCTCCCCCTATTGCTAGTTTAAATTTTTTTCTATTTTCTTTACCTTTTTGAAAATTGCTTTCCTTGATGGAATGCCTACACCTTTGCATTTCGTGTCCGATTTTATGGCAGAAGGAACAAAAGGATATTCTGCATGTGGCTTCTTCATGCCAGTGTTTCTTACATCTGACACAAAGCAAATTATATAATCTTTGATTACTATTTTGTGTTGGTATTTGGCTTACTTTTAATTTTGCTATTTGTCCTAGCAAGTCAATAATTTGTTTTATAGGCATGCCCTGCATTTCTGAATTTTTTCTGTGTCATGTTTGATTAATGATTTTGGTTCACTTATCTCATAAATTTGAGTCAGTGTGAACTATTTCAAACTGTGTAGTAGGCGGCCTATTTAAAGGAATGCATTCCTCTAAGAGAATGATTTGTTTCTTAAGTTTCCTATAGTGTGCAAGAACTAAAGGCTTTATTCCTCTTAAAAGTTTGGGCTTAGGCCATTTTTTTGTCATGGATAATAATAAATCCAATCTATATTGCTTGAATTCATGACTTCGTACACTAGGAACGCATGATAAACCCTTGATTCATGAAAAAATCTTCGTGCTGATTCTGACGGTAACTGATAATTTATAATAAAAGGAGAAATATCTATTGTCATAGAATGAATGAAACTAAACCTATCACGAAGCGCCACGCAAATATTCACATATGAACCTTTCTTCTTAAGGTTACCCTTACTTGACAAAAATTCCTCCGCTTCTCCAGAAATTCTTAATTTTAAAGCTATTAATTTATCTGTTGAGTGCCATGAACAATGGTCACCAATTACATCTATTCTATCTAAAAATTGTGATAATGAAACATCTTTACAACTACCATCAAACATAGGGATATTATTTAGAAATTGACCAATATTACGAGTGTCTAAGGGCATAACACATGAAGCAGTTCGAGTCTCACTATTTATGATTACATAAACTAAAAATATTCACCTTCAAAAAATAATTTACCTTAACAAATATCTAAATATATGAAATTTATATCATAACTTAAAATTTTCACATCAGTTACAACGTTCTACTTAATATAAAATAAACACAATAAGATTACTGTAAATAATTAACTATAAGGAGATGTACCATGTGCACAACTTTATTAGCCAGCCATGTGTTAAACTAAGCTAAAATTCATTCCCTTTTCAGCATTTCAAAATCCACTTTAAATGGCACCATTTTGTTGTGTATAGGATTACTGTTATTATATAACAATTACAAATGATATATTAAAATAAGGTATTTTTTTTTAAACATTGCACTGTGTATTTATTATTTTTTTCTACCCAGATTCAAACCTGAAAAATAGAAGCCGAAACTGGCTTTGTTTTAGCAATTAAAATTTTCCTTTAATTCACTCATAAAATAACAAAACTGTTTACACACATACAAACTCAATTACTTATATTATTTCAAATATTATTATAACTTTGCTACCAATATGATCAATCACTCACATGGAGTTTATAATTTACACTAGATTGCTTAAAGTTATATTCATATTAATTATTACTTAAAGTTATAAAATAGGCGATACCACACTAAAAAAAACTGGATGGTAAATTAAATTTAAAAAAATGTTAACTTACAAACAAACAGTTCATAAAGTAGGTCCGCCTATTTAGAGGGCTTCAAAACCTGGTTGATCAGTTATTCGGCAAGGATTCCTTCATCTGGACTCTTATTAATGAAGAACTCATTTGGAATAATACTACAGGAGCCTATTTCTTCTTCTTCTTCCAATCAAATTCCTATGCTTTTATTATATGGAAACTTCAACTTTACTGTTTATAGACTCTAATAAAGCATCAGACTTGAATAACCAACAGGGTTCCTTTTCAAGGTGATATACTGCAGCCTTTTCTATTTTCCTCCTTTTTCTGACACCTCTCTTCTGCTTCTTCCCCTCGCAAAACTGGTTTCCTTCAAGTCCTACATTAGGGCATCCCACTTCGTCAAAATAGGGGAATAGGAAATAGATTAAATAAAAAAGGACTTCCAGCCAGAAAAAAAAATGAGTAATTTAATTTATAAAAATTATCCAGCCAGTGAATACATCACTTGAATATACACTTACATCTATGTCTGAATTTCATGTGCATCATAAAACCAACATTTTCAGATTAACATCATCTTATACTATATATAAAAAGCCCCGTTTTTTAGTAAATTCCATGCACTAACTTTATCAGATACTTTCAAATTAATGCATCTCATTAAAATATTATTTAATGCATATTTTATATTAAATCTCAATGGTTAAAATATTAAATACAATTACCATTACTAAATACTATAAAATATCAAATACAAAATTTTAGGTTTTCATTTTGTATAGTAACTTAAATCTTAACTTGAATATAAAAAATTAATATTTTTTAAAGAATAAATATATTACCAAGCAATGAGTACCTTAAGAACTTGAGCAACAAGATTTCCTCCATGATCATTCGATTCTGCATCAATCTGGAGAAGGAAAATAATTAAAGGAACATTAATTAGTTGAAATACTGATTATAAAACAATAAAGAAAAGAGTATGCACTTTTAGATCTTAAAATCCAGAACATTTTGGTGCAAGGTGCAATAATCTTAAAATCCAGAACATTTTGGTGCAATATATATATATATACACACACAATAGAAATACAATAAATGCATTTTTATGCAAATAGAAAATCGTAACAGGAAGAAATAAACTATAGGTATTAGAAAACATTGGAATAAAATTTTTAAATCATAAAAAATATATTTTATGTTAGTGAAAAATGGCAAGAATCATTTAGTGTTGTGTATAGAAATCACTGACTTAGCAAATTTCCTATTTATATTTTCCCCAACTACTTTTCTAACAAAAAATTTCTTAAAATATAAATAAAGCTTATTTATATTTTAAATACTATAAAATTTATAAAGTTAAAAAATTAATTATGAAATAATGCTATGAATGTTAGGTTTTTGAAATTGATCAGCCTAAAAAATAACTTACGAGTTATTCAGTTAAAATCACAGATACACTGCCCCACATTAAAATTCAACACCAAGTTGTTACTAGAAATTGATGAAACTCGGCAAACAGAGAGAGACAGCAAGGAATAATAAGTGATCTGTATTTCGGGTAAATGACAATAGACCCGGACAGGATTGGCACGATTTCAAATTTTCACACCAAGCACTCTACAGCTCTGTCGCCAACCTAAATTACATCACTACGCACAATAGCCGTCAACCAATAATGATCGCTTTCGAACTTCAGCCTTGAAATCACACGTTTTTTCGAATTCCAAATATTAAATAGTTGAATATTTCATTACAACAAAATACTGTAGAAGTTTCAAAATTCTAATAAATAGAAACAAAATTTTTAATATATCGAGCAATGGTGCCCACCTTAAAAAAAAAACATCAGTGTAGCGCTACTTACTACAGTGGCAACCGAGCAATAAAGCTAAATTTCAAACGTTAACAATTTCATTTTTTTTTTTACTTAAACTCTATTTTTAATATACTGAGCAATGGCGCCCACCTTAAAAAAACATCAGTGAAGCGCTACCTACTACAGTGACAACCAAGCAATAAAGCTAAATTTCAAACGTTACAAACTTCATTTTTTTATTTAAACTCGAATTTTAATATAACGATCAGTTACGCTCACATTAAAGAAATTTAAGTATGTGGCACATTCTAACACTAACACGAAAAATGCAATACACACAACTTAAACATTGATTTACTTATGGAAAAATTCATTTTTATAAAAGCTTTAATTTCTAAATATGGATATAAAATTGTAATGAAAAACAAAATAACTCACCTAATTTTCATCGCTCACCGAATCGTTACTTTTCGGCGAATATATTATTTTTATCGCTTCTAAAAAATCTTTTATTATGTTTTCCCAATGATTCTTTCTCCAGATGTACCCCACAAAAATGTAAAATCAAATATCCTCATCCATACTTACTAATCTTCGCAAGCAACACAAAAACTCCAAAAATCAAATATCGAAACTCAATGCTTCAAGATTACACTGTAATAGTGTAAAGGTTTACATACAAAACATGCATGTAAAATGACAAGCACGTCTCATACCTATGTAATCCGAACCGGTAATCCAGTCTGGCACACATTATCGCATTCTTGACGCATTTTACCCTATGTACACTTCTCTACTATTTAGTGGTATTTCGAAATTATATGCAAAATGCCAAGTGAGAACAGGGTCGGGTCAGTAGGTTGACTATTACTGTGGATGGTAATGCACAAAGCAACACGTATAGGCACAGAGTCAAAGAGAGTATAGGTGGTATCCTCCATTCCCGGTCAACTATTTGCCAAAGCATGTCTTTGGAAGGAGGCAGTGGCAAGGCTTGTAAATGGCATATAATCATATCTCAAACATGTTCGATAGATGAGAGATCTGGATAGCATGTTGGCCAGAGAAACAGCTGTACCCCTTGCAGGGCATGTTGGTTGATCCCAGCAATGTGTGTCCAGGTGTTATCTAACTGATAAACGACATTTGGCATGCCCTGAATGTAAGGGACTATCACAGGATGGAGCACATTATCCACGCATTGTTGGGCTGTCATAGTGGCATGAATACAAACTATTGGTGACTTGCAATTGTGTGCAATGGTGCTTTAAGCCACGAGGTCCTACTTTTACATGATAGGGCATTTCGCAATTGCTGCAGGATTCGACTTGTTTCCATGTCGACGCAAAATTCATATGCTGCGAATCTCACTGAAGGAACGGAAAGGTGACTCGTCTAAGAAAATCAAACTGTGCTACTTAGTTGCCCACATTCCTCTAATCTGGCACCATTCCAGATATTGGTATTTATGATGTGGGTAAATGATAGTCTTCTTAAAGGATAACATGAGCATAGGCCACTAGCAATCAATCGATGACAAATGGTTTTGTTTGATATGGTAGCATCCAGGGTATCTTACAGAATTTCGGTAGCTGCACATTGTGCGGGCACTACTGCCCCTGTCAAACTACACATACTGATATCACTCTGGCTGTATCAGTATCCCTCAAACATTCCACAGTTTTTTGTTCCCATAATCTTCGACACAGCCAGTGCACTGTGGACGTGTTCAAGTGTTTGTCAGCTGTGATTATCCCTCATAAACTCGTCTGTCTGCAGGAACCGACTCTTTTGATGATGGCCTAGCAATCTCTACAATTACAGGCATACTTTGCAACAAGAACAAACTTTCAATGATTATTTTCAAGCAGCAATAACAGCATGAATATTACCCACTCTGCTAGTTCCTCAGCTTATACCTTATCCTACATGCACAGGAGAATTGTGCATTTCACATCAATTGCATAACTAGGAAAGATGTGTCTACTCTGAAATTTGCATAATTTTCTGGCCATTCTTTGATATTGCATATTCAATGTTGGGCAGTGTGTTTAAGAATATACTATAGTTAGTTTTTAATAATAAAAAAAAAATTAGTATTACTTGTAGCATTTCAACTCACAAAACATATATATATTAATGAGCAATGTCTCTATGATCATTTGGATAAACAATTTTTAATTTTATTTTATGAATACATTTTCCATAAGATCTTTTATGTGTGATAATAAAGTGTTTCTCTACCATTAATATTTAAAGGAAAGAATAATTATAAAATACATTGTTAGTTAAAGTAAATATTTTAGAAATAAGCACATCAAGGTCATAGAATAATGTGTTCATAATTTTTACAAAAATAATATATTAAAAATGTTTAAGTCATTTTTTTAAATTTATATACATTTTTATAATGTTTAGAGCTTGTTTCTTTTAATACATCTTAGGATTTATTTTTTAAGTACTCTTCTGAATAAAAGCTTTATTACACTTAAAAAAGAAATGTTAATCAAAGAGCTATTTAAAATATTTTGATTTTGAAGTGTAAGTGAGCTTATCAGTGTGAAATAGCAAAAGGAAATAAATTTTAAATTGCTAAAATGTGCACTTTTTTTGAGAAAATAGCCTAAATTGTAAATAGAAATTAATTTGCATACCAGAAAAATCACAACAAATATATTTTAAAGAAAATGAATACATTTATGAGATACAATGAAAACATTTTAATAAAAATAAATTAAAGAACTCCAGAAAATAAATAATAAGTTTAAAAAAAATGCATGAAAATATAATAAACTTGAAAATTGAAAAAAAAGAAACAACTCACTGAACTTAAGCAAAATGAAATAACTTCAATTTATGGATAAAGAGTAAAAATATAATAAGTGTATATAGTATAAATTATAAAGAAACAACTTAGAATGCTTTTGAGAAGAAATAATATATGTTAATTAGGAACAAAACACAAGTATAATGTGGGCATCTCAATTTTATCATTTCTTATATAATATTCTCTGTGACACCATTATATTCTACCACTACAAAATCTTTAAGTTAGAAGTGATTTTTTCTTTTTTTAACTAACACAGAAAAAATTTTTCATTATAAATTTAAAAACTGACAAGAAATACTAAAGTTTGGAACAGGCTAAAGGTTTCTAAAATGGGTTAAAGTTTTAATAACATTAATGGCTGATTACTGAACCTTATTTTAGCAAATATAGATTATATGTATATTTGCTGAAATCGATAATAAATAAACTAAATTGCATAGTGCTTTATCTCAAATAGTAACTGTCAAACTAAAACCTTATAATTTTTACTATAGGAACTCTAAGATCAAAGGTTTTTTCTAAATGAATTTTGTAAGCAAATTGCAGTAAGAACTTGATTAAAAAATTTTCAACACTAATAAGATTTTCTGTCATCAGCAATTATGTTTCTAGGCAGAAGCAAAACAGTCAAAGACAGCAAAAGCCAAAATGAGCTATTCAAAATGTGACGAGTAAGAAATTAATCACATTTTGGAAAATTTATTTGCATGTTTTAAAGATAAAAAAATAAATGTGGGAGTATTGCTAAACATTTATAAAGTAAAATCTTAAAAGAATAAAAGTTCGTTGAATGGTTTTTCTTTTTGCTCTAAATATATTTATAACAAAAATATTATTTTTGTAATAAAATTTATTGGTTTAACAGAACACACTAAATTTGAATGAAGTACTTTAATAAAAATGAGTACTAAACAAAACAAACAAAATATTGAAGACAGCCATTTTCATAGTAAAAATGCATAGCCTTAATTTTTTTAAGGCTACACATGGATATATGATAACTTATGGTTGATATGGAGTATGCTATAAAGTTGAAGACAAAAATAAGCTTTTGTAAACTATAATCTAGCCTAGCAGAACAAAACTATGAAAAAATTTCATTCTATTTTCATATCAATCTAAGACAATAATAAAACAGTTGATCATTTTAATAGAACACTTTTTGAAGCAAAATAATGTTTATAGCAAAAAAGTCACTAAAGGCACACAAGGATTAAAATAAATAAATAAATAAATAAATAAAAAGTAGCTACACAATGTACATTATAATTAGATTTATAGGTACCAGAAAAACTTCTATTACTTGTTCAAATAAATATAATAATTGACCGATTTTATAATCACTAGCCAAAAAACGGTTTCATTAATTTGTATCATTTTCAGATTTAAACCATGCTAACTTTATCAACTGGTATGATCTTAAACTATTTAAGAAACATAATTGATAATTCTTTTGTTAAAGACCAGAAGTTAATCTATTTATACCAACATCTCATTACTTAATTTAGCTTAACATTGTAAAATATGTTCTATACAAGAGATATATTATCAACTTTTGATTGGCTTCACCAAAATATAAACAAAATTGCACTTATTGGAAAAGTTTTCCTCTTTATTGAAACTAATTATTCATCAATTGATATAAATTTTTTGTATATAAGAACTTTTATATTCATAAGAAACATGAGAAAAAATAAAATTGTTTATGTGAAGAATGATTTAAATTCATTAAATAAAGTTAATTGAAATGTATATATACTAAACGTAATATTTATTTAATTTTTATTAAATTAGATATAAGAAATGAATTTGAAATTAGTTTTACAGAAGTATATAGTTAAAATAAAAATATTAAAATGTAAATAATGTTTTTCAACACGTTCTTTCATTTTAAGTATGCTTTCAAAAAATTACGAAATGATTTGTACGATAGAGAAACAATGTTCTTACGAACAAACAAGTATTTTAATATACATACATTGGCATACCTTTTTAAAAAATGTTTCATTTTTAAATATATGTAACTTAATCGGCTTCAAATAATTTAACGAGAATACATTACGAAATTGGAAACGAAACATAGTTCAATATGCCTATGCAAACAATCTACTTAAATATTCATTCTTAATCTTCCGATTCTGGATGAAAAATTCGAAATGACAACCGCTTCTACTTTTCATGTCATGCTTATGTAAAAACACACTAAACATAAAAATTTTTGATAATTTTTAAAAGTACCTTTTTCGCAAAAAAACAGGGCATCAAATCATAATTAATTATTATAAATATAATGAGAGCAGCAAAAGTTGACAGTAAAAACACGGAAGGATCAAGAGAAAACCACATGTTAAAAAAAAGTATACAGGAACAATAAATTGTAAAAGTCTCAAAATTTAATTTTAAAACACAATTTAATTAGCGCCTAAGCCAATGTAATGCAAAGTCATCATTCTTATTATATTTGTATAATGACTTTGGTTGGTTTGTTCTGAGACTTTTAGCTGCTCCGGCTTTTGTCTCTATTATTCTAGGAACATACATTTCAAAATCTGTTGATGTATAAAATGAATTTAATAAATGCTTTCAGTTTTTTTGGGTTCGATGTGATGAATTCGATCAACTGTTTGCAATTTGTTATTTGCGCTTGTTTTTTTAAATTATGCAAAAATTGTTTGCGGCCCTGTTTATATCTGGGCATATAAGATTCCGCAATATCAATTATGTAGCATGAACTGCATCTGTCTGAATCAGCCAGGCTGAATCTGCAAAACAGGGCAGGAGTCAACAGCATTCCAGCTAGGCTTCTAGCTGGAATGCGTCATACATCCTCTTTGCGTGAATTAGGTTAGGTTACGACAAAAACAGTTTTGGAGCTTTATGCTCGTAGGCTTATAGCTCGCATTGAGTAAGATTGAGTTTTTATTTGAAACCTAAACAAATATTAATGGATTGATGATTTTGGAAAAAAAAAAAAAAATTCAATCAAAACAAAAAGTTAAGCACGGCGTTTGTTTGACGAATGAAAGGGAAAATAGGCAGCTTGGAAAATACAAAGACGAGAAAAAAATTAAAATCTATTAATTTGTTTCAAAAAAGAAATAGTTGCGTCAATTTTCTCTTTTGGATTCGTTGACAAATCTAAGATCCAAGAGAAAGAAAGAGCTCCGATACCAAGTTTTTCTCTTAAAGAATTTCTTGCTTGATCATAACGAGGGCACGATAGCATTATGTGATCCATGGTTTCTCTTTCTCCACAAGAACATTTATCAGTTGAAGAAAGTCTGAATTTATGTAATTTAGCATTTGTCGGAAAAGATCTAGTTCTAACTCTAGCTAGCCACACTTCTTCAAGGCGAGAATTGGTATAATTGCGGTGAACTTTCTTGATAGAAGACATGTGCGAAAAGTTAGACGCGTATTTACTATTATTCCATTCGTTGTTATTATGATTGGTAAAAATGTTTCTTATATTATGGATAAGGTCTTCAGGTGAAATCGAGTGCAGAATATAACTTTTATTAATGGCCGATTTTGCAAGAGCATCTACTTTTTCGTTCCCAGCAATTCCAGAATGACCTGGAATCCAAACTAATTGAATAGATTCGCAAATCTCAGTTGCATTTCCTAAAGCTGATCCGATGTGTTGAATGATGGTTGGGGAAGAGGTTGAGAGAGTATTCAAACTACTTAGACAGGATAAGGAGTCTGATAATATGACATAGTTAGAGGGAGAAATACAGAATTTAGTCACCGCCAGATATAAAGCCAAAGCCTCTGCTGTAAAAATGGAATTAGAGTTATTGATTTGCCCGGAAACAAAGGAGTTATTTCTGCTGTTATAAACAGCGATTCCAAGTTTATTTTCTATTTTAGATGCATCAGTAAATAATAATATGTGATTGGACCATTCAGAAGTACTATACAATTCAAAGAGGTCACTGATAGCATTTGTAGGAAGATTTTTAGTCTGAAAAGTATATTTTCTAAGAACTATTTTTAAATTAATATTAACAAATGTAGATTTTGCAGGAACTTTTAAAATATGTGATTCTTAAATTCCATTTTCTTCAAGCCATTTTTCACTCGCAAAGATAGAGGAAGAGCGCCAGAGATATGGCTGTAAGGCATTGATTCCCATAATTTACCACATGGAGATCTAGTAGAAAGTGCAAGGTTTCTAATGTACATCCTTGTAGAGAGAAAGTTTTGTCTTACAGAAAGAAGTACGACCCCTGCTTCTTTCAGAAGAAGTGGAATAGGTGTCCAGCGAGGAAGACCTGTAGCAATTCTAAGAGCTGAGTGATATATCGGATCCAAGATTTTTCGGTCTGATAAGCTCGCTGATGTAAATACATGACATCCATAATCGTGGCTACTTGTAATGAAGGATTGAACAATTTGAAGTAAATGATTAGTTTTTGCTCCCCATCTATTTCCTGAAATAGCTTTTAAAACATTAATTTTCTTCTGGATGGATTTTTTTTCATTTGAAAGTTATACTTGAAAGTTAAATTATTAGTAAAATAGAGGCCCAGAATTTTTATGTGCTTAGACCAAGAGATATGTAATTGGTTTATAGTTAGTACAAAATTTACAGGAGATTTTTTGGAAGAAAAATCAATGACTGAACATTTTGTGGAATCAATTTTTAGTTTCCATTCTTCACACCATTGTTCAAGTTTTATGATTGCAGTCTGCATTTTTTGCTGTAGTCTTTCTTGTGATGAATGAGCAGCCAAAAGGATTATGTCATCAGCATAAATAAAACACTTAATGTCGGGAGAGAGAATTTCGTAAATATCTGACATATAAATCATGAAAAGAAAGGGAGAAAGAACACTGCCTTGAGGAACACCTCTATTAGAGAAAGTGGGTCGAGAAAAAGTTCCACGCCATTTCACTTTATAACTTCTATCCGATAAAGAATCCAATATCCAATGAGCAGCATTTCCTCTGATATCAAATTGGAGGAGCTTATAAATAAGACCGTCTGGCCACACTGAATCGTAAGCTTGAGATATGTCTACAGTTGCGCATATGGCATATTTTCTCTGTGAACGTAAAGCAATAATATGATGATGAAGCATAGAAAGAACACTGTCGCAACTTCTATAAGGCATAAATCCATGATGATTTGGATGAAAATATTTGGAAAGGGAAATATGATTTATTAGACGATTTAAAATCATGCGTTCCATGACCTTGCATAGAACACTTGTAAGAGAAATTGGGCGATAAGAATTTACTGAAGTAGTATCTTTTCCAGATTTTATTATAGGAATTATGATGAATTTTTTCGAAGACGGGGGAACAATACCGCTTAACCAAGAGGTATTTATGAGTGACAAAAGGGATCGTAAAGTTATGTTTGATAGACCCTTCAAAATTTTAGCTGATATTAAATCAGGACCAGCTGAAGTATTTTTGCATTTAGAAATCGCCATTTGGAGCTCAGAAAGGGAGAATGCAGAGTTATATTCTAAAGCAAAATTTGAACTTAAATCGAGAGGTAGTACTTCAGTTTCAGATTGACGAGAATAAAATTTGGCAAATAAGTTAGCCTGAACAACAGGATCCGAAATAATTGAAGTTTCGCTAGAAATTAATAGATGATGAGTTGGTGAGTCGGTAGATCTATTTTTAAGTCTTTTGAGAATAGAATAAATGTCTTTAGATATACCAGCATTTGTTATAGTTTTATCCCAGAAATTTCTGGAAAGGGTTAGAAGAAGCTGATGAAGTTTTGCAGAAATTCGTTTGTACTGTATCCACAGAGTCTGATTAAGAGAACTATTCGCTTTCCTCCAAAGTTTTCTTTTTTGACCCAAAAGATAACAACATTCCGATGTCCACCACGGAGGATATGATTTTGACGGAAAGATTTGCTTTTTCCTAAATTTATCAAGATAGTTTTTGCATAAAATTTGAAAATGATCTACAGAAACTAGTCCGTTATTAGCAATTTGGGTGTTCATTGAATTGAAGAAGCCAGTCCATCAAATTCTATTGCGGGAAATACCTTTTGAATAATCGTTGTTGTAGATTTTGACACTTGTTTGAACAAGGACATGGTCACTACCATAACTATCTAAACTGACTGAGAAAGTACAAAAAGGAAAAATATCAGGAGATACAAAGTTATAATCGATAAGGGATGGTCTATAGTGGAGTCCGAAATGAGTAGGCTGAGAGGTATTTAAAAGACAAATGTTGCTATCCAGTATCCAGTCGAGGAATTCTGAACATTCGGAAGAGTTTGAATAACTGCCAAGAGCCGAACTTCGTATATTAAAGTCTCCAATTATTATGAAAGGAGGAGGAATATTTGATAAGATGCTATGGAACAAAGAACTTGATAATTTACCGTGTGGGACATACACATTTATTAAAGTAAGAGATGATTTGGATATAGTAATTTTTATAGCTAATATTTCTGTATCGTTATCTTCTGAGCGGGATATATTTAAAACTTGCACAGGTAGAGATTTATCAACAGCAAACAGAAGTCCTCCACCACGGCCATTTTGCCTATCTAATCTAATTATTGTTTTATTATAAATTTGAAATAAGTCGGAATTTTTAAGAAACGTTTCTTGAATTGCTAGGACATCGGAAGATTGAAAGTATGGAAGTTTTATATACGGACGCTTAGATAGAACACTTCTTGCATTCCAAGAAATTAAATTGAACATAAAATAAAACGAAAAACCTGAACAGTCACTAAAAAACAAACAAAAAGGTGCGCTCGTAGTAAAAGAATATTATTAAAAAAATTATGAATGTTTATTACGCCTTCTTCCTGGCTCAATTATTTCATCAATGTTAGGTTCTGCATATTTAATATTTGGTTGAGGAGACTTCATAATAGGTTGCTCGGGAGATATTATTTGCTGATTCACTGAATTTTTTGGACTTATCTTTCTAGACTGGATAGATCTAGCACGACTCTTTCTTGGAGGATATCTAGAAACTGATCTAGCTGGATTCGAACATGTTCTCATACATTCTTTCATGAATGAGAACATTTGTTGGACCATTTGATCTTGTCTAGCCTGTATCGCAAGTAATTTTGCTTCAAAAATAGAAGCCATCTCTGTCACTGCTTTTTTAACAATATCAGTTATTTCATTTTGGTTCGGCACAAAAGGAAGATGACTTTTGGTTACACTGGAGTAACTGGTTTTTAAAGATTTATTATAACGTCTTCTCGCCTCAATAAATGAAAGGTGGTTCATGCTTTTAAAATGTAAGAATTTTTTTTCTTCAAGCCTCGTAGGGCAGGAAATGTCATTAGCTGCATGATTTCCCTGACAGTTTATACATTTAGGTGTTTCATTGCCACAGGGAGAGTCTTTATGGAATGTTCCACAGTTTTTACATAGGAAGACTTCTTGTTTACATTTTTTCGTAGGGTGAGTGTATTTATAGCATTTTCCGCATTGGCGAACGTTATCAATAAAAGGAGAAATTGGGATGATGGAATAGAATAAGTTATTAGTTTGAGGTAGATGATGACCAATGACGCTCACTAAAATATTTTCACTCAGTTCTTCTGAATTCTTTTTTGTAAATCTTTGTAAGCTTAATATCGTTAAGCCATTTTGCGCAATTTCTTCAGCAACAAGGTACAAAGGTAAATCTACATTTATTTCCTTTATAAGAAATCTTGAAGAAATGTATTCAGGTTGAAAACTGGAGTTAACAGGTACACCAAGAATAATGTTTATCTTGCTTATTTCTACAGCAGCATCTGGGCAATTAGTTTCGTATAGAAGCTTACCTTGACGGGTGTGCTGAATTTGTATTATTTTCTTGTGGTTCTTTACAAGTTGAATTATTTCTTGCTTTAAATTGTAAGGTTTCTTTGGAATAGATGCAGTACCATCAGTGGGAGACAGGAAAATGAAGAACTTAGTAATACCATTTTCCGCAGCTAACTGGATTAGTTGTGGAATAGAATCTTCGAAAGTCAATAATCTTGAAGTGTTTATTTTTGGAATGCGCAAATCGCAATCCGTGTAAATCATTTCAGTCTCTCCTTCAGTCATTTTAAATCCATAATAATGAGAAAGGAAGGAAAAAAAATTATTAATAAAATTTAAATAGTAAAAATTAAAGAACAAAAATACTCAATCTTAGTCAATCAAACACTAAGCCAAAGTCAGACGATAATTTCAACACGAAAAAGGAGAAAAAATGTCAAAGAAAAACATTAAATAATGAATAAATAATCAGAGTTCAAAATTTACGTATTTCGCAATTTAGAACAATCCGCCATTTTTCTTTTTGCGTGAATTGAGAGATCTCCTCATCGTGTTCCACTCCGGGATGTCTCCAACCCTCAGGTAATATTTACTGTTTTTGACCATTTTATCTTGAGTTTTTTTAATGTTGCTTTTGAGGTGTGAGTAAAAGTCTTCTATAGTAATCCACTCTATATCAACATTATCTTTTATGGCCGTTTTGTGTGTGTGTGTGGCTAGTTTATCAGCTTTTTCATTTATTATAATATCCTTGTGGAACCCAAATAATTTGAAGTTCTTTGAAGAATTTTGAGGCCTTCCATATTGTGTTTTAATCACTAAGCCAAAGTCATATTATACTATATATATATACTATATATATATACTATATATATATAAAGTCATATTATACTATATATATATATAGCCAAAATCAATATTATACTTGCTGATTTTTAGTTACATTCCATCAGTGCCATAAGGACAGATTTACTGTCTGTATATATTATATTACTTCTTTCGTAAATAATTAATTGATCTATAGCTTGACAGATCACCATTACTTCCGCAGAAAAAACCGAATTTATATTAACTATATATCCAAATGATCCTTTTTTTTTAGACCATCCAGCAATAGAGGTTATATCTTTTTTAGATGCATCTGTGGCTATTCTGTTAGTTTGGTCTGGTAGACTACTGTCAAAATCGTTAAAAAATTGAAGAATTTCTTGGTTGGTGAGAGATTTATCTTGAAAATCGTATTTGTCGACATGGATGGAGAATGAATTTGTGGGTACTTAAACTGAATAAAGTGGGATATTTTAATGTTTTCTTCCTCTATTGTTTTCACTAGGGGTATGTGATATTTATTTTCAACTGTATTGCAACTGTTTTGGATGATATTTTTGAGAGGTGATGTTGTTCCAATGAGATGTTTTAGCCAAAATCTGCTTGATATTTTCCTAAATTCAGATTCTATTGTGCCAGTATTTGCAATGTTTCGCAGGAGGATATGAAGTGAATCTAGGTAATCCTAATGCAATTCTCAATGCCGATGTTTGTATTGTTTCTAAAGGTTTTGTGACTGAATGGGTTGTTAAGATAAAAATATTGCTAGCGTGATGTAGAATACTGCAAATAGATTATTTTGCCAACTGGATCTTGTTCCATAATTTTTATTAGAGAGTGCTTTTAAAATGTTTATTCTTTTATATTCTTTATATTTTAAATGTGTTACGAACGGCCGGAAGTTTCCTTTTTTTTTGTAAATATTATTCCTAAGAACTTTAGAGCTTTCAATTCAATTTTTTCATTATTGTATTGGTCAATCAGGATTTTCTCTACGCCCGGACAAGTTTACTGCTGAACACTTTTGATTAACTATCTGTAGTTTCCAGTAATAGCTTTTTTTTGTTATACAAAGTTTCTTGCAGTTTTCTCTTAATAACTTCCAATTTTCATCTGTACAGTAAATAAGTATGTCGTCTGCGTATATTAAATGTTTAACTCCTTGAGGGATTGTTTCATGGAAATCTGACATGGAGATTGTAAATAAAATGGGAGATTACACACTACCTTGTGGAACTCCTTTTGTTGACTGAACCGATTGTGAACATGTATTTCTCAATCTTACTTTTAGCCTTCTATCTTGTAAAAAATTAAGAGTCCATTTGGCAATTTTTCCTGTTATTCCCAGTTGCAGGCATTTGTATATTAATCCATCAATGCACACGGAGTCATATGCTGATTTTATATGCAATGATATTGCAATGATTTTCTTTTGGGCTTTCGCCTGATGCAGATCATAGTGAAAAAGTTGTATTGCAGTTTGACTGTCTCGGAAAGGTATGAACCCTAGATGACGTTCTTTTATATTTTGATTAGAAATTAGGAAATCTGTGATTCTATATAGGACAACATTCTTTCAAATATTTTAACAGGAACAGAGGTTAGAGATATAGGTCTGTATGAATTTAATGTGGATTGTGGTTTGTTTTTTGGGATTGTTATTGTAATAGATTTCCAGCTATCAGGAGTACAGCATTGGTCAAATATCTCATTAAAAACTTGAAGTATCTGGCGTGTGTTTACTTCATATAGGGATTTGAATATTTTTGCAGAAATTTTGTCTTCTCCTGATGTGGATATTCTAGTTTTCTTAATCGCTAAATTGAGCTTGTTGATTGTAAATCTCTTGAAGTCGTATCCTCTCGTCCAGAGTAGTTTATTGGTATTGACTTATGGTATATCTTGTTATTGAAGCGTATTGCGAAAGCTTCACTTTGAGATTTTGGTGAATGCAGTTCTTGGTTATTAAACTTTATTAAGAGGTTAGAATTTTGGATATCTCTGTTATCAACGATTCACTGAGTTAAATATGCGGAAAGGTAGGTACGGGTCTTGCTGCTTCTTGCAGACATCATCCCAATATTTGGTTTTAGAGGGTTTTATGATGCGTCTTAATTTTGCGCAAAATTTTTTGTACATATCTTTAGATACACTTTTTTATAAATGAAAATTTACTACATAAATTCCTCCACCATGGAGGGTACTGCTTTTCAGGTATTTTCTGCTCATGGCTGTTGTCTTCTTTGGCTTTAACTGAAATATTCTGGAAATTGTCATATAAACTGTTGGTTTCGCTACTCAACTCTTCGTTTATTTTATTTCTTTCCATCTCCGTATTCTGTACACTCTTGGGGTTTGATCTGGGGTAAGAAAGTCTGACTATAGGGAAATGGTCACTGAAAAATGAATCTTCTTCTGTTATAGGGCATTGTGGAAATAAGTTAGAAGTACAAAATGATAGATTTATAATTGAAACTTTTCCTGCAGGGGAAATGTGTGCCGGAGTATTTAGATTCAGGATGCATAAATCGTGCTCGATGATCCAGACGGCCAATTTTTGTCCCTTATGAGTGCTAGTTTCCCCGCCCCATAAGTCATGTTTGATATTGAAGTCTCCTAAAATTAGGCATTTATGTATTTTTGTATGTCTTGATATTCCCTATGTTCAATTTTTCCTTTGGGTAAATATATGTTTAATATGTTGATAGTGTCGTTCCTATTAGCGACTTTCACTATCAATACTTTTGTTCCACTGCAGCTATATATGTTCTTATAAATTACTTTCGATGATGATTTTGTTACTGCAATCACTAGGCCGCCTCCGCTTCTATTTTCTGTCTTTTCTATAGATCTTTTTCTTTAGATTAAACAAGTCTCTGGGTCTGAGGAGAATTTTTTCTTGTATAACTAATACATCTGCATGTATGGTTTTAACTTAAATATGTCTATTTTGTTGGTAACGCTCCTCGCATTCCACTATGCAATTTTCATTTTGAAAATGTGTTAATAAGCTTAAGATTTATAGTATTTATATAGAACGGTATAAGAATTTAAAATCCTTTCATATAGGAAAATATAATTAAATGGGTTAAAAGTAGGTAACTCTAATCATCCAACAGAGAAATCTGAGAGGTCAATTTCTCTCTGTTTCATATTGCTGGTAGTCCATCTGGTCTGATTTTGGGGATTTGGGATTTTTTTAAATTATCTTTGAATTTTTTTCTTTTCTTTCAGGAGAGATTGGTGCGTTCAATTTAGAAATCGTTTCACTCTAGTCAAGACGGTTTCATTGATTTTATTCACTATGGAGTCTAATGATTTTTTAAACATGTTTCAAATTTTAGTTAGTAGTTGTTCTATGATCTTTTCGATTGAGGTTATCAATTTAAGGTCCAATTTATCAAAGATCCCTTGCATCGATTCTATGTCTGGACTGGCTTTAGGAATGGAAACTTCCTTTGCGTATGAAGTGTTTTTGTTTGCGAATCTCCTTCTGGCTTCCTTTAGTGTCAAATTATTTTCTGCCTTAAATTTGAGTATTTCTTTTGCTCTGGTTGGGCACTCATTATAATCGGCTCTATGTCAGCCTGTACAAATGGAGAAATATGCTTTAACCAAATCAGATGCTCCATGTTTTTGTCTCCAGTGTACGCACAATACTTCATAAGGGCATTTGTTAGAGTAATGAGTGACTTTGAAACACATACCACATTGGCGAGGTCTGTCAATGAATAGCTCCACTCTGTGGTTAGTAAAGAACAGTTTTATTTCTTTTGGCATCTTTATTCCCAGAATAGATACTAGAACTGGAGACACTTCACGTTTTTCTTATTGAATCTCCGTAATTCTAAAATTGGGATTTCATTTTCAGCGCTCAGCTCCTCTGCAATCTCTTTTAGTGGAGTTTCCGTTGGAATATTAAATAACAAAAACCTGGTAGAGATGCTTTCCCATAGGATTTGGTAGTGTACCGGTACCCCTTGTAACTCTTTGATATTTAATATTTCTATAGCCTTTTCCATCTCTTGCGTTGTCATTAGTAATCGACCATCTCTTGTTACTATCTTGTTAGAGATCTTTTTGAAGTTTTTTTTATCTTCATTATCAGTTCGTTTTTTTTTCAATTCCCGCGGTTTATTTTTCGGAATTGACCTTCCATTGTTGTCTTTTAGGAATATGTTGAATATGCTTACTCCATTTCTTTCGCAGCTAGGAGACGATTCATGTCATTTTCTGCGGTCCTAAGGAAGCTGGCTCCATAAATGCTTTCTTCTGCCATGTTTAGATCTTCATTTTGTAGAATGTCCAATACTTGAATTTTAGAGGAAGCCAGACTTATGGCTTCTATATTCAGTGTATGCTGCTATTCCGAAAAAGCCATAAGTTTTAGCTACACTTGAGCTGAAGAGGGAATAAATTTTATTTCCGTGTATATAATATTAAAAAATAACTTATTGTAATGAGAAACTTATCCAAAAAAAAGAAACTGAATTAATTGGTTTTCAATCAGCCGGCAACTGTTCAATGAAGAGCTACTTCTCGTTCCGGGAAACGCCTCCTTCCTCTCTTGATATTCGGTAAACCGGAAGTTGACTTCTGTTTTTCACGAAACCTCAAAAATACGTTTATTTTATTATAAATTTTATTTAATCGTATAATGACAGGTTCAGGTATTTACTATTGTTCTACGATTTGAACTATGCTAGTGTTGCCATCACTTGGTATGTTCAGAAACTACTTATGTAAATGTTGGTTTGTCACTCAGCGGGGATCTTTTGTACAAGGGCTTATTAGACCGAGATCTACAATTTCTAACCGGTTCCTGAATTTTCTCACCACTACAACGGACGCGGCAAGACAAGCTAAGCCTTTTCGCCCCACGTGCTGAGCTACCTAGAACTATTTCGCCTTCAATGAAGATAATTTTTTGAATTCAGTTCGAACAAAAATAGCACTTTTCAATACTATCAATTGCTGTTTTTTTTTAAAGCGGATTGATTTTTTTTTTTTTTTTGATCTCTGACTAGACTTGACTGGGACAACGGCTGCAAATAAAGAAATAATACAACCTGCCAAGCGGACGGACATTATGAATCCTAAATACAATGCCTCGAAACTCCATTTGAACTATTGAAAATCCAAACGGTGCTACTGGGTAGCAGAGACTGCTTTACTGAAGTACATCCACAACAAAATATCTTGGATATAGTGGATATCGACATTAAAACCTGCAGAGAACTGCAAGTACAGGTAGCTACAATCTTGTTTCTGATATGGCAAACCCCCCTACTACCCCCATAATAGTAAAAGTGACTAATATTGCCACTCAAAATGATAAATTTAATAAACGAAATAATGATGGTGAGGAACCTTTCATTTTCCCCAAGAAAACAGCCAAAGCTGTGATTGAGAGTGTCACCAAGACCCCCATAGCTGTGGCTAATGCGTTCAGTGGGCTAACTTCAGAAGAAAAACACGAAAAAATGGATGACCAGCCAGTGACTGAAATAGCCCCTAAAATTCCACCAATAATTGTAAGATATGGTGAAAGCCATGTTTCATTCATGACCAAACTAAAAAAAGAATTACGAATAAATATTGAAGCAAAAGCTTCAGGGGAAAATTTGAAATTGCTGCCCAAATCATTAGATCACTACAGGGAAATTACAAAATTTCTTGACTATAACAGCTACGAATATATCCTCCTAAGAGGAAAAAATGAGAAACCCCGTAAATTTGTAGTAAGGGGACTTCCCATAACCACAAAAAAGTGAGGAAATTGTTTCTGACATCAATCAAGGCTATCTGACAAAAAACAAGGCTATAAAATCCACAAAGTAAACAGGATGACTAGCCAGAGAAATGGAAAACCCTACCTCTAATTTTGGTCCAACTCTACAGTGCCCCAAAAATAAGTGCCATATTTCTATTAAAAAGTTTGTCATATTTCAAACCCTACCATAGAACATTATAGGGGAAACAGAACAGTTATGCAGTGTTTTAATTGCCAACGTTTTCACCACTCAAGTGATTTCTACCATATGGCGCCCCGCTGCTTGAAATATGCAGAAGCACATAATACAAAAGAATGTCCCATGGACAAAAAACTAAAATCCCCAGCCTGCTGCAACTGTAATGGGAACCATCCTTCAATCTATAGGGGATATGAGAAATTCCCTAAACCCAAACCGAAAACTAAAATATTTAAAAATAACCATACAAGAGAGGAGATCTCATACGCAAGTGTATTCGTTGGTCATAAAGAAACCTCCGCTAACGTACCGCTCGAACCCGCACCCCCTCAACCAATGCAACTGTTCCTAGCAATGAACAAAATAAAAATGACTTTAATGATTTATTCACTCTTAAGAAGAGTATTTAATGGAATTAATATTCCCGAAGCCATCAAAAGAATTCAGTCTAAAACTGACCCAATGGATAAAATGTTTGTCCTTGTGGACATGTTTAAGCAAATAAATAACACCCCTTAATGTGTGCCACACAACGGAGATTTCTAGTTTTATCGTGGAATTCCTGTGGTATTAGAAACAAAATGGTCGAAATTCGTGACTTTGTAAATGAGCATAATCCAGATATAATCTTAATTCAGGAATCATTCCTAACAAATGATGTAAATATTCACATCCTAGGATATGCATGCTATAGAAATGATCGCACAAGAAATACCACACTAGCAGGGGGTAGGACAATTATTTTTGTCAAGAGTAGTCTCCCACACTACCAAATTACAAATTAATTACAATAGAGACAACCTTGGTCACAATGACCCTGCCAACCCTACCCCATATTACATTCTGCTCCACATATATCAAACCTAGACCACAATATCAATACATAAACATGGATCTTGAAGCAATGCTTACAACAGACAATATTTTAATATTTGGAGATCTTAATGCTAAGCACACTACACGGAACTGTAGGTCACACAACAAAACAGGTCAAATAATTAAAAACTTCGCTGATATAGCCGAACTAAAAATCCATGCACCTGACACCCACACATTTTAGTGCTAATTCAGCAACAACAATTGATATTACACTCATATCAGAGGAATTATAACACTAAAATTTCCACAATCATGGAACTCAGTTCTGATCATAATTCAGTCATGGTCTAGTTTGACTTAAATATTTCTTTGATTAATACTCCCACTCTTCATAACACGGAATGAATCAAATACAACCAAATTTTAAATAACTCATTTAATATAATTTATACAAACACAGGAGATGAAAATGAGACGATTCGCTTCGAGGCGGAACTGCTTGCAGCGCACCGCGAATCAGAAAAATCTCACTCCTCCAGTCTCACTCACCTCCTACCCCAGACCTCAGAATTTTGAAAGCAAATAGAAACAGACCCAGGAAACTATATCAAATTAGCAGAGACTACCGAATAAAAAATCAATATAATAAAGCGAATAATGAATTTAGAGCCAAGATAAATTCATACAATTCACAGAAATAGAGAAAAATTAGAATCATTAATTACTCACGACCGATCCATTTGGAAGGCCGTTAGTATGTTCAAGAAGAAACCACAGTATTTTCCGCCCAGTCAAGGCTGAAATACAATTAAATACACAAACTAAAAACTGAAGCAATTGCTGACGTTTCTGAAACAGAATTCACCACTAATGACCTGCACAACACCAGAACCGAAGATCTGGTTGCAAGTAACATACTCAGATTTCTCTCCAGACCACACACACAAGTCATACCAAGCACCACCCCTTCGGAAGTAATGACAATAATTAAGAAATTAAAGGATAATAAATCCCCAGGAATTGAAGGAATAACAAACAAAATGCTAAGGAAAATTCCAAATAAAAACATTCAAAATTACGATAATAACACAGGCCTACAAAAAAAAAAAAATTTTTTTTTGGTGCTTAGGATTTTAGAGCAGATTTTAACTACATTTTTATTGCTGAATCTAAATATGAAAGCAGTTTTTCTGTATCAGCTCTAGATTTTTAAATAAATTCACTTATCTATCAATGCTTTTTTTCTATTTAGTACTTTCAAGTACAGTGTTGTAAAATTTATACAGGGAAAGATTATTGTATATTTGCCCTATTGTCAGTCTTCTTTTGTAACCAATTGAATTTAAAATAATAATATTTAGGAAATAACTAATTATTATTTTTAAAAATTATTATTTTAATTCATTTATTATAAAAAGAAGACAAACAATATGAGATATATAACTGATTAGTTGACAAATTCTTAATAAATGGGATTGAATCCTACTTATTAGTGCTATCCAGTTAGTTCCATAGAAATCCGATAGATGGAGATGTCTGTCCACTATCTGAAGTGACCTTCAAAGCTTCAACCGCAGTTGAGAGTTGAGAATAGTGCGTGAATTCCGGCGGTGCAGATAGATAGAGGGGTTAGCGTCATATGAAATTTCTCTTTAGTAACGAGTTGTTAAAAAGTAAATCTAAGTATTTGTGTTGATGAATAGAAATAAAATGAGTTCAAGTAGAAGAAGCTGTGTACATCATCCTGATATTTTTTGCTACATATGCGGAGAATACACGCTACTGGAAAACAGAAAATCTATTAGTGACTTTGTAAAGAGGGCTTATCTTGGATATTTTGGTGTTAAACTTGGTGATCAGGATAAAACCTGGGCACAACATTTTGTCTGTAAAACTTGTACAGAGCATTTACGACAGTGGACTACAGGGAAAAGGAAAAGTCTGAAATTCGGTGTACCAATGGTTTGGAGAGAACCAAAAAATCATTTTGATGACTGTTATTTCTGCCTAGTAAATATTACTGGAATCAATCGAAAGAACCGTAATAAGTGGACTTATCCAGATTTAGTCTCTGCAAGACGCCCTATCCCTCACTCAGAAGAAGTGCCAATTCCAACTTTTCACCAGCTACCAGAACTCGGTGAGGACGCTTATTGTCTCTCTGATCAGAATTTTGATACTACTGAAGGTGACAGCGATTTTGAAACGATATCATCAATTCCTCAATGTTTCAACCAAGATGAGTTAAATAACCTCACTAGAGATCGCAATCTGTCGAAAGAAGCTTCTGAATTACTGGCTTCCAGGTTGAAGGAAAAAAATTTACTTGAACCTGGAACGAAAATTACATTCTATCGCAGAAGGGAGAAAGATCTGCTACCTTTTTTCTCTGAAGAACAAAATCTTGTATTTTGTCATGATGTTAGAGAACTCCTGGTAAAAATGGGTCTTCCTGAATATTTTCCAGATGATTGGCGCCTATTTGTTGACAGCTCAAAGCGAAGTTTGAAATGTGTTCTTCTACATAATGGGAACAAATATGGCTCAATACCAATTGCTCACTCAACGAAAATGAAAGAGCAATATGACACCATAGCTTTGGTCTTGGAAAAAATAAAGTATCGTGAACACCAATGGGTGATTTGTGTAGACTTAAAAATGGTAAACTTTCTCCTTGGACAGCAAAGTGGCCACACAAAATATCCTTGTGTCTTGTGCCTCTGGGATAGCAGAGACAAAACTTAACACTGGGTTAGAAAAGAGTGGCCTAGGAGAGAAAACATGGATGTTGGGGAAAAGAATATCATCAACGATCCTTTAGTTCCACGAGAAAATCATCTCTCCACCACTGCATATAATCTTGATAAGAATGGATCATGCTTTGCATATATAGGGAAAAAAATGCCTCAGCTGAGTATGGAAAAATTAAAGCAGGAATATTTGATGGCCCACAAATAAGACAGCTGATTAAAGACCCTGACTTCATAAATTCAAGGAATGAGATTGAACAAAAAGCCTGGAATTCATTTGTTTCAGTTGTCCAAAATTTTCTGGGTAAACACAAAGCTGAAAACTATGTTGAATTAGTCAATGAAATGCTGAATAATTTCAGATCCCTTGGGTGTAACATGAGCATTAAGGTGCACTATTTACATAGCCACTTAGACCGTTTTCCTGATAATTTAGGAGACATTAGTGAGGAGCAAGGTGAAAGATTCCACCAAGATATAAAATGTATGGAGGATCGCTATCAAGGAAGATGGGATACTCACATGAGGGCAGATTACTGCTGGACTTTAAAACGGAATTGTTCCAAAATACATTCAAGAATGTCACGCAAAAGAAGTTTCCGAAATGTTCAGTGAGTAATTTGCTTAAATCATGACTTTTTCTGTTTTCTTTTGTATTTAATAAGCAATATCTATGTAATATAATATAAATTCCCCGTTTAATTTGTTTGTTTAAACCATGGTTTTTCTTTTAAAATAGTGTAATGCATAATTCATTAAAATGTTGATATCTTAAAAATTCAAGCTGATCGGCAAAAATTAATGGCGTATTTGGATTCAGCGCATCGAATTCATATAAAATCACCTCCAAAATCTTTGGCACCAAAACCACTGTTGACCAGTGTAATTAAAAATAACGTATTTTCCTCAAAAATTGAAAATTGCAGTAATAGTACTAATATTAAAACCAAGACAACTACCTTCTCTCAAACTATAGACCTATCTGTCTACTGCCGTCTCTAAGCAAAATAATCGAAGCAATTATTCTAAATAGACAAGATGAGCTTTTAGAAAACAATAGTATTCTTATCCCTGAACAACACGGGTTCAGAAAATCGCATTCAAAATGCATCAACTTATGAGAGTAGGTGAAATCATCACCCAGGGATTTCAACATAAAAAAGTACTGGATCAGTTTCTCTTGATATTGCCAAAGCTTTTGATCTAGTTTGAATTGGTGGACTTGTACGCAAACTCATTAATATTGGTCTACCCAACCCACTCATTAAAATACTAATTTCATATCTTCTGGGACGAAAGTTGCAGGTTCGCATTGGTACTACATACTCAACACATAGATATATCTGAGCTGGCGTGCCACAAGGGTCCAAATTGGGACCAAGACTCTTTCTTATCTATGTGAACGATATTCTTACATCAACACTAACGTCCCTGCACCTTTTTGCAGACGGCACATTTATACTAGCACAAGGTAGAAAAACATCATGTGTCACAGAATCACTCAACAAACATTTAGAACAGCTTAAGCTCTGGTTCGTTAAATGGAAAATTCCTATTAATGTAAATAAAAGTGTATCCATAATTTTTAACAAAAAGACTACTTCCACTCAGTGTAATTAAGATCAACAACGAAATTATAGCATGGTCACAAACCTGTAAATATTTAGGAGTAACTTTCGACAGAAAATTAACATGGCACCCCCATCTGATTCAAATTATTTATTAACAAATTTAAATGGCAAACAGCGGCATTATACCCACTTATCAACTGGAATTCTAAACTTTCCATGGAAAATAAAGTGCTCATTTATAAAGCATATCTTCGACCACTTATTTCCTATGCCTGCCCTATCTGGGGTTACACCTATGTTAGTAAAATTAAAAAATTGGAAACTCTCCAAAAAAAAAGCCATCAGATGGGCAGTTAAGTTCATTAGAAATAATAATAAAAAAAATAAAAAAAAAATCAGACAAGAATTAAAAATTCTTACCTTGAGAGAATTCTTCGCGAAAATAATGTATAACATAATTAAAAATATTTAACACTAATAACGAAACAATAATTAGCCTTCCGTCCTATAACGACCTAAGTACCCATAATAGATTCCGCCATCGCTCATTACTCAGGTATTGCCCAAAGTTTCTTCACCAACCACCATAAAATAAACTGTAAATAGAAAATTTTTCTTTGATAACTACTTCTTTGTATGGAAAAAGAGACTACTAAACAGATAAAAGGATTTTCTTTGTTACATCTCATTCCTTATGTGAAAAACAAAAGTAATAAAAATGATGATGAAAAATGCATATATAAGCGTGCATACTAAATGTATATAAAAACGGATAATTTTTTTAAATATATATGTAAATACATAAAATATATAAAAAAAAAGATAAAGATAGAGATATTGTATTGCAGACCAAGTTGTACCTTATAAATATTATAAAGTGTATAAATTCTTGTAAATACCTTTACCTCTTCCTTATGTAAATATTCTTATTTCTCTCAATTTATTCCTTAACTATTTCCTTTATTATTCTATTAGTTTCATTTAAATATGTATTTCTCATAAATAATAAATTAATCAACAATACCTTTTTAAATTCTGAAATAAATTTTATGAAATAACCATAGTCCCGTCCATTAGAATTTAAAACTCATTTTAAGCCAATCAGGTTCATGTTATAGCTCACCAACCAAAAACCAGCTACTTAATGAGGGTAGAGGATCGCCAGATCCAGGGACCTCTGAAAACTGCCAGTCGGCAAAAGTTCTTCAGATCTACAGTTTAAGTGGATTCCGGAACACTTCAGACTCCCAGGCCAAGGCAGACACACATGTCCCTAGAAAACACCAAGGCTACAAAACAAACCTCAAATTACGCATGCGCTGTGGTCTACGAACATTTTCGGCTCGTTCGAAAAATCGAATCCGAATATTTCCGTCTATTAGGTAGGTAAGTTATGGTGGACACTTCTGGAGTTTTATGCTAAGATGCTTGTAGCTCTCATTGAAGAAGGTATTTGGAGATGATTTATGTAGTCAATCGACTGTAAAGTCAATTGAAGTCGGTGATCACTAACAGAAACGTCTTGATATGAGAAGAAAAAAAATTCGGATTTATAAATTCGTGTTAGAAAATAGTTCAAGGATTTTGAGTTTTAACTTTCTTTTCCAATTAAGATTAGAATCTGTTGAACAGGCGTAGAAATTCACAGCATGCAAGAATTTTAATTTCCGGATTTGTAGATAGTTCAAATATCCAAGAGAATGATAATGTTTATATTCCTAATTTTTTTCGTAGTTTGTCCTTTATACGAACATCTGAGGAATAATCTAGGAGAATATGATCTATGGTTTCAGATTCACCGCACTGACAGCGGTCTGTATGCCAAAGAGTAAACCTAAATAGAATTGAATTGGTTGAAAAAGATCTTGTTCTTGCTCTGGTCCACCGTACGTCTTCTAGTCACGATTTCGTTAATAACCTATGACTTTTGCGAATAGATGTGAGATGAGTGAATGTTTCAGCATATTTGCTATTTTCCCATTGAGACTTTCCTTAAAGTAATATTTCTTGATGTGTTGTTTCAGATCTTCAGGAAAAGTAGATCTAATAGACTGTTGCTACTTTCGCCAATGAGTCTGCAATTTCATTACCTGCAATCCCTGAATGTCCGGGAACTCTAACTGTGTTGACAAGAACTTTTGAGTGGATTGAATCATTTGGAATCGAAGCAATTGAATAATAGTTGGTGATGTCCTGGAACAATCTGAAAGAGCAGAGATGCAAGAAAGTAAATCTGTGAATATGACATATATTTTTGGGGTCAGTGCAAATTTTGGAGACTGCAATAAGCAGTGCCATAGCCTCTGCCGAGAAGATGGAGTTTATGGAACTAATTTTCCCTGCTATTGATAAACTAGTTGTAAAATTGACTATTGCAATGCCCACATTTGATCCCTGCTTGGAAGCATCTGTAAAAATCAGCGTATCTGTCTGCCATGATGACTCACAAACTTGGTTAAATAGCTTAAAAATTATCTTTTGGCAATGATTTAGTCTGAAAAGGGAGACTCAAGGAAAAAAATGAAGATTTTTTTTGGCATTTCTGCCCAGTCTGTTGGGACTTTTAATATGCACGAGGTATTTATTCCTTGTTGGTGGAGCTACAATTTGGCTTTAATGGCCAAAGGATGATTACGATTCACTAGATTGTAAGTTACCTTTTCCGAAGCTGAAGTACAGGGGGATAATGATGATTTGCTTAAATTCCGAATGTAAAGGTTTAAGGAGAGCATTTCATGTCTAGAGTGAAGAGTAGTTTCTTCTACTTCTTGTAGAACTATTGGTATAGGGGTCCACTTAGGAAGACCTGTGGCAATTCTTAGGGCAGTGTGATATACAGTTTCAAGGATTTTGCGGTCTGTTGTGCATGCTGAAGTAAATATATGACAGCCATAATCCAGACTGGAGACAATAAAGGATTTCACGATTTGAAGATGAGCGGTATGAGCACCCCATCTATTACCTACGGTACCTTTTTAAAGCATTCAATTTTTTTGATATTGATTTTCTCTTTTCCAGAAAATGAGGACGTAACGATAAATTGTGTGAAAAATGTAATCCCAATATTTGAATATTTTTACTCCAGGAAGTAGGATGATTCTTGATGAACAAGTTGAAATTAGGTTGTTGTCGTTTTGAAGAAAAGTTAATCATAGAACATTTTTGTGGGTCTATCAATAACTTCCATTCTTGACACCAATTTTGTAATATTCTAAGTGCAGATGTCAGTTTCTGCTGAAGTTTTCCCAAGTTAATAGATTCATATAGTAGAAATATATAATCAGCGTACATGAAGCATTTGATGTCAGGGAGAAGAATATCGTAGAGGTCTGCCATAAGCACTGAGAACACACACAGGAAAAGTGATAATACGCTATATGAGATGGCTGATGAACTCCCCTATATGAGATGGCTGATGAAGATAGCTTATTTCTCTAATTTACTTGAAAATAGCGAGTTATAATGAACTGTTGAATCCACAAAGCAGCGTTTCCTTTGATGTTTGCTTGAAGTAATTTATAAACTAGGCCGTCTGGCCAAACTGAATCATAGGCCTGGGAAATATCCACTGCAACCAAAACAACAAATTTTCTAGAGGATCTGGCAGAAATTATGTGATTATGAATGATGGATAAAATACTGTCACAACATCGATGTAGCAGAAATCCATGGTGATTGGGATGAAAGAAAGATGTGGTTGATATATGGTCAATAAATCTCTTCAAAATCATTTTTTCCATTAACTTACACATGACACTAGTCAGAGATATAGGACGGTACGATGCCACAAGATTGGCCATCTTTCCCGGTTTTAAAATTGGAATAACAATGGAGGATTTCCATATTTCTGGTACAATACCTGTAAGCCACGACTTATTCATCGGGGAAAGGAGGTAGTCTAGGTTGGTTGGTAGCATTTTAATATTCTTGCAGATATCTTACCTGGACCAACAGACGAGTTTTTGCTTCTTGCAGTTCAGATGCAGTAAAGGGTTTATTGTAAGAAATCCTCACTTGTACTTAAATCCAGTGGAATAACCTCTAAAATTGGTGAACGAGTGTAGAAGTCTGTAAATATATTAGCTTGATGGGTAGGATCTGTCACTGGAGAATTATTATGCAATATGATCATATGTGAAGTTGGAGACACTGTAACTCTATTTTGGAGATTTTTTAATAAGTTGAAAGTATTTTTTTGTTCCATCTGAAATTATTATTTCGTCCCAATATTCCAGAGATATATGAGGAGCCGATGTACTACTTCTGCAGCTCTTTTCTATGCCATCCAAACGTACTTATCACATGTGCGTTTAGCTTTACGCCAAAGACATCTTTTTTTGGCCCAGGTGATAACCACATTTAGAAGACCACCATGGGGGATAAGGTTTACATGGCATTTTCTGCCATCGTCGAAACTTGTGAAGTTTATTTATGCAGAGATGATTGAATTGTTCAATAGAGGGAAGATTAGAAATTTCATGATCAGTATTGATGGAAGCAAAGAATTCTGACCACAGGATACGTGATCTGTTCGGTATATGGTGATCAAGATCTCCAATAGCTATGCTAGTTTTAGATGGTAAATGATCACTTCCAAAACAATCTGGGTGAACTTCGATATGACTTAGGAGATAAATGTCTGGTGATACAAAGGTGAAATCAATGAGTGAAGGTTTATGATGTGGACCTTAATGTGTTGGAATTTCAGAGCTCAGGAGGCAGAGATTCTCTTCCTAAATCCATTCAAGACTGTCATTTGCCCTTAAGGAAGTGGAACAGCTTCCTAATGATGTATGTTTAATGTTGAAATCTCCTATGATGACATAAGGAGGTTGAATTTCTTGAATTATGCTATGAAGTCACTCTGAAGAAAATTTGCCAGAAGAAATGTACACATGTGATAAGTACACATTAATAATTGTTATTTTAGTCATTGCCCCTGTGATCTTGACTGCTAAGAGCTCTCTGCCATCATCTGAGAGGCGGATAGGAGAAAATTACCTTGTGGGAAATTTTTTTTATTTACTAGTAGGAGAAGGCCGCCACCTCGGCTTCATTATCCTGACGAAAAATTATTTTCTTAAATAAAAATATCTTAACTTTTTTTAACCAAGTTTCTTGTATTGCAATAAAGTCTGCAGAGTTAAAATAATGAAGTTTCATGTATGGGCGCTTATTGATAATACTGAGCATTCCATGAAATTAATGAGCACATGAAAAAAGTTACAATTATTATGATTACAATTTTACTTCTAAGGACTGATGCACCCAGGATAGAAGTCGAGTCCCATCTGTTAGGAAATTTTATTGCTTCCCTTTCTGAATTTTGAATTATTTCTGAATGTTCTTCAGAAGAGTTACCAAAACTAAATACACTGTTCACAGGTAAAATTGGATTGAAATGAATGTCATTATTACTAGGGTCTGATGATTGTTTTTGGATTCGACTACTTTTCCGAGTTTTCCTTCTAGCAGGGGATGACGAGAGACTTCTTGTTTCAAAATTTTTGCTTAGTTTCTTCAAATTTTTGGAAAATGAACCCATCAAGAATTGTTTCTTGATGGGTTTGAATAGCTAAGATTTTTTGTCTACCAACTCTTCATATTTCACAAGTATATTGAGGTGACTATATCATTTATTTTAGCATGAGTAATTTCTGATGGTTGATTAGATTTTACATTTGTAGCAAAATTGGTTTTAGAGCTTTTAAATTGTCTTCTTGCTTCAATAAAAGATAGATGGTTTATTGCCTTAAGTTTTAAGAACTGAGTTTCTTCACGAGATGAACGTGAAAGATCATCTGAAGCGTGAGGTCCTTTGCAGTTTATACACAATATGGGACTTTAGTTGAATAAGGATCACTATTGTGATGTGAGCCACAGAGTGTGCATAAAGCTGATTGTACTGTACATTTTCTGTTGCATGTGTAAATTTAAAACAAATTCCACATTGACAAACTTTATCCACAAAAATCTTTATATTTACAATAGATAAAAAACACTTTTTTGAAATGGGATTTTATGTCCGTAGACTCTAAACAAGATAGTTTCTGAAATTTCTGAAGATGCCTTTTTATTGAAATGATGCTTTTGAGATACAATAAGGCCGTTATTTTCAATTTCTAATGCTAGATTTTCTAGACTTTCATCCACTGATATGAACGGGATAATAAATTTCGTAGTGTATTGTTCAATTTGTATTTGGGAGTCAGACATTTAATACTGTTTCTATTTTACAAATTTCTGTTGCAGTTTTATGATCATTTGTAGTGATAATTAGTTTTCCGTTTCTGGTATGTCTGACTTCTCCAATCTCATTCTTGTTGGAAATATCGTTTAATAGTTCAGATTTTAATTGTGAAGGCCCCTTAGGAACAGAAGCATATCCTGCTGTAGGACACAAAAACACTGAAATTTGCAATTCCAGCTTCTGAAGCTAATTATATAGCTAGAGGGGCATTATCATCATAATCTAATACAGAGTTCGAGATGCATGTTTTGGTATGCATTATTCACATTTAATAAATGGTATATCGTCTTGTAAATCTGTCATTTTGAATATAGCATCTTGTACGCACTTGAGGAAATAAACTAATAGAGTTACTTGAGCTTGAAAATAATAAACTGATTAATAAATTAATCTTATTGGAATTTCCAAATTCCTACAAACTTAAATAAATGAAAATAAATTGCTTGAGTTCTTCTCAAAGCTAATGAAGTTCGAAGAAGTATGTACGTGCCGGTAAGAGTTTGCAACTTTTTCTGTTTTTTGCTACTCAATGTTGATCCTTCCTAATCCAAAAAAAAAAAAAGTCAACTAAAACTAACAAAAAATGACTGTATTGCCATAAGCATTACACTTAACATCAAATAAAGTATTTTTCTTAGATGATTTTACCGTATTACTGCTCGAAATGAAAGGCAACTGAAATTTATAACTTCAAATGTCGATTATTCGTCTATTCACAAATTCGGGTGATTACATTAGCCTTTTACTTTTTCAAATGATTAAGAAATTGTAAAAATGAAATAACCCTATCGTAATCATATTGATTTGTCGAGTTTTCGTTATGTTAACTTGTTAAATGAATTATATATCTTCTTAAGTACGAATAAATTTAATTCTATGAAAAGTTGTCGAAATCAAGAGTTTGTATTAAATTTATTTAACAAAAAAAGATGAAACACTTGTCTTTAAACAGAAAATGCTTTCATTTTGTGAAACATATTCACAGTGTTTTTCTAATAAGCTTTTCGTGGGAGGTTTTCGTATTTGCTGTTTTGTGATTACATTTTTCTTTGTTACCCATGCTAATTTTCGTAAAAATATCATTTCATCATTAAGTAACATTATTGAAAATCAAGCCAAACATATGTTACGTATGCTAGGATTTTACTATTGTCACCAATTTTTGTTTTTCTTTTTAGGTTTTCATGTAATTTATCAAATAGATCAAATATTTATGATTGCTCTTAATTTGGTTGTTCATCATAGAAACCGTGAAAAACAGTGGTATTCATGTTTGTTCATATAGAATAAAACGCATAGCCAATATCTCTAAGCAATTTTGAAGAAGCAATTAAAAATTACAAATAGTATGTTGTGCTGTTTTTCGAATGCACTAATTTTATTTTGAATGCTTTAAGATGTATTGTAGTTACAAGAGAATATTTTATTTAGGGGACCAAATTGTTAGTAAGAAATCATTTCTTGAATTACTTTCTCAAAAACTAAGTTCTATCCCTCGTATGTTAAAATCTCATTTCACTTAGATCGCGTAAGCAAAAGCATCAAAACATTTCCCCTCTAACTGAAATTACGTGTCCATACAACAAAATTTCGTCCAGTAGACGTCGATATGACATCATCAGGTGGATGTACTCTAATCCAGTCGACGTCTCATTTTATCCAGTTTAGATCCATGGAATGACAAATAACTACCCATTTTACATCCATTATACGCCTACAATATTTTGGCATTGGACGATTCATGGACGAAATTTGGATGTATTCATACACACTGCTCTATTCTAGGTAGTTTTCATGGATATATTTTGGATGAGACTTATCTACTGAATATTTTCTCTAGTGATTCAGTTTTTATCCACCAGACAAGGTAAAAACATAGTTTTTAATTAATTATACTTTTATACATTTTATTTCACGTAATTTTGAATAATTTTTTTTATTTACTTATCACTGAATTTTTTTGACAAAATGCTGGAAAGCTAAATTTTTGCAATTTATAGGAATATATATATATTAGAAGATATTATTAAAAAAATCTGCCTCTTACACATACTTGATCAATAGTATATATATAACCATTTTTTACAATATTACATTTTAATTGATTTAATAATTCATTTTAATTATTTACACCTTTGTGTCGTACCAAGACATGAGAGCATGTCTTGGTACGACACAAAGGTGGTACGACACACAGTGCTGAACTGCAGTATGAACATGACAAGTGTTGTTGTGGGGACTAGGGATTGCATAACTCCCCAAAGCTGCTGTAGAAACTGAATTGTCTCAATTTTTGGAATTTTGAAGATGGAAAAATTTCTGCACGAAGCCGTAGGGTAGTATCACACACCAACTCAGAACTGCTGCACTGGAGATCAATCTCGAATACTGATCGTAGTCCAAGGAAAACGAATGGTAGGGGTTCAGTCCATTTATGACTCTGGTAGCACTTCAGTACTTGTTTAAGTGAACAGTGGAAACATTCAACCAAACCTTTGCTTTCAGGATGCTAAAATGTTCTGGTTTGTTTTATGTCCAAAAAGTAAACTAGGCACAAAAACAACTGTGATCGGAATTGCAGTCCTTGATCGGCATTGATGAGCGATGGAAGTAATCTATTGATCTTGAATGATCTTGATCATGAGCCGCAGTTTCTGCAGAAGTGTCTTCGATTGGGGTGGTTTAAAACCAAAGTGCAAAACGATTAATACACGTGAGGAGGTATGAGAAACCATCTGAAGGTGGAAGTGGTCCAACAAGTTCTATATGGATGGGGTAGAAGTGATGAGATGGTTGGACGAACTGCTGAAATGGGATGTGTGTGTATACCTTCAAATCTTAGATTTTTAACAGTGAAGATACGTACGAGTCCATTTAGTCACATCTTTGCTGATAGAGAGTAACGGTCTAGTATCAACTTTTTAGTCGCTCGAATTACAGGTTGTGACAATCCATGCAGAATTAGATAATACTACGAATAAAGATTTTACTACGAACATTTGCAGGGATAAAGGGGCGCACTTTGCCACCACTTGATGACAGATAACTTCGGTTGTTGGTATAAATTTCAAGGATTGCAGATTTGGATTCCTAATAGACTGGGAATTTGACACCAGTCGCTTCAGTTCGTTATCACTATTTTGAGCTCGAGTAATTATTGAGAAATTTATAAAGGCAGTGAGAATCTATTCTGTTGATTCATGATAAAGTGTCATACACCACATTGTCAGCTCCAGAAGTATGCCTGATATCCGTGCTAAACTGAGAAATTAAGTCGAGTTGTCAGGACGAAATGGGTTAAGAATGTTTTATAAAGTCATCAGTTAAAAGTTTGTGATCAGTAAAAATGGTAAATTTTTGTTCTTCAAGATTATATCTGAAACTGAAATGTTTTACAGCATATGTTTTACATATTGCTAATAATACTCTGTCCTAAGTACTGTACTTTGTTTTAGCGGGATTTAATTTACAAGATGCTAGTGGCCGTGGGCCAGTTTCAGCATGCATAACAGCTCCAATGAAAAAGCCTGAGGTGGCAACCTCTAGAGAAAGCTCTTGACTGTGGGAATGAGGTAAAGTTGCAGAAGTAGCGAGAATGATTTTACTTTTCTCAAAACAACTAGAAGTTGCATCAGACCAAATCACTGGACATTTAGCATTTTTCTTAGAATATTTTAGCAATTCGTAGAATTGGGCTTGTGTTGTTGCTGTAAGTGGGGGTCTACGAAAAATGTTCTGGTTTTCATAATAAAGAACAAACATTTTGGCTTGGATTTACCTATCAACGTAGGCAGGTAGCATCATTCACTGGGTAGGTACTAAAAATATTCGAGATTCAGTTCAAACACAGAATTGAATAGAACAATAGATAATAGTACAAGTGTACACCACATATCGAGACTTGCAAAGTGCCCCCCGTGTGCCCTCTCTTTAAAAGTATGACTATCTTTCATTGTTGATTTACATTTCAGAGTTCATTGTTGATTTTTTGTCAATTGTTGATTGTTTGTAATGTTTATAATTTTGTATTATTTTAATAAGTAGGACACAAGAAAATGTGCAACTTTTTTCCTTAACACCCCCAATTTAGGGTGATATTTTTTCGGAGTTTTGGGAATACAGTAGAGAGAGAGAGAGAAATGCATCAGCAGGGGGTCTACCGAAAATAGTAAAGCTTTGAAAGTGGTCTACGAGAAAAAAAAGTTTGGGAACCCATGCTTTACATGGATTAATGAAGTCAGGATACCAAGAAAATTTTTTGTTAGATTGTGGATTACCAATTAATATTCTTCAGTTAGTATATAAAGAGCAATAATTCGGAATCATTCGAAGGGAGAAGACAATTTTGTCACAAAATCAATAAGATATTTACTTTTCATATTTACAGTGAGGTT
This sequence comes from Latrodectus elegans, assembly GCA_030067965.1. Lineage (NCBI taxonomy): Eukaryota > Metazoa > Arthropoda > Arachnida > Araneae > Theridiidae > Latrodectus > Latrodectus elegans. The sequence goes on from CM057809.1 coordinate 60,523,342, forward strand.
AGTAATAACAGGTTGGTTGAAAGTCGCAATCAAAAAAGACTAAGTAAATGTCTATCGTAAGCTTAAATTTAGGGTGATTAATTTAGTACCAAATATAGGTATTTTTGTTCCATTGGCGGTAGAAAGAATTGAGTAATCAGGAGAAAATGAGAATTCTGTATACGGAAATGACTGCACAAGTGTCAACAAGGTATACATCTATTCGAATCAACCAGTAACATAGGGGGTTGATGAAATATTCACCATCATGTGTGTGTGTGTGTGGCCGTGACGTGATCGCCTATCTAGTTTTCAGAATTATGAAAAACTACATGGAGAATTACATTTGCTAGTGGTTGTGCTAAAGTTAGTGTGGTGGAGACATATGCCAATTGCTGGCTCTTTATAGGTACGTCCACGGGATCTACTTCGCATGAAATTTTGATTACATTGGTTGGTTCGGTTTTGAACTATAGCAGAAAATTCGTTCACTTGTTTTGTTAATTGAGCTATTCTATGGTCTAACTGGGAGGTTTGCGAGACGGGATCGATACTTGCACATTGAATTTTAGTAGGAATCAAATCAGAGACTTGATCAGCTACAGTAGCTAAACTAGTTAAATTTTCATTTAATGCTTTCAGAATGATTTGTGTTGGGAAGTCAGGCAAGCCCTAATGATTTCAATAAATATTCTCCAACGGCTTCTCCAGTGAGCCCACGCAAGCGTTTCAGTAGCTGGGATGGGCGTTGATCGCGAAGCTCTAATCCCTGCAGCAAGGTATGAATTTTAGAAACCTCGCTTTCAGAGTGTAATCCAATTAAACGGTTTTTGTGGGCATCATATTGGGTATATTCTGGAGGATTCAAAACCAAATCTCCCACTGAATTCAGAATTTCTGACTCCACCACTGACACTATATGATTAAATTTGGTCGAATCTGCTGAGATATCAGCTAAGGAAATTTTCTCTTTCAATTCGAAACATGTGGGATTTGACTTCCAGAAAGGAGGTGGTTTTATTTGTACACACGTGATATTTGTACATTATTTCGGTCATCAGATTGTGACAAATTTTGATTTAAAGTATTATATAAAAGATGATAAAAATAAAAAATTTGTAATATGTAAATTTTCAATATATGAAAATATGACACTATGAAAAACATTATGTTGAGGAAATTTTTATATACATAAGCAAATAATAAAATCAAGAAACTATGTTCATAAATGGATAGTAAAATAATGAAAAATACTACACGTTCCTAAATAACCATTTTCCACCAATAACACGTCCACCAAAGTGATTTCCATCACTTTGGTGAACGAATTAATTAAATAACAGATAATTTTCCAAAAACTAATTAATTATCGATATAGTTAGTTTAAAATTTTTTAAATGCGTTAGTAAATATGTTTTCAGTGTAATTAGCTGTCACATAAGTAGGCGACAGAAGATACGTACGCAATGATCCTATTATGTGCAAACTTTCCTCATCTCAAACTGAACAGCGTAAATATAAATTATTAAAAGTATCCAAAGAAAATACTTTAAAGTAAATTTCGCGAATAAGCTCTTAATCAGGAAAACTTCTTAAACGCAAAGTTTAAAATTATTAAAGGATGAAATTTAAATTCTGCTAATTTTGCATTGAAAATGATTTTTACATAGCAAATTTTTATATATTTAATTTATTTTAGCAATATATCCTATCCCAGTAAAAAATATCATTGTAAAATAATATGCTAAAACCAAAACTTAAATATTTTCGTTGAAAAAAAGAAGTAATTTATAGTGCAATCATTGCTTATTGAATACAAAAATATAGTGATTATGGAAGATTTTTTTCTTAAAACTTATGTCACACGTGATTATTATTAAGCCCGTGAAAAATATAGAGTGATAGCTTTTTGTAAAAAAGAAAAAAAAATAAATAAATAAAACTTATTTATAAAAATTTGCAAAAAGAAAATATATTCTTAAACTTGGATACAGTCATGGAATAGTGAAGTAATGAACGAAATATAAATAACAGTACATAAAAATATAAAACTGTAAGATGTAACTCTTAGGAAAGTATATTTATGTAAAGAGTAATATGTTTGAAATAAAATTCAATAATTTTACTTCTAATTTCTATGATGGCACAAAATAATTAAATGAGAATGTAACTAACACGACACAGACAAAAAGTAAACAAAAAAAATTCTAATTAAATATAGCCAATTATTATTAGTTTTATTAGAACAAATTTTAGACGTATCATGGTATGTTTTTTTTTAGCTTAAGCTTAAGGCAATAGTGTGATGGAAAATTTTCTTTTCTTCCTTACACATTGCTAGTATTACACTTATATCAATTACCATCTTTTCTAAGGAGTAAAATTTGTCCACTTGAAGGAAAAAAATGGCAACCAAATTTAATTTTTCATTCCTCATTTTGTAAAGCATAACTGTATTGATAGTCAATACTTTTGTTCATTAAGAATAAGTGCCAAAAGGAAAAGGATGTCAATATAGTATACATACGTGTATTTAATAACGCATGTATGAGTGTGTCTGTGTCACTTTATCAAAAAAGAACGAGATTTATGTTGAAAATAAATTAGTCATTTAAGTATTCAAATTAGAAATGATAAAATTATCCAGTTACGTCTATCTTAAACATTAAGCATCTTTATAATAGACGAAAATCAACTGGATTAGAATTGCATACGGAAAAGAATAAAGAAGGAAATATAGAAAATTTAAGAATCGTAGTCCACACACGTGCTCAGTTTTTAAGAATTGTATGAACAAGCGTTTCATATAACTAAAAACAGGAATATTATTATTTCTATGTGGCTGTTTCTTAAAACTTATCTGTTCGAATGTTCTTGGAGACAAAAATTTTAAGAATGAAGGATTACCCACGCACAATGCTCTCTGGAAATCAGGAGCTATTATTTCATAAGGGAAGATCAAACGGCCGACATCTCAGAAAATGTGATTTCTGGAAATAAAAAATGTTTATTTTCCAGCTGCATATAAATTTATGCATTATTTTCTTTTCACGGTTTGAAAAACAAACCTTAGGGAAACTTTTTTTTAGTTAGTATTTAAATTGAAAAGTTAATTTTATTACGTTTTTCTTCATATTATACTAAAACATTTTTTTTCATATGTTGCAGTTTTATTACTATTTTATGTGCTTAAAAACAAAATACAAATTTAATAGAAAATAAAGTACAATTTACAAATAGTAAGCAAATTACCTTATTTTTTTTATAAGTATCGTACTCATAAAATATGATAATCTTTTATCTTTAAGTTTATTCGTATAATTATATTTACAATTCTGCCGACAAACTTGTCTAGTGGTCAGCGTGTCTGAATACGGATAGGAAGGTCCTGAGTTCGAATCCCGGTTTAGGCATGGATGTACTTTCTCTCTCCATCCTGTCTTTGTCCTTTCCTTGTGTGTGTGAATGAAGTATAAATGATGCCTAACCTATAAACGGGTCCTTACGGCATGTGTGAGGGTTCAATGGTGGCCCACCCCCTGTGGTGCACCCGGGCAACGCCTCGGCAGCTAAGAGGTCGCTGTGTCTAGCCGGTTCCTTGGTATCAGGGAATAAACAATAGATTAATAGACTCTCTGTTGCAGTTGTAAGTGTCTCTACAATCTACCATTAGAAAAAAATATATACAATTCTTTCAAAAGAAACGAATACAGCCATTTAATTACAAAAAGTAACAAAACATAAATATTTTCTTCTGGTATTTAAATACAATGCAAGAATAAACGTCAGTGTTACTTCAATAATACCATTATTGTGTTCAGAGAAAGTAATGTACAAAATGAAAAAAATGAGAAATAAATCAATGAAATGGGAACTGTCAAAGAATATTTAAAATATTCGTTCAATATATTATTTTTTATATTTAATCACATATTTTTTCAAATTTTCAATAACTATTTCAGGTTTAAGTTGATTTCATATACCAGTGATTTCATAATTTAAAGCAATGATTCAATTCATAATCCAATTAATTTCAGATGTGCTATTATAAAGAAGTTTAGTCAAAGCTTTTTTTAAAAAAAATTCTAACCTTTCTTACAACCAAATAAAAATGTAATTTAAGAGAAATATTTTATGGGATTCATACCGTACTTTTTATTATCAATGTAAAATATTTCACTCTAACAATGAGTACTTTGATTGTTTATTTGCTTTATCATATGGACAAAGAAACATGAGAATTTAATATTTTTGAATAAATCGGAAAATAGTCACGCATAGTTGACTGACGTGATACAGTAAATTTTAATATAAATTAATATACTTTAAATATACATTTCAGTAAAAATTTATATTTAAGAGAAAATTTCATTCATATTTGATTGAAAAATGTGCTATTAAAGAAAGCGTTTTTTGAAATGCTCCTTAAATTATTAAATATTAGGAAAAAGTATATTTTAATTGCTTATCGTTAAATATTCTTCAGTCGGCAGTATGTGGGAAAACATTTAGCTTACAAATGGGCAAAAGATCTATTTATTTTCATTGAGAATGTCAAATAGGGGAGAAATTAAAGAACTACTTTACAAATTGATATGAAGTGAAAATTTGAAAATTGTGAAATTGCTCATATTTCTCCTTAACAAATAAAATTATCGACATCTTAAGACTAAAGAGATTGTTTTAACTTTATAGAATAGGGAGTGAAAATAAGTTAAATTATTAACACATTGTGGAGGGACCATAATATATAATCTGAAAGTAACTGAAAATTAGAATAAATACTTTAAATAAAATTAAGAAAGTGTCACTAAAGTTAATGGTTCCGAAAATAAGTAATAGAAAGTTACACTTCTGAAAAGGAAAATTTAGTTATGTACTACGCTGAATTAGAAATTACATAAAACTTTCATCAAATATTAAAATAGAAAATATATTTTAAATGATTTACTTGGGAAAAGTAATTTTTTGTGTGTAAAAAGTAATCTTTAATTGAAATTTTACTAATACTGTAAATATATATAATACATTTATGAATAGTCAGCATATATAATGTAATCTAAATGTGAGTTCTAAATGTCTACTCTTCATTTGAAAACTTTAACTATGTTCTATAAAATTATAACCATTGCTTAAACTAAATATTTGTTTTTTGAGTAAAAAAAATATGCATTCATAAAATATAAGCAGGTTTATGTTTAATCATAAATGAAAATTCAGAATAATTCCATAGAAATATTTATGACCCCTAGATCTCTTAAATTCCTGTAAAAATTTATTAAAGTATTAAATTATAAACAGACCTAAAATATTTCAAGTAAAAAAAATAAAATAAACAAAAAAGATTAAAACTAATGTCTACAAACAATATTGACGGAGGAATGCAACAAAAAAATTCTGTACTAAAAATAAGCACCTACAATACAATTCATAAAAAGCAAACCAAGAAAACCAAGATTACAGAAAAGGTGATAGGTTAAATTTAAACTGTAAAAAAGCACTAAAATTAATTTATGGAAAAGTAACCCATTTTCACCATTTATTTATTTTTTTGGCTGTACAGATATATATTCATATTTTGGATGTTCATATCTGAAACCTTTAGTATACTTTGTATGTTAATTTGTTTTCTTAATATGTTGAAATGAGTTTTATAAATTAAGAAAAAAATTATTCATTCCCAGAAAATGAAATAATTATGTATCTAAGTTAACTTTTCCAACTTTGTAAAGGCATATGCACAGAAAAATCCATATAGAATGGATATTGTAATAGTATTTATGGAATTATTCAAAACATTACTTTTATGTATGTAGATTATTTTATTTTCCATATAAGAATAATATTTTCCCACTTGAATAAAAATATATTTCTCTATGTCATAAGTTAAAAATTAAAAATGAAAAAAGATTTTTTCATGCGTAATCTCGGTATTTTATATGACATATAAAGAATAAAGAGTCTAGAAACTATATAAAATTTCTAAAAGATATAATATGACTAAATTTGTTCTAAGATTGTTTGCATTAGCTATGAACAGCATTCATAATTGCTTCAACACCTTTAATCTGGAGAGATTCTGTACTTATTGATTGCGTTCAACTCATTTTATGAGGCCTTGTTAAGCAATAAGTTGCTTTGTTCCTATTTCGTAGAACAATACAATTTGTTGAAGGTTTCAAACTCTAATTTTAATGAAAATATGAAAGTTTCTTCAACTTACTCTCAGTTTATTTTGTGGATGATAAATTCATAATTTTACTGTTTTTATTATTTTTACTTATAGTAAATGAACTATGTAAAATGTATTGCAACTACTTAATAATAATTTAAAATGAAAAAGTTAAAAAGAAAATTTTTTAAGGGAAATTCTTAATAAAAGTAGTTTTAAGATGCATTTTTTTGTCATGTTGAAAATTTAGTACACTAATAAAATTTGAAAGGCAATTTTTTGAAGGTAATCTTTTCGAAGAAGTCAATAAAAATCTATATGATAAGATTACAATAGAAGATGGCTACAGATGATTACACAATTGATATTGCTTAAAATAATTTCTTTTCAAGCAGATAAATTGTTTTTAAACGAAGATAAGAATCCCGTTTTGAAATTATGTTGGTAAAATATTAATGGCAGGCCAAGTAACCTATTTACCTTCCGTTAAAATTATAGATCAGAAAAACATGCTTTTAGGTGATAAAACGCATTTATTCATCTATATCTAGAATGACAACTGCAGACTAAATGAAAGAGTTCATTAATTAAGCAATCAACAACTTGTAAGGGTACATACGTCTAATTGATACGAACATCATTTCCTTAAATATACGCTTCCTTTGAGATGCAGTTGTTTTCCAAGATGCATACATTATCCAATTTAAAGAAATTTCTATAATGCTATATTAGGATAAATGAAGCTTTTTGAAAAGCTTTTATCAACTTATTGTAGGGAGGTTGCGTAACCTTTTTGTAAAGGTTGACATTAAAAATAGTTTAGATAAAATTTTCCTTTCTCAATCCACAAAATTTTGTATTGATAGCTGTAATAAAACAAAATAACACACATCAATTTCTTCAAAATTAGAAATGAGAAGTTTAACTATATTCAGAATAGAAAAAATAATATTAATGTTTTATTTTCTGAATATGTAAACTGTACAATTAAATGTATTTCAAGATTGAAAATCCCCCGAAAACTATCTGGTGCATTTTAAATAATTTACAAAAACAAAATCCCAATTTTACAGCCTTATAGAAATATTTAGGTTTTTTAATGCATGGTTTTTTCCTTTTTTATACTCTTGAATGAGATTGCATTTAGTATTCTAGAGATTGAATTTCAATTTGTATAAATAATTACTTTAAAATATTTCTTTTCTTTAGAATAACAATATTTGTTGATTAACTTTGTTGATTACATACAAGATAACAAAAGCCTTTACGATAACACAATGGAATGTAGCTTAATAAAATTAAGAGTATCATATACCTAGACTTTGATTTTTAAAGGGTATCAGAAATACATTATCTCATCCATGTTGTTTTATTTACTTATGTAACTTCTTCTGAAATTCTATAAAAATATCACTGCTAAATTTTTTAAGATATGAAATATCATTATTTTGCATATTATACAGTTGGATTTTGCTTATGAAAAATTTTAAAATAAAAAAGTTTTGTTTAAATCTTTTTCTTTTAAAATAAAATTTCATATTATTTGTTTCTCTTACATTTTTCAATATATATTCAAGATCTCATTGCTAAATTATTTACCCTTGTAGAACATATATTCTACATTTCTTAAAATTTATTTAAAAAAAATTATACTATAAATTTTTTTTCTAAATAAAATGAAAAAACAACGAATTTTCAAACAAATATGCGAAATTTTAAAATATATAGTTTGAAAAAAAAATATAAAGTGATATTTTTCATTAAAAATATAAAGTGATATTATTAAAGTGTAAAGAATTTATATTTTATTAATTTACAGTTAATAATTCTATTTTAAAGACAGAGTTAGTCACATTTTCTCCTCTCATTTTTCTATCTTTGAATACCTTTGAATTTGTAAAAAAGTATTAACTCAATTGAATCTTCTCAATTGTCTTTATTACTTTATTTTTGAATTTGATACAATTTTTATATAACTTAAATATTTATTTAAATCTAGAAACTTTATAATAAAACAAAAAGCTATAAATAAAATTTTAAAATAAATAAATTATTAAATTCAAGAATAATTAAAAAATAAAGCACATTATCATTTACAAAAATAAAAATACTAAAAAGGGAAAAACCATTTTATTCTTCAAATAAATGTGCATTCTTTTACTAAAATTACTAATTTTTTATAAATAATAATACAAATGATTAACTTCATAGAATATTATGTTGCTTACTGATATATAAATATATTTGGATTTTCAATAAGATTAATAAGTGTTTTTTCAATAAGTGTTTGAATATATAAATTTTCACAATAAGTTCGTGGGCAAATGTTTCTTTAGGGCTTATATGAAAGTCTACATTATGTCAATTTTGATTTTCTTACTGACTAATGTAATATTCGATTGCAATGGGAAATGGTTAATTATTTAACAGAATAATAAAGAACTTTTTAGGACCGATTCTGAATTTCTACATGCCTTAAAAAATTTAATTACATGTTACAATAAATAATAAATTTCTACTTTGTATAAATTTCAGTATTATACTTAAATATCGAAATTCTTTTTAAATATTCCACAATTTACAATGTAATACATTACAAATCTAATGTAAAATGTATTGATATAAAAATATTGTGCAATTTTTTAATTAAAAATTTCTTTACAGCTTACGCATACGTTAAATAAAATCTCTACAACGATAGATAAAACCTATTAAGTACTATAATGAATCTTGCAAAAACATTTTCGAGTGATTTTTTTTTAGAAAGCAAAACATTGCTCTTAGAAATGTAGCTGATGGAGATTATAATTGAGTTTGGGAGATTTATTTGTATTTCTAAGTAATTTGTATTATGCAGGTGCATTTGGCCTTCTATATGTCAAATACCTTGTTCTTGATTTAGAGCTCTTAGAGGCATTTGACCTGAGAGATGCCACCATAAATATATATTTACAAAGATTTAGTTTTTGTATAGGAAATAAATCTAATAATTATTTATATATTTCTAATAATAATTTATATTATTTTATATAAATCTAATAATAATAATAATATGCATAGGATGTATTTTATATGTGCTTTAAATTTTTGCAGAGGTGGATTATATATTTAAATGGTACTTTTATTTTAAAGAAATTGAATAAAATTACTTTAATCAGACATCACACTAATATTTTGAACAACTCTTAAATAAATATCTAAATATACTTTTAACAAAAAAGAGAGTAAAAAAAGTTTTCCAGTAAATTTTTGTAAAGAGACTTAAAATTTATAACAAAATGTGAGTGAAAAGAAATAAATTCAATCTGACACTCAACCTCCATATATCTTAGAAATTCCAAGACAATGTTTATATGTAATTACATGTAATTTTGGTTCTATAATAGCAATCGATAATAATAGAGCTAAAGTATTTTTGGTAAGTCTTTAATGAATTTTCTTTTTAAAATAAATTTTTCGAATTTTAAAATACAGCAAAAATGAGAGACAGAGAGAGAAAGAGAAATGCTCCTCTATAAATAAGAATATTACTCCGAATGAGTTATTGTGTGTATATGAAACGATTTTTCTGTTATTGATTCTCAAAGCCGTATACCATTATAAATAATTAAAATAATATGAGATATAATTATTTTATATTTAGCACAAAGAATTCTAGAATTTTCATCTAATTTTGAATCTCACATAACCCAAAAAATAGTCAAGATTCAATCATCCGATTCTTAATGCTTTTCTTATAATTCTTGAAGCTCCAATTAAAAATATCATTCATATAATGTATTTTTTAATTAAGAAAATATATATATATAAATGATTAATTAAAAAGTTTCCAATTAACAATTTTAAGTTAGGTTAATAATCTTGAAATTTTATTACCAATCGTTTTAATTTCAACGAGCGAAATTTTCTGTAAATATAAAATTTTATGTTTTCAATCAACGCATGTATCAAATGTAATGCCACCCAGCCTGTATGGTTTGTTATGACCCTCGGCTCACACCGAGTGGGCTTGGGTTTGAATCCCGAATAAGGCTTGGATGTAAAACTTGGGAAAGAAGTCGGACCTTCTGCCTGTAATGGATCCCCGTTTCAAAAGAAAGCAGCTCACCCTCTTCCTTCTGTCTGGAGTGAACGTCCTCGTCAATGAATGCTTTCGACTTCTGCTTGCTGTTGTCCTTTATCATGTGCACTAAATGGAAAAACGCGGCAAAAAAATTCAAAGTAATATTAAATAAATAATTTAATTTAATTTATGATGTCTGGTTATGCAAAAGGTTAATTTTAATAGTATAGCTATAGGATATATTCTTATTCTGTGTGTGTGCCCTATTATTTGCCTGTGAATGTAGTACAATTAATTATTATTACCTTCTCACAACTCCCGAATTTTAAAGTATCACGATTGCTATAATGTTTTTAACTCTAAAAATTAATCTAATTTATTATCGTAATATCTTTACTTTGAGTACTTTTACTTAAATAAAACAAAGTTTTTAGTCAAAAAATGCAAATTTTCTATTGCCTTTAAATTTGATTGTAACTTTCATTTGCATCATTTTGAAAAATATAGGTGTTTTTAGAAGTGATATTTTTTATATTGGAGGCTATTTTTAAACTAGATTTCAATTAGAAACTTTTAGCATTAAAAATAAATGCATACGCTTTACTCTAACATTAAAAATCTAGAAGTTTTCAAAACTAAAAAAATTCTTATAATTTAGATTAAGAAAAATGCATGGATTCATCTCATGCCTAATTTTAGTTTTAAACGTATTTGGACACAGCACTGAAATTGCGGAATCCAAATTTTTAAATATGTTAAAATCAATTAAAATGTTTCGCATTATTTAATAAAAAACTTGCTACAAGCTTTTCACTTTTGTGCATTGGTTTGGTTTTTCGCTCAACGGTCAATTTTTGAACACGAGGGCTAATTATACCGGGACCTAAGGCTTAAAGTGGATTCCGAACCAGTACAAACATCCATGCTCAAGGTAGGATTCGAATCCACGAACTGTTGAACCGAAGGCAAGAGCGATAACCATTCGGCTGCCAGCTCGGCCTTTTGTACACTGTAAATATTAGGTAAATTTTTATATACCTTTTTCAACAGATGATACAAATCAGCTAAATTATAAGTAATTTATTCAGTGATAGAACGAGTTAATAATCTACATTTTCTCATAAAAACATAGTCCAACTTTACTTCTGGATAACAATAATTTTACAGATTGTAAAAATAAACCTTTTATGTTTTTATAATTACTGTGTTGTGCAATTTGTTCACCATATAAGCTGGCATTTTAAAAAAATTGGTTGGATTTTTTTAAATGCAATTTTAAGTATTTGGCTGGATAATTAAAAAAAATTGACTGGTTTATTAAGCATTTCAATAGAAAAAGTCGTAAGAACTCTTGACACCAACTTAAAACAGAAATATGTGATCAACACATTAGTATATTAAGTAAGTAATAATGAACTCGATATTATTTACTAGACCATTCACAACAAAACAGTTAAATTTTAATTTTTTGTACACAAAGAACTTTGTACGAATATTTTTTTTAGTTGAATATAATGCAATTGTAAGTATTTTTGTCTACCATTTATAACTTATTACAACTTAAAGAAATTTATTAGAAAATTCTTACAACTTATTAGAATTTTGCTACAAAGGAGAAATTCGGAATGTTACAAAACTTTACAGCTAGCAAAATGATAACTGACCACATTGAAAGCCTTATAAACTTATTCTGAGTTTTACAAAATTTTCTGAACAAGATAAATGTGCATCATGTAAAAAATGCTTCAATTATTTAACTGTAATGAATTCCTCTAAGCTAATTTTTCAATTGGAAAAACATTAGTTTTGACTGAGCGCTTTCATGGTATGTTGAAGAATATGTCTGATAACTATGTAAGCATTTGTTAAGAAGACGTAATACAGTCACAATTCATAAGGTTTTGTGTTTTTTTTTTTCAACACTGGTTCTACAAGACTCTTTGGAAATTTTATTTATCTGACTATCTCAGGAATTATGTTTTATAATTTATATTTCCCCAGTTCTTTGTTTTTATTAAATTTTGAAAAGTCCAAGGATTCCAAAAATTTCTGAGTACAGTTTTTTTGAAAATGATTAGGTATAAAATTTCTTTGAAATACTTACGAACCTTCATCTGGTTCAAGCTTTAAAACATCGTAAAATTCTTCGTTACATGTTGTTTTTAATCCTCTCTTTGTTCCTCTCCTGACCATATAAAGCAATAAGAAGGTGAATAAATTGAATACCCCTATGCTAAATCAATACAATTTCACTTCTTGCTTGGGTAAAAGTAACAATGAGAACCTGAAAAATGGCTCGAAGGGAAGCTGAAAATCTTGAAGTGGTATTGATTAATTACAATCTTGCAATTTTTCCAAAAAAGAAAAAAAATGGAAGGTTGACCAAAACTTTATAGTCTATCAGATCATACTAAAGGTGTATGTAGTTTTTCTACCAGAGATTTTAGATGTCCGCTAAGTACTATAGTTTATCTATGCTGTAATTGTCAAGCCAAACTAATATGATGTGTATTTGATACAGTGTGGCGCTATCTACTAAATAAATTCATCAATATGTATGTATAAATATTCATCAATACATACATACATATATATATATATATGGGAAGAATACAAAAATAATACAATGCATATATGAATAACCATAGATGAAAGTAAACGTATATAAAAATAATTCCTCTTAATTTGATGAAAAGACTCCAGAAAAACAACATGAAGAAGACTTAGAATATAGATTTTTGGATATTCTTTTCCTGTTGCTACACTATCATTTATCTGTGCAATATTGATGTGATGCGAAAAATATTATGTATTCACCATGATCTATTGACAAAATCGCACATTCTATGATAGGAAGTCGCGAGTGCGATTCTGGCCTCTGTTGAACAGCAGAAGATGAGAGTCACATATCTGTTTTTTTGCAAACTGTTGCAAGGGATTTGTGGAAATATTTCAAATTTTATACATTGTGACACATGAATACATAATATATCTATGAAAAGAAAAACACAAAACTCAGAGATTGTTCAAGTGCTTTACATTGACATGCAGCCGAAAGGCGTCCGTTACATGGTACAAAATAAAAAATACAGTACTTCAGGCAAAGGGTGCTATAGTCTGGTTTGTTAGGGCATCATTATCGGAAGGGTTTTAGTTCGAAACCCGGATTAACCAAAGATCCATCATATTCGCTAAAGGAGACTGAGGCACGTTAAATATGTCGTGGTTGCAATGTTCTTCAAGAGAAATGATACATCTGGCGGTGATAGACCAAGTATTGGGTGTCTTCTGTTTGGTCCCTTCTTCAAAATCACGAAGACTCCACCCAGCTGCTTCTATCAAACTAAGTGAGCCCAACTCAAGACTAGGTATAGAGAAGCATACAGTACTTCAGGCGTCAATACCTTAAATGATCTTTTATATTCATCTGATACACTTGTATAACAATTTTACAATTGCATTTTCCAATAACAATATGTTTTGGCGAATTTGTATTATTAACCATCGTATAGCTACTAATAATAGAAAATTAAAAGACCATTGGTTGTTTCAGTTTAGCTGCCCCAATTATACATGGTTAGTTTGGCATCGTTGTTTGGCACTCAACAGTCATTTTGTTTGCATATAAGGGCTAATTATACCGTCTCCTACAGTTAATAGAAGAATTTGAATTGTTATAAACATAAGGGCAAAATTTGGGATTCAAACCCACTAACTGTATCAAAGACCATAAAACTGACGGTTCCCCCAATTTTGTATGAGAAAAACTTGAAAATTGAAAACTTGAAAAAAATCTTTATTGGTATAAATAACTTTATTGGATATTGTGTGAGTAAAAGATACTTTATATTATAATTAATATTAGTTCCTTGAGAAAAAATAGAAGCACTTGCATTTTCTATCGCATGATTTTCAAAATTACTACGATCACTATAGTTCCAATTTAGTGAATGTGAGCATCAAACATCGGGGTTAGTATCTAAATATTTTATAATGGAAAATATTGCATGTAATTTTGATATTTGTGAAATTATTAAATTATGGATAAAATTATTAAAAATTGTCAAGATATTTCTTGCCAGAATAAATTTAAATAATATAAGCTAATTTGAAATAAACAATTTAAACTTACAAGAATTTTTTAAAAAGGAGTGATAAAAGATTTTAATGTGAATAAAGGCTCATAGCCTCAATTATTTTTACCTGAAACTGAGTTTAATAGAAGAAGAATTCAATTCATATTTGAATCCCATATTTTTATTTCCCATCATCTCCAACTCATAAGCGGAGCATCTGAAAAACAAGCAACGAATCAGGCATCAGGCAGCATCTGACGTCACGGAGGACGAGCTGCCGAATGGAGCTAAAAGATCATTTCTTTCGTTACTTTCCCAACAAAAGCTATACTACTAACAGCTTCTTCAAAATGTTTGTACTTTATTTTCCATATATCCAGTTATTTCTGGTAACCTATGTATATGGTAAGAAAATTCAGTTATATTTATGTAATATTTATTCGAAAAAATAAATAATTTATTAAAAAATAAATGAAATATTTAAATTAATGATTCATGACTAGTAAAAAAAATATAAGAAAAATGTATAGTATTACATAATATATGAATTTTTAATTTAATTTAACGCGTTTATTGTTATAATTTTGATATTTAATAATGTCATTTTATAAAAAAAAATGAACATTAATTTGCTCAAATGCTATATTTCTATGAAAATAATTTTTTTCGATTTTTCAAATAAAATGCAGAAACAGTTTCGAAAAATAAAACACGTAAATTTAAACACATTCTATAGTAAAATTGTTAGTTTAAAAAAAATTAAAATAAAAACTTAAATATAGGTTTCTATCTAAACATTCTGTTCTATTTGATTATAATAAGATATATTTAATTTCAATTTAAGACAATTCTACAATTTCCAGCTGAAAGTTTTTTTGAAATGAGAATACGATTTCTTAATTTATATTTTTAAATAAAACACAATGTAGAGAAATGAATTTTCTTAAAATTTGTAAAAGGAATAATTTTTTTAATATTGTGTGAGTTTTATTCTCTTTATTGTTAAAATCAAGTTTTTTTCAATTAATTTTAATAGCCATTTATAATATGAATTGGTTGTGGAAATTCTGTAAATAAAATTGCATTAGTAATTTTATTTGCAGAATTTCCACCACAATTAAAGTTATATTTTAATAATTATAAAGGAATTTATTTTGGGATTATAATTACTTCGTCTATCTAAACATTTATATTTAACTTGTAATTAAAATAATTAAAAGTAATTTTAAAATGCTATTAACATTTTTACAGGTAAATAAATCTTATTTAAATCTGAATTTATAATTCGAATTCAAATAAAGATTTTAAAATAGATTAATTTTATAGTTTTATTCAGATGTGTTTGTATCTTAATATTTTATTATTTTGTGAGATATCAAGGAATATTATTTTTAACATTTGAAAATTTCATACTTTCTAAAAAAATATCTGAAACATATTACTCATTTTTACCTCATAAATTATATGTTCAAAAATATTAATAAATTAACTATTTAATAAAAGCAGAATATGTCAACTTAAAATAGTGTAGTGAATATTTGTAAAACCAAAACATTAAATTCAAAACAAAAAAAAAAAATCAAATATTAAATTCTAAAATATTGCTGTTAATAAGGTAAGTTTAAAAAATAAAGTTTGTAATAAAATTATTTAGTATTATTTTTTGTTAAAAAAATAAATGAAATATTTAAATTAATAATTCATTACTATTAAAAAAGTTATAAAAAAAAATTGTAGTATTACATAATATATGAATTTTTAATTCAATTTAACGCGTTAATTGTTTTAATTTTAATACTTAATAATGTCATTTTATAAAAAAAAATGAACATTAATTTGCTCAAATGCTATATTTCTATGAAAATAATTTTTTTTCGATTTTTCAAATGAAATATAGAAACAGTTTCAAAAAATAAAACACGTAAATTTAAACACATTCTATAGTAAATTTTAATTATTAATTTTTAGTTAAAAAATAAATATTCCTTTTATAAGATAGGAAATCCTATTTAATTCAACAATATTATTTTCCCTTAAAAACAAAATAAAAAATTTATAAATTTTTTAAAAAGTAAATATTGTTTCTAATAATGGAGAAAATTAAAAATTTACATGTAGAAATTTTTCTCTTTTTTAAATGACTTTCATTTTTTAAATTTGCAAATAATGCTTATGTTAACATTTTAACTATAGTGAAATCTACGCTTAATATTTTATTCCCTAAGTTTTGTTTTGAGGAAGTTTCAAATCTTTTTAATTTAACTACTCTTTTATGAAAACACCCGAAATAATAAAACTTAATAAATTACATAAATAAATTAATTTTTGTATTTTTGCATTCCAAACTATAGAATAATTTTGTATTTACTATTATTATCATTTAATTTTAAGCAAATAATTTTTAATTATAAATTGTTCGATCATAAAATTCTGATGTGTTATGGTATAATTTATAATCTCTCTTTCTTTGATGAAAACATTTAATTAACTTATAATGTTGAGGAAAATAGTTGAAGCAATGATGAAAACACAGGAAATATTTTAGAGGAATTTTACAGGAAATTATAACTCCTATAAGCTAATATTGGAGAATATATATATTCAGTTTTTAATGTGTATAAAATAATAAAAAGGATAAAATTTTTACGAACCAAGTCATATTATTTCATGATTGACTTGGTTCGTAAAAATTTTGGTTAATAGCGAGGAGGAATTAACAAATTTCAGACAAATTTTTAACATTAATTTAATGTCGATAAATTAATACAGCTTTTAAAATTAAAAAAAATAAATTTGTAAATAATAAATTTAGAGCAAACAATGAAAGTGAAATTAAAGAGGCGAAAAATCAAATCTCTTATTATTTAAAAAATTTTTAATATTGATTTAATACTCATTTATTAGGATTTAAAGCTATAAAATAAATTGAATTTTCTAAGTGTATGCTTAACCTATATATTAAATTTTTCGAATTATTTCCAACTTAATCAATTAAAAGTATTTCTAACTATCCCTGATTTTTTCGTAAGCAATTATGTACCTAAAATAAAATAAATTTTAGGTGCAACCTAGAGGTGGTATGTATTTTATAATTAGGTTCTCAGTTGAAGGTGAAATAGATGTTTGTGAATTTAAGTCAGCTGCTTTAGTAATAAACTTGTAATTCCAAAAGTTGAATATGGAATCACATTTTAAGTATATTTTTCTTATATAAAAAATACTGTTTGACGAATAAAACTGTTTGAATAAGAAATCAAGAATATAGACATATACTGCTCTATATTTGCAAAATAAACTTTGGCATCATATTACACATAGCGAGAATATAATTATGGAAAAATACTCATGTAACAGAACTGGGATATATTATATAATAATCGCAACGCTCTTTTAGAGGTTATAATCAAGGAAGAAATAGAAACTCTTCTTCAAGAATCCATTACTATTGTAGCAGGTAGCAGCAATTGAAAATATAATTAATATTTATAAATATGATATATTTATAAATATTAATTATATTTTTAATATAATTAATATTTATAAATATATCATATTTATAGGAAAAATGGTTTGCTTTTAAATTTCAGTATAGAGTGAATTATTACTTAATATGGGAATTAAAATCAAAATTTTTAAATGTTATAATATTTTATTCACACTATGCATTTATTGAAATAAAATTTATTGTAAAAAAATATTACAAAACTTTTACTCTTTTAAAATCAGTAGACATTTACAAACTATATCATCTATATTATCTTGTGCACTAATTCCATTTCATTTCATTCTTGAAAATGTGCATGTTAGCTTGAAATGTTTGAAAAATTGTCTTATTCAGACAATTTTTAACTGTTTTAATTTTAAATAATTTTTTCTGTTAAAAATTGTCTTAGTCAGATGATTTTTAACAGAACTGGGAAATTTTAATATTCATCGTAAAATGGGCGTTAACACTGTGTGTAAAGTCTTTGTTCATTTTTTTTATCAAACAGAAATAAAATTATGCAGAATAAAGATGTTATGAAAAAAATTTATCCATTATTCTAAGCTTTTTTATTAAATAAATTAATCAATTTTCAAGAGTTTAATAATTTCATCTCATTTGTGAAATCTTGGGAAGTACGAAATCTAAAACAATTTGAAGTTCAAAGTAATTCTAAACGTTAATGATTATATTACAATGCTGTTCATTATAGAAATTATAATGAACAGAATTGTAATATAATCTCCAAACTAAACTAAATATATTATACAATAATTTTAGTTCTTTACTACTCCAGGGGGAATTTCAATGACTAAAAACCGTATTGCATTTCTCTTACTATTTGTTTTGTAAGGGGCTGTCATATTAAATCCAAATATCCAAATAAAACCCATTCCCATTGTTCTGAGTTATTTACAATATTATTGTCATATATCGATATTGCCATGTGCTGAAAAAGAAAAAGGCATACAGTTGCTTCTTCCTTGCTCTGGAAATAAGAAGTATGAAATGTGTTTGTGTTCTGAGTTGAAAATGGAGACAAGCAAAATAGAGCAAAAAACTTTTTCGTTTTTTGGTGGCTAAGTAGCTAGAACACGCGAAATTTAGCGTTGAATGCTTGCAGTGCAGGGCGAACACTGCATGAACTTCGATTCGTCATGAAATCAATGTGGAATGATGTTAAAAGAAGTCATCCTTTTCCACGACCCCGTTCGTCCCCCTTGTTGTCAATGTGGAGGGATCGCGTTTCACAGATTTGGCTGGAAAACGCCTGAATACATTCCATATAAATCACAGATTTTGGTTGTGTTTTTAAATGCATTGAAGGATATGGCAAATATATCCATCCCAGTAGGATAAATGTACTAAGCAATGTGGCTACATTTGAATAAAACAAATTCGTTTGTCACTTTGAAGTTGGTATTTTATTTTCATTTGATTGCTCCTCATACATCTTCCTTTAGTTCTAAACTGTAATGTTTGTTTTACGAATTATTTAATTCAGTAACTTTTAACTGAAAATTTGTAAAATAGTAACTTTATATTAATTTAAAAGTATAAGAAAAGCATTTTACACTTGTTATGCTTTTATTTTTTGAGATGCATATAGGTTCATCAACAAATTTTCAAACAATGCTTTGGACCAATACAGATTTGAGTAACAAAAGTCAAAATTTTGAACTGTTCTCGAATTTTACAATATTTATGAATAATATTTACTTGCAATACTACTATATTTTAAAACTTACACAATTTTTTCACTTAATATGAAAGCTTATATGGATCTAAGAATAAAACTAAGAATAAAAGATATAAACTTTTTAGTTAATATTAATAAGAAAATTTAAATGAGCATGAAACTACATATCATATTTTTTATATCAAGTAATCTATACCTTTAAGGAATCGTATTGTTTTAAGGACTGGAAGAATGTAAAGAATTTTTAAATTACTTGGATACTAAAATAGATGCAATTATTAGAAAATGCATTCAAAGAAATAGAATAAGATTTGTTTAAATTATTGTATCATAATAGGGGAAAGGAAATAAGTTGAATAATAAGGAATGATCTAAGCTTTAATTTTCCAGCACGTCAGAAATCGATATTTTTTATAAACAAGGAATATTAGTGCTCCATAACAATCATTATTAACACTTTAAATCATTTTAGTTTACATTAAATTAAAAAGTAATTCACTAATCAATTTTAGAAAGGATCTTGAAAAAGATAAATATAAAATTTTTATTGGAGAGTAATTAAGACAAATAATAAGTTTATGAGAAGAATAGTTCACAGAATATTATTTTTCTATGTTAAAACTAAGTAATGATAGCCTAATAAAGATTATAATAAGGATTATCCTTAATTAGTGTATCATAATAGGAATTGTGATTTTCAAAAAAAAAATAATAATAATAATAATTCTGTAACATCGATTTAAAATTATACACAATTATTGTAAAAATATATTTTGCAGAAATTTTTTCTCAGAATAAAAGGTTTCCTAAATTTCCATATAATCAACTTTTAAAAGTTCTTCCATGGTTTTCAAAAGTTCGCATTTTCAAAGTTAAAAAGTGTTAAATATCGTTATTTAAATGAATTTTTTGAAAATGAAAAAGAAAATATAAGTAATTTTTAAAAGTGGATGAATTTTTTTAAAAACTGAAAATAGTAATAAAGTTACTTTACAAAAATTTTCGTTATAAGTACACCGTATCAACAATATAAAATTAAGGATAAGCTATTTTTATATTCAAAAAAATGCATTAAAAAATTATAAGCAAAATTGGCAATAACTTTCTAATTACCGCTTTGATATTTCTAAAATCCTTTTTCATGTTTTATTGTAAAGAAAATGAAAAACCGAATAAAACATAACTGACAATAACTTTTCAAATTATTTAAGCATTTATCGAGCTAAGACCACTAGGAGCGTATCAAATAGAGAGACAACTACATAATGTCCGGATTTTGATTGACAGTCATGTTTCAATACAACACCTGTCGAATGGACTGAGATAGGGAACAAGACGAACCTGAATATTTTACATGTTCTTGTCCAGTTTTTTTTCTGGCTATTCTATCCGTTTTCAATGGATGGCATCTCACTCTGGAGTTAACTACCTGGCCAGGATTACTACTGAGGAGAGAGGGAGCCCTTGTGGGGCTCTCACATATCGCGAGATCCTCTCGTTTTGGAAGATGGAATTAAACCAACTTGGAAGGATTCCTTCCAATCTTGTACCTGCGACACTTTGGAAGAAGCCCGGATGCGTCTTTTCAGTTTCAACGTAGAAAATATCAAATGCTTTCTCGAGCATCATGAGAGGCCATGTCAGGGCACTCTCTTTCCAGCAGGGACAGAAGATCTTCCTTGAATGCTATTGGTGTGGGGCTGACAGGGTAACCCTGGTCCCTATTTTAATTTGCTTGGATTTTAAAAAGGACAAGTTTCTTCAGGATCCTCTACTGTTTTCTTAAATTTTGTATATTTTGGGATTTATAGAGGTTGAGTCTAGCTTTACTAAGCAATTTGGGATTAGTAACAACAATAACAGACCACTATGGTATCAAACCATTTTAAATAAACGTAGATAAAGTGCTGAATGGAAATACAGTTCTGTTAGATAAAATACAAATAAAGAAGTAATTTTTACTCTATTTTAGAATGGTAAAAGTATAAATGCTTATTTGGCCAAAATTGTGTATATAAAAATTTAAAGTCTTTTGATAGTGCATTCAATGGCATATTATAACTTGTGCTGCATGATATTTTGCAACTGAGACCAAGTAGATTCAATAAATTAACCAAGTGTCATAACAACTTATCAGCAATGTCATAACAACTACATAGTAAACAAGACATTAAGATGGTTTCATTACCAGAAATCTTACAGGATCTGAATCAAAAATTTTCACCGGTTTTTAAAGAGGTGATTATTACGACCATGCGTAAAAAGTTGAAGAAAAATTTCTTAAATTTTGAAGCATTAAGAACCATAATATTTTACATAAAAAGTGTCAACGTGTAAAGCATAACCTTTACTGAAGTTGTGAATCGAGACGCATCTTAGGTTAGTGTACCTTATGACATTATGTCATAAGATCCATCACCCGAAATAGAACACATAATAGAACTACGAGTAGATAATTTTTGGGAAAAAAATGATTCCCAAGTTTGACTTTATAACCGTGTAGAATGTAGGAAAAATGGGTGGAAAATATGCGAATTTTCCTTATCTTAAATATGACAATTTTACTGGTGAATTCTTTATTTCCTTGGAAATTTCGGCCTTAGCGTTATTCCAAGTCAACATCAACAAATATTTTACGAACATCCATAGCCACATGTTCAGAAAACGAATTGAAAATATGAATCATTATTTTTATCCACATCAAACATTCACTGTATGGGACAAATTTTGTTGTGGGGGGGGGAATGCGTTATAAACAGTAAAATGTAATAAGATACTAACCATATTCCGGGTGACTGTAAAAAGCTCGCAGTGTTTCTAGATATTATATATTCATAATTATTTCCAAAAAATAATATTAATTAAAGATACAATAAATTTACTCTTAAACTTGTCAAATAATGAAATATCACCTTGATAATTGGAACCTTGGAATGAAAAAACTATGAATACTTTAGCAGATATTCAGACTCGTTTTGCATAAAACTACCTCTTATTATGGGCATTTATAAATTTTACGATTAATGAACATCCGGCCGTTTTCTTGGTTTAACATTTTATTGCTTATTGATTTTAAATTTCAATTATTAATGCTTATTTAATTATTGATATGTCTTTAATTATCAGGTCGAAGGTTAACGTATTGATGTTTCCACTATTTACAAAATCACGATTACATGAATGTTCGAACGATTCTTAAAAATCTTATGGATTTTTGAATATGTGTCTTTACTGAATTATGGAACATTGGAATTTTATAATCTTTTGTATTTATTCCTCAATATTTTAGTGGTTTTAATGTCAATTCTATAATTTTCAAAACAATGGTAAAATATGGATTTCTTGTGTTGATACTGTTCAGAAAATGTTGAGCAGGCAAATTAATAGTTTGGATTTTCTCTATTTATATAAACTGTAGAAAAGTAGTTTGCTGATTTTGAAACAGGTGTTGCAAAAACAGATAATGTTGACCTCTGTGATTGCCCAAATTTAACAGATGTTCCAGAAAACATTATTCGCAAAATTGTTTTGTACGATTTCAATAAAAGTTGAATGAGATAGTTGAAATCTTAAAGATATAAGCTGGTAAGTGTGTTTATGTATATTTTGCATAAATATTTATTCCCGTGAAAACTGCTCGAAGTGTTACAATGTTTGCTCTTTCTCGATCAAAATAAAAATGTCTCTGAAGATTTAGAGTGTTGCATGTCACTGTTTCAGCACAATAAAAATTTTCTCATGTAGTATATGACAATGGAGGAAGCATAGATCCATCATTTCATTGTACTGCTTATTCGGCAATTAGTTCAGTATAGGGTAATTGGCAAAAATTATCCAAAACGACTGAAAAGCGATATTTCAGTTTGAAAGGTTTTAGTCTCTATTTTCAGATGCGCAGGATATTTTATTTATCGATCACTTTGAGGACAGACGGACCATCTACAGCAAATATTATATAGCCTGATTAATGCGCTTGAAGGCATAAATTGCGGGAAAACAACTCCATCTAAAGAAAAAAGGTGCTCCTTTACCACGAACATATTCCATTCTGTAAATCAATCGTAATAACGTCAAAATTTCCCGAATCGCATTGAATTGCTTCTCTAACCCACATATTCGTTGGATCTGGCTTTTAACGACTACTACTTGCTTTTTCTAGGTTTGCAAACCTAGAAAAAACTTCAGAGAGAAAGATTTGACTCTACTGAAGAAATGAGTACTGAAACTGAAGCATGTTTTCAGAGAAAATTGGCTAGGAAATGCTATAAGTTTTGGAATGAATCAATATCTCTTGAAGGAGACAATATTGTTGACTAAAGTAGAGTTTTACCTAAAAGAGACATTGTTTTATTAGTCTTCCTACGAACTTATTGTGTGATATGCTGTTAATAAATTATATTCTGAATTTCACGAATTTCTCATACATTTCTTATAAGTATAATATGCTTTAAATTACATCATTTATCTGATTTAAAGCTCCAACAACTAAGGATTTTTAATCTGATTTTTTTTTTATTTTCAAATTCCTTGAGCATATCTCATACACTAATATATATATATATATATATATATATATATATATATATATATATATATATATATATATATATATATATATATATATATATATATTTATATTATATATATATATATATATATATATATATATATATTATATATATATATATATGTATACATACATATATATATATATATATATATATATTCAATTAATTTTATAATTATTTTATAATTAATTTTATAAGTAAAATTTTGAATATAAATTATATTTGAAATAAAAAAATTAAATTATCATACATTTAAAAATTTTGCAGCTTCCTTTGATCATAAAGTATTAAATATTGAAAACATTAATGGATAAATATAATGTTGCACTTTCACCCAACTCTATATTTCATCTCACTTAGCATATATGAGTCAACATGTTATTTGATAGAAAAATCTGGTAGTAAAATATATTCTTTAATAAGTCTTCAACACAGAATATTATTTAAAAATAAAACATATAAAAATTAAACACATTTTCTTGAAAAAAACATAATTTCTTATGCTAAGCAGAATTTCATGATGTAATTACTATAAACTAAAATATACTGATGTAGATTTTATAAATTCAACCTTTCTTTAGTAAATGAAAACAAAATAGAACCATGGAAATTTGAATTGTTTTATTGTAATATAATGTTTTTTCAAATTATGAATAAATTCCCTTCTTCCACACTCAAATTAATTTTACCATCTTTTAAAAAATTGTAATAATTAGATGTCAATTAAAATTAATTCTAAAAATTTCTCCTAAGAACTTCATTCTGAAATATTTATTGTATTTAACCACACACACACTCACTCACACACACACACACACACACACACGCACACACACACACACACACACACACACACACACACACACACACACACTCACACACACACACACACACACACACACACACACACACACACACACACACACACACACACACACACACGCACACACACACACACACACGCACACACACACACACACACACACACACACACACACACACACACACACACACACACGCACACACACACACACACACACACACACACACACACACACACACGCACACACACACACACACACACACACGCATACACACACACACTATTAAAAAAAATAAAAATCAAATAAAGTTCTCGAGTTCAGGGTAAAAATCCGCAATAAAAAAAAATCAGACAGCGGTCATTAGAATTTATCGTTGAAAAGAAACTAATAATTTTGTAAGCAACTGTTAACCGGATAAAAGATTTTATAAATTAGTGATATATATTGGTAAAATACAAGTAAATTGACCTTTACACATTGATCAATTTACTTGTACAAATGTTGCATTTTTAAACACAAAAAATCGACATATTTATTCATATTGAGGGAGCTGTGTTGAAAATATTAATAAAATAATTCGCTTTATCTGCAAATTGAGATTATTTTCAATTTTTTAAGATGATATAATGTAAAAGAATCATAAACTTCCATTTAAACTTTTTTAGAGTTATAAGTTTAAAATTCTCTTGTTTTATTAATGTTATCTTTCTTGCTTTTAAACACAGTTTAAATATAAGTCATGGGAATAAACACTACGTTTGAAAAATTTAATTTTATTATTATTCTTTTAATTATTAAAAATATTTTTAAACCCACTAAAAACATATTAAACAGGCATAAAAAATCTTAAATTTAATAAGAATAGGAGTTAAATATTACATGAAAAATATAGAGATCATATATGTTACGATTAAATCAATTTTTGACTGATAACTATTTTATCAATAAGGAGTAATAAGAAATATCACATGAAAGTGTCAAAAATATCTTTTAAGAGACTCTGTATTTAAGTGCTTTTCTCATTATAATGTTTCGAATATTAAACAGGGTATTCTTCTAGTAAAATTTTACCTTTTACCCATTTCTATTGCTTTTAGTTCAATGAAACATTCTAATGAACCGTAAATAACTCTATTGAAAAAATGTCTACAACCTAATATTTTAGCTTCTCAAAATTATTTCTCAACGAGAAGAAAGTAATTTTCCATTTCATTGAGAACCCAGGTGGCGAGTTTGATCAGAATGAAATTTTACTGGAGACATTTTTACATATTCAATTGAAAATATCTGAAAAGACAATAAGATCTCAAAATTGGATTTCAAGAATAGAACCGAATCTCATGAATAAATGTTTTTTTACATTTATGTGAACATTTAAGAGGCATTTATGTTCAAAGAGTTTTTTGCAATTACTTATTTGACCTTTATCCCTACGGTATCCTAAAAATGCGAAAGCTATAGATATTTTCATAATCTAGAAGTAAACTTCTATTCATACAGAATCCCTCTTTTATATTTCGTCATTGAGTGTCGGATGTGGAGCTTAATGATTACTACATCCAAGATCTCATGAATACACACATTGTTATTGTATATAGTTTATGTTTTTGAATTTATATTATGTATGGAAATTACCAAATTAATAAAAAAAGTATAAATATGTATTTCTGTAAGTGTTTTGATAAAGTGGGTCATTTTTACAAAATATCTTTGATTTATAGATATGACAACTACCCTCATTAAAGAAATTTACATGTGAATTCGAATGTGTCTATAATATAATATTCCCATTTTTATATAAAGTGAATTTTTAATGTTTTTACTTGTAAAATTTAAAAAGTTTTATTATTGTTTTTGTAAAAAAAATTCCTATTTTATTAAGAAAAACTAAATTCCAACCAATGATGCTTTTTACTTTGAATGCTTGATGTAAAATCAATTTTACAAATATATTGTTTTATTCATAAGTTTTGAAGGAAGTTCTTTTATATGGCATATATAGAAACATACTACATGTCATATTTAAATCCTATTTTATATTAATTTTCAATTATCTGTTTAATATTTGAACAGTCGACTATAAAATTCAAATTTGTAAGCTATTTCACTGTTTTAAATTTAATGTTATATACAATAAATATCAAAAATATATTTCTCAAATGTTATAGGTTCTTTAAATTATTTATTGAAATACTGCAAAATAAACATTATAAACTCTACAAAACTCTCCTACTATTTTGGATTTTTACTTTTATAAAAGTTAAAAGTAATGTTGGATTTTTAATAATTTTCTTGAGTTAAACTTTTAGGTTTTTAGATTTTTATTATTCGATATACCATTGTGTATATCAAACATTGTGTACATTTTAAATAATGTAGTCCTTGTATTGAAAATGGCTGATAGTTTTCAAAATGTGTCTGCAAAATGGGTAGAGAGTTTTAAACGAATTCTCATACACAAGCGCTTCAAAATATTTTGTTTTTATTGGGTGCGCGTTGATATATTGTATAACATATTTATACTTTACATAGATAATTTTAAATTCTTAAATTACCTTAGGAGCATAGTATTTCAGAAAACTTTCCGCAATTTTTTAAAATCATGGTATGCATTTCTAATCATAAGTCAACAAATCATATTTTTACTCAAGTTCAATATAAAGATGCTTAAAATTTTTCTTGATTTATAAAATTCTTATTTTTTTAAAATTTATTTTATTTATTATAATTGAAAGATTCATAATTAAAATACCTTTGCTCACATGTTTGCAGTAACTAATTTTCTGAAAATCTTTCATTATACATTTATAGTTTACTATCGTTTTTTCAACATGATTCGAACATTTTATCTGATATCCGCTGTGATTAATAATAGTTCTTATTTGTTTCTGTCGAATCATCGTTTCTCAAGGCTTTTATGTAATTGAAATAAAATCTCAACTAAAAGCACCTATTTTGATTAATATAAGAAGAAAAATATCATTGTAAGCTTTTAATTGGAGTATTTAATATTTAATGGCACTATCCAGTCTTAGTCTGATGAAAAAGAAAACTCATATATTGTTAAATGAATTCCTTTAAAATAAAATAACAGTAAACTTAAAAAATATTTATTCACATTTTGCACTTGAATAATATTTATTTTACCTGCAATATTTGTAGTTTATATACATAAAACTAGAAAAATGTATAAATTTTAAATAAAAATTCTTTTTTCACGTAATGAAAAAAAAGCTTTTGTCACCCGGTTAAATATTAAATAACTTATTGAACAAATGTATGAAAAGTATTAATCTTAAAAAATTTTCGGATGAAACCATGTCATTTTTTATTATTTAGCCAATTTTTTTTTAAGAAATTAAAATTTTGAAAGCAAACTATAATTTTTATATACTTTCAATCCGTACATTCAAAGAATATTCATGTCGTCACACTAATACGCAATTACATTCGTTGTTCTTTCTTGACCACTTGTTTTACGACATACCGTTGTATATTCATTCAAAATAAATTAAAAAATATAAAGCAGTAAAACCCGTAAATTACTCCTACAAAATATTGGGATATATTGTAAAAGTCTATTTTATGGTTTTCATAATTTTTTTTATTTTTATAACATTACTTTATCTAAAATAATCAAATTTAATTTAGCACATTATTTCAAGTAAATATGCTAAAAAAAATAATCCCATTCTATCTTCAATCAATCAAAAATATTCGTTTGTTTAATAATTATTGGTTTCCATTCAGCAAATAATTAGTACCTGCAGTTTCTTTAATCTGAATTTCTTATTTCCAAAGTTCAATCAATTTCTACGAAATGCTTTAAGAAAATTTCGTTTTGGAATGGCGAAGATTTAATGAATCATGCGGGTTCCAAAAATTGATGTAAATATGTGGGTAGAGCAGTGAACTTATGACAAAAACACTTTTTTTTTTTTGTAATTAATGATCTTTACCCTCAGCAAGACCATAAAATATGAGGGCTGCCCTTGGCTTACTTAATTCATTTTTTAATTTGCAGAAATATAAAAAATGTTGTTTAGAAATGAAATCAGTGTGTACAAATTTAGACATCTGATTATAAAATCTTGTCTCCAACAATATAAATTACTTTAGGAACTGTATTCATCATAGAAATTTTATAGTCCGTCATTTTTAATTACTGAGTATGAAATTCATGATTTAAAGAAATCGAATTTACACTTTGGTGTTTTCATAATTGGCAATTGTAAACAACTTCCGAAAAAGCAATATATATATATACATATATATATATATATATATTGGATATATTAAAAATATTACATTTGATAAATTAATTTTAAATATTTATCCGCGCGCGCGAGAAGCTATAAGATAATCCAAACTCTTACTACAGGTAAAAACCTAGATGTCAGATTACTAACAAAAGTAAAGAATTATTAGAGTCGAAGAGTTCTAATGAAATATATATTCATAATTTGTGAATTTTTCGTAGTTGGTAAAAGTGTCCAGATAATGCTATGTCTAATCAACGTACACTGTATTAAGTCCTCCTATACATGCTAATCTGGTGTGGAAGCTTAAGGTAGAATTACATGTTGACCTTGCATTTTGACTTTGATTATATTTTGTACGAGTGTCTGAGCGTTTATATTTCATTATAACAGAAAAATTGTTATATGCTCGTTACTCTGGATATATTACTTGAAATATACATGGAGACATTACTTTATAAACTTATATCTCTATCAAGAGATGAATTTGATATGCATTTCTATAACAATAATACACATAGTATGTATTGGTTCAAAAAACTATTTCTTAAATACAGTACGCATTTAAAGTACACTACACTAATTATGAAATAAAGGGATTATAAAGTTTATTTATTTATCGTACATCGGATTTAATAATAGGATAATTTTGACTGCGTCAAGATCAATCCCATTACCTTTTAATTATATGAAGGAAGCTTTTATGAGTCACTAAATTGGAATCCCAACATCATTTAAGGGCTACGGACATTACCTTCAAGTACATTTTTAATTCTGACTTTCGTAAGCAGATTATTATAAAGTACTCTAATTGAAGTAAATGCACAAATACAAGCTTCGCAATATCTCGTGTAGCTACTGACATCAATATAATTTAATGTGAATGAGAGGACCTTGAGATCCTCAAAAAAACATTTTTTGGCTCATTGCTTTTTTTAAAATTTCTGTCCGAACTTGAATTTACTTGCAGAAATTCCCTATATCATTTTTATGTTTTTATTCTTTGAAAGCATTTGAATTTGAGATAAAATATTTCATTATATAACAGTAAATATAATTTTTTATTTTATATTTTAATGGACGTGTTGAAAAACGAAATAAGAAAAATAAGAAAAAATTACTGATAAATTATCATAGGATGAAATAAAGCAAAAATGATATTTTATATTTATAAAAATTCTAGATATTTACTGATACTGAAATTTGTGGGAAAAAATATTAAAAAAATGCAACATAAAACTTAAAAATATATTTTTAATCAGTCAAAAAAAAAAAAAAAAAAAAAAAAAAAATAAATAAATTTTGTTGCATTAAGATGCATTTCTTTATTTAAATTATTCACCAATAATTTTATTTTTCGTGAACAGAAAACAAATAGCTCTTCATGAAAGAATAAATTATTATAAATATACTGTAAATCAAGAAATTTATCTTATTGAAAATGCTTATCATTTGTTGATGTGTGCCATATATACTGTTAAATACAGTAGATACACACAATTAGAAGCTATCTATATTTCCATTATAATGAATTGAGTAAATAGAGTATAGCAAAAGTGTAGTTACATAAAATTACTAAAATGTAATATTAGTTAATATAGTCTGTGATTATACAATTATTAAAACAGTATTATATTTACATAGTTATGCATACTCCTTCGTAATAGAACGTAAATTTTATTATTTTCACTGTATGAATTGAAATTATGTAAGTTAAATCGAATGTAAAATATTTAATTAATAGTAAAAATTATTAATTAAAATGAAATTTTAATTTTTAACTGACAAGATATTAGTTTGAAGTCATCTGTATTCATATACATAGAATGATTTGTGTACTCTTAAATTACAATTTATTAGTTTTCTATAAAATTTTCTGTTTTATATGCTATCTCTCCCTCTAACCTATTTACTATTAATTTTATTACGAGTCTATTAATATTTATTATAAGTGTATATAATCTTCTTAAAGAAGAACGTCAAGACTTCTAGTGCAGCATGAGAGATTAAGGATTTTTAATTTCAAATATTTGGCATTATTACTTTAATTTAAGACTCAAAATGTATTTATTCGAGAATGATGTTTTAATTAGTAATATCCTTCAAATGAAACGGATAAAATCTGCAATATTTTAACACAAGCATTTGAAAATTAAGTTTTTATTTAATTTCTAATTCCTGTTAATTTTATGTACTTAATTCAAGACACTAATTTAAAAGCTAATTAAATTTTACACTTCGTTGGTCAATTCATTTTAAGAGGGAGGCTGACATTTGAAATCTTTAAACTAAGTGAAGTTATTTTAGATAAATAATTCTTTTTGTTTTAGAGTGATGAATTCTTTAAGCACTAAATAATATTTGAAGGGAATATGAAAAGCTCTTTCCAGTAAGATGATCTGCTTGAATCTCCGTAAAAGCATCAAGTGTCCACGAATTTAGCACAAAATTGCTATAACAAAGCTAAAATTCTGTTTTCATTGATTTCATATTTTCCCCGTGAAGGCCCAAATAGAACACTATTGTTCAGTAAAAAAATCGACTGTCATACATATATGTGGAAAAGCAAATGGAAATGGAATGCCATTCTGAAAATTGAAAAATTCGAGATGATGAAAATGAAACTTTGTGGTTCAAAAAGAAAAAAAAACAAAAAAAGATTTAAAATTTGTAAACCAAATTTCTCCTTAAAAGTATTCAATGTTTACTCAAAATATTTTGCCTCATGTTTATTAATATTGTGTTTGCTTAAATTACTAAAAAGCGTCATCAAAAATGAAAATGTTATTTTTCTTCTCGACATTTGTATCTTCAATGATAAAGCATATTTTACCAGCATTTTTGTATACTTAAAATATTTGCACTATAATTTACATTTTAACATTTTATTGTAAGATAATTGAAATTATAATATGATATGAATTCTGATACATTGTGTTTTCAAATAGTTTTCGTATTCTGCTTCATATTGTGATATACATCGTTGCATATTTTAGAAAGAATCCTAAAACATTAGCAAACATTTTATTGTGAATGTTAATTAAAAGAAATTTTCTTAAACATAAATTGCAAAGTTATACAGTATAAACAAATTTTTTAATCAATAAAGTAGTTTGAGATTCCATTTATGTTTATTTTGGTGACACTAATTTTGCATTTGAAAGTCAAATTGAAAGCACCATTAAGAACATTTCATGTTTTAGAAAAGAAAAAAAATATGAGTTCACAAAATTTATGAATTTGTGTTTAATATTAAAAATTATAGTAGCTATGAAGTACGAAATTTTTTTTTAAAATAAACAGCGACATTGAAACATTTCAAAGAAAATAATTTAGTATGTTTTTCAAAAATCCTTTTAATATCTTCCCAAACAAGCTCTTAACATCTTCACTTAAGAAATAATCAACTAATAAACCTTCAAAATTCTATCTCAAGGCTGTGTTTGATTTTAACTTCATATACAGCAGAGTTAAGATTATTATGACGGAGAGAGAGAGAGAGAAACTCTTTACCGTTAAAATATTCACACATAGAAGCCTTGGTTTGCTGGTGATTGAGAATGTGAAAAATTGTTGTCTAGAATCATATATTAAAAATGCATATATTAATGACAAGTTCTTTGACTGAGGAAAATTTAATAAAGATGGGATTATAATAGTCAGATAGTTAAGTACGAGTATATTTTAAATTAATGCAGGGAAAAAGAGTTCTTCTAGAGGAAAATATAGAGGAAAATTTTCTATTTCAGCTGACTTAAGAGTGTCTTAAAATAGTCTACATTCTTAATTCATCCCAACTTATAATAATACAGTTATTCAAGATTTTTAATATATTCATTCAAGGGGCTTTTAAAAAGAATATTTATCAATAAAAATTCATTTCTTATATAATATG
This sequence comes from Latrodectus elegans, assembly GCA_030067965.1. Taxonomy (NCBI): domain Eukaryota; kingdom Metazoa; phylum Arthropoda; class Arachnida; order Araneae; family Theridiidae; genus Latrodectus; species Latrodectus elegans. The sequence continues at coordinate 60,556,361 of CM057809.1, forward strand.
GTCAATATTTTGTTTCACTAAATTGAGAACATTATTTCTTAATGTCCTATAAACGCATAATGGTCTTCAGATTAAATAGGTATCAATATTATTGAGATATTTCCAGGAATATCAAAGAATTATAGTTTACAAATTATATATTCGCATATTTAAAGAAAAATCGCTGAAACTTTTATAAAAGTTTACTGCTGTTTCTTACATTTTTACTCTTTTTTTCAAATTGCCAGCCATTAAAAATAGCTTACCTTTTGGCACAATGAGATTTAGATATAATGGCATATTACAAGTGGTTATCGAAATAATATAAATGCCTCCGATTTCTAAAGAATCCTTTATTAGTATGGTGTAGGACTAACTTTTGCTTGTAATACAGCTTGGATTCACTTAGGAATTGATTTATAAAAATGTTGGATAGTATTTAAAGCATAGGTTCTCAATGTGAAAGATAACATTCTTAGTGGACGTTTACCAGAACTTTCTAAGGGGCTGTGGAAGATTTATAAAAAAAATAAGGGACGCTGATATGGTACAGAAAGGAAGAGGATAAATTAAATTTATAGCAGAGACAATAATGGTAATAATTAGCGTAGGTCTATTATATACAACGGACATTTATAAATTTGTTTTCTAAAATTTTTTGTTATTTACACTTGAAGCAATGAGTCTTATGGTCTACGGTCAAAGCAAAAACACTTTGTTAACCCTTTATACAGGAGTGATTTTGAAAACGAAGGGGACATTTAATAAAAAAAAAAAAAGTAAAAGGTTTAAATCCTACGGTTCAGAGGAAAATATACACCATTTTTCATGATGATATTGTGAAAGTTTTAGGATAGATTCTGATGGAGAATATTGGTTCCATCTAGAATGCTCAAAAATCAAATAATTGCACCGTAATTTGACAAGTCCCACTACATGGATAGATGCATTATCATCCAAGAAAATTCCTTCTCTTCTAGAGAAAACAATGTTTGCATCGTACCCGCTTACTTTTCGCTATAACAAAAAATTGCTGTATGCTAAAATCATTCTATATTTATCCTCAGTGATCCTTCTTTTTAGGTTTACTACTAGTCCAGTAAAAAACTAAGACATTGCTGTTCTCAAATGACAGATAAATCTCCATGTTTAACTGTTGGAAGTAGGCGATCACTATCATACGCTCGTGCAGGTCTCCTCCAAACATGTACCCATCTTGCTATAAGGAAAAAGTGTGAAAGGAAGATTTGTCAGAACATATTACTTTCTTTATCTTATCGATCGATAAAATTTTGTGTGTCCGACGTAACTGTTGATTGCGTTTTGCATTAATATATGCCGCAAGTGGCTCTGGAATTGCTCCTTTGTTTTAAATGTTTTGTTTATGAAGGTTCTCTTTAACTGTAAACATTTATATTCGAAAATCCAGATAATGTTTAGCTCTCTGTCACTTTTACTGCCATTGTTTACATTTCAATCCACTTCAATATTGGTGGTCGCTTTCGCTGTGCTTCCCTTTCCATCCACTATTTGCTTTACCGAGCTTGTCTTTCTGTGCTGTGTGAATTCTGTCATATTTTTAGACACATTTAGAAATGCTTAAAAGTTGGGATGCTTTGGTCTCTCTTGCTCCAGCTAGATGAAAGTTTTTTGTTTCAAAGAAAAAAAATTTTGTGATTCATACTAAGCAAGGTAAGTGAAAATATACCATTACATTACACGTCAAGGCATATAATTAAAATTAATCATTCCCTCAAATTTTAACTAAATAATATATTTAATAATTAACTTTTTTTGGAAAAATCAAACTCCGATGAATTTATTTATATATATTTCGTACATGGTTCACAAATTAACCTACTTTTTGTCGTAATGCTTATTTAATAAAATCTGTTAACTACTTTCAAATTTTTAAAGTAATAAATTCTATTTAAGTCAAAGGTAACAATGCATAGGTTTGGGTAAAATTCTTAAATCATACAATGTAAGCAAAAATCATATTCCAAATTAAATTAAATTAAAAAATTATTAATTTTTAAAAAGAATTTTAGTGTGTGTGTGTGTGTGTGTGTGTGTGTGTGTGTGTGTGTGTGTGTGCATAATAAGATAATTAATGTGTTTCCCCCATTTAAACTTTTTCTCGCATTTACATTCAAATCAAATGGATCTTGGAAATCTAACGATCATCACTATATTTCTCATAATGAGTATCCTCTCTTATACTTAAAAATAGGTAATTGTATTTCATTTCTAAAAATATTGCTTAAATTTCCTGATAAGCAGTGGTGTTTAATCCTTGAATTAAGACACTAATTAATATTAAGACACACACTAATATATATCAAATATAGCATTCGTGAAAATTTATTCGTTAATGAAATTATTCCCTGATTCATAACTTACAGTAAAACAAATAATTAATTGAGATAAGCTTTAATTCATTTTTATTAATTCATATACGCATTAATTCATTTCATTTCCCAATTCTAAATTCATAAATAGGATTGAATCAGTGTCCATAATACATTATGAAAGATTGTAATTCCTATACAGTTCCCGAAGCATAAATGGTTGAAACATCTCAGCTACTCTATGGATAAAATCATAATTTTCAAATATTTATCGGAAGGCGAGATATTATGCTTCGCTAATATATCAATCAGTTTTGTCTGCTTATAAGCGATTCTCAGTGTAAACCTAATGAAACCAATTTCATCGTGATGTATTAATTTAGCAATATTTAATAATATTCAAATGTCTGACCATGTAATGGCATATTCAATTATTAAAATTAATTTAAGAGCAGTTAATACATTCAGATATTTGAAGAGTAAACTGGTCGATTTTCCCGAATCAACTAAACATATGGGTCAAAGAATTTAAAACACTACTTCACTTAAATATTTCCCCTACAGATGAAATTAGTGTTTGTTTTCAAAACATTCCCGACGCATTATACGTCAAAATAGAGTAAAAAATGTACAATAAAAACACAGGTTTACCATATCCTGTACAATGGATTTCTATCAGAGGTTTCTGTAACGTCAATTCACGAAAATTTAAAAGGATGTGAAAAGAAATTTTATGTAAAAGTTCATGCATATTAGTTATAAATGTGAAATGAATGCATTTGAAATTTATTCATCTTACACGGTTAAGTTTCATTTCCTTCTTATACTTATTCCACTTTACAAATTTTATCCAGACGAGATGCGGCTGTAATCAGAATTTATAAAATATGTATTGAATGGACAATGAACTTAAAACCCTTTGGATAAGTAAGTAGTAAAAAAAATTTTAAATGAGCTCTCGTTTTTGAGCATTATTGACTCTTGTTTTCTTTGTTATTTTACTTTAAATAACTGCACTGTTTCATGCACTTTTTTATCATTTTCAAAAACAACTTATTATTTAAAATAAATTTAAATTAAGTTCAATTAACTAGCAAAGGAGTGGTGTTAAATCTAGCGACACATTTAGTAAACCTTACTGAATGTTTTAACTCTCCTGCATGTTTTATAATACATGAATGAATTTTACATCGTTTACATTCATTCCTTCATTCATTCTTAGGTAAGCAAAAAAAAATCATGCATTATATATTTGTAGCACTGTGTTAATGAAGAAAAGAATTGTGTTATTTTACAATATAATTCTTTCATATAAATTCCCGGTTTATAAAAAATGAGAGATAAAAGCATATCTTATTAGTAAATTATGTACAATGAATTTCATTAATAAGTAGAAAATTAATTTTTATTCAATTTTCTCCAACGAAAGAAAATCTGAACTATGAAATATTGTACGATATATTTGATACTGATAACTTTAATGAATTCTGAGTATTTTAAATGAATTTTTTCTTTAATGTTTATATATATATATATATATATATATAGCTATATATATAGCGAAAGGATCCTATTATTAGTATGGTAAGAGCTAAAATCTTATGTTTAATTGTTAATTTAATGTTAATAATTAATTATATATTTATAACTAAATTAAGCTTATATAAAGTGATCAATGCATAAAATAAAATATATGACTTACATATTGAATTATTAAGCTAACAATTTCTTCAATTTTTTTTTACAGTGATGGAAGAAATTGTTACTTTAATAATTATGTTTTGTCTTCGACCAGTTTATCCACATGTAATGTCTCAAGTTTTTTCTCCCATTTTTTTCTCTGACATTTTCTATCACAGTGGGATTAATTTAATTAATTGAAAATTTAAAATTAGTCAATATATTTTAGAAGTATCAAGAAAGAGTTTAAAAATGCACTTTCAACAGAGAATTAGAATAAAATTGGTTATCCAGAATTTTTTTTTCCTACGAGAAATATCTGAGAAATGAAAACATGTTCTGAAACAAATGAAAATATTTCATTCCTGAAGATTTTCATGAAACAAATGAAAATATTCTTTAATTAGTGTGTCTTAGTTATCTAACACAAAGTTAATGCAAAAGAGATGTTTTTTTTCTTTTTTTTGTAAAAATGATTTTTGAAATAAGATTCCTTTTCTGAAAACATAATATGTCAAATATTTTTCGAGTAATTTTTCTTGTAGGGAACTTTCCTTGAAATTTAATATATGTAAATTTTAATCATACATCAGTTTAAATGTTCATTAATCTAAATGAACAACTTTTTAATGTAAGAGAAAATATATATAAAATAAATATTTATATTTTACATTTTCAGGTATAGATTCCAGGTATCCTCATACTTTTTTTGAAATTCAGCACCCTTTAAAACAAAAAAGTGATGAATTTAATGCCATAGACGATTTAAGACCGCTGTCACAAAAAGAAGTGGGATTTAATGCAAAGGATCTGTCCAGTTATGATCTTGATTATGAATATCAAAATCAAAATAAGAAAGCCGATTTTAAGCCCAAGTATGATCCTGGTTGGAAATTCATTGGTTTAGGTAAAAGGCCACTACATAAGGATTACTTGAATGCTGAAGACTTAGAAGTTCATCCGGGTAAAGTAAACCCTCTGTGGGGGATTTCTACACTAATCAACTTTGAATTTTTCAACGCTTTGAAAGATAACCTTGAAAATACAGACAAAGAACCAGTAAAAAAAGGCGAAGGACTTATTGGGTCAAATGGAATTTCTTCAGTTGAATCTGGCAATCAAAGATTCAACAACAAAATAGGATGGTACGGAGGTGGTCGACAAAAAGTTATGTATGATCCCGGCTGGATGTTGACAGGACTTGGTAAATAGTATCATATAACGGACAATATAAATTTTATGTTTATCATAAATATTGTTTACCATGTAATACCTCATAAGAAATCATAAGAGTTTATTTCTATTTGAATTTGGAAATAAAAGATTGTAAATTATGGTCAAATATTTCTTTAATCAAAATGCTATTTTAATTTTTTATTTTTTATGTCTATAATAGCAAATTATTTTGTTTTCTGATATTCGAAACAAAACTGATTTTTCTTTTATTTCAAATAAATTAAGCATTATTATAAATTCCTAACTCCTTTCAAAATTATACTGTCAATATAACATGTAAAAATGTATTTAGGAACATAGTTTTTTATGGTTAAGAATATTTTTAAAATTAAAAAAAAGTTCTAATTTTGCATCAAGCATTCTAAATCAAGAAAATCTAATTGAAAAATCATTCATGGCTATTTAAATAATTGTGTATGCACGTTATTATAAGGAAAATCAAAAACTAATTCGCAATTAAAGTCAAGAGAAATGTTAACAAATTAATTTCCAACATTATTTAAAATGATTTAAATATTGCATGCAATATATGAGAAAAAATAGAGAAGCGGTAGTGGTAACGGTTATTTTTTTCATATTTTTTTATAATTTTGAATAAACACAACAAGAAGTTAAAGGCATTCCTATACAATTTGCATACATCAGTTTTTTATTGTGTAATAGTGTAAATGGAAATGGAATTTTACTAAATGATGTAAATTACTTTAAATGAGATATTGTTTATTTATATGCGTTGAGAAAAGTTAATTTTATGGAATGTTAACAATAAGGAATGGGTACATATTTTCCAATAAATTATTAAAAATTTTAATGTTAAAAACCTTTTAAAATTAAATCATTTTTTTAAATAAATGAATTAACTTCCATTTAAAACACACTATCGGCTGTTAAAATTGCTGCCTTGCTTTTTATGTTATCATATCTTTCTTTTTATATATATTTGAAACGTATTGTCATTAATACCTTGCCTGGTGAAGAGTTCTTGTGATGTCTTGTAAGAGAACACACTCCACCAGCAGGTTTCTGACATTAATAGAGTACAATTTGCAGTCTATTGAAATAACAGTTTATCGTAACTCAATATTGCGAGCATTGATTGAAATCCCATGACTGTCTTCAAAATATAGAATTGATGCTGAGATACCATACTCCTGAATTTATTGATTGTAATGTCTATCGAGAGTTCATCTTATGCCACAGTGATCTTAATAATTAAAATAAATCATTGAAATTGACGATTTAAGAATTATATATGCTACCTGTATGATCATAATGTATGATACAGTCACTTCCTACTCTTGAATTAAGAAATGAGGTTATTTGCAAGACCACAAGTGTCTGCGCGAATAGTTAAAAATGTTTGCAGCAGCATGGATTGTCACCTTGGCGACCATAGATTTGCTATTCTTAGCACTGACGCTACATTAAACACTCTTCAGTGAGGAAATCAATTATCAACCTGGAAGAATCAATTACCAATCTGTCAATTTGTCATGTTTTTAAATAGATTTCAGTTCTGTTTACCACAAATAATGACCACATCCATGTATGACCACATCTTAGAAATTACTTAATTAGTGTACATTCGATATTGTATATTGGCACATCACATGGAGTGAAAACATGTGGTGTTATTAAACACACGTCTTGTTCACCTCTTATTTACGTTAAAGGTACTTTGAATAGTGTTTATTACATTCGTGTTAACACTCTTGACTCTACCTTATATTCTATGCCTGTTATACTCCACGTTTCAACAGGATCATGTTATCGGTATGATGAGAGCCTTGTTCGATGCAATAAAGTGTTAAGCTGTTACCCTGGCCGGCATGTTCTTCAGGTTCCTTTCAAAAATTCCGCAAATCTGATCAATTCTTACAGAATCGCTCAGCATAATACGCCAGTCACTGTCGATGAAATTCATGTTAAAGCTAGAAGGACAGTGGATCTTGTGCATCCCATTCAAGCTTTGTTTAAATCAATGCCCAGGAGATAAGTGTTGTTATTGCTGTTACAGATGGTTGTCATAACTTACTTCTCCGATTCCTTGCTCTAGATGTCTTCACAATTTAATCGCTTGTTGTTCTTAGTACAATATGTTTGTCCAATAAATATAATTTTGAAATTTGTATTTCTTCCTTGTGTAACAGTTTTAATAGCCAGTAACATATAGTAAAAATGATGCATGTACTTATTATTTTTTTTAAAAAATTTCCCTTTTATATTAAATATTACTTAAGATGATAAATATATAGAGACTTTAATGTGGATTTAAATTAATGAATTTTTGCATTATGAAAGAATGCATGGTAATATATTATTAATCATAATAAACTTTTCAGATTTTCATTTAAGAATATTAACTTCTTCAGCAGAAAGAATGTTTTTATTGCAATGAAATAAGATAAATTTGAAAGATGTAGTATCAATACATGATGAAATCATAAATTCTGGTATGAAAAATTAGGCAGCTTAGAAAAGTAAATATTATTTCTTAAATTATCTGGTAATCAATGTAAATAAATTATGCAAACACATTTTTACTGATTAGGAAATCACTGTAAATTACGTAATTATAAAATACATAAAATGTTATTCAGGAATTCTCTGTGACTGCAAAAGTCATCAATGGATCATACATTTATTAAATAGTTAACTTATTTGAAATTTTTATATCACATTATAAATAAAATGAAAGTATATCCCCGTGTTTAAAATATTTATCAAAGTAATTTAAAATCACTTTTATACATAAGAAATTCAAAAAATCGTGATAACACAAATATTGAATATGTCTCTAGAACCATTTAAAAAGTTGTTCTTCGAATAAGCTATGGTAATTATCACATACATAAAGATTCTAATGTTTTAGCATACTTAAAGACAAATTTCAAAAATGATTAATTTATAAATAATAGGAGAGAATAGAAATATATTTTACTATTTTTGAATGAATTTACAAATCATATGCTACACATAAATGTATTCATGCACTAATGTATATATGTTAATATGTATTATCACATGCACTCCATTAAGATAGATTCCGACATTAATGTAATAACCCAGCATATTCCAAATATACTCTAACAGAGAAAGATTTTGGTAACATAAAAAGTAATAAAAAGTTTTGTTGTTGGGCACTACATAACCATTTTTTTACAAAGGAGGGTCAATGTGGAAGAGACCTATAATGTAAATCTTTCCAAAAATCCATGCCCAAAATGTCAGTCAAATCTAAAAATTGTTGAAATGACTGCTGTTATCTCTAAGCAACGTCATGTCACATAAGAACATTCTATTCTTAAGGTATTATTACCAGATGAGTGAAGTATTCGATTGCATGTTGTCTTGTTAATAAATGGGACTTTAAGAACTTACTGTTGTCAGCAGTACCTATTGCAAAATACCATCAAATTATCATCATGCTGTCAGAGTTTTTGAAGCATGAAAAAAGTTGATCACCTGTCTCAGTAGATTGCTCTATAATAAATCCAAGAGTTTATCGCTAACATCTCCTCCTTTAAACGTATTTTTGGTAGTTATAAGAATTAAGAAAAAAAATTCTTTGTTAAAGATAGAATTTTTAAAACCGAACAACAGTCATGCCTGATATTAATACCAATCTTGATGGCATGTCTGTTTTGAAGTTAAATAACTACTGTTTTAATAAGTGTTATGACATAAGCTCAGAATCACCAAAAAGCATTTACTTTGGTAACTATAGCCCATGTGTTTAATCTAACTATCAAATATTTTATCTTATCTTGGAAAAATCATTTTGCTCTTCTTTTCATAGGGACGACTTAATAAGCTTGCTGCACACTTGTCGTTAGGAGCAACTTATTCGTTAGAACCAATAATGAAAATACAAATCTCATGTTGAATTTGTTTAGTTAAGAGTTTTTTTAGTCATCTTACATAGTTTTATTTTCAAAGTTGAAAGATCGACATGACTTCACAAATCACCCCATCTTCTTCTCTTGAGCAGGTGACAAGTTTTTATTTCTACATGAGCCTTTGACTGCATGATTCCAACTGAAGAATCCCTTTTCCTTTTAATCGTTAATCATTTTATCAATTTTTTTTGAATAGAGACTTCAGCTGATGAGGGTTATGGATAAAAAAATAGGGTCCATCTTTTGAAATTTCCGCACTGAATTCCAGTTTTGCTACCTGAGTTACAGTTTTCTTAAGAAAGAGCATTTTACATTTAGGAATTTATGAAATGGTTTTGCATAAAATGTTTAATAAAGAATAGACTTTTTAAAGTTCCAGAAGCTCTTTCTGTTTTAGAATTTCTCCTATTATTCTCAATTTTAGTAAAACGTTAAGTGCTAGTTTATAGTGTTATGGAGCCTGTCCACGAGAAATTAATAAAGATCAAGCCTATCCTTGTTACATAAAACAATTTCAGTATTATAGCTAAAAGAAGAAAAGTTCTGTAAACCATTTTAAAATAGGAAAAGAAAAAGGTCACCAAACAAATTAAGAAGCTCTTCTTTTCAATAATGAACATTAATACTACCCCCAATACAGTTGTGCTTAGCATTAGTACTAACCAAAATAAAAGATTTCTGAAATTGGCAATTAGGAATATTTTTTTTAATATGATCAGTGATACAAGTTAAATATGTTAAGATACTTGTTCTTCTAGATGGTTATCCTTTCAGTTTCCAAATTTAAATTTGTCAGAAGTGAGCGATTAAGCTGTTGGTAACTTACTTCCATAATTAAGAAAGCTAATATTCCACAACTTTTTTGAAAAGTTCCCTCTGAACAGATCTTATACTTTGGACAAAAAACCAGAGACTAAACAATTTGAAACTCATTAATGACATCATGACAATATTTTTAAATTTGACGATAGTTTTTGATTAAGTTTGGGTATGTAAACTGCGCCTAAAGCATTTTCATATTTTTAAGATTGATGGAAAAGCACTTGTCTAAATTTTGAATTTTCTGTCATGCAGATCAATTTTCGTTAACTTTAATCAATCAGTCTAGTTTGTCCAGAGACTATAGGTTTAGCTAGGACTAAACTCAGTGATTTGTTATGAATCCATTGTTCTTCTTATTGTTATATGACAGAATTATTGCTCAGAGCTGGAAAACGAAACTATTTGCTGAGAAAGTAATTATATGGAACTCTTTTTGAAATATCTGAGTTTATGAAACTGATCTAATCGGAGATGGAAGAATTTGACATGCAATATAAATTAAATTTAACATCTTTAAATTTTTTGTTCTTTTATCATAATAGTATTTGTACGGCAGTTTTTCATTTAAAACTATTATCCAAATATTGCTTTGATGAGCCGACCATTACAACAAGTTAAGTACGAATGTAAAAATAAAGTATCCTAATTATTCGGAATACTTAGTATTTTTTTTTATCTGGTATAATTGAATGATGGAAATTCTGGTTTTGAGAGGTAGGAAGAGGCTAAATATTCACAAATAAGTTTCTGGTACTGATGGAAAAGAGGATTTATCTACGCTCAGGTCTACCTCAACCTCACTGATAAAGATCATTTTGGAATATAGGTGATATGTTAAATTCTGAGCTTCTTTTATCAATTTGTCACAAAACTCATGCGCGTTCAGTTAAGTGTAACTTTCTAATCTCTGACTTTCTAAGCACCTGGCCAGGTGAAATAGCTGTTTTTGAATGCGATGTATGGCCAGCGATATTGAAACGTAAGGCTAAATTACCAACATACTTTAATAAATTATGCAAATATAGTTCTCAAAATCACACCTGTAGGATTAAATCTTCATGTGGACTTGTAATCAAAGATTAATAAGAAGATATTTTTCTTTGACTTTTAAAACGGACTTAACAGATAAAACTATTGAAGAATACTCTCGGAAACTTATCGATAATCCTTTGAAGAGTTTTCTGGTGACATGTTTACAAAGATTTAATTGTCGGATTTAGCAGATCATCTTTGGCATATTATCCTGGAAACATTAAGAAATATTTCTTCTTTTGCCCTCAAGATTTTCTCAAATGGAATTCCCATGAAAATTGTGATTATGGTGTCTTAGTCAAAATACCTTTATGTATCTTCTTTATCAAGACTAGAAACCCAAAATATTGCTCAATTTTCATGCAGGATCTTAAGATTGCAGATTTCTGCACTGCCAATAAAAATATTTGGTTTTTGACTCGCAGTAGTAGTTCCATCAAACATCTGAAAAACTGGTCCCATATTGGTGATAAAGCTTCTGCTCTGGCTCTACTGCAGAAACTCCCATTTCATCATGATGTATATTTGTGATGGGGTTTTTCACATGTTTGAGTAACTTGTAACGAATTGACTTAAACCCTGACTAATGACGTAGTTTTGGAGTTGTATTCAATAGTTAAATCTGTCTTTCATTCTTCTCAGCGTTCTCCTCTTGTCCATTACTGGCATCATTTATAGGCAGCCAGAAAATGTTATTTCTTTGAAAGGTAGCCAAATGAATTTGATTCCAGCAAACTAATTTACCAAGACTCTGAAGTGGATACCTTCAATGTCTTAATTTTTACCGGAAAATTAGTATTTTCTTCAGTTGCAAGTACTGAACTTTGTACAGTACTTACAATCGAAGAAAATCCTTTTTTTCAATTGTAAGTACTGAACAAACGTAAAATCGATCAATTGTAACATTGTTCAATTTACTTCTGAACATATTTTTTTCTTAGGACTTATAAAAGAGGCTTTGTATCTAAATTTTCTTCCTGTTTTATATTTTTGTGAGTTTATCATCTATTTAATATAATGGCTAATCAGCCAGAATTAGTAACAACAACAATAAAATGGATAATATGCTTTGACAGCACTACATGCTTTCTAACTGACAAATGATATTTTTAGATGATGGGGATGCCGGCTAACTTGTCTAGTGGTCAGCGTGCCTGACTACGGATAGAGAGGTCCTGGTCTCGAATCCCGGTTCAGGCATGGATGTACTTTCTCTCTCTCTATCTTGTCCTTTCCTTGTGTGAATGAAGTGTGAATGGTTGCCTACCCTATAAACGGGTTCCTGTGACATGTGTGTGTACTGAAGAAGTCGGACTCCACACCAAATACGGTTCAGTTGGAAAAGTGGAGCAGCGCACCCCAATTTGCCAGTCTATCTGGCACACGAGAACAACAACAACAGATGATGGGGATACCGGTAGTGCAATTGAGGCTGCTTGTTTCCATCTAGCATTTATAGTGTGGAAGTGCATGGCATACCCACACCAAAAATGCAAGAAATTGTTTATATTTTTTCAGTACATACAATTAAGCTTATTAATGATGAAAAATAAATAGATAAAATAAAGTGTAACAATGAAAAATGTCTTTTAATAAATTCATATAGTAATAAAAATAGACTTATATGAATAAATTAATGGTTAGATAGATTTAAAAATTTTATGATCCTTAACTAGAACCTTCTACGTTTGCATATTTCGTTACAAGGAGGATATAAATAGGCCTACTTCATGCCAAGTACCAGCAAACATATCGATTATTGCAAATGTAATGCTAGTGCTTAAATAAAAAATTCTTGATATTTTCTTTAAGGAATATCCTTTACAATTTTCAGCCAAGTAAGTCTTACTGTTTCATATCAGGTAAGTCTTATCAGGTAAAATTGATCTTCGAGAAATAGGTTTAAATCCTTTTTTTATTTTTTATTTTTTTAAAAATTTTTTTGTGAAATACATAGTTTCAGCACAGCGATAAAAATATTTAAACTGAAAATGGAAATTCCCAAAATTTCAAGAGATGAAGATGATATTTACAGAAGAAAAACTGATGAGGAAGTGTGGGAAAAGAAATCCTGTATGAAATCTTTCATATGGAGAAAAATATATTTCCTGTAAATAAATTTTATAGTACTACTTATATTTATTTCATTTTATATGTATAATTAAATATCAAAATATGTATCATGCATTTTATCCGCTATATTAAATGTTTTTTTATTTATTTTATTTTTTTAAATCTATAAAAATAGCTATCAAATTTTAATTTGAGCTCAAAAATATAAACAACAATTTTGTATATATTTCTAAGTTAATGAACAATTATTGTGTTTAGATTCTAAGTTCTGCTGTTAATACAATTGTTTCACAATGCAGTTGGTTATAACTGGAGTTAAAATAGGTCCTATAAATTAAATAGAAATAACATTTATCCTTATTTCTATCTTGAGAATTTCAAGATGGAATGCAGATGTTGTTAATGATTTGTGAACCTAGTATGACTAATGCATTACTTATTCAAAACACGAATTATGCAAATGTACATTTATATTTAGAGAATCAAAGTCATGTTAAATTTTTTCTTGTAACATCCGGAGATTTTAACTCATTTTTATGACTATTTCATGAAATTGAACAAAGTAACGTAGAAACATTATGTTGTTTTTATAATCATTACATTTAATATTTCATTAAATTTGAGCATTTATGTGAAATATTTCTTACTGATAGAACAATTCATTCCTTAGTTTAGCTGCAACATACATCTTATGCAAAAACTACCCTGGATGCGAGCTGCGCAAATATGTACAAATAATATACTCGGTTTATGTAATCAACTGTCTTATCTTCACCTTATCTTGAGCTGTTAAGGATAGAGGACACAAGTTATGCTATTCAGAATATATGATTTATTTTATTTTAATTTTTCGTTGGTATCGTAATTAAACTCGTGATGTTTGTGATTTAGTGAATGTTTAATTCACTAAAATACATGTGGTCAAACAAAACCCTTTTCTTTTCTAAAAAAACTAGTATTCGTCATGTATGCTTCACATAATGCGTAAAATTCGAAGTAACCAAAATTTTTGATTAGTTGTCATATAATTTAACGAGAAAAAAATTACTTCAAGGCACATTCAAATAAAATAAAATTATAAATTACAACACACACATTTTAGATATCTCTAACTTATGTAATTATTTATCATTAGAAAATTACTTCAGGAGCAAAATTTTTCGAGATTAAGATTTTAAAACTCATGAACGCCAGAGGCTAAACTAATTTATAATATCGAAAAATATTAATTTAAATATTGATTTTCTTAAGTTAAACGAACGATTTTTTTATATTGAATTCTTTATATATAGATAATATTTTGTCATTTCCCTCATTATTTTTTATCATTTTTACCGTTTTAGTTTTTGATAGATTGATTAAATCTATGTGAAAAATGAGTCAAATTTCTTCACTTCCATATCATTAAAGTGCTTCAATAGTGATGAAGTATTAAGCTTTTAATGACTTGTATAATCCATTAAGACATTAACTAAACATTTTAGTATTAAAATCAAATTTTCTACTTTAAAAAATTTTTTTCTATATATAAAAATTTTGCTTGCAATCAATATTTTTGGAAAAAGTTTTTATAACAAAATTTTCTCTCAGTTCATAGATATTACATTTTATTACATTTTAATTTCTAAATCTAGCAATATGTATATTCCTATAACCAATTTTTTTAAGTATATTCTATTCATAAATAAAGAGAAAATTTATATAAATGATTATAATATTTGTTATTATTAGAATTCATGAGCAGATGTGGAGCTCTTTATTAAACAAAGCTCTGAAAAAAAAATTACGGATTTAAAACTATTTTTCAGCACACATTTACTAAAAAAACTTGTACTGTAGTGTTTGGATTGCTTGAATTATAGCACTTGAAGAAAGTGAAGCTGATATTTTAAAGTGTATTTCGATTGATATATTTTGTCTCTGAAAGAGCTTCTTATCCAGTTTACTTTACAAGTGATTTCTCTATTCAAAATCTCAGAAATTGATTGCTTTTCGTACGATCAGTAGCGTTTTCTTTCCGACAAAAATAGCTTTCTGTTCCTTTTAAAAGCTTTTCAAGTGATAAATTTAAAATAGTAATGGATTGTTTGAAATTTATTTTATTTATCAACAACTAATGCTTTATTCTTATAAAAAAAAAAAGAAAATCAGCACTTCTTCATAAAACTTATTTTTTTATCATATAAAAGACAAAGTAATAGGAGTCAATTTCAATTCATCTTTTTAAATTTACTTTTAATATCAGTTTCTTCTATAATTTTACAATATACTCACTAACTTATTTTTTAGTTTTGCAACGGAAAACTAACTGAAATTCGAATTCCAATGAAAATTAACTTTAGCATAGAACATTTTATGATAGGTATTTACTTCTTCTTTTCAGAGAGTGTCAATTAAAATTTAAAAACGTTTTCCTAAATGTATTTTCAAATTGAAATCGAAATATTTAAGAACAACAAAAATATACACAGATACAATAGAAACAATAACATTTTAATTCGAATTAATTAAAATTGAATTTGGTTAAGTAGGTCATAGAAGGGAAATGTAGAATATATAATTTGAGTCAGAAAATATTTTTATCGTGAAATTATCACTTGATAGAAAAAGTTTAGAGAAAATATGTGAGAAAGAAACACAGAAAAATATACAATTGAGTCGTTTTTTAAGTTTTGAAATCGTTGGTACTATAAGGAGTAGCCTATGATATTTTGTAATAAAATTAATCTTCTTAAATTCATTTTATTAACAAAATAGTTTTATTGTTTTGTCTAGGAACAAAATCAAATCTTATATGAAGAATGAAAGAATGTTCTATAATGGAATAATCTAGATTTCATACGACTGAAAGTAATTTATTTAATATGTAGAGTGTGTTCATAATTGGTGATTATTATTATCGTTTCTCGTTTGAGAATTTAAGACGATATAATTAATTGTAATTAGAAAATTTGTAGTAATATGATTTTATATTCCGCCACATTTGCATTTTAACAAAGTGTAGAATAATTAAAACATCTCTGTAGAATATAACTTAAATATGTAGCTTGAAATCCGTAAAAAATAATTCTCTTTCACTCTTATATTTTACAAATGAAATCTTAACTTTTAACATGAAAAATTAACACACGCTTCAAATGAAATTTTACATTATCTGTTCACTGATAGTAAATTAAAAATGTTTAGAATCATCTTCAGTTTTTAAATTTCTAAAACTATAAAGGGTATTTTACGAATCTTCTTTTAAATATTAAGTACTTCCTATATTTTTAATTAACCACGGTTAGTTTGTGAAAATACTTACATACATCAAAAGTGAAAATTAGAAAATTTATTGGAAATATTAACTTTGTAAAAGATTAATTTAATTAGATTTTTTTTTGTTAAAAACACTTTTCTCATTTATGAACTAGTTTAATAGGTTAAAGAGAGTGAAACATTATCTTAGACAGTGCTTGTTTTTTAATTATTTTTTTGAGTTACATTGCAGTGCAACTAAAGCCAAAATATCTCGTATTTAATTTCTAAACATATATTATATAGGTACATAAAATAGCATATAAATTATACATAATAATCAAAATGAATTTCTTAAAAGGAAAAAATTCTTAATCTCCAATTCTCAACAAAATCATAATGCAAATACATTGATTCGTTAACATTTTTGCCTATATTCAAAAAACCATTTTTAGCTAAGAAGTATTTTTCAGTAACTTGTATTCTGTCCTCATACTGCAGTATTTTATCTGTATTCAATCATTATATATTAACTTTATTTTAAAAAACTTTTGAGGAAATCTAAGAAAACACAAGATTTTCTGAAACTCTGTTTAAACTTTTCTAGATATGTAGTAGTTAAAGAAAAGAAATTAGAACTGAATGAATCTTGTTAATAAATTAAATCCATAAAAAACACAAAAATATGTTCTGAGGCAAGAAACAATTTCCTAATATATACAATGGGAAAATTTAGAAGACATGAAATTTACCAAAATATATTTTTTTTCTTGGCATAGAATACTATACTTTAAATTGAAGGAATTAAAATACTTTCAGTCTTGTGAATCAATTAAACTAAAACACAAAAAACAATTTATGAATAAATATTATGGTATAGAGTAAGTTATTTTTCTGTTGAAATACCTATAAAATTTACCAAGAATGAAATATTTTGTGATGCTCGTGTAATGTATTAAAATTGCAACACATATTTAAGTGCCGGAAACATATAGCTATAATTTAAAAAATGTATTAATATCCATAAATAGCTAATTTCTTGATAAAAAATTAAAAAATTAATAATTTTTTAATATGTTAATGTATTTTTATAAACAAGGTAATGATACCATGCTCTTAAGCAAAATGCATACAGGTAATTATTTCCTATACTATTTATCATTTTAAAATTAAATAAGAATGGGTGTTTGTTATTTTGGGGTTCATAATAAAAATACTTATATATATAAAAATACTTATATACTTATATATAAATATATATATATATATATATATATATATATATATATATATATATATATATATATATATATATATATATATATATATTTGAAACTTTATTTAATAAATGAAACTTTTAGCTTAAGATTTTTTCTACTATTTCTTATGACTATAATCTAAACTTTCAGAGGAGAATATCATCATGATTAAAGAAAGTGATGATACCTTACTGTAAGCGTCATGTAGAAATAAGAATAGTTTCGTCAATAAAAACGGGTCTATTGTTATTTACACATGAATTTATTATACTCGCAAAAAAATATTATTTATGTTTTGGCAAAACACGTAATGCACGCACATGATATACATGAATGGTATGAAAAATTACATGAATAAAATATCGCGCATTGCGTAGGCGTAAAACATTTGTAGTAAATGTAACAGAAGGAAGTGAAAGGAAATTCATTAACGGAAATAACCCATTCTTCAGAAATCTTTTTTTACAAAAATTTCCTAGCTTTGATTAGGGAAGTGTCATAATTTTGTTAGCCCAACCTAAGTATCAATTAATAAACCAAACATCAGTATTTCCAAACAAAACTGTGAAATCACTGATTAAAGGAAGGAAATTGCAGACTTCATTTTTTATAGTGCACTTGCTTTTGCATTTTTATGGTTATTTTCTTGACTTAAAATATTACGTTGCGTAGATTTTTGAAAATAAAAGCAATTTAGAATGATAATATTGATTACGATTTTAATAGAGAATTGCAATTCATTTCAGTAATTCATACTTTATAAACATTACAAAATTATATATAAAAAAATGCACATTTTATTTCTAACATTTAAAAATTTTTAAAATAATATTTAACATATAATTTAAAAGTTTGAACACAACTCTTTAATAGTTTTTGTTAAGTATATTTTGTAAACTCTTAAGAAGTCTTATTGTGAGTCAACACAATATAATTGCTTTTTGAAAAGACGATCTCGTAACGAAATTTGGGGAATACAAATTTCTCAACAAAACACAACATATTTCGAAAAACATTTTATATTTAGTTTCTAATACCTAACTGTGCATGATTTACGAAACATTAATTCATTGCAATATGTGTGTGTGTTAACATATAAAAAATATATTATTCTAGAAATTATAGATAAAATAATAAACAAGGGAGAAATAGTAATAATTTTACATCAGCCCTACATTAAAATAAGATTTAAAATGTCTATAATTTAAAATATTCTATGTGTTTTTATTCATTGTATAATTTTATGTACTATTAAGTAAATTATTATAAATATATAATCCCTCCTTATACGAATGAATTTCTACTTGATAGAAAATCTACTTGTTATTAAAATATCTCCATATTACAAAATAATATGGAGATATCTTAATAACTTAACAAAGATAATTAAAAGATATAAAATAAGCTTATCAACATGAGTATTATAAAAGTTAAGCTTTAATAACAATTGAATAAAAATACAACTATCTGAAATTTTAAAAGAAAACTTGAAAATAATAAAATAAGAAGAGAAAAATTAAATTTAAGTATTTGATAAGGTTAAAATATATGTAATTTTTCTATCAAAAAATGGGTATTTTGAATTGCACATAACGTTTTCTGCGTCTCTTTTGAAAAAATTACTTATTGTATCACAATCATAAACTCTTCGAAATTTACGATATCAATATGTAAAAAAATTTGTTTGAAGTCTGATTTTAGGAGTGAGAGAAAGAGAGAGAGTCGCATAAGAAATTGTTTTTTTTAAAAAAAAAAATACCTGCATCACTACCTATGAGAAAAATATAAAGCTTTTGGACTAAAATAGAATGGGAAAACGTCAAAATAATATTTTTGACAATAGTATGTTTGACACCACAAACAAAACACAACATATTTCGAAAGTATAGCCTGAATGGAATTTGAATGTCCGAAATTTACTGGGAAGATATTTCAGGAATAGGCGGATTTGGAAATAATCTGGAAAATTCCTTAGCACTCTCTTCGAGAAACATGAAAAAAAAAAGCAATTTTTTATTCTTCGTGGTTTAATTGTGGTTGGGTTCTAACCCAGTGACGTTCCACTACGAAGACCATTGTATTTTCATTAAGCTAGGTGATAACACGTGGAAGGAAAAAAATATCAAAAGATTACGTGCGCTGACTCTTGTGGCGATGTAAGAAATCATATCATACTGTAGATAATGTCTGTTATTACCATGTATATATAGGTAGCAAATCACATGGATGAAATTCTTTCTTTATGATAGTCAATCTTAAAGAGCATTCAGAATGTTTTGGTAATTATTTTTATGTGTAAAAAAGATTAAATATTTTTTCTAACAAAGTGATTAGGAAGTCATATCTTACTCCTTTTTTTGATATATGTATATATATATATATATATATATATATATATATGTATATATATATATATATATATAAACAAAGCTATTACCTTTTAATATCTATAGTAATACCTAAAATTAAAATGGCTTAAGATCTAAAATTCAAAAGAACAATTTCCTTTCGAAGATATAAAACAACGTTCACTTTAATAATGAAGGAAGATATAAAATCAATTCTTAAATTGGTCATGTGAACATGTTTTTGAAAAACACGAGTATATTCCGTAACCAAACTTTATTAGTTATGCATATTGACTACGCCACTAGTATCAAAATGAGTTTTATAGTTTATTAAATTTAGTCAGCAGGCAATGTAACATACGTCAAGGTTAAGAATTATCTATCATCATTTTTGCAAGGAATATTATAAATTATTTTTACATTTCTTTATCTATCAAACAAATTCAATCACATGAGATTTATAGAACAAGTAATATTATAAAACATTACTCAGTCTTAGATTTCTGAATAGGTAATGAGCAAATCAAAGGATTTGACATGCTTTTTAATACTAAAGCACTTTTATTACTTAATCAAAAGTTATAGCCGCAAGTAATTCACTTATTTGCGTTCTGGTTTCTTAGCGGACCCATTAGTTTTACTGTGGAAATTGAAGTCGATTTAGAACACAAACAAAATTCGCTGAGATTTAGCTATAACAAGAAGACCTTGATAGAATAATAACCGCCAAAATACCAGAAGATTCGAAGAAATAAGGATGTATATTTTTAGGAGAGTTTAAAATGTAACATTTGATATCAAGTAAAATGCAAATTACAGGTAATGAAATAATCTTTTCATGAAAAATTGTTTCGTGTATAGACAAAATTCCAAACATAATATATTTTATGCAAATTACTGGCACTCAAGCATCTTTTTATTTATAATCTAAAATATATGAAGTCATTTTTTCCTCTGATATCAAATTAGAATTCTTAGGAGAGAATAAAAGCAAAATTTAAATGTGATGCAACCGATAATTTTACTAGGATTCGATAGGTATGTAAAGTGTTCGAATGTGACCCAAGTATAGTGAGTAGACTTTATTTATCCAGCCGGTGCACAAGCAATTTATGTTCAACTTAGTGAATAATTTGTATATCAATTAACAACAATTAAATGTAAAATGCTTTATTATATAATAGATTATAAGTAGCAAATTAATAGTTATTATTATATACAAATTTCATACAAAACGCAGTTTTTCATCTTTTTAATTTATCTTATTAAGATATATTTTTAAAAGATAAATTATTCTGCAAGTAATAGTAGAAATGAATATTATATTCTCTAACTAAATAGTAAAATAAAATATTTATTTCAGGTGCATAATGAAAGTATTACCAGCATGTTTTAAAGAACACATAAAACCGATATTTTATCGAGCAATATTTCTAAAAAAATGTAAATAAATAAATAAAATAGATGAGATATTAAAAATGTCTGCACTTAAAAACTTATATGCATTGTTACGTGTAGTATATCTCTTAAGGGTATTAAATTATAAAGACAAGTGAATTTCAGTATATGAACCAAAATTGCTGTAAAATGTGCATGTTTCTACAATATCATTTACTTCCAAAGAATTGTAAAGCTATAACATTATCTCGACACTAAACAATATCCCCTAATTTTTCTCATTTAGAGAAAAATGATTTTATTTTGATTATTTAATTTTCAACGAAAAAATCTCTTAAATTGAATCATTCGTAAATTATTTAATAAAAGAAAATCCGAGTTAAATTATTCAATTTCATACTTGTAACATTTACAGTTAATTTATTAAAACTGTATGGCTAAATATACTGCAAAATAATTGTTCTATAGATATACAGGAAAATATGATGCAAAATAAAATAAATACTAGATATCTTAATAAGAAAAAATAAAAAAAATAATAGCGTATTTTTAAATAAAAACTCTTATTAATGATGAATAAGAATGAAACTGTCATAAAATTCAAGTTTTCGATCAGTATTTCATATTACTTTACGAGAATGTGAAGAAAATAGTATCCATAATTGAAATAAGCGTGCATAATATAAAAATAATATAGATACTAGAAGCTATACGTTGATACAAAATTAATGAGGTTTTAGTTTCTGAGTTGAAATATATCGAGCTAATTTAAATCTTTTTAATAAAATTAATAATTATGTATAATATCATCATAAATGCTAATTTACATACATACTAATAACTTATATACACATAAACAGTTCCTAAAACTAATGGTTCAAATGAACTGTCCAATGTTTTATAGACATGGAAATCCATAGAAGAATTCTATTATCAAATAAAACCATCATTATGTTGACATATTGTACAATATTGGACAAAATACAAGAAACGGAAACATTCAGCTTTGGTCGATATGAAACATTTCATAGTATTGTATAAGTCGTTCATAGTATTGTATAATTGTATAGTCTACAAAATTTCAATATGTTTTGGGTTACACAATTCTGTTACATTTGGAATATATGATAAGCAACTCATTGCATTTCTTTATGTGACTTTTCAAATTTTTACAGAGGAAATTCATTTATAATAGAACTACTGAAACCATGAAGTCTTAAAAATAATAGATTTCGAAAGTCTATAATATTATGATACTAATATAAATAAACAAATTTCCCATTTGTAAAAGTATATTTATGTTAATGATTTTTAATATGATTTATAAAAAAATTTAAATTACACAATCTTGAACTTATGAATTTTCAAATAATCCATTAATTAGCATCTACACAACAAAAATTATTAGAAATTATATTATAATAACACAGGAAAACAATTTAACTATTTGGAAATTTAATTTTTTTAAGTAAGCAGTTTTTAAATATTAATACTATATCTGAATTAATTTCCTTTATACAGCTCACAATATATTACTTAATTCAATGTATTTAATTGTAAGTGTGCACCCATAAAAAATAATTCACAATATAAAAAGAAAAACAATGGAATGTGTGAAAAATAATCCAGGCCTTTTCTTTATCTTTACGAAAAAGTAAGCATGAATCAATACATATAAATGTTTTTTCTAATACTAGAGACAATGGTATATCGTTTCATCACAAAGTATCTTAAGCTCTTCAGCACAACAGCTAACTTTTATATCAAACGGAAATTTTCTTACTTTACCAAGTTTTAGTTTGGTTACAATTGGATAAGTATTTTCAAAATATCTAACTATATCTAAGTCAGCGTTTATATCATTGACATAGGATTCTTCCTACGAGAGAAAATTAAAATTGTTGCCCATAATATTTTAGAAATAATTATTCTGATTAATTATTATTCTGATTATTATAATTATTCTGATTAATTATTCATATTTATAGTTTTTGCACTTTTCCCTATTTATTATTAGATGAGAAAATTCCAAATACATTTATATACTCACGATAAAAAGTTATTTCTAGGAATATCATAAAATAAGCATTCAAATTATTCGTACATCATTAGATTTAATTTTATAAATACAAATACTTTTTCATACAACTTTTCTAAATCATAATAAACAGTATCTGTATGCTGTGTATTTTAATAATGAATAAATTCATTTCATAGATATCATCTTAAATATGAAAAACTCTTTACTCATTAACGAAAAGTTTTTTTTTATTTATACAAGTACAAATTTGTCGAGGTGGAAATATACATTTTTATATTTAAGTAAGTGCTTGGAATTTATTAAGAAAAAAATATTCCACGATTAATGAATTTATTTATTAAAATGTAAAATGCAATAAAATATTCAAAACATAATAAATGCAATTAATACATATAATTTACATTCATATGAATTTTAAAAAACACAAGTTAATAACACTAGAAGAACGATCAAGTAAATGTATTGAATGAAAAATAATACATATTATAAAAATATACAACTAAAGTAAATCAATTTCATGAAACAAATTTTATTAGAAATTTTCGTAAATAATACATAATGAATCACATGAAAATGAATGAAAGCAAATGATAAAACTATTGCTTACACATGGAATATTATAATTATTTTTTGTAAATATATTCGAAGTATTGATTGTGGTTAAAATATAATCTTAAATATATGTATATTTAAAATATTTTCATAAAATTATTGATACAATTTTTCTTGTAGTATACTGTATCTCCTCAGATTAAAACTGATTTTTTAAATTATTCTTTTTAACAAATGAAATTAGTAGAAACATATAAACATTGAATACACGATGAGCTCATAAACATTTTAATTTTAAATCAACTTTAAGCGATAAAGAGTCACAATAACTTACATATACCTGAAGTGTATTGCTTTCTGTACAAAATTAGTACATTTGTCAACTCTTTGACAACCTATTCATTTTTCATTCAAAGTAAATAGAAAAGTGAGGAAATTTAGAAGATTATGAAAGTTTAAAAATTTACAAACTGCCAAAGCATAAATGGTATGGAATGTAAAAATAATTAAATAATATTTAATAAATGATTCAACTGTCTTAAGTTCAAAAGCATTTGTATAAATCTTTTGTATGACTTAATTGAGTTTTATAAACAAAATTCTATGTATTTAAAATTAACATGCAATAAATATTTAATTTTAGCAATTCTTCAATAATTAACTTGAGCAAATTTATAATAAATATATCAAATAGTCTTGAAGTTTAAAAATATAAATTTAATTCATAAATTTTAAAATTTAAATTTATCATAGAAGTACCTACTTCTTTAAAATAAAGAAGATAAAACATGTTAAAATTAAAATAAGCTGTTAGGAAAATAAGTATACCTGAAACAATTAATTTTATTTTGATAAATGGTATATATTGCTTTCGATTAATTATTAATTTTTAACTAAAAGATAAAATAATGAATTCATTAAAAAAAATATACTTGTTCAACTGATACAGGAAAAAATGGTATTTTATTCAACGTGGTGTATTTCCAAACGCCGATACAAAAACATTCGATACAGTGATGAGAAAGATTCCAATGATAGTGAGGTTATTAATCAGTTCTGCTCTTGATTGCTGGCTCACTAAATTGATGTTGTATCGCGTATTTAAAATCAAAAGCACGCCAACAATAAGCTGAAAAATCAAAATATATTGTAAGAAAACTATGCATATATGAATATAATAAATATGAAAATGCAAACAAATGCTAAGTAAATATAAACAATGTGAATACATTCACAAATTATCTTAAACGATGACAAATTACCAAACGTAATATATCTTAAGTGTTAAACAATTTTGCCTTTGTAATAAAAAAATTAAAAATGCTTACCTGTAGTGCTATAGAAATACCAATGCATATCACATTGACAAGATAAAATTTACTATCATATCCTTCTTTTAAAATATACTTCAATTGTGATGCATTTGCAGTCAAAAGGGCAATATCCATCATGCCTTGAGCTACACTTTTCTTTGTAGCATACAAGTTCACGTCGATTCCATGTCGATAAGGGCGGCCACAACGGGGCTCCTGGGAATATATATAGAATTAATTATTTTTGACTAAATTATTAACTACTATTAAAAAATTTCAACAAAAGATAAAAATAAAAAATTTACTTTTTCAAATAAATTTAATAAAATTATACAGTTACCATATTAAAAAGTTATTAAAGTTTTAGATTATCTTAGAATTAATGATAAATCGGATTTTCATAACATATTTGCTAATCTTCATCTGAACTTCCAATTTAATGAAACTGAAAATTTTTGAACAATTAGTGATTCATTGTAAATCAATTTACTTCATATGCAGAATGTCCCAGAACTTTACGTACAAACTTGGAAGAGTGGTAGTGAAAACCTTTAAGACACATAATTACTCAGGAAAAATTGAGTGAAACCATCACTCTCAAGTGATAAAAAATATAAGGATACTATAACACTTTAGCACAGAATCTAGTGTAAAACTCTCTATTATATAAGAAATTGCAGAATGAATGATACACAAACATCTCAGGAGACTTAGAAATTATTCCCACATGGACATAAATACCTGTATGATAACTAAGCAACATATATTAGCAAACACTTAGGAAGATACCTGATGTCTCGCTGATTGCTGAAGCAGCAATCGAAACTCTTACCACAAGATCCATTTCAGAATATAAGAGTATGTTGGGCACAATGCTCTTGGACATCACAGAGCAAATAATCAAAAGGGAACAAATCATATGATTTGGGAAGGGATGGAACTGCCAAGTACAACTCGTGTACACTTCGTCTAACAAGTGAGCACTTAGCGCAATGAGATCACGCTCCATCATTTTGAAACCACATCCCCCCCTAACATGTGAGGAGACATCGTTGAGCATTCACTGAAGTACTACATAAAAAAAAGAACGAAATTGAAATTCTTGCGCGCATCCATATAAAATTATAGGATCTGCGGTCCGACTAAACTGTCACCACGATATCTGTTCATAAATTTACAGTGAACCATTTTTGGTTGTCTTGTGGTCGGCTTCCTTGTAAATTGTCTAAGTTCCACAAGTGCAGATTCTGTATATTGATCACAAGTACATAGGACTGAAATATCTGTCTTCATAATCTAACAGACTCTCTTTGAATCTGAATGTTTATGCTGTTCGTGAATGCCAAATATCTTACATAGTGACAGTGAGGATTCACATTGTTTCTTTATACCTGAGCGAATATTCATTGATTTGATAGAGTTCATTTGAATTTATTTTCTGATACAGTCGATATAACTGCGCCTCTACTTCCATCAGCAATGACTTAGATTTAACTAATCTCCATCTGATTGTAAAAAGATTTCTGTTTATCGAACGTAGTTGGTATCTGCAAGGAGGTAACTACTTGCATTGATATAGAGCATTTGCGCATACGCATATAGCGCCATCTGTCGATTTATGTGCATACTTTCCGGTGTAATTACGGCTCTTAATGAATACAATTTGTTCTTAACCATTCCAATTTGTACACGGAGTTATGGGACACCAGTAGAAAAATTCATGTTAAAATAACCATGTTAAAAAGTCTTATAGTTTAATCTAAGTATCAAAAATCCATGAAATTCAATATTTAGATTATTCACAGAATAGAGATGAAAAAATTACTAATTATATTCCATTTATTATTTTAGTTCAAAAGAAAATCTTCCAATTCTCTGCTTTTACACTGTGATTGGAAAAATTAAATGTCTTTCGTAACTGCTTTGTATATTTCTTAATCTATAGAAATACTTTTGCTCTTGTATAATTTTACAGTTGATTATTTGATGCTTTCTTTTCTTTCATTGAAAGAGTTTACGAGTGCGCACAAAAGATGCGATCAAACGTCTCTGACGAGACTGAGAAGCGGCCATTTGCTTGCTCAGAGTTATGTTTCTGGTGTCAAGATTTTCCCTCTCTGACCAAATGTCAAGAGGCACAGGCCTCTCACTTTCATATTCTTCAGCGTTTCGGTTGTGAGAGGGGTGATGTGGTATTAAGTCCGGCGGTGGTTCTGGGCAGGCTGAAAACTCATGGATTCATGGAGCTAGTGTGATGCTACTGTCACACCAGTTGGAATAATCAACAACAACAATACGAGTGTAATTTAGTAGTCTTTGATGGTTGCGGCACAAAACATCTAAAGAAACAAATTTCAACTTTAGTATTAACTTGTTTCTATCAACAGCATGTATAATGTACAAGTATTATACACATCAACAACAATAACGAAAAATGGACATATCGTATTTTAATATCAAAAAATGTTGACATCCCAGAGGCAAGTATACAAAAAATTTAGCATAAGATACATAATTCAATATTAGGTGCACAATTTAAACGATCATATATG
Organism: Latrodectus elegans; assembly: GCA_030067965.1. NCBI lineage: Eukaryota > Metazoa > Arthropoda > Arachnida > Araneae > Theridiidae > Latrodectus > Latrodectus elegans. Next base: position 60,584,133 of record CM057809.1, read on the forward strand.
CTTAATTTCTAGCATTCAATTAAAAAGTTTATATAGCAGGTTTTATCGAATCATTTGAGTTCGACATCCACCTCGAGAATGAAAGCTTTCAATGGTTTGGAATCCTCTTTTAATTGAAGATCACAACTGAATTATTCCTCAGGTACAAACACAGAGCAATAAATCAAATTAAAGAATAATATGAGCTTGCTTTTAAAACAACATCTAACAAGTTTCTTTATAATAAGTTATAATTCAAAGTACATGTTGAATGTGTGTGTTATAGTTTTGTTATATTGCATTTATAAATTTACCAGAATTCATTGTGACTGAAATTAATCCAACTTAACTTTTCTTTGCTATTATAAGAAGTGTTTGATTAAAAATGTGGCATTCAAAGTCATCTTTTTTCATAAATTGAAATCAATAATTGATATCATTCGATACCATAAAATTTTTCCAACCTTAAAGTGGATAACATAAAACCCATCATTAACGCAATTTAATAAACGATTGTATTGAAAAATGAGGATCGACAACAGTCAAAATAACACACACACACACACACATATATATATATATTATGGTTGCAAAATATTTCAATATTTTAAAGAATACATAAGCTGAATAATTCAATGTAAATCACTTAAAAATAACAATAGGAAGAAGCTACCCTTTTCCAAATAATTGAATGAAAAGTGATAGCGTTCCATTTATATCAACAAATATTTCGGAAAAATCATGTCTCAGACACGCAAAATTATACGACCTTGAAATGCACTCAATAAATTACGACAAAATATAAATAAGGAAACTATTTACAAATTTACATGACAATTGTTCATATATTTGCATGCGTAAATATTTCGTTAAAAAAGAGCTATTCTTAAGGTAAGTTACACAACCTTTCATTATTATCTCATTTATTAAAAAGTTTTAAAACTATATATTAATGAATGATATCATCATATGTGTGTTTATATTTTCCATCCTAAAAATAAATTAGCGTTGAAAACATTGTTTATATTATTGTAAAAGTAAATTTTACGTTTATAAATGCGCAAAAAACTTTACGTTATTTATTTTAAAGCACTAATTTGAATAACATTTTCTTCGAAGCAAGTTTAAATACAATGGATTCCAAAAGTTAAGGAACACATGTTTTAGAATATCACCATAAAAAATGACACTAATAAAATTTATAGTATATATAAATGATAAAAATGAAGTTAAGTAAATTTATGCAAAAATGCTTGGTACAACTTTTTTTTATTGAAAAGAATAGGTATATATGAGTGAGAAAAATATGCAATCATTAAGCTTTCATAATTATGCGTATGATTTTTACTTACAGATTAATTTAATATAGTAAGTGGGGTATCGCATTATCAGAGAGAAGCCATTTGCCTGATTCGTTAATGTGGCTAAAGGTCAGATATATGGAAATGTTGATCACAGTCTGGTGTTTTCCTACATTGTTCCTATACACTTTCATGTGTCTAGCAGTATGACTCACCTTCGCAGTAATCAATATCAAACCAAAGTTTCTGCACCTAGAAGACATGTGCCAGTCTGACCACAAGCTAAAAACACCTGCAGAAGACAGTTTTATAATTCTTTTGTTCCGAAGGAGAGGAAGCAGCATTTCAGTGCCGCAACTTGTTGCAGAGCACTTTGCAGCATCTGGAAGAGCAACGCCAGTACGATGAGAAGGCGTCGCGCAGGTGAAGACGCATACATTTACATTTATTCATTTGCAAGGACTTTACATTTATTCATTTGCAAGGACTTTACATTTATTCATTTGCAAGGAAACTAGTTTTGTGTGTTCCCCTCACAGGACGATAGAAAGATACTACTTTAGTTGAACAACTGAGCACGTTTCATGAACCAGGCAGAGATGGGCCTCTGTACATTTAAAACAAAACACTAAATACCATCACTATAACACGGTTACTGCGATGGTGGAATAATCGTTAGGGCAGGAATCTTACTCGGTATTTATGTTAACCTGCATGTGTTCCAGGTTAGAGCTGTAACTAGTGAGAGATATCGAGATTAGATCCTTAATCCATATATCCGCCCATATGCCGGTACGATTGGCTACGATTTCAATCTGATGGATGATAAAGCAGGACCTCATCAAGTTTTTGTAGTTGAGGAATCTTGATTTGGAGTGAATGGAATACCCACCTTGATCTTCATATCTGAATTTCATGGCGAATCTGTGCTACTATCTTCGTAGACAAGTTGCTGCCTTAAGTCTTCCTCCAAGATCTCTTAGAGAACTGAAATACTTACTCGGTGTCTGATCTTCGTTACCCATTTCGGTAACCAACAACTTAAGTGACAGCATGGAAAGTCGATATCGCCAATGCATTCATTCTAGGAGTGGGAATATCCCAGATTAAAATTCCTTTTTGTTATGTTTCTATGACATTTTACCACTTGAAACTGCCATTATTCTTTCTTTCTAAAGATGGACTTTTCCAGGGAGATTGCATTTTGGTTGTAAATCATTTATGCATTTTTCTAATGTAAGCTTCTATATTGCAATCACTACATACCAGTTCCATATACAAACTTGATGTTTCTACATTTATTCATTTGCAAATTAGGAGCAAAAAAAAAAAACCGATTATTTCTTAACTTTTGGAGGCCAATGTATAACATATAATTTTAATCTTTTTATTTTATTTTTTGTCACAGCTTTTCAAGCTGCATTGAATTTCATTTTATACATTACAGATTATTTTGTGATCATATATATGATAATATATTAAGCATATTATGTTATGTGGAATAAAAATACCAATTATACATACTATATATATATATATATATATATATATATATATATATATATATATATATATATATATATATATATATATATATATATACACATAATGCAGATGAAAATTCTCTAACCCAATATCTTAAAATAGTGACGAGTCATGTGATCAGTAATGTGATTTAAAATTATACATAATAAATTAATAATTAATTAATGAGAAATCACATTTGATGCTGATGAATAAGATAAACTGTTAGCTGTTTACACTAAAATGTGAAAAATCGATAATACATCAATATTTAGAATTATAACAGTTAAAAAGATGAAAATCGTTAAGATTTACTTTTGAGCATTAAATTATGGGTATATTTAACTCTTCAAAATAATACATAATGAAAAATTTAGTGTAAATCATTATCAATAAGGAATTCTGGTATTTTAATGTGCACAGGAGTTGTAAATAATTTTATTTATATGCACTGAATATAATTCCATACTTATTAACTTACAGTCTAAAATTTTATAATAAGAATTCTGGACCATTTCATTAAACTGTCAAGTTTCATTTGGTTATTCAAAGCTAGTCGTTAGGGTCGTTATCTGTTATTGTTCCTATAAAGAGCTATTATTATTCATATAGACGGCACATATTTTATTCCCTCTTCAAGAAAAAATTCAAGAATGTGTAAGACTATGTTTTAATAATTTATTTTAGGATAATGTAATGTATTTTTATTATTTTGCAGTACAAAATAATGGTAATATAAAGCTGAAACCTAAACGGAAAACTTTAATAGTTACCAATTAATGAACTGTATTGTTATGACTATTGAAGAAACTCTTCTGATATAGCTTAAATGATTTAAATTAATTATAGCAATTTTTTATTTTGTTTTACATCATTTCCACATCAAAAAATCATCAATTAGTTTTTTTCTTACAAAAATAAACATTTGGTTTCATTAGAAAATGGGGAAATCATTTACAGAAACAAACCTGTAAAAATAATACTGTGATAAATGCAACAATTAAAAACATTTTTCTCACATATATTTCTAAATAAATGTAATTTGTATATGCTTCTGTGTAAAACAGACTTTTCAATATTATGTTTATTTACATTATAATTTTGATAACTTTGAAAAAATAAAGCTCTACTACATTTCCTCAACATAATTTATTAATTTATTTCTTTTTAGATTTTTCCTCCGTAATTTTATATTTATTTGAAAAATTTTCTTATATTTACAAGTAAGTGAGTTTTAATAACAAAGCTTTATTTGATGACATGACAATTTTCATTCCATGTACTCATGAGATTTATCGAATAAAAAATTGAGCAATTTTGTAAATGATTATGTGATTTTATATTTAATTGATTAGAATGTTAACCTATATTTAAAAACTTTGATATTAATTGAAACAAAATTCAAACTGAGTTGTTCTTGAACAAAAAGTTACAAAATAAAATATCAAAGAATTAATTAATTAATGTCATAAATAAAACTTCAATTCTACCAAATTTCACAGAATATAAAATAACACAAAATAAAATTTCATATTTATACTTAAAAAATGAACCATAATATATAATTTAATATCGTTATTAATTAAATAATATATATAATTTAATTAATAACGAGATTAAATTAAATGACAAAAAAAATTGTGGCAAAGCAGATGTCACAATTGGAATGGAAACCATAACACTTTAAATCATGAAAATCAATCACATAAAATAAAAGAGAAAATTCAATAAATAAAATTACAAATTTCATAGTAAATAAAATTTAATTTGAAGCGATATTTTTTTAGTAAATCATTCTACATAATAAAATTTTATGATACCAGAACTTAACAGAAACATTCTTATTCATGTATAAAAAAATCGAGTCTTATTCATGAACATTCAGAAGAAAAATTTCACTGAAAATGATATTGAAAATAATTTTATCCTATTATAAGTAATTAAATATCAATCGTTTTGGTCTTCGTTCTTTTATTCATATTTCTGAAGAAAGGATTACTTATTCGAGTGGTTTGAAGTGGATTCCAAACTCCCACAAACATAACACACGAGATGAGAATCGGACAAACAAATTTTTGAAGTAAAGGCCAAATAACATGTTTTGAATCTACTATTTCAACATTTAAAAAAAGTAAAACTATATAAATAAATTATGTAACCCTTCGCAGCCTCTCAAGTAAATTCTTATTCACGTATGATAATCCCATTTCTTAATCATGCGACAGTTAAAGAAAAACTTTTTAGTAAAAATGATACTGAAAGTAGTTCTATGTTAATTATATGTAATGAAATTTTTAATCTTTTTCCAGTATATAAAAAAGTATCGTTATAGAAATCGAAACAGTTTACTCACAACATATTAAATAAAAGTCCCATATATAACCGATCATCTTTTTTGATAAATGTAATACATTTCATAAAACTAAGAAAATGACTACATGATTAAGGAAAGCAAAAGAATCTCACAACACAGTTAATTTTAATAGAATGACTTTTAATTTCAATGTAACATTGAATCTTACAATAACACCTGAATATTTACTTAAACTTAAAAAAATAATTTAAAATACATAGTTATTTTTAAAAAAAATAGAAATTATGTTGCTTATAAAAATCAACTATTTTCAACTACATTTGCAACTTTGTTAATGATGTTAGCTCTTATTATAAGTAAAAGGTGTTATTTTCAGTTTCAAGAAATTATCAAAATATTTATTAATTGAGAATGTAATACAAAAAACTTACAACAAAACTTATAAATAAAATACACACTATTCACCAAACAAAATAATTATAAGTTATTTTGTGTATTATAAGTTATTTTGAATACATATTTATGTTATTTTGTATAATTATAACTTATTTTAATATTTTTGAATATATGAGTGTTAAAAAAAATAATAATTTATTAGTTTTATTTATGATACTACTATATGGTTGGAAATACAAAAAGATCAAAACATCAATTATCATTTATGAGTAATTTCAAGGAAAAAAAACGATTCCTATTTATGTATGCTAACAATAATTAATATTGAAATGTGTTACAAAACAAAAATAATTAAAAAATACTAGTGACTTAATTCTATATCATTAACTGTAGGTGAAGGCTTCTGAAATATTCCAATTAGAACCTATTGAATGATTGACAATCTAAGATTCCTTCACAAATTATTATACAAAAATTAAAATATTTATGCATATCCCAGATAAACTCCTTGTAAGCAAATTTATAAAATTGAATGAGAAATCCAGAAATTTTTACTAATGTAATGATACGGATTTTGAAACATTCACTTACCGAAGAAGAAGAGTCCTGCTCTTTGTTCATAACTGGGAGTTTAAGGCCAGCGAAAGTATTTTTTATGTTGATTTTCTTCATCGCGTAAATTAAAAGTATTTCTTTGACCACTAAGCATTGTAACTATCATTTCAAAAGATTTTCCTGTTTATAGAGAAGAATTGAGATGAAAATCTCTCATAATTGCTTCTTAATAGCATAATATCTAATAATGATTAGTTATTTTCCCCATTATTAGAATAGTATCTAACTTGTAAAGAGATCTTTGCCTGCGTTTCCGTTTCATGCTACACAAGAAAGAGTCAAGGACAGCGTGTAAGGAAAAAGTAAAGTAAGCATTTTAAATCAAACAATGAAATCGCGATATTTCACGGTTCTTTCGGACATATATCTTCTTTCTCGTAAAAAGAGAAATCTCCATATCTTCAAAAAAGAAATAATAACTTCCTGGTGAATCCATGGAAAGTGAATAATTCTAACGAGACTCTAACTTATCAAAAGAAAATTCTCAAAATAAAGCTTTAAACCTGAAAGTAACAACTTTTTCACAGTTGAATATAGTGATGAACATTCCAGTTTTTCAGTAATTTTTTCAAGTATATATTTAGATACACCATATAACAGAGATACCAATATAATTTTATAAAACAATAGAAAAGAAAATGTGTAAATGATGGAAAAGTTAAGGGGGAAATACGATTATTTTCTTCATATTTATACGCCATCTTTATTTCTATTATTTTCCATACATTCCAAACTGAATTTAATTTCTTTTACGTAAATGTTTCTTTACTTTTAGGAACCTAAGTTAATTAATTAGGAAAAAGAAGATTCATAGTATTATTAAATTGCTTTAATTTTTTTAACTTACCTTTACTCTTTATGCTTTCATTGCTAACTGAAACTAATTGGAAAAAACAACAAAACTATATTTTTAACTTTAAAATAAACAAATACGTTTCAAGAGTCCCATTCGCTACTTTTATATGATACCGCACCATTAAAAAAAGACTGTAATTTTATTTTTTTCAGTGTAACATAAAACTTTTTTAATTGTTGCAAAATTATCGAGGAGAATCCTACAAATATGACGTAATTAAAAATGCTTAAGGATACTTGAACAAACTAAACATTAAGCCATTTTTAATGCTATTATTATTCAGAGACTCTTCATAAAATTCAAATTAAATTATTTTTAAAGTATTGGTTGTGAATAAACTATGTCAACATAATTTGAAATTGGATTGATTCCTTTTCGATATTCATTCATAAAAATGGTTATTTAGCGCATATACAATGATTAATTTAAATATTTTCAAATCAAACAATACATTTTAAAGAGATTTTTAAATTATAGTTTGCAACACAATCTCAAATTTTATAAAAAAAAATAGTTGTAAAAATTTTAATAATAAATATATGTTTCTGAAGAATAGCAAAGAAAATTTTTAAATCAATAAAAAATGGTTATGTAAAAATAGTTGAATAATATTTATTAGAATATTTCAAATATGTATTAAAATGTTGTATATTAATAATATTTATTAAAATATTTCAAATATGTATTAAAAAGTTTTCTTTATTTATATTATTTACACTATATTTTCGATTAATAAGAATATTTTCGTCTTTAAATTTTAACGAATTTAAACTTTAAAATGTTTTAAAAATTTAATTGATATTAGAAAGAATTTTTAGATTAATTTGCAAGAAATTATTTAATATTTAATAAAAACAATTACAAACAGAATTTGCACACACTTCCTGGATATAATTATAGTAAATGAAATCGAAAATTATATTACGACTGAAAAACTAACAAGCTTTTCCTTTTTTTGCAACAAGGAAAACAGGCAAAAATATACTATTTTTCAAAATATTACATTGATGGCATCTGGAAATTGTTTTTTAAAATCAAAGATCTTAAAAAACTTGAAAATTGTGGGAAATACCAAAATATAATAGAAACACATTGCATTTTATGATACATTATTTTTAAAAGTTAATATCAGTTTAAACTTCCAATTCTATCAGCTTAAACTGTATTACTTGCGAAAACTTCATCAACATTTGTTTGGAAATTTATGATAAGTATCTATTGACAGAAGAAAAAGAAAACACACACAGATTTTAATATATAAGACTTCCATTTTTGCAAGAGTTTAACACATGTAAGAATGAGAATATTATATTTTTAAAATAAATAATTGAAAATTATATATATCTAAAATACGTAACTCAGTACATTGCCTTAAATATAACCTTTTTTATTAAAAAAATTAATTTATACTTTATTTTAAAGAAAGAGTTGTTCATAAACTCACTAATTATTAAACATTAATCATTAACTCACTACTTTTTGAAGAAATTTTACATACTGGTAGTCAGTAATTTTACCTGTTGCCATTATCATCAGAAATGTTACTTACATGCGCACGTTACTGACGGAGTAAAAGTGATTGAGCTTTTAATGAGATATAATATACAATTCAAGATGTTCAGTAAATTATAGAGTATTAGAAATAGTTTATCACAGATAGGTTTCTAATATTAAAAATCTAAAACAATACCGTGAAGTCCATAGCTTGCAAGCGCTGAATTAATTCATACTAGCACTTTGATAACAAAGACTCGTTTCTTATCCAGCATTTCTTGATAACCATATCACAAATTAATCTGTAAATTCCACATCGATTCTAACTATGAAATTTTAATATTTTTATTATATTTATATCAAAATAGCCTCTAAGTTTAATGGCGGTTTTCTACCTCTTCATTTATATTACGCTTGTCAAAAATTGTTTCTAGATTAATATCAATCACTAATTTGTTTCCAATCGCAAGGTCATGTAGAAAACCGTGGACAGGTGATCCGTCACTCCACATTTTATGTATTTTTTCACTAACATAATTGGGTATTTGAAATGCACGACTAATTTACACACCACATGATGGAAAAAGATGTTTGCAAATTTTTTCAAACTATTGTACGAAATTACGATTATCAGCGAGAAATTATGATAAACGAATTTATAATTTATATTTCTCAATTAAATGCGATTTAATGAACACACATTTTTAATAAAGTATTTTTTTCATTACGAAGCACATATTTGTGTAACTCTCTCTCTCTCTCTCTCTTTTCCAATTTTTTTTATTACAAGATTTAACATTTTAGTTTTGAATTTGACGCACATTATTTAAGCGGAAGGACATGGGTTTTATAACAGTTTTTATTTAATTACATAATCCTGAAGCATGAATACTATGTCTCAGATAGTATTGTAAATTCAAATAATAATTTATTTGTACAGATTATAGTTGATCAAAAAATATTTGATAAAATATAATTTGTTGATTAACAGTGTACATTGTGTTTGCAGTTATGTATTAATTTATTGCAGTTATGTATTAATTTATTAATATTAAAAGCTAATATATATATATATATATATATATATATATATATATATATATATATATATATATATATATATATATATATATATATATATATATATATATATATATATATATATATATATATATATATATATATATATATATATATATTATATATATATATATATATATATATATATATATATATATATATATATATATATATATATATATATATATATATATATATATATATATATATATATATATATATATATACACATAATGTCTGTTTTCATTTGGTAAAAAATTTTAAATTTCTGCTTTCTAAAAAGCAAAATTTTCCTCAAATATAAAATAATTTTTATGCAATAGAAAATACTGCATATTAGTAAATTTTAAAAATACACTCAACAACTTTCTTTCAGCTAGAAAAGAATATATTTTGATATACTTTTTTATTTTGCCATATTATTACAAAATAAAAAGGCTTAATTTTTAAGTAAATTTTAAGTTGATTTGCTTTCTCATAATATATTTTATTATAAATTGGATAGCTAAATCAAGTAAAAGTGAAAATAATTCGAGAGAAGTAAAACCTTCTTGCCAATCGATGATGACGGATAAATACAGAATACACGAAAATCGATAAGGAATTATATTTGAATCAAAAGAGTAAAATTGTGCCCGTTTTTATTAAAATATTAGAATTAACGAATTTATAAATGTCAAAAATTTTATAAAGGATAATAATTTTATTTCTCGAACAAAATTTCCGTTGTTTTAACATGCATAAAAAAATTTTGATTTCAGTTTTTATTCTGAAATATTTTTATTCCTTTATGTATATGAAATGTAAATACAGTTTTTTTTAATGAATAACTTTAAGAATTGCTTATGAAAAATATTTTTACAAATTTTATTAGACAGAAACAATTGCAACATTTGCATAATTTTTAACATTTAATAATACACATAAATACAATGTAACTTTACTTCAGTGCAATACTGAATTAAAAAATATTAGCTTCCAACTATATTTAACTTATATTTAAGGCTTTATAAGGAAATATATGCATTTTATAATAAAAGTAGTTTTTTAACTTAAACTTTTCTCGGCAAAGTTGAACACATAAAATTTCAATAAACTTAACATTAGTGAACTTAATATTTAATTAATTTTATCACATTGTAAAATAAAAAGTATTTGTGAAATAAAGAATATTATATATGGGTCCTTTTTAATATGATATTTACTCTTAAATGTATTTGGATCGTTAGTTATAAATTTTTGCTTGAATGGAACATTTCTGTTATTTAAAGTTATGCCTTTTGATATGATATTTTTGTGTCCCACATAGTTGAAATATACCAGTGCAATTAAGGTCTTTTAGGTACACGAATTTATAAAAGACAAATTAAGAACTTCGTTATAAAAAAACTTGACATGTCATTTATCTTTAATATATCTATAAGTTCAGCAATTCATCAATAATAAAAATAGGTGTGGTTAATTTCTAGTTTTCAATCTGTTATTCGCACACATTATATTTTCATGATATTTCTCAGCAAGGTGGACAGTTATTTAAGTTCCACACATGCCTGACGCCTGCCTCATACAAGGTTTACAACTTCATTTCAAATAGAAATTTTATTTTTTTCATTTCTAATCAGATTTAGGCAATGCAATTTATAAAAAAGAAAAAAGTTATGTTGCATGGTATTTGTCTCAATGCATTTATTTCTTACAAAACACGATGCATAGAAAACATGAAGAAATATTAAAAAATTATGATTGTTTTAAATCATAAATATTTATTTTTTCTAAAAATACATGTGAAAGATAATGTTCAATATTTAAGTTAAATAAGGAACAATTTTAAGATTTTGCAATCAATGTTAAGTATTTTTATTAAAACACAATAATTACACGAAATTATAAAAACACAATAAGCTCACGAAATTTCCTACCAGGTGAATTAGCATATATACACAAATATATACTTAGCTAGTAAGACTAATTCATTTATTATAGATTCTTTTTGTTCAAATATAGTGATTTTAGAGTAAAGACAGTTTGTATGCGTTTTGAATACTATTTATAAAATAAGAAATAAAAAGTAATATAAGCGTTTAGATGTCTTATAACTTCATATAGCTCTTTTTCAAAACAGAAAGTAGTCCTTAACAAATGAATGAAAAATATGCATTAAAATACAATAGATTTCTTTCTATAAAATATTTCCAGATAATGTTTAGTTTATTGTTCAAGAATCGAGCTTATAATTTCTATAATATAATTAAATGAATAAATTTCGTCCAAAAGAAAAATTAATTTGAGGCCAAAACAAGTTCCTTCCTGCGCTTTAATAAAAAATTAGGAAATAGTTAATTAAAAATTTTTTTAAAATTTTAGAGAGAAAGCATTATTGTCATTATCTAAAGAATTCTAGAAGGAATGAATATGAAATTGAAGTATTTTGCCTCGTGAGCTTATAGCATGACCAATCTAACTCAAATGCATAGAATTTTTATACGAACCATCAATAAATACTTTCCTGGCAAGATATTTACAATTGAGTTGGTTTTAGAAATGTTAGCCTTACTATCTCAGTTAAAATCCAAAAAATCGGTAGTGATAAAAATATATATTGTATTGGAGATACACTCAAGAGGAATATAGAATCACCGTCAGACAAATGACTGATCAAAACAAAACTTATAATTTTGTTCACAATTATTATTTCAGATCTTTTATTTTCGTTTTCAAAAAATATTATGGAAAACCAGCAAAATTATTATTAATTCAGTAAGACTAATGAAAGAAAACAATATTTGGACAATTGCGATGATTGGTGAAAGATTTGACTTTGACTAATAAGGCTTATACAAGTAGATTTGCAAACTTTTTTAATATGCAGATTTAATGTTTTAAGGACAATAGTCAATATTTTGTTTGTTTTGTAAATCAGACTAAATTTAAAGCAAATGGTATATTTCTACTAAAGCAGCATGGTTACTAATAAATTTCACACCATCTTCATAATACGGAACATGATTTATACAATTTGAGATTTTTAAACAATTCCTAGATTTGTATTCTTTAAGAGAACATTTCGCAAAACTCAGTGGTCATGGATACTCATATTAAAGCATTTTTGTACTCTGGGTAAATTTACTTCATATGAAGCAACTCTGAATATTTACATTATCAGTGAATTTCAATGTGAATCACTTTAATTTAATATCCAATTTTAGCAGTTAATTTCTTCTAACATTTGGTAAAACTTCAAATATGAAATTTCTAGTATTTTTTATCAACTTGAATGTATTTAACTCTCATTATCACATCCAGTAAAATAACTTTATTCTTATAAATTATATTTTTAAAAGCAGATGTTACAATTTTTTCTTTGCTGTATTTTCCACATTTAAATTATTAATTTCCTGGGATAATATATCAAGATCTTGTATATATTTACAAGAAATAAAAGGATTGCCACTTCTTGAAGTTTTCATTTTTTATATTAAAATTTATGCTTTCATCGGTACAGTTTTTTCTTTGAAATATTCTCCTTGCTTTCTTTCTCCTTGATTAAAGATTTTTTCAAAGATTTAATTACGACTGTAAATTCTTGCTCCTCTAGTAAAAAATATTCCTTACAACCTTTGAGGCACAAAATTTAACTATCAGAATATGGTTTAAGTTTCACATATTCCTTTGACTCGCAAGCACAAATGTGCTTCTTTAGAGAAGATATAATTGTTTCATATTCATTTTGGAAAGCAAGCAAGTTTACAAGAATACTGCATTTTAAATCTTTTCTCTCACCAATTACTTTTATTTTCAGATATTTTAATCAGTTTTTCTACTTTTTCCCAAAAATGTCCTTTTACATCATCCATATTATTAAATTATGTGTGTGTACATTCATGATACTAGTGGATGAACCAAGTAACTTTTAAAAACTAATAATGTGAAAAGGAAGAAAGATAACGAAGACAAAGTATGAGGTTTCTAATAAGAGAATAGAAAACAAGCCATATTTTATGCACAGAAAGCACCAGAATAATATTTATGATCAAAATATGACGCAATTAGGTTTTTGATATCACTTTATGAAAAGCAGCAAATGGTATTAAAATGCAACTACGTCAGATAATAAAAAAACACGTGGTGTAAAGTTTGATAAATGAAGGCTATATAGAAGGAATTTTTAAGCATTCCTCTTGTAATGGTTTCCGGTAAGAATTTTCTTAGGTAGTATGCTGTATTCATATGTCTCAAAAGAGAAAAATCTGAAAATATCAAACTTCCCAACAGATTTGGGAGCAGAAAGCAGAAAGAAATATTCATGCCTCGTTATTCATCACTAGCATGGACTAAACTCGGAATTTGGAGCCTTGCACTTTGGAGTACGGGGCTTTACTAGTCTAATTAACAAGTAAGAGGTGTGGGAATATTAGCCTAAATAATGGTAACTCTCTAACACATCGGGTTTACCTTTATCAAGTAAGCGTAGAATATGGCACTACATAGCGAACAACAAAAGAAACTAATGTTCTAAAACAGAATTAGAATTTCTATCTCTTCTTGTTTTGCTGAAGACATTTACATAGACAGTGGGGCGTATTCATGCGATACAAAGATGGAAAATTCCCATGCAGCAACTCCAATAGATGCATGTCAGAAACACCAGTTGTGTTTTATTTCCATGCGCATACATAGCGCAACTGTAAACAAAAACAACGAAATAGTCAAGAGAGTACCAAGAGTTACTATGAAGAGATACCGTTACAAGCTGCAGTAAAACCAAGATTTGAACTAATTGAACTTCTCCTTCGTTACAAAATGGAAAATGGAAGTTTGGTATAAATGATTTCACTTTGAGTTATTGTTCACATGAAGAATATATTTCAAATTGCTAGGTAATAAGCAAACATTTATCATCACTGAACAGGATCATTTCTACATAGAATTATGAATTATAAGCAAACTGTTTGCATTTGTTGATGTACTCCTTCATCAGCCTACATTAAAATCCGCTGTGCTTGCTCCGACAATTATTTAATCGGTCTACATTTTTTGAGGAAAACAAAGGAGTGTAAAGACAGATTACAGACAGGTTTACAGCTGCTTTCAATAAGAAGTTGCATCACCGCGTATTGCTATCAGTTGATGTATTTTTCATACACATAACTTAGATTTATCAATCTAAGTCCTTAAACATTTTGACTGCTAACGTAGATATTGTCTCCAGCATCATCATGGAGAGCGGTAGTTCATATGCGTGAGTCTTCTATACTGAAATAAATGTTTTTCAAACTGTGGATTGAGTGTTACCTCTTCTTAAGCTGTGTTACTGTATGAGAAGTGAGAAACTTTATATTTTCATATTATTATGGAAATATAAAGTAAAGAAAATATATAGAAAGAAAAGATATAAAAGGAACTAAAATATAATATAAAGAAAATATATTTTCATATCATTATATTCATCATATATTCTCGTCAAGGCAATTGTTCAAACATTATTGTATCATAAAATTAGGCTTATCCTTCTTTGATTGCAATCTACATTTTACATTATATTCATTTTCGAATTAATAACTCTTAAATTTATGTTTACTAATTAAAATAATTTCACACTACTTACTAATTAATACTAATTTAAATTAAGAAAAATAAGTTTTTCTTAAATTTTATGTTATCTTGCCCATATCATTTCAACTTTTTATTAATATTTATCTTTTTTAAAATTTTGTTCAAACATAAATACTTAAGTAATTTTTGATTGAATCAGAAGAGCATCCAGATGGTTTTTGAAACAAGCTGTCAGTAATATTTACTTGAAATATATGCGAGAGCCTAATTTCTATTAACTTATGGTTCCCTTAATTTAAGCTTAATAAAAGTTGTTTCATGCTTTATTTATTTTCATTTTTTTATTTTATTTTTTATTTTTTGAATTTTAATATATTGAAATTTGTATTGGATAAAACATCAGAATTTGTAAATATAATAATAAAAATTTCACTTAACAAATCGATAATGGAAGGAATTCATTATCAGAAATGTAACATTTTAATCACACACACACATAAAGCTTATATTTAATCATAAATATTGTTAGTGTTCTAACATAAATTTAAATGCAACATATATTATTAAGTTTTGAATAACTCTTCATAATGTTTTAAAGGCTCATTACCAATATAGCATTAAATAATAATATTACTAACAATTAAAAGCACATCATTATTATAGTTCTACAGAAATTTTATCTGTAAATAATAAAAAATTTAATATGAAATAGTGAAAAAAAATTTAGTTAAAGCTATTGTGAAGAAAACAATCAGTAAAAGGTTCTTGATTAAGTATTTAAAAACGTTAAGATTAGATGTCTTAAGATGCATTTCGTAATAAAACAAAACATTTATTCGATTTTGATTCTTTCTTTCTTTCTGAGATAATAACAATGTGTGCTTAAAATGTTATCTGACAAGGAAATACTTCAGTACATATTAAGATATAATGTACTTATCGATTTATATCTAATTCTGGTTTTTATTATATATGAAATCTTTTCTGACATAAGTGTCTAAAAATTTATCTCCATAGTGAAATGCTTAATCGCTTTAAATTTTCATAACACATTAACTAGCTGGAAATAATGATTTAAAGCACAATGGATTCATATAATTTGATTACAGTAAAAAAAAATAAAGATCATTTACTAATGATTTAATATTATCACAATTATAATTTAACTTTAAGTGATTGCAATTCTCATCACAAACTAATACTTACTGTAAAAAAACAAATTATAAATATATTTATTTCTACTGTTATTGCATAGCAGTGTTATCTGTGTCTCACTTTACAGTAAATGAAAGAGAAATACAACATGTTAGAGTTATTTCTTTATTACTCAGAAGAAAGCAAAGGAAATAATGTATCAAGAATTGTTTCATTTGACACACAAGATAGAAATCACTTGTTTCATTCTCGAAATTCCCCAAGCCAGTGTTTCAAGGACAAAGAACTTTTGTTCCAGCACAATTAGATAAGAATGATGTTGGTTAGCTAAGAAAAATGCTGTAATTATTCTACAATTAATAAATAATACACAAGTCAGATAATACTATTTCAATGATGTTATACGACTTGTTAAATAAATTTATTGAATTTTAGTGTTTACTATAATTTTATATCACCTTTTTTAAATTTCACACAATGTAATAATTTTTCTTCCAGAATGTGTTATTTATGATACAGATTAAACTTAGTTATAACAAAAAAAGTATAATTATGTATATTGGATAATTATGTATATTGGAATGAGCACAATATACGAACTATTTAAAGCAACATTTTTTACTTTTATCAAATTCTATAAACTATATTTAAATAAAACTCCCCGAAAAAATATCTGTGTTTCATAAAAATAAAGTTATATATTTTAAATATCATCATATTTAAACATTTACTGTCAATTTAATAACATTCAGTATAGTGTTTATTCCATTTTATTTAAATAAACTTTTGATAAAGTTTTAAGTATGATTTCTATTGTAACATTATCATACTTTAAAGTAGCTTCATTTCATAAAAATCTAGTGAACACAACTAAAAGTGATAATATTTTAAACTAATTATATTGGAGAAAAAAGTTGCATTTTTTAAAATTTTTCTTTACTAAGCTAAAATTCTTTAACTTTAATTATTGAATCAAAAAAATAAGATAGTATAAATACAACTGTAGTTTTCGAAATAAAATCCTTATTTTTAAAAGCTGCTATTTTGAAAGGAACTTTTTCAACCGTATAATAATAATAAATTTCAAAGTTAATATAAAATGTAACAGAGTAATACCTCACATTATACAAGATGCTCACTAAAGTCCCTTGTCACCCTCTTAATTTTGGATTTGCAGCTGCAATTTTTATAAACGTGGTGTCTACCAATAAATCAGATATGCACTACCAAATGAGACCACACACAGCGTCATCTGGTGGAAAACTGTTAACTTTTTCAACCGTATAATAATAATAAATTTCAAAGTTAATATAAAATGTAACAGAGTAATACCTCACATTATACAAGATGCTCACTAAAGTCCCTTGTCACCCTCTTAATTTTGGATTTGCAGCTGCAATTTTTATAAACGTGGTGTCTACCAATAAATCAGATATGCACTACCAAATGAGACCACACAGCGTCATCTGGTGGAAAACTGTTAACTTTTTCAACCGTATAATAATAATAAATTTCAAAGTTAATATAAAATGTAACAGAGTAATACCTCACATTATACAAGATGCTCACTAAAGTCCCTTGTCACCCTCTTAATTTTGGATTTGCAGCTGCAATTTTTATAAACGTGGTGTCTACCAATAAATCAGATATGCACTACCAAATGAGACCACACACAGCGTCATCTGGTGAAAAACTGTTAACTTTCGTATTTCGAAATGGCACGAGATAGGGGGAAAAGTGTTAAAGCGTTATAGATTTAGTAAGAAAAAATACACTAATAAGGATGTGAATAATAGAATGTTTATAAAACGCGCATTCATGCTTAAGAGGTTTCCTACTCTGTGAAGGTAACAAACGATCAAAGAAAGAAGAAAATAATTATTTACAATAATATACCTTGATTTAAGATATTCAAACTTCGCACCGTCAGCTGCAATTCTTATTTGTATCCTCGTATGAATTTCACATTGCACGCGTTGGAGGATAGAGGGTGACACGTTGACACAAGCGTTCGTAATGCACCATTTAAGGTCCTGCAATGTTTGTGGAGGGGTCATATATACCAGCTGTTTTACGTTACACCATAGAAAAAAGTTCAATGGAGTCAGATCAGGTGAGCATAAAGTCCATTCTTCGCGCGAAACCACCATACCCAATTATTTGGTTCCCGAATTTCGTAACGAGGTACTGCTTCACTGGAGATGTCTTGTGAGCAGACTCTTCGCCATGTTGAAACCATACATTACTAAGATTAAACTACGCTTTTACATAAAATTAAGCATTAACTCATGCAGCAGTTGTAAATACCGTGCATCTATTAAGGTATTATCGTAAAATATTGGACCGATCAACTTGTTACGGTAAACTGCTCACCAAACGTTAATACCGGACTACTAAATGTTAACGTCAAACCACACTTGATGTCGAACATCGATAAAACATCTAGGATTTTCCAGCACCCAGTAAGGGGGGTGTTGCCTATTGTACATGCCATTCTGTGAAAAGTATTCCTCGTCCGTCCACACTATATCTACCAAGAATGTTTTCCGTACCTGAGTCGGATTCATGACGAAATTGCACCATGAATAGTGTCGTTTGAAATCCCTGACCAGTAAAACTTGCTGAGGCATTGGTCGGTAAGGTAAGCTCCTCGTTCTTGTAGGATTTTTCAAATCCGACTTTTTAAGAGGCCACAGTGTTCACTGATTTGTCTTGTATTGCATTTCGGGTATACGAAGGCGTATGCTAGTACCTTATCTGGTTGAACTTGCGATCTCACCTTTGCTGGTCAGCCAGATCGAGCTGTACTAGTCACGTAGTTGTACTAGTCACCTCTTTTAGCTGTACTAGTCACTTCTTTTAAATGTTTTACAGCAAATAGTATGCTTTGATAAAAATGATGTGGGATTTCAGGGAAATGTTCCTGGAACAATCTTGCTCAAGTGAACAGGTGTGGTGTTTCTTATGTATCTGCATACTTTAACAATTTTGGGCATTAAGTGCAGGCTGCGTTGAGATTTGTACAAGGATGCAACTCACATGGCTGGAATAAGAATCCTTTGAACTAGGAATCTAAAGTGATACCACTTTGCTACATTGCGGTGCCATGTTTATCCCGAAAGATAATGTTTTCTTCTGTCATCAAGTCACAGAAAAAGAAATCACAAAAATACAATTGTAAGTTTCAACCTTTCTTTTTTTCACATCCATGTCAATAAAATGTTTTTTTTTCTTTTTCTTTTTTTCAATAAATCGATAACGCTCTACAACTTTGTAATTAACTTTTTTCTCCTATCTCGTATCATTTTTAGAGATACGAAAGCTAACTCCGCAGTTTTCTACCAGATGGCTCTGCGAGTGGTCTTAGGTAGCGCATATTCGATTTACTGGCAGACAAACAGCATGTTTATAAAAATAGCAGCAGCTGTTGAAATTAATGATTGTTTTTTCATTGAAATTTGACTCTTGTCTTTCGGCATTTCCCTTCACTTGAATCTAATTCCTTTTTATGCATTCAATTTCTAACTCTAGAAGTATTTCAGCAGCATATGTGTAATGCAACTCAAGTAAAATTCTTATTCTTCCACCATAAATTCGCTCTTCTAGGAATCTTCGCAGCTAGAAATCACAAGGATTTATGTCGAGTAAACGGGGAGGCTAGGTATTCGCAAAAGATCTGAAGCTCTTTACATGATTCTAGGTAAAGTTAGTACGAAACAGTTATCTGGCAGCGCCCAATGAGGAGAATACCTCCAATTTGCTTCAAGGCAGAGATCGTTCCTGCCCAGTAGGGATGACGTCATATTGAAGGAATTCACTATTCTGTACACTCTTGACAAACCTCGTTTTAGGACTTTGCGAAGTGAGAATTGTTTCAAAGGAAAAAAGCCCCGGTATCAAAATCATCAGTAAATCCATATTTTGAAGTCTCAATCACGTAATCAAAATGTAACTATTATTAGTGTTTGACATAAGAATACAAGACTCTACCATACACAAAAATTTTGGTTATTCACATCGCTGTCTAAAGAAAAGTGGTGCGCTGAGCCTGACAACGGAATATTTTTAAAGCACGCATTATAAACAGCCAGTGTCATCAAATATCTAAGAACAAAATCAGAACATATTTAATGATATTAAGGTAGTAGCAGTTGCATCATGTGAATATTATGTACATAATATTTTAAACTGGATCACCGAATTTTTCGTGCTATTGGCAAATTAATCGCCAACTCTCGTGACAATGACCAAGCACTTGAAAAAGAACAGCGCAATCTATGATTTTACAACCACAGAAATAGCAACTTCTTCTATAGTTTCATTCGCAACCATATTCCATCTTCTTTCTTGCAGCACACCCAAGTCACCAATTGCTTCAAATTTTTTATAATCATCATCAGCTAATCATTCTTTGACATGGGCTTTTTTTTCCGCAGTCCTTTTAAGTGGTGGTATTCACGAAGTCAGTGAAGTCACGAAGTCTAAATCAGTGATTTATACAATTTATCCCAAATCCATTCAGTACGAACACATGTATTTGTAATAATTTCAAGTATTTTTCGCTATACAATGACTGATTTTTTAATACTTATTAACTTTATGATATTTTTTATTCTGTCTCCTGGGTAAATCATCCAATAGCTTACTTGTATCTAATTTTTTGAAAAACTTTGAAATTTATTTTTAAGGTAAAATAATAAAACACTTATAATATCATATCAGCATTTTGTCTCGTTCATCCGTTCCTAAAATTAAATTTAAATTGAAGTTCTTGTGGTACAATTAAATGTTGCGTGATTATAATGAAATTTCATGACTATTTGGCATGGGAATATGTTTTAATACATATTTTGAATTAGAAATAATGATATTACATTATGCAACTCCATTGTATTCAAATGAATCTCTTTAATATCTGTAAGAGAAATTTAAAATCGCAAATGAAGGTTAAAGAAAAATTATTCTTAAGTAAAGTTTAAATGTCAAAATGAGATACAGTAAATAAACAAACCAGTTTTAATTTTCATCAGTTTGTTTTTTATTTCATGCATTTTTCTGTATTTTATATATAATTAATTCATATTTTTCAAACAAGATAATTGTAATCTAATACTAATGTAAATTTATAAGACAGTTTTTTTAAAATAATGTTGTAATTTTAAGAGAATACACACAAATGTTCTCAATTCCCTTTAATATCTATTAAAAATGGCAAATAGTTTATTGAATAGTTATAGTACTGAAAATTAACAGTAGGAAAATGATGATATGATCTTAACCGATGTTTTCAAGATGTCTTGTAAGTTGTTATATATGTAACGATTGTTTCAAATGCATCCCTTTAAATATTAAGAAAAATTGAACTACAAAAGGTTACAATAAAATGAATAATACGGAAACATGACTGAGGAATAGATCCAAGCAAATAGTCTAAGCAATAAATCTAAGCTAATCTCTCTCTCTCTGTATATATATATTAGCGCAAAAGTAGCTAAAGAAAGATTTGCCAATATAAATAAGATAAAACAAGAAAAATATTGAAACCAGAAATATAAAATTGAAAAAATACTAAAATATATGATGCAAATGACAAGAAGAAGGCATAGGGACCATGTCTTCATCAGTAGGGAGGTGGCAAGTTGTGCAAAATCAACTCTTTTCTGACATGCTCGAAGGACAAATGTCTAAATATCTTCGAGCAATCCCCCCCCCCCTTCCGGTATTAAGCTTGGTCCATTGAAACCAGCCATTAATAATCTAAAAGATAACTTCATGATTACGCCAGTAGGATTTATTTATCACTATTGATAATTCTACTACATATCTTGATGTCTTCGACAAAACAAATCAATTTAATTTTCATGTTAATAAGTTAATTTTCTGGAACTCAAATATTTCTTTAAAAGTATACAGAAACATTATTATTAATGAACTTAATCGCATTTATAATATCTGTAACAATTATGAATCTACCGAAAATCAAATTAAATGCCTAACAGTTCACCTAAAAATAATAATATTCCAATTAATTTTATTTTAAAATATGTAGGAAGTATAGAAAATCCCTTGTAAGATTGAAGTAATACGTAGCCACACACACACACACACACCCAAGCATTGAATTTCTTACAAGAATCCTGAAAACACCTACATTTATACACTTTATTTTATATATAACTTAAGCTTAAATCCCCTTTAACACATTTTAATTTCAAATTTACTACATATTTCTAAGCCACTTTAACTTTTTGAATTTAACTACTTCTGGCAATATTTCTTTATTCTAATTACAAATTTACTTTTGGCAACTCTCCTACTATTTTCATATATAAATTCAATCTGATTTGCTGACCTTGCTATTATATATTTTTCTACTGTATGAATTTTTCTGTATTTTCTGTATGTATTTTTCTACAATATTTATTTTTTCTACTGTACTTATGTTTCATCTATTATGAGTATTTTTACTTTTCTGTATATATATTTATTGCAATTTTTTAACTAAGTTCTTTTAATACGAACATTCTTCGGAGATATTGCTCGAAGGTATTTAGACATTTGTCCTTCGAGCATATCAGAAAAAGAGTGTTCATTTTGTAGCTGGCCATCTCCCTCTTGATGAAAACGTGGTTCCTATGCCTTCTTCTTGTCATTTGCATCGTATATTTTAATATTTTTCTAATTTTATATTTCTGGTTTCAATGTTTTTCATGTTTTATCTTATATATATAATCAATAATCAATACTAGATGGAGAATAATACTTTTAAAATACATTGAAAATACGAAATATAGTAAACAGTTGGAAAAATGTTCAATATATATTTAAAATTAAAAAAAACAGAATAAAAGAAATTGGAACGAAGTACCAACATGGCCAGTTTCATCTGGGGGTGTTGACCACATTAGCACAAAATATGGCTTCTAATCTTGCACATTATATATTAATATATATTAAAATAATGATCACTTTGTTAAATTATATCTCAATAAAAAGGATTGTTTCTAATGTGTCCCTTTAAATATTAAGAAAAATTGAGCTACAAAATGTGTAAATAAGATGAATAATACCGAAACGAAACATGATAAAGGAATAAATCTAAGCTTCATTCTTAAAAAGTATTTCGATAAGAGTTCACAAATCATATTTTTCCTAAATTAAAACTCATTAAATAAATGTTACATGATTTCTCTGATTCACAAAGGACATGATTACTGAAAATTATACTTTAGATTTTCGTAATTACTTAATAAAATAGTAAAAAGAAAAACACCGGTTAATATATTTTTGGAGACTGGGCGGATTGATACGATGGTCACCCGAAATTAAGTTTCCCATGGCTCAAAAAGATAACTTTGCAAAATTACCTAAATGCAAACGTACTTGTAAGGTAGATTGTGGGTGTGGCTATCATATGTTGCAATCCTAATTTTCTGATAGCTTATATAAAAGTCGTTATAGCGTACAAATATATCGGCTCTTATTTCTTCTCTCGCAGACTGCTGGCTCCAATGTACAACAATAAACATTGAACATTACTATGCAACTTTAAGAAACTTGAGATGTGTCATTCAGATGAAGAAGCATGAGATACTCAGTACTGGTGTCTTGTTACTTTCCGACAACCCTTGCCCTCATACAACGAATTCCAAAAAAGAAAAAAAAAATGCTGAAAAAGCTCTAGTTGGGAACTATTTGCTCATACACCCTGTAGTACCGAGCTTGCTCCCAACGACTTCTATCTATTCCTACACATGAAGAAATACGTATCATTTAACCACACACGAAGACGTGCAGACAGTTGTGATAGGTTGGCTTCTTTCCCATGTTGCAGGCCTTATGATACTGAAATACAAAAACTTAACACACGATATCACAAGTGCTACCATATGTCCAATGGTTATTTATATCCAATGGTTATATATAATGGAAGGTTACCCACGACATCCAATGGTTCTTATGTTGAAAAGTAGCTGAAATACTGTTGCATCTTTTGCAATAAATCTTTCTGAGTAATTACGATTTGTTTCTTTTTATGAGCCATGGGAAACTTTTCGGATGATCCTCATATATTTTAGAGCCGAAAAAGAACTAAGTCACAACTACGAAATTAATAATGCCTAGATGATTTGGAAAATTACCAAACATTTTTTATGAAAAACATCTACGCACAAGTGGAAAATACGAATGTAAGCTGTGAGTCGACAAAAAATTAAAACTTCCAATAGATTCTGTGATTTTCATTTAAAACAGAGTGATTAATTTGACGCAAAACTTAATAGTAAAAGTACTTTAAAAGCGTACTCGACGACGTTAAAATCAATTGTTCGATTCTGAGAGAAGTTACGCCAAAAATCTTAGAAAGTCTGGCTGCTCGAATTCACATATCTATTGACATATTTTACAAAATGACATAGTAGTTGAACAGAAGTGGCTTAGAGTTTTCTCGCAGTAACTCTGAAAGCAATCTGGAAGCAGATTAGTTTGAAGATCATGCAATTAGAGGAAGAAGTTCGTCCATTCCCCGAATGATTATATCAGCAATTTGAAACCATTTTTCTGTTTTAAGGATCCAAAGACATAAGGTAATACCATTTAGGAATACTTATCTGAAACAGAAAAGAAGTTTCAAGAGTTGTAGTAATTGCCTCAGACAACCCACTATAAGCTATGTCATTTGAAATAATCTTGCTGGCGGCAAGGTCAGACAGTCTAATAAAAGGAAAGTCATCTGTAATAACAAATCCCATTTTTCACTCGATGTTGATGACAACTGTATGCACACATGCAGACAAACAGAAAGGATACTTGTTACAGTTGTTTGGAATAATTAAGATAGACCTGAGATAGAAGTGCGACCTGGTATTTTCACTGCTCGCAGATATCTTGACTTCATTTTTTAAGCCACTGATACTGCCTATGGAATTTGCCCATCTAGGCTTTGTTTACCAACAGTACTATGCTCAACTACAAATAGCTTGAATATCGTTTAATTTAATTCGATGTATTTTATCATCAGTTCTCATTTAACTAAAAAATTCATTAACAAAGCATTTAGAAAACTATTGAGATAAAATCAGCAGTCTCAAAATCCCTATGTACTCTTTCACCAGTTTCTACCACTATGACTGGATCTACCACAGTGAATCATTAGCCATTAAATCAACTCCCACTCCTTCTAAATATGTATTTGTGTAACCTCATCTGGGTTAATTTTATCATCTATGATTATTGACAGAAGTTGATAAGCATGATTTTTGTATTGATATACATTATATAACTTATTCTGCTCCGATATGTTTCCCACTTGTTTATCAACTTGAACATCAGAAGTTGATCAATTTAACATTTGTGACTTGTATATATACATACAAATTTAATACTTGGAAATCTTTTTTCACTAGTTATTCACATGCGCATACTTACAGAAGGTGTAATACTTCACATTTTTAAATTTCAATATGACATTTTTAATTGGAATATACATGCTTACCACAAACACGAAATTTGTCTTTATATACCACATATCTTTTTAATAAAATTTTGTTTTTACATTTGTTTTTAAATTTATTTGAAATTAAGATTGTCTATTATAAAAAATAACAAATCAAATTTCGAAATTTTCATTAAGAATTTATTGACTATACATAAGCTGAAACGCAAAACTATTTAAGAAAAACAGCAGAATTTCTGATATTGACAATAGAATTTAAAAAAATACATGCATAATTATAATACATTCATAAGATGTACACAGTAAGTTAAGAAATGTATATATAATACTTTGTTTATACAAACCAGGTCATGTTTGAAAATATTCTTAATACTGATACATTTCAG
Source organism: Latrodectus elegans (assembly GCA_030067965.1). Taxonomy (NCBI): domain Eukaryota; kingdom Metazoa; phylum Arthropoda; class Arachnida; order Araneae; family Theridiidae; genus Latrodectus; species Latrodectus elegans. The sequence goes on from CM057809.1 coordinate 60,610,240, forward strand.
TTCTCATTAGGTTGACCTATCCTTCAAAAAAAAGTTGCGATTTTAAATGATTTAAAGTAAAAGTAGGTATTTTGGGGGTTCTTGTAAGAGCTTTAATGCTTGGATGGCCCTTCTGTAGTAAAATATAAAAACTACGCATCACTTCAATAAAACATTTAATTAATCTTCTTAAAGACAATGATATCCCACTCAATTTTATTTCAAAATATGTAGGAGGTATGGAATCACTTGTAAGAGTGAAGTAATGCATAGTTTAAATAGGTTCCAGTTTTTTTTCTGGTGTTGATATTTTTAATATATATATCTTCACTTCCTTCTACTATATGGATTTGTATACACTGACTTGATGTTGTGTATACTTTAATTTTTGACTTAAATAATTTTATGCTTCCTTTCTTTAATACTAACACTTCGGGGGAAAACGCTTGATTATCTTTAGAAATATGTCCTTCGTGTATGTCAGAAAAGAGTATTTAATTTGCATAGCTGAGCATCTCTCTCTTTATCAATACGTCGTCCCTATATGCTTTCCTTCTATTCTTTATAATGTATTGTTTAACTCTTGTCAGTGATTTTGCCCTACTTGTTTTATTGTCCTTCATATTGTATTATATATATATATATATATATATATATATATATATATATATATATATATAATACGTTAAAAAGTTGAATTTTTATTGAGCATAATTAAAAAAGTTTCTTTAAATTAATTTTTATATTTAGCAACTGTAACTAAGCAATTTCATTCAATGAAATTTCGCCTCGTTTTAGTTGTGAGGCAACAAGCCAGACTTTACAGTGAGTATAATCCTTATTAATACGACAATCTGTGGTTACCAATACCTTCCAGTTGGATTGACAATTTACCTAATGTCCCTCTTCGAAGTATTTTCATATAATTTTTTTTAAATATTATAGACACATAAAACTTAACAAATTTTTCAAAACAAAGCCTAAATGCGTTTGTTTTGACTAAAAAACATAAATATATTCTGAGGTGGTGCTAATTGCGTGTACTTTATGATATGCTACTCGTGTACATAGAAGTACTCAATTAATAATGGAAAATATTTATACATTTTATTTTCATATTTTTGAATAATTTTAACGTAATTTGTGAGTCGTTATTTTATATACAATTTTAATGAAGTATCACTTCTAAACCAGAGTATTAATTAAATATTCCGTATTTTTTAGGAAAAGCACTTATATAATGCAGTTTCCTTTAAAAACAAATAAATTAACGAAACTAAATCATAATATTTATACTTATGTCATACTACGTTACTCTTTGTGACTTTGGAAATGATGTGATTTGCTTATGAATTTAATATGCATAATTTTATTATATTAAATAGAGATAGCTATAATTTTAAAGCAGCCATACCTTTCTCACATTATCAAATACTATTTTACAGTAATGTCAGTAAATATTCCTTAATTTTGAATGTTATAAAATGTGCAGCTTAAAAGCAATACCGATCAGTCTTAACTTGTTGGTGAAAAAAAGGTAACAAGAATAATTTTCTCTTCATTTAACCAAAACTTTTAATCAGATTACTTGCCTAAAAAGTTTATCGGTAGCTGCAATGCTAACTCAGTATCTTAAACTATCCAACATGAAAGAATATACATCATTTTAGAATAGTTTAGATATTCTTTTAATTTCTGAGATTTTTTTTATAGTAACAACATTAATTTACTAAGTAGAAACCAATACTCATACTTAATATTACAGGGATTTTTAAGTTTTTGACTAAAATAGTTTGTATATCAAAGAAGAAATTCTTCATTTAATTTACTGAATAATTAAACATTGGTTCCAAAGAATATTTAAATTAATTGCAATTTTTAAATATCTTTCATAGTTTGATTCAAAAATTAATTAGTGCTCCTTTACTTCTAATAGTTTCTAGCAAGAAGAGAGGTAAAAAACGTCAGAGATTCTAGATATTTACACATAAATATAGTATTTGATAAGTTGAAGAAAAACAATTTCATATTTCGTGTTTAAAGACTGTCTATTATTTGAGCAGAATTAACTTCCAAGTAATTTTAATATGGTTCTCACATATCTTTGTTTACGTATTTGTTACTATTGTTTGCAGCACAATTTGTGTTTCAGAAACTTTGTCTTATTATATTTCATTTCATAACACTGTCTAAAATTTTTTTCAAGTATACTCTTACACTTTCATTGAAAATATTTTTTTTTCAATTTCATTATATGAATAAAAAACTTATTTTTATAAGAAGCGCGCGTATTTGAAAATATAAATTAAAAGCTTCAGTTTTGAACACGTGCACAGTATATTAGCTTTTATTTTGATTTTAAATTTTTACAATTTATGTTCATTAGGTGTATTCTGAAAGCTATTAATTTAAAAATATGCTTACATTTTTTTATTAAGTATTAAACGTTCGATATTTTTGTTTTTAATTTCTTTATATTAAAAATAATCCGATCTTCGATTGTAATTAACTGCACATGTTATTTATTTCTCAATATTATTAAGAAATTTTGTTAGCATACCCTAAAAATGCTAAATTCTTTGAACATAAAATAAATAGTAGCGTTCCTATGGTGAGGAAAATGGAACAATTAGTTGTTACAATCTTACTTTGAAATGGGACTTCAATCTAACATACAATGTCGCGTTATATTGTAACAAGTGAAGTTTCCGTTAGAATGGGGAAAGAAAAAAAAATTCTATTGTAGTAATCACAATTTTAATCTTATATTTTGACCTTAAGAAGAGTGTTTGAATTCAAGGCTCTGATAGAATGACAAGGAAATGAAAAGTAAAAATATTCATCTTGGCGTTGTATACGTATTAAGTAATGCTTATCACCACAATTAATACCAATTACATTAAACACATTAATAGTCCACAAATAAATGTAAAATTACAACAATGTACAGTTTCGCAAGATAAAAAAAGAGTGTGGTATATTTAGGTAAAGTTTGAAAACCGAGAATATTATCTTTTATTGATTAAAAAATGAAGCTGAAATCAAGAAACAATATGAATAAAGAAAAGAACTTATCAATAGTTGTGAAATGTTTGAATCGGTGTATTAAAACTTTTCAATAATTATTTGCATAATTTAATCTTTATTTTTAGACGATATCAACAGTACATATAACAGATTTGTATATTTAATCAACGATTTTCAACTACCTGTTAGAGAATTTAGTTTCCATGAATTTTTAAGAATTATACTCGGAACTTGAAATATTGCTTGAATAAATTATTAAAGCCTTGCTTATATAGAAATATTTGCTTATAATATTTATACAGTTAACAATTTATTTTAAATTTGAAAAAATAAATAATGTGTATGTATTAAAGGCAACAAATGAATGGGGATATCACTCGATTGAAAGTTTACCTTTGACAGAAATGTTAGTCTACTCTTGCTGTTACAAAGAATCAATAAATATCTATATTTCTTAAGGAATGTAATTGATCATCTAGTTCATTAGAATTTCAAAACGACCTACCTATACATTTTGTTTTATAGCAATGCTATGGACAGTCATGAAAAAATATTAAGACCGTGGATTTATATACTGTGGGCACAATACGGCTTGTTGTCTCATGAGTAATTAAACTTCCAATGAGCTACTTAAAAAATTTTTTGACTTTACATCAATTCGTGATAATTACAATTCTTGAGTGTAAATGGAACCAAACTGAAAATAGCCAAAATATAATGTAAATTAGTTGAATATTTTTCTCAAAGTGATATCGAAAAACTTTGTGGTTACTTACTAAATTTCTTTTGATTCTGTGTTTTCATACTATGTTCTATGTATTCCTGCTATCAAAAACTGCTCAAAATTTATCTTTAAAAGAAGCTTAAACATGAAATACAAATAATCTTTAATGGAAAATATTATAATGTTTTGGCTATTCTCTGTTCTAACTGAATCGTATCATTGAAAATGAATAATGCAAGTAAGTATTCGTTTGCCCTCTAACTTTCTTATATTTTACGCAAATAAAAGCATGCTTTGCATTCCTGCACGAAATATTTAATATCTTAAGTATTTTTAAATAATAAGGAAAATTGGTAATTCTATTCATAATTATGACTTATGTAATATGTTAATAATGTGTAAAATATTTCTTCGCAAATAATTGAACGGAATAATCAATTTAAAAAATGAATATTTTATTTAGAACTATTTTAAAAGTCTTTGTAAGTGAACCAATTTAAAATTTAATTCCAGTATAGTGGATGTAATTTGTAATTTTTTAGTTATACGTAAAGATTACTTGTTTAATATGAAACATCAAAGCCAAGACTTTGTTAAAAGATTTAAAAAAATTGAGAATATGTCCCTATTTAATACATTTTGATGAGCACCTTTTACATTCGATTGAGTAATATTTATTTATAAGAAAGATAAACATAGAAAATATTGAGTGCACATACGTTAATATATACAAAATAGGAAAAGCTGAATAATATATATATCCATATTTCCATTGCAATTTTAGGATATTTGCCATTAAAGAAAATGGTCGTGATAGATCTTTATAAATCTTTTAAAAGTTTTTATTTCTATGCATTAATGGATTCTTTTCAAAGAAAATCTAATATTTTAGTAAAAATTATCACAGGAATTAACTGGGAAATTAAATTCTAAACGAGAGAACAAGAAAATGCATACTATAAACATAATTTGTGCATTGATTTAACTTCAATACATTCTTTAGTAGAAATCCGTATATATAAAGTGACACGAAAGTCTAAAAAAAAAGAAGGGGAAGGTAAAACATATGTTAATAATACCGGTTTATTATGGAAAGCAAAAGCTCCCCATAGGAGAAAAAAAAGAAAAGAAAGAAATACAAAAATGTACAATTTACTTTATAGCACATATATACAAAAATCAGAATAACAGATTTCACCCATCGGAATAGATACATGCCTAACATTTATAATACATCAGTTATATATTTTAAAAATTATTTTATGATGTATTCACCGCATTGACTATCTTCCCCAAAACAATCCTGTAGCAGTGTTGCTGCTTCGGTATCTAGAAAACACAAGAACAAGGATATTTCCAAAAGTATATAATGTGTGTCGTATAAAAGCTTTTCCATTAGAAACCTTAAAAGGCATGTTATATTTGTCATGCATAAAATGTATATTTTTCAATCCGGAGCAGTGTACTCATACTCAAAGGTTTTAATGAAGCATTTGAGTATGTATGTATCTATCAAAGGTATGTATGTATCAAAGGCTTAAAGCCAATATATATTGTTTTTAAGCATTCGCGTTCGTCCTCCCCAACATATATATATATATATATATATATATATATATATATATATATATATATATATATATATATATATATATATATATATATATATATATATATATATATATATATGAGAATTATTTAACTTTAATGATTATAGATTTATATACGAGAGTCAATCTGAAATTTTTGAGCTACATCTAAAATTTTAAAGTAATATTCACGAAATTTTAAAATATTCAAAGTAGTCTCCTACAGCTTCAATTCACTTATGTAAGTAAGTTTTCCAAAAGTTAAATGTTTCGAGTCATTTTTTTTTTTTTTGTTGTTGTTGTTGTTTTTTGGAATCAAAGTAAAATATGCATTTATAACTCCATCAGTATCTCTTTGGCATTAAGGTGGTGTCCAAGTTTTTTTAAGATAAAAAAAAAGCCATAAATCTTGTGAATAATGTGGATACCCTATCACTTTGATGTATTTCTCTACAAGAAGCTCAACTGTTAATTTTACTGAATCAGGAAATGCATTTTCGTGGTAGAGCATGAGTCCTTTAACATTCATTTCTTGAAGAAAGTCTCGTAGACGCTTTACAGAAAGAATACTAGTTAGCTGTGACGGTTTTCATTCTTTCCAACATGAGGGTATTGATCATTCCGTTGTTTCTAAAGGAAACTACCTGCACTACTTTTTTCATATCACACTTTCATATCACCATTTTAGAAGTGGGATCTTCTACAGAGACATGTGCAATACTCCCTTGATGTGTTGTATAGTCAAGATACAGTAAATATGTTTCATCACTAGTAACGATGCCCTACCAATTAGAAATGATACGGTTTAGATTGTGGCCACCATTTTAAATTAATTTAAGCGCTCCTTCTTACAATGATTCTGACATGCTCCTCTTTTTTGGTTTCAAGTTAAATTGCCGGGACCCAGTATCAAGCTATTTTTCTTTTGTATGTAATTCTTCAAGAGTAAGTTTATGGTGTTGGCTCTAATGTTAAGCTTCTTTTGCATCATTTGGCAGGTACAGCGATTATCATCAACCAGCATTTTCCGTATGGTAAACATATTTTATACGGGATTACAACTGACAACATCCTTCATGCGTTTTCTTAATCTAGCAGGAGTTATCGATCAATATGAAACTCTATCAACCATCTTAATGCAATACCAAGACCTGAAACTTCATTCCCAAATGCTAATCCTAAACGTTGGATGTCTTCTCCTTGATTTAACTTCACATTAACATCATATCACGATAATGCTCTTGTATCAGTTCCATTTTTCTTCCTATTCAAAAATTATTCTACACTGAAATTATCGGCAATTTCTCTCTCTCGGCTAGTAAAATATCTGTTAAGTAAAAATAGTTCTTATTTTCAAATCTAAAAATTAAATTTTTCTACCACTTTTCTATAGATATCAAAAAAATTTCAGAGTAATCTTTGTATCATAATGAAACATAAGAAAATATTTTAGAAAATATAAAAAATAAGATGCAAAATTTTTCATTTAAATTATTTTGAAACATTTTGAAGAAAAATTTTGTGATTCTTTCTAGCAATATTTTAATTTTGATATTCATATATTAAGGATGAAATTTAGCAGTGTATTAAAAATATTGATTTCTTTTAATAAAATTGTGTACATTTTTTTTATTAATTAATAATTATATGAATTTACCTTTTTCATAACGGTTAGGTTACTTTAAATATACGTTATAAATTTTAATTTTAATACATTTATAAACTTATCAAAGGATCTCTTCTCAGTTAAAAATTGAAATAATATAAAATATAAGTAAGCATTTAAACAATGTATTCCCTCCTACTTAAATTTTGTTTACTATATAAATTATTTAATTTTACATAACATTAAAAAAAAATTCAGATTTGTCTTTTTAAGTCTAATGATTAATGTTATTGGATTTGATTAATTTTTTTCCTTAATTTTACACGATAATATTTATACTTAAAATTGAAAAAACACTTTAAGATAATTCTAAACATTAAATAAACTGTTTACTATCTTTCCCATCTGGAGAACAAAATAAATTGTTATATGAATTTCTAATGCTTTTTTTATTTCTCATATAATCTATGACTTAGACAGTTTTCTTACATAAAAGTAAATAGTTTAGTTTCAAGTGTGTCTGTAAACTTATTTATATATTTCACATAATTTTGATTAATTATGCATCTATATATAAAGAATATTTCGATCTATTCAAAATAGTAAATGCCCTTTTAAAATTTTTTATTGTTAAGTATAACTTCTTATATTTTGATTTCAAAGTATTTCAATCAAGAAACTAAATTAAAACTTCTTTCTGATTTCTTATTTTAATTTGGTAATGTGAATTATAAATATATATATATAATAAAATAAAATAAAAAAAAACTTTGAAAGTTGATATTGTATTTTAGTTTTAAAAATAAGTTTACTTAAGGCAATTAGATACATTTATTTTTAAATTATATATTTTAAGCATTGGGTGCAATTAAATTACATAAATATGAAAAAATTTTGAAAGAACATTTATTGTTTATAAAATAATACGGTAAATAATCAAAGATAAGTTTGAAAAACAAAATTTAACTGAATTTTCTCAGAAATTTTAAACGAAATATTTCATAAAAAATGCTATATTTATAAGTTAAAAGAATTATTAATGAATTTCAATTATTAATGTAAAATAGTATAATTGTTAATTCAAGTATTTTTTTTCCTAACATAAAAAATAATCGAAATGAGTAAATAAATATAAATAGCTTTCATATTACGAGCAGTTAAAGAAATGTAAATTGTATTATAATCATTGACTTCTTAACAGCAAAAAAATTGATACATCGCTAAAAATAAACAAAACCGAAACTGAGTGGATGAAAAACTTGTTTCTCACCTCTCTCTCCAATAAATGTTTGTCAGATGGGTCGCCGTCAGTTGCCCGTGGAAATTCAGACATCTCGCGAACCTCTGGGGTCCGGTCCCCACAGTCGTTATTCATTTCAAGAATCTGCGGCCCTCACAAACACGAATGATTACAAGCCGACTTCCCACTTAATGTTCAAGCAGCTGCCATCTTCTGATATCTTTCAAAGAAAGCTTTCTAGTAAGTCATTAAAATTACCGGTTCACCCCTATCCGTATAATGAACTCCTCCGCAGATCAGGACCAGTCTTTGCTTGTTGTGACGCCAGATATCCAAGCGTTAACTTTTTTCCCCTTGCAGATCGGAAAGAAAGATCTCTTGGCCTTTTGCTCTTTTACTTACGGTCTGGTTTCATCTCACACATAACATTTCACTGGTTTTTCTCTGTCTTCAAAAAATGAACAGGAAATATCCCTAATGTTTTGCAAGAAAACAAAGATGCTATTGTTCCAAGCTTGCATGGTAGAAAGCCTCAATTTTCTTGCATTTAGTTGTAAAGTAGGAGATTGCCATCTATCTATTCGCGTAAAATCGATTTAATCATTATCCGATTCGTGATAATAAGCAAAAAATGGTGAATGCGTTTATCAACTGGAATGATAATTACTATAAGGGGTATAGATTTAATCTCGTTTATACTGAGTATGAATTGAACTTAATTTATATACATACAATTGCGAGAGTGCAAAAAAGTGCAAGCCTTGAATAAACACATAATTATATATTTTATAAAAGCTTTAAAATGTTTACATTTATATGAAAACCGTATTCGTTTAATTATTTTTTTAAATCTCTCTAGGTTTTATTGGGAATATTTTGCATTTGCTGCGGAAAATATGTGCATTAAAGTTTAATGCATGAAAGTTGATAGTAGTTATCACAGAGTAAACCAAACACATTTCATTGTTTAAGTTGCCATACCAATTTAACAATTATACACAATAATATTTCGCTGTGTATCAAGTTTCCTTTAAATAAGCAGTTATTTTTATTTCTATAAATTCAATGAAATATTTACTGTGAAATCTTTCTAACGCAGCATTTTTGAGATGATGGAAGTGAAAAATTGAATTTAAATAAATTTTTTAGACAAAAAGTATAATGCATACAGTGACACAATATATGCATTCGAATTCACCTAATGATTTGAAATTTCAGAGAAAAATTCAGCTTAAAAATAACATTGATTATAAAATAAAGCGATCATAGTCAAATATCCTTTAATTTTTAAATAAAATAAAACACTCATAGAACTTAATTCAAATTGCAAAAAAAAATTTTTTTTTTATATAATTTCGATGTGCCTCCGTTTAAGCAAAAATTAAGAACACGCCAAAAATTATTCGTTCACTAATAAAACAATAACGGAATTATAAAAAGTATTGCGTCTTTAAACACGCATTTTTATGTGATTTTTGTGATAATATATTCTTCAAGAATCTCTCTCTTTAATATAATAGTTAGAATTATAACTTAATATTTTATTAGTGATGAATATCGAGATTCTTGCATACAGTTCATATTTATTTTATTCATCAAACCAGTTTAGAAAAGATTCTATTATGTGAATATTATTATCTGAGGATACATTTCTTATGAATATTTTTAAAGCCCATTTTATTGACAATTATAATAAGTTAAATCACTAGGAAACAAATTTCATAAAAAGCTTCTTTTTATTACAATTAACTAAAGATAAATGTAAATGTTTTGGTATAAGATTTTTAAGTTTACCATGGTGGGATAAAATGAATTCTCATATCGTTTTTAATAGGTATATTCTCTTTTTCAGCTTCTATTAAACGTTAAATAAATATTATTTCCTCATCAATATGAAAAAGAGATTTCCATATGTCTATACTGAGATTTTATTTTTACAAAATGTTGTTATTTTTACCTTAGTATCTACCTATATTTTAAGAGCTTTCCTTCTGATTAATTATTTGCTTTTATTGCAGATCATCAAGTACTGGAATCTTATTTATTGTGCAAAACGTATTACAGGAATAAGACAATGTAAAGATTATTAAAAATTCATAAAATATGGAAAGACAAGTAATTAACATTTGATTCTATAAATATTTCCATGGAAAATTATAAATTGCTCAGTAACCAAGTTTATACATTGTATACATGGTTCAGTGGTAAAATTCAACCAGAATAATAACTCTTTTGGAAAAGCTGATTCTTCATTTCTCATAATTTTTTTATAAATGGAATTCCTGCTGAATAATTAAACGTATTTTCAAAACTGTTATTTATTTAATAGTCCTTTGAGGAAGTTGTATAAGAAAATGAAACTGAAATATGTGTCGCTTTGCGCAATAAGAAATGTGGTAAATAAAATTAAATTCACAACACCACGTTGAAAAAAAAAAGGAATCTATATTATTACAATAAAAACAATAGATAAAAATATGAAAAGTTTGAAAGTACTAAGCAACGAAATAGTGGTATTAAAGAAAGTTAGAAGAGTATATAAATAAGGTATGTGTGAATTAATATATAATGTTTTAAAATTAGATACAATCCAATTCAGTTTTTTTTTTTTTTTTTTTTTTTTTTTTTTTAGCTTTGTAAATATTTTTCTTGTAAATATGTTGAAATTTAAGAGAGTACATTTTTAAAAATCAATTGGAAATCTTGATTTACAACAAATAGTATCTTGCATTTTTTTACTCTACATAGCTAAACTACAGGTATGGTTATCTCATTTTTTATTCTATTATACTGTAAAAAAATGACGATATTTTTTTATATTAGTGTCCTTTTTTAATAGTAGCATTGTTTTAGGCAGAAATTTAAAATCCTGATATAATAACAAAGCAAGATAAGAGCTCATATATTTTTTAAATATTAAAGACTTTACTTGAGGAAGAAACGCGAGATTAATATTTTTATATATTACAAAATATCTATTCTTTACCTTGTTTTTTAACTTATGCAATAAGTAAGAGTATAAAGAGGAATATATTTTGTAAAATAAAAAATTATTATAGTGTACTAAGTTCTAATAGTGAATACCCTGTGATAATTGAAAAACACTTTATCATAAAAATTAATTTCAGTTGTCCTGCAGATAACCAATTATGTTGGCTTATCATGGTGAATTTTCTGTACAAGCATTCTCACCAAAAATATAGGAGAAGTAAGCAGTTATCAGTCTTCCATTTCTTCATCTTATCTTCAATTTCATCAATTCGGGAACTGTCTGATTCTCTTAGATAATTCATACAAAAATTTTGCTGCCGTCTTTCTTTTTTATCTTTTTTTTCACCGTAATTGCCATTTTCAAAATTATCATGAGTTCAAAAAGATCAGTTTCATTGAATTTTGTGTTTGCGAAACCTCTAACACACACACACACTGTTTTTAAACAGTATCAGATTCTTTTAATTGAGGTCCGAAAAATGGAAACTTTTATATTAATCTAAAAAATACCTGCACTTTACATCAAGCAATTAAATATCTGAATAAGTATGTTATTATAAATCATGTCATATTCATGTAATTTTAATGTGATGAATATATTATACGAAAATTATTACCAGTTAATTGCACAAAAAGAAATAAATTAATATTGAAAACAGGGGACATTTTCCGAAGAGATCTGAAATTTTTTCATGTCATTTTCTTTAGTCATGAAATTTAATTTTAGATTAAATAATTATTCATTATGAAATTCGCATCTTATTTTTCAATTTTACAGATGTTAATTTCAGTCTTTCTTATATACGATAGTTGAATTTTAAATGTCTGCAACAAATTGTAGATATTTGTTAACAATTGATTCTTTTTTAATTTTTTAATGACAAGCTAGTATTTTAAAAAAAACGCACATTAGCATTAAGTTGTAAATCTTCTCTATTTGCATCATGTGTGTCGTCTGTTTCATTATTTATTTCATCATAATTATTTACTATGTCGAAAATCAGCTTTAAACAAACAGTATTAATAATATCATAAAATGTACTAGCTTTCTATGACGAAAAGAGAAATATTTTGTAATAATACGAGATTTGAATTGGAAAGAAGTATGATTCTAAACATAATAAAAAGCAAAACTTTTAATTCAAGCAAATAGTTATTTTTATCTTCATACAACATTTTAATTCGTAAACAGAAGGAAGATATGTTGCAGTTAACTCGAAAACTTTTCTTGATTAATTTAAACCGAAATTTCTGAACATTTTATTATCTTCAGAAACAATTTAAATTGAAAGGATAAAGAAGACGAACAGAATTTTTAAATTTACTTTCGGGATAGATAAAAAGTTAAGTCACAAATAACATCGAAGAATAGAATTTAAAATTACAGATATATATATATATATATATATAACTATTCGCAATCCTTGTTAAGCTTCATTATCTAAATTATAACTGTGGTAAAATATCTCTATGATGAAGTTTTCTTAACATCGGTACTATATAATGTGATGATTTAGATGATAAAATTTTAACATTAGAGTATCTACATCTATAAGTATCTATTCGAAATCTTATAATATTTATGTCAGGTATATAAGAGTATCTACAAAAAATATTATGAGTTCGAATTGGTCTAATAAGAATTTTTATCATAGCTTTTTATGGAAGTAATTAAAATTTTAGATCACAACATCACTACCTCATCCATTTTATTTAGCACATTAAGAGATATTTTTTATTTTTGTTCATCCATAACTGTATATAATTTGAAGAAAACTACAGCTCAGTGATGAGCAATCAGGGCATTTTTTTCTTCTTAGCAGTTTTAGGAGCTTTTTGCCAATATGATGTGCTTAGTTGCTCTTTGCAAAGGTGGATGACAAAGGAAAGTCCTGAAATAAATTTGTCTTTCCATGACTATGACAGTCACCAAACTTTATTTTAATTGAATAATTATGGAACTGCTTGGAAAAATAAGTCAAGTTTGCTTTATCCAAAGTCCTATTTGCACCATTTGTGGTAAGAAATGGTATAGAATGTCAATATATTCCCATTAAACCAAATATAACACTCTATAGTTATGACTTAAAATCCTAATTTCAATTGAGAATTGTTACCCAGTAAGTTGCTGTTTTGACCTAAAATTACAATCACTTACATAAATGATACCAACATACTTGTAAACTTTTGATTCTCTTCTTTTTTTTTAATTTCTTACAAAGAACTTCTTGAATTTTTAATGTCAGTGTTGATCGGTATATACACTAAAACACAAACTATAGATTAAATAGGTGAGAAAGACGATAGATGCATCTCAACCAGATGAGCTAATAAATAATTTAGTAGACAAAAATAATTCATTTAATTTATACTTTTAAATTTAAAAATGTTTCAATAATTATTTGCATCACTAAAATTTGAAGTATTTGTTTCCTTACAATATGTATAGTTTTTAGAATTGTTTATAAAGAAATTTAATTTGCAATGCTTAAAAATGAGGAAATTTGATACCACATTGTTTTTCTATCTCTTGTAATCGTAACAAAAATAGCATTAAACATGTTATAATTTGTATTATTAAATCATATAGTATTATCTGAAAAATGAATAAAATTTTCATTTTAATTAGAGTCTCTTATATACACGTCATTCTTATATACTCAATCCGTTTTTACAAGTCCAAGTAATTTATCATCTTTAATTTTAAGAAACAATTTCAGTTTCTCTATCAGAAATATGATATAAATTATTGCTTAAAAGTATAAATTTTAGAAGAGAATCAACAGTGGTAAAACAATGCTTAAAAACAACAAACAATCAACTAACAAAATAAATAAACTAACACTAAAAATAAAGCAACCATATCAAATTATTACATACGAATAAGGTAGCAAATACAGATTGGATTTTTGAGAACCGAATAATGAAACGAATACTACTGATAAATAAAATATTTTTAAGTCATACGTAAATGACATTGACACCACGTAGTGAATAGCTTGCAATTGTCATGGGTCAAACGACCCATGACAATTGTAAGCCTTTTTAATGTCAATTGCATAAATTGGCATCTAGGATGAATTTTCATAGAGAGCATACTGCCTTCACGTGTTAGTCGAAAGAAAACCCGGAAAACTTGTGATATACGTATACGGAAGGCATGAGTGCAGCATCCATCTTTCGTTCGTGTTCATCAGTGGCTGGGATCAAACCCGCGGTATTCAGATTTTAAAATCGCTAACCATTGTAAGATATATATACGAGCAACTTGGAAAAAACTTGTTTATATATATATATATATATATGCAGCTCAAAAGTTCAAATGGAATATTAAATACGATTAAGTTTTATGTTTCAAAGAAATATAATGGAAGCAAAACTGGATTATTGATGAACCAAAGTAGAATTGACTGGTCACTCTATGATTATTTTCTGTAAGAACTAATTAGATCAAGATCTATAATTTAAAGTATACTCCAAATTGTTACAACAACAACACCCAAGAATGGAGTTGAACCCAGGAGCTGGGAAACTGAAGGTTAGAAAGCTGATCGTATTTATTTAACAATTTGACGATGGCAACCGTGAAATCTTATCGAGAAGTACACTCAACAAGAAAAGAATAAAGAACGTAATTTGTCAAGAAAATAATTTGAATAATATTATCAACCGTCAAAATTCATGTCATTAAATTTGATGAGTGTGCTTGAAATTTTTATTTTCAATTAAGCAATTCTCTTACCATTCATTCAATTATTTTATGTCTTGTTCATTCAGAACCACGTAACAACTATACACTTACTCTTATTTAGAAAAAAGAATTCTTTAAAATATTGAGGGTAATCCTTAATGAGCATTTATCACAGTCCAATTGAAAAATATTATGTTTTTAGTGAACTTTGTCATCTGTTTCAAAAGTATTCTGATATTTTTGTTATATTTTCATTGTTAAGATGAATCAACTACGCAATTACTTTGATAATTAGTTATTTGATTGAAGAAACCAAAGCATATGCTCATCGAATTTTTGATTCATCTATTCGATTCAAAACACCACACTCACACAAATGAGGATAATTGATTAAGTAAAAGTGATTTATTTTTCGACTGATTAATGTTACATTTATTAATATTTATTGTCGTCACACAAATTATATTTAAATTATAAGATGAGTCCAAGGTGGAAATTAGAACGATTGATAGAAAAGGAAAATCCTTGTGATGCTAACCATAAGACACAAACGAATTTCACATTGAAAGATTACGCTGTATTTGGTGATATCTTAATATTTAATTAAGATAAAAAAAATGTGCTTATAAATGTTTCAAGAAAACTGATAATATTCAGAAAACTAATAAAAATCACAGAAGTTTAAATTGCATTATAAATGAGAATAAGAATTAAAAACCACAAAAATATCCGCTAACTATTTCAAGAGTAGTACAAAATTAAAGTTATTCAAAAATAAATGGATTTAGAAAGAAACAATCTTGTAATAAATATGAGGACTTTGAACTTCTTAAGTAACCAATAAGATTATTTTATTTCTTACAGAAATAATGCTGGCTAATTATTTGATGGAAAAACACACCTGTTTGCTTAAGATTATCTTGAAAACATTTCTTAGCCTTGTGTAAGTACCCAGAGAACTTTTTTAAACACCATTAATTGTATATTTAATATTTTTGATTTTACTTCCTGGTTATTGTTCCCATTTATAACGTTTATTCTTATCAATTTCCTACATAAAAACTTGCCAAGATGGTAGGAGAGTGATGAATGCTATGTTTTACGTGAAATAGTTCATAGGCTCGATACCATCATTTGATGCGGGTGTTTACCATGATTTAGATTTAGCAATAATCTTTAAGACCTGATCTAATTTGCTTTCATGTCAAAATATAACCGTAGAGCAACTAATTGATATAGATATTAACTTAACAGAATTTAAAAAATCATACCTAAGATATAAAACTGTTGATTTTCTAAAATAACAGTTTCTATTTTAACCCTTTTTCGACTAGAAATCAGGAAAATTACTTCATCCCTAAATATTAATATTACAAACAATAATTATTTATCTGGTAGTCTTGCATAATCAAACGACAGGAAATTTTATTAAAACAGCTTATCTTCAGTTTGATTAACAACCGATAGATGAATTTTAAAGAAAAATAATTTTTATAAAATTGATCCAAATAGAAAATTTCTTATTTTGAAACACTTTTTAAACTATTTCTTTCTCTGTCTCTCATTTTTGTATACTCTCAATAAATATTATGCGCTGACACCATTTAGAAACAATTTTTATGGAGACTAAAGCACAACGATATGTTACCCAAAGTTTTCGAACAATAAAATTATAAAGGAATTTCATTGTTAAAACTGATTTTCGGAAATTAAATGAGAAGCAAATTAGCATCATAAGGATCATTATGTTGTTGAAAAGGGCTTTGCAAGAAAATTTAAATGAACACTTTTTTTTCAAGAAACTATAATAAAAGCAGATAGTTATAGTTATCAATATATAAATTAAATTAATGAATTCTATTTATATTGTTCATGGGATCGATAATCGATTTGATACATAATTTCGCATTTATTAATTAATAATGTTATGGACTACTAGCATAAATACTTTGCGCAATATATTTTAAATACAGAAATAATCAAAAATAAAGCAATTTTATCGGATAAAATAATTATCAAAAACTATTGCCCAAACTATTCTATAAATATTTTTTTTTTTTTTAACTGTTAAATTTAATTTTACTACACTTTTTATTAAAGTATATTATTACTGCCGTCAAAAAACTGCATAATTATTTCAAAATTTAATCTCATTTCAAATGAATAAATATATATGTAACATTTTATTCATCTTATCAAAATGTAATAAAGATATACTTAATATTAATGTAATAAAGAGTTTTTAAAATTTTAAATTTAAAAAACACATATTTCAATTCAATAAATTCATCACACTTTCGTATAAAATGTTATATTAAAAACTTATCTTCTCTGAATCAAATTTTCTTCAAGTCACGGGCACTTGCCCTCTGTTCTTTGTTTCCGGCTGTATTAAAAAAATCTTTTACCTTAATTTATCAAGCGGAAGAAAAATTTTATTAACCGAAGAAAGTTTGTATGTTCTCTCGTTCTTTTGAATCTATGAGATTCTTATTAAAATTGTGATAAATTTGTTTTAAAAAATAAATCGAAATTAATACAAAGAAAAAATGAACTGCACACACACACACACACACACACACACACACACACATATAATTTATCAAACGACTATTATGAATATATTTACTTTATTTCAAGGAGAGAATGCTCTTTCCCTTTGTGCATAAATATTTAATTCTTTTTTAAGCAATAATTAAAAGAGAAAAAACTAAAAAGAATAAATAGTACTAAGAACTTGGGACATGAAATAATTTTCAGGGTATTTCCTCATCAATTTTCAGGGTATTTATGTAACTGACTGAAATATACAATGACCTATAGAGACCACAAAAATTTCCCCCCATATATTCATTCTTTTTCCCTATCTCTTTTTAAAATTCCCTTTCCTTTCAAAACCAGAAATGTTTTTTTTTCTTCGCCGCAGAGGTCACGTCAATCTGAGTGCGGTTCTCAAACTTGATGACGCATGCGCATTGTGTCATTTTTGAGATCTAAATCCTACGCAATTGTGCAGAACTTGTGGCGGTTGTTGTGGGATATTCGAAGTAAACGAAAGCCGGCAAGTTGCAGAAATGACAAGACGAGAAGTAAGATTTATTAAATTCATATTCATAAAGTATTTCGTTTCAGTTAAATTGCTAGAGACAGCTAATAATTTGTAATTAACTTAGGTATATTTTTCATTGAACTTTGAAATATCAAAAATGCCAAGTAACTAACGTACTGGTTAAATTCCTTATTCTGAAATTAGTGAGTTTTTAGTTTTACAGGAAAGATATAATGATACATATTAAACAGAAATTTTTTTTGGAGAAAATATAAATTGATTATTGCACAGAACTTTCAAAAGACAGCATTTTCAAAATTTTAAAGTCAGGCTTATACGTTTATAATTTAAACAAAATTTTAAGAATGGCATAATTTTTTTTAATTCTAAAATAGCTTAGTAAGTTGATGTAACATTCAGTGAAACTATGATGATTTTAATAAGAGATTGTTATTAAAAAATATTAATGTAATTTATCCTTATTTTGTATAAGAACTTTTAACATCTTTGTAAATATATTAAATACATTTATATTTTAATTGTATTGTAAAATTCAAATCTTGTTTCTTACAAGAAAAATAGTCAAAATTTAAATGGAAGATTAGTATTAACAGTTAATATATATATATATACTGAATAAAAATCACTGAATGCTCAAATAAAGTATAAGAGTTATATAATCATCTCATAGGTTATTTATTTGAAGTAACACATGAAAGCCGCAATGTTTTTATGTATTGTAGTTCTAATGAAAGTCTCAAATGTTCTTATAATTTTTGTTTCTTAATGTTAACTATTAGTGAAACCACGAATTTTAATTTAGAACATTGTTAAGCCGAAGTCTGGAATATGCATTTTTCTTATATTCTGTTATTTCGAGACAAAAAATTCGAAAGCTTAAGATTTCGAGCATAAAATATGAAATGCGAGATTTACCTGTATCATACTGAGACAATGTGGATACTGTTTTTTTTTTTTTTTTTTTTTTTAAAAATTTTTAGAAGTTTTATGTTCAATATGTATGTGTGAATTTTATCGATACATTGGAAGCGTTAAAATTCCTTATTATTTATGTTCTTAATAAACTATATTCAGCCTGAAAAATTATTCCATGTTAAATTTTGCTTGAATTCTAATAGTCTGAGTAGAAAAATATATTCTAAAGTTAAGAATTCTTTAACTGATGATACTGGTACTTCGCATAAATTTTCGTCTGAATTTAAAATTCGTTAAAATTATGTTTAATTTAGGGCTTTGAAGTCTGGTTATATATATTATATTGTGGATTTAATTTATTCTAATTTACAGAAAAATCGCTGAAAATTTTCTCATTTAACTTTCTATAAAATTCTCAAATAAAATGGGCTATTTATATTGGTTTTAAAATCAATTTTAATATATTTAATATTTATTGATCACAAAAAAATATTTATGCATTAACTTATCAAAGTAAGAGTTCAAACCATTTTTTTGTAAATAAATTTCTTTATACTTTCTGATGGAATGTTAACCAATTATGTATATATGCATAATATTACTGATAATTCAGCATTTTGTATTTATAGTTTTATATGAAGAGTCTGAATTTTTAAAATAAAGTTAACTCTTTCCTGTACTAAAATACTTTAATAACAATAGAAATAATAATTACGTGCGAATTTCACTAAAATTTCATTTTAGCTAAATTTACATTTTTTATTGATTTTATAATTACTGTTTAATAATTAATATATGTACTTTTAAGTCTTCCAATTTTACTCATCAAAATCTTTGCGTAATACACTAAAATCTGAAATATTTTTTTCATGAATACTGCGAAATTATCTGCCCTAATGCGATTAATTTAACTTTTTGTTCCTAATCATTTAAATGTTTTTGAAGTTTCAGGAACCATGTATTGAAAAAGTCAATGTGCTTTAAATTCTGTTAACTTATCTGAATTCCAATTTTATATTTTGTTTGTCCTCGAAGAAATTTCCATTTTTCTGCAAAAGTTTCAGTAATACAGAGATGATTAGATTAGATCCTTAAATGAATTGGAACATTAATCTTTCTTTTCTTTAAACGCATTCCGTAATTTTAATAATATTAAAGTTACTGAATGTGTTTAAAAAAGTGAAACATGAAGATCTATGATCCAACAAAAAAACTAAAATAATTCATATCAATTTAAAATTTATATTAAATTGATTTATATTCGCAAGGAAAGCAAGTAATTGTGTCACGCACATTTTTAAAAACATCAAATGAGAAATGACTAAGCGGAAATTACTTTTTCCTGTTTTGGCGGATATCTATTTAAAATCAGTATTTGTAGAGTGGAACATTGACTTTCCTGATTTTAATTTTTTGTTCAGCAATAGATTTCAGATAAATATAAATTGTAATTGAATAACAAATACTTAATTGTTTTCTATTTAAAAAGGATAAATTCCCCTAATTATACTAGGCATTAGACATTCCCTTTATCAAACTAATATATGAATGGATATATTTCTAGCTTTAAGTTCAAAAGTTCATGGCTTCAATTTCTTACTTTGAGAGTGGACATGGTGATTCAGATTCCATTTTCAGCCGTTGATCTCGATCAAATTATCTCTTGTGTGCAAAAAATAATTGTATAGTGACAAGATAACCATTTTGACGATTTTACTATAATACACCATATTTCTATTGTTCATACCTTCATCTTACACTCAATTTCCCAAAACTCTCAAAAGTTTGAAAAACCAAGCCTACTTCGGAAATGGATATCCGAATTGGCAGTGGAATGGTTATCGCTCGGGCTTTTTTTTTTTTTTAGCAGTTCATGGGTTTGAATCCCACCTCTGGTCTGGAGGTTTAGAGTGATTTGAAATTCCTTTTATACTAAGTCTAATTAGCCTTGTGCAAAAAAAAAAGACCATTCAGAGCCAAACTAATTAGAAACTACGTCAGAAATCTTCAGAGTCGTGCTAGTTTCAAAGATCAGTATTCTCCATAGCTTTAAATTAATTCTTGGGTTTGATTCATTTCGCGTGAAGCCCTTGAGGTGGAATTCTCACTTTAACCCCTAGTCCCTGCTCTAATTAGCTTCCATTTAACAAAATTTATAACGAATACGAAAATGTTCGAAAGGAAATATGTCCTAGTGCTAGACAATGTACTTGAAGATGTGAAACTTATTAAATATTTTAAATTTAATTTTATTATAAATTTAATGAGCCTTGACATATTATTTCAATGAATAAATGAAGTGTTTGAAATTTAAATATTCTGAAACTTTAAATACGTCAAATTGAATGAAATTTTATTTAAAATTGTATGATCCAGAACTCGAATTTCAATTAAGCGGTTGTTCTACGCAAACCTGAGAGTTATTTTCAGTGGAGCTATGTAATTTCTTTCGTTCACATCTCCATTATTTTCATTCAAATCTATTGAATCTACCAAAAAAAAAAAAAGTCATTGTAACCCACTTGGTAAAGACTCAATTCTATCTAAGATAATCCAATAATTATCTGTATAAGACAATCAATCGAGTAACTCTAAAGCATCCGAAATGCTGATAGTAAAATAAGCAACATTATCATAAAATTGTCATATTTATTGGAGAAATGTAAAAAATTTAGAATATTTTTTGTCAATATTTGGTACAATTAAAAGTTCTTCGATCAAAAGAATCGATACTAATAACAGGAAATCAATGTTTTCAATGAATTCTTAGGATTTTTAATGTATATTGGCACTTGAATTGTTACTAATGTTGTAATTGTTATATTACTTTTGAGTTTATATATTTTTCATACAATTTGCGATTTACAATTTGAATTTTGCAATAATGACATGCTTATCGGAGTTGCACTGTAGATTATTGGGAACTTGGAAGGAAATTTTTTAGGAAAATTCCGGAGAGAGATAACTTTTCGACGCAGTCAGTCAGACCGAATACATCTCTGATAAACGTTCATGCTTTCTAATCGGAGCTCAAATTCAAACTTTCCATTGAAAACAGAAAATGTACCATTATATCACACACACAGGCATTTTTTTTACCTTGTTATAGTATAGAATTTTATTTGACTAATTTTTAGCAAACCCTAATTTTAAGATAGTCGAAATATGTATTGGAGCACGCATAGTTTTATCAATACAAATGCCAAAGATTTGTCCACTACGTCATTGACTTTGATCTTGCTTCCCAATACTTAAAAAACAGAATCATAAGAAAAAAATAGTTCAGTACATTAGTCAGTATTCATCTCAACCTAGACTGCCCAAAATTACAGAGTGGGCAGACTGAAAAGTCGAGTTTTAAAGATTGGCATTCAGATATTCGTTCCTAGTTAGAAAACAAAATGAAGTTACGGTTACAGGACTAGGATAAAATCTCATTTAATTTTTCTCTTATTAAATCTTAAGATTTTTCTTCTGTAATAGGTTTAGCTTTTCCTATTAAATCAGAAAAGAAACTTCCTCTTATTTCACTCTTTCTGTACTATCTGTTTGTTGATTTATTTAGCTATAAATTTATACAGTTTTTGTCTATTTAAACCAATTAGTTCACCTCGATGATTTGTAATTTTCATTCTAATTCTGCGTACGGAATCACATTTAACAGGGAAAAAAATGAAAGTATCAAATTCCTTAGAATATAAACTTCCAGGGGGATTTGTAGTTGCAAATGAGTAAATCACATCAGATTGAAAGTGATTTATATAAGCAGCATTTACTATATCACAATGAATATAACTATTATCATTTCCATTAGCTATATCTGCTATATACTTGTTCTGCATCTTCATATATATTTTTTGCATCAATCCTAAAATTTTGTACAATTCACTTTTGGATAAATCAATTTTATGATTTTCTTTTAATTTAATTGCAAATCTTTGTCGCCTTTAATTCCAAATAATATTGGAGGATCATTTCCAAAATATTTAACCATATCACGATTCAAACCTTTTATAATATAATGGCCATTGGAAATAGTAAAATTTGTCCATTTCTTACCATAAAAATATGAACATTTATGTTTTTTGTCTAATATTCCACTAAATATGAATAGAAAATAACTGAAGGGCTATTTCCTTAAAATTAAAAGGGTTGGAATACTCGATTGTAAAATCTTCTGATTTACTATCATTTTTAGAATCTAAAATGAGATTCTTCATGTATTTACAAGTAACAATTTTTTCGTTGGAAATATTTGGTTCTTTAGTAAATAAATATAAAATAGCAATAGGGGATTTATACTTTGTTCCACGACCTGTAGATACATTTAAATTCATTTTTTTTTTGGTAACATATCTATAGTATATAGTATAAATCCTTTTTCGTTTTTCATGTTTTCTTCTATTTTGTTGGATATTCCGAGGGATGATAAACCACCTTTCTACAACGTTTTTTATAATCCCAGATCTTGAAATTTTATTTAATATTTTTATAGTACCCCATCCTACTGCACCACTAACAGCTTTAAGTCCTAAAATTGTTAGAATAGGAATCAAGAATGGTAAAAATCTTCCAGTTTTTTTTTATTTTTTATTATTATTATTTTTAATATCCAGCTTTACTTTCTAGTTAACCTTTTGTAATTCGATGATTTGTGTATTGGTAAGATCTAAATCATAATTAGGAGTTTTACTTTTATCTATTTGCAATGAAATTTCTCCCTTTTTTTAGCCAGATTTTAATTTTGAAACTTGATTATCACTCAAATAAACTTTGTCATTATTAATTTCATAGAACTGTGTTCATTATTATCTCAGAAAAAACATTTTTTTTTTCCTAATATTTATCTGGCTTTCATAAAAGCCCTTTTAATAACTTTATTCTTCCGAATCTTTCATCTCAACATTATCAATTAGTTCTTATCCAATGATTTACTCAAGTACTTAAATTTATCAAAATATACTGGGTTTCGGAGCAGCTTATTCCATCTGGAGACTTAAGCCAGTAAAATCAAAAATTTACTTTAGAGGACAAACAAATCAATTTACTTTCATCACTATGTTAGAAATTAATTACAGTTTCCAGTCAAGTTGCCCAAGTGGCTATAATTTAAAGTTTTAAATCTGTATTCCATTTATATTTTGTATTGCAAACCATAACTGATGCCAAAAAGTGCAATTTCACTTTACCTTAATTTAAAACTGAAATGGTCTCCTTGGTTATGGAATCGTTCTCATCAAAAAGCAATGTGTTCAAATTCCCGTTTAACCAATGATAAATCGTGTTCAATAAAAATGCCTGGTTCACGTTAGATTTTGGCCGCAATGTCCTCCAAGTTAAATGATACCTTTGAGATGGCAAGACAAGCATTGGAAATGTCTTCTGCTTAGTTCCTGCTTTTAAATTACAAATTTCCATCTAAGTGGCTCTATGAGCTCTGAACAGGGAAGCATCCTGGCGTTACAACAACCTTAATTTAGTAAGATATACATGTTGTATGGTCATTTTATTCAACAAGTAGAAACAATCAAAGAAAAATTCTATTACATGAGAACGTGTATACCCATGAGATTTTCATCAATAAATATGAATGCGGTGATTTAAACGTCGTAAGTCGGATATTATTTCACCAACAAAAATGGTGAATAGAATATTACTCCATAAAATCTATCAAACTTTAATTAGCTGTAGGAGGTGAAGTGCGTGCTACAGGAATACCTGTTCACGTTTCAAGATTATATAAGTTAGTTACAATGCAGTTAGTTTCCAAGCAAGTCTTGCGTAATTTACACAAGTTCATAAAGTTAGTTTTTCCGTGCCGCCAGGTTGGCATGCGAAGTCGGACGGGCGGTGGTGTATGGCATGGCCACCGCAGTAGCCCCTTACCAGTGTAAAGGTCAGTTTAGTTGTGCTGTGCAAAGTGCACACGACGTGCTGACCGGGTACGTCGATTTCTGTCAGAAGTTGTAGTCTTAAAAGTTAAGTCTTTTGTGTTGAACTTGGTTGCAAAGGAATCCGTTGGTTACTGGAGAGGTCCGCTGGTTCCTGTTCGCATAGGATGTAGGTTGGCTTCACTTTTTCCACTGAGATGAAAACCTCTTTGTTGTTCTTTAGTACCTTGAACACTTTGTCCGTTTTGTCAAGGACCGGGAACGGCCCATCGTAAGGTGGTTGTAGTGGAGGTTGTACAGCGTCATGCCGTATGAAGACGTGAGTGCATTTTTTGAGATCCTGGAATGAATATTTTGTCCTTCCTATGGTTGATGGTTTTTGGTGGTGAAAATGCGCACACTGTGTCTCTCAGGCGGTTAACAAAATCTACAGCGTTGACATCTATTTTGCTTGGAATGAAAAACTCACCCGGCAACCTCAAAGGACTGCCGTACACTAGCTCTACAGTTGAGGCTTTGATTGTTTCACGAAATGCAGAACGTAAACCCAGTAGTGGCGTTGATAGTACTTTTGTCCAACGATTGGTGAGTCGGGGGTCAGATAGTCGAGACTTAAGAACAGATTTCAAGAATCTATGCCAATTTTCCACTAAGCCATTAGACTTTAGGTGGTATGCAGTGGTATGGATATGCTTAATACCTAAAAGCTGTGTAAGAGCTCGAAACAAGTCAGATTCAAACTGTCTGCCATAATCAGTAATCACTAAACTGGGTGCACCAAAACGAGCTACCCAACTGGCGTAGAAGTTTTTAGCAACTGTCTCAGCGGTTATATTAGAAATAGGACACGCTTCCACCCTATGGGGTTCATCTATCATTATTAAACAATTTGTGTATCCTCCGAAAGGCAGAAGTGGCCCGATGAGGTGTTTGTGATCGAACTTTTTATCCGGTACCTGTATTCTGTTGGGCTGATAGTATGCCGGTGTATCTTTACTCTTTGGCATGGAATGCACGCGCGTCTCCAAAGTGCAACGTCTTTCCGTATGTTTGGCCACACAAAACATGATGTCAAGAGTTTTAGTGTCACTTTTACTTTGGGTGAGCCGAATTATATAAAATTGTAAATGCAATTCTTCGAAATTCCTGGGGAAGATACGGGTGGATTTTTTTTATCTTAAATATTACACAAAAGTTGCACTTCAGTTTCAGGCAAAGTTACGTTTTGGAATTTTAAACTTGTGTTTGATTGAAGTAGCTCTTTCAATTCAGAATCATTGCTTTGAGCTTGGGCCACATGTGCATAATTCAACGCAGTTGTGAATTCCAATGAGTCAAGTCTCGATAACATGTCAGCTGGCGTATTGTCGGAACCTTTAACAAACTGAATATCCGTACTGAATTGTCCGTATAAGTCCAGGTACCTTAACTTACAAGGAGTGCACTTGTCTAGCTTTTGTTTGAACGCAAATGTTAGGAGTCTATGGTCTGTATAAATAATAAAGTGTCGACCCTCTAACAAATGTTTGAAGTTCCTTATCGCTGCGTATATTGCGTAAAGCTCCCTATCAAAAGTTGACCAATTCTGCTGAGCCGGAGTAAGCTTAGCTGAAAAGAATGTGAGTGGTTCATACTTAGATGAATCTGTTTTTGCTCTGGTTTAACGTTGCTCCTATCGCCATATCACTGGTATAGCAGAGCAACATTAATTGCGCTTCAGGATCTGGATGAGCTAAATAGCCGCGTTCGCCAGTTGTTGCTTACACAGTTCAAATGCAGCAATTTGTTTGGTACTCCATATTAATGCGTTTATATCTTTTCCTTTTTATTAACTTCAAGCATTTAATTTAATGATGTCTGCATATACGCAGCATGTTTGATATTACGCCCATAGTAATTTAGCAAACCTAAACATCGTTGAGGTTTTACTGTTTGAGGTAATGGGTAATCAAGTATAGGTTTTACTTTGTCTGAGATAGGTTTAATATCATTTTTGCATACAGAATATTCTAGAAAAGGAAGTTCGGGAACTCCGAAAACAAATTTATCTAAATTTATAAGAATGTCGTAATCTGTCAGGCGCTTGAGTACCATTTCTAGGTGTAGTCTGTTTTCCAGTTTGGAATTTCTTGCAATTAGTATATGATTTAGGTATGCGAATACAAAGTCAAATCCATGTAAGACTTCATCGATAAGCCTTTGAAAAGTTTGAGCTGCATTGACCAAACTGAAAGGAGTAAATAAAAATTCAAATAATCCAAAAGGTGTAGTGATTGCTGTTTTATGGACGTCGTAAGGGTAGATAGGAATTTGATGGTAAGCTTTTACCAAGTCTATTTTTTAAAAGATTACTTTATTATGTAACTGATTCGAAAAATCTTGGATATGGATGAGTGGATACCTATCAGGAATAGTAATTCTATTAAGGGCTCTGTAGTCACCAATTTGACATACTAGGTCAACATAGCCGAGCTGGCAGCCGAATGGTTAGCGCTCTTGCCTTCGGTTCAACAGTTCGTGGGTTCGAATCCCACCTTGGGTATGGATGTTTGTAGTGGTTCGGAATCCACTTTAAACCGTACGTCCCGGTCTAGTCAGCCCTCGTGAGCAAAAAATGACCTTGAGCGAAAAAATGACCTAGGTCAATATATGCCTTGCTCTAACATACATTCAAACTCTTTCTTAGCGATTGCCAATTTTGTGGGATGTAATCTGCGTGGCTTTGCAAATACAGGTTGCCCATCACTTTTAATACGATGTGTAGTAGTATGCTTTATTATTCGCTTGGAAGTGTATGGGCAAATTACCTCATATTTTTCCAAGATCTGCCTGAAAGGAAAAGTATCCGTAATTAAAGTTATACGGGATACATTATGAACGGTTTTACCTGATGTAATTAAATTAGTATTACTTATCCCTAAGACACGCATGCTTCAAATCAATAAGTAAACCGAAATGCTTGAGAAAATCTGCACCAGTAATAGGTTTATTTACACCAGAAATATATTATAAAATGCCAAGAAAACTTTCTCCGAAGATTCAAACTTAGATTAGTAACTTAATTCTGAAAGTTTTAACTGTCGAGCCACTAGCTGAATATAACTTAAAGTTGCTATTACTCTGCTTTGAAAACTTGCATTTTGAGCGTGGTATAGCACAGACGTCACTACCACTGTCGACAACTTAGTTAAATTTGCATTTGGATTTGAAGCAAAAAGGCGGCTTGTATTGCCGAATTTGAAATCGCATTGTGCCAGGTGATACGATTTCACTTAGTTTTCTGATTTTGTAAACGAACAAAAAATTTGCAACATTTAGCAGCCGAAATCGAATTTGAAATGATACCATCACTGGTAGAGTTTTTCTTTTGGATGTTAGAGAGCGTTGTCGGAGAGGAGAAACTCTGTTTTGCGGGTCCCGTGATTTACGCCAGTGACATCACCGAGGTAAACTTATCTGTTTTCCAAGTTCCGCAGTTTGCAATTCGCTTAATTCACGAGATGAATTTTTGGGGACTTGAATTTCTTAAATAATCGCGTTTGAGGTATTGTGAATTTTATCGGCCATTATAGCAAGCTTGTCGAGCTTATCCTCGGAAACTGAAAGAATAGCTTGAGATTGAGTTAGACACTGCAACCAAAGCGTTTTTAAAAAATCTTAAATTAAGTTTTACCCACTAATAGCCTCACCTTGCATATTAAGTGAGAAGGCTTGTCTCTTAGAATTAGTTCTAAAATTAGAGTTTTAATGCGTCGTTGTGCTCTGAATCTGAAAATTCATCAACGAGTATAGATTTTAAAGTTTTATATTTATTCTCCTCAGGCGGCGTGAGCACAATATCTCTAACGTAATTTAAAATATCCGACGTTAAAGCGGAAACATCTGAATAATATTTAGTTTAATCCTATGTAATACCAGAAACTATAAGCTCACTCTATATACCCCTCTATATTCGCAAACCATAGCACTAGATGTTTATCCCAGAAGAGGGATAATTTTAAGCTTACTCTAGCTATATCAGCCTCCGCCCCGTCGTTTGGCATAATAGCAGAGACGTAAAAAAAACTGCTTGTCACAAAGTTTGAAACATAATATATTACCTTTGGTGAAGATACTGCAGTTTTTAGATTTTTTCTCTTCATAGACACTTGAAATCATTGAGATTCCTTCTGCGAGAAACATTATTGCAACGAAGTAAAACTGTCCGGTTACCAGTGCGGTGATTTAGATGTCGTAAGTCGGATATTATATCACCGACGAAAATGGTAAATAGAATATTACTCCATAAAATTGAACAAACTTTAATTTGCAGATAGGACATGAAGTGCGTGCCACAGGAATACATGTACACTTTACAAGATTATATAATCACTTATATAGTTACAATGCAATTAGTTTCCAAGCAAGTCTTGAGTAATTTACATAAGTGCATAAAGTTAGTTTTTCCGTACCACCAGGTTGGCACTCCAGGTCGAGAGTTGCGGTGGTGTATGGCATGGCCACCGCATGAAATCAAAATTGAATTTTAAAAATTCTGGTTTTAAAAATGTTTAACATTTTTAAAGGAGAATATTTAAAGTTCTTTGCATTGTCACAACTAAAAAGGTAATGACAAACTTCAAAAAGTATAAGTTATGTGTCAGAGTTCACGTTCGAAATAATTTAATATTTATTGTTTAGTCATTTGATCAAATCACGTATAATAAATACTTATAA
This sequence comes from Latrodectus elegans, assembly GCA_030067965.1. Taxonomy (NCBI): domain Eukaryota; kingdom Metazoa; phylum Arthropoda; class Arachnida; order Araneae; family Theridiidae; genus Latrodectus; species Latrodectus elegans. The sequence continues at coordinate 60,639,679 of CM057809.1, forward strand.
TTTGCTACTTGTGTGTTATGTTTCACAAATAAAGTTTTGCAACAATGAAATGTTACCGTAGTAAACCAGATATATTTTAGTTACTTCATAGCCAGAAATAGTAAGTAGTCGGTCATACGAATGACTAATAACACTCTCGTCCGAATTATGTTGTAGTAAAAGTTGTCTTAAGTGAGACATGTTTGAGTAAAAAAGTATAAAAAAAATTCACGAGATAATTTTAAAATATGTAAGAATATCGTGGCGAATCTAAATTTTCATCAAACTTAAAATGGAAATTCCCATTCATATCATATGAAACCTGATCAATGTATAGGATGTATCATAATCTTGGCTGGTCAGCAGCCTTTCTATGAATGAATTGTGAATATAAATTATATCAAACTTTTTGGGTATGAGAACTTTTAATAGGAAAATAATGCCATGTTTCGAAGCATCTTCCAAACACTTCTATAAGGAAGCTTGTTTCACAAAATACTATATATTACTTTAATCAGCACAGCTAGATATCACTTATTAAAGCAATTGTCTGTCCATCAAAAACCATTGTTGTGATAAATTTATACCATCTCACAAGTTGTATTCCTATTTTCCAGTTTTGTGAAATCCCGGCACCACTAACACTTCCAGCATTCATTTAAACTGAAGGTTTCTGTTTTGTATTTTCTCTCTTGTGTTTGGTATTTTTCTGCTTGGTGCTCGCAGCATTGGTGTATATAATTACTATATATAAGTAATTTGTCAGTTTAACTAAAGCTTCAGTGTAATTTTAAATTGTTCTGTATTGCTTATACTCAAAATTAAACTCATATTTTTCGATTATAAATCATAACTACCCCAAAAAGTTTAGTTATTATCTTAATTAGAAATAAAATTGCATAAATGCTTTAAGAAGTTCCTGTTTGTTTATTAAATTTAGCTAAAAAAATTATGTAAGATAAGAAAAAATATATATTTTACTGAAATTTTCACATTGAAACTGATCCCATTATAACGACTGTATTGGTTTGGTTTGTCACTTAACGGACATTTTTTACACACGAAGGCTAATTAGACAGATACATACAGTTTAAAGTGAACTCCAAACCATTACAAACATCTATTCCCAAGATTGGATTTGAACACTCGAACAGTTGAATATAACAACTGTAAAAAAATTATATTACCTTAAAAATATTTTTTTATTCTAATAGGCTATTTTATTACAGCCATTTTATTTATTGCTATTTTCGAATTCAAAAATATCTGATGACGGGCCTCCTCAGTGGGCTTACTTTCTATTAGTAAACACGGGGTCACAATCTCAATGTACCTCAGTAATCTGTTCTCCTTTGTTTCTTTCCTTACCATCTGATTTCTCTTCCTTTCTACATTATTGTTGTTGAGTTTCAAAAGACTAAGGGTACTTTTTGAATAGTTATAACCGCCTTTTTGCAATTAGCTTTTCTTGGGGGACTGAATCAACTACTTATTTGCCGTACGTGAAGACGCATGTCCCCAGAAAGGAGGATCATGGTAATTGAGGACCCTAAAGACATACTTTTGCCTCTGTTTCAGGTAAACGAGGTGTGTTGTCCTCAGCTCATTATTCGTTTTAATAGATCAAGTGATTGGGCATTTACAGGGTGACTTGTTAAGAATATCGGGAAGAGATTTGGGTTTTCCATCGGATGAAATTTTAAAAATCTAGTCAAAAGGTCTGGCAGTAAGGCATTACATTCAGATGAGTTGGAAAATTTATTGACACTAAGCATCTTATTCTGTCTTGCAATGCTAGGCATTCTATAGTATATGAAAACTGCTTATATGATTTTTCTTCCTGTCATTTATTCCTGATCCATTGCGATGTTTTCAGTGCTAACTTTAGTCACTCGAGGAATGCTTGCAGAGTCACACTACTTCTTGATCTCGTTGCGCAGTAGTTGGTCTCGAAAGTTTGAACTGTGTGTGTGCACAGTAGAGGATTGGTGTATCAACTATTATAGTGACTACCCTTCCGATTCTCGAAGCTCTCCTCAATGGGTATTTGAGAAATTATCTAGATTAAAATATTATCCAAATTTTCTTACTCAGTGGCTAGAAGACACGTTATATCTTGTACCTCATATTCTAGATTGGTTTTGAAAGGGCTGAAAAGTCTCCTGGTCTTCTAACACACAAGTTATTTTTTAATTTCTCTTGTGAAATAACTCCCAATTTCAGCTCAGAATGTCAATATCCTTCCCCATTTCTTGAAAAGATCATTCTACTAAATCCAAAACTATGAGGTTTTTAATTAAAATCTTCAAAACAAGACTCAAAGCTTTCCTATCCACACGTAGAGCCTAGTTATCTACGGAGACTGAGGAAATTTCTCTACATACTTCAGATTACATCATTTGACGAATAAACAGAAAATTTGCCTTCTAGTTCCGCGAAAGGAGCTGCTGTGCTGGTGACCGAATGATTAGTGCTCTTGATTTTGGTTCAACAATACGTGGGTTAGAGTCCCAACTTGGTCATGGATGTTTGTAGTGGTCAGGAATCCATTTTAAACCATAGATCCCGTTCTAGTTAACCCTCTGTGCAAAAATTTGTCGTTGAGATGCAAACCAAACCGCGAAAGCAGTTTTTCAACTTAAAAAAATAACTTCATTTGTTTATTGGAACTGCTATGATTAATATACTCCTTTTGATGATATATAATCTAATTTCTACAAATCCTCGTGTGTAGCACTTCGAGAAGCTTCTGAAGATTACCAGTAACATTTCTATTTAGAAGACTCCTGATAAGAGCAGTGTCAGGAGGTGCTAAAATACTAGTATCAAATAGATTTCCTGGCACTGTCAATTTATTTAAAAACTATTCTACTAGATAGATCTGTAAGAATTCACACAAGATAAGTCTGTATTTACCACCATGTCATCTGTCAGGAAAAAACTTGATGCAATAGTTCATCAGCTGCCTATTCCACATAGTAATTTCAACGGCCATAATATATTTTGTCGCGAAAATATGTTAATTCCCGCAAACGGCAAATGGTTTATCCCAGATATGTCTGGTCAGCTTTAATACTGACGTGGAACCTTATTTCCACCCAAAAGAGCTTTTCGTGCTCTTGATCTGGCTATTCCTTAAACTTCTTTCGCTGTTAAATTTAATTATATGAAATTATCTGCACAACAGAGATCATTTTCCTCTCATGATCTCTCATGAGAGGAAAACAAAAGAGATAGCCATTCGCGATAATGTCTACCTACTTATGTATCGGGCAGACTAATAGTTACTAATTAATGATGAAAAAACGGTCATTGAGAGTATTGTATTGACTACCAGTGTTTTTATAAAACAGTAAAACATTATAGAGCACAAGTTAACTTCTTGCGGTCCATAGATTTTACACCCCTAGTGTAACAAATAGTCTTTACAGCTCAAAATTGTTGGAATGTTCTTTTCAACATCAGCAATCTTTAAGAAGGCATTCTACTTTAAACTGTGGCTCAAATTAGACCTTGTGTGCAAAAAATTATTGAAGGATAAAGAAAACCGAGAGAAATTTTTAGAAAGTTAGCAGCATTTACATTGCACAAGTGAAGAAACAAAAGTATTAACCAGAAGCTCATGGTTTTGTGGTAGGACCACACTACCGAGTAAGTCCCGAATTCGAATAGAGCAAGTTTTGAACAACGAAGCTTGATGTTACATTTCTGCTTTCTGTATGCCTTTTTCGGGCAAGATGCTAGGAAATTTTCCATATTTCTCAGTTACCACACGTGAATACGACTCACAATCTATGAAAATACCTGCCGTAGGTCAATACGGTGGATATTAAGAACTGACTAATGACTTTTTTTTTAAATCTATCTGTAACGCGGTGTCAAAGCATTATCCAAAACAGATTAAAGAGAAGCAAAGCATTTTCCATTTTTCTACAGGGACATTTCGCTTTTAAGAGAACTCTAAACTGTAAATTTCATACTAGTTAGCATTTTTATCAGAAAATTGATAAAAAAAAAAAAAAAAAAAACAATGAACTCAACAAACAAATCTACTTCGAAGATCCTGTTCTAAGATGATGGTGAGCGTTTCTTCTGTTCAATAGCTTGTGATTTCAACTTCACCATTGAACATGGATGTTGTAGCTCTTAATCTAATTCTAGACGTAGGAATCTATTAGCATTCTTATGTAAAAAAATTACTTATAAAACAAAAAAAAAAAAAAAACCACCAAAGACCCTGGTCCTTATAACTAAACCTCGAAGAGCCCAAATGTAATTGCTCGATTAGTTTAATAAGATATTATATTGATTTCAGTCTCTTATGAAATTTAGGATATCTTTTGTTAACAACCGCTCTTAAACAATGTTTACCACAAAAGTTACCATTCAACAATAATTGTCGATATGAACTTCATTTTCTATCGAACTGTGTAAACTGAAACACTGACATTGTTCCATTCTAGATTCATCAATATTTATCACATTCTAAATTCAATTTAAATGCTTTCTCATAAAAAGGTGAATTCGATGTATGAAAACAACCGTTCCATTTTTTTTCATATCCAGACAAGCATGTCCAGTTTTTGGAAGAACTTTGCTATTTTCTCCATCAATTATGTTACACATATCCCCATATTATTGGACACTTGAACAAATCTTATTATACTTATTACACAATACCCATGATATAAGTACCTGTACTAAATTAGCTCTATGTCCTATAGTTCATCAAATCGACTCTCATCAAAGGCATTTTGTAGTGATTCAGAATTTACTTTAAAGTGGAGCTCGTAGTCTAAGTAGACTTTTGCATGCAAAAGAATTACTGTAGAATAACAAACATGACCTATAAGTGTTTATACAATATTGTATTTATGTTATGGCTATGTTGTTATCTAAAAAAGTAATATGAAGTTATTAAAGTATCCAAATAAAGAGAAAATTAGATATTAAATCACTTACATTCTAACTCAGTTTTATTCTGATAAAATAAGGATCCCTTTTCAGGCTAGTGTTATTGTTTCAATTTTGGTATGTTTTTACAAGTATATTCTTTTTTTATACAGAGAGAACAAGAGAAACCATGTGCTCTGGATGCGAACATTTATGCTACTAGAAAAACTGTTGCTCAAGGTATGATGGATATAGCTTTATTAACAGCTAATGCTTCACAGTTGAAACAAGTTCTTGTTATGGGAGAAAGCCATCATTATTACATGATTAATCTCATTCTCATCGGCACTTCAATGACTCTCCAGGTCAAGTGATTTTCTTTTTATCTTTCAGTCAGTTAATCGGGACTTTTTTCTCCAGTATTTAAAAACCACAAGAATTTCAAAATTAAAAAAATGATTTAATTTTTCAGTGTCAAGCTTGTAAATTTATTTTCAGAAATTAGGCGCATTAAGAGCAGAAAATAATAGTTGTCTTAAAATTAATTTTCTAAATTAAAATTCTTTATATAAATAAAAAAACTATTGTTGTGGGTTTAAAATATCTAAAATTTGTGCTATTAAATTTATAATAGATATATAATAAAATACAAATTTTTTCATTAATTTCCTAATAATAATTGCTCATTTATAAGAAGTATATAAATTTGAAGGTACTGAAACATTTTCTAAATTTTTCTTTTAAATGTACCAGAATATATTTTTACATCTATTTCTCTTTTTATAGTAATTTATTTTTAAAATATTTATGTATCTCAATTTGACAGTTTTTTTATACAAAACTGTTTTATCAATAAATCAATTAAATTTATAAGAACATCTTCTTTACTATGTAAATTTAATTAATATCTTTCTTTCCAGGTTTTAGTCGGAATTCTTTTGGTAGTTGTGGGTCGTTGGAATATAAATAAAAGAAAGGAACAGAACGTAGCCAATATTACGAACAACTTAATTGTAATCATCATTTTCTTAATTACTGTGGTAAATGTTCTTATCACTGCTTTTGGAGATGAACCTGATTATGTCACAATACGCAATGAATGGATGGACAATCAAGTTGGTATGGGTCATGGAAAATACTTAAAAGATAGAGAGCTTAAGTCTGTAACTTCTACGTAATTGTCTGGGGTCTTGTCAAACACTTATGAAAAGTGACTGCCATAAGCTAATTTTTGTAATAGTTGCTTCTAAACAATTCAAAATATACTTCTTTTATCTGGGGTCAGGATACCTCTAATCATATTTCTCATATTCATCATGAAATTTCATTGAGTTCATTTCTTGTACTGTTAATTGTTCTCTTTTGCTAATCATACTTTTTGATTATGTTTGTGTTTATATTTGTTAATGTTTCTATTATCTAACAGTTTTACATCATTTGTAGTTTTGATAGCATAAAATACATTGTAAAAACATTTGTTGATATTTATCTGTGATTTGTGAATAGAATATATTGTATGATATATTTGCTAGATTATTTGAAATTTTTAAAATTTCCTGTAGCTTTTTAAAAGCATTTATATTTTGGTTCTTGTGTATTTTTTCATTAAGAATCAATAAATTGTTTTTATTGTTTTATCGTAATGAAATAAATGCAATTTGTTGTGTAATTTTTTGATTTTCAACACGTTTCTATATTGAGGACTTGGAAACATTTTTCTGCTTTAAAATTGTTTAAGTACTTTGGCTCTTTTTTAAGTTCAATTTTCTTTTGGTTAATACCATAAATTTACATTCACAATATTAAATACTTAATATTGTGCCTTCTAACTTTTAAATAAAATCATTAGATTTATATTAAAATATCTAAAATGTCTTATCTTCAAACATTAATATTTTTTCAAAGACGGGAACTTGAGTGACAAACCGTATGCCACAACAAGGCCAGTAACTGCTACTCATTTGTCATTTCCCAGTGGACACCTGTGAACCAAATCACGGAGGCGAGTAGCATTGCCCGCACCATAGCACCACAAACCCGTTTATAGGATGCGCCACATTCATACATCATCACGGAAGAAAGCACAGAGAAACAGAACAGAGCAAGAAACATGCCCGAACCGGGATTCGAACTCGGGACTCACAGCTCAGGAGTCAGAAACACTAACCATTAAACCATCGGTTGGCTCAAACATTAATATAAAATTCTGACAGTGGCAAGATATTTGTTTGATTAAATAACTTGTCACTGTCGCAATTTATAACTTTACAATAAATTCTGGTAATTGCCAGATTGCCATTTTCGTGCTTCCCACTGAAAGTGTTTCTTTGATATGGAAAGGTGTAAACAGCATCTAAATATATATAACGTACAATATCGTATATACACATGCCTATGAATATGTTAGATACCTTATACATATTCTGATACCGAAACCTTATGTTTCTTTATATAAGTTTTTGAATTTAAAATGTTAAAAAAATTATAAATTTCAAAAAAACAAAAAAAATTCTTACCTTTTTTATTTCTGTAAAAATTCAACACAAATTTTATTTTCTGCAAATGAAACTATGCTCTAAAGAAAATTTATATATATTTATAGTAAACGTTCGCGCGCGCGCGCGCGCGCGTTTTTATACAAACTTCAAATTTACAAGCACTTACGTTTTTACGAATAAGTGGGTAGTCCTTACCCTGACACCGTAAACACAATGATAATTTTAACTTCCACTTTCGAATTAAAATTTTGGAAAATCTTTTTTGCAAAATTTAGCTTCTGACAAGTAATTTTCGGTTTCTCCCCGTACTTAAGACCTCAGGAGAAAAAAAATCTTTCCTCCCCGAACACATTCGATCTAATTTAGCCCTCTTGTGCAAAAAATGACAGTTGAGAGACAAATCAAACCTCTCCGAACGTTAGAACAAAGCAAGATTAAACTCCGACAATAAAAACTCCTTTACTGCGTAAAATTATTTTCTAGGATTTTTCGAGTAGACTCGCGTGTGATATATACAAGGGGTGCCCAAACTTTTTGGGATCCGTGGTCAACTCCACATTTCAAAAATAGGTGGTCTACCAATGGCAAAGCTAAATTAACGCTTAACGTGCATGTTTATATATTTTCGGTAACAAGAAAAGGTAAATTATCTAATTTTTATAGGAACTTAATAGTAATATTTAAATAAGAAAATTTTACTGACGAAAATAAAGTATTCATACATCAAAAACTGACCCCCCTACTCACTTAGTTTAGTTGAAATTTAGCACTGTATATCTGTGATGAATTTATCATTGTGGCTGGTATGAGCTTATTGCAATGCGTAAACACGAAATTAAATGTTCATCTATTAAACGCAACCATTGTCTGGTTTTTATGGCGTTCATAGTTGAAAAAGCATATTCGCAAAGATATGTCGATTCAAAGTATGATTTCAAATGCAAAATCAATTTGTAAATATTTAGAAACGTTTTCTCAGAAATTAATTTCCAAATATCAGTATCGCTAGAGAGAGAGAGAGAGAGAGAGATGCTCTGGATTTAAGAAATATATCGAATATCTTAGTTTAATTTCTTCATCGAATGTGACTGATGTGGTATCTATTAAATGTCGTATTTTTTCAGATACTCCATCAATGTTGACATTTTAATCAAATGGAAATATCATAAAATTGAGTATTTTTTCCAACCTAATTAAATAAACGAATCTCCTTTCAAATTATTCAAACAAAACATCTAAGTGTTCGGCAAAATCTTCGAAGTCTCGGTTTGGATTATGGATGCACTCTTCATCCATGTTTTTGAGGTTTCTCAATTCGTGTTTTCTTAATTGAGACGCATACCTTTTTATCGTTTCTTTGAAAGTTTTAATCGCGCTCTTCATGTCTGTTAAACATTTATTCTTTTCGTGTAGATTAAGGTTTTAGTCGTTACGTTTTGCAGTGATATCGCAGAGAAAAGCTAGTTTCATGAGTTATTTCTCATCTTCCAATTCAAAAATGTGCTCTCCTTTCATTTGTAGAAAATTTTTCGTTTCTAGTAATAGAATACGAAATCTTTTTGAAAACGCACCATGGCTTAGCCACCTCACGTCTGTGTGCAATAAGAGATCTCCGTACTCTGATTCAGTTTCTTCCAAAAGCGCCCGAAATTGTAGTCTCTGAAGACTTCTTGAACGAATTGAATTGACGATTTTAAAAACAATTTGCATTATATCATTAGACTTTAGTATTTTTGAATATATTACATGTTGATGGACAATGCAAAGATAGATGGTAAAACTAGGAATTTCCTCATCATTATGACACAAGGCAATAAAACCAATTCTATTCTCAACCAGTGCTTGAGCTACATCTGTTGTAACAGAGACCAATTTATATATTAGAAATCTTGTCTTATATTAAAGTTTTTTAATGAACTGTAGATATCTTGGCCACTCGTTTGTCCATTCAATGGAATTATACACTGCCGGATAATTGCTAAGGACGAATAACATTATCATCCATAGCAACCACAAAATGAAAGGAAGCAAAACGTGGAAATTTAGAATAAGTGCGGGATATAGTAGGAAGAAGAATGCGTGTGCAAATTTATTTCCACGTCTGTTCATCACGTGATAGCGTTCATGAGAGCTTTAAAGATTTTGACGCGTGTAGACAGTTGTTTCAAGTCAAAGTTTTACAGGAAAGATTTAATAGAGGAACTTGAAATTTTTGGCATGTCTTCCCGACATCACTTTGATGATTTTATGCGTTTCCGAATTATTGGAAAGATCGATGAAGAGCAAAAAGTAACAGATGTTGCCAGGAAGTTCGACATCGCTCACAGCGTTGTTTCACGGCTGTGGAAGTCATTTAAAACTACTGGAATGTGTAGCAGGTAACAAGGGTGAGGACATGTTAGAAATACGACGCCTGCAGAAGACAGATATATCGTCCTATCAGCAAAAAGGAACAGACGCACCACAGCTCAGCAGGTGGCAAATCAGTTTCTTGCTGCCTCAGGAAAGCAGATCTCCCGATAAACTATTGCCAGACGTTTGAGGGGAGGAGGACTATACGCCCGCAGAACTGTTGTGTGTGTCCCATTGACCAGACAGCACCGTACTGATCGTTTGCAATGGTGTCGTGAGCATCGCAATCGGACTGAACAGGACTGGGCATGCGTACTATTCTCAGATGAGAGTAGGTTGTCTGTCATCGGATTGTAGACGCCAACTGATCTGGCGCGAGAGTGGTACTGCTTATCGTCTAGAAAATATCCAGGAAAGGGACCGATATCCGACTGGACTGTTAACTAAGCAGGCGGGTGTGACGGGTAGACTTATCGACTCGCCGCGTCGCTTTCATCGCGCCGGCGACAGGATAATATCTAAGCATCCCACTTTGTCCAGTTGTTTCTATTTAATTCTCCTCTGTAAAACAACAAATTCATTGTATTACTTTGCAGTTTGTTTTAGGTTTTAAAGCGTAAATTGTAGTAAATTTTTATTTTAAATAATTCCTTGGTTTTATGTCATAAATTAAATTGTTAATATCCGAGGTCATTATCGGGATGGTTGCTCGGACTACCTAAAATTTTTTCTTGATCGACTGGTCGATCGAGGTCGACGTCTTAATATATACGGTAGAAATATAGGATGTGATAAGAAGAATATAAAGAATAAGAGAGAGAGAACAAAAAAACTCACACGCAGATGTCGAACAAGGAAGTAATGTTGTGCAAAGACCACCAACAAAACAGAAGAATGTGGAGAAGAGGACTAAAGTACTTTGGGAGAAAAACAGGGAAATATTTTTATAAATCGAAAAAGAAATGGAAAAATGTATTTTAAAAAATTTAGTATTTAAATAGAAGAAAAACAATTACTATGCTAGATTTTCATCAATAAAATAAAAGTAAATGCAGGTTTTAAATATGAATCTTATAGTAAATTGTAAAGAATATTTTCGATTATAGTGTTTTATTCATAAAATAAAGTTTAAAAAATGGTCACATATTTTCATCTAATACATTATTTTTCTGTTTTTGATTTTCCTATTTTACGAACTGTTTTCCGAACCTTACCAGATCGTAAAATTGAGCGTCTAGTGTGTAATGTAATTTAAGAAGGTAATCAATTGTATCCAAACAATGAAATTATTTTTCTTGCTACGAGTATTTATAATTACTCGTAACAAGAAAAATAATTTCGAATAACGAGTTTTGACCACTTTGCTCTAGGATGATTTACATTTTCATCAGGTAACGATTTTAAGGTAATCAGGCAAAAATGAGAGCCGACGCACCCGTAGGCACATGGCAGAGATTTCTAGGTTTAGAGGTCTGCCCCTGTCAGAAATCGTTACTACAAATTAAAAATGTAGTGTAAAATTTTTATTTAAAAAATGCTGACTAGTTTTTCTCAGCATTCAATTTTTAATTTTAAAGACGCGCTTACATTCAGGACATTTCTGTGAAAATTGTATCACAATATGCACCATAAATGTTATGAAGTTTTCTAAAATAGTAAGCAGTACATATATATATATATATATATATATATATATATATATATATATATATATATATATATATATATATATATATATATATATATATATATATATATATATATATATATATATATATACTTTAATAGATATATAAATATATCCATCTTCTATATACAAGACTTTCAGCATTTAATTAGATTTTATGTAGAGTCTAGAAATTGGAACAATTTCTAAGCTTGTAAAAGTAATTTTTGTGTTAGAAACGTATTCATAAAACTACCAAAGGTGTCTAGATTTTCAGTAAAATTTAGGTTGGATATGTGTACACAGTCACATCATGCATGTAACCCTCTGAATCACCCTGCAGTCTTGAATTAGGAAACTCTGTGGGAACATATTGTTTATTAAAACGAAAGTCAGACAGACGACAGCCGAGACCATCTTACAGTGGATTATAAAACTTCATCTCGATACTCTTCCTTATATTTATCACGGAAACAATTAATTAATTGTACAAATCGTTATAATATCTTAATAGTTCTCCAACCAAAACATGTTTTAAATTTATAAGGCATGACATTAAATGACATTTTGAGAGATTGCTTGTGTCGTGCTCTTCAGACATTATATTTATCAGGTTGCAGAGAGAATTTTAATTCCTCCATAAAGATATCTGTTACATTTTGACGCAAGAAGTTCACATGTTAACAGCACTCTAGTCATGACTCTTGTGACAGAATGGATAAAGGAATATAAAATCATGGTACTCGAGTTTCATATTCCACTGTGTAGCACTCTATCGACAGTAGTGGCAGATATCATACATTTACCTTCTCTAATAATAACGATCACATTTGATCATTCTTCGATTCCGCGTGATTGCAACAATATGTTCCATGAAAATCGCGGGGTGAGAAAATTTTGCTAATTTCAGTTGCTCATAGAAATCGTGAGATAAGAGCCAGGAGGATTAAAATCGAGCAATTACCCCTGCCACTTCCTCCTAAGCAATCCTGTCTAACTTTCGATTATCACTGACTATAACTCAAAGGGAACGCGAATTAGAATGAAAGCAGGAATAACTACTGTAGAATATCATGTTTATAAAACAGTTTATGAATTGGTGTATTATACCTTTATTATGATATTTTATGAAAAGACTGGTTATATTGGAGATAATTTGCCAAGGGAAAAATATGATATTAAAATGAATTATAATTAAGAAAGTGACATCCAGAAATATAATTACATAACTATATGATTTAAAATGTAATTGATCAAATCGCTAACGTTACCGTTCTTTACAGGGTAATATTTGAAGGTAACTAAAAGCCTTAAAGACTCTTTCTTCGGAAATATATATTTAAAGCTATGAAATTTTTAAAAAAATGTTGAAACTAGAAATATATATAAATAAGGAAATTAAAGTTATACTCTAGTAACTATAGTCATTTAACCATATTTTTATATTGTATTGCCAATTGGCCTTCACAAAATATGCCTAATTATTTCACCTGATGACTGTTATTCTTTTCCGACAAAGACTGGAATTTGCAAGCCAGTACTGCAACTGGATGTCCATTAACATGGTTTTTTTTTTTGACAAATCACATATTATGCTCCAAAGAAGGGAGAAGAGGAATAAACTTTAGTTTCTATGGTTTTAAGAGTCTGAAAGCAATAATTGTTAAAAGACTATAAGCTGGAGGAGGAAGCATTATGGTCTGGAAAAGTTTTCGTGACATTTTTGGGATTCATTTATTATTGCGGAAAGCACAAGGGATAAACTGAAGTATGTATATACTTTGCAAACCATGTCCACCCCATATGGGAATTACTTTTTCTCGTGTTAAATCTGTCTACTACCAGGCAATGTTTGTGCATAATTTGCAAAGCACCAGGGTTGGTTTACTATCCTCATCTGGCCAAAAAACTCTTCACACCTATGTACCATCGAGAATCTATGGGACTACCGGTACACCATGCTATGGATATACATTCGCATAAACTATCTCTGATCACGGCACTGAGGTCGACAAGATTCAAAATTTTAGTGAATACCTTTCAGCACATAAATGATTCTCTTCATACGCGTCTAACAGTAGTTTACTCAGTGAAAAGCGCTTATTATAAATTTTGACAGATGGTCACGTTTATGTGTGATTGGACTAATAACTTGTTAAAATTACTTTCTTTGTTAATTTATCCATACAGACACATTTTTAAGTAGAAAGACAATTCCAAATTCCTTTACACACACACACACACACACACACACACACACATATATATATATATATATATATATATATATATATATATATATATATATATATACTACTGGCCATTAAAATTGCTACACCAGGAAGAAATGCAGGTAAAAAAATGATATTTATTGGACAAATGTATTATACTAGAAATAACAAGTGATTAAATTTTCAAAAAATTTGGCTGGATATAGATCCTGAGAAATCAGTACCCAGAACAACCACCTCTGGCAGTAATAACAGCAGTTATATGCCTGGGCATTGAGTCAAATACAGATGCCCATGCAGCTTCAACACGATGCCACAGTTCATCAACCGTAGTGACTGGCGTTTGGTGACGAGCCAGTCGCTCGGCAATCATTGACCAGACGTTTTTTATTGGTGAAAGATCTGGAGAACGTGCTGGCCAGAGCAACAGCCGAACATGTTCCGTATCAAGGAAGGTCCGTACAATACCGGCAACATCCGGTCTGGCATCCTGTTGAAACCTAGGGTTTCGCAGGGCTCGAATAAAAGTTAGAGCCACGGGTCGTAACACACCAGAAATGTAACGTGCACTGTTCAAAGCACCGTCAATGCGAACAAGAGGTGACTGAGACGTGTATCCAATGGCACCCCATACCATCACGCCAGGTGATGGGCCAGTATGACGATGACGAATGCACGCTGCCAGTGTGCGTTCACCACAATGCCGCCAAACACGGATGCGACCATCATGAAGCTGTACACAGAACCTGGATTCATCTGAAAAGATGACGTCTCGCCATTCGTTTGCCCAGGTTCGTCGTTGATCACACCATTGAAGGCGCTCTTGTCTGTGACGCAGCGTCAAGGGAAGCCGCAGCCATGGTCTCCGAGCTGAGAGTATATGCTGCTGCAAACGTCGTCGAACTGTTCGTGCAGACACTTGTTGTCTTCCAAACGACCCCGTTTCTTGACTCACGGCTCGTGACGTGGTTGCACGATCCATTACGGCCATGCGGATAATATGCCTGTCTTCTCGGCTGCTAGTGATAGGTGGCCGTTGAGATCCCGCATGGCATTCCGTATTACCGTCCTGAACCCATCGATTCCATATTCTGCTAACAGTCATTGGATCTCGACCGACGCGAGCAGCAATACTGCGATAAGATAAACCGCAATCTCGGTACGCTACAATTCGACCTTTATCAAAGTCAGAAACGTGCTGGTACGCATTTCTCCTTCTTACACGAGGCATCACAACAACTTTTCGCAAGGCAACAACGTTCAAATGCAATTTGTGTATGAGGAACCGGCTGAACAATTTCCTCATTTAAACACAATGTAGGTGTCGCTACTGGCGCCTTCTTTGTCTGAATGCGCTGAAAACTAATCATTTGCATATCACAGCACCTTCTTCCTTTCGTATAAATTTCACGTCTGTAGCATGTCGCCTTCTTGGTGTAGCAATTTTAATGGCCAGTAATGTATATATATATATATATATATATATATATATATATATATATATATATATATATATATATATATATATATATATAATTTATAAATAGAATAATTTTAAGGAGAACTTTTTGTATTGCCCTTTTTTACATAAATTAAATTTGAACCTTAAAAAGTTAATTTTTAAATTAATTTATATTAAAAGTAAATAAAACACCTAATAATGTAACAGATTCTTACAATTAGTTATATGTATGAAATAAAGAAATGAAAGTTAAATATTTGTCTTCACCGCTGTCAAGAAATCAAATATGATGATGGAATTTTTATTTCATAATGTAATTTAGATCCTAGAGCCTGAGCAGCTACCAGGCTTGTCGGCAGGTGGTGCATCGCCGAACATCCTGTAGGAATTACAAGATAGCCTTGAATACAGAATCAGAGGCTGCGAACCAGCTCCCGTAACCCTGGTGTTAGGCGACCCATGCCTAGAGCTATTTGGCACCACGGTAATGGTGTCTTAATGGAGCCTCTAGTTGTCTGGCGAACTTCTAGATCTTTTTGCCCTTGCCCAGTAACTCAGGCAATGCTGTGTGAACTGTTGTATTACCTGAGCCTATTAATTAATTGTTATCTTATGGCTGAAAAGACAAAAGAATTAACAAACCTTTCTGCATTTGCAGGTGAAGCCTCTGAAACAGAACTTGTTGAAACAGGCAAGGCAACCCAGAGGCAATCTCGTGAGGGGACAGCAATGAATCCCTCACAGGAGGTAGAAATGACCTCCAAACCATCTTCTTCTGGTGAGAGTCAGGAAGCTATCGCTAGCATAAGTGACTCTCTGATTAGAATCAAACTTAAAAAGAGACTTTCTGGTGCTCAGAAGAAGAACGGTGTAGGAACGCAAAATCGCCAAGGGGACTTGGGTTGAAAAATTCAAGGAAACCAAAGACGAGAAACGTCCCGCCAACCGGACGAACCAGGGAAAAGGCGGAAAGGCTACCAAGAGAGAAGGACCTGTGGGATTTACTTACAGCGCGGCCCTTACGGCGGTCAAGATGGCTGTGCTCATAGAGGGCCATACGGAAAAACGGCTAACAGAGGAACAGGCCTCCGACCTGGAACTCTTGCTAACGGAGAAAATAGGAAAGAATGAGGAGGGTTTTGCCCCAACTTTCCTATCCTGCAAGCTTGAGAATGGGGCACTTATTGTCAACTGTGCAGATCTGGGGAGCTCAAAGTGGCTGGAACAGACTGTCAGTGACATAAGCCCCTGGCAGGAGCAAAACTTCTTGGTGGGTGAGGTAAGGAAACTTGTCAGAACCACCAAGATAATTGAAAAACTGCCGAAAATTTGCAGTAAACGGAACCTAAAGAGGTCCTGAGGAAAATCGAGGCACAGAACGGTGGGGTCACTCCAACACAGTGGAACGTTTTTAACATCAAGAATGATCCATCTTGGCAGACCATCGTTCTTAGTGTACCCGAACTAGATGCTGCCACCCTTGGTGCAAGGGGATATAAGTTTCATATCGGACTTCACTAGGTGCAGGCAACAGTGCTTGACAAACCCGCTCCTGCTGATGGGGGTGAATGTAGTTTAAGCCAACCTCCACCACAGTAGAAGTGGTACCACTAACCTCAGTAAGAAGTTTCTTCCTGGGGATATACGCCTGGCCCTGATTCAAGAACCCTAGATGATCAGGGGTAGAATCAGTGGCTTCAAAGGAACTAAATGTAAGCTTATCTATTGTACCAATAGTAACGATAGAACTTGCATACTTTTATATAAAAACATTGAGGTTTTACCCCTCTCTGAATTTATCCGTAGGGACTTGACAGTTGTGAAAGTCAGACTCAACATAGAGAGAGGGGACAGAGAAATTGTTTTTGGCACTGTGTACCTGCCCTATGAAGAGAAAGCTCTACCTGACCATTCTCTGCAAACTCATGAACATTTGCAGAGAAAATAATTTACAGGTAATCTCTTAGGACTAGACTGTAATACTCACCATGTTGTCTAGGGAAGTACGGACACAAATAAAAGAGGTGAGTGCCTTTTAAAATTCATTCTAAACTACGGGTTAGATATTTTAAATGAGGGCAACGAACCAACTTTCATTACTTTCAAGTGATCTGAAGTAATTGGCATTACTACAGCAACAATGCTAATTAGCAAAAATATCAAAAATTGCAAAGTAGATGCAGACCTTCTGGTTCAGACCATCAAAACATCCATTTTGAAATTCACTCTAATGTGTGTCTGGATCGTATGTTCAGAGACCCAGTTAGGACTGACTGGAAGAAACTCCAGGAGGATTTGACTGGGTTGGTTATGCTCGGGAACAAACCTATTAGAGATAACTACGATCTAGAAGTTACAGTAGACCTTCTGCACAATAGTATTCTAGATTCTTATCACAACAATAGCCCTATTTGCTTTAGGAGAGCTAAACTCCAATGTCCTTGGTGGAATGACTCTCTAGCAGCCGAAAGGGCAAATGTTAGGAAACTTTTTAATAAAGCTAAGAAAAATGGTGAATGGGAGAACTATAAAACGGCCCTCACTAATTATAACAAACTTGTTATGAAATGCAAAATTAACTCCTGGAGAAAGCTCTGTGAAGAGATAGATTCTATCTCTGAAGGAGCTAGACTCCAAAAACTCCTCAAAAGGGATGAACCTATTTTGGTTGGCACCTTAAAGGACGAGGAGGGTAATTTTGCTGCTTTCGGAAAAGAGGTTATGGAAATTATGACCAAAACCCACTTTCCAGGTGCCAGAGATATTTATAGCAACGAAGGTGAGCACTGCATTGGCTCTTTGCAAAGAGTCAATAGCGATTAATGGACAATCGCTAAAAATATCGTTAACTACAACAATTTTAAATGAGCAATCTCTGCCTTTGAACCTCTAAAAAGCCCAGGGCCTTATGGAATTATGCCCATCATGATCCAGAAGGCAGAGGAGGTTATCATGCCAGTACTAACTAGAATTTATAGAGCTATCTTAGCACTGGGTTATATACCAAAGATATGGCAGAAGACCAGGAATTTTTTCATTCCTTAAACTGGTAAGGACACCTATGACCAGACCAAGTCTTACAGATCTATCAGTCTTTCTTCATTCTTTCTTAAAATTATGGAGAAAATCATTGATCGGCATATTAGAGATTACTTGGGTAGTAACAGTTCCCTGCACGCTCTTCATTTTGCCTATCAACCAGGCAAATCTACTGAAACTGTTTTACATCAGCTACTTTCTAGGATTGAAACCACTCTAGATCAAAAAGAAATTGCCTTGGCAACTTTCCTCGACATCCAAGGTACCTTTGATAACACTTCCCATCTATCCATCCTCAATGCACTTAGACGGGCAGGGATTAATCAGACCCTGTGTACTTGGATTGAGACCTTGATTCCGGATAGATGAATGAAAATGAGCATCTTCAGTGAATCATTTGAAAAAAAGACTACTAGAGATAGTCCTCAAGGAGGTGTTCTCTCACCATTACTTTGGAACCTAGTTGTAAATAGCCTTATAAAATATCTAAATGGTAGGGGCTACTATACGCAAGGATATGCTGATGACATTGTCATCCTTATCCTTGGTAAAGATTTCGACATAACTTGTCATCTCATGCAGGATGCTCTAAGTTATGTAGGTCAATGGTGCATGGATAGGGACCTGATGGTTAATCCTCAGAAAACCTACCTTGTACCTTTTACATGCAAAAGGAAACGGGAGGGTTTTTTCATACCAAGACTTTTTGATGTTGAAATTAATATGGCTTCAGAGGTAAAGTATCTGAGCATTTATTTAGACCAAAAACTCATCTGGAATAAGCACATTGTTGATAAAATTAACCGAGAAAAGAAAAGCATTATGATTTTCAGACGAATGTTTGGTAAAAACTGGGGTCTCTATCTAAAACTGATGTTTTGGATATACTCAGCTATTGTCAGGCCCATTTTCACAAATGCCTGAGTGATTTGGAGGCGTAAGGTGGAACAGAAGACTGTGACTGACACACTAGAGGTCTACAAAGACTGGCCTGTCTCTGCATCACAAGAGCAATGTCCACCCCGCCAACCAGAGCATTGGAAGTTATGTTGGATCTGACTCCCTTAGACATCTTCATCTGCAGCACTGCCAGAATGACTGCACACAGAATGAAGTTACAAAACCAATGGTACGACCTACCTGTTGCCAAAGGGTACAGGGGTATTACCGGGAAAATTCAAGATCCTACTTTCCTGATGCCCTCGGACATTATGGAAAAGTCATACATGTTTGAAAGGACATTTGAAATAGCTTTTCCAACTAGAGACGAATGGGACAAAAACATGTTTGAAACTAAAATAAGATATCTAATCTGGTACACAGATGGACCACTGAAAAACAACCTCTCAGGACTGCCAGTATGTGGCGTGTCACCAAGAACCAGCTTATCTGTAAGCCTTGGATTATACGCTACGGTCTTCCAGGCAGAAGTTTTGGCCATTATCTACTGTCTGCGACTAAATAAGAGGAAGGGCTACCACGGTAAGCGAATTCTCATTTTTAGTGACAGTCAAGTCTCTTTAAAAGCGCTCAATTCTTTCGAAATCAAATCTAAAATGATTTTGCAATGCAAAAACCTTTTTACAGAACTGGCAACTAGAAACAAGGTGATCCTTGTATGGGTGCCAAGGCACAAAGGTATCGAAGGTAATGAAAGGGCTGATGGACTTGCTAAACAAGGATCGTCTTTTGTTCTCATCGATGCAGTACCTTTTTGTGGGATCCATTTGAAGACCGCAAAAACCAAGGTTCTTAGATGGGAAAAACAGAAGATGTATGAAGCTTGGCTCAACACTCTTGGTCAAACCCACGCTAAAAGTATGATCTGTGGATCATCAGCGAGGATTGTCTCTGAAATTCTAAGCAGAAGATACGTTTAATCGTAGGCTTCATAACTGGGGATTACTATTTCAGAAAACACCTCCATAAAATAGGACTGTTTCAGCAAGACCCTATCAGCAGAATATGTCATATGCAAGAGGAAACGGCCAAGCATATAATTTACAAATCCGAGTAACTGGAACTAGGAAACATTGTGTTTGGAGTTAACAGTACAAAGTGCTGAGAAAAGCAGAGTTACCCAATGACATACAAACCCGACTCTAAGAAGAAGAAAATGTAATTTAGATACCTGTAGTTAGAATTATTAGATGGTAAGTTTTGCTTCAGCTAAAATTATTACAAAGAAACGTGGAACAATGAGTAGGTATTAATTTTTATTTTATAAGATTACCAAATTTTCTTAGTATATTTTCAAATAATTCTTTGGAAGTTTATTCTTTGCATTTAAATGTTGGTATAATTATTGAGGTGAACGAAGTGTCACTTTTAAATTAGCAATAAAGTGCGTCACAGTATCATTCATAATATTCTCTTTCTCAATGGAGGAAGTATTTTCTGCACTCTGTTAAATATATTTGATGCTACAAGGGAATTAATTTAATAATGTAATTTAAAAATTTATATTTTATATTTCTTCGTTTTAAAACATTACATGAAATTTTGCAAATGCAATTGATTTTGTCCGAACACAAGAAAAACTCAATTTTGATATTGCAATGACGTCTTAATATTTCCTCATGTGACTTACTTAATCAATCTATTATTTTTTTTTAAGTCTGAGTTAAGTTACCTCCACACTTAAGGATTTTGTTGCCATGCGTTATTGAAAAATATGGCTCTGACGTATTTGTCCGACTTTCTACTTTCAAGTTCTTGAATTTTTGGTTGACTGTCAATCCATGTAAATAGTGAATAATACTTTCACGTTTATTTCTAATTTTAGCTTCTAGTAGTCAATTCAACAATCTGCGGTATTATAAATGGGGAAGTGTGATATAAACTTTAAAATCGTTAATATAATAGCTTTTAAGGGATACTAAACAAAGAATGAAAAGGAAACATCCAAATTTTTTTGTGTAAATCTTTTAAATGATAAGGAATACCTAAAATTGTCTGTACTGAGTTTTGTAATTCTTTACGTTTTAAATTTTTTACCAGTGTGTTTCTATCTGAAAACACAATTAACTGTCATTTATTAGTATTTTAATGTGAAAAGACAAAGTTAGGATAACATCCTCTTCTCTGAACTATCAGAACATAGATGGATAAATAATATTGTGGGATTGTTTCAGAAACATTTATCAACATGATTATCCCCTGTAATCCTTAAGAACCATCTTACAATATTTTTGTCATAAATTTTTTAATCTGGTTATCATAATTTCATTGGCTCAAGTTTAATAGGAGAATGACAATTTTCTCAAGAACCCTTCCCAGATACATTCACTAACCAATGAGCTAAGAACTTTAGAAATTTTCATTTAAATGCTTACTAAGGAGGAAGTATGCTGTTTTTTTATGACACGTGGGTTATAGGTCTTTAAAATGCTAGCGTAAGTAATATGTAAGCTTGCTTTTTACAATGAATGAAAAAAATCGGAAAAACGACAGATATTTTACCACTTGTAAAATAGCTTATTGTGTAACCACATTCAGCAGCATCTTCGATTTCGAAAATAGCAAATCTCCTTGGGCTCTCCAAAGTGTCAATATTAAAGATTTACAAAAGCTGGAATCAGAACCAAAAGAAAATTAAAAAACTCCTTGTATAGAAAACTTAACTGCAGTTCGAGCACATTTTTCCAACAATATGAACAACGTCATATCCAACCAGTTGTACAGAAGAACAGGACCTCTTATGTCCATAATGGTTAATTAAGGCTCTTCTCATCAGATTTCACTTTGAACCATACGCAGTGAACTGCTTAGGATCGTCGAGTGACTAAAAGAAATCATTCATTTCTGCCCAAAATGAAAAATTTCGCTTTTCAGCTGTGTCAGGAAAAAAAGGACATTGGATATCTTAGGATTAGAAACAGCTGCACCTTATTTTAAATTGATGGAAGTCACTCTGTGCAAGAGTCTGAGGGGAGTATCATCATAGAGGACAGGTTCAGTTCGCATAGGAGTGGTGTCCTGATGTTCTTCATCTCTGTTAGGGAGGAATTCTGGAAAATGATTACCAATAAACTTTATTTAAGAGCTCCCCTTTACTGAATATCACAGCTGATTTTCTAACTATGGTAAAATCAGCCTAGTGATTAAACCTTCGCAAGCATTACTAATCTTTTCATTGAAAAAGTTAAGAGATACTTTCAATTTCAGGCACTTAGCAGTGCCTGAAATTGAAAGTATCTTTTCTAAGAATTGGTGACCAAAAATTTCAACGTTAATAATAAAAAATATTTATTTAAAATTCATTTTCGATTTTCAGGCGGAGTTGACTTATCTAAGGATATCCTCTGATGACATTTACGATTGTGCAATTACTATATAAATTTATAAGAGGCAACATAGTAAATTATTGTTAAATGACAGGGATATATCAAAAGTGAAACCCTATCTTCACCATTTTTTTCTGCAATTTAATGGAGGGAAATTACATCTTGTAATTGTAGTGAGTACTCTCCCTATAAGAACAATCTCTCGGTGTAAGTAAGATTCAAGTAATCTTCGAATTAGGATATTAAATTTTTTGTACTAATCTTTAGTACAAATCAAGATCTTAAATCTCTTTTACTAAGAGTGTTCTTTTTAGACATTACAATACCACCCTGTAATAAACTATTTACGTAAATAGAAAAAAAATGTGACCTTAATAAATCAGAAAGATATAATAACAGGTAATAAAATAAATTATTTGAGAAGAACTAAGTATTAGGTTTTTACAAACATGTGATCTTTGATTTGGGGACAAAAATGTCTTGTCAAAAAATTAGTGAAATGTTGTCCTTAAAAGGGAAATAAAAGATGAAAATATATAAAATAATATGAAAACAAACTAAAGAAAAATAGTTTCCAATAAAAAAATGTGAAATATTTTCTGAACGCAGTAGCTGGTATTAAACTGTCAGCAGCGATTAAAAATTGAGAAATAGTAATAAAAACTTCGCAAGATAGCGATTACTTTCATTAACTGGTTTGCTTCAATTCGAAATTAAACTAATAATTTAAGAGAAATATTTTACAGCCCATTTATTTGTGACCGTCACTACCACGATTAAAAAAAAAAAGAAAATAAGAATCACTACACATAAAATATTTTTGTTTTCTGTTTACCTTCGGAATTGGAATTAATATGAAGTCTAGTCATACATTCTAATTTGTTAATATCCTTTTGCGATTGTTTTTAAAAGGAGGTATGTTTCAATACAAATCTCGATTGATTTTCTTAAAATTCTATTAATGACTGTCATATAGTTCTTTTTCTTAATTTGTTTTCTATAAAATTAGTTGGGAAACAGTAATTTATAAATTAAATTCCTAAATATATAGCTTAGTAATCCAAGTATTGTCTTGAGTATCTCACATTTATAAAACCATCTTATGCTTTATTTAACTTTACTTCGATTCAATTTCATTATAATTAAATTGATCGTAATTGACAAACTTCGGTGGTGACTTCTTTGACAATGCTGCAACGAATGTTTTGAAATCCAGTTTCGAAAACATTAATTCCATTTACTTGCAATGAAATTAAAAATTCTCATTGTTCCGTTTTTACTTAATTTTTAAAAAATGCCATAGGTGTTCATATTTTTCAATTCTGGGTAATTTTTTTATTTCATAATTCAACAGTATATATGTTAACGCATGATGTATGATAATAGTGAGTAATTACATAAACAAATATTCTTAAAGTTAAGCACGACATGTTTTATTTATATCTTACAAAGTTATTACTTAGTTATAATTACTGTTCATGCCATGTTCGTAATTTCAATTTTTATTTCTGTATTATAATTTAAAATCTACAATTGAAATAAATTTTTGTTTTTCTCTCTTAGAAGATATATTTCGTAAATTTATATCTTAGAATGTCAGATATTTTAACTTTTGATGATATATAATGTTTTTATATTGACTGATTGAAATACTTTTAAAATTATTATAAAGATAAATATGCGCTTGATATTTGTTGATTTTTATTTATATGTACATGGATCATAGTTCTAAACTCATTTAAATGATATGATTGATTTTTTTCTTTTTAAAATTTCATTATACAAGAGGTGAAATTGCGTATGTCAGAGTTACATTTACAATTTTCTTTCTTATCTATAGTTTTATACCATTTGTTAATCTTTTTATTATAGATTTCTAAGAATATCATATTAATGGTTATAATTTATCGCTTATGGAAATAGATTTATTGCTTCAATTCGATCTTTGGTCTTAAAAAGATAATGTCTTTTGCCAATTTATAAGAAAATTAAAAATTGCATTTGAAGTGATGTATATTTATTAGCCGTAATATATGTAAATCATTGAAAATGTTAGATAAATGGAATATATTAAAAGGATTTTATATCTATACTAAACACTCTTTCTTGTAATTAAATATAGCTTATGAACAGATCTGTACCATATCCTTCTTTTATATTAACTAAAAAATACAGTGTGAAAAATAATGAATTACAATCAAAACATATTGTCTACAAGAAAAATTAATATGAATTGGTAAAGAGGATGCTTTTCCTACAATTTTTCGTTAAAACATCCCAATAAATCAACATAATATGATGATCATTTTTCCATATCCAGATAATTAGTGAGAATTATGCTTTTCAAGTCTCAGAAAACTGGTCATGATCTTTCCAGCCTATGGAATTGTTTTTATCTCTTCAGAGCCAGGTTCATTAGAAATCAACTGATTCTCATTTTGACAACTTTTTCCTGTCTAAATGTTCATGTATATTATTGAATACATATTCATTTGATATATTTAGTGTCTTGGCTGTCTCATATGCTTTTACATGGAAGTCATCCAACATTATATAGATTTTGTTGACCATTTCTTTAATGACCTCAGTTGGATCTCTAGAATGTGCTTTTTATTTGTTGTGCTCATACTGTCACACTGAAATTCCATAAATCGCTTGTGAACTATGTCGGATGGTAGAGCAATTCTTATTATATTTTTCTATTTTATTTTAGTTTTGGAAATTTTTCTGAAATGTTTCATCAACACATAAAATTCTTCGAGAATATTCAACAGTTATCTAAGAGTTTTTATGATAATCATTTTTAAACATCTTCTATTGATGCATCCTAACTTGTGTTAAGTCAAAATTTTTTATTTTAGTACAGTGCTAAATGCTCATTTTCTATAATGCTCCTTTATTTTAAAGGAAGAAGTATGCTAATCAAATTACAAATTAAATTTGTGTGTGTATACTTTATATGGGTAAAATATTATGTTATCATTCAAAAGTAGTTTTTTATGTGTCAATGAAGAAATTCTAGTTACGAATATTGTAAAACATTGTTTTGAAATGCTATTGGTTCTAATCAATAGCAACATTTTAATAACAACCAATATAATTAAGTTATTGAATATGAACGACACAATTTACGTATAAACATATGCAGAACATTATCAAACTATTATATATTTTTAATATTCTTTTTTAATTCACACTTAGAGTCATTGAGCTTGAAATTGTATTAAATTTGAGCTTTTAAGTGTCTGGTTTGGATATATGTGTTAAGTGGAATGCATGAATGTAATGTCTGACCAAGATACCAATCAACGAAAAGTAATTTCCCTGAAAAAATACATTATGTAGCTCAGAAATTTTTACACAAATCAAATGCTTTGAAAGTACATGGAATACATTTGAAAAAGATATAATCTATCTCTATTATTAACCAGCTCTTCCTCTCATAATTCAGCCCATGGTTCTTTGCTGAAATTAAATGAAAAAATTTTTAAGAAATAGCTAATTTTAGTGATGAAAAGTGAATGTAAAGGAAATAATCAGGGATAAGTCCTAGTCATTTTGAAAGAAATTACATCTCTCTAAATGCATTCTATAATACATTGTGAAACTCCATTTCATTATGTATGATGACTGAACATTTGGTTAATGTGAATTATCACCAAATCAGACCATAAATTTGAAAAATGAAATCTCTAAATCACACTTTTAAAAGCAAAAGTTGAAGCAATGCAGCCAGAATTGAGTTTATTAAGTTAGTATTTCAGTGATTATTTGATAAAAGATTATTAAGAATGTCTTTACTGTTTTGTTTTTGCTTTTCCTTTGTTTTGTTTTTGTTTTTGATATGATCTTGTTCCTTCACAGTTTTACCTCTTCAAAGTATTGCAAATTTCTCTAAATTGCTTGGTACTACTTTTTTGTCTGTTGTGAAACAGTTCTTTAATAATTTCTTTTGATAAAGTTTATGACTTTTAAAAAAAAGATTTTATAGTTTATTGAATTGTAATAAATAGAATAACTGTATATGAAAAGGGTTTGTGACTCCATACAGTTTTCTTATAATTTTCGCAGTTCTATTAGTGTATCAGAAAACCACATAATATGTAATTATAGATTATTTTAGACTGATATTTGTCATAATCAATAATTTTAACATCTGTATCCCTTGCTTCTTATCTAAATCAGGGCTTCAAACTGGAACTGAAGTGAAAACCAGAAAATCTGTTGTTTTGGTTAAAAGGAAAATTTTAACTGAACTGGAAAAATATCGTTTTTTTACTCGATATTTATCCAATCATATGGCTTCTGTAACCAACTTATCTATATTTTTCTAATTTAACATTAACCATATAACTTTTAAAACATATATGTTGTTTCTTGATTTCCTATTTTGATGTTCGCTAATACTTTTTTATTTCAGTTTTGCATGAAACTACTTTAAATCGGGGAGATTTGATTTAGTTGAATAAAATAGGAGTATATATGATTTTTTAAGCAAAACATCATTTTGAGTTATATTTTTCACATCACAACATGCAATTATCTATGGATGTTTGTATAGAGTTAGGTAGACAAAGCAGCTGCTCAGAAATGAGTATACAGTGTGATGCCACCTTAAGAAAGAAAAGGATTGTGAGATGTATGTATATATACATTCACACACACATCTAAATAGTCAGCAGATGTAAAAAGTCTCATAATTATCAAAATTAATTCATGAAGAGTGAGTACAATGGTCAACTTGTTGTAAATATTCAAGTAAAGAAAGTGAGAGAATAAATTAAAAATCATGTTTAACTCTCAACAGGCTCTATTCTTTTGTTTTCTGCCCCAAATGCAGTTGGATCAAATCTTGCTTTCCATGTCATAAAAAGTACAGCTGTGCAATGTTTAAAGAATATTTGGAACACATTGCAATTTTTAGAAAAGTCCATTTCAATTGTAAATGAGAAAGCATAATTTTCTACTGAAAGTGATGAAAATGTAGACAGCTTAAAAATTTCTTTATAAAGTGTATTCTTTATAAGAATACACATAAATTTATTAGCTCAGAAGTGAACCAGAAACTGTTATTTTAAAAGAATAAAAACAGTAGCTGAAATGTTATATTTTATTTTAGTTGAACTAGAACCAGAGATTATGATTCAAAACCCTGATTTAAATATTAAAATTTGTCTAATTTGATCATTCTACTAATTTTTCTTTTGCTTATGGTTGAAGCATATTATTTTGTCATTTGAGGTTAAACAAAATACATTCACATCATTAACATTTCATAGTGCTCAGTATATTGACTTTTTTAATTATTAAAGTATTTAATAAATATACTTCTT
Organism: Latrodectus elegans; assembly: GCA_030067965.1. Lineage (NCBI taxonomy): Eukaryota > Metazoa > Arthropoda > Arachnida > Araneae > Theridiidae > Latrodectus > Latrodectus elegans. The sequence goes on from CM057809.1 coordinate 60,667,418, forward strand.
GGGTTATTTTATCCTATATATAATGCATTATTTAATATAATTAAATTTTCTCTTTCAGAAAACTTGAATTATTTTCAGTAATCATTTTCGCAAATATTTACTAGTATGTTTCTGAGACTCTGTTAAAATGCTATTGAATCCAGCCATCAGACTGGCAGCTTTTATTTATGGACTGTATAAAATGCCTGTTGGTTGAATTTCTGATATTTTAAAAATAAGAGAAACTTACTACTTTAAGGTATAGTATGATTAGAAGGCTAGTTTTTTTTTTTAAATAGTTATATTTTTATAATGAAACAGTAATGTCATTGTTATGCATATAGAATAAGAAGTTTTTCATCTCATTCTATATTAGTGTCTCATGGATAGAGTTCTTATGGGTTGCAAATGTCACATGAAAATATTTGTGACAGAACTATGTTTTTAATGTTATAGTAATAAAATTTTAGAAGTATGCATAGTTTCTTCCAGAATCAATGTACTTTTATAGACAAAATTTTCAAAGATTAAATGTCCTAAATCATTTATTTCCTAAAACCATAAAAAAGTGGTTTTAAAACCACATCAATCTAATTTGTGATGTAAAAATGATATTTATGCATGTTCTTTCTTTGGTTAAAAATGGTCAAGAGTCAGTCATTCAGGAGTGCTGCTCTAAAAAGTTCCAAAGACTGTTAAGGTCAAATTAAAATATTGATCATTTTATGCAGTTTTACAATATGATTAATTTGCGTGATAAATAAGATATTTTTAAAAAATATTTTTTTTTAAATATGAGTTTTAAATGATATCTTTTGACATTAGACTTAAAATTTGATTTAGTTTCATTATGTTTTACTTTTTACAAATCTAGGCTTATTAGGATTGATTGTGATACTAAAAAACTACTTGATTGAAAAAGAATTTTATAATCTTTAGCCACAGTAACATTCTGATTAGTTTTTTTTTCTTTCTGAGTACCTTAGTAATTTTTTTTAATTAGCTATGATATTTGTGCTTTTAAAGTTTTGACTTCAGAAATATATTTTGATTATGCTAACATTCTCATGATTTTCCACATTAAATACTATCTTGTTATTCGTAATAATATCCTCCATGGTAATGAAAAAATTTAGTTTTACTTTGGAAAACTATTTTAAGTTATTTTAAAGACATAAGACCACAAATTTAAACAAATTCTGGCCCAAGCTGCCAACCAAAGGGTTTGCATTCTGGTATTCAACAATTCATGGATTGACATGTTGGATTGACATATGTAGTGATTTGTAATTCACTTTATATTTTAGGTCCCTTTCTAACTAGCTTGTGGGTAAAAAAAAATGATTGCTGAGTTGCAAACAAACTAAACTAAACCAATTCTGACTGTTTTATTTCTATCGTATAACTTAACACCACCCATTTATTTCATTTATCATTTTGTCTACTACATAATTTTTGATTTCTTCAATTATATAACTCTACTTCAAGGATTATACAGAAGGTAAGAGTTGAATTGAATTTATAAAATCTGAAAAGCTTGCATCTTCATATTTGTATTTTGGATATAATATAAAAGAAATTAAATATTTATTGTCAAATAATAAATTATTCATCAAGTATGCAGTTGTTTCTTGATTAGCTGTTAGAGAAGTTCATATAATAATTTTTTTTTCTTTAATAGTTATTTTTCCTTCAATCTACATTTTATAAGCAGATGTGTGTTATATATGTAATTATTCACCATATTACTTTCTTGAATCTTTAAGCGATACTCTATAAATTCGAAATTTCATTCATTTATTTATTAAAATGTGCTAAAATACCTGTGTGCATACTCACAAAATTATTCTTTATTTGATCTCCTTAGAAGTTGCAAAATTCAGAAGTTGCTTGAAGTGCAGCTAATGTCTGCAATTCAACAAACAAATGTTTTGTTTTCAAAGATTTGTTATTGTCATAGCAGAAATCTCTGGCATTGATTCTAAAGACATCAAAATATTAAGGTCACTCTGATATTAACTTATCATAAATTGGCTTTGTGGTGATTAAAGAGGAGAGAGTATTGTGCAGTGTACATGAAAATTCATGTTTAGTTGAGAGAAAGCATGAGAGAATCAGTGAGAAATTAAATATTTTTTAAATATTGAAGAAATTGCAAATAATACCTGACATAAAATAATAAATATGTTAAAAATTTTTAATGAACAAAATTCATTACTGAATATTTAGGTTTTAAAAAAGAATTTATCATTTCTAAAAAATGCATATACTAAACTGAAAATCTTAAATAGAAATAGATTTCTTATTTATAAACTAATAAGCTGTTTATTCATCTTAATCTCTCTAAGTATATATGTATTGCTTAAAAGAACTGTTTAAAAAATTCTGTGAAATAAATAAATATGTTCTTGTGATTGTACATAGGGGTTTTGAAGTGTATAGGAATATTGTTCATGAATCACATAATTCTGCAAAATTTTTTTTTGGATTTTCAACAATAAAAAATTATACAGGAGGAATTTAACATTAAATGTGTTGCCATATATAAAATTATTTCTGAAAAATTCATATAAAATATTAGTTTGACATTGTATAATTATGAGTTAATGAGCATTGCAAAAAAAAATGCTAAGTTTTTTTCATTAAGTTTCACTAATTTTATTTCCTCTTCAATAGTTTTTTTAATAAATCTTTCTACTAACTTATTTTTATAAACATTAAAATTTCAATTAAATATTATACTTTATATAAGTTAAATAAAATATCAGTCAATGGCCACACTATGATGAAAGTACCAGTTCCCGTCTGAACACCAAAGTCAAGCATTATTGGACGCTGCCAGTACTTGGGAGGGTGGCCACCTGGGAACACTACATGCTTTTGGCACTTAATTAATATTCATTTTGCACACTCTTTATTACTATTTATTATCATTATTAGATACTTCAATTTTATAAATATTGACATATGTAATGATATTACTTTACACATATTATTTAACTTTCATGTCTTTCAATTTCGCAAACTTTTATAGCAAGCAAAGAAACCCTTAATGAGTACTCTGATGTTATTTTGAAAATTTTTTTAAAAGAAATCTGCAATGATCTGTGATTGTCTTTCGTCCTTTTGAATGGATAGATGGTTTTTTAATACTATTTTTTTGTTTACAGAAAATTAGAAAACTTTTTTCTTTATAATACTTTGTTTTTTTTTCATCCTTCTGTTATGGGATCACCTTTACATAGATTTTCTTAGCTTGCTTAACTTCAAAATATGTATGTTTAAGCACCAGTTATGATTTCAGAAATGATGTGGTGGCCAATATATTTAACAAAACCTTTGCTGATTGTGATATGTTTCTCTTTGTCTTCTCAGTTAATTGGGGGAGGGACAGACCTTGCTTCATAAAATTCAACCAACCACAGTTAATTATGGGAAATCTGACAGTAAACAAATTTTTTTTGTGAATTCTTTATGAATGATTTTATACAAGACAACACATTCACTTCACACAAGTTACTTCTGTGTCATTTGATATCAACTGCAATTAATATTGATTAATATTTTCTATATGCCAGGCTTTGGGTCTTTCAACTGATAACAGGCTTTCTATATACTCTTTATCTTGAAAAAATTACAACCTTTGTGAAAAGTTATCTCAGAGCATTAGCCTGAAATAATCCTTTATTTTTTATTACTAATTGTAGATACTGAGCATATTTTTCTTGATTTAAATTTACTTTAAAACTAGAAAATCATTAAACAATAATGTTTTTGCATCAACTCTTATAATTTTCCTTCTTGTCAAAAATTTATTCTGTATTAAAATAGCAATTGTTGAGTAAAAATGGTCTGTTAAGATAAAATAGTTTATATTTTCAAATTTTGAGCTTAAGTTTTTTCTTACTGCTTTTAATATGCATAACTCAAATGTTTAAGAGTGACTTTTGTGTTTTTTAAGATTAATGATGAGACAAAAGTTAACAAAATAAGTTAACTTAATTTTTTTCTTTTTTTTTAATAATTTTTTTGATTGTCTTCAAAAGTCAATCCATGCTTTGTTTTCACAGGGATGCCACTTTTCTGTCCTGGGGATGGATTTCTGTCTGAAAATTTTTGGAGTTGAGATTTAAATTCAAATTCATGTTTTAATCAAAATTTAACTGTATTTCAGATTGAGTATTATCTTATCACACAAGTTGTTTACTAATGTGATAAAACTAGTTGTGATATCACTTATAGAGATCTGAAAACTTGCATGTAAGCTACTAAGTAAAAAGTTATTATACACTACATTTTTGAATGAAAGCATTTTTATTTTTACTTTAGTTCTAAAAATTATTAAGCTTACTCAGAGATTAGTTAATAATAAATTTATTTTGTCCAGACTAATGATGGGAAAAAGTTACGCAACATGCATGTCTCACAATGTGACTAAAAGCATTAGTGAGTCCAGTGAGCAAATCAAATATTTTTTCTTTAAATATTGATAAAACTATGCATAAAATGGAGGTAAAATATTAAATAATTTCATTTAAGTTTTTGATGATAAGAATAAAATGATTACTGCAAATTTATTTTCCAAAAAAATTTTATCAGCTTTAAAAAAATATGTATGAATAAAAGAAATGAAAAATGCACGTAATAATTGTAAATAAATTGTCTATCTAATATTTACTCAAACATGTGTGTATTAGAAAATAATTTAGAAAGGCTTTTCTGTGAGAAAAATCTCTTGATTGTAGATGAAATTTTGAAATAGATAGGAATATGGTTAAAAAATTGCATTCTTTTTTGCAAAGCTTTACTTTTGTATTTTTAATGAAATAATTAGCATAATATTTGGTTATTGAACTGTAGACAAACTGCATTTTCTTCGAGCAACTTTTGAACTGTCAAGCAAACTCTATTTACTTGAATGATTGAAAATGAACTTTTTACAGATGCTTCTGTGTGTAAAAGATTTCATAAATTAAATGATATATCGATAGTTTACTATGAGTTTTAAATATGAAAAAAGAATTGAAAATGAAATATACTTTAATAAATCTTGAGAGAAAATTTTAGGGCCTATATAGAATAAGGAGTTTTTAATTATTATAAGAAAAATGGTATAATATTATTTATTTAACAAGAAAATAATTTTATGAAATATGTACATATGTATTTTAAGATATTTTAATAAATTAGTAAAATTTCTTCAGATTGAAAATCTTATTCTATGGTACTTATGGAATGATAATAATTTTCTAAGCTTTTTAATATTGAAGACAATAGTTGTGTGCAAAGGATATTAATTTTTCTCAATGAAAAATTAGTTTTTGTTGAAGATACAAATTTGTCATACAAATTAATTATATTGTAAAACTACAAAAAATAATGAATATTTTAATTTGAAATTTACTGTTTTGGCAGTTTTTTTTAAAGTGGCACACTTACATTCTAATAAAATTATTATTTGCAGTTTTATTCTATGAAATATGCAAAATTGTAAGCAATAAATTAATTTGTGTACCAGATTTTCTGTTCAGTCTACTAAAAATAATTTAAAATTTTGTTTAAGTTATATCTAAAAATCAATGAAATATTACCATGATGCTGATTGGTAGCTTAAGTCTGTTAATAAAAATTTAAATAATTTGATTATATACTTAAACTATTGATACATTGCATTAGATAAAAAACATTGTTGATAGTGGATATAATTTCAAATATTTATTTAGTTTTGTATTTATTAGTTTGGAAAAGTAATTGTTATTTGATTTGTTTAGTGAATAAATAATGCTATTTAAACTGCTGGCCATTAAAATTACTCTACCAAGAATGCAAGACATATTAGCTCAACTGAATTAGTAAAATTTACTCAATCGGAAGAATATGCTATGCTATGTTATACAAATCATTAGATTTTCATAATTGTTTACTCACAGATATTATTTGCAAAATTCTTTTTTAATATATGTTATAATTTACTATCTGAGTAATAAAAATTACCTGTTTACTAATCTAGGCACATTGTTAAAGCAGTTATTTGTTAAATTTGAAAATAGCAGTTATATTTCTTAGTCTACACTAAATTTAGTGGCACAGCAGTCCATATTGGCCAAGGCCTACAGTGCCCATATCTGTTTTCATTCATCAAGGCCCTGGGGTGCAACACATATCTCCTAGTCAGCTGGTCAGCCTAACATAAAATCTCCAGTGTTTAGTTCTTTGGTTGATTGGACTTTACCTAGTTCGAGGATTGAACCTTGAATTTGTGCCTTGAGGACTTGAAGTGCTACCACAAGCACACATTCGAAGTACCATCAAGCTTCTCTTAGTAAACATTCCAGTCTATAAATATTTTCACAATGGCTGCTGAGAGGCATTTTACAAATAAAGCTGTCCTACTGAACCTCACCGTATAACTCTGAATGCCTACCATCAGTCACAGTTCAAATTTCACCAAATCAGTTTTTACCCAACACTAAGAACAGGTTGTTTCAACAAGCATTTTAGCTTTTTATGTGTTGCTTATTGGTTTAAAAATATATTTTAGCTCATTTAGTTTGGAAATTTTGCAGTTTTTTTTTTATATCATTTAATGTTAGATTTAAGGAGCAAAACACTACCATAATAACTATTTTGAACTATTCTTCTTGAATTTAGAGAAAAAATCAAGATAAAGCTGTTCTGAATGCTAATACTATTGTACATTACGTGTTTACGTTGTGTATATGAAATTTTTGTAAGCTCTATTTAAAAATTACTGCAAATTGATACAAAAAAATGCAGGAAAGCATTGAGCTTTACACTTTAAATTTGCATGTGTGTTTCATATACTGGATAAAAAAAAAGTATTTTGATTTAAAATTAAAAGAGACCCAATTCAGTGATGAAATTAATTTTGTAATATATATGTTCATGTGCACACACACATACTATATATATATATATTATGACAACTTGGACAAGCCAAGCTCGCTATGCCTTGGCAATGCAAATTTAAGTTAATAGGGAGCATCACAAAATCATTTTAATCAGAGCACCACAAAGTTGAAAGTATGCCAGTGCTCTTTTTTAAATCCTCCGATAGATTTCTCCAGACCATTGCATGAATGTTAAATGCTCAATGACAGATCATAGGACTTTTGATTCTGCAGATTTAATGACCACATAACTCACATGTATTCGATGGGTCTTTGGTGGCATTGGGAATCAAACCCCGCCCTTCCGGATGGTAGGCCAATATCCTAACCACTAGGTTACCACAGCCCTTATAGTGCATGGTGAGAAATTTCATTGTAATTTTGACTTTTGAAAACAATAATAATGATTACTAATTTGAAATGATGGAATAAAAGTTCAATGTTCAAAAACACATTTTGTTATATTTATAATTAAAATGTAAACAAATATAATTTAATTAAATATAAAAATCTAATTGAATATGCTTTATTTTTACTGTACATTTTTATTGACCGTACTAAAAACTATTTTATTCTAAGTACAAGTATGTGCTAAATTAATTAAGTGCAAATATTTTTAGTTATTTTAAGTATCTTTAATACATTGCTTTAATTCAAGTTTAATTCTTTTAAATATTCCTTATTGTTTTGAGATGTGACCATTAATCTATTCACTTGAGAGTTATTATTTGTGAACATCATTTTGTAGCTATTGAATTTTTGGGTAATTTTCTTCATGATTATGTTTTATATCTGATTTGTACTGGTATTTCAGCAATTTAGAAATGAAATCAAAAACCAAGATTTTTCAGCTAACAAAAGTATGTTTGCAATTCAAGTGCTGTAAAAATGATTCTCAGAATATCAGTAGTTTGTAATAATTTTTAGAATATTACAAATGGAACAAAGGAATTATTTTCCTATTATTGTGTTATGATTTTTTTAAAAATTTTATCTTATATTGCGTTTATTTTAAAAGTCTCCAAACCTATTTTTATTATCAAATATTTGAGATTATATTCTTATATTATTAATTTCTTAAATCAATAAGCATTATGAAGCAAAGTGCAGCCCACCATATCTTTATAAAGCCCACATGATTTGTTCATAGATAACCAATTATGTGTTTGAGAATAGTTTCACTGACATAGGAATAGCTGTAAATCTGATATTAGCTGTAAATCTGATAAGGATAAATTAAATCAGTGAAGGAATACTATTTTTTCTGAAAATTTTCTCATTATAATTTTAAATTTTTTATATTTTCTGAAACAAAAGTAGTAAACATTAAATCTGGTTAGTCATAAAAAGCAAAAGGAAAACATTTAGCTTCTTCAAGCGTAAAGACCATGGAACTGTGTGGTTTTGGCACAATTTCCAATTTTCGTGCCAAGTGTTGCACTGTTATCTCACCAACCTAAATTACATCACTGTACAATATCTCATTAGTGAATAATAATCATACTCAAACTTTAACTTTGCAATCGTATGCTATTTTAAATTTCAAATATATAAATTTTGAATATTTCATTGTAATTACTTACTACAGAAGTATTAAAATGCTAATAACTAGAAACTAATTTTCCACAAATTACATAAATAAAAGCAAATATAAATTAAGTATCACACAATTTTTAACAGGTGACACATTGGCAATAAAGCTAAATCTCAAACGGAAGTGGTACCACCTTAAAAAACTATCTACCACAGAGACAATTGGGTAATAAAGCTAAATCTGTAAAGTGAGTAAAGTGTGTTTTTATAAAAACTCAAATTTCAATTGACCAGGTAGTAGCACCTTAAAAAAATCACAGTAGTGCAGTCAAACCCTAATTTAATGTGGGCAAAATAAAACAAATCTAAAATGTAAACAAATATTCTTATAAAAACAAGACTTACAAATTAATCAACATTACCCTATGTTAAATAAATCTGAATGCCAAGATATGTAGTATTTATTAAAAATATACTTAATATGTAATATAAAATATATTACTGTAATATAAAATATTACATATTAAATATTTTCATAAATATTGCTTTTGCATGTAATATAAATTTAGTAAATATTGCTGTTGCATGTAATATAAAATATTAGAATGCAACAACAATATTTATTTAATATGTAAAATAACTCGCCTAATCATTGCTTGCAGAAACATTAGCACCAGTATTCCACATGTTCTCGAAATGATTATGTGGCCATATATATTCCACAATGAAAATAATTCAAAATTATGAAAACAATAAAAAAATTAATTTATTTTATAAGCTTTCAAAATAAATTTTAATTTAGAAACTTTAAGCAAAAAAATACCTCAAGCTAATATTTCAAAACATAAAAATTCATTTCAAACATTTAAACTGTATAATGAAATAAAAGGCAATTAGTAATCAAATGTTTCAAGGGTTATTACCACACAAAACATATTTCGCACATGTACAGGATCACATTATTTCATAAAAGGAAATTTATGTTGCACATATGCATTCCTAAGCCTGTTTTGGTGTATTTTATCAATCACTCTTAATAATAGTCATCAGCTTTTGCAGGTTTTTATTTGGTATCAAACGAAACTTAGCATTGATTATACAATATATGTGGGTTTTGATAATATTTCCATTTGATGACAAGACCTATGAAAGATTTTTCTGACTAACATTATAATGAATTTTATTGCTTGTTATATATGATATATATGTCATTAGCTATATCTAAACACGTACACACACTTCAACTTTAATTAATATAGAATATCACAATGCCCATTTTAAAGTTTAATTCATATAAAATTGGTATTGACAAATCATTCCTCCTTATTGAAAGCATACAATTTAATGTAATGTAATGCATATTATTGATCCAGTAATTTGGACTGAAACTGTGTTTGGGGGAACTTCCTTGGAATGAAAAGAAATTTTGGTGCAAATATAAATTAATGAATAAATTTGTGACTGTATTTCTTAAATAAAAGTATTTGGCAACTTGCAACTAATATTATAAATGTGCTTCTAGTAAGCATGGTTTTTTTTTATTGACTGAAAATTATTTCATGCACAAATTTTTATTTAAATAAAATATTTTGTGAAATTTCTCTTTTATTGCTGTATGAATCTTTTTGCTTTTTACCATTAAAAAAACGTGTTTTTCTTTTACCTATTATTAAATGTTAACATAAATAATTCAGTCATTTCAGTGAGGACAAATAAGGAAAATATTTTTCCCTTTTATAATAAAGTGATTGACTGCATATAGATGTATATATATTACATAATGTTTTGGTATTTGAAGCTATAGTTTGTTTGTTAATAATTATTAAATATTAAAACAATTTTTGTGTGCCCAACCCCTGTTCATATAAAATTCTTTTACATTGTTTTGTGTATGATTACATTGACTATATTCAAAATATTATAAAAGACCATGTTCTAATGATCCAATGATTATTAAATTCATATTGAAGTCTTTTACAACGTTTTACTTATGACACCATTGATTTAGTTTGAACTCCAAATTTAATATCCAGAAACTGAATAAGATAACTATTGAATCTCATGCAAATAATCTTATGAAAATGAGTATATTCATATAACTACATGTACTCAATGTTAGAAATTTATAAAATCATTTTGACAACATTGTAAACATAAATTTGAAGAATCTATCTTTCCAGGTATTTAATTCTATTATTGACTGATTTTTTTCTTTTAAATTTAATGTAATTCTAAAAAATGTAATTCTATTGTTTCAATTGTATATCTTATATGTTAATATTTTTATATCAGTTATGTTATCAGTTGAAAAATATTTGTTTTATGATATTAATACATAAATATGTACATAAGGTAAGTGGAAAATCAGCATAGCAGTCTGGAAAGTATAAAACAAAGTAAAATATGTAATTAATGAGATCTAGGTATTGAAAAAGAATTGATCATATCTGAAATGTAATAAATACATGTTTTTATTAATATATCCCTGATATGTTAAAATTTATTAATTTTTAATATTTGTCACATGAAATTGCATTAAATTTTTAATGTGTGCAAAGGGTTTTAAATTTTGAAATAAGTAACATCATAAATTCAATTTTATTCTTTGTTGCATTTTTCATGTATGTTTTACTTTTCTCTGAACTACAACTATTTTTTCTTATAGATTCAAAATGGCTGTTGTTGAAAAGCCTTCATTTGATAAAAAACTGCTCGAAAATATCCAAAATGACTTAAAAGCTCTAGCAATTGAAGCTAGAAAACGTTATCCCCCCCTCAAAGAGGTTTGTGTTTTAATTTGTTTTTATTTTTGGATAGTGTTTTTATATATAATTATATAAGTTTATCATATACACACATGGGTACATCCATTTGTTAGTAAATAAAAATATGAAACTCTTATTGTGCTTATCATGTTTGTAATGTTTAAATACTAAATTGTTTGACTTTTTCAAATATATCATACATTATTTTTCATTTAAGTTAAACATATTATAAATCAATTACTGTTATAAAATAAAAATACAAAATAAAATATATTTGATTCAGAATTTTTAATTAAATGTGCCTTTTTAGTTCATTCAAAAACTATTCTTGTATGTTCTTTTTGTACTTTTTAAAAGTCTTTATTGTTTTTTAACTATATCAATCCTTTTATTATTTATATACACTATTAATATTAGCATTAATTATGTCAAAAAAAATTTATTTATTTAATATATTAACTGTTAAGAGTTACTAAGTTTTATGCCGAGATTAGTATTTAACTTAAACAAAAAGTGTTTAGAAGATATCCAAATAGGAATATGAGTGAAATGATAATTTGAATTGAAAAGAAATCAGTTACATTAATAACTTTTAGTTATTTAAAGATAGAAAATTCCAAACATTTTTTATTTTATCTCTTTTTGCAAAATAGTGAAGGAGCTAAGCTGTTAACTAATTGGGATAATTCAGGGCTTCCCCACATGTTTATGTGCATTGCATAATAAAGCAGTTTTGAAAACAGTGTTACATTTCAATGGGTAAAGATTAAATATTTAAAAATATCAATTGCTATGACTTTTGGCAAATATTTTCCTGTAATCTTTTAAATTTTCAAAATTTTACTCTAATAAAAACCTTTAAGGAATTTGCTTGAATAAAAAATGTTCATTTTGTTTAAATGTAATGAAGAAGCACTTATTAAAGTCTAGTGTATTTTGAAGAATATTATTTAAATGTACTGAAATATTTGGCTATGTTACGAATTGTTGCATCTGACAGCCTTTTTTCTTTTTGTTGAAAGTTTGGCATTTGTGTTATTTTTATCCATTCAAATAATAAATTACTGAATATTTTGATATCATGCAACTAATCTTACCATACTTTACTTACAAATATATTAACTCTTGGCATTTTCAATGATTCTGTTAAGTAATATTTATTTTAAAATGGAAAAATCTGAGCTAATTTAGTAAATAAGCTTATATTGAATATTCAAATGAATTCTGTATCATCATATCTATATACTTAATGAATCTGTTTTAAATACTCTAACACTAAAAGACGTGAACTATTTGAACATTTATATTTTGTCTTCCAGAAAACTTTCATAGATAGTGAATCTTATGTTTCACATGTAAAAAAATCAAGTAATTATCCTGTCCATCTCTGATGTATATAATGAAAGGAACATCTACCTCTCATTTTAGAGTGTTTGGAATCAGTTTCAGGACTTTTCTGAAAAGCATGTTACAGCTAGGTTTATAATATTTACAACCTTATTTATTAGTAAAGCTCTCTATAGAAAGAAAAGTTGAATCCAAGTTCTTAGTAATTAATGGTAGGGAACTTCTAATCAAGTATATTGTCCTTGCACCTTTCTTATTTATATAAACTTTGCTGTACCTTCATAAATTTGATTGCTTTAGAAATTAAAAATATTCTATCCAATTTAAAATAGTTTTTGAATTAATATTTTTATCTGTTTTTATAAAGATTTGGAAAAAATATTATTGTTAAACAAAATTAGTAACAAGATTCACCCTCTTACAAATAAATCGTAAAAATATGTGAAGTAAAATTTGAATATTTTGTTTAAAGGGTTTTTATTTTAACTTTGTTTTAATACATAATAATGTAAAATATGCATCTTGCAAAAATGGTTATTTTTAATTCGAATTTTTATTTTTACAGGCTGCTGAATCAGGAATTGCAAAAGTACAAAATACTGTTGCAAAGTACAAAGACATTCGATTAGGTGAAGAATTTAACTTTTTTAATTGTTTCTGTAAATGCTTATTTTTTTTAAAGAAGAAATGCTTATTAAAAAGTCCTGCGATTATAAATGAAATCTTATATGCAATTACTTTATCTGTAAATAAAATATATATTATCACAAAATACTGTGTGTTTTAATGAATCTTTATTTTCAAATTGATATGGATAAAATTTAACATCTTTGTTAATAAATAAAATTAGATTGGAAACTCACTTAAAGGCAGGGAAACATTGCCATTCATTTTGATGCTGTTTATAGTTGTTACTGTGTTAGCAAATTAAACCGACTTGTCAGTTGAAGGTATCTCTCTTTTAGTCTTGGTACATTTTTTAATGTAATATGAGCCATGCTAAATATGTTATTTGTCTTTTGTTGAATTTAATGATTTGAGAATTGCTTACACTGTTACCAAGAAACCAAAAGTGTTTAAATTCACCCGACTGCTTTGAATTTTCTGTTAAATATTAAAAAAAATATTTGGCATGACTTATGTATGTTACTCATGTGATTACCATTTTATTTTTTTGAACCAGTATTATACCACTAATTGAAAGGCATGTTTGATTTAATTAATTTCAAAACTTTTTTTAGTACAATGTATACAAAAATGTTTTCTTTATGTTTCTGAACCCATAAAGAATTGTATTTATGGATACAATTTAATGAATTGTTAGCAGAGTAACAGCAAATACATTTTCATCAAAAGTCCAACTGTACAAATAAAGATTTTTGTATTTAAAATTTGGTTTATGTAATTTATATGTATTTGATATATATAAAACACTAAATGATTATCATAAATGATTTTAATATGAATTTTGTTTAAAAAGATCAAATTTCCATTTTGTTTCACAGTTAGAATATTTTTTACTATTGATTTTGGTTTAAATTTTTTCTATAGATTTAACTTAAAAACTAATACAATACCTATTTATGTAATCCATAATTTCCTAATATGCTGCTTTTTTTTCAAAAGATAAATTCATATAATGTTTGTAAAATTTCGTTTCATATATTGCTTAAAAGATAATTATACAATGTAATTTATCCCAGATAAAGAATATAAATTTACTTTTATATTGATTATTTAAAGGTATATATTGTCAATTGTGATTGTTATTAAGAAATGACTATTATGAATTTCTTAATTATTAGTCTTAAGATTGTGATCTTAAGTATCAGACTATAGTTTAATTATTGATTTCTGTTCAGTTATGTAATCTTTATTTTTTAAATTGGTGAACATTGTCTGCATTAAATTTTGCTCAGTTTTTTAAAAACTTTTCTTTATCATGAGATTTTAGATTTTTAAAGCTGTATTTGTTGCTGTTTTTATTTCTTATTTTCATTGCTTCTATCGAAATTAACTATCTTATCGAATTTTTGCACATTATATCACTTTTTTAATTCATCTAAGCTTCTTACAGTAATTTGCATGTTGAGACTTGCAGTTCACATAAGTCTTACTTAATTAAATAAAAAATCTTTCTAGTGAATGTGAAAGACAAAACAAATGAACAATCTTTCTTACGTTAGAAAAATTGTAGATTAAATCAAATGAAATGAAATTTTTTAAATAAATTTTTTTTCTTCTTTAAATTGACAAATGTGAAGTGCAAGAAGTGCAATGAATATGATTGCTACAGCAATTGCTTTGATCTATATAAACTTTACAAATCTTTTAAACACAGATTTTCTCTTATTTTGTTTCAAATATGTGCAATCAAGTTTACTTCAATCAAATTTCATTTCTTCAAAGTTCATTAAACATTTTTATTTAGTTGAAGGAAAGAGTTTCTGCTTCATTTTTTTCACTTCTCATACCTTGAATATTGAAATTTTTCACAATATTCAGTGACAGATCATGGTTGCCATATTACAACTTCTCCTGAATCTAGTTATATGCCACATCCAATTTTTCAGAATTGCTTAATTAACTGAACATTCATTGACTTGACATGTTATAAATTGCTTTATTGTAAATATATTGATAATTTTATAAAATTTAATTATTGAAATGGAGAGCAGTAATATTGCTATTATTTGATCTAAATACATTTTATGTAACATTCTTAAATTTTTGGCCCATTTGCATTCACTTTATTTTTTGATTAAAGTGGATGTATATTTCTCTAATAGTTTTAGCCTAGTGAAAGTAGAGTGAATAATTTTCTCTTTTTAATTAAATATTTCATCTTTGATGTGAATTAAATTACTCTAAATTAAATAATTGATGTGCAACTTTATTTCATACTGTAAATATTGTTCATCAATTCATACATTACCTTAACTGTGATGCAAAAGTAAAATGGCATAATATATTATTAAATTCTTTCCTTGAATAAAGTTGTACTTCCGAGTAATGCTTTTGAAGGTTTTATTTTATATTTAAAATTCATTTGTTCATATTTTAGTACATTTGCATTGTCAGTGGATGTTTCTCAAAAATATAAGTTTTCTACAAATTTTTAAATTAAGTTTTTTGCATGCAACTTTTAACTGTGCATATTTAATCATTTGAAAGGCAATATAAATATTAATTGAAATTGCTAAAAATTAAAGTTATCTGCATCAGATTAAATATTTTAAATTTTAGTCACTAATTAATGAAAAGATATTGAATTGTAACTTCCATTGAGAGTAAGTTCAATTAATTTCAAAAGTAATTAAACTGTATTTTGCTTTTTAATGGAATTCGCAGTCACTAACTCTTGTATTAACTTAATTAAATTTGCAACCCTAATATTTATTTATATGTCATATAAGAATAAAAAATTTGTCAAAAAAGAATAATGACTAATTTTTATTTAAATATACATTTCATAGGGAGAAAAAAGTAAAAACTAAAGACCTTAAAATCAATTCTTTTTAATTACTATGTGGTTAATTGAATCTTGGAAATTCATCTATTTTAAGATTTTTGTTTTTAATTGTTTTTTTTGTTTCATTCTAATACCATTTATTTAAATGAACACAATACTTGTAAATTCAGTGGGAAATATCATGCTTCACAAAAAGTAAGCGTGGTGCAAAAAATGGACTTGATCAAAAACAGTAAAAATTTTTTTAAATGTAAAAAAATGATTTACCTTTATATCCTGATATGTTTCACAATAAACATGATAAATTTGATTTACTTTGTATTTTAGTTGAACAAAATACTTGCAATTAGAAAAATTGCAAATTTGTATGCGCATTCACATGGTCATAATCTGTAATGGAAATCAAATTTTAAATGTGCTTGATTTTTATTTGTTAGCCATTGATTGTGGGTTTATATCTTTTACAAACATTGAGGCTTTTTATGAAAGTTTTAATTTTTATTATATGAAAAATTTGTCTTTTAGTGATTTCTAAACATTTTACTTCAAGATACCAATTGTTTGTACTTCTAGTCAATTGTAATTACTGATACTTCAAGTATGATATTCAATTAATGTAATTCAAGTAATGAGTTTGCAGCATTCAAGTATTGAGTTGCACTCAACTAATTGGGAAACTTTTAAGATGAGTTTGCAGCATTTTCTTTTAATCAGGTTGAGAGAAAAGGGTGTTAAATTTTAACAATTAAACTTCTCAATCAACCAAACTTTATTGTGGTGTCAGGACAACCATGTATGCATAGAAAATAGGTATGCTGAATCTTTAGTACTCTTCTATTGAGGAATTTGTATGTTCGATTTCCAACTCTGAATGATATTTATCATGATTCAGAATTCTCTTTAAACTGTAGATCCCAGTTTAATTAGCCCTCCTGTGAAATATGACCATTAAATAGCAAAAAAAAAAAAAAAAAAAAAAAAAACCCGTATAGTTAAATTTTTACTTATAATATCCAGTAATTTTCTTTTATAGAATTCTGATATATTGACAGGAATAAAATAATTTATTAGTTATTTCTTTCTTTTTCGTACAACATTTTAGTTTGAGAACCATTGTTGTTTCTTAAATGGAAAAATATCAACTTTTAATCTTGGCTATCATGGGATTCAATTAATGGATAAATGTCTCACTAAGTAATTTTATATGCATGGTATAGTATAGAATAGGTTGTGTTTATGGGATCCAAGTTCTCCAAGCCATTCATTGGTTTTTATGTTTTTGAACATAATACAAAATTAAAATCTAAGGGGATTAGAACATCCAATCAAATCGGTGAATTGTTTTCAAGGAATGTAAATTTAATTGAAAAATAATTTCGTATTAATATGCCTTACTGTTATATGAATAACTGCTTAAATTCATGAATTTATTTGTTAACGATGTGAATAACATTTTAGTTTACTTTATTTTCCTTTATTCACTTTTCATTTATTATATATACAATATACTTAAAAATTTTTTATAACCTCATAATTAAACTATAATCAAATTATACTTTGTGTTCAAAAGTTATAGTGTGTAACAAACTTCAGTATTCCATTACCACATCTGATTTCAAATTTGAAAAGAATTTCTTAATGCCATTTTATTAACCATTTTCTATTTCAGTTTTGAGCATTTTATCTATGCAGTAATATTGTCTCTATTAGAAAATATTTTATGTGACTGATGTATGCAAATAAATGTTTTAATCAAATAATTTCTGTGTGCAAAGAATTCAATGCTTAGATTGAATTTATTAATATTTCATCTATTATAGTTTGTTACAGATTTCTTATATATATTTTTTATTTTAGCCTTTCTTTCTGAGAGTCCAGAGATATTAGAGCCTTTTTTTATTGGTTGTGATACAAAGAATACTAAAATTGTTCAGATGTCATTAACTTCTATTCAGAGACTTATCACCCAAGAAGCTGTATCATCAGTAAGCATTTCTTTCAGTTTTTTAATACTTTTTATTTTTATATAAATTTAATTTGTGCTGTGCTATTATTTTAATAAAATAATATGTACATTTTTTCCATCCATAGTAATAACTGATATTTACTAATCGGATACCTTTCTTGTATTTTAATATTTTTATATTCTTAATAATGATTATTTTAATAGTCTTTAATAGTTTGTAATTTATTTTTATTTTCACAAATTTGCTTAAGAAAAGCTTTTTAATAATTTTATATTTTGAGTAAACTAATTGTAATTTATTAAAATCCTCTGTAACTATGATTTGATTTTGAAGGTCAAAAAATTTAATTAAAAAATGTAGGATATTAGAACTAAATCTGCAGTGTCTATAATATTAGTTAGAAACATCTCTATTTACATTTTTTAATATCATGCATGCTGTTTTTAGGTATGATTTTGAAATATTCAGATAATGTATTTCTTATCATTTTTATTATAGCCAAGTTCAATTAAATACTTTAAAAAAAATCTGCTATTTTAAATGTGCATTTTGATGGCTAGATGTGAAATAAATAAATGAAATATATCATGCAATTATTTGAAACAATTATTTCAGAAAATTCTTTGTAATAAGTTAATATTCGCAACATCATAGTTTACAAAACAAACTAAATTTGTTCCATGCACGCATGTATATAATCTTAAAATCTTTTTAACATTTCTTAATTTGCTATGTTAAGCAATGAGTGGAAAAAACGAATTTGTGAAAATTACAGCACACCTAGCGTGGCATATTACCCTCAAAAGTTAAAGATTTGTTACTATGAAATCTTTAGCACTTAAGTGGGGTGAAAATGACCCTCTCCTTTTTGTCAAATGGGTAGGAAATATCATCATCTTGTGCTGCTGTGGGAGTAGTTTTTTGACATAGTGATGCTGAACTAAAAAAAGCTAATTCATATTTTGTTCTGGTTTATTTCAAATGAGTCCTTGTTGGTTATGTGTTATTTATTACACTTGGACAAGAGAAACTCTCTAGGCTACTGCTAATCAGAAGAGTGTTTCTTTCAAGGTGTGTTGACTATCTACAAATTGAAATATTCCTGATTTTATTTTTACTGTTTAATTTTGTGACTGATCTACTTAATTAGGTTAATTCCAAATTTACATTTTTGTTTAACATTCAGTTATTCCATGTAAAAACTAAATTTTAAATCAAGACTTAACTTTCTTAATTTTAAATAAATTCAAACGATTCTTTTTAATTAAGTATATTAGCATTGATTTTCAAGTTGATATACATGCCTATATAAATATATATTCCTGTCTATGTGTATGTGTGGTTGACTTTTTTTTAGAAAATAAATCCGTAATGAATATGAATTGCATACTGAGTATTAAGTTAACTATATTGAACAATTTTTTATTAAAATTTTTTTATATCTTTTAATATCCTGCAAAAATCTTTTTTGATGCACTCTAAATACTTTTCTAAGGTAAATTTACTCTTTGAAGTTTAACTTGTGTTAAATTCATTGGTAGAACTCATTTTTGAAATTTCTTTTTTGTGATTTTATTTTTTTGTGTTGATAATTTAACAACTTTTATGAATTTGTATCTTATATAGACTGCTGCCAGCAATATTATTACATGTTTGTGGTCGTTAATGGAAAGTGGTACTGAAGAGTTAAAATTGCTTCAAACTGTTACACTTTTAGTTACTACTAATGCTATTGTTCAAGGAGAAACTTTATCAAAAGTAATATATTTGAAATTTATTAAATTCTTATTATTTTTCTAACAATTGCAATATAGCTGTGTATAAGTTGTCTCTTTTCCTCCAACAGTTAAGAGAAATTTTTAGAATAAAATTGTCACTTAAGTGATGTTGTTAATAAAGCATTACTCTGATGTTCTTGATAAATAACTTATGGTTTATCAATTTTTAAAATTTTCATTTTAGCACATTATAAATTTTAACAAACAGTATTTTTAATCACATTCTTTGGTTCATCATTGGTCATCATCGGTTACAACATTGCAGATTTCTTTTGAGTTCTGTTCATAAGTTGATTTATTTCAAATATATTTTTCCCATACAATTTTTAACTTATGCACTGGTATGTATAATGTATTACTTACAATATTTTTCATTTAATTTTTGCTTTAATGTGATATGATAATATTAAATATGATTATTAAATATTATCATATCACATAAAAGCATATATGATAATATTTAATATGATAATGATTTTTAGTTGAGAATTTTATCTTGTTATTTATCAGTGTGGCATATGTGAGACATTTAAAATTAAATGCAATTATCCAATTTTTTAAATTTTTTGGCTTTTGCATATTTTAATGAAATATATATTTTTCTTAATTATTAAAAGAGTTATTGATTCCCTCACATTTTTTCTGGATATGACAGATCTGTTTTTATATGGATAAGTATATTATATAATAATAATTGAAACTATTGTGTATAAAATGAATTCTTCACTTTGCATTTGCTGCTAGTTTTGAAAATAATTTAATAACATCTATTTTTGTTATTTAGAATTGTTCAAAGTACAGATTTGAGGAAAACTCGGATGTTTAGTGAGTTTTATGCATGTGCTTTCTTTTAATTTGAAGTATTTAGCGTTTGGTTAAAACATCAAAATATTTTTTTGATGTGTTTGAAAATGGCTGTGTTATCAAAACCATTAAATAAAATTTTGATTACTGTAAAAAGTTTTAAATAATAAAATTAGATTTATTTTAAGGATATAGAAAGGGAGAATTTCATTAAAAATGGAACACAGTGAAATTGGAAATATGAGCCATTTTAATTGAGTTAATTGTTGTGATACAAATACATTGTCAGATAACAAAAATGTGCAAAATATCTTAATTAATTGTGCAGTTGATAGGAAGCACAATAGGAATCTTGGTATATGTTCTTTTGGTATTAAAAACATAAAAAAGTTAAAAAGAGAAACAATATCAAAAAAAAAAAAAAAAAAAAATAATTTATAGAAATTTAGATAGTTCTTAGAAAAACTTATCAGTAGACCTGTAATTGTTTAGAGTTTTGTAATTGCAACACATTTTTTTTTCAATTGATAAAAAAAATTATGCAGTCTTAATGATGTGCTTATATAAATTTCTTATTGTTTGCAACTGCCTGAAAGTATTAGTTAAAAGATTTTTTAAGTTGGTGTCATTATATATACCCCAATGTATATTCCTATATATTTATTTCTACATCGGTATTTTTATAAATTTCTACATTTTATACATCCATGTATTGTTTTATGATAGAGTCCACCCTTAGAAAATGATTTGCATGCTTTCTAATCAAATTATTGTACCAAAAAGTTTCAAAATATAAGTATTAAAATAATATATTTTCTGATTTTTTTTTCTTAAAAATGTTGGTCTCTGAACAATTCAAGAAATGATAGTTTTATTGTATTTAAAATCTATTGTTGAATTTAAATCACCAGTTTAATTTGTATTTTAAAATCGTTGTGTTTATCTAAATATTCTTTTTACTTAACTTAGTTATTTTTCAATGAAAGTTTATAACTATTTGCCATGTAACTTCATTATTAGCATATCATATAATTCTCTCATATTTTTATAACTTTAAAAATATAAATTATTTAAAAAAAGTTTAAGTAGTTATAATAAAATTACTATACATTTATAAAGTATTATAAGTTTATCTGCGTAACATTTCTTACAAATTTAATTGAAAAATTTCTAAAAATTTGTTCATTCTTTTTGTTATTATTATTATACTATTTTCTTATCAATTATAATGTATCTTACATGTAATGTGCTTTTAATTTCTACGTTTTAATTTCTATGTTTTTTATTTGGAAATTTTTCTGTTTACTCCTTAAAATTTATATTGCACCCATATAAAAGTATTGATGAAATGTAAAATATAATTAGTTGATTATTAGATTTCCAAATAATGAAAAGTTTAAGAAAGTATAGCAGCTTGAAATTATTTCAGTAGTATAAAATCATCATAAAAACTATGTGCAAAATTTAGAATAAATTACATTGGCAAATTCATGCTTTACCACTCATTTATTAAATAAAGTACATCAAATGCAGGATCAAGTGTGGTAATTTAACTGAGTTTTGGGGAAGCATGGAAATTTTATAATATGTGTTATTACTTTTATTGAAATATGCTTAAATTACACTCATTAAGACCTGAAAAAATGTTTCTGGTATGAAAAATGATATTTTATTCAAGAAATGGAATACATATCGGCCATTGACCAAATCACTGAGCTTTTGAAAACATTTTGAATGCAAATGTATTTGGCATTTGGGGTACAAATAAAGTGTGTGATTTGTACACATTTTATATCGTGTATACGTTTTATTTTGATAGAATTATATGATGGATGACATTTAATAGAATGTCATTTGTAATTAATTTTTCTGTGAAATTGTTTCAGATTTTAAAAGGACAGGAATAAGATTTAAAGTCTATTAAGTACCACTTTTGTATTTGTAGAAATTCTATGCTACTCTCATGAATACTATAGTGATATCAAGTAAAGAAAAAAAAATTAAAAAAATAAAATTTGCAATAAATTTGAAACTTAGCTTAAAAAATAGGTTTTTCAATTTTTGCCTCTTTTGCATGCACTTGGGCTATAGTAATATTAACACATTATTTAATTTAAATAACAGTTTTTAAGTCTTGTTTATTACATTGTTTATTTTTATTTCATTGAAAGAACCTGCCACTTTACCTCATTACAAAAGCACATTATTTATCGAATGTAAAATAATTATAGTTTCAAAAATTTGTCAGTAACTGGTTCAAATTAAACAAACTACTGTAATCTGAACATTTCTCAACAGAAAATGTGTTCTCCAATTGAATTGCTAATATTTAGGTCTTTAGAATATTAAAAAGCAAAGAAGAATAAAATCAATGAAAAATATATTATATTGTTAATAAAAATATATATTGAAATGTTACATTTATACACCTTTGGCGAAAATGGGTTAAGTAGATTATCTTATCTTATTGGCCAGAAACATTAGAAACCTTTCAAATTATCAAATTTAACATAGTGTTTTTTGATGGTTACAAAACATTGACAAACTAAAATTCTGAAAGTAATGAGCAAAGATAGTGAATCTTTAAGGTAACGCATTTTATGGTGACAATATATGTGTCTGTGTGCATGTATGCGAAAATGGTACAGTTTAAAAGTTGCTTTTTTATATTGAAAACTACTTGTTATATTTTGTATGATCATAATTTTACACAGTTTTGTGTTACAATCTAAATTTTCACCTTGATTTCATTGTCCTCATCTTAATCCATAAAAGTAACAAAAATTAAGGTGTATAGTAATGACAACTTCAGATTGTGAAATTTATTATGTTGCTTTTTCTATAGTGACAACCATTATTTGATATAAAATTCGCATGGCTTATACCTTGAACATTCTTTCATCAGGTTATATGACATTTTAAAAAATTTTAACTTAAATTTTGAAACTATTTTTATTTGCAGGCCATTGTATTGTGCTTTAGATTACATTTTACTAAAAACAGTACTACCAACAATACAGCTTCTGCCACTGTGCGCCAGTTAGTGTCTGCTGTGTTTGAAAGAATTATTGCAGAAGATTTCACCCCATCTGAAGGTAAGTTTTATGTTTTTTATCTAAATGAAGAATTCTTAATTCTTATTAATTGTCTGATTTAGTTAAGGTTTTGTTTTATTTATTAGGGGATAATTGTCTTTCTAACATTCATTTGGAGGAGCTAAAAGCTGGTAGTCGTTTTGCACCTAAATCATTACCACGTCATGCAGCTGATGGTTTTATGCTATTTCAAGTAAAGTTATTAATGCAAAAACTTTTAATTTCTAAGTATTTTTGTGATTGAAATAAATGTATGTGTGCACATTGTACAATATTTATTATCAAAAGTTATAAATTCCTATTTTTATTAATCTCAATAAGGAAATGTAGCAATCTGCAATAAGGAAATGTAGGTATTTCAAAAGTTTTTTACTTTTAATAGAAGTTAACCTTTGAGCACAATAAGTAATTAGGAACAAATAAGGGCATATTTATTGACAAAAAGAGGATGATAAAGTTATGTGTATAGACAGAAGAGAATAATTTTTGTTTTCAAGAATCAAGCATTATGAATAATTGATGAAAGTAGAACAATTAATCCATAATTCATTTTTTTATATGTAGTAATATTTTACTGGAAATCAGCTATTTGAACTTTACTAAAAAGGAAAAATATTCTTATTCTTTAAAGCAAATAAGCTTTTTTCCTTGAAAGTTGCATTTTTATATTAGAAGTTATTACTTGCAATTACATTTATTTTTCTACTTTGTACATTTTCTTATAAATGGTTATGAAGTATTGTATTAAATGTTAGTGATAATTTAGTTGAAATGATAATTATGCCCTAAATATAATTTAGTTTAAATAGTCTGTTATAAATTTTATGTGATTATATTTTATTTTTTATGTTATAAATTTTGAATTGATGAGTTTCTGTTTAAAGTACAGTATAAGAAAGTGTATATTTATGCTAAACTATACTTGCATTGTAAATTATAAAACTGGTATAATTGAATGTGATATTATTTAAAGATAAAAGTTTTATTACATATAAATATTGAGTTAAGAAAGGAAATAAATTAAATAAAATGAAAAGTAAAATTTATTACATATATCTAGTAACAATTCTGCTAAGCATTAATACTCTAAATAAAACACATTTTTTAAAAAACAATTATATTTAATTATCATGTATTAAATATCATTTTAAAATATTTTATTAACAAAAGTGGTATAGCAGATAAATGTATAAAATAATAGATTACAACAACAGTAACTTCTGTTAAAAATTTAAAGCTTCAGATATGTGTGAATTTTAAATTTCTTTCATTGATTAATCATTTTTCACTGTTCTTAAAATTTTTTTGTCAACATAAGATTTAGAAAAAAATTTGAATTTTCTTGTAAAATTTTTATAAATTATATTTCCCATGAAAAAAAAATTGTTTTTATTTCACTTTATGAATTTTTTTAACAATTTTTTTATGAAATCTTAGGATTTGGTACAATTAGTGAATGCAGATCAACCATTTTGGCTAATTGGATTAACTGAGATGACTAGGACTTTTGGTTTGGAATTATTAGAATCAATTTTATCTTCATTTTCTGAAGTCTTTTTCAAGGTGAAAATATTTTTTTGCATTTGTTTTAAATGTGAAATTAAATATTTTATTTATAATTTTATGTTCTGAAAAGTTCTTGTGTTATTTTTTTGTTATAAATCTATTGGTTTTACCTAAAACATTCTCTTCTATAGATTTATCATTTACTCTGATTGATTATAAAATGAAACAATTATTTTGTCATTTTTTTGTAGAATAATCAATTAAAAAAATCATCTGGAAAAATATTTGCATTATATTTTGTACAGTCAGCTTTTTGTCATGTGTAGGTTTATTCTCAAAACTTTACTCTTTGTCTTTATCCGTAAAGGAAATTTTCTAAAAAATATATCAAGTTTCTGTTGTAGAATGCAAAATCATACTGCCTTTCCAAAATTGAAATTCAAATTTATTAAAATTTTGTTTACTTTCTAGAAAAATATTAAAAAAAATGCGTGTTTTTGAATTATGTTTTCTATAAAGACGTAATAAAGTGCAAAGATTAATATCGAATTGATTAAATAAATCTTTAATTTTTATCAGTTAGATAGTACCATATAAAAATGAATATTTTGTTTTATTGTTTCATAATAATTTTAATATTTATTTTTATTTTATATTAAAATTCTTTAAGTTTCTTATTTATGTATAATTACTTTCTGCTTTTGATTTACAGTTTTTTATATTATAAATATAATTTCAATATAGATATCTAAATAGTATTCTGTGAAAAAATTCATGTAAATAGAAGCAACTCTTTTTTATGAAAATAAAAATACAGGCACAATTAATCACACATTTTTTAAAATTTGAATAAAGTAAGCACTATGGCTTTTTCCAAATTTTCTTTGTGAATATTTTGTTTTTACAATATATTAAAAGTAAGAATTGCTTAGAATTTGTTAAATTTTTTGTCTGCTTGTGTACTCTTGTGTTTTTAGGTAGATATACTCTTTGTGATAATATTTATATTACATATTATTTTATTCTCGTTAATGAAGATACTTCAAATATTTTTATGCTTTTAAAATTTGTCCAAGATTCTTGAGAGATCTTTTATTTATTCAAATAAAGAAAATATTTTATTTAATACTACCTGAATTATTGAGGAAATGTTTCAAGCTATAGAATAAAGAAAAGAAAAAAAAATTTTCAAATTGTTTTTTTAATAAGTGAATGATTTTTTTTACAATTTTTCAATTGATAAGTAGAAATAAAGACTAGGAAGAAAGAAATTGTAACTTTTATTTTTCATGGATTATTTCATCTTTGTGATTTTTGTCTCATGAAAATTTGAAAATGCTTACTAATTTAGTAATTTGATTGGAAAGAAAGTCTTGAAAAAGTAATTGTAAGAAAGAAAAAGTAATTGAAATTTAAGTTTAGGTGTATGTATTACAAATATATTTATGCTGATCTGAATGAAAATGGCTGTAATGTTATATCAAGGCTCGTAGAACTCCTGAAAACTTCTTGAAGCTTCTGGAACAAAAAAAAAAAAAAATTTAAGAGCCCTTGAAAATCCTGGAAGTTTAACTTGACTCCTTGAAAATTATGAATTACTCCTGGAATTTTTACTTGCATTGATGCATTTATTTTTTTGTTAGAAATATATAATTTTTTCAGTTTTTTTCAATATTTTAAAATTTTCATTGAAATTTTCCAAAAATAAATTTGAGTATTGTTTTTTAATGTTTCCACCTGATAAGGCAGCAGGATTGATTTTAGATTGTTATTGTGTTTACAACTGTTGACTCTCTCTCTCTTCTAAAATAAAGATTTAGTTCATCCGGTTTCATGATGATCCATTTCAGTTATTAATAATAATTGGGAAAGCAGTTGTTGAGGAAACTTTTATCTAATATTAGTATTTATTTATTTTGTTTTGATTAAGTATAGTTATTTAAAAAGAAATTATTATACTTGTCGTGAAATACTCAATAAATTGGTACATGAGAATCTAATGCAGTTGTTTGAAAACTCTAGAATTACCTAGTATTTTACACACTATATAATTAAATGCAAATAATATTGATTATTTAAATATAAATTTTTCAGATATAGCTGTTAATTCATTGATGGCTTTTGAAGTAATCTTAAATATAATTCTAACTTAAATAAAAACTATTAGTTTTTACAATTATTTATTTCTATTATTTTCTAATATAGTTGAAGAATGTAACATTTACATAATTATACACATAGTTGTTAAAAAACTATTAATAAAATAAAATAAAATATTGAACTTACATAATAACTCCAAGAAATTTTTTATTTGACTTCTGGAAAACTTCTAGTATTTGATATTTAGAACTATGTACAAACCCTGTTATATTTATGCAATTTCTTATAGTAAAAAACACAGAATATTATTTTGTCAATTTTCTTTGAAAACTCATAAATGTTGTATCAATATTAATGGTATTTTTGTGGTAAATAGAGGTTTAAAAATGTAGTTGTTTAATTTATAAAAATGTTTAGAAATAAAGAAATGAATTTGTAGACTGCATTTCTTTGCTTGTAACTGAAACTTTTGTAACTATTATAATTTTGAATATAACTTTTTTATTTCAGCATGTAGAATTTAATTTTTTGTTGAAAGAAAGAGTTTGTCCTCTCATAATAAAGCTATTTTCTCCAAATATTAAGTATCGCCAAGGAGTACAGAATTCTGGGTCAAATACTACTTCATCAGATAAACCTTATTTTCCAATTTCTATGCGATTGCTTCGTATTGTCTCCGTATTAATTCAGAGATATTATAAGATACTTGTAAGTATTATGATATAAAAGTATTATTTTATAAAATATAATAGTAAATATCATGTTAGCAATTTTTAATATTTAATAAATGTATTATAATATTCTACAAATATTTAACATTAATATATTGATTTACTTGTAAATTGAAAAAATTATACTTCATTTCAAATTTTATATTTCTGATAATTAATATGTAGTTAAAGAAAAACGCCTAAAAATGTTAAAAACAGAGTACAAGCTTCAATTTCATACCTTTTTCTTTTGAAAATTATTGTTCCATGATTACTGTTAAGTGATAACTTATGAAAGAAAAATGTTATGGAATTTAAATCAAATGAAATATTATTAATGATATTACAAATTATTAACTGAAATGACTATTAATTTGATAGAATTATTAATACTTATAAAGATTAATATCTGCTCCTTATTGAAGTAAATTGTCTTATTTGTTTTACTGAATAATTTCCATTGAATGATTCCCAGCTTCTATTTTTATTTTAAATTAATGCAATTGAGGATAGTTCTATTGAATGCCTGAAAAAAATTGTGCATAGTCCTTTCGCACTGCCAGTCACATGCCAGTAAGAAATACCCAATGGCTGATTGGAGCACTGGCATAAGAGTGTTTTCTTGTTTACATTGTTTTCTTGTTACCATCACACATTTACACTAATGTTCAGAAATGTTTTATAAATCAAAATAGGCACAAGACTACATTGTGTACATATTTCTGTAATTTCATGGGTTTAGGAATAATATCAAAAAACCATGAAACCTTACACTAACATCTGCGAAAGAAACTGCTGGCTTCAGCTGTAAGCACATGTTTGCAGGTCCTACCGCTAAATGTACAAAAGTGAAGCTCCGTAAATTTATATGTTATCTTTTATATTGTACTTTAATGCAGCTAAAATATATTTGGTTAAATAATTTAGGAAATGTATGGATTTAGAATAAAACTATTTGGATCTTGCTGATAGCCTTGTATCTTGTTATGCATCTGTGGCACATGAGGCTAGTATTTATTTCCATTTTCTTCGATCTAGGGCTGCCTTTTTAGCCAGTTATCAGCTTGTGCTTCCAAAATTGTTTCTTTCCCTTAAGATCATTAGTCTAAAGTTATTTTAGATCGACTTGTCTTCCTGTCTATCAGCCACTCACATGTTAGTGATATTTTTGTAGGACCAGTTTTCAATCAGATGTGTCTAATTTCTTATTAGTAAAAATTTTACTGTGTAAACTGATATCCTATCTTTTTCATCTGCCTTTTCATGCTAATTTCTTTGATGAATAATTTGAAGGTCACTGCATATTTTACAAATTAAGACACTCAGAGCTAAAGTTAGGAATTAAATGAAGTATATAATATAGTGTGATATTTTATCTGTTGTCAACATCTGTATAAATGATTTTAATTAAAAAATATGAATAATTTTTGAATTGTGAAAATTTTATTTACCAATAAAAAAATGAATAATCAAAGTTCCATTACAAGTTTTTGTGAAAATTAGTGAGTGAAATCATGAAACTAGTGATCAATTATGTACAATATTTTTATAACAAGCACAATAAATTGTTATCATTTTGTATTATGTTTATTTATCTTCCCATTAAGTCAGTATTAAATAAAAAAAAAAAAAACATTACTATCTCATTGTTTGTTATTTGAAATTTTTGTTTTCCAGAGCGAAATGTGGAATTGAGAGCTAAATTTTAGAATTATTTTATTTCAATAAATAAACATAAAAATTTTAAGTTTTTAGTTAGTTTCTTTCGTAATTTTATTTCAAGTTTGTTAAACATTATGTATATAAGAAATGAGTGTGTTGCTCTGCATTCAGATAATCTCTTTTGGTTACTGCTAGCAAAATAAGAGGACATAGTTGCTAACTATCATGTCTGAGACAAAATTCTCATCCCTATCAATGTTTCTTTTCACAAATTTTTACTTTGCAAAAATTTTTCATGTGTTTTGCATTAGAAACACTCTTTATTTTGAGGTCAGTCAATTAAAAACAAATCGACTAAGCTCAAAATCTAATTTAAATTTGTAAAAACAAGAGTGTGGAAAATTACACATAATTAGCATAATTTTAGTTGAAGGAAAAATTGATTAAACTAACAAATAGTGGATTTATTTTTTTTAAATACTACCTGTTTGCTAATTTGTTCAACATTTCTTAAATTTACTGTAACATTTCACATTCTTTTAAATGAGAGTTTAGTAGTTTTATCTAGTGTATTTATCTGACAAGGAAGAAATTGTTTTAAAGTTAAATAAAAACTGAATAATATAGACATAAAACATATCATTTGTAATTGCTTATGGAAGACTAACATTAATAGTTGGATGTCTTGTAATTTGATTGCAATTACATTGATATTTTATAATGTAAGTGTTATAAATGCGAGTTTATTGTCTACATGCATTGAAAATTAAAAATAAGTGATACTTTTAAAGGCCATATTTCTTTTTTATATGGATATAAGTAAATTTTTAAAGCTTTGTTAGCATTGATATAATTTTTTAATCTAGTTGTTCATTTTTGTTTACTATAAATTATTAATTTTACAAACTAATTTTTCTACTTAAAATATATGATTAAAAATCTGAATATAAACATTGTTTACTTAATTTTTTTCTTACTTTTGGTAAGCTTAAACATAGTTCATATTATTTGATTTTAAAGTTTTATGTTTAATTTGGTTTTCTAATAACACTGCTGGACACCTAAATACAACTCTAAGAAAGACCTCAGATACCTGAGCAAAATTATTTGGCAAATAACATGTTTATGTAAAGATTAAGTGATTGAAGTTATCCTCTTGTAAAGTGCAGATAAAAATCATCAGTTTGTGTGCCATAGATTGGCATAGATTCAGCGAGGTTTTGAATGTATCCGTTAGTCTATATGACTTGCACATATTACCGAAAGTGATTTGATTTGGAAGTAGGTGGTGTCTACTGTTCCAGTTGTGTAAAACATGAATCATGTCTTTGTTTGATGACAGATCGGATGAACAAAGAAAGCAGTTTAGTGTGATAGGTGAAGAAATGTTGAACACTGCATGATACCTGTGGTTGCACTTCATCCTTTTGAATGATTTATGGCAGGTG
This sequence comes from Latrodectus elegans, assembly GCA_030067965.1. NCBI lineage: Eukaryota > Metazoa > Arthropoda > Arachnida > Araneae > Theridiidae > Latrodectus > Latrodectus elegans. The sequence continues at coordinate 60,698,495 of CM057809.1, forward strand.
CTACAAGTATGAGTGGTCCATAGACTCCAATACTTCACACATGTAGCGTTGACTGTTCAGTGTAAATACATACTAGGAAAATGCTGGATTATCCTAACCATGATACCAAGTGCAGGACCAGTGTGGCAGTGCATGGTTCAACAGTTGAAACCTTATTTTCATAGTAAAGACTAGTGTATTCTATCATTGTTTATTTTCCAAATTTAAGATTCAAATCCTTTTTAAAGTAGTCTTTTATATTGTTTTAAGGAACACATTCCAACTATTCATCTAGGGATTTTTTTTGTGTTTATTACCATTAAACAATTGCTATATTGTTTTTGATTAAAAATTTTTAATTCAAGGCCTATACTCTTAAAATGTAATAGTTAACTTTATTAGTATTTTAGACAATAGAAATTTATTTTGAAATGAAACTTAAACCATATGATTGAAAATTTTGAGTTTCTTGCAAAAATGTAATAATATTGGTCTTTTTAATCTTTCCGACTAATATTGTTTGGCTTAGTTATAGTGCTTTGCGTACCCTATGCACATATTGGAGGTTTGATCCTCTGACTGGGCAAAGTCGATTCAGCCCTTCACTGAGTTAATACATTTAGTAGCAAACATGCATGGAAACTAAACACTGGAACCGACCATCTAACTTAGACATCTGCTTTGCTCCCCATCATCCATTGTGAGGAAAACAGATATGGACATTGTAAGCCTTGGCCCATATATAGGCTGTCACCATAGGTTTATTTTTACTAATGTTGCTATGTATAAAACATATTTTTGCATATTATTACTTTATATATATGTATTACTTTCGTATCTTTACATTAGCTTAAAGGTATATTAAGTTAATTTATCTAGCTTTTAGATTTTGTTTTTTTCAGTAAAAATATATATTCAACTATTTTTAATCTTTTTATTCTGTTAATTATTTTATATATAATTTTGATTGTTTTTTAATATTCATTATATTTTAAATTTAATATTTCATTTTTAATTTTAATATTTTGATCTACAGGTGACAGAATGTGAAATTTTCCTTTCCTTAGTTGTAAAATTTTTAGATGTTGACAAACCACCTTGGCAACGTGCTTTGGCATTAGAAGTGTTACATAAAATGTGTATACAACCAGAGCTATTGAAGTGAGTATTTTTGTTTGTATAGTTATTACACTTTTTGAAACAAAATACTTTATTTTGCATTTTGACTGAGATAAACTGTTCAATTCTGAGTTTTTATTTTAATTTTGTTTGCTTTTAATGAATTTTTCTTTAATTCTGTGTTTTATATTAGCAAGGTTTTGTTTAAAATTCTATGTATGATAAACATCAACAACTTTACTTTATGAAACACGTGATTTGATATCAACTCAAAGTTTAAGTAAACAGTTGTATAAAAACTTAAAATTATTATGTAATGACATGCATTACTGGAACAGTTGTCGTGAAAATCACTTTATATCATATTTACTTTTTTGAAGAGTCAGTTATCTGATACAGGAAATTTATCAGTGTATTCTTGGTAGTTTCAGTTTTTAAGTTGAAAGGCAGAACAATAAAATGCATATAGTGTAAATTCATTGCATTCAAAATTTTACATTAAAAATTTAAATAATCTATGTAATTGTAGCAAAAATAAGTATGAAGTTTGTTATATCCAGCTTTAAATTTTATTTTTTAAAAACTTATCTTGCAATGAATTAATAATGAACTAATTACATGTTATCATAAGTTCCAGTTTACAATTATTGAAACTTTTATTTTTTACAATAAATATTTATGTACAAAAAAAAAAAATAAATAACTGGTGTTAATATCATTGAGATGCTTACAAGTTTTTGTATTCTAAGATGATTGTGCTAACTGTTTTATTTATCTTTACTTTTATAATTTTTCAAAATGAATATGTGTGGCCAATAATAAACCTTTTAATAATGTAGATTTATAATCTAGTTAATTTATGTTCTTTGAGTTAGAGTAATTTATTGTTTTCACTATTTCAAATAATATTTTAATCTTGTGTAGAAATAAATTTTAATTTGTTTATTACAAAATATTTATTGAGTACATGTTATATGTAAATTACTATTTTTAAAATAAAGAATTCCATATATCTTATATTTCATATTACTGAAGATTTTCTGCAATAGTTACTGGTAAAATTCTTTCTATGTAACCTATCTCATTGTCTTACTTCCTTTAATATCTTAAAATCAAATGTATAAAAAGCTTACATAGTCCTTTGAATTATCTTATTATTGAAATATTTATGTACAATGCTATTTGTTTAAAGTTTTCTTGATTATTTAAATTTATCTGGAATGTTTTTAAGTATAGAAGTTTATTATTCAGTTATTTATGACATTTGAGTTAAAATACTATAGGTAAAAAATGGGAAACGATGATTCACAATATTTCAGTTGCTAGTTGGTTGTAATTTCATATAATTTATGAGTATTTATTGGTGTTACTTAAATGAATAATAGAAATACTATCTATTTTTATATTAATATATTTTTATATGGTTTTCATCTTTATGTTATGTTAATAATTTGTTTAATTTATATGCATGAAATTCAATTTACATATTAATAAAATGTCTTGAATATTGTCAAAATTTTTATTTGAATTTACCATGTTTTAATATTTTGTTCTTAATGTTTAGGTCATTTTGCCAATCATACGATATGAAACCTCATAGCACAAAAATATTTAAAGATATTGTAAATGCACTTGGTTCCTATGTACAATCAATGTTCATAATTTCGAGTACTACCAACCCTGTCTTGTCTGGAAATTTATCAGTTGGCTGTACTGCTCCTCCTTCAGCAGTAGTACAAGGTCAATCACCTGCTTTACTGGCAGGAATGCCCATTGGACCTGGTATAACACCACAGGCAGGATTTTTGTATCGAGGCATTTGGCTTCCTATTACTTCAGTGCCATCTGGGACTTGCAAACCAATATTGTAAATACATTATTTATATCTTCAAATTAATTTGAAACTTGAAAAGAATTTTTTGTATATATTAATATTTAAGAATATTTGTCATTTATGTTGATATTTTCAATGCATTTTATCTTCCATGCTTAGTTAAGTTTTATTCTTTATTATTAAGTAATTTTAAACAGTCAATTTGTCAATTAGACTCTTTTTATTTGCTTATTCTATAATTGTTTCTTTTTAGATCATAGTTTTATTGATAGTCAGAGACTGTATATTAGTAGCAATTAATTTTTAATACCTTAATGCATGATTTAAGAAAAATTCTTTTTCTTTGTATTCAAAAGTTCTGATTTTATTACTTTACCATTTGTTTCATATACTTCATTAATGATATTTGAAATAATTAAGGTAAAAACGTAGGAAATGTAATCTTACACTTTTAAACCATGTTACAAAAAAAATAACGTCATAAAATATTCGTCAGGCTTATATTTTTCTGATTATTTAAATGTTATAAATAAAAGATATTTTTATTTTATTAAAGAAAAAAAAATAGGTAGTTTTTAATGTTATAGTTATAAAATCATAAGTTTAAAATTTCTTAGTTTAGATATTGAAACTTGCTAAACATTAATATATTTTATTTGTAAAATATCTTTATGAAATCAAAATAATATGTATTCTATTTATGGCTTGTTTTTAATAATTATATTAAACTATTTTATTAAATAACATTTCACATTTATAGATTTTTTTCCCATCATGAAACACAATCCCTCCATTTTCAAATTTTGCTATATTACTCTAATATTTTGTTAAATCTAAAATTTGTTTTTTCTGTTTAAAGATTTTACTTTATTTTTTATAGTAATAGTTAATAGCTTAATGTATCTTCAAAAGAACCAAATTAAAATGATTATTGAAATTAGATTTTTCTCCATTTTTTTTTATTCTTTGTAGCCATATTTGAATAAATTCTTTTAAATAACAATTTTAAAAAATGAGGAATTTCCAATTGCGTTTTTGTTCTGATGACTAATGAGTGGCTTTTTTTTTGTTCTTAGATATGTTGGTCCGTCATGTTCATGGTTTTCATTAAAGCATTCAATAGCAAAACAACAATATATGAATTTGAATTTTTCTATGAATTTGAATAACAAATAAAAATGCTAATACGAGGATTACTCTGAAATTTTTGAGATACGCGCAGACAAGAATTTACAAAATAAAAATAATGGTTTAATTTTAATATACTTTGTATTTTAACACAGAAGACGAATTTTTACTGACTTACTTCAACTTGTTTAGCATAGAATAAATTTTAAACTGAAGAGAAAATGGAGTTGATGCAAGAACATTTTCGTGCTATGATTTTCTACGATTTTAAAGCAGGATTAAATCAAGAAGAATATCTTCAACGGTTGCAATTAGCATTTGGTCATGAATCTCCAGCTCGTGCTACTGTATTCATATAATTTAGAGAATTTAGAAGAGGTCACAATTTTCTTCAGGATGAAGAACACACAGGAAGGCCGCTGTCGGCAGTAACCCTGGATAATGTGTCAGCCATACGAAAAATGTTAATGGAGGATAATCGCTGTACCTATCAAATGGTACAGAAGGAAATTAACATTGGACTCGCAGCCACACACAAAATCATTCATGAAGAATTACATATGAAAAAAGTAGTTTGCCGTTGGGTTCCCCATAATTTAACTGAGCATCAAAAAGAGGAGCGTGTCAGAATCAGTAAAGAAACTCTTAAATTGCTAAATGATGGTGGCCACCGCATCATTTCTAAATTTGTAACAGGTGATGAAACGTACATACCGTTTTTTGATGTTCCAACACGTCAAGAAAGCAAAGTATGAGTGTTTGAAGATGATCCCATGCCGACAATGGTGAAAAAACAACGCGCACTGAAAAAGTGATGCATGTCGTTTTCTTCAGAAGTACGGGATTGGTCAAAGCCATCAAGTTGGAATGACAGAAGACAGTAGCAGCAAACTGGTATACCACTAAATGTCTTCCAGAAATTCTGCAAGAGCTGAATGTTAGGGGACTAATGCTTCACAATGACAATGTATCTTCATATACAGCTGGATTAACAGTTGGGTTCCTTAAACAAAAACAAATTAAAGTAATCGAACATCTGCCATATTCACCTGATCTAGCTATGTCCGATTTTTGGTTATTCTTTAATCTAAAAAAGAACTTAAGTGGACGTCGTTTTCATTCAGAAGAAGAGATTGATGTGGCTATAAGTGCATTTTTCTCATCTATTCTAAGAAATGAATGGTTTGAGGCATTTAATCTGTGGAAAATTCGTCTATAGAAGTGCATTGATGCTACAGGAGCTTACTTTGAACACACCTAAAATTTTGTTAGTATAACTTAAAAAACCTAGTTGTATCTCAAATATTTCAGAGTGACCCTTGTATTTGGTTATAAAATTTACATTTTTTAAGTGTAAATATTATTTTCCTTTCTCGCCAATGTGCTTGTTTTTTTGAATTTTAAATTTATTTAATTTATTTAATTATTGTCATTATCTTTTAAATTAAAATATATTAAAAGAACTTTATAGTAGTCACTTTCATTGGCTAATATTCAAGCATCATATTGATGAAAGTATATATAAGTTATATGTTTAATCTTTGTGGTTTAAATTTCAATTAATGTAATTAAAATCCAATAAAAGATTTGATAGTAAAAGTACTCCTCATATTTACAATAATATGGCTAGTATTTCTGTAAATTGAAAATTGTGTGACGTTTTGAAAGAATGAAATTTTGTTAAATTAAAAATACTCAACTATAATCTAAATTATTAACTGATGATGAAACTAATAGCAACATATTAAAATTTGCTATTCACTTAATTTTTCTATTTTTTAAACAATTTCAATGTGATTGGTCCTAACCGACCAAGTAGTTAAGCTTTGATCTTTGGAGTTGAAGTCTTCTGATTTGATGCCAACCATTATTGAACTATGTAAAATGGATTTTTTTTTGGTATATTTTGCTTTCTGCGTATACATATGCTAGGATAGATTGTTGAGAAATTTCCAGGTTTCTTTTATTAAAACATAATTATAAAAACCCTTGAAAAATCTACAAATTTGTATTATACCCTGATATGAAATAACTCAACTTTATGAGTTAAAATATTAAAAGGCTTTACAATAACCTTTGGGTGTTACCTAGCTAACAATTGCCATTTTGGAACTATGTGACATCTAACCAGTTTAAGGCTAAACTAACCATAGGATAATTAAGTTTTACTGTATCCTAATGATAGGAATGTGCTCTTTGTAGTGTGAGGTACTGGTTTAGATTCTGGCCATTGTTAAACAAGGGGAGATAATTTTTATCTTTCTGCTTTCTATGTGCACATATTTACCATGGTTGGGTGCTTAGAAATTATCATAGTTTTTCTTCCTTGTTTCACATATTTACATGTAACAAGTAATATGGTTCACTATGAAGGATAGCTAATAGAAATTTATGTGTGTGTTATACCACAGATGTATATACTTTCTCATTTTTAGATTATCTACTCTGTTGTGTCAAAATATAGCTCATTAGTGGAGGAAAATAAATCTTATTTATGATATATAATTTTTGCGTAATGTAATTACTATAAAATTCTAGTTATTTAAAATGGTCGAAAATTACACATTTTAAAACTGGTTATAATTTTTTTACATATTCCAAATATTTTTTGATTGCTTAGACCTATTTCAGAAAGTTTTATGGTAGTTACTTACAGTACTATTTTTGTATTGCTTTCATTTTCAAGGAATGTTATCAATTAATTATTTTAGCAACAAATAAGATTTCAATAAATTCATTCCAATTTCAAGCAACACTTTTAAAATTTAACATAGTTATGATTTACTTCAGTCAGTTTTTCTAAAATGCTTTTACTCAAAATCATGCAACACACTGTTATTAATAAAGTTTAGGGTAAAAAAAGACAGAACTGTTCAAGTTTGGTGCGATTTCCAGTTTTTCGCCAAGCGTTCTACAGCTATCTCACCATTTTAAATTACATCACTACGAGCAATATCTGCTTACTAAATACAGATCACGTATGAACTTCAACTTCGGTATCGCTCGCTATTTCGGATTCAAAATTATCAAAATTTCAAATATTTCATTATAATTATATAACTGTTGAAGAATTAAAATTCTATAAACTAGAAACAAATTTATGAAAACTCGAATTTTAGTATACCGGTCAGTTTTGCCCACCTTAAAAAACACTTCAGTGTACCGCTACCAACTACTGTGATAATTGGGCAATAAAGATAAATTTATAATGGTAACCCAAATTGCATATTTTATAAAATCTCGAATTTTAATATACTGGGCAATTGAGCTCAGCTTAAAAAGGACTTCAGTGTAGCACTGCCTACTACAATGACAACTGCACAATAAAACTAAATTTCTAATATTAACAAATTGCATTTTTCATTAAAACTCAAATTTTTATATACTGGGCAGTTGCACCCCATTAAAAAATTTCAGTACAGCACAATCTAACACTAACATGAAAACACACAATAAAGCTTACTTAAGAAAGTATGTACTCATGTAAACATACGTTTTTATAAAAACTAGAAATTACTACACTGAATGAAAGTTAAATGAAAAAAAAAAAATAATTCACCTTATCATCAGTGTTTGGCAATCATCACAACCAGTTGGAGAATAAACCGTTTTTATTGCTTTAAAATGTTTTCTTTGATGTTTTTATGATTTCTTTGCCACACATACTTCACAAGATAGGAATCAAACTGACCATGAATATCACTAGTACCCTGCACAGATATTTTAATGGCCAACCAAACAAAAATTCAAAATAATGTAACTGAAACAATTCTAAACACTTTATCTTTCAAAAAATTGAAATTTTATTTTAAAAATTCCAAATAAGTAATTTTAAAAAATTTGGAAATCTAACAATGGGAACATTAACGTAACTAATTCTTAAATTGTAAACAAATAAAATTACTCATTAAACTTTTTAAGGGTTGCACGTAAAACGAATTTCGTGCATGTTATATGATCACCTTATGTCATAAAATGAAAATCACATCATGCAAACGCATTCCAAACCTTTAACCCAGTTTGGAGTACTTTATCACACGCTTGGCACATTTTACTTACTCTGTACATTTCTCTACTCTTAGGCGAAGTTTGGCCACATATCTCGGTATATCTTATTTAGTTTTAAAATATATCTTTGTCTTTACTAAGGCTCAATATGAAGCTGGTGTAAAACATTCATTAAATAGAAAAACATGCTAAATTTATTTTATTTTTTAAGTTTATTTCAAAAGACTGTAAAAATATGTTTATCTTATTCAAAACAATAAAAGGTCATTGTTCGTGCACAATGTTGTTTTTATTTTTATTTACAGTGATGCATGCATACCTCTGTACCTTTTCTTATTTATTTTTAGTTGTTACAGAAAGTTTCTCTTAATCTTTTATTGTGTGATTTTTCATAATAAATTTGTTCTAGAACTTTCCAAGTTAACAAAATTAAAATTCAACTAAAAAGAGGAATTGTATTAATCATTTTTAAACAAACATCTAAATGTTCACTCTTTCTTTTTTTACAATTTTCGTTTATTTATATAATGATCTCCACTGATCTCTAATTTGGACATTTTAAACAGTAATTGGTATATTTTGTGATTTTTTTTATCTAATTAGGATGAACTGTTAGTATGAAATATGTGTGAAAATTTCTTTATAGTATTAATAGCAAAAAATTATATGAACTAATTTACTACTTTTTAAATCCAGTCTTTTGTATAATCTATTTTTCACTTGGAACTGGTAATGTCTATAAATCTAAACATACTCAGCCTACTGAACGATTTATTTATTTGGTTTTTCTATTAATAATGTTGATTATTTTTTAGTTTAGATTTATTGGATAGACTAGAAGCGCCTTCTGTTCCAGAAGGTTATGGAATATCAGTGGCCTATGCTTGTCTTTTGGATGTAATAAACAGTATTGCATCTATTATTTGTAGTAAAAAACAAGAAGCTTTTGCTATGACTGAGTCTAGTATCGTAGAGTCTGATGATACAGCTGCAGCCCATCATGAAATCCCACCGGTGACAGAACAAATTTCTAAACTTTCTATATGTGATCAAAAATGTGATATTGACTGTTCTATAGAGCTTTCAGAACAAATTATTAATTCAACATGGTGTGGACTTTTAGCTGCATTCACATTACTTATTGATGCAAGGTAAAATTTTATTCCCCAGATTTGAATTATTTGCTCTATTTAGATTGCTTGAAGTTGATTATATATATCGTAATAAGATAAACTTTAAAAATGAAATAAATTTTATTTATATACATTATCCACTTAGGCTCTTATTTAATTTCTATACTAAAATCAAAGTTTCTTTTTTTATTTAAAAAACTAATTATTTGCAAAAGCTGTTAAATATAATTGAAAATTTTTTAAGATCTCCAGTTTACATACATTCATTTTAGTGCATTTAAACATTTATGGGCAAAATAGTTTAACAGATTATATCCTACAGAAAGTTTTTCTTATCATTCATTACAAGTCACAAACAACTTTTTAATAATTGAAATAAGCCTGCAACTTTAATTTTTATTTGCATTTTTGATTTTTATCACAAGCAGTTTCTTTATATGGAATATTTGTTACTTTTATAGCAATATCTTGCTTTTTCTTTAAAATTAACGCTTGTTAACGATTTTGTTAAAGTTATCAGCATAATATTTAAGCAATATTTTAAAAATATTATTTCTTTATAAAAATTTTTATTTGAAACAGCATACGTCCTTTATTTGTAAATGCGATTCTAATCTCATTTTAATCGTATATGTATACTACTTTAAAAAGAAGCCTTTATTAACTTTAGCTTATATTAAATTTTGATTTAAATTTAATATTGTTTTACTAGTTAATATATATATATATATATATTTAACAACGGCGGGCACTGGGTGACTAACCCTTCACCATACCAAGGTTGGAAACTGCTACTCATTTTATCATGGCCCGGTGAACACCTGTGAGCCAAGTCACAGAGGTGAGTAGCATTACCCACACCATACCCCAACAAACCCATTTACAGGGTGGGCCACATTCATACATCATCTCAGAAGAAGAACAGAAAAACACAGAAAAAAAAGGAACATCCATTCTCGAACCTGGGACCAACAGGCTAGCAGGCAGGAACACTAACCTCTCAGCTGTCAGTTGTCTACTAAGTATTTAACAAAAAGTTTTTTTCTTAACAAATTTTACTAAATTATATCACTAACTTAACTGCATTATTTTAACTGATTTAACTAATCATTATTTCAGATTTATGCAATTTGGTACATTCTAAATTTTACATAGAAAGTATAAGCAATCTTCTGAATTAAAAGTAATACTATATTGTTCAATATAGAATATATTTCTGTAACATCACTGTTTAAAAATAACTGCAACAAATTTTTTCTGTGCTTGGCTGTTTTGCTAAACATAATCTTTTTTCTGAGAATTTGATTCAACATTTTTTCTTGGTAAAAATTTTTTTAACAATGTTTTTTTAAATTCAATGTACTGCATTTAAATTTAATAAAATACTAGTCAAGCTAATACCTCTATGATTAGCACTCTCAGTCATCATCATTTTAACAGTTAGGGGGTTCTACCGACACCTCAGATATTAATATGAGTAGTGTTTTGAAATTTTAATTTTAAGCATTAAGTTCCGAACAATTGAGCTGATATTTAAAAAAGTAACATTAAAATCACATTTCATTAAATGTTTCATTTATTTTTATGTAGAAAGTCAGTGCATAATATTTGGTGAATTGGAACAAAATATAATATGCTTGATATTTTGAATAACATTTATAAAATTTGAAAACATTTTCAATGTAGATATCATAAGTATAGGTAGAAATATTTTAACTAAAGGATATCATGTTTCTCATCCAAGTGTTATGGCAAATGTTTGCTTATGTTCTTCATAATAAATTAGTGCAAAGAACCACTAAATTGTTTTTGATTAATTAAATGATTTAAACGTTGATGTGTTTTACATAAACAAATTTTCTAAATTTTTATTTATAAAATCACATTGACTATAGAAATAGGCACATTTCATCCATTATATTTTTATTTAACTCTGTCAGCTGTTATGTGTGTTTAAGTATTTATGTTACATTTAAATAAATTTTTTGTTGGCTAATTTATATTTTTTAAATAAGTTAGTTTCTAAAATTCACCTGTGAAAATTTTCTTCTATACTTTTGTACGAAATATTTTGTACTATTTTGTGTTTTGTTTCGGAACATAAATCTGTTTATAAGCTGAAAATAGGACAGTAATATTTCAGAACCAAAATTTGTATTTGCTAAAATAATGAAAGAAATTAACCAATTATTTCCAAACTTGGTTTGATCTGTATTTAACTTAAACTGACTTTTGATAAGAAAATGTTATTATTAACTGTAATTTTTTCATTTTATTACTTTCTTTACTCTGAATAATATTTTTTAAAATTTTGAACCTATATTTTATTCTAGTGTGGGAAAAACTTTTTTTTTTCTTATTCGATGCAAAATCATATTTTACTTTTTTCCATTTTAGTTATTACACTTTAATTCTGAGATGTTATATGTTATGAAACTCAATGTAGATTTGTTTCTAAATTACTTTAAATGTTGAAAAGAAATCTTTTCTTTTAATATCAACTGAAAATTGCAAAAGAATTTTTTTTTATTGAAACATTTTACAATTACCAATTTATTGCATTTAAACTACTTAGTTATATTTGTTATGATTTATTAGGTCAACATATATATTTGTAAAGCATGATACTTTAAAATTGTGTACATTTGCTAATTAATGTAAAACTAATATTTTTCTTAAAATTTTGTTTATTCAGTTAATTCTTTCTTTCAATTTATTCAATTGCCAGATTGTTCATTTAATATTTATATATTTAATACATTAAATGTTTTCATAAAAAGTAATAGTTTAAAAAGGGAATGATAATTTGAAAGAATTTCTATACAATTAGCAAAGAATAACTCATCTATTTGTTTGGAAAAATTCTTAATGACATAATTTCTCATTAATATTGCTGAGTTGTTGGGGGAAAATATTGTGATGTTTGCAAGGAAAATAAAAATATATTAGTTTATATAAATTTGTAAAGATGCATTGATTACATTGTATTCTTCCAAGATTTGTTGAACCTGAAAAATGATACCTATGTTTATTTCAGTCTATGTAATCTAAAGAATTACATGTTGTGAAAATCAACCATTAAATTAGCTTAAGAATTAAAAAAAGTAATTATTGAATGCAAAACAAAATAATTCTTTGAATCTAAATTTAATTTGTGATTTTTTTTCATAGCTGGGATTTGTTGATTTATCTGAAAGGTTAAATATGATATTTTGTGAATTTAATGATTTGTAATCCTTTTTTTACCCATTTTCATTTTCATGAAAGTTTAAAAGTTTTCTTTAATTATTGCTTTCATACTTCTATTAAAATGAATAAGATTTTTGTAACAAAGATGCAGTAAATACTTAATTTTTATAAATTATTTGTATTTTGAAACAAATTATATAGTTTATCAAATGAGTTGATTTTTTTTTGACTTGAAAATAAATTTCTATTCATCCTGTCTTTTGTAGTTAATCACAAAAAATTTAGTTAATGCAGTATTGTTTCAAGATAAGATGATGAACTGTGATATTTTAAAACATGCATTGTTTCACAGATGCCTGCAATACCACAAAATGTTGATACCTTTTATTGTTAGGTAGTGATGGTTAGTTAGGCTGCCGTTTTCATAGTTGGAATGAGTTAGAATTTCAACTTAACAAAAAAGGCATTTGGGCCACATTAAATAGGACTAGGCTGCAATGTCCTTCTAGTGAATAATACTTCTGGTTGTAGCAGGTTAAGTATTGGGGCTCATCTGTTTGGTTGTTACTTCTAAATCACAGAAATCCTGACCTAGCAATTTCTATCTAAGTGGTAGAGCTTGTCTCTGAAGCAGGTTCAGAAAAGTACACTGGTGATCATTTACTCAAATATTTTATTGATAGGTTTTCATTTCTATGCTAGAATTCTATAACAAAACTTTAATACATACATTTATTTCAAAATATTAATGTATACATTTTATTATTGAGAGTTTCCTTAAGAATATAAACTTGTTTTTTAGCAACAAAAAATTGAATGTTTATTAAAAATTATTTCTAAAATGCCGACGATGTGTGTTATTGAAATGAAACAATTCTATTAGAATTATTTTTTATCTCATTTAATTTGAAGCATAAATTTGTTATTTCTTGTCTCAGTAAAATATTTACTAAAGTTTATACTGTATGTAATAAAGCTATACATTTAAGATTATTACATATTTTCTTTTTTATATGTTTGTACTATTTTCTTTGATATTTAGGAAATTTTGTTACTACTTATCTCTTTGGAAAGATTTACTTTTGAACCTGCTTATATTATTTTTTGTATCTCTGAATAAATTATTTATCGTACTTAATATTTTAGATTTGAAAAATTTTAACCTATGAACAATTCTATTAATCTGTGGTGGTAACACTATTGTGGAATTGTGAGTGATTGAATTGGATGCTTATACTTATTTAATATATTTATTCAAAAGAAAAAATCAATTATTTTATTCAAAACTAATTTTCTGATTATGTGATTTATATGTAAGGATATTTATTGTCATGAGTTTTTGACTTGTTAAAATTTCTGGCTCCATAACTTCATCACTATCATAACTGTTGATAATTGTTGTTACTTTTATGTATACAGTATGTGTATAAATACAATTATTTTTATTCTTTTTGTCATGCCTTTACTAAAGTTTTTGTTGCGATTTTAATAAAAGCGTGCGCGTGACATGTATATTTACTTTTAAGTGGAATATATTTGAGGATTTTACCTTCATATAATTTTGTGATATTTTTTGTTGGACTTTGATAAATATAAAAAATGAATCATTAGTTAATAGTTTTGTAGCTTTTAAAGTTAATAATTTATAAGATTTCTACAACTTTAGCCACATGTCTTGTCTATTCAGAGTTCTCATTATGACTGTATTTGGTCAAATTAACTGCTGTCCATCCCTATTTCATATAATGTAGAAGGTACCTATGTCAATGGTCTTCTCAACAATTTTTAGCTAATATAATTTTCTTATTGATATTGAAATAGCCTTGGCTTTTGTTAAAATAATTACATTTGCCAGTTACTTACATCTTCCATTTTCATCAGGGGTTTGTACAGCTCCTGGAATTCAAAAATTATTTTAAAGGTCCTTGAAACACCTAGAATTTGGACATGACTCCTTGAAAATCACGAATTACTAATGGAATTTTCACTTACCTTAATGCATTTATTTTTCGTTAGAAAATGCTATTTTTTGAGTTTTATTTTAACATTTTAAAATTTTCATTGAAATTAATCAAAAATTTAATTTAGTATTAGTTTTTAATGTTATCATTAGATGGTTGACAAGATAGATATATAGTTGTATTCATAACTCATATTTTTCTTTTTCAAAATTGCATATCATTTCAGTGAATTGTTAGGAATATTTTTATTAATGAAATAAAGGCCGAAATAAATTATTTAATATGTCTCTTATAAAGTGTCTTTTCTCTTTCTCTGACCAGTGAACTCTGGAAAAGCCATACAAATTATATATTTGTTTATATAAATAACCGAGAATTGTGAATATCATTTGAATGATTAAAGATTGCTTTCAAACTGTTTTTAAATTATACAAAGAGAAGAAAAACTTTGAATTGCTTTTACTAAATAATAGTTGAGAAAAAAAATCTTGGAAACTTTATCTAATAGTTGTATTTGTTTTGAATAATTATATTTACATTTGAAAGGTGATTAATATGCATATCTTAAAGTATTCATTAAACTAATTGATAGAAATCTATCAAAGAGAGATTTTTAAAACTTTAAAATTACATATTGTATAAAATGTATGATCTAATATAATGAAGAATATTGATTATATAAATAAATTTTTTTGTTATTACTGTAAATGCATTGAAAGGCTTTTTTATAGTAATCAATAAATATAATTCTTATTTAAATACAAAATATTTTCTTTAATTTTTGCAATTTATTTCTATTATTTACATGTATAATTGAGAAATGTTGTATGTACATAACTATATGCATATTTGTTTAAGAGCTTTTTTCAAATAAAATATAAAAAACATTTAATACTAATGCTGATATTTGCTGGAAATTTTTTATTTGACTCCTGGAAAACACACTTAAAACTCCTGTACAAACACTGATACTCACAAAACATGTGTATACATGAGCTGGGAGTGTCATAAATTTGTACAAGCTTTAAAAAACCACAATGAAATAAGTTGCTCAAAAGTATCGCAATATATTAGAATTCGATAAGAGAATCTTTGGACTTTCTTCCCATTTAAAAATATGCCCAATAAATTGTGCTTAGCTGTCGTCTAAGACTGCATATGTGAGTCAGATAAACACAAACTGCAAACAAACCACAATAACATAACATAGCGTATTTTATTTTGAAATAAAAGATGTTCAACATGACTGAGGGTGTGTGTTAGCTGCTGACTATGCCTGTTACAGGTGATTGTAGTGTGTCACCATTGATATCCACAGTTCATCAAAATATCATCTTTTAGCCTTACTAAAGTGACTGGAGAGTCCCAGAACATTTGCAATTTTAAGTATTTCTTAAATCTCACATGTATGGGGTTTCTCAAGAATCAAAAGTCAGATTTAGCAATTGTAAGAACCATGCGAACTTACATTCTTGGCTCACTATTTAGACTTTGGTGAAAATTTTAAGGAGGAAAATGTTGATTTGTTGTTTGGATGGAGGAACTATATGCTGCATCATGTTAATAGCAGGTGCATCAGATCGTTGGTGCAATGCTCTCTTAGTTGGTCTGGCAAAGGTGTGAAATCCAGTCTTCTATGTTGAACATGTTTCCCAACCTGGCGCAGTACACTAAGGGAAAAAAAAAGAAAGAAAGAAACATTATATAATGATGGTAATACCACTCCTAACAGTCCTGCAAGGGAAATGTAATGGCGTCTTGATATACTAGCATGTATATAATATCTCTAGATTTGATTGCTTTGCTTACTGGTGTTTTGCTGTTAAAATTTTGCTACATTTGTACACACAACTTACTGCAGTCATTTTGGAGATCAGATTCTATTTATGTAAAGCATGCATTTCATTGTATTAACTTGCTTTATGTAATTGAAGATTCAACTTTTCATGCAGAATAGATCATATCAATGTTTGTGAAATACCCATTAGTCTCTCAACTTTACAAGCACTTTTCATGGTTAGTAATTTCTTGAGTGTTAAATTTTCCATGACACTTTGAATAACAGGAATACTGTCCATAGTGATATGGTCTGACACTTTTTGCATGATAACTCCCACTTCTTGTTTTCTTAAAACATACTAAATTTGGTGTCCTATTCAAGTTAGTAAGGTTTTTATTCGCCTTGACTCCTTTATTTGTGTGGTTCTTTTGTAATTCAATAAACATAGATTCACTGTTCTTATGGGAAAGTTTAACCTGTAAAAATCCATTATGATGAGTATGCTAATAGCATCAAAAGATAAATCCATTTCAAGTGTGGTCTTTTACTGCTTTCTTGATTACCATCAGTCCCCTTAATAATATGTGCTTGCACCGTCCATTGGACACTTTCTAACCGCTTTCTTTTTTTAAAGGAAAAATGTAAAGAATTTTTATATTGTGACTTGAAAGAATGTCTCATTTCGATTGCACCCTATTTTTTTCAAGCAATATTTGGTCATTAGTTTTGTACTTTCTCAAATTTAGGATTCTCTTTATCCATACAGCAGAATTGTAAATTTTGTAAAAATCTTATTCACATGTAAATTTGAGGATTTAATCATTCTAATAATAGTTCTTATTTAATAGTTAATAGTTCTTATTTAAAAATATTTGTCTTAAACAAAATGATGCTTTCAAATGCTTTTAATTAACTTTATTGAAAAGTATTTTTATTCTAATACATGCATTAAAATAGAAGTTTTTCAAATATATTTTCAATAAAAATTGAGGATGTTATTTTTTATATTGCATATAAGCTCAGTTAAAATGTTTGTGAATCTTCTTTAATCTTATTTTTATGAGAAATTGTATTTATTTTATGAACCAATATATAATTTTGTTCCAGGGATAATGTAAAAGTACTTTGTAGAATTAACAGTCGTATATGAATTGTTGTTAATTTTCATTCTTGGAATACAGTAATTTAGTAGACTTAAGTTAAATTCATCCATTTTGAATAATAACTAAACTCTTATAATATAAACACACTTTATGCTTATTAGAAAAATACACAACCCTTTCTATTTGTTGATCACTTTTTCAGGTTGAAGTGAGCTACTTTAAATTATACGGCATAGTACAGATTATGACATTGATTCAATGATATTTGTACCTGTAACCTCTTTTTATGTGAAAAATATGCTTTTCTATTATTTGATTATAAATAATAATTGAATAATTATAAATAATAACTAAAATTTCCATTATTTTTTATCATAAATTTTTTGAAAGTATTGAACTAATGTTCAAATTTTAAAAAAGTTTGATCTTTATAAATGATCTTAAATTATTAGGTAAATAATTCCTGATATAATTATATTTGAAAATTTTCTTTTGAAAGATTTCTTTATGATAACTTTATTAATAGATAATTTTATTAAAATTTGAGGTAAAACATCGAAAGCAACCCTTTTTTTTTATCTGTGGAGTTTCATGATCTTTCACAGATGTTGTCATTACTATAGGCTAAATCATCCAATATGCTAATTATGACTCCACATGCGAGGAGATTCTGTAATCTTAAGTTTTATGAAGAGATCCTTTCATTTTATTTGTAACCATTATTTTTTTATATGGTTTCAATTCAGAGGGGAACTTTATAATATGTAAGGGAATGAGTTAAACTTAAATCAAAAATTTAAAAAAACTGGAGAAATTAATTTTCTCTTTCATTTTATAAACTGAAAAGCATTAAATTTCTAAAAAATGCCATTTTTTTATTTTCTCCCAATTTTTAATAATGGTTAGCGCTCTTGCCTTCGGTTCAACAGTTCATGGGTTCGAATCCCACCTTGAGCATGGATGCTTGTAGTGGTTCGAAATCCACTTTAAAGTGTAGATCCAGGTCTAATTATCCCTCGTGTGCAAAAAATGACCATTGAGTGACCAAAAAAAAAAAAGAACCCAATTTTTAAGATAATTTCTGAGTGTAGGATTGATTTTATTCAAATACATTTACATAGGTTAAAAAGTCCTTTTGAAATAAGTATTTTTAACAATAATCAATTATTTCAGTTTATCTGTATTTATTGTATTTTAAACTTTTTTCTTTCAAATAGTACTGATGAAACAGCTACTGAAAATATTCTGAAAGCAATGCAGATTTATAGCAGCATATGTGGTACTTTGAACATGGGAATTCCTAGAGATGCTTTTATTACAGCTATGTGCAAAGCATCTCTTCCACCTCACTATACATTAACTGTATTAAATACCAATTTACTCAAGCAAGATTCTAGAGGTAAAGCTTTATTGAATTTTTATATTAATTAAATTCTAACATTTGATTAAAGGCAAATAAATTGTTCCATTATTAATTCAAAATTTTCTTGTATTAATGTTTCAAGTAAAACTACATTTTTCATTTTTTTTAAGTATGCAACTGTTTTTAAACTGATATTATTTTCAAAAATAAATTGATATACATTATAATTTAAAATTCAACTGAGCTCTTTCCGTGTGCTGTGTCTTATAGTCTCATTCTTTGAATATCCTTAAATTAATTTTTTTTAGTTTTGTCCATTTTCAATGAAATTCCAATTTTTTAAACTTTAATAAAACCTTTTCACCTAATTGATGAATAATTTAAAAGTTTTTAATTTCAAATATTATATGATACAAACATTGTTTTGTTTTATAAATGTGGCCTCATTTCTATTTTATAAAGTTCCTTTATGAACATTTTCTCCAAATTTTTTTATCCAAACAAATTTTGATTTCAGAAAAAGAATTTCTAGTATATTATTAAAATCGTTGTCTAAAAAGAAACTAAAAGAAAAAATTGTAAAATAATAAAAGATAATCAGTTTATTATGTCATTTATGTATAATATTTTATGTTTAATTTAAATGTAAGTTTAGAGGAATTGAAAATATTTTTCAATTTTTGTAATTAAAATTTATTTTAGTGACTATATAGAAAATATAATAATTCCAATTATAATTACTCTAATATTTAGAAAAAAAAAACCCTGTTATATTAACAAGTCTAAAAGTTAAATTTTCAGCAGGTTCCCATTTTTACTGATGTAACACCTGCACACAATTGAAAAAATTTCTACCTACGTTTGTAAAATGAAAATTGTATGCTTTGTTTAGTTAATATTCTATGATCACTTTTTGTACACAAAATTATTTATCATAATGCAAATCTATATGACAAAATGTATATGATGGCATAGAAGACTTAAACTATTGAACTTCTAATTTAGTTTAGGATTTGCTAAAATGTTCATCTGATATATGATTTTATGTTATAATATTTTTAAGAAAAATTTCCATTCGATTTAATATTTAATTGTTGTGATATTCTTTATAACGAGCTATGAATACCATACTTTCATTCAGCTTTTCTCATTTATATTTATTTTTTCAGTTATATTTTGTTTTCATTTCATGCATTTTCCTTAAAATATCATATTAAGGAAAATGCATGAAATGGCGATGTCAATATTTTGTTACTGTTGTATGGTGATATTTTACAGAAATAAACCCAATGAACCTTTTACATTGATGTAGTCTTTCTAAAAATTTAAATTTTCTCGAGTGCAATTTTCATACAAAAGCAGACTTTTGTCTAGAAATTGCAGTACTTAAATCAATGATAGTTTCTATAAAATGTATTAAAAAGTTTAAAGACAATTTTTATTTATTCTCAATTGTTGGAGAAAATTTTGAAACTTCTAAATTTGTTAAATGATTTTCTTAAAAAATATTCTTCCTTAATCATATGAATTTTGCTTAGATAATTGTTAGTAACCACTATACAGAATCTATATGCAACTTATTTTTCTAAATAATGTTTTGTTTTATGGTTTGAGGCCTACTATAGTTTTAAGTTTAGAGATTTAAAAACAAATAATTAATTTAAAACATTAGTCTTGAGGACTTTAACACTTTTAAATTTTCAAAATTTAAAAATTATAATTGCTTAAAAAGATAAAATTTAATACATTCATTGATATGAATATTTCCCCATCAAGTATTTCTAAATTAAGACTGTCAAAAGTGCCTTTGTTATGTTTAACAGTGTTGTACAATTACTATTTGTCTGTAAAATGTGTTACATATTACATAGATTTCATTGGCTAATATTAAATATACTGCTACTCAATCTTTTGTTTTCAACATCTGAAATTGCAGCTTATTTCATATGACATGTTCACGTCAATATTGTTAACTTTTGTTGTAAATACTTCTTTTTATAGAACACACCAAACATGGTATAAAAAGAAAGATGTTTTAGAAATGGTACTATTCTTTTCTTATATTTTGCACTTTACTTTCTTTAAAAGAAAAAGTTTCTTTTCTATTTTTCGCTATCTGAAATATGATCAGACTCTAGTCTATAAATTAGTGTGGATTAAGTGATTAATCTCTCTAAATGATTATGGATCCATTTATTGATTATTTTCTGTTTCACTTGGCTAATTTGACTATCCTATACCAACTGGTTTATTTCAAGCAACAATGTCTTTTTCATTCTCTCATTATCTTTTTAGCCTCCATACAAATTTTGGAATCATTGTGATATTGCTTGCCCTCTATACTCCAACTAGGAATTAATTATATTTAGTGATTATATTATGTGTGTGTGTGTAAATTATAGTGTATTTTTATTAGTTTTATGAAAATTTGTTTCTGAAATTATATTTGTAGCTTTTTAAAAAAGTTTATATTTAATATTTGTTTATTTGAGTAGTTTTTAAATCATGTCTTTCTTATATCAGGAGATCGAGGTAGAGATTGTAGTGATCTTAGTCACTCTGGAGTAAACTGCAATAATCTTTCGGGTGCATCTCAGCTACCATTAGGTCTTTATTTAGGTGGATGTGATGGCCATGAATTGAGGCAACAAGTTGTTGCTGTTGGGACTCCTCTTCCAACAGCTTCATTACCTCTTGGTGCTCAGCAAGGGCCAGTTATGGTGAGTATTTTTTTTAAATATATTAATCATAATTTGCAAAGTTACTAAAATAAAAATTATTGCTTATAATTATTTGCTGAAATAGTATAGTATTTAAATTAAACAAAACCATATTACATGCAAACAATAGGACATATTTTTAATGTAATATACAGGGCAAAATGTTTGCAAATCCTTTGAAAGATAATAATCCACCATACTATCTGCTTGCCTTTGTGTTTTACAGGTCAAAAAGTCCTTTATCTTCTAATAAAAAAAATCTTGCAAAATATTTATTTAGTTTTTTTAAAGATATCCAAAAAAGAAATGTTTCTGTTTTGTGAAATTTTTCTAGAAAAACTAATGTTACTTGTTGTAAATTAGGTACTAGCTTCTTTTAAAAATTTTTAAATAAATATAATTTGTTTTCAGGAAATTAATGCATTTTTTTAGTGAAATATGGTAAGAGCATTTCTTGAACTCAAATAACATTTTTTGTCATTTATGACCAACGTCGTTTTTTATTGTGCCTTTCATTTATGTTTCTAATCTTTGATATCCTTTATCTTTAACCCCAAAGGAGATGAAAAAGGTCTATAGTCATATGCATTTGTTTTACTTCTACTTTATTGTGCATGATATTCCATTATAGATTTTTTTATTTTCTATGAGTTCCAATGTACAATTCTGTGCATAGGGAGACATTTAAGAAATGGCTATTAATTATTTAATTACTGATGTTACATTTCATAAAATCACTGCAGGAGATAAATTTATATAGTACTTAAAATAATAGCTTTCATTGCAAATTTTTTTATTGCTTAAACAGTGATGTCTGGAATGCAATTTTTAGCATCTTTTGATTCGATTTTTTATTTATGAGAATATCTCATCGTAACTATTCTAACATACTATTTACATAAAATATTCACCCTTAATTCACATTCTAAGAATTAAGAAATTAATATTTGGCTTACATCCAAATATTCATTTTTTTGTACTGGAAAGAAAATTCAATTATCTTTTTTGTGAGTCAAAAATGTAACTTTTTTTCACTTACCCCTAGTTTTTTTATGTATTCCTCCAACTAAAAATTTGACTTAAGCAATGAAATTCAATGTTAGGTAGAAATGAGTAATAGTATTTACATCACACTCACACATATTTTTTATGCTACAACCAGAATTTCAATAAGCTTCACTAATATTTGATTATATATCTAATTTAGTATTTAGAACACTTCAAAGTTATACAAGTTTTTCACATTTATTGAAACATCTCTAAGCTTTAAGTGTTCTTATGTAATGTAAACTATTTAACAGTAGGTATTTACATTTTAATCATTCTGTGTATTGCTTTCTTTTAAAGTTGACCAGTAAGTACTTTTTCTCAGTATAGCGTGCCCCATTTCTAATATTTAAATATTCATAATGAGATTAAATATTTGTAATAACTTTAAATATTCATAAATCTAAAAGGGAATCGGTATTTATTGATTTGAAAATATTATTGATCAGGAAATCACATCTGTTTTAACTGACTCAGCGTCTCAGAATATTTTATGAATCTGCAAAAACTGTCCCCTCAAAACCAGATGTGTTGTACTTTTTTGTTCATTACTTCCTTCCCTTGAACTGGTCAAAAATTGTCGGTTATTTTCTCGCTCTCATTGGGAAAATTTCTTACCCCCACAGAAAACTGTCACAGTGTGAATTTGGGTAGGGGATATTACTTTTCACTTTACTAACCTCGTAGGGTTGCATATATTTAGAGTTTTGCTAGAATGAATTGTACACCCAAATAAAAGTGGATAAAAATAAAAAGCATACTTCACATTTTTTGTATTATTTTTAGAAACTAAAAACAATAAATAACTATTTATAGTGCAGTTTATAATGAAGAAATTTCTCAGTGTTTTTATATTAACTTAATGAATAATATGAAATACGAAGGATAACAATTATCCTTAAATCAATGTGTTATGGTATTCTTATGCTCTGTTTGATTACTAAATGCTACTTTTTTTGCTTCTTTAAAGTTGTTAAAGCAGAAATTTTTAGCTTAATTGCTTTTTCTCAACTCGAAACTGGTCAATCTTAGATAAAATATTACTTGCCATATATTTTAGGAAAAAAAAGCATAAAAATTAATTTTATTGGTTAATCTTTTTTATCTAATTTCAGTGCATTTACCAAGTAGTTTAAACTGTTTTTATGTTAATTTATTCTAAATTAAATCGAATATTTATTTATACAAGCTCATTATTTGAGTTATTTTTCAATAATTTGCTAGCATATTTGAACTGAAATTTAGATGTAATTAAAAATAAAAGTAAAATAACCTTTATTATTTAATTTCACAAAAGTGCAAAAGAGGAATGATAAAATTATAATGAGTTGCTTTCTTTTTGGACTTATAATTCAATTTACTTAAAATAATATACTAAAACCTCATTTTCATTATAAAAAAGTATTTTTTAAAAATGATTTAATTCGTATCATAATAAGACTACGAATATTAAACTTTTATAGAATCTCAAATTCAAAGAGACTTTGTATAGGAGAATATAAGTCTCTTAATGGAAAATTTGAATCTTAATTGAGAATTATAAATTTTTTTTGAATATTTATTCGTTTTTAATTTATTAGATTCTTACTTTACTATAGTTAATAAAAACATTCCAATTATATTTTTATGACAAAATTTCATTCCTTTAAATAGGAAATTATAGGCAGTTTAAATCTGAAATCCTTTTTTATGCTTATTTTTCTTTTTGAATTTGATTTATTAGATTTTAAGTTTGCATTTCAGAAATTTTAAAGGTCAAAAATTGACTGGAAAGTGTTTATTTATAGATTTACTTATTGATTTTTATTGTTCTAAATTTCCTCATAGTTCTCAAAAGAAAATGTGTTCGGCTATGAAAGTTTATTTTAATGAAAATAATAAAATTAGCAGTTTTGTAGTGTACAATTGAAGCTGTAAAAATTTTATATAATTTTTGTGAATGCATTTATTTTCAGTAATTATTCCCTGTATTTAGTAATTCCTTATAATATCAGGAGACTGAGAAAAATCTTCATTTCTTGAATGTCAGTGGGATACCACTGATGTGATCTCAACTTTGGGATGAGAATATTCCCTTGTGAAAAAAATTTCAGCATAAATTTTTGTTTCCTCCACAGTTATTTCAATCAGTGTCATTCATAAATAATTAAAAATATTTCAAGAAATCCTCTGGATCGGGAGTTGGTACTTTTATTCCCGGACAACACATGAATGGAAAATGTGGTGGGGCTGGAATTTTGTTATTCACAGGACACCATTGTCTGACATAATTAACATCATCATTGACTTATTCTTTTGATTCAGAAGAAAATACGTCAATTGAAGTTAAACGAGGTACTTCATCTGCA
Organism: Latrodectus elegans; assembly: GCA_030067965.1. NCBI lineage: Eukaryota > Metazoa > Arthropoda > Arachnida > Araneae > Theridiidae > Latrodectus > Latrodectus elegans. The sequence continues at coordinate 60,723,207 of CM057809.1, forward strand.
TTGTTACTAGCCATTTTTTAAAAATGTTTTTTAAAATTAGAATTTGACAAAAAATTTTTTAATAATTTACTTATGAATTTCAAAATTTATTATCTGTGGGACCTTAAAATCATACAAGAGAGGAAAACACTTTTCTAAATTTGATTACAGTAATGAATCAGGGTGAGAAACCAGTTTCTCATCTATCTACTTCAACTAGAATAATCGGAAAACTTTCTTTACTTAAATAAACACCCCCATTCATTCCTTTTGTTGCGTAACTAGAAACATCCCTACTCATACAAGAAATCACATGTGTGAAGAATTATTTTCCTTGAAACGAATTCCTGACGTGTATGGGAAACTGCTTGAAATAGTACTATTGAAAACTTATAAAAATTAAGGAGAAAATAAACTTAATGTCTCATTGTTTAATATTCAACTTATATAATCATTAATATTTTAAATAGATCCAATGGGTATTAAATTTATGAGTGCTTGATATGTATAATGCTTGAATACTTTGGGAGCTATCTATAACTTCTGTTGCACAATAAAACAATATAAATGTATCAATATGATAGAAACATTGATACAAAACAAGTTTTGCTTATCAAATCATGTAAAATTGCAGGAATCCTAATTGTTTAAAAATTATAAATTTTATAAGCATTCTACTCTTACATAAGTAAAGTAGAATTTTGGAAATAACATTTTCAAAGCACAATTTCTTTTAATTTCTTTCTGATCATGGGAAAATTACTAATATAATGTTAATCAATAAAATTTAATTTCCTTTACTACATGTTATCTACATTTTATTTTTTGAAATAAAATTAAAGTTAAATTTTATTTTAATTTTTCTTATTGTGAACAATATTATTGTTAATGCTAATAAAGTATTTAATGACTTTGCAGATAATTAATTACTTAAATCAGAAGTTATGTCTGAAAATTTCTATTCATTTTTAGATCTTTTGTAAATATTATCTCAATATGTTTTCAAAATACAAAGACATTTTTATATATAAAATACAAGAATTTATTTGTACATTTAAATTTTCTTTGAGATGGGGTGGACTTACAAAAAATTTCATTTTCAAAATACTGAAATAGCATTTTTATTTCATCATGCTGAATTTTACAAATTTATGTATCAAGAATTGTAATAAAAAAAAGTATGGAAATAGGAAAAGTAATGATTTTTTTTAGTTATATATTTTTAAAGGTTTGAAAACTTAAGAAGCAATAATTGCTGTATGCATTTATTTTTCTATTCTTCAATATACCTAATAATAATTTAGAAAAACGTTAATGTTTTAAATTATCACAAATTGATATAAATCAGAAAAATTGTTTTTGCATGAAAGATTCTTAAATTTTTTGTTAAAAATTTAAAGCATACATGCAATTCTAAGTTAATAAGTATTGTAAAATTATTGATAATATTCAATATTGAGAATTTTCAATACTAAGTTTGTAGGTCTTCACATAACTAATACATATCCAGACTTTATTGATATTTTTAATACAGTTTATTTTTACTCCTACAAGTAACCTTTTATTCTTACAGAAAAATAGCTAAAAATTTAAATATTCTAATATCTTATTTTATATTAAATAAGAAGCGTTTTGCAAGTTTATATTCTTGTGTGTTTTTAAAAAATGTGAAATAATTATTTTGTAATATGAACAACTAATTAATTTATTTGGAAGCCTATATTTCATTTAGAACTGGATTTTATTTTTGTAATTTCTACAATTAATTTCAATATTTTTTTCAAATTAAACATTTTTATGCTATCTGAATCTTGTTATAATTAAATCAGATTGTGAAAAGAAAATTAAGTTTAAGTATTCCATGATTTCTGGTGCTATTTTCAACTTACTATTTTATTCAGATGTCTCTGCCTGAGAGAATGTTCTTTGTTTTTATAACTTTAATTCTTAAGAAAATAATTTGTTCGAAATATATAATGTTCTGATCATTACTTTTTAGATTTTAATGACACAATCGATCCTATATCAAATGTTTTATGTTATGTTACAATTTTATGTTTGAAAGGAGGTAAATGTGACACAGATTAATTTTTGTTTCAAACAAGAATAGTTACTTAGGAAGATTTGACAATCATTTTCAACTAAAATTTTTGTAGTTAAGATTATTAAATTTGAAAATTTCTTTTTGTATCTAATATTGATCGTTTTAAAGATAATATTTTTGAAGAAACATAAGTAATTTGTTGGTTTTAAAAATAATTTTATTATAAAATAATTACTTAAATATATTTTATAATAAAATAATTACTTTCTGTAAGTTTAAAGTTTAATTCTTTATCTGAAGTATGATTGTGATTTCAACTAATCACTATTACACTATTTGAAAAGAATACCATCTGAATTATATAAAAGTATATTTGACAAAAAAAAATGTTGATCAATATTTAAGTATTAAATAAAATTCACTAAATTTGCTGAAGAATAATTTACTGTTTAAAAAATAATTCAATCATTAATTATTTTGTTTTAAAGATGTTATAAATTTCTATTATAGAATATTAATTTTCCAAAATATTTTCTTTATGTCATATAAAAAAATTATATGAAATATATACAAAAATTTAAATGACTTTTAAGTCAGAATAGAGATAATGTCAGAAATATCATAATTTCATTTATTTTTTACTAGTGAAAATTTGTAATCATATTATATGTTAAAAATATTACTAATTAATATTGATATATTAAAATAATGACTGTAGTGTAACAATATTAATATTTTTGGTATACTTTAGTTTCAATATTATGTTTCTTTCAAAAGAAATGATATTCAAAATATAAGTATAATATTATTGGCTCAAACTCAAGAGACCATGCTACATTATACTTCAAAATTATACTTCTATTTTATGATTTATAATTTCAAGTGCATATTAAAAGAAGTTAAAGTGATAATGAATGCTGCAGTAAACTTATTCTGTAAGTTTTTTACCACTGTACAAAAATAAAACTCTAAATTAAATTAATTTGAGTGATTATAACTTAAGACAATATTATTAATTATGGAAAATCCATCAATTTTACTAATACAGACAAACTCTTTCATTGAAAATTAAATAATTACAATTTACAGAATTTATTCTCCTATCTCAATCATAACTACTTTGTAAAGTGCTATTAAAACAATAAAAACTGAATTAAATTAACTTAAATATAAGTAATTAGGAAAAGGAAAATAGACAAAAATAGACTTAAACCTTTCAGGCGCACTACCCTTTAAAATTGAAATATTAACAAAAAAAAAAAAAAAAAAATTGTAGGTTGTTTACTTAGGCCTATATGAGTATATAGTGAAAATTTTGTAAAGATTGCATGTACCATTTCTATTTTGTATGTGTTCCATCACATGGAACACTGCGCCACAAAGGTCATAAAAAGCAAGCATTGCAGTAAAGCCCATATGTGCATAAATGTTTTTGTATATGAATGAAAAAAGGATGCACACACATTACACCTGTGTAGCAGATTTAGCATGATCCAGGGTGCATCACAAGAAGGCCTACTACTCTACTCCAAAAATAGTAATAAATAAAATAAAGATTTCTGTACAATTTTTTTAGTAATCCGAATAAGGTTTTGGGGCTGCCTAGAGGAGAATGGTTGAAATAAATCATCACTGGCATCCAACACAACATTATCAGACTTAAACTGATCACGTAACTGAGGAACATATTTCTCTGTATCACTATCACTAAACATATGTTCTGATTCTCTAATAGAGGGCAATTTTTGATGCATTTTTGTTGCTTCAGAAGGACTAAGATTTCTATGTGCTATTTATTTGCAACTAACAAATTAAAAAAATTAACTAGAAATTAAAACTATATTTGAAAGAAGTAAACTAAAAATATATAAATTCAAAAAATATAAACACCATATTATAAAACAAATAGCAAAGAAAAGAAACATCAAGAGCATAAAAATAATGATACTCTAACTAGAGAGGATTTGAACTAACTGATGTATTCCTATAACACACTGAAGCTTCCCAATTCAAGAGGCCAATAAGGGTGTAGAAATATTATCCATATAAGTAATCCTTCCTTGTACATTCCTCAACATTAATTTATTACACCCCAAAAGATAGAAAAGCAATAAAAAATAAACACAACTGTTCCTCTCAGCATTGAGTTCAAGGCTAATTGCACTCTAAATCGCGGGAAGTAAAAGTGCCGCTGCGGCGCCGTGTTCGAGGTGATGGAACACCTAAATTTATCAGATAATTCTGCGTATACTTTATGCATAAAAAATTTAAAGTAATATAGAATCATTAGTTCAAGGTACTGGCAACAAAATAACATAGAAATTTCTTTTCAAACAATTATTTTTTCATAAAAAAAGTATCAGAAATATTACTTCAAAATAAAAGGATTTAAATAATCTGCTATAATTGAAAATTATTGATCGTCTTATGTAGTGCTGCCATCTATTATCAAAAAGGAGAGTCTAAACATTTTAAACCAAATTTCATTTTTTTTTTTTTATAAAATGCAACGATTTGTTAACAATTTAAAGTTTGGTATTTCATCACCTGGAACACTGAACCACAAAGGGTTAAGAAAGGAGGCAAGCATTAGAAACAAATTTAAAAATATATAGAAATTTAAAATATTTGATTCCTAATGAAATCACCTAACTTAATTACATTAAAGATTAAAATTAAAAAAAAAATATTTATTATACAAAATTGCATTTCATTTGTAAAATTTTAACTATTAATATTTAGAGTTCAATCTTGGCAAATAATAATCAATGTTTTAAATATTTGGTGTGAAAATCAGTCCCAGTTTTAGTTGTCAAAAAAAAGATTTCAAGGAAAGAGGTTCGAGTCATTAAGACCCATCCGTCAATCCACCCATTAAGGGAAAAGAAAAAAGTGGTTTCTACTGTGCGAAAATATACGTTGTGGCCGCTTATGTACGGTAAAACTGCGATGTACCAGATATGTCGCTGGCCGCTTTTAGGCGGGAAAGTTGTGATGGATCTATGTTGTCGATGGCCGCTAATTGACCAGTTTATTGCGACGTATCAGAGACATTGTGGGCGCTGAGTTGATTAAATAATTTTCATGAGACTTTCTTTGAAACTAAGTTTTTGATAATGGCTGATTGAACTATTTTGATCTCTTTCTTCAGGATTGTGCAAGTCACTATATATAAATTGTGCAAAAGACATCTTGGTTATTACATGTACATTTACCATTTACTTTTTTGATAAATTTTTATTCATTTGAAGTTAAATATAAATCATAAAAGAAAGGGCTGATTATTTATTCAGTTTTTTATATTGTTCATTTTTAATTTTAATTCCAAATTAAAGCAATTGTACAAAGATAATCTGCAATGTCTTGAACACTTACAAATCTCTGATTTATGAACACTCACGAATTTACTGATTAGTGGCTGGTCTTTTACTCTAAGACACAATGATGATTTTAATTCTTATGTACAAACTAAGAAAAATATCTTTTTTTGTGAACCCTTTTTTATGTGTTTTTTGTTTGCTATTTTTTATCATGATTTTTTCATTTTTTTAAAAATTACTTAAATAGAAAATTAGATAAATTTAGATGGAATTTTTTACTGGAGAATTACAAGTCTTATGAATTTTTTATAACTAACTGCTTTATTGATGCTGAAATCACCAATTTTTTAAAAGAAAATTCTTGTGAAGTTTCTCCTGTCTAAGCTAACTGTTGACATACAACCCATGCATCAGTAAATAGCTTCAAGTACTAAGTGTATGTTTCTATTCAAGTTATTTTAAAAATTTGAAATAAATATACTAGGTACTTCTACAATTAGTAATCAGAAATCACCTTATGAAATTGGCATTCTTGGTGGAATGCTCTTGTCAATTTATTCTTGAAATGATGTTGTATGAAAAGTGGCTCATCTTGGCATATTGGCTTTTATAAAAGAAACCTATAAGAATCTTGCTAAAGAAATTTTATTAAAAATCCTCAAAGAAAGCTACAAACTGTTACCCGAGTAAATAAAGATGAATTATTCCTTCACGAACTTTGACAATGAAACCCATTTCTGCCCAACTTTCCAATTAAGTACATATTGAATGTACATCGCTGATGTAATTTATGCACAAGAAGTATTGCATGATTAAAGGATTTAGAATATAGTGAATGAAAAAAAGACTTTCACTTATCAAATGTCAATGTCAGCTGGGGTGCTCATTAAGCGGGTCACAGTCAAAATGTTTTCCATGGTAAATGAGTCCTTTAAGGGTTGCAGTGTAAGTATCAGAGGATCTTCTGTTGATGTCTGCTTTTAAATTACAAAGGCCTCCTGGCTACTTCCACTAGCGGGTTGAGCTCTCCTCTGAATTAGTTACAAGGAAGTGTGTTGCTCTAATAGTAATACAAAACAAAATTAGTGCTGTGACCATTTGGAAACAAGGAGATAAATGGCTGGTTTATGACTAAAATACTTTAAAAAAAACTATTAGTGAACAGCTTTACTACAAAAAGAGGAAAATATGGCTTTAAAAATGTAGTTTTGAAATAGAAAAAGAGTGATTCATTTTTTTTGTTGAAAAATCAAGAAAATAAAATAAGAATTGCTTTCATTTTGTTGTTGAATTAATTAATGAATTTAGTGAGTACTAGATCATTTTCCTCTTCTCAATTTGAGAATTCCAAAGCATTTTAAAAACTCAATTTCTTTTATCAATGTTGGAAAGCTTAGTATTTTCCTCTTAATATAAAAAATAAAAAAGTTTAAATAATATAAAAAAATATATCAGAGTAGTTTAAATATATATATATATATATATATATATATATATATATATACATATATATATATATATATATATATATATATATATATATACATATATATATATAATATATAAACTTTAATATAAAGAGTTTAAATAATTTTTTTAGATTTGAATAACTTCCATTATTTTTGCAGAATAATTGAATAAAAGAACATCCTTTTTCAATTTGTGCGCAATATTAAGTACCTGTTTCACAAAAACAATATAAAATATTCCACAGCAAATTGCTTTACAATTGTATTTCATATTGTGCATATTTCTAAAATGATATCATTGTTGTTTTATTTGTTAATATAAGAATAGTCCCTTTTTTGAAAATCTCAGGTATGGCAATTTCACTAAGATTTTGAAATTACTCATTTAATTATGAACATTTTAATCATTATTTTGATTTATTTTTCTAAAATGTCTGTTATGTTGGCATGAATTCAATTTTGACTGGTTATCCCAATATAATTGTAAAGAAGAAAATAATATCAAACTCTTTCAGATAAAGTGAGTAAAATAAAAATTTAAAATCAGTATTTTGTTAAACATAAATATTTTTTATTTTGCAATTAAATAAATGATTTGCATTCATTTCTTTTTCAAACTTAATTCTATTTATAAAGTTATTTAGAAGTATTAAAAATTTAATTACCATTAACCGCAATTTACCTTGTACAATAATTTAAAAAAAATTCTAAATTTTATTTAGTTTTCTGAAAATAAGTTTTGTCAATTGTTTTCCAAGTTAAGAATTGTGTAAATGACTAAATTGTTGAAATAAAGCTATTTTACCAACCTTAGAAATGCTTGAATTCTAGTAAAAACTAATTTATTATGTAGCAGTTATTTGAAATTTGAATTACTGAATGAAAATTATAAAGCTTGTATAAGAAATTCACATTGATAATTTTGTTAAAGCATTCATTTCATTTAATAAGTCTTCATTTGGAATAATTAGGCATTACTTCATTTAATAAGGAGTGTGAAGAATAATATTTTAGTTTAATTATTTTATAAAAATTTTGTAACACCTTGAAGAAATTTTTTTAAAGTATTTTCTTGTTAATTAAGTATTTCTTATTTAGCTGAGAAAGATTTATGTAAAATGTGATTTATAATACTTATGCTGTTTTCCTTTAATAAGTTAAAAATAAAATCTGCTTTGATACTATTATAAATTATTAATTCTTTTCTATCACAGTTTGTGTCTTTTTAATATGAGATTTTCTAAAAACATTTTTTCTTATATTATTATAAATCCCTATAAAAATTGCATATTCTAGGCATTTTAATTGAAACATGTTTGGAACTATTATTAAATTTTGAAATTTTTAATTCTAAAATTTTATATTTATTTCCATTTAAAAATTTGTTTTATGATTCCTTTATCTGTTTCTTGATCATTATTTCATTTACAGTTAACTGCTAAGAATTTGCAATGTATGAGAGCTGTTTTGAGTTTAGCCCATTGTCATGGAGCTGTTTTAGGTACAGCTTGGCATCTTGTTCTGACTACACTTCAGGTGAGCAATTTTATGTTAACTATTATTTATTTTATTAATTTAAAAACATTAAATTAATATTTCTGAACTTTTTTTTATATAATCTGTGGATTATGTTTAAAATTTTCTAATTTTTTGCATATTATGCACCATTGTGGATAATCTGATCAAAAACATTTTTCCATTAGAAAAGCTTACAGTAAACTTATTAAGAAATAAAACAAATGCCGCCAATGTTTTGGGAAGTAAAATAACAGTATGCTTTTTCATTTCATGACTGATGTATTTTAACTATAACCAGCTTTGTCTAATTACATTTAAGAATGAATTCGGCTCCTTAGAAAATATATATTACATTTGCTAGTATTTCGCATTTTGTCTTGATCCAAGCTATTTAGTTCTGAACATATTCAAGTTCATAAGTCATCATGTTGAAGAAAAAACATCTGAATAAAATAGCAGATTTTATGCTGAAAGTTACAAAGAAAGCAAGTAAAAAATGTTGAAACAAATGTGTTAATGTTAGGTGAAAAATGAAGCATGTACATTATGAAAGAAAAAATGTATCCAAATCGCAGATTCAAAAATAATTCTTTTCTTTAATTTAATTACTAACAAGTATATTTTGTTTTTAAAATATATAAGACCTTGTGGGCATATGATGATATTGGTAATAATTTTTTTTATATTATTTGTAAAAGCAGGTAAATTAGTAGACTCTATTTATGAGCACAAGAATAAAGTACTTTTTGTTTTCAGAAACAAAATCTAAGAAATTTTGCTGTCTCACGGCGAAAATTAAATTTTAACTTTTTAGTGTTGCCACAACCTCAATTTAAAAACTAAAAAAAATAAGTTTTGCAAGAATCTTGGGATTATCACTCTTGGTGTTCAAACAGGTGTTTTCATTTCTATTTTTTGGTCTCACTGGTGAGGTGGACTCAAATAGAATCCGAATAGATATTTTCTATAATAAATATTTTGTTCTACAAAATTATTATTTTTCTAATCATATATTTTTTTATTTTACATGACATCAAATTATCAGCTGTTTATATTTTGTATTTTGGCCAAAAAATTGCTGTGTGTTTTAGGCTGGTATGGATTATGCAATGCTTTTCTCTTTTATTTGAAAAAAGCCCTTGTTGATAATATGCCACTGCAGATAATATTCAGAAAAATACAGTATATCCATATGTATGTAATATTGCATAAACTTAATACAAGATTTTTATCTCTGATGATAAAGTATTGTTATTTTATCTTGAGAGAAAAAATCATATTTTATCTATTATATGAAGCAAAAAAATGAATAAACAAATAAAAATTAATTACTTTAGATTAATTTTTAAAGTAGTTAAAGGAGATTGTTTTTTATTCCTAATGTTTCATTTAACAAAAGCTAAAGTTTTTATTGTAATATTTTTATCATTCTAAAGTCTTTGATAAATGAGTATTGAAAAGAAAGCAATTACAAAATAAACTGTTGTCTTTAAAAGCAGAAATGTAGATTATATTTAATGAAACAATATAATAGTTTTTTAATTATAATTTGCTATTTATTTTTCTGCGCATGTCTATCATGTAAAATTGAATTCCTTCCAGTTTTTGTTGCTGATTCTGAAACTCTCTACACAACTTAATTTAACATAGTGTAGCTTCACTTATGCAAAAGCTATAAATTATAGCAATTTTAATGTGTTAATTCTTTTTTTTGTGCAATACTATGATCTAAAACACCATTTTAATAAAATTTAATGTTTCATCATAATGTGAATTTGTAATTTTCTGCAAAATGAAGGAACAGAATGAATTAGCATTAATGTTAATTGGAAAATTAAGCATATGGTTGTTTCAAAAAGCAAAAATGATTTGATTTTAATAATTTTTTAAAATCAAGCAGTTTGTTTCACATATTATGTATAAAGTATTTGGATATTAAAATGAAATTATTCTTATGTAATTGTTGACTCATTTATCACTTTTGAAATAATCTAATTTTAAATCAAATTGAAATAAAAAATGCAAAAGTGTTATAAATCCAAAATATATATCAATATATGCATAAAACGTGTTTGAAATTGTTCAAAGAGTTATCATTATATAGAAAATATAATTGATTAAAATTGATCTGTGCATAATTAATTATTTATTTGGGCAAAAGTATAGGTGGAGTTATAATTATTGAACCTGAGAATGCCTATACCCCCTTGGAAAAATTTAATGTCACCAGGAAAACACTTTGAAACTCTGGGTTTTGTTTCTTGAGAGTGTGGCCTATGGTTCAGTAGTTTGTAAGTTTGACTTCCAACTCAGACTGATTGATGCTTGTAGTGGTTTGGAGTCCAATTTAAATTGCAGTTCTCAGTTCAGAGTTATCTGTCATGTACAAAAAATATCTATTGAGTGACGAACAAACATAACCAACCCCCTCTACTTAGTATTTGAATCAGAGTTTTCTCAATGTTAGACACTGCATTTTAGAATCACAATAGATGTTTATTGATTTTACTTCCAGTTCTTGTGTATTTATGATTTTTTACTTCGAAGATGCTATTTATACAATTTTAATTTTAGTTATTAGTTTAATGTTTTAAACTTTTTATGAAACAATTTTCCAATGTATTGTTACAGTTGAAATTTATGTTTTCAATGGTTTGCATGATTCATCTCTTAAAAAATTTTTCAGTCCATTTTTGCATTTTCTTAGTTTGATATTTATTTAGAATTCCTTTTATTTCTTATAAGACCTGTATCCACACCAAGTTTTAGTAACAATATAATTTCAAATGTTTGTTAAATACTTTTTGAAATATATCCAAGATTGAACTGAAATTCATAAAATAATAAAATGTTAGCTGCTCAGTCAGTATGGTGGTTATGACCCTTGTCTCTAACCAATTGGGCTGGGGTTCAAATCCTAAATAAGGCTTATATGTTAAAGTGAGGAAGAAGTCAGACTTTCTGCTTGTAATGGTACCCCATTTCAGAAGAAAGCAACTCACCCTCTTCCTCCTGTCTAGAGACAGCATCTTTGTCAGTAAATGCTTTACTTCTGCTTGTTATCTTTTCTCAGGTACACTAGGTAGAAACACGCTTCAAAATAAATAAATAAACAAAATAAAATACTTATTTGTTTTTCTGCTTAAAGTCGATGAACTTTCATACCTTTTGCTAGTAGGTATTTATATAGATTTAAAGTGTTATAAATAGCCTCAGTGTTCTGGTTTTGTTGAATATATGAGAAAAGAATAGTATTTTATTAATAATATTTAATATTAGAATTCTGTGCTTCTATTGTGTGTGCTATCTTTTCAGCATCTAGTTTGGATTCTTGGGTTAAAACCTTCAACAGGTGGCAGTCTTAAAGCATGCCGCTCAAATGATTCTACTAATGCTGTTATAACAACTGCAGTCATGGCTGATCTACCGGTTTTATCTGCTATGTTGTCTCGTCTATTTGAAAGTTCTCAGTAAGTACAGATTTTTTAATATGTGAAATGAAGTTATTTTTATGTCCATAATTAAATATGTGTTGCTGATTTTGAATTGATTATACTGAAATAAGAAATTATCTATTTTATTAGGTGTGTTTAATATTAACTTTTACTGATTGAATTCATCATATAATATTTCTGTGCTAATAATTTAATTATACTAGGGCTCATAACAGGTTTTTTATTTGCTACAAAACTTATGTTTTTACTATAAAGATTTTCACAATTTTTTTTGCCTTTATGATCACACTTTGTATTCCATTAAAAACAATTTAAGTTTTAATAATTTTATTTTAAAACACATTATCATTAAAAAGTCAGTCAAATATTCATGTTTACCAGTTTTGTCCTAATAACCAAAGTATATTGCATTTTTGTAAAAAATAGTAACATGCATTCAGGGATTATTTTTCCTGTATTTGTATATGAAACTATTTTTAACAACATCTTACATGTCAACATCGATTATCTTGTGTATACTTTACCAAATAAGCATAAAATTTAAATTACTACATGCTTTCTATTTATTAGTGATCAAATTTCTGCAGTTTTATTATTTATGTTTAATTCATAAATTTCCATTTATGCAACTTTTTAGTAGTCATTACTATTCTACTTTTTTACATTAGTTTTTTATTAAAAGTTATTAAAATAAATGTTAATTTCTTAAAAAATATCTGCCATCTCATATAAAATTTATCTTTATAAAATAAATTAAAAGATTTTTCATTGCTGAGTATTTTATTTCATAGCATTTATTAGATTTTGTTTATTTTTCACTCACTGTGTGTCAGTATAATTATATTTTTGTTAAGAAAACTGTTAATGCAATTCATAATCACCGACATCCTCAATCAAACACTTCATAAAAATATTCTTTATTTAAGAAGATTAATAAAAAAATAAGTAAAGCCATTAGAAAGGTATATATAAGTATCGAAAATCTTATACATTTAAAATAAACATTAAAAGGAATTTTACTGCATTAAAAAGTAGTAGTATGATTATAAAGTAGCATCTTTATACTTGCATGATTTTGGTTTATGTAAATTTATAAATAAGTAAATCTAAGTGTAATTAAAATTGATTGCCTTTAAATTTTGTTGTTAGTTTATATATTGTATTTATATATTATCGAATTTATTTACTGTTATTTCTGATTTCAATTAGATAATTTTTTATTGTCTTCTCCAATGCAAATAAAATTTCTTAGGTTTCTTAATTTGACCAGTTATGAGCTCTGAAAATTTGTGTCTGTCAGGTTGTCACAAAATAATACATTTTTATTACAAATTTAAGGTATTGGTCTTGATCTTCATTATAATATTTTTGTTATTAGAAACTTGATAATTATGAGTTTCTAACTATCTTTTGTGTTATCAAAAATAGAATTAACTTATTTTTACTTGAATTTTCTTAAAGCAGAGTGATTATGTTATCTTAAGGATAAATTTAGTTAATAGAATTTATGTATAGAAACAATATATTATTACAAATGTTAAATTTTAGTACACATTTAATATTTAGTGTATTAATGTAACAGCATGATGCAAATAATGCTGTCTAACAAATTATATTACTTATTTTATCATAATTACATATACTGTACATTTGTTTTTTGAATTGATGTTTATCCAAATATTGAATTGAGCAATATATAATTCAATTGTAATTTAATGTAGGAAAAGTCATAAATTTTATGAATTAGAAATTGCTCTGAAAGTGTCCATTAATTCCCAAATATCAGATTAAAAGATTCGCAAATTTAATCCTTTAAAATCAGAACAATTAAAAATATTTCATGTTTACTTAGTCACTAATTTTCAACTTTGGATATAAGATAATGAGAAAAATTTTTTTGTCAGCTGTACAGTGCTAAATTTATTTAGTCATTACACATTTAAATGAAAATTCATTTTCATATGCAAATAATTTGCATGGCATTTAAACTATTTTGTAATATTAAAGTATATTTTGTATTTTATTAAAGTATTTTGTATGGTAAATTTAACTTTTTCCAGAATATTTTCATTCTTTTATTATAATATTTAAGGAATTTAATGAATATTTGAGAAATTGGCTATCCGTTTTTAGAAGATTTCTGCAGATTTCAGTCGTTGGTTTACTGAGAGTTTGTGTCATATAAAACAATAATTTAGATAGTAATTTACAGATTATGTAAATTAATTAAAACAGCATCTCAATTGAAAATAGTTTACTTTGAATTGTAATGTTTTATTAAATAACATATCCTTGTTCAAATTTGTTATATTAAATAAATTTCCATGAAAATTTGTTGGTTTGAAAATAAGCATAAAAGTGAAATATTTTAAAACTTTTAATCTCTTAATCTCAGCAAGTTTTGTAACATTTAAAGAATGTTTAAATACCACGGATATCTCACTTGTATTATAAATTTGTATTCTGCATACCAATAATTTAATTTTTCATTTTGTAGAAAGTTGAATATTCATATTTTTATGTATGTAATATTAAAGTTTTCTTAACATATTGTATGGAATTTTTGAAAATATTTTTCTTATTTGTAGTTCTTGATTTGGTAATTTCATTTTTTATTTATGTGTCTCTTTTTTATATTTTATTATTTTCAGTTTTTATATTATAGTTAGTGGTAATTTGTAGTGGTAAATATTGTGTAATACTTATTGAAATATAAAATTGTTTAAAACATACTTCTAAATAGAGTGTTTGAAAAATGTTAATAACCTTATTTAATTATAAATAATTTTTGAAGAATTAAATATTTACAGCAATTTAAAGTTCAAAGTTAAATGAATATTTTTGTGGATTTTAAAGTAGAAAAAGAATGTTGCAAATAATTCTTAAGGTTATTCTGTTGAAAGTATGTTTGCAATAGATAATGTGGTTTTCAAACCAAACAAAAAGTGATGAAAATATATTTTCTGCTTTAACGTAAAAGTATTACAACATGTAATTTTGTATGTATTGTATTAAATGATTATTAAAATTCTTCATGCCTTATAAAATCCCATATTCAAATGTATAAAAGCCAAACAATAATAAATGTTCTTGAAATTAGATATAGTCTATACTATGTATGATGTAACACAAATATTCTTCATTATATATTTTATTGATTTAATTTCTCTAAATTCCTTCTTATAACATGTTTTTATTTTTCTGATTTGAATTATATTTCTGATGATCAAAAGCCATTGATATCACTTAATTGGATAGATTCCATTGAAAAGAACAAATTTTGACTCATTTTATTTCATTATAATTCATTTTATAGTTAAAGTAAACTAAGAAATATCTTAATAAATAAAAAATAATAAAAAATAATCTTTAAGAATTTATACGTTAAATTTTTTAGAGGATGTTATATTTGATTTCATATGTTTTTTTTTTAAATACTCAGTGTTTTTCATAATGCAGTTTATTGTATTTCAAATCTTTGTTTAAATTGTATGTTTAAGTCCAGGATTAGCCGAATTGGCTCTTGTGTATAAAGTATCTGTAGAGTGACAAATAAACCTAATAGAATTTACCCTAGTTTCTGAATGAAATGCTTAAACATTTACATATTTCCAAGTTATGTTCTTATTAGTGAGTTATTTCTTTCTATATGGCACTTACTTACACATAAAATAATTTAATGACTCCATTTTTGGGAAATATATAAGAAGTGCGATGAAATTTGTTAAAATAGTGCCAATAATACCTTGATTCGAAATTGCTGAAATTATATCCATATATAAAGATGTATAGTAAAAAGATAAATGTGACAATTAGACAGACTTCAATTATTTAAGTTATAATTTAGATCAAGATCTCTATTAAATCTTTTTTAATTTGGATATTCGGGAATCAAATTGTGAAAGTTTTACATAATGCACGGTTTACTATAATTATTTTTATTAGCAAATTTAAAAAAAATTATATACAATTTTTTCAATATTTCAATGTTGCGACATTTTCTAAAATTAGTGAATAGAAGTAAATTTATGAAAGTTACACTATGTAAGACATATTGAAAATATGGTATCATTTATTTTTGAGTTACATTGTTATTTTTTATGTATTTTTCTTAAATAAGATAACATATTTCATAATTTGCAATAAATTTCCCAGCAGTACCTCACAATTAACTTAATACAGCACTTATGCGAATGCAACTTTTCTCTAAGAAATTAAGGTACTTATTTTTTATAGCAATTGACTGTAAATTTAGATATGATTGAAGATAAGTTTTTTTAGTCAAAAAATATCAACAGTATAAAAGACTCTTTTTTTGTTAAAATATATAACAGCATTTGAAAATCGTAACTTATAATAGATATTGGTCCATTTTTTATCTAATCAAATTGTCATTACTCTATTTTTAAATGATTTATTTGTTATATTAAATTACCCCTACCATTTTATTTATTTATGTGGTATCACTATTTATAAAATTAAATATTACAGTATTATGCAGTAGGTTTTCTTATAGTTAAAAACTACTTACGAATATTGTTACAATAAATTAAAATTTAAATTGAATTAAGTCTAAGCAAGAATTTATCCATTTTTTATTCAACTCCTTGGGAGATGCTTTGCGAATGTTGAAATTTATTTTATATTTCTTTCATTTATGACATTCTTAAATTTTGCACTTTAAATATTAATAATTAACATAAACCATTGAAAACTTGATATTGTAAGATTTTATTTTCTGTCAAATTGATTTACTTCAATTTAAATTATATTTTTCTTTTATTAATTAAGGTTTGACAAATAGCTTTAATTATATTTGTTCACATTCCTTGAGTTTATTTACAATTCCTTAAAAGAAGTAATGACGTTTTGATTTTTTTCTATATAGTGGATTATTTTTTCTGTGATTTGGAAATATTTCACTGTACTTAATGGTAAAAAAAATTTGAATATTACTTTCATATTTTCTGTGGAATTAAATGAATTAATAAATTTCTTTATACCTTCTAGTCTATGTCCAGTTCATGTCAATTTTCATTTTTCTTTAATTACTTTTAAATAAACTTGGTATTAAACCATTGTTTTTCTTACATCTTCATTTAATTATTGTATTCTTAACTGTTTACAGATCTAGTTCAGCCACTATGATTTCATTATAATTCAATTTAGTGGCATATAGATTTCTGCTTGAAGTGAAGTAATCACCAAACAAGATTGTTATATTGTGCAATCAGACTTGTGATTTTAATTGATACTTTTCTGTTTGATTTTGTTTTCTTTGTATTGTATAAAATTCACTTAATATTTTAATGTACATACCATGTCTCCCTTGGTGGAAGTTGCTTTTAATTTCAGTGAATCAGGATAAATAAGCTTATCAGTGAATAAAATTATTTAATATGACTGGTAGAAAGTGTCTTTTCACTGACCAGTGAACTCGGGAAAAGCTATACAAATATTGGCTTTTGCATGGTTCAGAAAAAAGCTCATGCTTATCGTCTGCTTTACAAAAAATACTTCTGTTTTTCAAATATGGGTGAACTGGCAATCAAATTGTATATCAAAAGTAAAAAACATGTATTTATTAGATTGGGCTTTAACTGTCATAAAATGTACTCCTTTAAAAGATTTTTTCACTACTTTGGTTCTTGTTAAAGAATGTGAACCCAAAGCATGTTCTGAAATTTTAGATTCATTTTTTTCTTCAAAAGAAGTTTTAAAAGTTGAAATTCTATCAACCTTTAATGTTGTTAGCAGTGGATTCAGCTAAAATTTTTATAGCAGTACAAATTTTGTATTTCAAGCTATGTTTGCAGATAATGCTATTGCAAAGCAATTTAGTTGTGTTGAGAAAAGTGTGCTTTTTTTCACGTTTTTTGGAATTGCTGCTAATTTTTCCAACTGCTTTCAATTTAATGTCATGAAAGGAAAAGTTATGAATGCTGGTAAAGATGTGCTTGTCTTTTCTGAAAGCTTAAATTATCTTTTTAATTTTCTTATTAATTTTTGGAATTACATTTATTTTCTATTATTCACAGATATAATTGAAATATGTTGTATATACAAAATTATATGTGTATTTAGTTAAGAACTATTGAACTCAGTCACATGTCTTAATGAGTTAGGCTGTTATTATGCTTTAACGTTGTTATGTAGAATTTTAATATCTACTAATCAATTATTTTCTTGGAATACTTCATAGATAAATGACTCATATTAATATTGATTATGGGCTGTATTTACATGCACAATAGCTAAATCAATATTTGGTATGAATTTCAATTAAGTTGCACAGCATTTTTAAGATTCATTTGCTTTTGAAGGTAGAACTTCTATGTTTTAGTGTGATCAGTTTAATAATGTTCTTATTTACTCTTTTAGTAATTTATCTAGGATTTCTTGATGCTTTCAATTTAATGTCTTAGTTTCCTGTCTAGATTAATATGTTCCACATGAGATTAAAATGTTCCACATTAACTGATCCGGGGATTTTAGTGCTTTTTTTGTTATATTTTATATCTTCTTGGAAGCAAACAAATTCCTCTTGATCTATAATCCTTTTTTATATTTTGAAATTTTCTGATTTCCATGAAAAAGATAAAAGATATTTATAAAATTTGCTAGTTTCAAACTTAGAAGTTTTTATTAGATAATTTAATGTTCTGTGGTGTTGTTCAATACATAATATAAAAAGTTTCACACAAAAAATGAATGTTTTTGAATAAACTTTGTTAAAATTATTTTTGATTGTTACAAAAACCCTGAGGCATACACAAAAGCCACGCATTTTCAAATGAAGTATTTAATTTTAAGGAAACATGTGTTATGTATCAAATAAAGTTAACTGTAATATATATCACGAACTAATCCAGAGATAAAGTGTTAAAGCTCTGGTAATAAATAAGAAATAGTCTTCAAAACATCAACTTTGGTAGTGTGTATATACTAAAAGGAAATTTTTCAAATAATTTTTTACTTTTTCATGAATTTTTTTATAAATGTTTAGCCATTTGTGGTACATTTAAATCTATTTGTTTCACATACGTAGGATTGATGACTACATGTATCAGGGACATACCTAGATACTCCATTGTTATCCATAATGTAGACTTTCATAATTTAAAATGCAAAACTAAGTAGAGGACTTTTAGACATGACTAAGAACATTCAAAGGTATCATTTTACTTGAAGGATATTATGCCCTTGACAATGTTTTGATACCTCATCCATCATCAGTGAGCATAGCAGTCTTAGAGGTTTGTTCTGGTTTTGAGCCTGTAACTTTTCATCCATAAATATCACATTCCAGTTTACCAGGCTGCTCCAGCTCTTTTTTACGATTGTCAATAGCTGTTAAATTTATAGCTTTTATTATACAATCGATAATTGCTAAGTATGTAGGTAATTTCTTATCTCAATTGATATGAACTCTAACCGTTACTATTTTCAAATGCAATTTGGAATATACCTTTGGTGGAAGGACAAAATCTGACATACTTTTATTAGATCCTAATAACTAATGAACTTTGTAATGTTTATTTTCACTAAATTTCATATTTTCAGCTGCAGTGAAATTTATATATTGCAATAAAATTTTTTAACATTTTGTGTAATTAATTTGAAACGATATTTCAAATAGTGGTATTACATTGCTTTTGGCATGGTATATTAAGCATGAGACACAAATAATGTTATTTGCAAAACAATTTTTATTTTAATATATTGTTATATAGCTATATATTTGTAAACATGGATATATTATGTACATACATATACATACATACGTATAATGATTCAAAAAGAAATTTCATATGGAATAAAGAAGTATTGGAATATTTATGATAATTACTGAGGTATTTTATTAGAATTATTTTGAAATATGTCATGCACATAGCATGAAATACATCAGCATTTCTCAAACTGTATTTTCAAATCATCTAAAATTTTCTGAAATTCCTAATATTTAATTCTGAATCATTTCATGACTATATTAAGGTATCTTTTGGTAGTCAAATGTATCTTTAGATGGTAAAATTTATTTAGTTACTACATAGATCTTTCCTATAAAATTGTTCTTTATGGTAGTGACAGTAATGTGTATTTTTCACACAATATTTCTAAATTTGGTATATTGATTATTTTTTTACATTATGTTGTGCTCATTATGTAATAAATTGAAAAATTTGTATGAACATTTTTTGTTTTTATTAGAATTAAAAGAGAATAATAAATAAGTTTTTTCATTGTTATTTAATCTAAAGTTATATTTACAATTATTTCATGAATTTTATTATTTTCAGTCGTTTTACTCATATCCTCTGCTTTAAGATTTTAAATTGTTTCAAAGCATTACCTTTTATGATTTATACTTATGGACTATTTATATCTTTGATTAACTTTTCAAATGTATAAGATTTTTTCATTATCTATGACACCTATTTATGCTTTTGAATCTAATTGAAGCTCAGTGTAATCATGCTTTATGAAAAATGTTTTTATTTTGAAGCTCTTGTTTTATTCCCAAGATCACTTGTGCTTCACTGTGTTATTTTATGGCTGGCTGTTGTGTGATTAGCTATTTTATTTCTAACTTTATAAATGTGCCTATTCAGGAGCTTTAGGCCCCTTCATTTCTTAATTTTCTGGTTATAGTGTACTGTCATAGAAATTTCAAGTGTAAACATTAATTGTTGCTGATTTTCTTTTCTTTTGAAATGCCTCCAGTTATGTGCCATTGGCTGGCACCTTGTCACGTGTCTTTCACAGCTCTCAGTAAGTGACAGCTCACTCTTTCTCCAAATTGCTTGCATAATTTATTGTTTCTTCTAACATGGCATACCTTTCTATCTGCATCTTGAAGTTTATTTGCTGTTTTCTGTTTAAATAACTAAATTCTTCACAATGTCAAATAATTGAAATGCCAGGCAATTATCTTCATTGCAACCTTACGTAAATACATAAAAAAAATTGCACTCATTACTATTATAGTTATTGTATTTGAAATTCTCACAGATAACATTACAGTATTCAAAGTTTCTTATATTATATAAAAATGTTTGAATATATAATTACCAAATAAAATGTATTCAAATAATATTTTTTCTTTCGTTATCTTATTTTTTTAGGGTTATTGGATTACCATATGATAATTGTTATAGATTTCATTTTTAATAAAACATTTCAATAGAATTCCTTGGTTATTGTAAGAAATGTTAAAAATGTTTTTCAAACTGTAAATCTGAAATTTTTAAAATTAAAGAATAAAAGATTTTTCAGTATGATTGACAAGCACAGTTCTTTTGTGGAATTACATTACTCACATTTTGCTCACTTTGCATAAGCAATTAAAATTTAATACTTTAGAATACATTTTAAATAGTCATTTGAATTTTTCAAATAATTTTGAAATATTCTTGATTAACTAAATTTTTGGGATAAATTTCATTATTCTAAATATGTTGCATAAAATATTATTTGTGTAATTTTTCTGAGCTTGGAGCTGAATGATCTGGACTTCTGTTCAGCAGTCAATGGGTTCAAGTCCCGATTTGGGCTGGAGTCTTTGTGGTGGTCTACTTAAACTGTAGGTCCCAGTATAATTAGCACTTCTGTGTGTGTGCCAAAAATTGACCATTGAACAGAAACAAATCAAATCTGCTGTAATTCAAGTTATTAAAATTTTTTTTTGCTTTTAAAATATTAAATACTTTGATCAAACATTTAAGTAAAAATAAATAAAACATTTGATTAAAAAAAAATAGTTGTAACATTTCATTTTAGATTTTTTTACTCTTAAAATTCTATTCCCATGCTTGACTATAATAACTCACATATATTTTACTTTCACAACATATCATTTCCTATATTGTGCAGCAAGTCCCATATGCATATCATTTCAATAATAGACAGATTATTGGGTTAAACTCAGTAATTTTTTTAAAATTTACACTCATACTTAATTTAAAAAATTATATATTGTAATATAATATCTTCAGTAATATATGTAAATTTTAGAAAATATTGCATGAATTAATTGGAAATCAAAGGAAAGTTTTTTAATAACTTTACTAGTTTACGAAATTTTGTGTATTTTTTTTTTAAGAAATCACAATTTTTTTTTTTAGCATAGTAGGCAAGCTTCAGCCCTTTAATGAATAAATTCCCCCCCTTTATATTCTTCCTTATTAAACTCTTGTTCTTTTATATTTTTACAAAGGCTACTTAAAATTTAAATCTGAAGCTACAATCTGAATTTTTAACACCAAATGTGAGTTAAATGTATATTTTTGATGTGTGTGTGACAGTACTATAATAAAATTTTCTTATTTCAAATCTGCTCAGTTGCTGCATTTTTTGTTATGAATTAACTTTTGTGAAAAATGTCTAACTTAAGATTGTATGTTACAGGTTAGCTGCATTTTATTTTGACAATAATATTGAAATAATTATGAACACTTAAGAATTTTTAAATATAACTAAGAAAATAGATAACATTGTAACAAAATGTAATATTTAGACTTACATTGGTTATAAATTTAAAACTCCTGTGGATCCATTATTCATTTATTTTCATACCTCTGCAATAATAAAACTCCATTACGTATATAGTAATTAAAAGTTATAATATTGGAGATTTTTGTGACAAGAGCAGGAATTATGTTTCTTCTAAACTTGATTGTAAGCATATTTCATTTTGTTTTTAATTTCAAGAATTTTAAATTATTCTCTATTATCAATTTGTTTTGGATTAAAAGTTATTGTAATTTATGAAAAATATATTGAAATTCAGAATTTGTAAAAATTAATCTATTAAATTCTCTGAAATATTTTATTTTGCTTAAATTTCCTTTTTTAAAAAAGACCTTGATGCAGTAAGAGAAACCTTTGTTGAATGTATTCAAACTTAAATATAAATAAAGTCATACAAATGTTTTTAATATAGTTACATTTAAATATCAATTTATAATTTATGTGTGTTTTTTATTTTACAATTTATACAATATTTTTGTTACTAATGAGTTATTTGAATAGTGTAAGGTTGAGTTGTACACTGTAAACATTTCAAGCGTTGCAAGGATAAGATTTTAAAATGCTGAAAGTATAATTCTAAAAGTAGCTTAGTGTCATAGTGATAGCACTTTGTGCTTCCAAGGCACAGGTCCAGGTTTTGGTCCTTAAATGGGGCAAGTTCCCCCTCAGCTTTTTGTCCCTTGAATCAATAAAATTGATTACCAAACATACTTGGCAATTAAACAATGTAGGTTTGCATTACTCTGAAGGTGGACTAACTAATCAAAACATGTTTCCCACCCATGGCCTACAGTTATAAAAACAAATGTGGCCATTGTAGGCTTTTGCTTCATGGAGGCTTTCATACCGCTGAGTTTAATTTTTACTGTTCAAAATACTGTGATATGGTTACGGATAAGTTAATAAATTTTTGCAGCAGAATGCAATTAGCTTAAAGTAAGGAAATGTTTTTAACTGCAGTTTATGTTCAATATAAATATTATTGGTATGAAAAAAGTGGTGTTTTAATTTTGTAAGCTTAAGAGTTGTATTGACTGTAATCTTTTCTGAAAATGATACAGATTGTTTTATGAAAGTCATAAGTTGTATTGTTATAACTTTCTTTCACATAAGACATGAGCCTGTGAAGAATTAGTGAAATGAAAAACTAATTTTTGTAAAGTTGAGCAAATACTAGGATTATTGTAAGTTATTTTTTCTGTACTAAGATTATTTTGTCTCAAGTGCATAATAAAGCTTGTCCCATAAATGCAAATAAATATATCCAAATTAATTATTTTCTGAAAAAGTATATATATATTAAATGAGTTGTTTTTGTGAACATTGCTTTGTTTTCCGCTATGATGATAAGACACAATTCAGAATGTCTTTTGGATTTGATTTCTTGGATTCATCATAAAATTTATGGCATGAGTTTTTAGAGTAACAACCATTTTATATTTTTTGTGAAGTTTAATTTTAATTCATCGATTTGATACACTGCGATAGAAAGATTTTTAGGAGAAATATTAGCTACACATTTATTAAATCTTGTTGAAAATACAGTTTTTGTGTTAGTTGTGCATTATATAATTTTTGAGGCATGTATTAGAAATTGTATTCTGATATAGAAGTGGCTAAAAATGCACATAGTTTATGTAGACCAGTTTTTTAATTTCCTTTGTACAGTTTATATATCAGGCTTAAATTTGCCTTTCTGTTCTAGTGAATTTAAGAAATTAGTTCTTTGTCCAGAATAATTTTAATATTCTGATTTAATATTGCGTGGAGCTTAAAGTATTCTTACATTGATTGCATTGTGAAATTATGAAAAAATATATTCTTTCTTGGTTTGAGTTCTTCTCTATTCAGCAAATTTAATTTTCAGTTAAAAAAATTAATCCAGATTTTTATTTCTTTTGGCATTGAAATAATTTACATTTTTATAAAAGATAAATATGCTCTTGGATAAAATACTCATTTTGTAAAAAATTTTTTGAATACATTGAACTATATTTGGTAATTTAATTAAAATGCAACAATTTTTTTTCTCTTTTTATAATGCTTTAGTAATAATTATTTTATGATTTATCTTTATTTCCCGATGAAAAAAAATGCAGAAAAACATATTTTATATTCCTAACGATTAAAAGACAAAATTTAGAGTATGTATGAAATTCACTTAATTTTTTTATTTTTAATCTTTATGATTTCGGGATTATTTTATAAATATCATAATTATTTAAAAAAGCATTGCGATGCTTTAACCATTCTTTAATTAATCGATCATGTTGTATCAAAATCTTTGTTTTCTATTTGCTTACAACAACTTAATTTAAAATACAACAGAAAGATGAACTATATGTAGTGATTAAGATAAAATTTTTGATTATTACATGCAATATTGAAAATGCAATTTTACTAAATTAATTATCTTCAGAAAAAGCAAATTTAAATTCTGGTTGTTTGGATAATTGCCTGGATTGAGGTATATGTATTAAATTTTAGTATGCAAATCATTAATTTTGCTGCTAATTACATTTTTGATTTTGCTGTTTGCTTTAAAAATCCTTTAGAATTATTGATTTAATGGCGTAGCAAAGTATGATTTATGTTGCATATTTATATACATTTCTACATATACACCTATATTCAGCTTTTGCACCATTACTGCACTTTTGAAAAATGTATTATCTTTTAACAGTTTCAAGTGTAGATATTTATTTGTATGTAACATACTGTTAAATACATATTTGCTAGCAAGTAATTCCCTAAATATGTGTATGTTAAGTATAATATGTTTAATATGCTATTATTTGCAATATATTAAAAGTTTTTATGCATTCTGTAGAAATATAATTTTAATTCATTAAGTGTTTTATGCCCAAATAAAATACAATAGTAAATCCTTTTTATGTTTTATATGTTCTCTGTTAGAATAGTTCCTCTTTCTTAAAATATATTTAAAATTTTTAACTGAATGATAAAATTTTTAATTAATGAAATTGCAAAAGCAAAATTTTTTTGTGAAGAATCGTTTCATCATTCCATATTAAAATTTGAATGAGAAAAATGTGTGTTCCACAAACTAGCTGCTTCTTGCTATAAGTTTAATTCTAAATATAAAATTTTAAAGTTTCTTCTAGTTAAATGTTATATGTATAAATTTTACATGTTAAAATTAAAATAAATATTTCATTTGAAATTGAGAAAATTTCAACGAATTCTTTTTTAAATGTACGAAATTATTGCTCAATTCAAAATTTGAGTCATTTAAAAGCAATCAAATCTCAGTTTGAATGATCATTTTATATTCTCTTTACATATGTGCAATAGTTAATTTTTATTAGAGAAAAAACTTTAACCCAAAATTAAATGTTTGCACTACATTTATCTTTTTCTGTTTTCTCTTCAACCAGACAATATTTTCACTCAGATATATATATGTTTCTGCACTTATTTCAGCTAAGTAAATTTAAGTATTTTCAATTATAAAAACATGTTTACTAAATTTTTTAGTGCTAAAACGTTCTTACCTTATTTAAAGAAAGAAAATCTTCCAGGCCTATTTTTAGATAAGATTATTTCTACATTTTGTTATGCCTGGTATTGATTAATAGTATTATATTGCTAATTTTTTTATAATGCAATAACTGCAATTGGATTTAATAAAAACAGAAAAATTAGTTTTCATAATATTTTTATAAATATTTTTTCTATGTAATTAAAACACTTTTTTAATATAAATGCATTACATTAAGTAAAATTATTTTTACACTAACTGTTTAATCATTCTTAACATAGACTTTATATATATATATATATATATATATATATATATATATATATATATATATATATATATAATCACTATATATATATAGTGGTTGTTAATCATCAAAATTATAAAATCTACTCAAAAGATAAATTGAAGCATATGGGGTTATTTTAAAACATGATCTCGTATTTTATTTTGTGGTTTCTTGTAAATTCTTTGAAAAATGCATCATATCCTCGATGACTGTCATCTTCATATATTCTATTAGTCTTCTAAATTTCATTAAAATTTATGTAGTCTATAGTGTAGGTTTCTTGTGTAAGTAAAATTCGAGAAAAAAGATTTTGGGCATTCCAATAAATTTATTACATTCAAATTGAATTCCTTTATGGTTAAATTGGCTCGTAATTGATAATTTCTTTTCTATCTGTTTATTTTGAATTGGCAAAATAATTACACACTTTTTCCTGATATTCTAATGTAGTTATGTAAACAATTTTGTTTTTTTACGACATTTTTCATGATAAATCTGAAATAATCATTTTTGTTTAGTTCATGATTTTTAATAAATATTATAATGATTTTAAAGTAATATATAAATTTATAGTTAAGGCAAAATATTTTTTTACCCTAATTTTTTAAAAATAATTTTTTTGATAAGCTGTATCCCTGTTCTCATTTATATCAGAGAAATTTTGAAAAAGGCTACATTGATTTTTGAAAAACAATTTTTGATATCAAATTTTGTCAGGTTTTAATACTTATATAGTAGTTTATTTCTAATATCAAGTCATGTTATTCAAAAATGTTGGACCCCACAAAATATAAATAACTGTATAAGTGTGTAAAATAGTGGAAAACATTAAATTTATTTTAATATTACTTATTTACAAATGAACTCAACATTTTCAAATCTCATTCATTAAAATTCACAGCAGATTTTGATTTGTTAAAAATGAGTCATGCTGGGAACAAGAATACAGTCAAGATTATTAAGATAAAATGTGTGTATTAAATAGGCTCTCTATAGCCTAGTAATAAGGCTTCAGTGAGAATATGCCCAAATTGACTTCCTTAATTTTTAAAGAATTGGTGGTTTTTGTTCTCTCTTTTGTTTTCTATGCGCAATTTGTTAAGTGTGTGCTTGATAGTTTTCAGACACTTTCCTGTTTGGCACATGAAAACAGCTTCTTACTTAAGTCCTTTTGAAATCGTAATATAAAAAAATACATTTCAATAGCTTTCAGTGTCCACTTTATGGTGTCAAATATCTATAAATATTTGCAATTTATTAAAATCTTTCTTTTTTTCGCTTTAAATGAAAACCTTCCTACATGGCTGCAATGCTCTGTGGAATCTAATTTATTAAATTACATTAAAAAATATTTATTAGTTTTTATGAAAAACAATTAAATTCTATGTTTTTTCTAAACATAATTACAAAAAGGGCAAATTAAAATTAGATTCACTGTCCAATTTCTTTTTAAGTATTGCTAATAGTATAATGGTAAAAATACTTATGAAAAATATATCCTGTCATATAAATATTATAAAATTTTTCATTTAATCATTCATTTAAAGTGTATATTTTCATATACAATTTTTTAAAAATAGTATAATAAGGATTTTCATAACACATATTGTATTTGCAGGAATTATACCTCAAAATATTTATTTAATTAGAAAATTATTATTGTATATTTGTATATTGTGATATATTTTAAAGATAGATTCCTACTTAATATGTTAGTGTTTGTCCCATAATTATGTATTCAGTGGTTAAATATTTGAATTATTCATATCACGTGTAAAGTAATTATCTCTCTTATATCGAGACATAAAACAATTATGGTGCAGCATTTGAAAACAGGTTTATTTTATAAATTTCTATAATTTTTTGAAAATTTATTTTAGAATATTTTTAGTACCTTTAAAAATGAAATATTTGAAGAAATCTATATATATGTAGTATATACAGATTATAATCGTTTTTATATTTCTTAGGTATTTGGATGAAGTTGCCTTACACCATTTAATTGATGCCCTTTGTAAATTATCATCTGAATCAATGGAGCTTGCCTATACCAACCGAGTATAAATATATTTCTAAATACATGATTCTTTCTAGTAAA
This sequence comes from Latrodectus elegans, assembly GCA_030067965.1. Taxonomy (NCBI): domain Eukaryota; kingdom Metazoa; phylum Arthropoda; class Arachnida; order Araneae; family Theridiidae; genus Latrodectus; species Latrodectus elegans. Next base: position 60,751,411 of record CM057809.1, read on the forward strand.
AATGTTGAATTGTATTTTTTACTGATTTTTACTGGAATTCTTATCTATTTACAGGAACCTTCTTTGTTTGCTGTTGCTAAGTTATTAGAAACTGGACTTGTAAATTTATTTCGAGTTGATGTTCTCTGGAGACCTGTTACCAATCATCTATTAGAAGTAGATATCATATTTCATTGTAATTTTAAAGAAATTACATATCATCCAAATATATTTTTTTCAAATCTTGCACTATTGCTTGTTTTAGGTTTGCCAGCATCCACATATCAGAATGCGAGAGTGGGGTGCAGAAGCTGTTACATTTTTGGTCAAAGCTGCACTTTACTACAAATATGTACCTTCTTTAAAAGAAAACAAAGTAAGTGATGGGTTTTTCAATTACTTTATTTGTGTGTGTGTGTGGTATATTTTTATTTAATGCTAATGTTGTTTTGTTGTTATTGATATTAAAAGTTGCCAAGATTACTAAAGGGTATTTTTGATTTCGCTATGCATTTTCATACTTTACTAAGCATTTTTGATAGCAAGAAAAGGTAGTTTATTATTTATTTAGTCTAATAATTAATTGTTTTATAAAATTCATGTCATGTTATAGGAACTTATGATAAAAAAAAAATGTAGGATTTATATAATATTTAACTTTTTATAATTGTCCTTTTTGTTGTCTTGTTATATACACCTTTTCCCAAAGTATGAAATTACCTTTCTTTAGTTTGTAATTTTTGTTGAAACTGTTTTTTTATTTCTTAGTAATAACAGTTTTTATGGTATTCTTGTTAAACTGAAATATTACTAAATTTATTGAATAATGTTATTACATCAGTCATTTTATTTGGAAATGGCATTTATTTACAATTTTGTCTATCACATGATTGATAGTCTAAATTAGTTATTCTTCACCACTATGACACAGCACTTTTGTGTGTCGTCAAATTTTAAAAATATATACAGTAAAAATTATCAGGCTTTTTTATGAGTAAAGGAATAAATGCACTGTTGTTTTTATGGAACATATTATTTTATTTTACATTCAAAATTAATGCACTGAACAATTTTACTCAATGTGTTGTTGGTAAATAAACAACCTTTAAACTTTTTCTTTGTGCGCTGCCAAATTTTGAAATTGTTAAAAAGATTTAGAATTACTTGTCTAAACTATTAGACAGGATCATTAGATTAATGTTATGAATATCAATAATATAAGTTAATGTTATCAGATTATTTTATGGGACATATTCTTAAGTCCTAGTTAAAATAATACATGAAATTATTCCTAAATTTTGCTTTTACAGAGTTGAGATTCTATCATCTTTTATTCAATAGTGAATTGAATCAAACACACTGTTCATTTTAATTTTGATAAAACACTGGTGTCATTACTCTATGTGTATGTATGCAACCATCAGATCACTAGGAATTTATTTACATTAGTGAAAGAAATTTATTGAAGAAATGGAACATTTGGAATGTTCTCCAGTATTGAAATTGATTGTTATTCTTTTACATTATATTTTGTAAACTTTTCTATCGTATACTTTATTTATGCAAAAAAGATTAAAATTTAGCTTTTGTTATTTTAATATTTTGGTTACATTTGTTATTTAATATTTTGGTTACAATAATATAAGTAGTGTAAAAATTTGAAAATTTGAAATAAGGGAGAAAAAATATTGAAAGCATTGATCTGATATAATTTAATTAATTTATATTGGTGCTTCGAAAATGCTTATTTTTAAGCTATACTCTTATAGTATTTATAGCCAAAACAGCAAATAGGAAAAATGCATTATACATAGCAGGAAAAATAAAATACTTAAATAAATCAATGTTGCGACAGCATGTTATTGTCGAGACCTAGTGTGACCCTATGTGTTTTCTTGAGTGAGGGCCCTGGGCTGTGAGTAATGTTCTGATTAGGTGTTCAACTTTACAAAAAAACCTCAGTATTAAGTCTAAATAATAACTTATAATGAAAATGTTTTAAAGTTTTACAGTTCATTAGTGCTTCAATCCTAAAAATGTACACATAAATTTTTTTTATTTATTATAATAATATCCCTTTTATACAGATGATTTTATTAGATTAAACTTTTAAAATTGCTTGAATATATGTTGTAGCTATTATGTAAGCATATCTGAAATTTTTAATAATCAATGTTAATAATAAATGAAAATAATTGTTTCAGGCTCTCTGTAGTAAAATATCCATAGCTTAATTGTAATTTTTTTTAATCTTTTGAAATGTTGATAGATACAAGCAATAAAATTATTACAGATTTGATATAATGTTTAACTTTTTCTGCTTCAAAATATTAAAAACTAAACTTTTATGATTGTTAAACATTTCAAATGGAATTTTCTGTGTTTTAAAAACTGAATTTAATTTAGATTCTTACTAAAAATATCCTTGGCAGAGATACCCGATTTAATTTTCCACTGTTACTTTTGAAAAATTATTGTCATTCTCTACCCTACTATTAAATTGAAAAACAAATTATTTTTTGTACTTTAATGTTGCATTCGTATTTTTTTACTTGTTTAATATTGAAAGTATGAAATATTGGAATTTATATAACAATATTAATATATAAAAGTATTTTCATCTTTGCATAATTTGAAAGAAAATTTCAAATACACTTCCACATTACTTAAAACCACTTATTAAACTTGAGATTTTACAACAAAAGATATAAAATTTCTTGAAACAAAATATTCATATGAACGCCATCAATTTCTGGATATAGATATCCTGTTTAACTTGACATACTAATGTAAGTTATTTGCATTGAATTTTTTTTCAGGGTTGTTCATTCATATAGACAAGAAAATATTCTTGTTATCAGCATCTGAGTAAAACCAACAGATGTGTAAAAGAAAAATTAATGATAATGGGGTCAAAGATTGTCTTCTATTTCAGTCCATAGCTTGTAATGAAGATAAGATTTCACATAAGATAACTTATTATTTACTAAAAAACATGACTCAAATTGCTGATTGGTTCTTCAAGTACATTCCATAAGAACAAACCAAGTTTTTTGAATGGATCTAAAAGCCATTTCATGTTGGGGTTCTAAAAAAATTAACTTCATGAAAAATTCATGGAGCTTTTAAATGATAAGAAATTGAAAGCCAAATTCACTTGTTTTCATTTGACAGAGTTTTGGTTATCCGTAAGAAATTAATTATTCCATTTGAAGTTCAAAAGTGATGACAGTTATCATTCCTTTTGGAACTTCATATCTGTAAAATTGGATTTCCAGCAGATGTTGATACAGAAAGCAAATATTCAAAAATTAATGTCAGAAAAGAAATGCGAGCATAGCTGTATCAAAGATATTCTGTAATTTGCACAGTTAAACAGTGAGCAGAAGACTTGTTCTCTCACACTTACAAAATCATTCAAAACACTCATGAAAATCATTTTTAAGTTTATTTTATCATTAAATGAGTTTTCTTTATGTTTTAACAATTACAATTAAAATGCTTGAATAAATTGTGAATGCAAATTTTATTAACTATAAATATTATCACTTCTCTAATTCCAACTACTTCAATCATAAAAAATAAGGAATAGTATAGATACATACAGTCATATATATATACACACACATACATTTAAATTATGTACTGCAAATAAATAATCTAAGATTAATTGGGTACTATGAAAGAATTCTAGTCCTTTTAGTTGTGCCTCAATTTAAATATGCATTAGAACCCCAACTTTCTCACAATAAATGTAGATAATTGTTACCTTTTGGGTGACTCTATAAACACCTTTGAATGGCTTTGAATTGTAACGCTTTACTTTATGCCATTTCACAATTTAGAAGTTTTAAGCGAGTGAAATTTGCATATATTCTGTGATTATAAGTAATGTTTCTTATAGTTAAATTTTTTTCATTTGCTGTTTAAATTATTATAGAATTTATTTAGCATATTTTCTTGTATATCTGTGAGTCAAATGTACTTTTAAATCTTTATTCTAGAGGTTGCAAACAATGCTTTTAAGCCCATTACAAGAGCTATCCTCCATCCCTCATCCTGATATTAGACAGAAACAATTAGACTGTGCATTGCAAGTTCTTCATAGCAGTGGCGACATAATATCTAGTGGATGGCCTCAGCTTTTAGATGTAATTAGTGCAATAAATGAAGATCAGGGGTAATTATATTAATTTTGGCTTTTATATGTGTGATTACTTTGCTACTAATTGCTTCAATTAAAATTTACTTTTATGAAATGGTAATCTAAATAGAAGTGGAATGTGCTGAACCTATATTTAGGTCTGTCATAAATATTGGTGCAGCATGTCCACTTTTGAACCTTGTGCCATAAAAACCAACCAATAAACTAACTACCATAAATATTCTAAAATTTTACTTATTGCTCTTCATTTAAAAAAGTATTTTTAAAACTTGCTTTTTAATCTGAAATTATTTGAACTCTTTTCTTTTAACTTTTACTTGGTTCTTTGTTACCTTTTCAATAACGATATCTTAATGCAATTCTTCTAAAAAATATAAATCCTGCTCTTCCTTTACTAATTTTTATACGTTTTAAGCAAATACATTTAATAATTAACACTTTTACCCTCAAAATAAAATTCTGATTTTGAAAGTGAATTAAATTTTCCAATTGCTAATTAATATACTTAATTTTTAGATTATTGATTGATGCAATTCTTATTTCCATGTGTTAAAAAGTATGATTGATATAATAAATTAAAATTTTCCAAAATGAAAAACATTACTAATCTCTGTGATATGTATAAAATTTTAACAAAATTATTCAAAAGCAGAATTCATACTTTAAAAAAAAAGTTTATTGGGCATAAAAAATTTTTTCCTAGAATTTTTGCTATATTTGCTACTATAACAAAATGTATTTAAACTCCATTTGCGCATTTAAAGAATAAATACTTTTCTATGCAAGTTTTTTTTTTTTTTTTTTTTTTTTTTTACAATTTGTATATTGAAACTATAATTTTTGATCACATTTCTTAGCTTAACATACTGAAATCAAATATTTCTTCCTTATGTTAACTATCATTAATTATAGTAACTTTTAAATATTATTAATTTAATATGGATATTTGTTTTGTCTTCCATCAAGCCTCTTTATATAATAGTCCATTAGGTTCCTGTATATATATAGAAATTAAAAGGTATCTATAGAAATTAAAAGGTATGAGAAAAATAAAAAAAATATGTTATGAACATTCTCTGTGTGTGGGTGTGAATATCCATTTTTACATTATTAAAATGTGGGATGGATTTGTCTGGTTTCCTGCTAGGATAAAAGTTTACAAAACTCAATAATTTTAAAATTAAATATTTTTTTATAAAAATGTCATCAGTTAAAAATTTAATTATGCATAATAAATTATCAGTAATTTAGGGGAAAATATGCTTAGCTGTGGGTGGTGCTGATTCAAATTTCTGAGTATTCCCTCATAAAATTTTTTTTAACAGCTTTTGAACTTTTGACCACCAAAGCATATCATAATCTAAAAAAGCCATGTTAGTTTATGTAATAAAAATTAAGGATAATTTGTAGTACTTGGTTAACATTCACTCTTTAAAAATTTGGTGTTTTTGAAATGATCCATACTTTTACTTGGTTTTCTTGCATTCATCCACATAATCTATGAGATCATTGTTTTCTTTTTCTTTTTCTTTTTTTTTTTTTTAACCGAGTGTGTTGAGAATATGTTTTTAAGATTCAAGTTAGAGCTTTCAGCTGTCATGTAAACACCAGCACATATTTATTGTTTTCCCATGGTTTTGTATAGATATCATATGAATAAAAGCATTTTCATGTTGACATAGAAAAAGTCTGTTGTAAACTGTAACCATTATGTCAAAAGTTTCTACTATCAAAAATGTCTATATATATACCTGAAGTCTCCAATCTGCCTATTAAAATGTATGAGCCAAACCCAAACCATGATTACAGCCACAAATCACGTCAGATTGTATTGTGTCACAACTGACACAATACATTCTGAGTAATACTGTTGTAGAAAAATTCTCCAGTTCCATACACACCCATCAAAATGGCATATCAAGTATTATGGTTCACGATTTCACTTGACATTCTATGACTCTTGTCACTGTTATGAGTTATTAGTAGGAATTGGACAATAATGAAATTAAATGTTGTCATAATATTTATACTGTGTATCTGAAATGAAAGAAACTTTTTTACAATTTCTGACATAGCTATTTGATGTAGGAGTCTGTTGTCTGCCAGAGTAATGATTCATTTAAGTATTTGTATGGTTTCTTGTATTGTGTATGGTATTTCTAAGTGCAGACAGAGGCATGTTTATTTGATGAGAAATCTTATTAATTGAATGCTTAAATTTGTGGCCTCTTGTAGTGATATAGATTTTATAGGCATTCAACTCTCTTCATTCACTCATTATGCCTCTTCATTTCTTCCTTTATTCATATTGCATTGGTGATTATTAGTACTGTCTTCATATTTCAATCAATTTCATGATGAAAAATATCTATACTTATGGTTATGTAGTTTATATAAGTATAGTTCATGTCAGATGCTTTTTGAGTCATCTTTATGCTTGATATTATGGATATATTTTTCTCTGTTATATCTATTTCTATTATAATTTTGTAGATGAAATAGATATGGATTATTTCATTTCCAAAATTATGTATTTTTGCTGTATACGAAAGAAATTGAGATCCTGAAAATCATAAATTGTGTATATAAGAATGCTATGGTAACAACAGAACTGCATTGATTACATTAAAATGTAAGCAGTATTGTCTATGAAATAATCTTGATTACATTTATTTTGAATATATTTGAATGGTTGAATCCATTAAAAATTCTGTAATGGGATACATTTCTATTTATGTAATGTTTGATTAATATTTTAAATAAATAATGCTTGGTGTAAATTCTAATAAATAACTTATTATAATTATATGATTGTGGTAACTCAATATGTATTTAACAGCAATAGAATTAATAACATAAACTAATCTTAAGCAAAGACTACTAATTGTATTCAACAATAAAATTCTATTGTTCAAAAAACATTTCTGGAAAAAAAAAAATCATTGCTCTTAATTTTACATGATGGGATGTGTTCACTCTAATTCTGCATATCAAAGTCTGTTTCTCTACTCATTTTCTTACGTAATATGATGAAATTATTGGTGAAGCAACATGTGTAAACCATAACATTACATTTTAATAATTATTTTGAGCTTTTTACCAAAACTTCTATTATGATCTCAATTTATCTGCAAAGTATTTTTTAAGTAAATATGCTATTCGTCAAAATTTTAAAACAAGTTTTTACTGTGTAGTTTAAAATTATGTACATAGTTGAAATTATTTCAGTAGTAATTTTTATCAGAAAATGAATTCATTACTAAACTTTTAATCCACAAACTTCGGAAATAATATCATTATATAACTTTGATTTGAAAACAATATATGCGAGTCATTAAAATAACTTTGGCAAACTCTTTATGCCCTCTCAGTTTCTTCCAAATTGATAATGTTAGTATTTTATTTAAGAATAAAACCATTATTCGTAAAAATAATTAATAAAATTATTTTCATACCTTTATTTAAATTTGCATGTATTATTTTTGTATTCGTACTCTAAAGAAATTATTAGAAATAATGTGGGTCCCTCTTTTTTTTTCTTTTCATTCTCATTTTTCAGTCTTTTACATTCTTTTTTATGTATTATTTGAAGTATTTTATTGAGTGATTTGCTAACTGAAAATACATAAAATTTCTTAAGATCTGAAATTATTAAATGTTTTCTAAAGTTGCTTTCATATAGTTGCTTCCAATATTATAAATTTGTGTGTAAGTATAGTTTCATTTTACTTAAGATAATTTCATGCTGAAAAACTGGTGAAAGCTAACATTTTTGAACACTTTGATGGAAAAAAATCATTAGGTCTTCAATAATGAAAATTGCTGTTTATGGCTTATTATTCTATACTGGATCAAAATTGTAAATTCATTTGTACCAATTATAGTTAGGCAATAGATTTGTTAGCATTTATATTATTATAATGTTAATATATTCAATATCAATGTTAATATGTATATAAATATCAAAATATATTTATAAATTTACTTTTGTTTAATGAAATATTTTTAAAATGTAAAATTCTCCTATTATATATATAATTTTCTGTTTTTTTTAAGAATATCAAATTTAAGGTAGTTTACTTAATTAAATTCATATAAAATTATTGGGGGGTTTACTTTTACTTTTTAACTAAATTGTCTTTGATAAATTGAACTCCCAGTTTTTTTGCAATTAATAAAGAATATTTGACAAAAGATTTTTACATGCTTTCTAATCATGTATTATTTATTTCATGTAGTATACATTTTCATAACATCAACATAATTTTGTATCGTAAAACGATCATATTAAATTGAATAATGTTAATTTCGATGCAATTTTAATGTATGATATGTTTTTTAAAATTAGCCATTTATAAATTTTTACAGTGAATCTTTGATAAGATCAGCTTTCCAGTGCCTTCAATTAGTCGTTGCTGACTATCCTCCAGTTATGCCATGTACTTGCTTACAACTTTGTGTTGATGCTGCAGCTAAATTTGGCTCCCAAACTCAAGAATTGAATGTGTCACTAGCTGCTATAGGTCTACTTGTGAGTGGGATTTTTAATAATTTGTGAATCTATTTATATGTTTAGCAGTTAAAATTTTTTATTAAAAGGGTTTTGACTTTTATATTTTATCAACATTTTTATCTTGCATGTCATTATATTTTGTTATCAGTTTCTGTTAAGTAGTATTGAAACCTATTTCAATCTGATATGTGAATGTTTCCATGTACTATTATTTATTATAAGTTGGATTTAACAGTAGAAGAGAATTTATATTACTAAAAAAGTCCAAAATAAATACAGTCATACAATTTAGAGTATTTGTCAAAAACTGGTGATGCAGTGAATGAAATACTATAATTTCTTTAGTACAATGTATTCACTGATATTATTAATTGTTTTTTCAAATATTAGGGCTTGTAATCAATAAGAATACTGTTACAGATTTGTCGGAGCAGTTGGTAACATTCTGCATTAATGTATGCAGTATGTTCAGAAAGTATAGGTAATAAAATACATGTTTCTGTAGAATGTGTTTACTTAAAAGTAGACAGGTTATTCTTAACAAAAAAAGCGGAAAGTAATTAAATTCCACAAAATAGTTTTATGTTGTAAATGACATTGCTTTGCTACTTCCTAATTTTATATCATTCCAAGCATTATGTGTAAAAAATCAACAACAATCAAAATGTATTTAGAAATGATACTTTGGTGTCTGCTGGTAAAATTTTTTATCAAATCTTATTTCACAAAATGAGCATTTTTAATTTTTCTCTAAACAAGATATATGTTTTTCTGAAATTTATTTTAAGTGAAATATAGTTGTGAAAACTACTTCTATTAAATATTTATATATATATGCTTCTGATTTTGTGAATACTGTGTACAAAAGTTTAAATATTGAGAAATTTTATCAATTGACAAAGGCTAAAGTACTTATCTTCTAATGGTAAATTCAAGTCATTCCTTTTAAACTTGATATGTTAAATGGATCTTTTCATTAATCATAACATTGAAAAATAATTCATATTTGATGTTTAAAACTAATCCAAACAGTCACAAGAATACTGAAGGAGAAAGTTATTTATTTTCAAATGTTTAAATAAAAACTGGTTTTTACCTCTGATTACATAAATATGTTTATACAAGAATAAATATCGAATTGTTCTCAATACTAGTAGTGCAAAAGGTAAAAGAGTCAACTGCTTCAAAAATAAAGGTTTAATTTAAAATTTACAAAATAAACAGTTCACAAAATCGCATGTTACATTCTTATGATACTAGCTTTTTTATCAGCTTAAATCAATGAAGTTTACCATAAAAGATTATCTTTATGATAATGGTAAACATTTCAATGCTGAACTTCGACCACAATTTTGCTAAATTGATCATATATGAAAGGAAAAAAACAGTACACTTGCTACCTGACAAAATAAGCTGTGTTGTTTATTATAACAGTAAAGTCTAGGTAATAAATATTCTAAAAAAGGGTAAAAGAAATTACGCAATGATGAAATGTCAATAAGAATTAAGTAGTTTCTTACTATCTAAATAACAAACTATGTATTCCATGTTTTACACATTGCATTAGAAATGCACTGATAAGTTGCTTTCTTCTCCCTATTAAATCTAAAGTTAAGATTTTAATTTTATATTTTATAAAGAGGGAATATAAAAAAATAAGAATTATTCATTTACTCTTGAATTTTTAAAGTAAATAAGATTTTGTGATTGTGAAATTAAAACTGTTTATGAATCATTAGATGCAACATGGTGTTTTATTTTAATCAAATGTAATTTTTTTTTCTGGAAAAATAAATTTAAAAATTTGTGCAGACAATGAAATTGCTTCTGGACTTCATTTGCTTTAAAGTTTAATTTCATAATGTTTGCGAAAGAAAAGCATTTGAACAAAACAATTATGATTTCATGCTTTTACGTGAATAAGCTGCCTCAAAACTGAGATATAAGAAACAGATATTTTTATGTATTACATAAAAGTACCAGTGCAGCTATGGAATATCATAATTTTCTGATAGTTCCAAAGATTAATGTATGCAGAGAAACATTTTGTCAGAAATTTGTTTCAAAAAGTCATTAAAATCTTATTTCCATACTTTAAAGTGTACATTGATGTTCATATTCAACAGCTTTCAGTGTTACATAGGACATTCAAAAAATAATTATTCATGTAATGCTAATATCAAAAAGAAGTTATTTTTTCTTGCTCTAAAGTAAAAATTTTTCCATTTGTAATGCTTTGAATTGTAATATAATAATAAAACTTAATGGAAGTATAAGAATGAAACTTTTCTGATCTCATCTTAATTTTTTAGTTTCTTAATTCATGTAAACATAAAATTCTACAATCTTTAACTAATAATTTCTTCAGCTTAAAAAGCAAATTCCCCCAAACTTTATTTTACACAGGTGATAATTACTGCATTAAAAATAGAAACTTTTGCTTATTTCTTTGTGCATTTGAATTATCTCTTAGCAGTTTATGTATGTAAATGCATCTAATTTTACATTGTGTAAATCGTTCTGTATGTTTTGTAGTGGAACATTGCTGATCATCTGTATCAAAATAAAGAAAAAATTTCTCAAAGTCTCTCATCTGCTACAGAGGAAGAGTTATCTGCTTTAAATTCATTACAAATAACAAATTTTGGTTTTACCTTGCTACCATTTGATAAATTGTGGTTGAGTTTGTTTTGTAGACTTGGAGACCTTTGTGTAGATTCAAGACCTGCCGTCCGTAAAAGTGCTGGGCAAACTTTGTTTTCCACATTAGGAGCTCATGGTTCTCTTCTGCAGCAAACAACATGGCAAGTGGTTTTATGGCAGGTGTGTTCTCTTTTATTCTGTTCTAAGTAATTTCATAATAAATTGTAGATATTAACAAAAGCTAAACATGTGTTGTTATTAATCTAATTAAAATTCTTGCAAAACTTTAAAATTTTCTTTAATTTTATAAACATTTTCTCAGGTGCTTTTCCCATTGCTTGACAGAGTGCGCTCATTATCAGGAACCGCATCTACTGATAAAATTACAGATATGGGAGGAAATATACTGATTCATCATTCTCGAAACACTGCTCAAAAGCAGTGGGCGGAAACACAGGTAAGATATTTTAGCGTAATGCATTGTATTGCATTATAGAATTAATGGTGATTTATTAAACTATATTTCTTGAGATATTATTAACAAATACAGTACTAGAATTCTGGATTATCAAGCTTTCACTCCCTGAGCAATACATAGGTGTGTCTTTGCATCAAGGTGAAAGAAACAGTATATTACAAGCATTGTAAAATCTCTTAGCTAATTTCTTAAAATATTTGAATTGTATAAATTTTAAAAGAATTTTATTGATTGAATTTTATAAGTATTACAAGAAATATACTATGAATATACATGAAATTTTATTTAGGAAATGTTCTGTGTTTTTAAGAAAAACATTAAAATTACTCAAGTTTTAAATGCTATTTTTATTCCATGATTAAATTTGAAATTTAAACTTGAAAAAATATCTTTACATTGTTGTAATTATCCCCACTTTTCTGCTCTTTGCTAAATATTCATGAGAGTAGAAATTTACTTGTCCTTTACATAGGTTCAAAAACAGAAATTCTGAGATGAATGTGTGGTATATAGAAATAATATGTCACAATTCATTTGAAAATGATGCTACAATTGCATGCCATGCATAGCATTGTGTATTGTAGTAAGTCATGAAACATCTAGAAGGTTAAAATTTCTTGACATTGCTATTGTTTAGTTTTATTTTTCAAGTTTATTCATTACTAATGATTTGAAATGTTGCAATTTTTGATTAAAATGTTGGGTAGGGTTGATTTTTTTTACATCCCAGTTAAATAATTGTTAAAGAATATTAAGTGAAAGATTGTGATATGAATATCATTAAGATATTGAAATTGTCTTTATAGGCATAATGCAGATTGATTGTTGGTATTAGACTAAGCATTTTTTAAATTAGTCTTAATTGCTGATAATCAAATCATTTTTGACTATCAGATATTAAGATTCTAATGTAATATAGAAAATACATTTGGTTGTGCAGATTTTTGTTCAGTTAAACGTTTTTGCAGTTAAAAATAATTGAAGCTTCTGAAAACAAAATATTTGTATTGTGTAGATAAAAAGTAACCCTGTTGGTGTATTGAAGTTAACTGTAAATTTAATTTAGATGAATTTATCAATTTGGGATCAGAAATTGATCGTCAAATCCTTGCATCTGAAACTAAGAAGCTAGTTCTTTTGGTCAGTCTGTACCTTTATGACATAAGAGGTGTTTTGAAACACCTTACAGAAAGGAAAACTAAAATCTTTTTATATAAGACTGATTAGACTAGCATTGACTCTCACCCCTGAAACTTGACCTTCATTACAAAGAAGGAGAGGGCTATCAATTTTTGACAGGAGTTTTAAGAACCATTTATGGTGTTTTTAAACAGGGACTGCTTATGAGATATAAATTTGAACCTTCTATCCAATTTGAAAACGAAGTTATAAAATTCCTTAAACTGAATAGAAAGATATGAGTCGGCCATCTTTTAAGAATGATACAGGAGTTCCATTAAAGATTTTTAATTGTTAACTTCTTTGCCATAAGAAAAGAGGTAAACCAATTAGGAGATTGAAGGATATTTTGAATGAAGACTTAGACATCACTGATGTTAAGAATTAGTGAAATGTAGCCAGACAGAGAGTGGCATGGGAAAAACTACAGAAAGCCTAAACCCATGAAAAGTTGTGCCAGATATGAAATTTATTGCTGTCTATTTTAGCTTAATTTCATTTTATCATTTAAGATTGATATAATAGGAATAATCTATTTTCATTAATGTAACCTCTCTATTTATTTAATTGCAATTTAATCTTGTTCTTGAGTATGTTTTTCATTAATTAAATTCTCATTGTTCACTTGATTGACTTTTATATGTAAAACGTCTAATATATATAATATTTTAGCATATCATAATGTAAGTTCTATTCTTATAATTTGATCCATGTAGGTAAAATAATTTCTATTAGTTAAGTAAGATGTATAATATCTTTTTTTTTACAATAACTGAATAAAAATATACTAGCTGTATAGAGACTTTGACACTTGTTTTAAAAATTACTTAATCCCATTCCAGGATATTATTGTATCTGACTGCTATTAAAAGTTTGAATGACGGTTTCAGTTCAAGAAGAAACTAATTTATAAAAAGTTTTAATAGATGCAGTTCTAACCATTTCTTTTTATAGTTTTTCCCTTATGTTTTAAAAGTTATGGTTTTTCAGTTATTTTATTATTGTTTCTTCTGCATACTATGTTTCTCAACTTTTGCAACTATTTTTCTGTGTATGCGAAAATATTTTATTAATCCATTTGTGTGCATGACTGTTTTTAAAGAAAAAAGAGAAAACTGTTTTACTTAATTTTGTATATATAAGCAACATGTTTAATTCTGTTTCACTTTGAAGTTTACTTAGCTTACATGTTTTGATTTGGAAACCAGAAATTTGAAAATACAGGACAAGAAATTTTTGAACTAGACATTTGTATTTGAAATATTATATAAATAAAATATACCAAGTTATTGGAAGAAGATAACATTTAAATGTCAATATGTTTATTTTCTGTAGCTTTTCTCTATTAATGTCAGAGAGTAGAAAATATTAAGGAACCATATGTAAATTGAAATTAATTATTCATTGAAAATCAGAATTTGTGATATATTTATTAAATCATTATTATATGAACCTAAGTAAGAATAAAATGCATTTGAAATTAGGTTTAATACTTTTATTCTTGAATTTCAGTTGAACATTGTGGTTGATCTAGCATCTTTATGTACACGTTTTTTTTTTCAAGTAAAAATTCAAGAGATCTATTCATTTATTGAATTAATAACTATTCAGCTTTGATTTACAAATCTTGTATATCTCTCATTTTCAGAAAAAAACTTTTATTTAAAAAGTTGTATGTTGTTTTTCTTGAAATAAATCAACATCTAATTACTTTAAGGATACATTATTTTACTGTATTTTTCAGCTACAGCAATGTGATTAATGTATAAATAATTACTTTTTATTTATAATTTCTAAAATTTGAATTCATATCTATTTTCTAGTCTGATTTGATAGTTTAAAAAGATATTCAAAATTTATTATTTGGTTGCTTGTAGTTTAACATATTAATTGTATTCCTTCTTCTAAACATGTTTCAATTGGCTGTGAAAAAAGAATTGGAGATTCAATGAAATAAATATTTTTTTTATCAAACACCGTCTTTTTTTATTCAAATATGTTGTAAAGGAAAATTGTAACGTAAAGTATGAGTTTTTTCTTGCTTTCACTTACAAAAATAATTATGGTTAAAACAATTCCTAAAATGAATTTAAACAACTTGTAGCAATGACTTTATCTTATAACTTATTTAATTTATCATAATTAGTAAAATATTTTGTATGTTTGTGATAATTTGAAACATTTTTATTTTTTAGGTTCTTAGTTTATCTGGTGTTGCAAGAATTTTTCATACAAAACGAGATCTTCTTCAGACTCTTGGTGATTTTCCTCGAGCTTGGGCATTGTTATTGGAATTTATTGAAAGTTCATCTCTTAGTAAAAATAATGAAGTATGAATTTTTTTGGTATTCTTAAATCATTTGTTTTATATTTATCTTTAAATTTTTTAATTGAGAATATAAATGTAAATTTACTGTTAAAAAAACATTCTCTTACCCCACCAATTCCTTTTATAAAATATTCTGAATTTATTATTAACTTTTTTCTTTCCATTTATTTCAAAATTAATTTTTCAAGTTTCTTTTTCATGTTTCAGTTAAAGATTAAAGATGTATTTAAAGTGAATTGGTAACATCAAAACTTAAGAACAAGATTTTAAATTTGAAAGAGTCTATTTTAGTATTTTTACAAATAGTTAAAGATTGAAAAATATTTTTTTCTTATTTTTGTTCAATGTATTTTAACATGTGTATATTTGAATAATACTTTCATTTTGATTGAATTTGAATAATACTTTCATTTGCTTAAAAGCTGCCTTTCTCTTTTTTACTTCTATTCTTTGGGAGCCAAAAGTGACCTAATTTTGGAGTAAAAAAATGTTTCTTCTTAAACATATGGTTAGGAATAGGGTATTTTAACATCAAACTCATACCATGTATGGTTAGAATAGAAGATGAGCTTGCATGTTAAAGTTGAAATGTATGTTTTCATAGGTTGATAATTTGTAATTAAATATCATGAATATTTAAATTAGCTTTTGCTAAATAAAAACTCAATTTAGCTTGAATTTAGCTAATTGTGTGTTCTTTTTATAGTTCTTATTTTAAGTTAGGAATTTTAGTTGTTTTTTTAAACTGATAATTAAGGATATTCTGGATTAAATATGATTATGAATATTGTTAGAAGCCTTTAATTTTAATTTAAAATAATTTCCATTTCTAAAAGTTTTCTTTAAGTTTTATCAGAAATTTTAATTAAAAAATTATCTCTAGTTTTAAGGTATCTCAAAAAATATAGAAGGAATATTTACTTTGAATCTCAAGTAAAATTATTTAGTGTTAGAACTTGTCACAGTTATATGTAAAAATATGCAAGTTATCAGTGAGATATGGATTCTTCTAACTTGCAAAAATGGATTTAAGTAAAGTTGTTTCTTGTATACTAACATCCTAATTATTCAATTCATTGAATAGTGGCATGGTTAACACATGCAAGCTCCTGCAGAAAGTGAACAAATCATTACAAAAATGCATTTGAATAATTTATAGGTAAAATAGATATTAAATATACTTATTACTTGAAGGTTAGTAAAATTCACTTTTTACAAATTCATATTTTAAAAATTACTCAAAAATTTTGGTTTCTTTTTAATAAAATATATATCCTTTATTAATAATTGAAATTTTTTCGAATTTAGACGTAGTGAATAATTAAGAGTATAAGTTTATTTCTGTAGAACTAATCTAGGTAAGTTATGTATTGAGTGAAACTTTGCTCCCATTCAAATTCAAACATTGAATTTGTTTTAGCAAGATTACTAATATTGGATCAATATTTTCTTTATTGATATAAAAGTATTAGAACTAAACTGAACTCAATGGCATGAGAGTTCATATGGGGGTCAAGGCCTACAGTGCTCATATTTATTTTCGTGACAGAGGGTCCATGAGTGTGAAACATGTCCAAGTTAAGGGGTGAGCCTAATACAAAACCTGCAGTGTTTAGTCCCCAAGTATGCTTGATATTCAGTTGTATCGACCCACTGAAGAGATGAAAGGCTGAGTTAACCTTGCCCATCCCAAGAAGAAATTGGCATTAACAGTACAAATTAACAATTAATTCCTTTACATAAAATTTTGTTATGATATTTTTAATGTTGAAATTCACCAATCATTTTAACTATGAAATCTATATTTAACTAAAACATAAGTCTTAAAAATTATCTATAAATGATATTTATGAAATGATAATTTCATATATAAATGACTATTAAAAACGAATAAAATTATTACTAGGAAGCTATTTTAAAATTTCAAATTACTAGAAGAAATAATAAATTCATTTTACAGAATAACAAAGAAAAAATTTTTGAAACAATATTAAAAATTTAAATTTCAGTTAAACAGTTTTTCTAAATGTATTTTCATTTTTATTGAATGGTCATTAAATTCTAAGAAATTAAATTGTGAAGGAAAAAATTACTACGATTACTTTCCAAAAATGTTATCATAATTTTATTTTATAGAGAGAAAAATTCTTTAAAAACTAAGGGAAATAAAAATGTAAATATTCAGTAATAAACTTGTAAATATCTTAATCATCTTAAAAATATAAAGAATAGTGTAACTTATAAAAAATTCGATTTAAGTTTTGATATTTTCATATTAATTTACAAAACATTTCTTTTGAAAAGAAGTTGCAAAATCTTTAAAAAATTTTTATGAATTTTTGGATATTAATAATTATTTACATTTGAATTTATTTTCTTTCTAACTGCTTATTTGTGTATAATTTGCATCTTTAACCTGTTATCCCTTGTTTTTCTTTCAAATGATATTTAAGTATGCAAAGAACTAATTTTATTCAAATTTGTTTCGAATATTTATAATAATTGTAATTTTCAAATTATTTCATTGCTGAAATGTTGAATTTCTGAGTTTTCTACAATTAAGTAGGAACAAGCTTAACATCTGTATAATACATGTTTCACTTCAAATTTTCATTTCTATATATTATGATTTATATATATTATGTTCATTTCTATATACCTTCTTTTATATTATGAGTAACAAATTACATAATGAAAAGTTTTATGTTTTGTTATTTCAATCCATATTAATAAAATTATTGAATGAATCCTAGATCTTGAAAAGCACTTTTATTTTTTTTTCTATTTAGTAATATATTAATTTATGATTTTCATTTTCTAATGTGAGACACACGTTTTTGTTTTTTTTTTTTTTTTTTTTTTTTCAAATCAAAATTTCCTAGTCTAAAAATAAATAGTCTCTTTTTAAATACATAGTTAAAAATTAAAATGTACTTATGAATCAAGTTTAGATATTTTAAAAAAATATTGTAAGAATTCAGTGAAAGCAAATGTCATCAACAACTGCAATTTGTTTGTTTATGTGCTGTTATGCAAACAATTATGATAAAATAATTTTTCTAGGTTTCTTTTTCGGCTCTAAAAAGTTTTCAAGAAATTTTAAACATCAGTCATTACCAAGATAACAAGACTGGAAAATTCAAAAGTGAAACAGTCTCAACTGGTGATGAAGAAACAACTATTCAAACGTATGTTTACTATTGTTAATTTCCAAATGTGCTAGATTTTTATGTTACTATTCAAATTTATCTGCTAATCACTCTTTTTTTGCTTAAAAGGATGTAATAACCAGCACTGTGGTCAATTCATATTTTTTAATGCTAGAATAGTGGTAAAAGTTTGAAAGCTATATTACATTATAGGTCAAAGACAATAGATGTTTGTTACCAAAGTTTATCATCTTTTGAAGCAAATAAAAAACCAAATCTTATTTAAAATGCTTTACCTTTGGACATTGAATTTAACACACCAAGAAAGAAAGCAAGTTAAAAGAGGATATTTATTCTATGTAAATAATATGATGACAAAATGAATAAATGTGCAAGAACAATGTGGAGATTTACATGGGTGTGACATTAATAGAAACAGTTATTCCTGGCAACTAAAACAGCCATTATGCAGATAGGCATGGGAGTGAATTGCTATAATGATAGAAATTAATTAATCATTGTTTGCTGCTTTAAGTGCCTGCACTTCAAACTATAGTAGAATGTTATTAGTAAGACTGAAGGTATTACATGCTATTCTCTGATTTCTTATTAACTTGACATTCGTTGTATTTTCATCAGTGCGAGTAGCAAAATCGAAAGATAATCAACATGTCCCATAGGCAACAGTCTTGTCTCTATTAAATTCTGATCCTTGCTGTTAAGTATTTTTTATTATTCTTTGCCTAACATGTTTTGGATAGCCAACTCGCTTGCCTTCAGTTTGTGGCAATGGCAATATTTTCCCTAAGAATTGAAAGATTAGCAATGCATGTTTGTGTTTTGAATATATTACTGTCTTGAAATACATTTTTATTTATTTTCCTACTTAAATGTGAAATATTGTGCTTCAAACTCCAATATGAAAACGTTATCTTGTATACATGCAAATAAATTATTCTTTTACAATGAAATAAATAGAAACAATCTCAGCTCATTTCTCCTCCATATTGGTTAAACCTGACGTTGATCAAATTAATTTTTGTGAAGATTATTGTTTTATATCTCCGTTAAGAAAGGTCTTAAAATTTATTCGAACAATTGTATTTTATTTTCCAATATGAATGGAAATAATGCAAGCATTATATTCAATTTGTTAATGAAACTGTTGAATTAAATCGAATTGCAATAAAAGCTACTAATGTTTTGGCGATAAAAATCTAAATTGTGGTTTTTTCAACTCAAACAGATCTTGACCTTGGTGATAACGCCCTCCTGATATGTTATGACAAATGAAAAATCGCGTCGGTAATACCATTTCGTAAGAAGTAATTAAATTGCTATGGCTCCAAAGGCTACCTCCACAAACGCAAGCAATTTTGTTGATTAATAAGGATCCACTCAATGTTATTGCTGAAATGGAAAACAAAATTATTTCAATCTATAATACAACTGAACTGTGCTACAAAACAGTACCTTGCATCAGTAAATTAACAATATCTGAAAGCAGTAGAATAGATATTTTTAAGCAAGTATTGCTTCATTAACTCCGAAATGTAATGAATTTTCATTTTGTAGTAGATCATGAAACAGACCAAGGCATTTTAAGAAACAAAGTATATTAAGACATTACTAATTTTGTTGGTATTTTTTTAAATTTGGAGAAGATACATATAAATGTGTTGAACTGTAGGAATTTAACAAATTTATCACTCCTTTGGAAAACTAGCAGGCCAGTCAATTGCAATGATAATGATTCAATTGAACTATCACCTCTTCTTTTTTTTTTTTTTTTTTTATAAAACCAGTGATTTTCATTTTTTGATTAATACTGGTGCAGACATTTCTGTCATTCCTCCTCCAAAACCTAAATAACTTTTATAAAGAGAATTTAAACTTTATGCTGCAAATTTAACTCCCCTAAAAACTTACAAAACATAACTTCTTAAACTAGATCTGGGGTTGAGAAGAAAATTTGAATGGAAATTTATCATCACAGATGTTTTGAAACCAAGTTTTGGAGCTGACTTTCTGAAAAGTTTTAATTTATTTGTTAGCATTAAACATAAGCGTTTGATCAACCCATTAATATCACTGGCAGTACCAACTAGATAATAAAAGGTCTTTCATTATTTATAGCATCTATGGACTGTAGTCAACTTGATTATGATATATGGTCCCTAATAGATGAATTCAAGTACCTTACATCAAGAAATATAGGAAATGGAACAGAACAAGCTAAGCTTAATGTCACTCATTATATAATAAAAAATGCCTTCCAAGCTCTTAAAAAAGTAAGCAGGTTCGCACCTGACAAATTTAAGATAACAAATGCCAAATTTGAACATATGCTCCAGCAAGGCATTTGTCGACCTTCGAGTAATAGTTGGTCCAGCCCTTTATATCTTGTAAAGAAGAAGCACGGAGATTGAAGAGCATGTGGTAATTATCATAAATGCAATTCAGTAACACAGGTAGATTGTTATCCAATACTTCACTTACAAGATTTTACACATTAATTAGAAGAATGCACAATATTTTCCACCTTGGGCATAGAAAACACTTACCATCAAATCCCAGTCCATCAAGCTGGCATAGAAAAGACAGCAATAGGCATGCCATTCAAACTTTTTGAGTTTCCTCAAATGACATTTCGATTGAGGAATGGTGCACAGTCCTTTTAGTAATTTATGCATACTGTCTTGATAGGTCTAAACTATTATATTTACTTAATATATTAAGACATTTTGATTTCTTCAAAATCTTAACAAATTTATAAACATCTAAAAGATGTTTTCAAACACCTTTCAGATTTTGGAGTAATAATAAAAGTAGGAAAATGTCAATTTGGTAAGCTGCCCAAATCAAAAAATTAAAATGTGTTTTGGGTATATTAAGTTTCTACTGAATATTTTTGCCTCATGCTGCAGAATATCGATTTCTACTAAGTATCTGATGAGTACTTAACTTTTTATTAAAATTTAAAAAGCGTTTTAGTAGAAACGCTCTGTAACCTTGATTGTATTTTGTTTTTTCTTCAATAAGTATTTATATCTTCAGGTAAATATTTTGAATTTTTTGTGATAAATGTTTTTTATTTTGCATTATTCTATAAGATTTTCATAAATCACCAAAAATATCTATTTATTTATCAAATATAATAATCAGCGTTTGTTTTATTAATATTTTAGCGAAGTTACTTTATGGAGTGCAGCTTGGAAAGTGTGGTATAATATTGGGATAGAAAGTACAAAACCTCCACCTGATAGAGTGATAGATAATGCTCATGCAAAAAATGACTATTCCATGCTTTATGTTCCTGCACAACAATTTCTCACAGCTTTAATTCAAATATTTCCATCACTTTTCCAGCATATTAAAGAAAGGTATATTTTTATTGTTAATTTTATTCTGTTTTTGCAGAATTTCATGCTACATGAAAATACAATTTAAGGAATGTTTCTTTTATGAATCTGACTAAGTAACTATCATTATTTGCAAAAATATTTTACATTTATTTTTGATACTACATATTGATATACCTTTTTGTTTACTATTTGTGTTACTGCTTAGCAGCCAATTTTTAATTATACATTGTCTTTTACTTCTATTTAAATTATTTCTGTATTCCTTTGTATTAGCAAATATTAAAAAACAAGCAAATACATATAAAAAGGTTATGATTTGCTAATTTTTTTCTTTGGTTGAAACAAACTTTGCGATATTGAAATATAACTTGAAAAATTTTTGAAATAAATATCTATCATATTTATTGAAAGATATTCTCCCATATAATGATTTCAGATTCTAATTTAAAAATATCAGCAGTTCATTATTATCTTAATCATTTGAATAAAAAAATGTTTGTACATTTGTTTTGGTTTAATCTTTCATATTATTGTATGTATTATAATAGGAAGAACTAATTTTTTATTTTTTTCTCAATCATACAATAAGTTATAATTGGTTATGTAATTTAAGTACTAAAAAAAAAACAAAAGTATATTAGAACACTAGGATTCATTTTTCTCTTGTTTAATGACGAGGGTATTCCTTATTAACATTTTGCTTAGAATGACATAAATATCTCTTTGTATCTCGCAATTTTTTGTTCCACCATGTCTCATAAGTTTATGAATTAATAATTTATCGTCATATTAAAAGGATTTATTTTATTTCTAAAATCTGATGTTTGAACCTTTCCAAAATATTGATGCTTATTTTAATAAAGTTTACATAATTTTTTACTCACTTTTCTCATTAATAATTTACATAAAAATAAATCTTATGTGTCGATGATTGCCTGTCTATTTTAAAGTAATATACATAGTCATAAAATTTGTTTCTGTAATAAATATATTAGTTTCAAATCATTTAAAGAATTATTATTATAAGTTAAATGATGTGTATGAAAAAAAGATATTTTTCTAGAATTTTCTTACATTTTTAAAATTTTATTGGTTTCGAAATATTTTTTGCTCAATATTATCTTGGTAAATTAGTCAATTGCATTTCATTAAATCCTAAAAAGTTTGATTTTCTTTTTAATTAATATTTTTCTGTATACTATCGGAGGTAATTTTAAAGTAATTTTTTTAAAGATTGAATTTATTTTTCAAGGTTTTATTGACAGCGAATTTCTTGCACATTATGAGTTTATAATGTAATATAATTAGGTAAGTATATGCAGGACAAACTCCTTCTAAAATGAATCTGCACAGCTTATGCATGGAATTAACATTTATTAACATACATTACCATCTGGGTCATTTACCTGTTACATACAGAAAAGTACAGGTGCACCATATCTAATGAGATTTTACATGGCTACAGTTAAATTATCTGAGATTAAACACAGCTACAGCTGAGCTCATGTTATTCATTATTAAAAAATTCATATGCTCACCTTTACACCAATGTGACTGAAGTTTACTGAATTGTCAGCAATTTGACGTAAATTCTGCTTGTCAAAATAAATTGCAAATTAATTTTGGGATATTAACAGATCATTTGCATATAAATAGATAGTTATTAGTCTGTAACACATTTTCCACCAAAAGCATTTCTCAGTAAATTATTAAAAAAAAACATATCCAAATCTGTTTTTATGCTGATGTATGGTAGTTTTTCGAAACATTCAACCTAGAAATTTGGTCACAAGTCCAAAACAAATCAACTTCCAAGAATGTTTTACTTGAATGAGTTAGTCATTGTATCTGAATTTCAGTACCAAACCTTCATAATATCATGATATAACAGTAGTATCTAAAGCTAAAACCTGATTTAATGATATTCTCTGCCTGACGTTTTGTAACAGAACTGTAAATAATTATTCTAATCTGGTAGTATAATAATTACATTTCAGACACATTGTACTTAATGTTTTTAAAAATTTTACAATACAGTATTCTAAAGGAAGATTCCTTTCAAATACTATGTCATTTGACAAAATACAAATGAACACACTAAGATAATTTTTGTGCAGATGATAGTGGTGGTGAAAAACTTTCATTACCTCTAAGATTAAAACTTTTTTACAGGCTAAATTAATTATTATTATTATTATTATTATTATTTTTTTTGCAGAATGCAAACAAAATATTATTAAGTCTGCACATATTGTAATACTAATTTTAACTTCTGTAGGATAAGTAGAAAAAATGTTGATTTTACTGTGGTTTGAAATCCGCAATAAAATGTACAGCTTGTTTAAATTAGCCCTTGTATGCAAAAAAAAAAAAAAAAAAAAACTTTTGCAATAAAACATATTTTTTGTTTGGGTTAGTACTGAATTTTCAGTCCAAATTTATACTGGAATTCTTATACAATTCTATAATCAAAATTTCAATTACAGTAAGAAATAAATTACTGGCAATAATTACTGCTTCACAGTAAAAAGGTTTTGCAACTTTGAACACACTCGCTCGTACAGAATAATGATATTGAAAGAGAAAAAGCATATTAAAATATCAATAATAATTTTAATCTTGTAAAAATAATGTAATTGTCGCAATACTTTAATATTAATTTGTACAGAATTGGAAGATTTTAGTTTATTCTTCGATTTTGTAACCCACTATCAATGCTATTACAAGACCAGTAGTAATGGTGATATAAAATACAGAAGTGTATTGTTATGTAATATTTCTTGAAGTTACAAGTGTTTATCAAATTAATGGAAATATCTGGGAGTAAAAGTGATGTATTTGAATGCACTTCATTATCATTAAAATTAATATCAAAGTTTTTTAATAAATAGAAATGTATATATTCTTGTATGTGGTAGTTATATTAAGATGAGTATGTTTTGGAAAAGTTTAAAATGTCAGAGATTTCAGCTTTTCAATCTGGCTAAATTGTGAGTATATCTAGCTAGAGCAATTGTGAGTGATGTATCCCAACTTTTACTTTTCTACAGGCATACAATATCTAAAGCATCTTAGGATACACACAGTACTGCAAAGTAAAATAGTGGATGAAAGGAGAAACTAAGTGGAAAAGACTCATGGTATTGAAGCAGATTGTAATGTCTATAAAATGCACAACTGCAGCAAAAGTGACCACAGAATTCAATTAGAATCTGAATTCTGCTGTGTTAATGATTACAGTTAGAAGGCACTTTCATAAGCGGAACATTTACAAAAGAGTTAAAATTCCTAAACAGCTTTTCGCAAATGTTTATGCCAGTCTGCAGTATTGCTATATTTATGAATGCTAGTCTTCAGTGATATCCCACTGACCAAACCTGGTCAGTTGATAAATGAAAGAAAGTAAAATGGTCTTTTACACTTTTCTCTACAACATGATGAGTGCATATTTTTCGAGAACACCTGCACAAGCATAAGATCATGGTTGTCTACTTTGAAGTACTAAAGGAAATATACACACCAAACTTATAAAGCATTGAAGAATCTCAGGTGTTTCCATTGTTTTGATAACTGCCTGTATATCACAATTACAGTGGCGCTTGCTGAGGAGATTGAGAAATATTTAGTTCAGTAAATAGTTTTTGCAAAATCATTTAATATTAGAATTCATTATTCCGCATTATTATCAGAAGCTCATTATTGTGGAACTCAATTGACACAACAATATTACAGCAACTATCAAGTAGTTACTATAATTTGTGATTTTTATGTTTCTATGAGAAAAAACTTCTTGAATTTTTTTGAAAAACATTTCATATTTTCAGTAAACTATTTCCCATATATACTATGTGTTATATTCATTTGTCAATTTGTTATTCAAACATTTGGACTAATTTCTCAAACACCACAGTAGACAATTGTACTGTTATGCTACCTGCTACAATTTTGTTTCCTACTTTGTTTTTTAGCATCTTCAATTCATAATTTTATACCTTATTTGAATTTCTAACTATCAGATATTAGCATACAGCAAATGTTAGACCATTTTGCAGACTAAATAGCCTAAATTCTCTGGAATGACCCATAACATTCACTCTAAGTTAAATGTGTAATTGAAACATTCCCAGGGAATATAAGAAGCAATTTACATAAAAGCAGCAGAGAACTGTAAGCTAAATAATGATATTCTTTTTAATTAAATTTGTCCTGTTTTGTTAAATATACACTTTATATATTGTAAATAAGACGGTTTACAGTTGCAATTATTTAGCTTTAATACCGTGAAAATGACCTATAACTATTTTGTTCTTATATCTCTTGTTAGTTTTAGCTGCAGATGCCTAATTTAATAAATGCAATGTAGATCTTATAGTAGATTAAAATAATTTTTATTAAATTCTTTGTAATGAAAAATAATAAATATTACATATTGAAGCTCACAGTATTTTCAGTTGTTGTAAGCATTCAGTTGTTTGTAAATGTTTTCATAGATTTGTGGCTTCTGATTTTCAAAAGTTAGCAACTGTTTTGCAAAATGCAGTTTCTGTTCCTGTTCATGGGGAAACATCTCCATTTATTTTACCATCATTGACTGAAGTAGTATTAACACCATTGCAAGACTCTGTATTACAATCCATGCATATATTGTTAAAGGTAAGAAATTACTCTCTTTTGCATATATTATGAGAAATTCTATATTTCATATATTATTCTCAATTGGAAATTAGGGCTATAAAATTCACATACTGTTGTTCATAATAATGAGGATTCTTTCAGATAAAACTTTAGTGACTTTAAAGTTTCTCAGATATAAATTAAAAATTAAATATTATTTATTTTTGAGAAAGAAAAACCATAATACTTTATGTAAGTAATGAGAAAAAATATATTAATGTCGTCTGTGTTTACAATTATCTATTAACTATTTCAGTTAATCAGCAAACATTACATTTTACCATAGCAATAATTATTCATGTATAGTATGTTTCTGAAGTTTAAGCATATTTTTTTAGATAAATGTAATGTAAATTAATATTTATGTATAAAATTATGCATATTGTGAAAAATTCTATAAATACTGTTGGTGCTTGTTTTTGCAAACTTCTAATTTATGGACACTCACATTTATACAAACTAGTGATTATTTTCTACCTTGATACCATTGAGATAATGATAATTTTAACTTCCATTTATGTGCTAAGGTTTTGAAACATCCTTTTTTTATTTTTGGCTAACTTTCGTTTCTGACAAGTAGTTTTCTTTTCGGTTTTTTTATGTTTAATGATCTGATATTTTTCGTTTTATTATTTTTTTATTTCATTACTTTTTTGTGTAGCATGCAAAAACTTAATTCATTCTTGAATAACATTGGAACACACAGAGGTTCCACACATTTGATGGAAAGGAACTATAGTGTTGAATCAGACTTCGATCTTTCTCTTCTCTCTATATGTAATCCTTTAAACAATAGTTCCTTGTCTAATTAGCCCTTCTGTGTAAAAAAATTACTATTCAACAGAAAAACAACCAAACAAGTCCATACATCATCTGTTATTAATTTATCTATTGTATTATTCTATGATTTCAAAGATTCTATGGATTTCTTAAACACAAGAGTGTTAATACATTTTGTGAGCATAACTATTTCTATAATATTTACAGTTATATGTGCTACTAAAATAACAAAAAGTTAAACATTTGGAAGAAACTACATGTTACACTTTATGTTTATTTTAAAAATAAATACATACCTTCAGTGCTTGTAAACTCTTTTAGTTTTTTACAAGGGTATGTTACATATTTTTAACTGTCTATTTTTTTTTTATAAAATTTAGTTTTTAAAATTTCATGAATGTCATATTATAGTTGTTAAACTACTTGTATATTAGACATAAATTTTAGTTTTTCTTGTCTGATGTGGTTATATCCTATTATGTGAAATATAAATTTGTAAATTTTAATTATTAATTTTATATACTTTTTATTTGTACTTAGTAAAAATTTAACCTGCGTACTAAAGATATTGGATTTAGCTGTTTTCTGTAATAAACATTTATTGTATTGCTATTATTATCTCAATTTTCAGATACATATTTTATCTAAAACTTCAAAAATAATTGAGAAAACATCTTTCTCTATTATATTTGTAATGATTTATTTTAATTTATATAAAATTTATAATTTTTTACTTAGCATTTTACTATTAAAGAGTTTTTGTTATTAATCTTATTAATTTAATATTTCTTCTTTTTTGTATAGACTTACTAAAAATTTATAACTTACATTGCATTAAGTGATTTGTCCTACAGAATGGTTTATTTTTAGGTAAAATTGTTTTTTTTTCATTTTCCATCAAAAATTTCTTTCAGCTATTTAATAAATTAACATTACACAGTTTTCTTTCACAAAATTTTATATGCTTTGATTCTATTATCTATTATCAGCGAAAATATTATATTCATGGTTATGGGTTAACTTCCTTTATATCAACTATAATTGTAAATAAAGGTTTTGCAATACCTTATGCATCTGTATAGCTCATTTCATTAAAGTATTATAGTTTTCTAACAGAATTCTTTAGACTATTGCCAATGACTGTATACAATAATTAAAATTTCTTTCATCTTTTATTTAGTTCCTTTTGCTTTAAAAAACTGTTTATGGAATTATAGGGTTTTTTTTTCAAATGGAAGTGTTTATTTTCTCATTAATTCTAGCTTCTTGTTAATGCTTTATTTAAAGAAAAGGCTCAAATTAATTTTTTTTGAAAAAGTAGAATTTTTATGTTCTCTATAATCTTGTCTTAGCATTTTACCTCACTTTTCAACTTTTCAATTTATTCACAAGAAGTCTTCTACGCAGAAGAGCATAATATTCTCTTACTTAATAAATTATCTTGATAGTGTTACTTAAGTCTCCTTGCCAAGTAGCAAAATATTATGGGTATTCCTTTCATGAACCTTGATCCAATATTAGGAGCTAAGATTTGCTCTATCTTGACTATCAAGTTTGATCGTATCTTCATAGTCCATATAGGTCTGTTTACATTTTAAATAGCTCATATATATAGAGTTTTATTTTGAATTGTTAAAGTAAAAACAAGGTATTGTAAATTATTCCAATACATTTGCAAATCTTTACCATTTAAGGTTGCATTTGTTTGTTGCATCTGGCTGAAGTAAAATAATATCATGATTAAAATTAATATGTTGTATTCCCTATTGAAATTTTAATACATATAATGATTTTTAGTATAGTATGATAAATAATGAAATAATAAAGTATGGTACAATTAAACAATTTAGCAAAATTACAAATTATTGATAAATGATGAAACTCATGAAATTGAGATTAACATGCAAATAAGAAAAACTAAAAACTGATAGGGGGAAAAAAGAAAAACTAAAGTATTTATTTTCTACTTAAATACATGAGCCATAGATTTTATTGTTATTCATGCCATGTTCTAAATAATCAAATTAGCAGTACAACAGTTTGATTTGTTTAATATACAATCAAATCACATTTCTATGTTACTTAACAACACTTAATCACATTTCTATATTTTACTGTAACAAATGCTGATTGAATGATCTCCAATGCAACCAGAAATTTTATTTTGCTCCCTTTCTGCAAGAAACTAGTAAAAAAAAATATCCTGGTAATCATAAACTCATTTCTTTTTACATGTCTCTCATGAAAGAGAAAAATTATTAATATTGCTAATATTTCTGACTTATAATAAATTACTCTGTCATTAACTGAAAATCATTGAGGAATTTTTTGAAGCGTAACGTTTTCACATAATTGTTTTCAATCGTTTTGATTTTAATTTTAATCTGGTTGTTAAATTTTTACATACATCCAGTACATATTAAAATTTTTCCATTTCAACAGTTATACAGTATTGAAATAAACAGTTACAATATCTTTAGTGTGGAAGACGAGAAAATTATGTCTCTTGTTTTTTCCTCTTTTACACTAGGGTCGACATAAGAATATAACTCATACATAAATTTGAGAATTCCTTAATTTTGAATAAAAGATGCCCAGGTGCAGAAATATTCTATCTGAAAATATTAATTAAACAGTTGAAGAGTTTATTCTCTATTTTCTGTTTAACAAAATGCATAAAGTTGCAATTTAAATAACGTTTCACTTTTTTGTATTTCTAACTTCCAGCTTTAATGTTGTAATTTTTATTTTTTAAGTATTACATTTTTACTATATGTAAATCTAAGAATAAAAATTATTAGAATTAATAAAATATTACTTATTCATATATATATATATATATATATATATATATATATATATATATATATTTAAAATCAAATCCAAATTCTTTTCTAATCTTTTTAATTTAAATAAGTTTTAAAAAAAATGTTAACATAGTCAAAATGATTTTCAGTAATTAATATTGTTCATATCAAAACATTGATGTTGTTTATCCTGTTAGCTTTAATTGTGGTCTCATTCAAAAGGAAACATTTGATTTGACTATAAGTAAATATTACCAGAAACAAATATTAAATTTATTATAATTGTTCATTTCAGTAATGTTTGTAAGCATAAACAAGCATAGTTGAAGTGAAGAGTTAAAATTTTTTTTATCTGTGTTCAATCACATTATTAAACAATTATACCACTATTCTAGGAATGGTCACTAATTAGTGCAGAACATAAATGTTTCATAAATTACAAAGAAGTTTTTTTAAATATTGTGTTTTGATGTAGTAATTGCTTAAAACTTGCTTTAAATATTATATATATAAAAGATTAGTGTTTCACGAGTCTATAATGTTTAAAATCAATGTTAATTTATTGTGATGTTATGATAAAATATAAAGTTTTGCATTTTTTAAGTAAAAAACTTTTAAATGGTTATTATTTACAATATATAATTTGAGAAAGGTAATACTACCATTAAATTAACATTAATTTTTACCTAGATTTTACTATACATGATTTTAGTCTATAGAATTCTGAGATTTATGTTATATCAGAACCATTTCATACATCACAGCTTAGAAAAGAATCATTTTTATGTCAGCTGCTGATTTCTGTTGAGAATGTAAAACATGTTGTTCCAATGTCTGTTTTTCTTTTTCACATGAACAAATAATTAAATTACTGATTAATACAGCTTAAGATTTTAAATTTATATTGGATGTTTCAGATTTTAAACTAAAATGAATATTCTTCAAATACTAAAGTTAGCAAAAGTTTTATTAATTTATTTTCTTTGTTAAAAAGAAGTTCATAATTGTAATTCATAATTAATGATGTTTACACTGAAAACTTTTTAATCAATTCATGCTGGAAATAATAAACTGTGAGACTTATGTGACTCAGCTAGGTGTTACAACTAACACATAACTATAATAAATATTTCATATATTATTTAGACTACCTAGTGGAATTTATTTTATCACAGACTTGCCTAAGAATACATTAGAAATCAATAATTATGAAACCATAGTAAAAATATCTTTTCTGTTATAAATAGATAAGCAATGTTATATGTGATTGATTTTATTTTATTTATTTTGAAAAAGTATAATTTAAGTCTAAGAAAATATCATTTATAAAGATTACTTGGACTGTGATATGTTAAATGCAGTAGTTTCAACCCAATTATTTTCATTTTTAAATATAGCAACTAGAACCTGTTAATAAGAATATTTAAATCTTACCGCTTTTAAATCTGACCATTGGAAAGTATTTAGTTTTTGTCAGACAAAGTGAATGCTCATTGCTATGCAAGTCGTTTAGATACAACAATTGAGACTTAATAAAAGTTTTGTGTTGTTTCATAAAAATTAAATTCTGTGAAAATTATAAAAAAATTCTTGTAAAATAAAATTTAAAATTTTAATTATTTTCTAAGCTATGAGTGACTTTATACTCCAGTATTTTATTAGTCAGTTTTCTAAGAATGAAGGACAATTGCATAATTTCTGGGACACTGAAATTTACGTCATGATTAACTTCAAATGCCTAGACCAGGCGTGAACAATATAATTATTAATTATTTTTTGTTATTTTATTTGAACAAATACTTTTTAATCCTATTATGATTAAGTAATAAATATCTTATTCAGTATTAACTTAAGAAATTTTATATTGGTCAGTTTACTTAATAAAAGATTATTTTACTTTATCACACCATGAATTTACTGAGCAATGTGTATCAATAAATAATGCACCAAGCATTTAAAAAGGCTTAAGGGTCCACTAAAAATAAAAATGCTGCTACTTTATTCCCATTGTCCAATGCATTAAAAAACTATGATTATTGCCGTGTTAGAGAAGTATATACATATAGCTTGTAGTTTTTGTAACTTTACACTTGTATATAAAGGCAAAGGCTTGACATCCAAAGCCTTTGCATTCAGATTTTCATCACATGTATTATAAAGATGAAATTCTACATGTATAGCCAGTCTTTCAATGTTAATTTTTGTTTACAATTTTTTATGTTCCATCCATATTAAAGTGCTGTGTAACTCTATAAGTCAGAATAGTAACCATACTACGAATAAATTTATGATAAAAATTTAGATGGAAAAAAATTAAGGCAGCAATAATAACATTGAATTTTAGAGCAGCTTCATAGCTAATGTGTGGAATATTAAATAAAATTTTTATTTCATTGCACATAACAATTCTTAATAAATAATAAAATATAATAAATAATTGAAAAAGAAAACATAGTCATGAAAGTAAAAACGAGCTTAGAATACCAGTAACTTATTAAAAATGTGAATGAGCTATAAAGATTTTTAAACTTTCATTTCCCTTGATTATTTATTCAATGTGATTCTTAATACCATATTATACTGTTAGGTTCAAAGAAATTTTTATTAGAACTCAATCCATTCTTTGATACTTATGTTAGATTTAATTATAAAATTCCCTGTATAGTTAAAATGCAAATTCATACTTGTTTTTAATATATCAACATTATTGTTATTTATATATTAAACATCTGTTCAGCAAAAATATAAAATAATTTGCTGATAAGTATCTGAGATTTGACCAAACAACATTTTTGCTAAAAAACTTATTATCAAAATCTCAATTAAATGAACAACGTAACTTAAGAAGTATATCAACAAATTGAATGCAAATCATTAACATTAAGATTTTATGAAGCACAGTATAAAAACGCTATATGCATGATTGTATTGTTGAAAATGAAATAAAAAGGATTTCAGGGGTGTCCTAAAGTGCTGTGCAGCACCAAAGTATAAAACAATTTCTTTTTAAATAATAATCTGTAAGTACATTTATTTATAATGAAAATTTAAGTACAAATCAATAAAAGTAGATAAATATTTTCAACCAATGTTATTAGTATTAGTTTAGGTATAAAAACAGTAATACTAGATTTTGGAGCAGTAGTTGATGTGGAGAATATGGGGACTTTCAACTCCACTGTATTGAACAATTGCTTATGCATTATAAAATGTTATGTTTCTATGAAAGAAAAATAAATATTTTGCTTTATATTATAATTTTATGTTCAAATGTATAACTAATTTTTATGGTAACCAAATATTGTTACTAATATTAAAAAAAAATAGCTAACATATAAATTAAGTGGTTTTTTGAAATAACTAGCACTGATAAACAACAAATTAAACGGTTATTATTAAACATGTGCTTCATGAACTATAAAATTTTAAAATGTATTTTGAATTATGAACAAAATATCTTAATTAATAAATAAGTAAATTCTTAAAAAGAAATGTCTTTGTCAATTTTTCAAAGAAAAGTAACTTAAGTGTGTAAAAGAAAATATATGTAGCAATATTGGATTTAATTTGCTATAATGTTATTTGTCACAAACTTCACTTCATATATTGGTCCATATTGATATGTCCAAGATTAGGAGTAACTTGACTTCCACTAAAAGACCTATATTTACTTATAACATACTTTAGAGAACTTGGCACCCACTATTAGTCAAATATTTGGGAATACTTTTTGTTTATTATATATCCACCCATTATAGTTCCATTAGTGGGCTTATTTTGGATAAAATTGCTTATTTTGGATCAAAATATTCTACTTTAGAAATAGTAAGCATTAAATGTAGAAACATTGTTAATTCATATTAGTAATTTGTCTTAAAATTTATTTGTTTATCATTTTTGTGTCTTAAAAGATTATCTACTAAATTTGCTTAAAAATTGCAGTTTTATAAAGTAAAGAACATGATAATTATCATTAAAATGTGTATTAATGTTTGAAGATTTTATCTTGTCTTTGTCATTTTTTTAACCTAATGATAAATTTTCATAATTTAAAGTTTTTATGAAAATTTATAAGAATACTGAAAATAGTTAAAATATTTACTGATTTGCATATCCATATAGGAATTGCACATGACATGATCATTTAATGCTATTTCATTTTAAAATATCTAATGTTTAATTACATATTTTTTATTTCTAGGAAGCATTAAATGGAAATGAAAATATAATGTCTCTTTTACCTTCCATTTTTAACCAGTTACTAGTATTTACATCATATGCATGTAATGCTCCACCTTATGGACAGTTAAGAACTAGAGCATTTGTAAATTTGAAGCTTTCCACGGTAAATTTCTCGTAAATAAGCATGTTAAAATGCTTGATTTAAATTTCCTTTATAATGTTAGCAGTTCATTTTTGAAATCAGCTACATAGTTTTTTTCTCTTTTTTAAAAAATTTTTATTATTTATTGTACATTAAAACTGTCCTAAAATTTTTTCTTATATTTTAGATCTTTTTTGAGTGAGTATTTTGTTTTGTTAATTTTCTAGTAATTCAGCAACCTACATAAAATATTTTTGAATGTTAATTTCTGTGTTTTGAAAAATATTTACGTAGTATATTACTTGCGTATGATTTATAATAATACTTTTTATATATAACTTTGATTTATAAAATTATCCATATTTTGTTACTAAAGAAAATGTTGAAAGAGTCTAATATTTCAAACCTGCCAAAATTTGTTATGTTAAAATTTATTTGTAATAAAGGGTAATCAAAGTATATAATTTATTTTTGAAGATTCAGTTCTTAAATCATTTTTGGTTGTTACTTTTTATTGTATACAGGGTTTATGCAACTGCTAGGTTTATGCAACTGCATTCCTAAAGTTTTGTTTTATTGAAAAATTACTTAATAAAATTTTTTTAATGGAAATTGAACTTCCTTTTACATATGAAATCTTTATTAAATGAATTACAATTGAAATATGATTATAATTCAAAAGTTTCATTTAAAAGCAAAATTTGCATAATAGTAGACAAATACTATAGAACATTGTACTTATAATAGCTACCTACATATAATTTAATAGTAATTGCAAGTATTAATGAAATTTTAATTTTGTTTTGACTTTTAATTTTAGAAAAATATTTTTTTTCTATTTTACTATTTTTTATACTGATATGGGAGATCTAAAAACTTATAAGCTTTTAAGAAATAATGCTTGGAGGTATTCAAAATTCCTTTAAATTATAAATCTTCTTAATATCAATAATAAAAATTAATAAAAAACTGTCTATAAGAATGTTCTACTGCAGGATTTTTTGTGTAGGTTTTTAATCTGAAAATAATTAATACGTATTATACCTAATTTAAATCACGATATTTGTTTTCATAGATATCTATCACTCTTAACTGCTCAAAATATAGTTGGAAAATATTATGTTTAGAAATTAGATTTTTACAAATACAAAATTCATAGATTAAATATATTAAATATTAATTAAATATATTAAAATAATAGTATTATTAAACTTTTGTGAATATTGTTACCTCCTGGGAAAATTTTGTTTGATTCCTAGTAAACTTTCTTCAACTGAAATGTTTTCTGAGCATTTATATGAATCCTATATAATTTAAATCTTAGCATTCTTACTCATATAAACTGTTGTTTTATTATAATCATACGAAAGATATCCATTAAATTAACTCACTATTTATTGCCTTTTCGTTTGTCAACATATTATGTATGTAAATATTTCATACATGAACTTTTTATGTATTTTTCTCAAATGGAGAATTTGAATCGTACTATTTTAATTCAGCAATTTTTTTGGCTATAATTTTTAAATGCGAAATCTTCCTAACTTGCTGCATAGTGAATTTTATTATTTCTAATTTTAAAAGGAAATAATAAAAATTTTCTTATTGCTTTTTTATTATTATCATACATAAAAAATGTTTCATCTTATAAATTTGCTTTTTCTTTTTATCTAAAAATATAAATCACATAACTGGCTATCTATATATTCAATTTTTTCAGTGAAAACAATATATGTATAATTTGGCCATGCAATGTCCATTATTTTACTCAATAATTTTATGGCCATGTTTTTGCTAATTTAATGTTCTGTAAATCTAAACTTGAAATGTGAACAATTTTTCTCTAAATTCTTCAATGTGAATAGTTTAAAATTATATCATCTGTATATATGTTAAATCTTATGATAAGAAGAAAATGGTTTATATTGTCAAATGTATTTCTTTAAGAAATGTGTTTATAATAGACTATTTTTTTAATTTCCTATACATCCCTTTCCTATACATCCCTTTTTCATTTAGCTTGATTGTGTCATACTTATTGAAAAGAAGATTTAATTTAATAACTGTTATTTGTATATTAGTGCACAAAATCCTGCAAGCATTGGAAATGCAACTGAATCTACATACAAGCTGCTTCCTAAAATTTCGTTTTATGAAAATATTAGTTCATAAAAAAATAAAGTGTAACTTCACTTTTCAAAAACTATATGTCTTGAAATTGAGCCAGAATTGTAATTTGAGAGTTTCATTTAAAAATAAAATTTATATAATAATAATGAAAATGTCATATCTTACAACTTGCAAAATATGTATTTGTAAACCTTATTTATATATATTAAATTTTTGAAAAATGCAATCTATATATAACTTTTTGCAAAATTGTAATAATTTATGGAATCTATATAAACAATATTTCTGATGTACTGTCATTCATTTGTATTTTTTAATGTTACATTAAATTTAGGTTGTTTCATTCAGAAAAATTTTATATTTCATATTTTGGTACTTAATATCATAAAAATTGTAACGTTTCAAATTTGGTATATAGGAATTCAACTTTGGTTGATTAATGTTAATGTCTCTAACTTCTTTATAGACTGATTGGGTGACTATGAATTTTGTGCCATTTGGAGAAAAGGCTTTAGAAATGGTTGTGAATGCTTATCAACAAACTGCACAACAATCAAATATTATAAATTCTCAGGTTCTTCATTCCATTATTAAGGTATATTTATTTCTAATACTTTAAATTTTTAATGCTCTTATACTTCTAAATTTTGCTCAAAAATCTACTTGTGTTGAAAGCAGATATATATATATATATATATATATATATATATATATATATATATATATATATATATATATATTGTATATATATATTGTTATATATATATATATACGAATGTGGGAATAATAAATATATATATATATTTATTTATTATTCCCACATTCGTTGAGCTGCCAGTTGAATAATGAGTAATAATCCTACACCAAACATTGATATTTTTAGTGGTTGTGAAGGTGTTTTAAACTGCAAACGTCTTATGCAAAAGAATCGTATACAGTCTAAAACCATTTGTAGATACTTATAGTTATTAAGATGAGAACGGCTATACAAGGGTTACTCTGAAATTTTTGAGATACGCGCAGACAAGAATTTACAAAATAAAAATAACCGTTTAATTTTAAAATACAAAGTATTTTAAATCAGAAAACGATTTTTTACTGACTTACTTTAACTTGTTTAGCCTAGAATAAATTTTAAACAAAAGAGAAAATGGAGTTGACGCGAGAACATTTTCGCGCTATGATTTTCTACGATTTTAAAACAGGATTAAATCAAGAAGAATGCGCTCAACGGTTGCAATTAGCATTTGGTGATGAATCTCCAGCTCATGCTACTGTATTCAGATTGTTTAGAAAGTTAAGAAGAGGTCGCAATTTTCTTGCAGATGAAGAACACACAAGAAGGCCGCTGTCAGCAGTAATCCCGGATAATGTGTCTGCCATACGAAAAATGTTAATGGATGATAATCGCTGTACCTATCACATGATACAGAAGGAACTTAACATTGGATCCGCAGTCATGCACAAAATCATTCGTGAAGAATTACATATGAAAAAAGTAGTTTGCCGTTGGGTTCCCCATAATCTAATTTAGCAGCAAAAAGAGGAGTGTGTAGGAATCAGTAAAGAAACTCTTAAATTGCTAAATGATGGTGGCCACGGCATCATTTCTAAAATTGTAACAGGGAATGAAATGTACATACCATTCTTTGACATTCCAACATGTCAAGAAAGCAAAGTATGGGTGTTTAAAAATTATCCCACTCCAACAATGGTGAAAAAATAACGCGCACTGAAAAAGTGATGTATGCCGTTTTCTTCAAAAGTACAGGATTGGTCAAAGCCATTAAGTTGGAAGGACAGAAGACAGTGACAGCAAACTAGTATACCACTAAATGTCTTCCAGAAATTCTACAAGAAGTGAATGATAGGGGACTAATGCTTCACAATGACAATGCATTTTCACATGCAGCCGGATTTACAGCTGAGTTTCTTAAACAAAAACAAATTAAAGTGAGCGAACATCCGCCGTATTCACCTGATCCAGCTATGTTTGGCTTTTGGTTATTCTTTAATCTAAAAAAGAACTTACGTTTATGTCGTTTTCATTCAGAATAAGAGATTGATGTGGCTATAAATGCATTCTTTTCATCTATTCCAAGAAATGAATGGCTTGAGGCATTTAATCTGTGGAAAATTCGTCTACAAAAGTGCATTGATGCTGGAGGAGACTACTTTGAACATACCTAAAATTTTGTAAGTATAACTTTAAAAACCTAGTTGTATTTCAAAAATTTCAAATTGACCCTTGTACATATGAGTGATGTTATTGATGAGTGAGAAGAGTGTTACACACACACATAGTTTAAAAAATTTTAAGAACGTATTACAAATGTATTTTTATGCGAGTTTTTTTTAATATGAAAAATGTTGATTTTCACTAATTCCCAGAAAAAGGAAATTTAATTGTTTTTCTGGTTGAAGCATAATTGTTATAATTGGTTATATTTTAGGTGTGCATACATTAACTTTGATTTGTACACAGCCTGAAAAATAAAATTGCCAAATATTATGTTTCATAAAAAAATTAAAGTAAAAACATAGAATCAAAGGATTTGAGTTATACAAAAAATTGTCAGTTGTAGCTATATTGAATCTGCAATAAAACCGTATGAACTACCCAAAAACAAAACTAATGTAAATTGTAATTATTTAATAAGGTTTTAATTTAACTTAACTATTTGTACATTTATTTTAATATATTCATATTCTTACAATATTTTTATCGTCTACTATACCAGTGCAGTAATCAACTAACAAGACTGGAATACCATTAATAACCATAAATTACTAAGTATTACTCCACTTTAGGACAACAATTGTGTTTTTCAAGTAAAATTGCAATTACTTCAAAATATCTCACTTTTTTAAAATGCTTTGCTTCTTTTATCTTTTTTTAAATTAATTCAGTGTTCTACAAAAATTATATACTAAAAAGTGAAATATCATTAGAAATTTATAAATACTTATTCTAAAAATATTCTTCCATTCAAATATCCTATAAAATTAGAAGTTTTATTTCTAATTTTACTACAAGCATATTTCTTACACATTCATGACTTGTAGCAAATGTTTGTTGTATTCAATATTTATTATGTTGAATACGTATTTATATTAACTGTTATTTATAAGGGCAATAAAATTATTGTTTACTGAATTGGAGAATAAAAAATATACTATTGATATCAAAAATGATATCAGAAATTAAAAGAATATTGTTAGAAAATAGACTTGGTCCTATAATTTTATTATTGAAAGTTATGATTAAAAATAATTAAATTTTGTGGAAAAAATCTAATTTTTTTTAGCAAGATTTATGAAATTCTTTATTTAATTAATCAGGCTTAAATGTCAGATTATTCAGTAGATGGTCATTTTTATGACTTCATAGGGTCTGCTAAGACATATCTTTAAATCAAAAGTTTGTAAAATAGAAAAACAACCATATAATCTTAAAACTGTTTTTTGCCAAACTGCCCTCACACTTTATAAAGTACTGTTAAAAAAGTTAATATGTTTTTGCAACAAATACATGTAAAATAAAATTAATGCTTAGAAACAATTCTTAATTTCATTTATCATTAAAAATGTAGCAAAAATAATGACTTACTTTTTATTAATCAATTTTCTTATTTATTAATTGTTTTTCTTATTTGTAAATAATTTTAAAAGAACATTTTCCTACTTTTTTGTTGCAGGAAATCACTTTACCGTTTTTTTTTTTAAATAATTTCTCTGTCTTTTTTGCCATTTATCTGCTTGTTGTACCAACAGTAGTGACAGAATTTAATTTTAATTCTGATATCAAAAATAAAATGATGTATTTTGCTATTTGAAGCATATTTCTTGCTTGAAAATTTTCATTTTCATTCATTATATTC
The DNA here is from genome assembly GCA_030067965.1 of Latrodectus elegans. Taxonomy (NCBI): domain Eukaryota; kingdom Metazoa; phylum Arthropoda; class Arachnida; order Araneae; family Theridiidae; genus Latrodectus; species Latrodectus elegans. The sequence continues at coordinate 60,791,807 of CM057809.1, forward strand.
TTAATCATTTCCTCATAGCATCTAGGCATAGTTTACCTGAAATATTCCAAATATAGATTTACAAGTCTTAGAATGTCAATTTCTTGAGTGTATTCTAAGGCATGATCACTCCTTGCCAAAACTATTTTTCAATATTTGTTCTTAAAGCATTTGGATATACTCTGATGCGTTGGGTGTAAGATAGGAATTAGATTAAATGAGAGAAATTCGATACAAATTACCTATAAATATTCAGGATTTCATAATAAGTAATGCAGTTGGTTAATCATAGCTAAAATTATTGACAATTCCTTAGTAAAAATTATCACCAAATTTCTTATCTAAAAATAAGAAAATGGCAGTGACCAGTTGATGAAAATTGAACCTAAATAAAAGGTTCATGAAAGAGAATTCATAAAAGAGAAATTTTTGAATATTAGTTTAAATGAGGATTAAAATTGTCATTGCATTAGAGTTCATGTTTAAAACCAACCTATATTTTGAAATATCAAAAAATTGATGTTCATTAAAGTGATCAACTACTATAATGTACTTTTTAAAGAACAAACGCCAATTTTAAAAGTTTGCTACACTTTTTGATTTTATAACACAACAGGCCATAATATTGTTTTCCCCTTTGCTCCATCATATTTTCTTTAATATCATTACAAAAAAGTTTAGATTACACAAATATCATCATTGCAGCTATCATATCACTGTTCATTACTTGTATGTACAATTTCTTGGTATAGTTCTATCATATTTAATTTCTTATTTCATCATTTAACTTTTTTCCAAAAGTAGCATGTAATTCAAATTTTTTTGAAGTGTATTATATATTTATTCCGTTTCAAAAGTAATACAGATATGACATATGATTGCATTGCAAATTTATTATTTAGAAACAGGCCATCATATTGTGTTGTTCAAAACTAGGTTTTTTTTAAAAAAAAAAAGGTTGAGTGTTTTGTCTACATTTTATAATATTGAAACAACAATGATTAGTCATAATATTTATAGACATTTTTAACTACTTTGAATTATTCAGTAGCAATTATTTAGCACTTATTTATTCATGTTTCATTATTTAAAGAAAGCGTGCACATTAATTTTCTTAAAAATCTATTTATATTTTCTACCATTTATAGTCCACATAAAAAGCATTCATTTGTTAAAAATAGCAGTTAAATAAATGTGTTGTTTGATTTATCTATTCATGCATTATTAAGTTACCTAAAAGTGATACAGGTATTTATATGCTTATTTTTAAATTTCAATATTTTCCAGGAAAAATTTTCCTCAAACAAAACATAATTGTGAAAGACCCATCAAATCTAATTAAATCCCACATGTAATATTGTAATCACTTGATCTGGAAAAAATGAAATTTTATGATACTATTTTTCATATAATCTATCTGCGTGTGAAAACAACTTAAAATAATCAAACTTATTATATTTAGATTGTTCTTAAAACTAAGTTTATAAGGAAGTACTAAACTTTTTCAAAAAAAGGAGAAAAAATTAAATTACCTTTATTGAGATTTCCTGTATATAAGAGTTTATAGATTTAAAAATCAAAATGTACTATTAAATTTTGATATTACCAAACATGTATCATTTAATACTGACTTTATGAATATTACTCTTATTGAATTTATTAATTTTCTAAAAAAATTTACTGAACTTTAAATTATATTTTTAGTGTTGCTTAATATGTTTTTATGTGGAATTTGTTTCTTAAATCAAAATTTAGAAGTGTTAAAAAACAGTAATTGTAGATGTGTTTGATTTGTATTAATTATCTGTAGGTTTTAAAATAATGACTTCTCTTCGTGGAATAGATAACAATTTACTTAAATGAATATTTATTTTCTAGAACATTCTTTAAAATTTAGTTTACTTTATGTGTGCTAGAATAAATGTCCTTTACAAAATATTTGTTATAAATAAAATTTTTCAGGCTTTACGCTTACCATTAAGCATGAAATATGCATGTCCTTCTCAAAATACTTGGAAATTAGCTGTCAGTGCTATCTTGAAAATTCTTCATGCTGGCTTACCAATGGCTCGCCAATATCGTAAGTCAATATCTTAAAATCATAACTATAAATGGGTTTTAAGTAAATATTTCAAATAAAATTTTTCTTTTTCTTATTACCCCTTAATATTATTTTTAAAATAGATTTTTATTTTACTGATGACAAAATCATGGAATTTTACTACACCAAATATAATATTTCTAATAAAACAATTATAAGTTTCTGTTTTTTATAAGTATATTGGTGGTATAGTTTATCTACATGGTATATTATGCATAACAATCACAGGCAGTCTTGAAAACTGTCATAAAGTCTGAAACTGCAAGCTGTTTTATAAATAAAGCAAAAGTTTTCAAACATTAAACTTAATGATTATGAACACTATATTTTATAAACATATTTTCTATAACAATGTACAGTATTAAAATTTTATAATAAATATTATGCTAATTTGAACATTGTTAATTTTTTCTGAAACAAAAAGTGCACAAATTTGTTTCATATCTTTTTTGTTAATGTTACTTATTAAAAGTTAATTTAAATAATTAGCATATGCATGATTTTTTGAGAAATCAGTGTTAGATTAGGTTTTGATGTTTTTTCTTAAAATGCAATATCAATGTATAAATATACAAAAGTTGAGTTCTATCATATAATAAACTTATAAATAATCATTATATAGTGAGAGCTTTTATTTATTTGCACACCCAAGTTATGATTTGTGTATGTGCATGAAACATTTTTGACCTGATTATAGTCATATAACAGGAATTTTGAGAATATGAAATGGTCATTATAATGGTGTGGTCAGAAAATCCTCACAATAGATTATGAGGAATTTGTGTGCAAGAATTGGAAAGGATATTGCTTAAGGTACTACCTTCTGTCTTGCATAATATAGTTACTCTATATTCTTGGATATATATTTCATCTTAATGCCTCAGTATTTTGCATAGAATTATCATTGTATTCTGACAATAAGCACTGCTTTTAATATAAGTAATATTCTATGTAGAATGTATGTTGTAGAGTATCATTAAACATACAGTAAGAATCGTTAAAATTTTCTTGCCTGTATTAGCAATCTTATTGCCAATAGTAATATCAAATGTATTGATTGAAATATAAATTACAGAAAAATGCATTTGCCACAGATAAATCATTTGTTCATAAGAACTTATAGTAGAGTTTAAGTATAATAGATATCCTATAAAGCCATTCACGTTAGTTTCGTGTCACTCTGTGCTTTAAGGTATTCCACAATATTGTGGTGTGTTTTTATGAGTAATGGTTTAGATCACTAAATTAAATTGAGCTATCTTTGGCTTGAAATGATAATTTTCAACTACTTTATAACTAACATTCACACAAACAGTGCTAGAATTTCGTAATTGATAATGCAACATCACCGCCAAACTTACTTACTTTTGATTTGAGGAAATTTTTCTTTGACTCCAGTAAATAAATTGTATAACATCTTTATTACCAAACTTTGACTTGTAGTATTTACACAATAGATTTATCAGATTCTAATGATAAAATCACACTACAAAATGAAACATCGCAGATTTGATCACAGCCATTATTGAACAATAGAAGATAGCTATTAAATTTTTGTTAGTACTTCAGCCTGTTTTGTATATTTAGATTAGTTATTCTCAACCACTGTGCCATGTCACTTCTGTGTGCATCCAAATTTTATAAATGCATATGGTAAAAATTATTATGCCTTTTTTACCAATGAAGTAATAACTGTACTGTTGATTTTGTAGTATACATATTATTTTATATTACATTCAAAATTATTACCATAAACTATTTTACACAGTGTATATAGGTAATTAGCAAACTTTTAAACTTGTCTTTTTCTTTCTGTGCTGCCAAATTTTGAAATTGTTAAAAGTGTGCCATGACAAAAAGGTTTAGTATCACTGACTTTGGTGATTTCTGAGTTTCTTTCCTTATGATACATGCTGCAGCTAATTCTTTTTTAATATTTATCCTGTAATGCAATATGATGTTTAATGTTTTCTGATAGTCTTTGACTGTTAACCTGTTCGTTATGCAGTGTTAAATACCTTTGCAATGGTTCATTATGAACTTCTAGTAGAATCACATTCTTTCTGAAAGGAATTTTAGGTTTAATCTTAATCACATTAAAATTCTAGATGATAAATGTTGCATTTCGTGAGCATACTCACCTGTGGGATGAATAATGGAGAAATTTGAAGTTTTCCCTATTGAAACTTATTAATATTGCACATTGTTAATTAAAAGGTTTTCTGGGTACCAATATGTGGCAATGGTTTAAATGCCTTACACTAGCTTTCAATTCTGGGATTTTTTAATCTGTTAAACTAATTTAGTAATTTGTACTTATGTAAACAAATTTATTTAGTATTCAAATAAAATTTCTTTTTGTCACAATAAAATGTACATATTTCTCTGTTTTTGTAAGCTGAATTTTCATTGTAAAATGTTAGCTGTATGTTATTAAAATATATTAATTAAATCTTTTGAACAAAATTAAATTCCTACAATTTCTAAAAAAATTAAATTTTTTTAGCTACCCAATTTCATGGAATGTGGGTTGATCTTGCTTATACCTTGGAGGACTTTCTATTTCCTAAAAGGTAAGTTACTTCAAATTAAGTGCCTGATTTAAACTTGAATTGTAAAATTTAATAATTTGAAATCAATGATTCTTCAATTATTTTTCTTTAACCAATGAAACCAGTATTTATTTAATGGCTATTAATTATTATTAACCAATGAAATCAATATATATATGTATATATAAATATATATTTTTATATATACTTTAACCATGTCTACAAAATTTTTATTACTGGTTTAAATTAAGGAATGATGATTTTTTTTTCATCTTTGTTTCTAAAGTTTGTCCCTTTTATTATATCACCTACTGAAAGTGTAAAAAATTTTCAAACTGAAAGTTTATCATTAATCTTAAATAAAAGCTTTAAATTAATTTTTGATGCTGTTTATTTTTTTATTGTTTTCTTTAGATTTTGAGCAGAATATTACTTACATGTATAGTTAGTTTCTTTAGTACTTTTGATATATTATGTATGATTCAAGTTTGCATGTAATTCAAATAAAATATTTCTTAAAGTTACTTTTGTATATACTAAGGAATTTAAATTTCTGTAGTGTTGAATATTGTAGATATGATTAAATATGTTGCTATATTACTATTTCATGTTTTTCATAAATGTAAAGAACATGATACTTATGTTAAACTACTTGAATACCTGTGTTTCATTTGACATCTTTTGATTGCTCTCTTTACAATTTTTTCGTAATAAATAGCAGCTCTGCATAAGAAGAAATTAAAAGGATTTCTGCACGAAGCAAAAATTTAATAAATGAATGTTACTTATAAAAATTCCGATATTGTGCCTGGATTACTAGGTAGTTACAGTCATTATGTTGAGTAGAATAAATACAAAACGATTTCATTGACACATATTTCATTGCATCATTTAAAAAAAAAATGGATAATTTTAATATTGGTGTGAAAACAAATACAAACTGCAATTTTAAATGTCTATGCAAAATCAATAATGCTGTAAGCATAGATTGCAAAGGTTTAACATAAAAGTCCTACCCTTTCATTCACTGCTCTAAAAAGTGCAAACTATATTGCATTTTTATTGTTAATAGTTTTCATGTTTTATATTGCTGCACGACTGAATGGATTATCCAGGCTTCATTCTTTTTGCTGTGTTAATAATGTTTTCTTTAAATTGTAATAAATAGAAGTATAATCCTTTTTTGTTTTGTGAATTATTATTTTGTAATGTTATACCATTAATTCTTAGTGGTCTAGACTTAATTTTTCAAATCCCATTTCAATTCTGAAAGCTTCTTAAATTTGTTTAGTTATTATCTTGTTAAGCAAAATTAAAGTAACTCACTATTTTTGTACAGTAAAAATTCTCAAGGGAAGTAGAATTTTGAAACTTGTTACTGTTCTCGCATGACAGTTGAATTTTCAAAAAATGTCTTCTTAATTTAAAAGATCTGAAATTTAAAATTTAATGCAAATATAATAAATTGTTTTGTTTCAAAACATTATTTTATGCATAAAAATAATTAAAATACTGTAAATTTATTACATAAATTATTTTGATTTATCTTTAAAGTAGAAAAGTTAAAAGTTAATTCTGATAATTCTTCAAAACATAGAGGTTTTAATTAACAAGTTTGTGCCACTTTCATATGATTAATATTTTCTTACTGGTCAGAAAAAATAAAAAATTAATATAAATTTAGATTTAATGAGAATGCTATCGTGAGCAATTTTTTAGTAAAACTGTAAATTTTTTTCAATGCCAGTGCAAATGAGATATTAAATGTTATGCTAAAATGATTTGTTGTTTAAAAAAAATCAAATTTAAAAATGTCAGTAAAATTTAGGTTTTTTAAAAAATATCCTATCTATATAATTCAGTATTCCAATGTTCTACCTTTTATATAAATACTAAATATATATTGCCGTTTCTCAAATTAAGAAGAGGGGAAAATATTAAAGTGATTAGCATATTAATTGTAAAGAAGTTCTCTTCTATAAATTTCCTCAGAAATCTTATTGGAATTGCAAAATTTATTCTTATTTCAATGATTCCTCTATCTTATATGTTGAAATTCTGAAATTAAAAAATTGCCTGCTAAGTATTCAAAATATATTGAGACCATGGTAGAAATATATCAAATTTAAATTCTAATTTCAAGATCATATAAAAATATAATTTAAAAGGAGGAAATATCAAAAAAAAAAATATTGAGCTTTTTCATATTTCTGGTATTTGAATTTTAATGCTGGTATTGTGGAATTCATTCCATTGTAGTAGTAATTCATTTCACTTGGAAATAACTTTAAAGTAGTTACATTTTGCATTAAGTTAAATGAGAGTACTGTTCTTTAAAATATATAAACTAACTGAATTTGATAAAACTAATTTTTATTTTGTCCTCTTGAAGCAATGAATATAAATGTGTTTTTATGAAATATTCTTAGAGTTAAAATGTGATAATATCAATTATTTAAAATTTGAAATTTTTTTTATAAATGTGCTATATGATTTTCATTAATATATTTAAAAAGACTATATTGTAAAACATTTTTTTGTTTTTCAATTAAAGTGTAAGTGTATGTATTATATTACTTCTGAAATATAATTTCACAAATTGCTTTTAGCTCATTTGAATTACCTCATTAATTTTTATTAATTAATAAATTTATATTAATTCAGCATAAGTAATTATTTGGGAATATCTCTAGAAAATAAATACTTAGTTTTCCTTTTAAAATTTTTTATTTATTTATTCAAGCTTACCTTCTCCAACCCAGAGTCTTGAAGACCAACAATGTGATGAAGCTTTGGACTGCAAGGTATATATGTGTTAATAATTCCTCAAATTTTTAATATATTTGAATGTTTGAAATTTCATTTTTTGTGTTATTTAATGTAGATAATACACTTGATTCGCGATGGGATATTGCCTTATGCTAATCAACTGCCACGTGAATTCATTATTAAGATTGTTACATTATTGAATAAGGGTTCAATACATTCTGCTACCAACAGTAGCCCAGTGGGTAAGCAACATTAACTTCATTGGAACTTATTTTGCTGTTATTTTATTTGTTATAAAATAAGTATCTTTATTTTCTTATCAAATAATTTTAAATAATTAAGTATTTTAAATCTGAATTTATGGAATAAATATTTACTTCATAATTAAGCTTGAAGTTTTTAAACAGTTCCTTATTTTTGAAAAAGTAAGATTCACTTTTCTTAATCTAATTTAATAATCTGCAAAACATATCACTACATAAAGGGGTTAATGATTTTAAAATGTGTTGATATTAACTTAAAAATTATGTAATGAAAAATCATAGCTGATTAAAAGTTTCTTAAAAATTAATCTTGCATTCTTATTTAATACTTTTTACCCTGTATGAATAATCTAAATATTTCAGTGCACATTAACAAAGAGTAAATTCTGAAATAAGTAAATAGTACATTCTTTTTTTTTTTTAATTATATTTTTACCACACATAAGCTTGTGAAGCTTTTGTGTTAGACATTTCACCTTAACAATTATACTTTGTAGGAGCTGTCACACTAACTCCAACAGTAAATTGTTAATCTCAGGCATTTTATACTGTTATCATATGGCATGGACTGGTATGCTTGTTAAATTACAACAAATCATTGACTAGAATGAGTGTTCAGATACTCAAAGGCTATTTTCGTTCATTCCTACACTTTGTCATAGAATTGACACCTTTGATAATTACAAAATGAAAATTATAATTGTCAAAGATGTCAGTGCATTATATCATGTCAAAATATTCCTGCTTTTTTATAATAATATTTTGCAAAATCCTGGCAAATGATTTGTTTATTAAATAATTCCTGTCAACTATATCATATGATCACAACAATAGAGTTTAAAGCAATAAAGTGATACTTAATTACTATGATTGATATATAAATTTTTAATTGAGTCCTGCTTCCAGGAGCTTTTAGAAACTTGAGTCAGTCCCAATTCTAACTTATGCACTTATCCAAGAAAAAGCAGATAACACATGGTATTAAGAAATATTCTTTGTCACTTCGCACTTCACTGTTTAACCTGTCCTATCATTAGGTACTGAGCTTGTAAAGAAATAGGCTGTATAAGCACATAAATTAAAATCAATATTCAGTTTTTCTAACCATTTTCTGGATTTTTTGATTGCAATTGCCTAGGTGCAGATAGTAAAAATGAAAAATCAAATTTGTGAAGTTTAGTATAAAGCCAGTGTCATGTCCAGATTATAGAATTTAAGGATTCCAGATTTATTTAGAAAAAGCTTTGGTAAGGTTAAGCAATGAGGAAAAATATCTATTACAGCAAAACATAACTAGCATGTTACAGATGTTCAACTCTATCATGACATCTGTGTAAAATAGGAAAATTAAGGCCACTCTTACCAGAAGATTTCATGACTGCTAAATCGCCATTTATACTAACTTTACAAAACAGAGAATTTGTTCTATCATCTGTCACAAAATTGGAAACCTGAATTGACTTTTTAAGGATTGTTGAGTTCTTGGTCAGCTTCCTTACCTTCTTGTAGTTTTTTAATTACTTATTATTTCATGTGTAGGAACAATATTTATTTTTGTCCTGCAAACTTCTGCAAAAGGGAGAATTTATTTAGCATTTCATTGTGTATTGAGGACATGAGTCATTGGTTGACTTTTCATGCAATGTTGAGTTATTGGCCAAGTTTCTCACAGATTCGTGAGTTTCTTTAATCAGGGACCTGCTATCTATGCTTTAATCTGAGAATATATGAGAAATTGTTTGATCATTATGTCTGTTGGCTTAATTGTCTGAGCAGACATTATGTTTTATGGATACAACCCCTACGTGTCTGGAAGATGTACTGGTATGTCGTAAAGAAATGAGATCCAGGCCCTCTAAATTTTCTTTTTTAGGTTTATAGTGGGTCCTGATTTCCTTTTACTAGATAACTTTATGCATCTACTCAGAGCATATCTAGTTGATCATTTTCTCGTTAGAAAAATATTTATTGGATGGATTTGTCTTCTAAATTTCCAGACCTCAAATCTATAGAGCATGTTTGGGTTGTTCTGAGGAGGACATCTTGAAATTTGGAGCTTTGTTTTGAAAACAATCCAGGGCCTGTAAACAGCATTTATATGAATAAAATAAATGAATTTCTATAAGAATGCCACTCCTGTAGTCATAAATTGCCTTAATTCCAGTATAAAGTCCTGTTCTTAGCCGGTATATATGTAATATATATGCAAAATATCAATTATTACTTATATTTTTGTTACATTTTGTTGCCACTAATTCATAGCTTCCAATTCCAAAAAATGTTATGCATGATCATAGATGTGTGTTATAATTACCCCTTAGGGGGTTTATTTTCTTTAGATAAAAACAAGTGTCAGCATCCTGATACTGACACTTCTTTTTATTTAACAATTGAGATACCCCCCAGTGATCTGTCTTCTTCTTTCTTATCTTTTCCTATTTTTTGCTTTTTCTTCCCTTTCTTTCTTATTATGGTTGTCTTATAAAAGTTTGAATTCTTTCCTTGAACAGCTATTGCCATTTTGTTACTATCAGCTTCTCCTGGTGACTAAATCACCTACGTGTTTACAATGCATGGAGACTCATTTCTTTGGAAAGGAGAGTCCTGTTAGTTGAGACTCCCAAAGACCAACACATAACTTTGACCTTTGATTCAGGTAGACAGAAGGTGTGTGTGTGTGGTCCTCAGCACATTAATTGGCTTACATGAACCAAGTGACTATCTTCTGATTGACATGATAAAAGAGTGGAGGCTACTTAGAGATGCATCGAAAGCGTATAGGGGCCTGGCTAAAAGTGTTGTATTCATCCTGCAACCTTGTAAGGTGTGGTGTGGGTGAGGTTAGACTCTGAATTAATCAATTTTTCTTATGGAGTGTACTTTTAATTTTTTCCTCCCTAAGAAGCTACCAATGATATGTGATTAGAAATATTTTGTCATTAAAAGAACAGGGCATTTTCAGAATGTTTCTCCTTTCTTAATTAATAAGAGTGGTACAGTTAAAAGTATCAACCAGTTTGAAAGATTAAATCTGCTGATCTTTTGATTGAAGTTTTATCAGTTAAACATGTGGAAACCATACTGAAACTAAAGTGTCTTGGTAATATTGATATTACAGTATTTGTCCATAATAGGTTGAATTCTATGCAGGGAGTAATTATGACTGATGATTTGATTAATGTTTTCAGGGAAGAAGTTTTGGTTAATCTTGCTGGCCAAAAAGTGTCATGTTCAGTCGGGAGAGAAATCACCTCATACACACATGTTTGCAACTCCTACATTCCCCATTAGAGTTGTATTTCAATTAATGTGTCCATTCTTATATTCCAAACCCTTTAAATCTGTTGCTTTAATTACCAACGTGTTGGACATGCAAAAACTACATGTAGAGGACCCTTCATTGTTTTGTTGGACATGGTAGCAGTTCATGTCAATTAAAAGAAAAATGTGTCATCTGCAGTGGTGAACATCCTCCTTACTCTTGGTCATGCCCAACATGGATATTACGAAAAGAAATTGCAACTGGGAAAGTAAAACCAAACTTATCTTAACCAAAAGACAGGCATGTAGTGTCATCCCATACCCCTCAACAAGGTACTAGTTATTCACACAAGTTGTAAAAAAAAAAAAGTCATGAATTCATATAGTGTTCAAACACATTGCTTAAGCCTTCTGATTGCAAAATTATCCTCAAATATTTCTAAAACAAACATCTCACCTATTCTAATACATATTTCTTCAAAGTCTCATGAACAGAATGACCCAAAGATTTCAAAAACTAAAGCATGCTAGAGAATGGCTTTATAAATCTTTTATTAGTAAAATAACTCTAACACCCCCTAAAGAGATGCAATGAAGGTGTATTCATCAGATGATGCAACACTTCAAAGTGAAAATTCCCCTGAATCCCAGATGACTTGCTCCAAGACCATAGTATTTTTTATTTAATGATAGTTTTCATTTCTTGGAACTGTCAGGTTTCCTGTATTCATATCAAATATCTCCAAACAATTATTAACCTGTATAATCCAATATGTTTTGCCATTTAAGCAACATTCTTGAAACCTCTGTGTTTTAAACTATGAGGCTATAATTTTGTGGGAAGCGATGTTAATCATATTACAGTATCTAGAAGTGTATGCATTCTCATGTCTTGTGATTTCCCTATTCTGTACATTCCCTTATCACAGATTACAGGCTATTGCAGCCTGTACATGTGCACAACATTCTCATTACTATTTGTAGCCTTTACTTACCTCCTCAAACTGTCATCCATGAAAGTGATTTGAACAATTTATTGAATCAATTACACCCTTTATATTGCTTGATCACTTTAATGGACGAAACACCTTATTGGGTAGTGATAATATGAATTCTTGTGGTTACGTAATTGAACAGTTTAGTTTAAATGTCAGTATCCACCTCGTAAATTAAACAGAAATATCTTATTTCCATCTACCATCAAGAACTTTCCATTCATTAGACTTGGCTATTTGTTGTCCAGCAATTCTGTCTTTATTGAATTTTAGGTTTGAAAATGATTTATGTAACAGTGATCACACACACACACTTCCCCCTCTAGTTATAATTCGAATTGATACAAGTATAGCATAAGTATATTCCATTCTTCTTATTGTCCTTCAAATTGGCTACACTACAGTCAATTAGCTGTGTTTACTAAAAGCATGGTTAGAGGTGAGGACATTGATGATGTTCAAAAAGTCACTGATAAAATTTTAGATGTTAACAAAAGCACGATAACTTAAGCACTTCTCAATTCCATGAAAACATCATAAACCATGATGGGACAAAGAGTGTCAAGTGTCATACAGGAAACAGGAAAAGTTATGGGCTTATTTTGTAGACGTCCCTCCTTAGAAAACCTTATAGCTTTCAAAAAAGCTAATGTTTTTACTTGTCCAGTATGGTGAAATAGTAAAAAAGAATCTTGGTTAAGGTATGTATCTTCCATCACATCATCAACTTTCTAGAAAGAGTTGTTGAAGACAGTTAAGGAAACCAGTGGCTTATATCAGGATTTTTCTGTATCCCAATATTACAAACAGGATACTCTCTCAGTATGATGTTGCCAGAATTTTAGATGATACTTCTGCTAGAGTATCTAATCCAGCCTTTTATGATTTTGAATTTCTCAGGACTTAAGAGCAAGCTTAAAAAAATGCATAAAGTTTCATGATAAAGACATACATCCATATTATTGTGATTTCTCAATGGTGGTTCTGCAGAGAGCACTGTCTTAAACTAAAAATACTAAAAATCTTGTGGGGGTCACCTTCCTTAAGTGAGTACATTTGTCCCAATCTTAAGGTACCCAGGTAACTATATTTTCTCTCTGTTTTGCCTCTTTTCTTTTCCTTATCTTTTCCATCCCTCAATGGCAAGCAAGAGAGCTCTCCATAAGTAATTGTACGTGCTCTGTTTGCATCTTGCTTTTCATGAAGGGTAAGATCGCCACACATCAACTGTGCATGGCAATCCATTGGATGGGTGGTACATTGTGGTTCCCTGAATATCAATCGACTGGTTCCTAGCTACACTTTCAACCAGTTGCTTGGGATCAGGGAAAAGAGTCACATACTTGGGCTTCAGGTTAAGGGTGGTCACTGTCTCCGAGGTTGACTCCCAGCATATAGGTGTTGACTAGCACAATGGTAAGAGCCATGACAGGAAATGTCCTGAGCCAGTAGCTATCATTTGTAGAACTCTGTTGAGGGCAGTACCTTTGAGCCTGAACCTTTACAAATATCTTATTGGTTCTAATTCTTTTGTAGTTGATATCAATTCACCTACTCATTACATGTTAATAAAAACTCCAGACACTTTTTATGGGGTAATGCCTTTTGTAATACAAAAACTTCTCACACCTTTTATTGGTATCATATAAAGTACTAAAAAGTTATGATTTGAAAATCTTGTTCAAGTTTATTCAAAACAAGCTATGATAATCAGTAATTAAAAAAACTGATCATTTCCTGTCAAAACATCATTTCATAAAACCTTAAATGTCTCAAAGTATTCTTTCTAACCACGATTTCATATATGTTACCGAAGCATAATTTTCGTAAGAACTTCATGATCAAGGAGTTTGTGCCACATGTCATATAACCATTCGATATGATGGTAGACTTATTCCCACCTAACATGTTGTTTTAACTTTTCAAGCACCAGTGTTACCAAAACCAATAAAAGCAGATTATATAAGTTACAAAATTCTATTGTCTATTGTCTATTTAATATAATCCCCTTGCTGGTTATAGTAATTTAGTCATATCCCCCTTATATTACTACAGATGTTCTCATACATTCGTTATCAGTATTCCTCCCACATTCCTATACATATATACATACATACATACTGATAGTTCATAATCAAAGTATTGTAGTTCAAAATATAGTTTACAATTATTAACTTGAGGCATCATGTTTTGTTTAGAAGCTATTTCTATTGTGCAAAAAACCTTTCTTGATAAAACACATATTAAACTTTTCTTTATTACTTATATTTGAATAATGTTCTTTGTCAATGTTCTAGATTAATTATATCTATTCTATGCTACCAAATAAGGATATTGTCTTTTTTTTATATGAGATTAGCTTTGAGTGACATTCTGTAAAAAGCAAGGACTATTGTATATTTTATTATGATAATGTCCAAAAAATTATGTTTTGATTTCATAATGTTTGCCCTATTTCCTGCTTCAATACATAAAACACTAATGTGTTTCTTTTTATCTTCATTTAATGCTATTGAAATCAGAATATAATTTTCTTTGTTTTAAATCCATCAAAAAAGAGGTATTCTGACAAATCTCACTGTGAAATAAATGTACGTCGATGACAACAAAGCATAGTGTTTCTGCTAAGTTCTGCATTAAGCAATCAGCTAAATGCTTAGAACTTACCTGTAGAGGCTACATTTAAAATGGTAGCTCGTGGTCAAATTAATCCTTAAAGATGAGTAAATGCGGAGTGACAACTAAACTGCAATGTATCAATTTGTGCGTTCTGTGAGTAGTTTTAGTTTCAATTTACACAATATCATAGAAATATGTTACAAAGTAATTATTTCTCATCTTTACCATTTTCACACATGCGCTCAGCTGCATCTCAAATTATAACTGTTAGTTTGTTCTTAGGTTTTATTTATTTCTAGTACTTATTAATTTATGTTTTTAGATATGGGTGCAATAAAAGGTCTATTTAAATTCCAAAATAAGAAAATGTAATCGGTATTTAAGTTTTATATTAGTAGCCAAATATATAGCTGTTGAAAGAGTAGTAGTTTCATTAATTCATGTGTTTGTTGTGTTAGTTTTTTCATAAAATTTTTATCTGTTGACTTTATTTTTTAATAATTTCTTCTTCTATCTAAAAGTAATTACTTACGGTACTATTACTAAATTGGAAATATTTTTACTAATCTATTTTTTTTTTATGTTTTAAACCTCAGATTTTATATTATTTTTGAGCATACCAAAAATTAAGTAGCTGAAGTATTTTCACTATATAAACATATTTCCATATTATTACATTTAAAAAATTACTCATTAAACTCTTTTTGTAAAATAATATTATTGGATATGTTTTTAAAGTATTCTAAAATTGTTTTTTTTATTATCTGATATGCAATAATGAACTATAATAATTATTTTCAGACATTGATTCAAGTAGAAAACTCCGTGAAGAATTTGCAAAATCTTGTTTTGAAACTCTGTTACAATTTTCATTCCTCGAAAGTGGAATCGAAATTAATGATGATGGTGTTGTAAATTTATTAGCAGTTACATCTCTCCTTCATCGCTTTAAAGAAGTTATTCATAAATATGCTGAAGATGAACGATTAAGTGGAAAGTGCCCATTACCTAGGTAATATTTTAATTCATTCGTTTTTATTTTATTACATTTTTAAGCTATAAAAATATAACATATTTTTTTGCATATCGATACTTATTTTACTTAACTCAAACTATGTTTCGAATATAACATATACAGGCTTATAATCTTTGCTATTAATTATTTTCTACTTATTAAAAATGTGTTTCATTCTGTTTTAGACATAGAATGTCTGAAATTTCTTTTGTTCTTAAAGCTGTTGCAACATTAGCAAAATCCTTGAAGAAAGCTGATCCTGAGAAAGGTATTCCCTTTAAATTTTTTATTGTTTTATAATTTTTATGATTAGAGGTAGAAATAACTTCTTATAATTTAAACTACTCTTATTTCTTTGTATTAATAGAAAAGTAACCATATATAATTCTGTACATAATCTACATTGGTATATTATCTGCAAGACATTTTTTTTTGAATAAAAGAAAGAAAAACGTTTCTTAATCCACAGTAATGTATTATCTGCTGCGATTTTTCTGGCAAATAGTTGAAAATATATACTGCTGTTAATGTTGTGCCACATAAAATAAAAAGTACACACTAGGGTGATTAAAAATACAATCTATTGTACAGAAAAAAAAAATTTGTTTGAATCCACCTCATCTCAAAGTTTAATAAAATGAGATGAATGCACCAAACTGCTAATCAATAGTGATAATTCTGGGAATATTCTTGTGAACTGTATTGATTTTTAGTTTTTAAAAACTTTTAAAACAAAGTTAGACATATTTGAATCATAAAATGTTTCTTTCATTAATAAGTAACTGGAAAAAATGGATTATTTTCAAACTGCACATAGGATATATTTTTTCTTTTTCACTGTGTGTGCTTTGTTTTTTACCTTTTATTAAAACGTTTATTGCCATTTTTTTATTCGCCACCTCTATAGCTGTAGTTTAAACCTTCTAATTTACATACATTCACTTTTACATGATGGTACAGGAACTTGAATATTTTCAAAATTAAACGTCTCAGGTCAGGGCAAAATAGGAAATGACAAGTATCAATAACAACTGTAATTTCTTCCATTAAACGAGTTCGTTCTTAAATGTAATTGGACAAAACTCATTACCCCTGAAATAAGTCATGATTATCCATGGTAATTATATAATACGAACAACTGAATTTCAAACTTCTTTCTTTAACACATAATCTGCTGATTATATACAGCAAATTACAGTTCATCAATAATAGCGTCCAACTTTTGAGAAAATTAAAAGAAACAGAGTATTAACTACAACGGTAATTATTGTCAGAGAGGTGTTTTATTATATATTCTTTTCAGTTTATATACACAATGTAGAAAATATATTTGAAATCTAAAAATAATTTCTTGTAATTCATATTTCTTCTATTATTTACATAGATGTGTGTGTAAGAGAAAATGGAAGAATCACTTGATTCTTTGTTTGGAAAATTAATTCAAGTTATATCTTTTATCTGTAGTCAAAAGTGTAACATTACTTAATAATGAAAATTATGCAATATAAATATGTTCGAATTTCATTGTTATACTAAAGGACTTAATTTATATTGTTACAAATAAATGAGATGCTGTACAACTGCTATATCTGTGGATTGAGTACTTATATCAAGCTATTTTATTAAATATTGTTGCATTAATTATAAAACTGAGGTATGTTAAATAGGTTGTGGATGTGATGTACTCTAACTGAAATAATACTTCTAGAGGTAGCAGGTTTAGTACTGAAGATTGCTTGTTTCCTGCTCCCACTCGGCTTCCTCCTTCTAACTGGTAGAGCCCATCTCTGGGCTAGATACAGGGAAGTGTTCTTCGATAACTGCCACAGCACATGATGTATTTTGAAAATAATATGCTTTGTAATGGAGGTAAAAATCTTTAAATCTACTTGCAGTTTGGACGCTTTCTTAGGTGCAATAGCAGTAGAAACAGTTGTCATCACTAAAGGAGAAACAGCCCTTATCCAGATAAGACATGTAATTGAACTATGCTTGGATGCAAGAAATTGGGAATTCATTTTATGTTGTTTCAAGTGTGTGCTACACTTTATCCACTGTAGTAATTGTAGTGGAGGAGGGCCAAACTCTTTCAACTCATAACCAGATGTTTATCAGTTCATGAGTGATCTGTTGATCTTTAGAGGAAAATTAAATACCTTCTATATTGTGGAAAGTCAACACTACGTGCCACATTTTCTCCTTTATTGTCTTGTTTAAGATTCATTTTGCAGATCTCAAATGTAAGGAACAACCATTGTCTTTAAGATGTCAGAAATTTATCGACCATGTCATTCAGATTACCATCGATTCTAATTAAAGTTGGGCATATTGTGGGTTCAATGAGTATCTGTCAACCTGCTGGTTGCATGACCCCAAAAATTATATCAAATGCAGCCAAGTGATGTGCAGTCTCCTCATAGTATCTTGACTTGACTTTTCTGAAGAGAAAATATTGTGCCACTCTTATATTCAGCTTTGTTGGAGGCACTAGAGTCATCATCTTTGCTGCATTGTCAAGAGAAGCTAAAGTATTTGTCGCCATATCGAAAATATGTGTTGCTCCAAATGTCATCATATTGTACAAATTAATGATGTAAACAAAGATTCCTATTTTCAGGTTAATGATCTGTAATATTTTTATACCATGAGTTTTACAAGACCCACCCCTCAATTCTTGTCTCTTCAAAGATTTGTCATGAGAAGCCACTGAGATCCTGCATACTGTTCAGTAAAACCCTTGGCAATCCATCTATTCCTTTTTCAGATGACACTGGATTTCAGAGTGATTTGCAAAATCAAGGAACAGTAATCCACTCTCTTGATTGGAAATGGTCCTACCTCTGTTAAATTTTGACACTGCGTCGTAAGCAGTTCTTCTTACTTGAGGCATAATATTATAATCTGAGAAACTGAATATTACACCCTTATAAAGCTACTTCTGAATGAGAATTCCTTTGCACAACTTGCATTTTATGCAGTGCTTTAGATGTGTGATATTCAAATGCTCTGAAAGACTTATCACTTGTATATTCCTCTTTTTTCCTCTCAAGTTATTTTGATGTTTGTAAGATAATTTTTTGTGGGGGTTACAATTTTAATAAACAGCAGTATATTTTATTTTTGTATTAATGTATTGTTTGTAATATTAGATACCTCAGATTTAACATATATTTGGCTAATTTTTAATATATTTATTTGATATAGTTTTTATTCATATTTGTTCTCTTTTTTTGCTGTATAGTTTGTCAAATAATTACTTTATAGTGATTAAGAAAATATTTTATCATCTTATAATCTAGTATGTTATTGATGAATTACTTTTATCTAATAATATAATTAATAATATTTTATTACTGTAATTAATAAAGTTAATATGTTTATAAAAATGTAGAAATTTTTTTAAAATTTATTTTTAGTTGAATGGACAGTATGGGAACAACTGATTTCTCTTTATCCAAGTCTTGTTGACTGCACAACATCTACATCTGCTCAAGTCTGCTGTTCTTTGAGAGAGGCCTTGCATGAATATGCAGATCTATTAGAACCACCTAAGAATTTTGTTAATGGCGGCTCATGATAATAAATTATCAATAAAAGTTTTAAAATAGTTTTTGTAGCAAGTATTTCACTTTATAAGTGAAAAACCTATTGACATTTGAGCATTTTAATATCAAAAAATTATACTACAACCTGTTATTTAATAACATTTGCCATGCATGGAAAATTTTATCATAATTACATATTCCTTGATATATTTTAATTTATATGAATTTCAAAAATAAGAAAACTAACATGTATAATTATAATTTCCTATTTCTTCTTTCAATGTATTTATCATGCTTCTCTATTGTAAACTTTTGTCATGTTTGCATATTTGATGAAAGTGTGTTATTCCAAATTAAATATTTTATCAATTTGAAAATAACTTCATTATTTTATGCACCATATATTAACATCTATTTTCAGATAAAAGTGTCTTATAAAATTGCTCAAATTTTACTATCTTGAATTTAATTTGTTCTTGTGTTTTTTAATAGTATAAAATACTTTTTTCTCAACAACCGCCACTAAGAATACAAGCTATGAAATGAAATATGAGCACTAAAAGTTAAGAATAGTTACAGGATTAGTGAAGAAATTACAGAGAAAATTTAATAAATTTGGCAGTTTACATTTACATATTAAAACTATCGATATTAATTTTCCTCTAAAAGTTTTCCATTGAAAAACGTTCTTCAAAAATATTGTTTTAAGTTAGGAAAACAGTTTTACTCTACTTTATAGAGGAATTATTTGTGCTCATACAAATTATTTCATCAGAAAAGATATCAAATATTTGGCAGATAACAATTGCCTTATATCTTGCCTATTTTTTCTATTTAAAGTCAGTGTTCAAGAAATATTTCATATCTATTCTTGTTACATCTGTATGGCCGAGAATTTTAAGTTCTTATAATTTTAATTTAATTGTGTATAATTTTGCATCTTTTAAAGTATATTTTTTATGATTTGTTAGGACTCTTAAAAAGTCAGATGGAAATTTTTCTTTGTTCACTGTGTTGATTCGAATTTGTTTTGAATAAAACAGAATCATATCATCTATAGTGTTCCTCATTAAAAATTTTATTTTGTTAGATTCATTTTATTTTGCAGCTTATTTGATGGCTACGTACATTTGTTCATTTTATTATAATTAAAAATTCTGTTAGTTTTTTTTCTAAAAGTATTCATTTTGACCTATAAATATAGTTACAATTTTTGCTATGTAAAACTGTATTTTGAATAATAGAAAAATTTGCTTGACAATTGTATGATTTTATTTACTAATAAATTATGTACAACATGTTTAATTTAAATTAAGGTTTCAATCTTATATTCTTTAAACATTGAAAGGCTAAACTTTGTTAATATAATAAAATACTATCTTGTTTTGAAACGATAAGACATCAATAACAGTACTTATTTATCAGCTAAAATATATTTTAAAAGTTCATTAACATCCATTGAATCTGATGTACTGTTATCAATATATCTTAAATATACTTTTAGATATCAAATTTTTCTTTTTCTGTCTTGATATAATATGAAAAACAGCTGTTTGCATTAGTCTTGATGGTTCTTAAAGTATTATTAAAATTGTTTTTGCGATACCTTAAGAAAATATTTTCTGCTGTATTTCTTTTAATTTTGTTATTTTATTAGTCACCAGAATTATATATTCTTATACAAATAATTATTTACATACTGATTAATGTGAAAATTATTATAGACAACATTTATGGTTTTTGCACCCATTTTTATTATTGCTTATTTGTGTTTATGTTCCTAATTAAGTTATGAAGCACATTTTATTTGCATTTTTTTCTGAAAAATTTTTGATTTCTGATTTTGCATTTGCTGAATTATATTTTGGGCATTTTACTTTAATAAGACACTCTCAGTAACCATTTTTTAAGAAAAAGTTTTTCAATTTCGATGTCAAATACAAGTTTTTATTTATGTTACATTTCTTTTTGTATCTTCCTCTTTATTATGTTCTTGAAAATCATTTTTCTGAAGGGTATTTCCATTTCTTCCATAAACATTCACATACTTTTAGAGTATACTGATTGTAAATGATCCTATGCAGTTTCTTATTATTTATTGCTCTTTGTCTTCTAGCTGAAATAAGTTGTGATAAAAGATATATATATTTTTATTATTCTTCTTAGAAATATTTCCTTAGTATTTTATTATATTTGAAAAATAAGCAATGTTTGTTAAATTATAAAAAAATTTATTTGTTAAACACTCATTATTAAACTGTCCACCTGTTAAACTAAACAAGAAAATTTTGTCTCATTGTTAATACATTTTTAATGGAAAGTATGGACTTGTGAGAAACATATTTTTAATAATTTTCATCTCCACTCTATAGTCCTTAGTTTCTTTAAATTTATTTTTGTAGAAGTTGTAAAAAATGTTCTTTGTATTTCTTCGATTTGAATAAATAGAACAGAGTGATAAATTTTTATATCATAGTTGTACAAGAGAATGTTTATTCAAAAGTTTAAAAACATGTGATTGAATTATAGAGTGAGAAATTTAGCATATTTGATTAACAGTACTACTTATCAAATTGAAATTTTATTTCATATTATTTACAAAGGATATATCTTTTGAATAATTTAATAACAATCAAATCAACCTAATTTTTGATTCTTAAAAAATGTGTGATGTTATACATTCATTTTAATAGTTTAAAAGGTGGTAACAGCTTGGTATAGGGATGAAATGTTTGTTATAATTTACAAACTATATTACTTTTTGAATTTTTGTTTATTCTAGAGAATATATTTGTTCAAAATATGAACTTTTGTACATACCATCTTTTTTTTTATATTATACTTTGATTTTTGTTTCTATTGTAATGTTTTTCAAAAGTTTCACAGGGCATGAATTATTTACTTGTCTTAAATTTTTAAATAAACAGAAGCAAATGTATATTACTATTTATATTACAACTGTATTTAATTGACAAAATAAAAGTGTCTTTTACAATTTTTATTGTTATTGATCTTATTTTCTACATATTCCTCAACTCAAATAATAATCAATAAATTGGTGTTTGCAACTTTGTAATTGAAAGAAAAGTTTCTCTTTGAATCTAAATTAATCCGCTGATTGCAAAGTATTTCATATTCATGTATGAAGTCGTATTAAAGTACCTTTTAAACAAGAATTATATAAATTTATTGAAGGAAAAGTTTTTTAAAAATTTGAAGTGCACATTATTCATTGGAGCAGAGATGAAAACTCATGGTAACGTCAGCAGATGAAACATTATGGCTCAAAATTATTAAAGGTGAAGTCATAAAATGCGTTTTTACTCAAAGATGAGTAGTGTGAAAGACTTCCTTACAACATGTATTAATTTCATCCATTTATTTAAATAAATATTTTCTCCAGGTATTTTTTGATCAAGGTTTGATATGTAATTTGCTGAAAAATACGTTATTTAATTTTTTTTTTTAAATTGATGAAAAGATTCCTATAATTTTTTTCTTTTTTGCATTGAGAAATATCTATTGAAAAATTAATTCTACCAAACCTATTTTTGCTTAAATTTGAGCTCAAATATTGGTTCAATTTACTCATCACCTATTAATATAGAGTCAAATTACCATATTTTGTGTGTGTATATATATTTATGTATATATATAATCCGTGTTAATTTTTTCGTTGAAATAAAAAATATATTCTACTGATAATGTGGATGTCACATGAAATAAAACAATACATAATATGATTAAAAATATAATAAATTGTTCTTAATAAACATTTATTAATCTGTTTGAATGCACCTCATTGCGAAGTGTGATAAAATGAGATGGAAACGCGCGAGAGAGAGAATTCCGTGAAGCTAGTAAAGTTTGTCGGTTTTTATTTTTATTAACATTGTTAGGACAACAGTTATTGTTATTTTCGCCTCTAGATGGCTGCATCTGTCAAACTTCATCAAATTACTTTAATGATGTCTGATAGGGTTATACAGAAAACCAATTAATTATATTTCTTAAAGAAATAAATGTTAAGTTTATTTTATTTAAAAGTAATTATATAAATATTTAGTAATTTATATTTCTGTCTTGTGTAATTTTATTTTTATATCTTTTAAGTGTGTATCAATGTTAACTGGAAACCGAAGTGTACTTAAAAAAAACATGTTTTGATCGCCATGTTTAGTTGCTTTGCTGGTGCGATTGATGCTGTACGTTTAATAAAATATCCGTTAGATGCTGAAGTTTGATGAATTATTTTGAACACCTCGCAACCTTATAAACTGAATACGAATAAATTACACAATATAATAACTGGTGACCTGGACGCGAGATTTCTATCTGCTAGATAGTTCAAATTCCGAAACGGAAACTTTAGAAGCAAGTGGCGTGAGCATAAAAATACCGCCGTTCTGGTTTGACAAACCTGAAATATGGTTTTATCTGGTTGAAGCTGAGTTTAGGATCTGCAGAATTACCTAGGAGGAGACTATGTTTAGCCATCTCATCGCCTAATTCCAGCTGAAAATTTTGCACGATATTTGGGACATTGTGAAAGATCCTTCTGTGAACAAATATTTGGCGTCAAAGGAACTGCTGTTGCAAATTTGCAAATATTCATCGAAAGGGAGAGAAAAAAAATTAAAGCGTCTTCTCATGGGACTTGAGTTAGGTGACGTGTTATACCGTCTCAATTTCTCTGAAAAATGCGTGCTCTTGCTGGTATGGTCATTTCGGACAAAGCGTTGCGTATTCCGTTGCTGGATAAGATGCCTGATTCAGTGAAGGGGGTGGTCATCGTCACTGAAGAGAATCTGGGTGAACTTTCGACTATGGCTGACAAGATCGTAGAGTTGGGACCAAGAACAATGGATGTTGTAGCGGTGCTCAGATGATCACAAACAGAGGAGTAGGAATCACAGCAAATCAAGACGCCGCTATAATCCACAAGTGAAATTCCTGTACTACCATTCCAAAATCGGGAAAAGCAGCCTCCCTGACTAATGTGTGCAGCCGCGCAGTTGGAACGAGTCAGGAAACCAGTCCCAGCAGTAGACTCTGCGGTGAGACCTGCTGACAAAATGTTGGACTGCGAATACCGGTTATTTAGCAGAGATAGAGGAACTGGTTGCAAATTCCTTGTCGATAGTAAAACCGATCTTTCAATTCTTTCTTGAAGTAAAACAAAAGGTGAGTGCCAAATCTCTTATTATAAATTATATGCTGCAAATGGCACTGAGATTTTTACATATGGTGTGAAAATGCTAACACTGGACTAAGGCGCCCATTTCCGGGGTCATTCATTATTGCCAGAGTTAACCTAGGAATCATAAGTGATTTTCTCCAAAATTTTCTATTAATAGATATACACAAGAGAGAATTAATTAATATGGTAACGAACCTGTCAACAAAAGGGGAAGTTGATTCTATTCAAGGAAATTATGATCTCAGCATTGTTAACCTCCAAATATTTCAATTTGATTAAATGTTATCCTGACTTAACCATACCTAACTTGGTAAACAGAGTTGTGAAGCATGGAGTAGAGGACCATATCATAACAACTAGCTCACCAGTTTATTCAAAAGCAAGGCAACTAGCACCTTATAAATTGAAGCTGCCAAAGCAGGAATTTCATTTTATGCTGGACAATGATGTTATCAGACCCTCTAAATTTCAGTGGGTTGGCCTACTACACCTAACAAATAAGAAGGATAACATTTTAAGAACATGAGGCGATTATCGATGATTAAATGCACAAACAATGCCAGATAGATACCCAATTCCTAAAATTGAGGATTTCCACTATATTCTGGAAGATAAGATATTCTGGAAGATAAAATATTTTTTTCAAAGACAGATGTAGTGAAAGTATACTATCTGATACTTATTGCTGAGAAAGATAAAGAAAAAACTGCCATAACCATGCCATTTAGGCTATATCAGTTCAATGTAATGAGTTTTGAGCTGAGAAATGATTTTCAACTTTTCAACGTTTCATCTCGGAAGTACTATTTAGACTGGATTTTGTATTTTCTTATCTTGATGATGTACTTGTGGCTTCCTTTTCAGAAGAAGAGCTCAAAGAACACTTAAAAATGGTCTTTGAAAGATTCCAACAATATGGACTTAGGATTAATATTTCTAAATCAGTGATGGGATCTAAACAAGTAAAATATTTGCGATAGCTAATCACTACAGAAGGCTCTCGCCCATTGCCAGATGAAATTGAAGCCATTACAAACTACTATCAACTGCTCATTACTTGCGATCATTTCTTTGTACGATAAACTTCTACGGAAGATACCTGAAGGATTCAGCAAAAACCCAAGAATCTCTGCATGAACTGCTGAAAGGAGGAAGAAAGAAGGACCGCAGAAAAGTGCCTTGGATTAACGACACAATACGGAGCTTTGAAAAATATAAAGCTGACCTTGCCGAAGTTGCTCTTCTATAATTTCCAAGACCTATATTACCGTTATCACTTTGTACTGATGCATCAGATTTTGCAGTGGGTTGAGTACTTCAACAGTATGAAGATGAGAGACGGAAGCCAATAGCTTTCTACTGCAAGAAACTGAATGATACACAGAGAAAGTATAGTACCTATGACAGAGCTATTAAGAATATAGCTTTCTGTAAAACACTTCAAACATCTGTTAGAAGGCAATGATTTCACCATCTACACTGATCACAAGCCTCTCACGTTTGCATTTAGACAGAAAAAGGAAAAAAAAAAACATCACCAAGGCAGCTACGACAACTACAATATATTTCTGAATTTTCCACTAATATTCAACATATTCAAGGCAAAGATAGTGTAGTATCTGATGTTTTATCACGAATTGAATCTGTTTCGACACTTGACTATGATGCTACAGCAGAAAAGCAAGTGCGCGATAAAGAATTGCAGCAATTAATGAAGCTTTTTTTTATTTAAGTTTCTCTTTACAGTTTAAGCTCTCAACGTTAGTATTAGGAAAGACACTCTGGTGTGATATTTCAACATTAAATATTAGACCTTTCATTCCAAAAGAATTTTCAATGGAGATGTTTCGACAATTACATGGATTTTTTCCTCCAGGAGTTAAAAGCGCCATCGAACAGATAACAAAAAATTCATTTGGCCAGGTAGGAAGAAGCAAGTAGGAGTATGGGCAGAGACATGCATCAGGTGTCAGAAATACAAAGTAAACAGATCCACCAAGTCAAAGTTTGGAGAATACCAAGTTCCAGATTCAAGATTTAGTGTGGTACAATGATTTGATTGACCCACTACCACCTTCGGAATGCATAGAACACTGCCTAACTTGCATTAATCAGTATTCTTTGTGGATGGAAGCAATTCCCTTACTTGGCATAAGGGCTGAAATAGTTAGTAGAGCTTTCCATAACAACCGGATTAGTAAGTTTGGTGTCTCTATTCAAATTATAACAGATAGAGGAAGACTAAGATAAGAATAATGTTTAATCCAAATTATTCAGATATCTTACAGATATATGTGGGGCTAAAGTATCGCATACTACCTCGTATCATCCTCAACGTAACGGAAAAATAGAAAGACAGCATAGGATCCTGAAAGATGCCATAAAAGCACATAACCACATAAGATGGACTGAATCCCTACCTACAGTACTATTTGATTTGAGAGTTGCCATTAGATCAGACACAAGCTATTCAATTGTACAAATGGCGTATGACTCAAGCATCAAGTTATCAGGAGAATTTTTCGTCCCACCTACCATCAAAATGAACCAAGAAATCTTTGTCTTACAGTTACAGAAATTTATGGAGCATTTGAAATCAGTAATATCAGTCAGGCAGCAACGAATACTTGAGCATAAGGAACTCAGGTCTTGTCCTCATGTTTTTGTGAGAATAGACATAGTGCGAAAGGCCCTCGAACAACCTTATCAACGACCATATTGGGTAGTTGAACGTTTTCACTTTGTCAGTGAAAGAGAAAAATGTAAACATCTCAACTGACCGCCTAAAACCTGCTTATTTGTTTGTCATTTACAAAAATAACAAGCAAACACAAGCTAAGAAAACAGTGGAGAATTCAGATCATTGAGATTTAATACTTCCATTTAATAATCAAACAACTTCCTAGTGTGGTCGAAAAATAAAACAACCGGTAATGTTTAGAGATTAAAGATTTTCTATGTATGCTTTTTCCACAATTATATTCTGTATCAAAAGTCATTCAGTGTGTAATTATGTAGTGAATAAATAGATATGTAAATAATTTCACCAAATTATACTGGTTACCATTAAATTTTGTCAAATAATGTAATATTGCAAAATATAGTTCCTGCGCTTCATTCTATTGAATGTAGTGCTAGATCAGGGATGGGCAAACTACGGCCCGCGGATACAATCGTAATTTGTCGGTCAGATAGAAATTAAAAAAAAAAAATGATTTATATATTTTACATTCATTTCCTTTTCTATTTAATTTAAATATTTTTTCTTTCATTTTTTCAAGAGACTAATGATCTTATTACTTTCTCTGTTTTCATTCTAAGAAGCATAATTCGATGGAAATAGCCAGCACAGATAGCTGTAATCGTTAAAATGTTAAAAGTGAGAATTCTTTGTTAGTTATAGTTGTAGACTGGCGCGCCAACATGCGTTATCTTTTTCTGATGGAGCAGGGATATGGGAATTCAATAAGTGAATTATACCTCACATGTAGCAGACTGCGCATTTTAAGTTCCAGCCAACCCAGAAAATCAGTGCTATGTTTGCTTCATCTTATATATGTGAATAAGAGTTTTCAACTGTGAACCTTAGGCATCAACTGGCATCATTTCAGAATTAGACTGACAGATAAGCATTTAACTTCGTTCCTTAGAATGAGTATTTCTCACTTCGAGTCTTAATATAAGACACTTTTACAAGAGAAATCGCAATTTCACTCATCTCATTAACATATTTAAATTGTAAAACTTGTATATTGTTTTTAAAATATAAGAAAATTATCTTGGCCTGCCAACTTTTATTTTTATCATTTTTTTATATTTTTGGCCCGGGACAAAATAAGTTTGCCTACCCCTGTGCTAGATTCACTGAGACATTATATTGTATAGACAAGCAAATCAAATATGGCATGTAATAAAGTTTGGATATTGAGGTATATGTATGCATATATTTATCTGTAATATTTGTTCATTTCTTGAAAAAAATTCCATTACAGTACATGAATATGCATTTTGTATTGTTTGAATTTATTGCATTGTTTTACATCAATATATCCATTTTCATAATTTTTCCTGCATCGACATATACTTTATATTATGAATTAAGTATAGTATATAATATTCTTTGACAAAAGTTATTTTTATGATGCATTTCTCTAAGTAGAAATTATATTTAAATGTGTGATTTGGCAATCATACAACAGCGTCAAATATTACAAATATTTATCCAATTTTATTACATAATATATTACACATGTTACCACATCACTGATTCCAAAATCTCTTGTGTTCGTTATTTCATGTCATTGAAAGCATATTGACTATGTAAATATAAACTAGAAGAAGTTATTTGTATGGATTTGTGTTATATTATGTGTTGTATATAGGGACACTTTTTTTTCAGCATCAAATTTAAGTAATATATCCTGAACTTTTATTAATATATCATGAAACTTTCTTGTGTTAGAAATACCTTGATTTGAGAATAAGATTCAGTAATTTCATTTTTTATATTATATAAATGTTTTTTGTGTATATATATATGCAAGGAGAAATTTTGATTTAATTCTTATGTACTATATTTATAATGTTTCCCTTATAGTATTTATCTATTTTAAGACAGCGTCCATAGTATAATACAGTATCTACGTTAGCATGGTATTTAATATATATCTATAATTCAACTTCTCCTATCATGATTATCTGATCATCGTAACTCAGTTAGTGGTGAGAGAGTAATGTTAGGACAACAGTTATGTTATTTTTGCCACTCCATGGCTGCATTTGTCAAATTGCTTTCATCAAATTACTTAAACAATGTCTGACAGGGTTATGAAAAAAGCCAATTAATTCTATTACTTAAAGTAATAAATGTTAAGCTTATTTTATTTAAAAGTAATTTATTGTTAATTTTTATAATAATTTATTATTTCAATTTTTTATAAATTTACTTTTATATCTTTTAAATGTGTATCAAATTTGGAACTAAAATTTGGTAATAATACATTAATTTCAACACTGAAAAAAATCCGCAATGATTATCAAATGGATACAATTTATTGTTCTTTTGAAAGTCTTCCCGGGACTGAATCATCTTGAGATAGGAATTCCATCAATGATATAAAAACTCTAAGCTTTATAAATGGTGATCCTCAACAATGGAAATTAAATTCATACTTGAAATCTAAGAAAAGTAATTTAGTTTATGTTATGAAATTTGCAAATTTTTGCAGTAAACGTTAACTGAAAAAATATTTTTAACGTTGCATATATTTTAAATGTAAATAAGTAACAGTAAATATTTTTACTTTGAAAACTATTATGAGTGTAATTATGCTTTGGGAGACCCTTTACATATGATTTTCAGATTTTTAGGGTTCTATTAACTTAAAAACCATTGTATAGATCATTTCATTACTTTGGTAAAGATATTACATCATTTTTAAAAATCTTTAACCAATATAACTTTACATGTAAATAATATTTCCTTGTCAGAGTCATGAAAATACGCGAGGCTTACTTATATTTTAATAAGCATGAGATTATGCAACTTAATATTTAAAACATAGGATAAGGTAAAAGCTAAAACTGATGTTGGGTCCTTTGTATTTATTCATACATGTGTATACATTTAAAAAACTCTGAATCTAAAACCTTCGGTTTATGTTTCATTAAAAAAATTGAAAAGATGTTAAAATTAGAGTTAAAGAAGTATTTTTTTAATGTAATCAGCATGGTATTAAATATATCATATTATATTCAATTAAATGCGAACAGTTTGATATATATATATATATATATATATATATATATATATATATATATATATATATATATATATATATATATATATATATATATATATATATATATATATATATATATATATATATATATTTAAATTATATATGATCTGAATATTTTTAATCGATAAAATTAAATAAAATTTCATTTCTGTGTGAAATATAATATATCTTAAAGCAATTGCATTATTAAATGAATTTTCTTTAAATGGATACTAGATGGGTTATTCTAACTTGTTTTATGAAAAAAAAAAAAAAAAAAATAGGTAGGACTTTTCAATTATTGAAATTAGGAGTGCATGTCTTTACTGGTATTCCTCCCTAAATCTAATTCAGACGGTTTTTATGTAAGCATATTTAAAATATAAATGTATTCTGGTGATCTGTAAAAGAAAAATTTTATGCCGATATTAATTGTTTATATTTTTATTTTAGAATTATAATCTTTACACAATGCATGTACTATTGAAAGAATATTTTTCTAGAATGTATTTGCGTCATGTGAAAAACGTAAAATAATATCTTTGACTATTTTTGAAAATGTTTAAAAATACGTTTTAACCGTGTGAAATAAATATATAATTTATTAGTGTTTCCCCATATAGTCAATGAATTTTATTATTTCACTTCCCAATCTAATTGTTCACGACCTTTTCTCATCCACGTGTAGGCTTCTACT
Organism: Latrodectus elegans; assembly: GCA_030067965.1. Lineage (NCBI taxonomy): Eukaryota > Metazoa > Arthropoda > Arachnida > Araneae > Theridiidae > Latrodectus > Latrodectus elegans. The sequence goes on from CM057809.1 coordinate 60,822,583, forward strand.
TATGAGACATCCTCACTTTATTTTTTCCGGTCAATAATTTACACAAAATAATTTTTGTCAAATTTTATGAAATTAGAGAGATTGCACTAATTCCTTAAATTCGTTTTTTCATTATTGATTTAATTATTTAAAGTTTTGTTTACATATTTTATAAGCTAAAATCTTGTTATTTTCATTACAATGTGTTTCACCTCATATATCTATTTAATTCATTTCGTTCGTACTTTTAGGGGTACAACTATGAGTTGAGAAATAATGATCTATTTTACAAATTTTTGTATTGTAGAAATGCTGATTGTGGAAAACCGTAGCCGCATTTGTTTTATACTGGTTAACTTCTTTAAAATAATTCACTTGCATTCTAGAAATAATGTTATTATTTATTTTTATGAGATTACGCTATAATCCACAAAAATAGGCATTTTTAATGTATCTCACATTTAGTTTGTACATACAGACATTACTGCTATTATAAAAATTAATAACTTTGAAGGGTGTGGCAATTACAAATTGTTATGAACATTATTCTTTAAATGTATATCTGTTAGTGAACTAAAATCAGATTGATAGTAAAAATGTGTGTGTGTGTGTTTTTTTTTAATGTAACAGGAATTAAAAGAAAGTACTATTATGGCATATAGCCCTAGTGCATTATCCGAATTTAAATTAATAATAGGGAAAATGCAAAAAATAAAATTAAATGTTAAGAATATTAAGCGAATGTATTTGTTTCAAGAAAAACTTTATTTACTAAATGATTCCTTTAAGCCTGTAATACGTACTTTAAGATTTCCAAAGATATACTTTTGAAAGAGTGAAATCAAAATATCTGTGATTAAAGCAAAAGGGGTTACCTTGATGGCTGCTGAAGAGATACGTTTCTATGTAGGGTTTCTCATAGAAAAATAAAAATGTGATAATCTCAATTGAAAAAATTACTACGCGAACGGGGTATGAAGGTTAGATTCTTTTTTTGCTATGAAGCAGAGAGCATAATAATAGAATTTAACATGAATTCTTAATAGAACTAAATTCGTTATTTGCTAATATTTCATTCTAGTTAATGGTCGAAGTTCACTACTCATTGTAATTTAGCGCCAGTTTTGTTAAATATTACAATGCATTATAAATTTTTAAGATAAACACAATCGTACTAAATATTTTACCCAATAGTCCTATATCAGCTATTGCCGTTGTCCTCGTGTGCCAGCTAGGCTGGCAAATTGGGGTGCGCTGCTCCACTTTTCCAACTGAACCGTATTTGGTGTAGAGTCCGACTTCTTCAGTACACACACATACCATAAGGACCCGTCTATAGGGTAGGTAACCATTCACACCTCATTCACACACAAGGAAAGGACAAAGGCAGGATAGAAAGAGAGAGAGAAAGTACACCCATGCCTGAAGTGGGACTCGAACCCAGGACCTCCCTATCCGTAGTCAGATATGCTGACCACTAGACAAGTTGGCCGGCCCTATATCAGCTGATAAAGAAATAAAAATGGAAAATTTGTCTGAATTGTTTTGTTTTTTGAAATGTTTATATATACAGAATAATTTATACACTGATATATAGAAATGCATGTTTCAGTGTATTTTACGATGTAGTTAAATGTGTGATGTGTGCCATGCCTCAAATAACTTTGCAAAAAGTAACTATCAAGTATGCATCGAAATTCTTACTAGCATTCAAAATAGAGAAAAATGAAAGAAATCAGTTCTATATTTATCTCATAGCAAAGATTTCTTCCTAGTTGACTAACTTTTAAGCTTCACGTCTAAAACATTTATTTCGCTTTGTGAAATTACACAAGTTCTCATAACTATCAACTTAATAGATGGAAAAAAAAAACACTTGCGATACATCTCACAGCTGTTTGTCGAAGCAACATGAACATAAATAGAAACAAAAATTCGAACTAAGACTGCTGAAGTCCATATCAAATAACAAGATAGGAAGGAAAAGAAATGAGAAAATCAAGAAAAGAGGAAATGTTCCAAAATATAGATTGAATTGTTTGAGCTTTTTTTTATTTTTGATTTTTAAACTGAATTATGATCAATGAGAAGGATATACAGTCTGGTCTTAGCAAAATACTAAAAATGCAACAAAATGACTGCAACTAGAAAGAATCATATTACTCACATTCAAAGTGCTTTATTTTGTAAGAAAAAATCTTAACAACTCAGATCACAGAAGGAAGATTTGTTACTCTGTTTTGTTAAACTAAAGTTTAGATCCATTTAAATTCCCTTTTTTTTTGTCAGAAGAAATTAGGTAATAAAAAAGTGACTGATTTATTCAAAAGCACGTTTCACGCCATTAATTTAAATTGACTGGAGAAATAAAAAATTTTCCTCGGATTTTGTTGAAATGTATTTATTAAGTAATCTGTATTAGCAAATAATTATAAGATATTGTTATTTTCAGAGTTAAAGATAATACAAAATAAAATTTCAAATTTGTAACATGCATTTTGATATGATGGTATCACATTAAGATGTATTATTTAAATTTAAATATATAAATAAATTGTGTGTAAAAAGTTTCTCTCTAAAGTTTATGTAAATGTTGCTAAAATGAAGCAGTTTATTAAACAAATGCAATTCTTTAGATTTTTGTATTTTATGTTTTAAAAAGTATTTAGTTTTGCCTTTATTTTTCAAGCAAAATATATGAAATATGTGCTTATACTTCATATAAAAGCATTAAAAAATTGCGTGTTTATATATAATTACATAAATTTAGCTGTACAATTTATTATCCTTGCAAATGTAAGGCAAATAATAGTAATGGAATTCTATAAAAAAGTTCTTCATTTTTTAATAAGGTGAATTATTTATTCAAAGTATAGATAGTATAATAATAGTAGTATAATTAATACTTTTCACAATTGCATTAACATTTTTATTATATTACCATGCGTGATTTGGCATATGTTCAATTCTAGTTTATTATAATTACCTCTTTAAAATAGTTATATTTTAAAGGATATTTTATAATTAATAAATATAATTTTTACATTATTATGCGACTATGTTTAAAAAAATTATGCTTAAGCTTAAAATGTTAATTTAAGTTATTGATAAAATTTATCATATATATTTTACAGTTTTAAAAGAAATATGTCATAAGAATTTTTTTAAATATATTGAAAAATTTGAATCAATTTTTTATTTTTTATTACTCTGATTTAACGGGATAATGTCAACACTGATTAACTGATTAAAATAATACTTTATCAACACTGATTAAAATCGCATTAAAAATTATCGTATATTCGACTTTGAATTAATTTTGGATATTATTATTAGGAATAAGTTTGATGAGATGTGTAAGTTGTTAGCAATCCATATATTCACATGCAAATGATACTCATCCAGATATACTGAAAATAAATAAAAATATAAGAGTCAGCTCAACGTATATTCATTTGGCTTTCATAAAAGCTCTTTAAATATTATAGTGATTCTTGGTTAAAACACTTTTATTTCATTTAAGATGAATAAACATGAAAAAAGTATGGAACATTTAAAATATGCTGTAGATAACATGCTATTCGCATTCTTTTTTATAATTAAATGTACATAAACGGATAGAAGTTTTCAAAATTTTGTCTTGAAAATTTAAGTATTTTATAAGAGATAAGATTAAAGTTAGGATTTTAGGGAAAAAAGACAGTGTTAATAAAGAACAAGAATCAAATTTTCTGAACGAACAAATATTTCTTGTCATTCCATGTAGAAGAGAATACAGCATTGAGAGAATTAATTAAAATTGAATTATATTTAAAAACACATGTTGAATTTTAACCAGATTTATTTAACCAGCAAAAACTAACAAAAGAACTTTCTGTTCGATATGATAACAAAAAGGGAAATAATTGCACATAGGTATAGAAAAATTATAATAATAAATTTTTCTAAGCTTCTATAGATGTATAAAATCCCCAAAAACAATTTTGTGAAAAAGATGTAGTATTAGCATAGTAATTACTAGCAAGAATCTTATCCACAGATATTAATGATGAATTTTTTAATATGAAATATCAAAAAAAACGACTCATTAATAAAATATTTAAAAAAGATGCATGTGAGTTTTGCAACACTTTTTCATACTAATTAGCATAGTAAAATCATAGTTTCAGGAAACTAAAAAATCCTTCTCTTTAACGGATGGAAGTATTTTTTGTTGTTCCATTCATTTATATTTTTCTATAATATTTAATTTAATTTTTTATTAGAATCTCTAGAATCTCTTATATATATATATATATATATATATATATATATATATATATATATATATATATATATATATATATATATATATATATATATATATATATATATATATATATATATATATAAACTTAGATATGTTTTGAAAATTCTATATAGATTTTACTTCATATGATAAAAATAATTTCGCATATTTTCTAAGAAATATTACAGCAAAGTGTGCTATATAAATTATAATTTAATTAAGTTTAAAGGCAATAGTATTTGACACAAAGGATAGTCTTTACCGAAAACCAAAAATGGCTTTAATAAATTAACAAAATTTGTAAAATGATTCCATTCAAGAAATTACAGTCAGTTGAATGTTAAAAATCTGTTACATGAACAGAGTAAACACTGAAATTTCAGAACATTTTTAAAGTACTTATTAAAATAAAATTCTATTTTTACATATTGGTTTACGACAAGACATCTTTTGATGCATATGACATTAAACACAGTCTTCTTGCAAAAAAAGTTGGTATGATACACTACTGGGCAACATATTTGACATTGTTTTCTTGAATATAATAGGCATAAAATGCTAGAATTATACCCAACAGAAACGTACTTTTATCTTTCAACAAGAGGATGAAGGATTAGGTCCACTGGGGCCTAGTGATAGGACATCGCTCTCCGTTGCATAAAGTATGCCGTTTAATCACAGCCACTGTTGAACAACAAGAGGGGGATGGTAAGTTTCTGCTTACTTTATATACATCTGTTAAGAAGGGTGATAGGAAGCTTTCTGAGTTTTCTTAACTGCAAGGCCTGAATACAGCTCACTATCTACGGAAATTTCTCTTGGAAAGCAGTTAATGTGTTGGATGTGTTTGTGAAAATAACCTATACTGATCTCCAGTCTTTAGGCTGTTGACAACACGGTGTCAAATATATTGATTGGTAGCAATATATTGCATTCCTCAGAAGAACTAATTGAAGGTATGCATGTCAACTCTCGGTATTGCATATAGTCCACGTATTATGGATCCCATTATTACATTTTTGTAGAATTATTATACCATCAACAAAAGAATAGATGTAATGCAGCCACGCTCTTAAGTTTAAGCGTGATGAATTGGAATCTACAGAAAAGTTTATAAGTTCAGATCATGTAATACTTATGATCTTAATTTAAGATTTATAGCTGCGAAAATCATCAACACAGAATTAAGAACTCTCGAAAAGGCATAGCAATGAAATCTTTGCTGAAGTCAGTTATAGAAAGTATTACTCAAAAACTACATTAGGAAGATTTGTTTAAGGATATTTATATAGGTGGAAATGAGTCAAATATATTTAAATCCAATTTTTTTGTTTTTCATATTCAAAATGGACGCTTAAAATTATTTCACAATTTTCATGTTATTATGATGGAATAATGAACTTCTGTTCCAAGACAAATATTATTTATCATGGTGTAAATTATCACTTAGCATTTACTTTTATTACCAGAATTCCATAATTTTTTTGAATAAATATTAGATTATTAACCAGTAATAACCTTCATATCTTTAATCAAATATTTTTAGTGTTGCTATGATTTAAATCAATAAAAGCCAAAAGTTTGGTTTGCCTTAATTAATATTCACAGATGAAGTATTTATGGTTGGTAGAAGATTTTTTCGAATTAAGAACTATCATTTTATAACATATATTTAAAATGAAGAACTTGTTTATTTTGTTTGCTGAAGATATGGTAAATTTCAGTTCTGTAGATTTATTTGTTAATTTAAGTTGCTGCATAAATTCTATGTGGATAGAAAATTTTACTGATAACAAACTGGCGAAAACGGGAGGTAATTATGAAAATATTGATTATTCTTAATTCATGCAACGAAAGCGGGTGACACATTAGAAAATGAAGAAAATAAAAATTAATGTGATTTGCTTTCAAAAATTCGTTTAAAATTCATAGTAATTTTTCAAGAGATGTTATGAATTTGCTTTAATTTCTAGCGTTAAATTAAAAATTTAATTTACTTTGAAATAATTGGTTTTGAGAGACATAATACAAGCAAGTAACTTCAATATTTTTTCAAGTGCATATATTACAATAATTTTATACATAATTTCTAACATATTTAGGCTAATTAGTATGCAAGAACTAAAATAACCCTTATTTTTCTAGAAATATTAAAGCAAAATGTTGAAGAAAAACTGCTCCAGTTTCAAATATAAAGGAATTAGGAAGCGAGAGAAAAAAATATTAGCGACATTAAAATATGTTACATAATGTATCTAAAAAGTTCTATTAAATTTTAATAATTAATTACCATGAATATAAGGATATTTTATTATCATGCTAACTAATATAGGTATGATAAAAAACATATTTCCTCAAAAAAAAATCACTTATTGAAAATTACAAGAAAAACTTTTATGAAGTACAATATGTTTTATAAATGAATACACTTAGAATTTTATCTTCTAAAATTAATCTTATGTATAAAATATTTTGTTTTAATTTGGTCTAGTTTGATATTAAATTATTAAATTGTAATCAGTAAAAAATTTAAGAGAGATTATGATTTAAAAGAACATCATAGAAATATATTTTGATTACAACTTCAGTTAAAACGAAAAATGAGTGCAATGAAAAAGAAAAATATAATTTTCTATTAATTGCTGAATGTAATAATACCAGTTAAATTCTAATTGAGGAACACACACACATATTCAAAAATTAAAATAAAATTACTATATATATATATATATATATGTGTGTGTGTGTGTGTGTGTGTTTGATTGAATAAAGTATTAAATATGTAAGCAAAATAAAAGAAAATAATTTTGTTAATAATAAATGATTAAAAACTAAAATGAATAAACACATGATCTAAGAATTTGCACAAGTACAAACGAAATTAGCAAAAGAATTAAAATTCTTGTTATTTCGCTGGACTTTCTGACTTTTAATAAAAAATTCAAATAAATTCGTTACGAAATAAAGTAAAAAATAGCTTAAACCACGCAATTGGAATTAGTAGAATTAATATATGCATATAGAGGGATTATAAATTATTTTTACCAATTAAGAGGGCTGTTAGTACCCATTCAGACACATATCGTAGGGAACATTAAGTTGCATTCCACTCTGAGAGGCAGAAAAGAGGAATTTCCTCCTGAAAGTGCTTGCTCCACACATACAACAGTGTTGGATAAGTGAATGAATAATACCAAAAAGTTAACAATCATATTTATTGTTAAGTGAAAATCTCAAAGCAAATGCTCAAAAAGCCCCCCATGTGCGTCGTTGCACAGTTGAGACCAGTGAAGGAATGACTGGTGCATCATCTCGAAGATTTCTGGTGCCATATTAATTTTGTCCCCGGCAACAACAATTCTAGTCACGAGATCTTCAGCTGAGTTCACAAAAACTTTCATGTGCCCCCAAAAGAAAAATCGTGTGGGTTGAGGTCCGGTGAGCAAGGAGGCTAAGTCCCCAGGTCTGCTACATCCAATATATATTGCGGGATATGTGGCATTCAAAATGTTACACATCGTGATGGAAAAATGTGCTGGGGTTTCATCGTGTATAAACCACATGTCTCTCAGGATGATGAGCGAAACAGCCTGCAATAAACTGGGAAGCACTTACATTCCAAGGAGATGCAGTATGTTGTGCAGATCAAACAGTCTAGCATGATGTAAGGTAATCACCAAGGATACCTGCCCAGATGCTCATGGAAAATTTCTGCTGGTGTCTACGAGGGGTTGTACAGTGGGCATTGTTGTCAGACCAAACGTTTGATTGCGTTTTTAAAGGACGACTTCTACTCTTATTGGCTTTCTCCGGTGACCAGTAAAAGCAAAATGCTGCTTTTTCTTGGTGGAAATTTGCAAGCGGTAAATTTATGATAGATTCTTGATGCGTTTCTATACTTTCCTCTTTTCTGCCTCTCAGAGTAGAATGCGACCCAATGTTTTTATGTAATTATTGATTGTATGGATGGCCTTTTAATTTGTAAAAACAATTTAGAATCATCTCGTATGTTTGTGTGCTTTTGAAAAGAAAATGATTTTTTTCTTACAGACAAATTACAAAAGTAAGTGTCTCATATTTGATATCGAATTAAAACATTATCTCAGCTACATAAAAATATAAAAATAAAAGGTATAATTAATTTTAAACTAAATCAAAAATCGTATCACTAATGGCTAGTTGTATTGGTCTTATATGATCCTATAAGTATATAAAATTATATTAAATAAGGTTCTCATATTTAAAACAAATAAAAAATATCGTTGTGTAAAAGTACTAAAACTTGAAATGTAGTTAATTTTGTTCTAAATCAAATAGGTTTTGCGAATAATGAAAATCATAATCTTTTTATACATTTAGGCTAGGCTTTTTATACCACTAGGCTTTCTTTGTATTATAAAATTATATTCAATAATGCTGTTAAAATGTTATTTAATTTTGATAAGGAAGATAACTAATTCACTTTGCTTTTATAATTGAAATTACGATTAGATATTTTGACTTAATACATTAGTACTTTACTTACATATACCTTAGTATTTAAAATGTATTTTAATGATATATATTAAAAAAATGGAAATGTTATTCATTGTATTAGATTAATAATTGATGAAATGAAAAGTATTATTATCACACCATAATTTTTACTAAAATTAAAATTTTTGATAGGAATCAGTTTCTTTATTTGTTAGGAATCAAAACTTTTGGGAACGAACTTTTTGTGTATTGCTTTAAAATTTCAATCTTTGTAACAATAAAATATTTTTCATAAAAAAGCTACTTACTTAAATTTATTTGATTGTTGTTAAAGAATCTTGATCTCTTGGCTTTGATTTGATTTCTGTTTCATGGTCTTATCTGTCATCATGATATCGTAAATAATCATTTAATGCTATTTTCACCACGATAAATGAATGGTATAAATGATATGTCGAGCTGGTAGACAAATGAGTAACGCTCTTGCCTTTGGTTCAACAGTTTGTATGTTCGAATCTCTCATCAGGCTTGCATATTTCTAGGCTTTCATAATCCACTTTAAGTAAGAGATTTCAGTATAATTACCATACGTGTGTAAAAAATTGACCATTGAGAGTGACAAATAAATAAAAGTTATAAATGGTAAAATGATTCAAGCATTGATAAGTCAATATCCTAAACTTAAATTGTTAATTTATTGTCATTGCATACAGAGGTTTTCGTGAATGAGATAATTCTCTCAACGCTTCCTGAAATAAAAAACTTATTCAACATTTCTAGGCATCATATCTTTTTAATGTTTATCTAATATTTTAGATAATATTTTTTTTAAATAATATTTTATATAAAAAATTATCTTCATGATAACATGCTCCGATTAAAGTTTCTGAAGTTTTGTAAGGTGTTCTTATTCTATGAGAAGAAATTTGAATGTTGAGAAAGGTAGTTCTAAAATTATTGAAAGTAATTTCCTTCAGATAACATAATGTTATTTTAAAACTCTTCTCTTTTCTGATAATTTGGTGTCATTCAATGAAAACTTTGATAAAATGGTTATTATATATAAGAAACTGTAGATAAATTAATTTTAAAAAAGCATTTGCGATGTTTTCAATTTTCTTATATTAATTTTATATTTAATTTTTTAGAAAATATGTGTATACTCTTAAAAGTTTGTTTGATTAATGATTATAATCTGATCGGATATCTGGATTCCAGCAACATTGTGGTATATTTAAATCCCAATTAAATTTTATGTTTAGCATAACATAATAATTATTTTATACCAAGAAAAATATAAAAGAGTAAACTTCTTCATTAAAATTGTCAGACAATATTAATTGTATCTTTTGAATACCAGGTAATAACATAGTACGCAATAAGCAGTTTATAATTTGTTATTGAGTTTTTAAATTTATAAGGATAATTAACAACAAAATATGTCTATGACTTAACATTATTTCTTAATGTTCTTATTATACTTTGGTAATATATTGGCAAATACCATTAAACTCCTTCTCATAGCAACACAAGAAAGAAATTTGTTGAATAATTTCTCAAAAACCCTTTTTTAGGAATTTCTGAAATAATAACGTTTTTATTCATGCCATCTCTGAAAGGCAACATTATTACAGTGAATAATGCTGGCATTACTTTTAGTGAAATTTTATTTGGAGGGAAATGTAGACTACATGTAGATAGCTTTTTATAGAGAAGTAATATGATTGGATGAAGTATGCTTTTTGAGAAATGAAACACTCTATAAATGGAACTCCTATTGTTGAACTCAAAAACTTCTTACTTACGCATTTAAAGCAAAACTATGGAGTTCTAATAATGTTATGAATTTTCAATAACTTGCAGACTGAATCAATATTTTCTAGTACTCGTTACAATGAAAATACATAACTTGGAGTTTTTGGAAGTAACACTTTTCAATTCCTGTGTGAAAATTATTTACACTATATAAGTATTTAAACTCCTGAAAATTACTCTTTCAGAAATACAAAATGATCACAAAATATAAGAAAAATCTGAGATTGCTAGGGATAAGCACTAACACTATGAGTCATTAAACTATTAGGATTCCATGATTTGGTCTTCAAATTCAGCTGACTCCACTTGCAGTTATTTATTGATGATACCGAAACAAAGACGCATGTCATTATTAAAACAATTTTGTTGGAGTTGCTGGTTATTCCAGCATGTAACATGTCATGTTGTATAGTGAGCAGAAAGAATTGTTTTTGAGAATAAAAGTACGTATTGTGAATAGAAAAAATAGTATGGAAGAGAAATGGCAGATAAGGCATGATATATAGTTGCTTTTTTCTTCCATTTTCATGGCATCGTATTTAGAGATATCATGGTCAAACATTGTTCTGTTCTTAGCTCTTATAAATGACGATCTTCTGTTTTCACTACGCTAGTATTACGGATTTGCAATAGACATATCTCTTATATTTTTTAATTCAGTGTTAGGACTTCTTAGATTGGTGCCAGAAAGTACTGTGTGTAAGCAGTTTCACTTTGCAAAGCTAATATTTTTATTACTACAGTTTCAAAGACTTAAGAAGTAACTGATTTAATTTGATGTCCTGAATACCTATTTTGTCCGCTTACCGTAGCCTATTAGTAAGAACATGGATTTCAGAGAGAAAAAGTCTTAGTGATTGGAAATGAGATTTTTAATGACAAGAAAAATTGTATTCTAAATTTAAAAAAAAAAAAAAAAAAAAAAAAAAAACTGTTCAGAGTAATAATAATTTTAGATGATTTCTATTTCTATTGTTTTTAAAATCAATCAAAAACTGTGCACCCAAAATTTAAATATAAGATTTTGATTCAATTTAAGTTTTCAGTTTAAGATTTTTTAAAATTAAATAAAAGAAACGCATTGAAGTACATTTAATCTAAAAATCACTTTTATCATCCGGCAGTAATTTATAATGATTTGAAATTTTCCTTTTTTAAAGTTACAGATGCATGAAAGAAAACAGAATTGAAATAAATCCTGGTAATATGCAAAAATATTGAAATCATAATATTACGTCACTGGAATATAAATTCATTTTAAGAAGAAAACTTTTATATGCATAATTTAATTATTGCTCTTTTAAGTCAATCAAATCTTCCGAATGAAATCGTAGCTATATTTTACTTTGATTGCCATATCTTATCATGATTTCTATTAAGATTATTTTGGAGCCAATTTACGCTGAGGAATTCGGGGGGAGAAGCATCATATAAATTATTCCATAGAAAGTGTCACCCAGTTTTTTCTAAACTTATTATCCTCTGTAATTTTTTTTACCTCATTTAGTTTAAAATGAGGAAATATTTCTTTCTTTATTTTCTTCTTACAGTTTACACCAAATATTATCTGACTCAGAATAAAAGCTAATGCTAACAAGAGCATGCTATAGTAAATTTCAAAGTTAGAATATTGATTTAATTTTGTTGCAATTTTTCAAAACGCGTAGAAAATTTAAGGTAAATTTATTATGAATTAATTTCATGGTATTATTTTATAATAGCTTTTTTACTCTTAATTGTCGAAAGAAATCTAAAACTTCAGATTTTAAGCGACAAATTAAGAAAAGCAGTTTTTTATAGATTAGAAGAAATCACACATTTTACCTAATATTCTGCTCAAAAGAATCAAGGAAGCAAGAAAACCTTATGTAAAAAAATAACCATGAGAGATAGCCGCACATGGGGCCAAAAGGGGAAAGTATACATTTAAAATTTAATGCGCAAAATAAGATTTAAATATGTAGAGTTTCTTTAATTCTTTGAAATAATGTGAAGATAATGGGGAGACACTTCAGTGTAATAATATTATTTTAAATACGTCATGTGTAGTTTGAATGTGCAATAAAGAGTATTGTACTTCTGATCGTTATTGATATTATAAGACCATTATTTCATAGGCTGTGGATTGTTTTCTTCCTGATTTTAAGAAACAAAATCCAGATCCATCTTCATACCTGACAACAAATTTTGACAAACTACCTGGTTGTGTATTTTCAAATACCTGACAACAAATGGACAACCTTCTCTCATGGTACACCTATGGATGTACCAAATACTCTCTATTAAGTTAGGACAAAACAGTGTTGTTTATTTCATATATTAATTTCTTTCATTACATTTTCTCTTAAAATATAAAGAAAAGAACCAGAGATACTTTAAAATTACGAAAATCATGAAGTCTCAATATTTTAGATACATCCACTTAGACAGTTGTATTGTCAATCAGATTAATATGTAGACTCGTGTGTCAACTTTTGAGGTAATCTGCAATCACTACCGATTCTTTTTTAGATCTAGAACACACACACATGCGAGAGCGTATATAACTTTAAAAACTAAAATTTTTGTAAGAGATACGAGAGGCGTAATATCAAAATTAGTTACAACAGTTTCCCAAAAATCAGGAATTGATGAGAAAACAAGAATCTTAACAACACAATTTAAAGTTGCTTAGGCAACTCAAATCATTTATATCTGATGCAAGATGTTTTAGTATAATATCAAAATATAAAGAATAAAATTAGAAGAAATTATATTAAAATGAATGAACAAAATTATACGCGCGCGCGGAGTAAAAAATGCTTAGTTGAATGAATCAAAACAAGTTTGTGTATAGAAAGATAGCATTTTGAGCATTTAAAATTGCAATAAGCAAAAGTAAATGTGTATTCAAAATATTTCTATTTATAATATTAAAACTAGAATGTGTAGAATAAAAATACTTATATTTAGAATAGAGAGAAAATGTATTCTAAATAACTTTTGTGGGACATATTATCTATAAAGAAGGTGTCATTTAGTTTCTTGCAATATTAATACCATAGAGCAAGTTTAGCATGTTAAATAATTTAAACTTCATGTACATATATAAAAAATTACAGATAATACTATCAAAGTCTCTGGAAACGCATATAATAGTAATAGTATAATTTTCTACAGTGTGTTTGACATTCAAATATATCTACAATAATAACACGAATATAAATGCATTATAAATATGATGCTTATGAATATTAGAAAATTTTATCATAAAAATTTCATTTTAATTTCACATGGTTCTGTAGTTAAACTTTGCAATTTATTAAATCAAATACAAAACTACTTTTAATCATTTTAATTTAAGAACTAAGCTATTTGACTTTAAGATATTTCGTAATATTTTTAATGCTATTTTTAAATACATGAAAATAAAATTATAAAATATAAACTAAAATATAAGCAATTTATGTATAAAGGGTTAAATATACATACATATATATATATATAATATATATATATATATATATATATATATATATATATATATATATATATATATATATATATATATATATATATATATATATATATACGTATAAGCGAAACTTAAAGAACCTATACGTGCCAAAAACCTATAAGAGAAATTAAAAAAACCTATACGGACATAAAACTAAGCTTCAATTTAATTTTTTAAAAAATGTTTTGCTTAATTTAAACAGTTTAAAACCTTTTTTTAAGTAAACTTTTCTTGATTAAATTCTTTTTGATAGCATTATTTTATTTTTAAATTTGTAATATTAAATTTGATAGCATATAAATTTGTATATTTAAATTTGATTTCATTACTGTATTTTTTAAATTTAAATTTGTAAATAATTCAATGGTTAAATTATTTCGTAAAATATGGTGATTGATAACCTATTACATATTTTAAACAATAAATAAACTATTATTTTCATGAAAAACTATCAGAAAATTTTATTTAAATTAAATCACCATATAGCTTCTTGTTAAGATAAAAATTTTTAATAGTTAATACTTAGCTACTATAATAGTTATATTTGGCATAAGCTAATTAAAAAGAAAAACATTCAGTTTAAAAAATGAGAAGGAACAAATAAATGTCAAATATTTATCTGAATAAAAATTATTTCTCATAAATAGAATAAATGAATAAAATGTACAGATTTTAAATTTATTTCTGTGAATAAGAAATATTTAAAATAGTTCATAGAAAAATTGTCCCTTTAATTTAAGTTAGAATGAAAAATAAGTATGTAGTCTTACCTTTTACTTTATATTTCTTTTCCTTTTTTTGGAATTAAAAAAAATTAAGAAAAACTAAGAAATTGTAAGGAAATTTGAGTTTCTTGTAATTTCTTATTTTCGTTTATGTGTTTTTTCAGTATTTTAATGAAATTTACTTTGCAATCTTCTACCCTCACAGCATTTTGTACGGCAATATAAATGTTTCATTTAGCAAAAAAATTCATATAAATGATGTTTTATAAGAAAAGAGGCTTTCAAATAAAATTATTTTAAGCAATGTTTTGCTCATAGTTAATTTAATAATACTACATTTTATTCAATAAATATATTTTTTTTCACTTGAGATATTTCTAACAGTAATCTAGTTGCTTAAATTTGCTGAAAATGTTTGGATTATAATATTTGATAATGGAATATCAGAGAAAGAGAAAATAATCTGGATAAGCTTTTATACAAATAATATTTCTCAGAAATGTTTCTTCTATTCTTATTTCTTATAGCAATATCATTTAAAGCCTATAACATAAAAAAAATTTTTTTTGCTTCATTTTATCGGAATACTCTCATGTTAATATATATTATTTTTAAGACTGCATAAGAAATATATTTTATTCTGTTATATATTCTGCATTTATTAATAAGGATTTCATTCAGTAAAGATAAAATATCTATTATAAAAGCAATGTTTCATGCGTATGGTATGAAGATTTTAAATGCATCTAATTTATTTACATACGTTGTGCAAGTGAGTTGCATTTGTAATTTCATTAAATTCTTCAAATATTAAATGTTCATGAAAGAATAAATTATTAAGTTCGTACTATTTTATATAAAACAAAACTAATAAAGTGGATCAAAATATTATGCTTTTACGTCACTGTGAAATGTTCTTTAATGTTTAAATTTAATTATTTATTAACAGGAAATCATTTCATATTACCCAATGTTTCTTTATTCATACAAATACGAATCAGTATAATGTTATAGAAACATGCAATATTAGCCAAGAAGCAAATTTTTGACTCATAAGAAAAATTAATCATAAAATTATAATTTTTATTATGCACAAATTTTAGTATAGTTCAGTTAATAAATATATATTCTCACAAAAGTACCTTATTTATAGAAAATCGAAAGTGATATTATTTACTTTTAAATAAATAAAATATGAGTATCTAGTAACTATATAAAAATTATTATTTTAATATAAAACACATCTTAAATAAAAAAAGTTCAGTGCAAAGATTTATTAATTGCAATACATGATATAACAAATTCTTAATTTACTTTTATTCTATGGTCATGATTAAATATTAAAAAAGAAATGGTTAATAGCAATATCCCATACATCCAATATCTGCCTGATAAATTTGTACGACATTATTTGTATCCAACGGTAATTGAAATTTAATGCTCGGAAAAAAAACAACAACAACAACTAATCAAGTTCTCTGACATATGTACAGCCACAGTTTATAAATATTGACATAATTCTAACATCGCTTGAATATACCCTTTAGAGAATAGATAACTTTTGATATTATATGTTACGTCAATAATAGCGTAACTAGAGAGAGAGAGAGAGAGAGACTTAATAAGAAATTCCTTGTGACAGAATAAAAAAGTCCAGATCCATCGATTAAAAAGATGCATCAAAAAGCTTTTAATAAACGGAGTAGCGTATCTTATGCGATGCCTTCAAATTTTCATTACCACCAGTTCATTAATTACCTTCTAGGAGGTCTTTATTTTAGAAAATCATTGTTTTCTCCCCTGGCACACAATTTCTTTTATCTCCTAAGCAGTTTAGAAACGAGGAAAAAAAAAAGGTTAATTAATCTTTACTTTCAACCTTCGCTCAGTAATTTGCCCAAAGAATTGAATAGTGAGCTGTCTAATATTCTTGCCAAATTGTTTTCTCATTTAATTAATAAAAACTATCGTTTATGCATGGATAATTTCAATGAACGTTTATTAGCAAGTTTTTATGGCTCAAAGATAGATGTTATTTTTTTTTACAAAAGATCTCCTAAGCCTTTAGAGATTCTACGTTGAATTAATGATAAAAAATAAGCCAGAATTTAATGATTAGCTCTAATATTGAATGCTATAAAAACTCTCCCACGGTACCAAGTGTTTATTTAGTAGAGTTAATTTCCTTGAATGAAAAAGCTAAAATGTCATTCTTCGTTTTGTCAAAATTCATGCATAAAACAAATCTTTTCCAGACATCGTACAGTAATTACGTATGTCTCTTGAGAACACTATTTTAAATTTAAAGGCTTTATAAGAACTCATTTTTATTGTTTAATTAATAATAATAAAAAGAAGGTTGTAAAAGAAAACAAGTGTAAATATTTTTTTAAATAAATAATTAATGATAACTATGTATTTATGTTCTTTTTACATATTTTTAGGAACGCCATTTTTATAGGAAATGATAACTTTTTTGTCCATATACAACTTTAAATGTAAATGCAACCGAAATATAATAACAATATAATTGAATTCAAAACAATACAAAGAACCTTTTTTAGATTTCTCTCTACTTCATGCAAATTCTGTGAATATTCTGATAAAGCAAGAAGTTCTTCACACCACCTAAATTATTTTTACATTTAAATATTTTAAATCTTTTTACAATTTTAGAAATTACTCAATAAACTAAGCAAAAACTTTTCTCATAAAAATGGAAACTATGTTCTCATAAAAAGTGTGTAATATATACCATTTGTTAAAAGTAGTCTTTCCTTAAAGGAAATTTAAAAACAATTCATTTGTATAGTTTTTGCTTTCTGTGATTCTCTTTAACAACTTATATGAGTTTTTTTTGATGATTCCTCTCATGACAAACATATTTATGTCTATATATTCAAATTATTTTGCTTATTAGAATAACTGTAACAAATTATATTCATCATAGAATAAAAGTGCTTACTTTATTTGAAAAATATTCAACTACAATTATTCATTTTATAAATTAAGTAATTTTTATTCCTATATATAAATACATAGTTATTATATTGAAGATAATCAAACAAAATAAATTGTATGCTTTACATTAACTATTTTATAACTATTTTTTTTTACCATTTTGAATAATACTAAGTTTAGTCAAAAAGATATTTTAGAAAAAAATGCTATGAAATGCATGTATTAAAATTTTAGAGTATTCATTCTAATTTTGTAGCAGTCAGTGTTTGAATAAAAATTTGCTATTTTATTAGACTATTCTATCAGGAAAACCTCACCATTTTAATAATAATTTTAATGACTATTCAAAAGAATTCAGTGCCTGGCAGTATATTTCTAAAGTTAACGTTGGAGGAGATTTAGTTAAATAGGGCAAATAATGGTTAAACAATATGAATGAAATGAACACTTGAATACATATTTATACAAAAAATAAAGCATCTTACGAGAAATTTCACAAAAACTTCACTGCAATCTAAATAAGTTTTTATCTTCAATATCATAATTTTTCAAATTACTTACTCAACTTTTTAAAACATTTGAGAGAACTTTAAAGTTATGTCTATTCTTTATTATATGCTAAAAACCATTGCACTTAGCTAATATAAGAATCAAATTTTTATAAGGTGCTCTAAAAATTGATTAAAGGTATGAAAATTTATTGATCTATTAAGTCATAAATTTATCAAAAAATTTGATAAGCTTAAAAAAATAAAAACTTTATTTTCCTTTTATATAAAAATATTAAAATTATGAAGTTATTTAAATTATTTAAACTAAGGAAATCATAAATAGAAAATTACTTTATAATTACAAATTACTTTATGATTCCTTTTTATGTATATCTCATAATGCTAAACACTATTTCATTTTTATTTTTTACATTAATTTAAAACTATTTCATTTGCCAGTTTGTAGGTCTAATGATATATTACTTTTGGGAACTTTTTCTAAGGAAGAATTTAATTGATTACTGGAATAAGCAAACTGTGAATATAATAAGAAAGGTAAAAATGAACAGTGTAATAAATGAGATAAACTGGTTTTTGGAATACATTGCCTTTCGTACCCGGCTACAAAAGAATGCCCAAAACATTACACTTGTGACATAAACTGCTTTAGAATCTACAGCAGTGGTTTACAGAAAACACAGATAGATATTCTAAAAAAAAAGTCTCAGTTAATTTTATTCTTTTATATTTCTACTTGGATATGTAGTTAGATTTGAAAATGCAATCTTTGTTTTCGATGAAAAAACTCATAACTTTTAAACAGCATCTTTCTAATTGAGGGGAAAAATGCATTTTCTTTGATAAAAAAGTATTCTTAAAGTTAGAAAAGAAAAACACTTGATTAATGATAAGATGAGAAAATATATTTTTTCCCATATTAAATTTTTGTTTTCTCTCAATGATTAGCATTTATAAAAACAAAATATTAAACGTTTAGAAATTTTGAAGTAATAAATATTGAAATTTTATTAATATATTGTGAAGTTGAATTTTTATGATACAAATATTTTTTTGGTACAAAAGTTGAATTTTTATATATAATATTATTTTTGATAGAAATAATGAATTCTTATTATTAAAGAAAGAGAAAAATGCACAATTGCGAAACATTTTAAGAGGCAAGAAATAATTGATTTAGCATAAGTTTTTGTTAAAATAACAAACTTATAAATCTAACTTTATTTCACCAGAACAAAACTCTGTTTTATATCACCGTTTATTTTGAAGGTTTCAAGTAGAGCTTTAACAAAGGAGATTTAATAAAAAAATTTATTTATCACGTAAATTTATTTTCCTGAAACATATAAACGGATTTATTTTACAATTTATAAAATAGTAATTAAATTTCATTTAACGGTTTATACGACTTTACATTTTTTTAAAAGAGTTAAAAATGCTACTTTTCTTAAATTATAAAATGTAACTAAACGAGATTGTATAAAATAATAATTAAATTATAACTAAAAAAACATTACACTTGTGACGTAAACTGCTTATGTTATTATGTTCTCTAGATCACTTTTCCTTCATAAATAAAAATAGTCTTTCTTGATTTTAACTTAAATAATGAAATAAATTGAATGAAAATAAATTTATATCTTAAAATTTTATTCACAAGTTTCTTTCTCAGTTTTGGAAGAAGAGTTTATTATGGTATATATAGTAAATATCGATTAAATTTTTCTTAATTTCTAAAAATATATAAAACAAAATATTTATATTTAGCAAATAATTTTAAGAAATTATGTAAAGTAAAAAGAAAATAATAAATGTGCTCTCTCTCTCTCTCTATATATATATATATATATATATATATGAAAAAACTTTGCTAGCACAATAATATAATAGTATAATATAAATATAATGCACACTTTTGAAAAAACAACTGTACAGTTGATGATGGGTTGACGAACAGTTCGGAATGCGAACAAATCTGATAGCGAACACTTTCAAGAAAGATTTTTCTGTTCGGACATCAAACAAATATTCGGATCACGAACTAAAACGATTTCTAACGAACACTTACTTTTCGACTCTCGGAGCATGATGTGCAGGATTACCAAACCCAACGGTCTCTTGAATTATGTTGCTTGTCTATTAAACTTCGAAGTTTTATACGGGGGAAAAATTTTTTTCCAATAGAATATTTATAGTCAAAGTAGACCATCAGTTTCGGTTTTGATTTCATTCAAAACCGAAACAGAATTTATTTTGAGAACCCCCTTTCTTTCATTCTTTGAAGAAGTGGGAGGATGTCAGTTTAGTTTGTCTCTCAACGGTCATTTTTTGCACACAAGGGCTAATTAGACCGGGACCTACGGTTGGGAGGATGTCAGAGCAATGATTTCAGAATGGCACACAAACCAGGCTGATATCAATAAGGTCAGGGATCCTCACATTAACAATGCTATTAATCCCTTCTGTAAAATCTCAGGAAAGAGAGAAAAGCAATCGACATTGGACATATTCTTTAATGCCCCGTGAACAAAAAATAAAAAAGACTTATTAATATGTGCGCAACGTATGTATTATTTTTTAAATAAACTTACTAAGAAGTATGCATCCTTCTTTAACTTAATATGTAGGGTCTCTGGAATGAATTAATTGATTACACAAAGAAAAATCTATGTTAAATCGATGATCGATTAACGAACAATTGGGATAGTGAAAATAGTCTTGTAACGGTTTATGTTTGTAAACCTATCACCCACTGTTTATCAAATCTTATGTTTCTAACAGAATGTATGAAAATATTTAGCTTAAATAAATATAACTATTCCATATCACTATCTTATGTATTAAAGTTTTATTGTATATTCAAAAAGAGGGATTAATATTCTATTTGTTTGCATTCCTAAATTAAATACAGGAATGTTTATTCAATCTCCATGAAGATAAAATAAATTTCATATAAATGAAATCTTACAATTATATTGTATTTATCTAAAAGTAGGTTTCAATGGAAAAATTGCATTGTATTCTTTCTCTCTTATAACACATAGTATATATTTACGATTATAACTTAGATTTTTATATTCATTCAATAAACCGGATTAAAAATAAAAACGTTATTCATATAGTTCAAGTTTCCTTAAGGGAATGAGGAAGATTATTTTTAACAAGTTATTCACAATAAAAATTCCTTGCATTGTGCTAAAAACATTTCTTTTTTTAAATCAAATATACAATTTATTACATAAAAAATAGAAATTAAACATTAACAATAGTGTTCTATTATCGTCGAATCTTTGTTAACTGTTGTTAATATAAAGAAAAAGCATACTATTTTATTATGTATATAAATACCAGAAAATTAAATTATTTATTAATAATTAGTTTAATCAAAATTAAAAAAAGAATACGACTTAAATATAGATTCATAAATTCTCAAAGTAAATAAAACATTTTGTCATATTTATACAAACAAATATATAAATTATTTAGATATTTTTTCTATCAGTGTTTAGATTCTTTTTTAAAAATGGAATTTTTGAATGTTGTTATTATAATACAGTTGATTAATCCTTAGATGGAAAATGCATTTCCTAAAATAAAACATATTGTCATATAAATTAGATTTGCAGTTAATTATGGAATCACAATGCAAAATTATCTTTAACCTTTTTTTTTTTTTACAAAATTAACATTTTCAAAGCAATTGGCATTAAAATTAAGTATTGATTCTATAGAAAATATACATATGAATAAATATATATCATGAATGTTTAATAGAAGATTCATATTAAAAGTAATTTAAAACGAAACACCTTATATATGATACCCCAATAAAAATATTATAAAGTAAATAAATAATTTTAATCAATTATGCACATTTATAAGTTTTTATTTTACATTTTTGAATATAAGTAAATTTCAAATAGTTAAAATGCAAGTAAAACGAGAAATATTTAAATATGATTTCCTAAAAATACTAGCGCATTTTTTTCTTATAACATATTATTATTGCATCCTTAAAATTAATGATGTCAATAATAGGATTTCATTGAGTGGAATAATTTTAAGAATGCATTTATTAAGAGAGTTTTTAGTATATAAAACTTTTTCTCACATTTAAGAAAAGTGTTTCATGAATATTAAAATCAAGCAACTTAATGCTTCATTATTTAAAATACAAAACTCACATTATTTTAACAATTTAAATAAGTTTATTTTACATATTATATATTATGGATATTTTAAAACTTGTTTTATTCTTCTGTGTATAAAAAGGAACCTAAGTAATACCAAACGTCAAAAGATAAATTGCGGTAATTTTTATCTTTATTCTATGTATTTAAAATAATGAATAACAAATTATGACATAAATAAAAATTTATGTTTTATTTCTCACAGAAAAAAAACCACGCGTATTCTATTTTCATTTTTTAAAAGTTTGCTAGTAGATGTTCTCAACATTATGGAGAATTTTAATCCATTTAATTCTATACGTCAAAATATTTTGCAGGCAAAGATTACGGGCATAAAGTTAAAACATTTCTGTTGAAAAATTTTGAAAATATGTATCACAATATTTCATTTAATACACAGTTGATTTGTAAAGATTTTATATATTTGAAGTTTCATAAAATATAATTTTAAATGTAATCTATGTAAGAAAACATTGCATATTTTTAGAAAATTTTAGTAGAGAAAATATTTTTTTATTTCAAAAATAAATATATTCACATTAATGCGCTTTTGTTTCACATAAATTTTTTTAGTGTGATTTCTAAAGAAAATAAAAATATTTCTCACATTTTAAGTTGTATCGTATAAATTTATTCCAGACACATAGTTTCGCCTTAAATAAACTATCACCCGAGAGAAGTTAAAAGAGTTTGTATAATTTGAAATACTTTTATTCATTGAATTTCGATTTAGAATAAATTTTGATAGAAGTTGAAATATCGTTAATTTAAATTAGTAAATCAAAGAATCTAAAATTTTTAATTTTCATTCATAACTTTATACTTAATTTTAATTACAGAGTTAATTTTATAAAATAGTTTTTGTCAATCGAACTATTTTAAGAAAGAATATATTACTTATTTTAGGAAAGAAAATATTACTTAAAATTACAAAACATGAAAAAATTCTTTCCGGTAGTTGCCGATTTTTAGTTTTTAGTTGCCGAAGTAATAATCAGCCATACTAAGTCATAAAATTTTGTTTTGTCATGATATCATTATTTAAAAAATTGATAAAAACAATTTAAAATAAATTGAAATTAAATTTGCATTTAGATATGGCTATATAGAGCAAGACTTTTCAAAAATCAAATTGAAAATTTTTAACTCGATAAATAATAGAATATCTTCTATATTATACGAAAGGAAAATCTGAATTTCAGTTTTTTTCTTTATCTAAAACGTTTTTTGTAAAATATTCGTTACGTTCAATCACCAAGATTTTAAGAAAACTTTGCAAATCAAAATTTTTGCTCAATTTCGAGACCATTTCGGAATATTTTCTCAAGAATTTCATCCTGTTGTCAGGCGAGAATATGCTAATGTAAAAATCTCCTCCTATCTGAAAGATACAAGAGATATCCTCCTTTGCCTTAAGGTACATAAGAAATATAAATGCTTTCTGCGAACTCAAAAGGCGACGTGCGATTGATATATATATTTATATATCCTGATCAAATTTACGAGCTAAGGTGATAAATGCGCCTCCCATGATAAAATCACAAATGAGAAAACTTTAAGCAAAGTTTCGGGACATAAATTTTGACTTTTCTCGGATGTTTGTATTCGAGAATCGGAGTTATAGGAATGAGATTCCAACGAAGTGAAAATGTTTCGCCTTTTTATTTGGTCTTAATGGTTTAAACTTTTGCTTCAATGAAGATAAATCGCAATTAGTAGCTATGTTTGTGAATTATACTTCACGCTCCCTCGAGCAAATTTAAAGTTTGGCAACTGATAAGAGCTTCTTTTTCAGATGTTTTCAAATATCTTGGCTACCGATATTAGAAGAGTAAATTTTATTTAATTGATTCGTGAAAAGCCTCGTTTCGTCTTGATTAGGCGGCAAATATTTAAACTCCGCACAAATGTACTTTATTTCACATTCCATTTAAGGGTATTTCTCGCATCATTTCAATGCAATGATTAATTAAGATAATTAAGATTTCTGGAAATGAGCAATTCAAAAATTATTACACATATTTAGCAGCATGAATTAAGTTGATTACTTTAAAAAAGTTAGAAATTGTTTGTAATGCCCTACTGTACTTTCTTTTATTGTGGTTAGAAAGTTATGTTTTTAAGAGGTAAAATATTTTTCTCGTCTTTATATTCCAAAAATAAATATACCAATCATTCAATGTACATAAATCAGCTTATATACATGAATATTAATTCAAAAATAACATTTCTCATAACTAAACCACCACTAAACTTCGCGGAATGACAGCCCAAGTGGACCAAGGTTTACAGTGCCCATTTCTGTTTTCCTAAGGGGCCCTGGAGTGCGAAGCACATGTCCTGAATAGGTAGTCAGCCTAACGTGAAACACCAGTGTTTAGTTACTAAGTATAATTGGTACTCAGTTTATCCACCCACTGAAGGGATGAAAGGCTAAGTCAACCTTGACCGGCCTGAGAATCGAACCTCGGACCTGTGACTTTGAAGCATGAAACGCTGCCATTAAGCCACTGGGCTTAAATAACAATAACATGAATCTCAATTAGAGAAAGAGCTTGTAAGTGTGCTTTCATAAAAAATTTAAATGTGAACAAAATAAATTGTAATTGTAAATAAAAAGATAAAAAATACATTTCGTTCTTAAAGATATATATTTCTTAAAACAAACAATACAAAAAATATAAGGGTTTTTAAAAGGCAATTTATAATCATTTATATATATATATATATATATCTCTTATATATAATAAAATAAATATTCATAAATTGCCCTTTAAAAATTAAAAACAAGATTATTATTTAAATTATTAAATTTTAACAAATTATTATTTAAATTTTTCATTGTAAAAAACTATCAATTAAAGCCTGTTTTCTTCATTACAAAAATATTCATCTAATAACTAGAAATTAAATCATTTGATCAAATGAGTTTTGAAAAATGACAAAAATACTTTAATTTGAAATTATCCATTAAGAAACGACTAAATATTTTTAAATAAATAATAATAATAATAATAAAAAAACAGAAATGTTTACGACAAGCCCTAAATTTCCTATAAAAGAAGCCAATTTCAAGTTTAAATACTTACTAAAGATTTCCTAAAAAGTTTTCAAAAATTTTCAGGCCAGCATTTGAAAAACAAGACTGAAAATTGCAAAATAACATGTATTAAAAAAAGGGATGAAAAATAAATAATAAAATAATGGAATTTAAGAATATAAGCTCATTCGATAGTGTTTTTCGTTGAAAAATTGAACCTTGTTGAACAAAATGCAGCACTGTTATGACAAAATGTGTCATAAGTGAAAAGTTGCCTTAAGTCTTTCAGTTATTTTCACAATAATTTTTCCGTAAGGGGGAATCTTTTCCTTTTTTCAATTACTAATGCCTGTATAAGGGGAAAAGTTTTTTAATATTTTCAGGCATGTGTATTAAAACAAAATAAATTTTTCTTTAAGTGATCTTTGTTAGCTCTCTTTTTAATCTATTCACAAATTTTTCAGTGGTCCTTGCTTAATTCTGATTCATTTTACTACAAGTGAAGGATTACATAATAATATTAAAAGTTATAGCCTAATTTTCTTTTATCTAATACTGAATGATTTTTATCGAATTTTATTATTAGTTTGTTCGTCACTCAACGATCATTTTTTACATACAAAAGCTAATTAGACCGGGATTTGCAATTTAAAGCGGAATCTGAAGCACACTAAAAGCATCAAAGCTAGAGGAGGAAATCAAATACACGAACAAACGAATCCACGACCAGAGACTTAACACTTTAGATGTCAGCTCTCTTCTTTTATGACATTGCATACGCCTGAAATTTTAATATTAACCAAATTTTGAGTATTATATATTAAATATTCTAATTTCCTCGTAGTTCTAATTTTTTGAATTACAAAATATATTTTCAATCAAGAGGACTGATATATTTACTTTACAACACGTGCAATTGTCACAAAAACCATTTTTAATAAAAAGGAAGTATATTAAATATTACTTTATCAATGTTGAAGTTTAAAATTTTTGCTTTGAGATACTTAATAAAATTTACTTTTCAAAACGCAAAGTAAGTTGTCGATTAAATATAGTGACCGCAAATTTAACTTTTTCTTACTTATTTTACTTTATTAAAACTCTATTTTACTCTATTAAAAATATTAAAATGTCTACTCAAGTTTATTCAAGTCAGTATTTAATTATTTTATAAACTCAACTTCCAGAATCTTTTAAAACGAATATTCAAATTTCTCTTTCAGTTTTGCTTAGTAAGTATTCGCTAAAATTAATCAGAATCCAAAATTTATGAAATCGGAATAAATTTGTAAGCATAGGTAGATAATAAATGTGAACCGGAAATAAAAACTGCACACATTAATAGACATATTTTCAATCATTTTGAATATTGTAAAAGATAGAATGTTTAGAAACAATACACAGTACATTGATTTTTATCGGATGAAAGAAAAATACACTACTGGCCATTAAAATTGCTACACCAAGAAGGCGACATGCTACAGACGTGAAATTTATACGAAAAGAAGAAAGTGCTGTGATATGCAAATGATTAGCTTTTTAGCGCATTCAGACAAAGCAAGCGCCAGTAGCGACACCTACATTGTGTTTAAATGAGGAAATTGTTCAGCCGGTTCCTCATACAAAATTGCATTTGAACGTTGTTGCCTGGTGAAAAGTTGTTGTGATGCCTCGTGTAAGAAGGAGAAATGCGTACCAGCACGTTTCTGACTTTGATAAAGGTCGAATTGTAGCGTACCGGGATTGCGGTTTATCTTATCGCAGTATTGCTGCTCGTGTTGGTCGAGATCCAATGACTGTTCGCAGAATATGGAATCGATGGGTTCAGGATGGTAATACGGAACGCCATGCGGGATCTCAACGGCCACCTATCAGTAGCAACCGAGAAGACAGGCATATTATCCGCATGGCAGTAATGGATCGTGCAACCACGTCACGAGCCGTGATTCCAGAAACGGGGTCGTTTGGAAGACAAGTGTCTGCACGAACAGTTCGACGACGTTTGCAGCAGCATGGACTCTCAGCTCGGAGACCATGGCTGCAGCTTCCCTTGACGCTGCGTCATAGACAAGAGCGCCTTCAATGGTGTGATCAACAACGAACCTGGGCGCAAGAATGGCAAGACGTCATCTCTTCAGATGAATCCAGGTTCTGTGTACAGCATCATGATGGTAGCATCCATGTTTGGCGGCATCGTGGTGAACGCACACTGACAGCGTGCATTCGTCATCGTCATACTGACCCATCACCTGGCGTGATGGTATGGGGTACCATTGGATACACGTCTCGGTCACCTCTTGTTCGCATTGATGGTGCTTTGAACAGTGCACGTTACATTTCTTGTGTGTTACGACCCGTGGCTCTGCCCTTTATTCGAGCCCTGCGAAACCCTGCGTTTCAGCAGGATAATGCCTGACCGCATGTTGCCGGTATTGTACGGACCTTCCTTGATACGGAACATGTTCGGCTGTTGCCCTGGCCAGCACGATCTCCAGATCTTTCACCAATAGAAAAAGTCTGGGCAATGGTTGTCGAGCGACTGCCTCGTCATCAAACACCAGTCACTACGGTTGATGAACTATGGCATCGTGTTGAAGCTGCATGGGCATCTGTACCTGTACATGCAATCCAATCTCTGTTTGACTCAATGCCCAGGCGTATAACTGCTGTTATTATTGCCAGAGGTATTTGTTCTGGGTACTGATTTCTCAGGATCTATATATATATCAAGCTAAATTTTTTGAAAATTTAATCACTTGTTATTTCTAGAATAATATTTTTGTCCAATAAATATCATTTTTTTATCGACATTTCTTCCTGGTGTAGTAATTTTAATGGCCAGTAGTGTAATTCACACACACATACACTATGTGCATAAAAATTGAAATTGTACTATTATAAAACTTAGATATACTAAGAAGAGAATATCTATTTCTTTCATATCTCTCTCTCTCTCTCTCAATTATAATACAATAAATGCTATATTTATATGGTATCAGGAAGGAAATACGTTTATTTATAAATTGAATTTTTCTTTTAGATTAGACATAAATTTTTATATTATACGTGTTCAAAAAAAGCTAAGTGTTATGGGAACTATTTTAAATCAATTTACGCTAGGAAATTACTGCTAAATTATAAGCAGATTACAACTTTTTTATTATTCTACTTCTATTTTTTTTGATGGAATTAATGTATATAGTAAATATCACTTATTAAATATCTTCAGATGTGTTTATATTTCTGTTTAATAAATTAATAAAATTTTTTTTTTCAATTCACATAAGTTCATAAATTTACACATGACGCTTCACAAAAAGAATTTAAATACTGCAATTTGTCACTAATGGAAATTTAGGAAAAAGATTTGCCGGAAAGAAAACATTATGAGCAATTTAGAAGAACTCAAAGCATGATTTCTTCAGAAAAAAAAATTTCTGTATTTCCAAAAACTTTACACATAACAAAATGATTTCAAATCACGTCCCCCTAAAATTCAGACTGGATCCTAATTTGTATTAACAAAACGGTATTATGAATGTATTATACTTATTATATTAAGACAAAAGGGAATCTTAAAAGACAAGTCTCATTTCTGCTTATTCATTCAGTTCACATTAGATTCAGCCCTAATATGAACTGAATGAAAACGCAGTATAATTCAACACTGGACATGGAATTCTAAGAAGACGGAGTATTTCAAAATCTATTACATTGTGAAAATTAAAAAGCTGCTTTAAAATTTTTTGATATATTACAGCAATATTAAATAATGAATGAGAAACAAATTTTAAGGCAAAATAAATGAAAACTAATGAAAAAAAATATGAGCTACTTCAGAGTGCGACTGGTTTCTTATATGTCGGAGAATATAATTACCAGGAAAAAATGAACTAATGTTAGAAACCAGTTTAGAAAAGACAACAAAAGTAAGCGACTTTTTTTTGTATATTTTCTATCTCAAAGAGTAAGCTAAATTTCTATTCATATGTTTGTGAACATCTGTTCAGTGATTAAAAAAGAATAGAATCTTAAAGGTTTCAATTACTGAGATAATTATTAACATGGTCTGTGGCAGGAAACATCAATTTTCTAGTCGCCAACAAGATTGTGGGGGCAATTATAGTGCTAACTGCCCTTGATTAAATATTTTTTATATTGCTCCACTGTGTTCTTCAACCATTAACTGCTTATATATTAGAATGTAGGTTTTTTTAGAAGAGATTTGCCATCATTTACTGTCATATTATCCAACCTATCATGGATATTTCAATTAAATAATGGATTAAATCCATTTTTTTCAAATGTATTAAAATAATAGTTGATTTTCTCAACATTTCTATCTTAAATTGTTCACCATTCAGTTAAGATTTCAATCTTACAGAAAATATCTAGTTCTGTGTGATGTGTATGATATAGTTAATTTTAAATATTATTGTGTGTCAAGATATTGTGTGTAGTGTTCCATGAAAAAAGGGTATAATTTTGATTAAGGGGCCAGTCAAAAATGAACAGAACTAGAGGAACACATTTTTAATATAATGAGAAGAAATAACAGAACAACTTTTTCTCTAAACTGTTATTTTCCTTTTTGGCACAATGTAGCTTTCTTATGATGAATAAAATATTTACCGCAATTAATTATAATCCATTAACATTGCAAGCAAATTTGTGATAACAAAAGATCATTTCGCTTTGTTAATGTATCTTATTAATTTGTGCATTTAATTCAAGTTTTTTTTTGCGCTTAATATTGCAATATTTGGTGCTTAATGGATCTAGTGAGTTCAGAGAAATAGAAGCAATTAAATTCCATCAAAATAATTTCCAAATATGTCCATAAATTTTTAAATATTTTTTGGTTATTATTTTTAGCTGATTTTTTATTGCAACGTGTGATCTAACTTATAATATTTTATTAAATATTATAGACTGCGTGCTCATTAAGGGTGTTATTACACCCTTAATGAGCACTCATTCTTGTATTCTTCTTGAAGCAGAATATTACATCAATTACTATTTTCACAAATTTCTTGAGTTTTAATAATGAAATATTACTCTTAATAATTTACATCATGCTCACACTTTTTCTATGAATTGCAAGAGCAATGGGAGTTTGTGTATTATTTTTAGTGTAATTATTTAATAAAATTCTTTTTGTTGATGGAAATACCTTAGAATTGAAGTAAAAATTAAAACCTTTTTTCAAGGCTGGTTTACTATACATTAGACAGACTAGAGTTAAATTATAAGTATTCATGGTCAGAGAAAAACTCAATTACTAAAATTTATTAGAAAAGTTCATGTTACGGTAACCACAAAGCAAACAATTCTTACAGGAAGAGAGAGAGAGAGAGAGTCATATTGATAAAAATATTACTATAACATAAAATACTTACACTATTAATTTTAAGATATTTAGCAATTGAAGAAGGAGTATTCATATAACGTCAAGATTATTTTCTTTCAATAAAATTTTTCATTGTTTCAATATTTTCAATAAATATTTTTAAGAAATATTTATTGAAAATATTGAAACTGTGATAAGTTCTTAGAGCACTAGGTCGCTAACTCTGCTTTCGCATTAGAATTAAATTTCCACTTGGCTGTCCTTACATATATATTTAAATTTCATACATATGAGTGGCATATTTTAGAATATCTATTAGAAAATTAGATTATTTTGCATTGCAGAAGAACAGTTAAATATTCAAGAAAAAAATCATATTGTGTAGGGTTTGATAAAAATTCTCACAGTAATATTATTCTCAAACTATTTGAAAGATGTAAACCAATTATAAATGAAATTTTCACTTTTACCTAATCAGCAAGTTGTAAAAATGCATCACAACTAACTTATTTTTTGTTTTACTATGACTTGAATTAAGCTGTAGTAAGAAGGTATATTTTGAAATAAAATTTTTGTCGTTTATTGAATTTTTATGAAAAAAGTTTAAACATTATTTCTCAAAATTACTCACTAGCGTATGATTTTAGGTTTTAACTATTTTTTTTTTAAATAAGAGATTGGAACTGGATGACGAACCATTCGCCACAACAAGGCCGGAAATTGCTACTCATTTGTCGTTACCCTGAAGGCATCTGTGAACCAAGTCACGAAGGCGAATGTTTTAAATATGAATTACCTATCTGAAAAAGTGAAACTCATTATTTAACATATTCATAAAATTCTTCGAAAAGAAACTACTAATTTCTATTTATTTTACTATAAAATCTCAAATTATTCTCATATTACAACACAATTTTTATAAATTGCTTATAAATGAACTATCTTAAAAGTTGATTTTTTCTGACAATAACGTGGAATATTAAAAAATTATTAATTTGTGGATTATTAAGTATGAATAACTTGTTATGGAAATAAAAGTTATATTTAAATATTTTTGTTGTGAACTGATTAATTTACTATATATTAATGTTAAAAAAGCTGTATCAAATATGAAACACTTGTAGTTAAACACTTTGAATTTTAGAATTCTTTTAATCAATGTCTAGAAACAGCATTCTATGTTAAATTTAAAGTCTAATGAAGCATAGAATTTTGAACATTAGGGTGAAGTGTTTTCTTCATTTATTATCAGTGGTTTTCTGTGTGTGTGTTTAGCCAATCATAAGTTTTCTATCACTCTTGCAGCCAAGAAAATTGGTTCATTAGTCACTGCAAGTGTTGGACGAAATCTCTAAAATTTCCCAAAAGATTTCAACAAATAAAATGAGTAAATTTAATAAATTTAAAGTTAATAATTTTAATTGCTACGTAATAAATGTACTGAGTTTAATTTGTCAGAAAACAAAATAAGAATTTGCAAATAGATTTTTCATGCATGAAATTAGATCCTACTTTATTTATACACTATTGTATAGATCAATATAGTAAAAAAGTAATGTTTATGGAATATAACACGAATGACAAAAAATTATATTTGTAAATTTTGTTATTTACTTTTAAAACAACATGTGAAAGTTAATTTAGATATTATCAAAACTTTTCATTTTAAGGAAATTTTTTTCACATGTTAAAATTTAGTTTTACCTTATTCTGATAACTTAATATTTTATTGCGTATAGCTTTTTTTCGCGTTTATTGAACATAAAATCAATTGCTAAGCTAAGTTTAATTTCATTGAAAAGAATTGTTTATTTACATTATTTGAAAGTCTGCTTATTTTGATAGTCAAATGTATCAGTGTTCATAAAAAATATAAATACGCATTTGAAACATTTTATAATTTTTTACTTTTATTTCCAAAATGATGTAAGCTAAAAAATTAAATTTATTATTTTTTTCCGTGCATAAATTAAATAAGATGTAAAAAAAGAGAGGATGAGTAGAGAGATTTAATCAAACAGTATAATAAACGAGACGTTCAGATTTATTTCTTTCAGAAACATATTTTTATAAATTAGCTCTCTCTTTATCTTAGTACTGAGGTATAAAATTATTTCAATGTTTATTAATTGTGTATAATTGCAACAACTCAGTTTGAAAAATCCTTTTTTCCAATACTATCAAATTAAAAAAAATCCTTTTTAACTTTTTATTGAAATTATAGTGCCGCCCAACTTGTCTACTGGTCAGCGTGCCTGGCGACGGATAAGGAGGTCCTCGGTTTGAATCCCGATTCAGGCATGGATGTACTTTCTCGCCATCCTGTCTTTGTCCTTCCCTTGTGTGAATGAGGTGTGAATGTTTGCCTACCCTATAAACAGGTCCCTATGGCATGTGTGTGTACTGAAGAAGTCGGACTCCACACCAAATGCGGTTCAGTTGGAAAAGTGGAGCAGAGCACCCCAATGTGCCAGCTAGGCTGGCACACTAGAACAAAAACAACAACATTGAAATTATAGTAAATTTTTGAGCATGTTTAGCATGTATATCTTTAAAATAATGATCGAGCTATCATATACAGTAAATCTTCAGTTTGGTTAATATGTTAAGTATGGTTTAAGTAATGATTTCCATATAAAATGACTAGTTTTATATAATTAATATTTCGAACAAAAAAAATTATTTACATTTATAAGGAAAGTAATTTTTGTTTGAATACTCAGGCCGGGTAAATTCTCCATGAATACTTTTGGTATATATTCATTT
Source organism: Latrodectus elegans (assembly GCA_030067965.1). Classification (NCBI taxonomy): domain Eukaryota; kingdom Metazoa; phylum Arthropoda; class Arachnida; order Araneae; family Theridiidae; genus Latrodectus; species Latrodectus elegans. Next base: position 60,856,178 of record CM057809.1, read on the forward strand.
ATGTACTATGTTTGTATTATATTGCTTGTTTTACGACGCCCATTTTTTAATTAATGCAGTGAGTTATAACCGACAATAATTAAGACAGCTAACTATTTAAGTCGATACCATAGCTGGCATTCTCTGCGCAGCACACCTTTAAACTTACGAAAAACACCTTAGAACTACGAGAATTATAATGTTTATTGTTTCTCTCAGAAGGAAGAATAAGTTTCTAAGTATGGTCAAATATCGAAAATGACACTTTTCGGACACAAAACTGTGATTTTCATGGTAGTTTAGTGGTTAGAGCATCGGCCCATCCATCCGGAAGAGCTGGGTTCGATTCCTGATGCCGCCAAATATCCACCGAATACATGCGATATACGTGCTCGTTAAATCTGTGGAATCAAAAACTCTATGGCTAGTCGTTGAGCAGTTACCATGGATGAAATGATCTTGGAAAAAACTTCTTTCTCCTTATGATCAATATCAAAGTTAAGGGAGTCGTTCTTTTGGTGGTGCCATCTATCGGATCATTTGAAGAGCAAAGTCGTATTTGCCCCTTCGTGGTGCTCTGATTAAACGAAATAAGCACCCTTCTGAGCTAAATTCGCACAGCCAAGGCATAACGAGCTTGTTTTGTCCAACATCATAAGTAACAACAACAACATGTTTTTCATCTCCAAGCTTCCTAGGCCATGCCCATACTAATGTTTTTATTTATCATAGGCTTTGTGTTTATGAAGTTATTTGTTTATTAAGTTAGTTGTATTTACCTTTTATTTGTATTTATTTTGTATATTATCATAAATATATAACATATTATTAGCTAAAAGCTTATATTTAAAATATTCCCATAAAATAAAAATGAGAGAAAGTCAGCAGGAAACAGTAAAATAATAAGGAATGGTATCAAATGTTTTGATTATTGAAAAAGCCCTCTTTAATTTTTAGAATGGAGGTAGTTTCGAAGTAATTAATTTAAAAATGGAGGTAATTTCAAAAATATTCTCCCAATTTTTAGAAATAAATTGCTTGTAAACAATATATATATTCCAACTATTTATGTTATTATATTTTTATTATTTCCTAACAAAATTGAGGATATTGTAAAATAAATTATTTAAGTAATTTTTTTCTCTTAGTTCAATCATTTATAAACGTACCAAATTATTACTTTTGGTATGGAAATTTTCAAATAACATTTAAATGTGCTTTTTAAAAATATTGTATATGTAGAAATAATATTTCTTAAAAGAAATATGCTCAATATATTGGTTTCAATAAGCAAATACAATTCCAACAACCATAAAAGTTATTAAAAATGGAGTTAATTGACAAGTTTCTTTAAAAAAAATGCCAAACAACTGCTTATTAAATTTATGTCATTTTTTTGTGGATATAAACTATTAATTAGACACTCTTTTTGCCAATAAATTGCTGTAATTTAACATTTATGAATATCACCAAATCGTCTTAAATCCCACAAGTATAAGTACCTGCGTGTTTCTTTGTTTTTCTAAATTTAGATTAAATCTTTCTATTGAATAAAATTCTAGGGTTCCAAATTGGATTTAATTGTTCATTCATTTGGCGAAGCTCCAAGTTTGGTAATAAAAGGATTTTGTATGCAAAGTATTTGTTCTATGGTTTTGAACATTTCTTCTTAATAACTACTCGCGAGTATCATAATTTAGCTTTCTGTTTGGCAATTATTTTTCTGAAATTGGCTTGCAGTTTTCGTTTATTGTGATTGCAATGACAAGTTTGATTTTTTAGAGTTATACTTTTTACTTTTCATAGCTATTGCTGCCGTGAAACATGCTGAACAAAACTTTTCTCTTGGGATAAGAATATAACATTAGAACTAATGGTAATTTTATGTAATTTTAATAATTTTTGAAATTGGTTAATTTTAATTTATAGATAACATTATTTGCTTCATTTTATATTCTCACCTAACATAGATTCAGGCATACATTTTACAATGCACTACGATAGCATAAATTAATGAGCATTTTCAATATAAAATTAGAAGCTCAGTTACACTAATATTATTATTTTTAATACCATTATATATATTACTGTAATTAAAGACTCTTTATACTGTCGCAATTTGCCGTAATGTAATAAAAAAGTATTATTAACTCGACTTTTACGGATGTTATGAAAAATTCATAATATTGCTTTAAAATTTTCAATTTAATATCTAAAATAATGCATTTAGAAATATCATTAATGACATTAATATTTTGAATAAGAAATTTTTTCTAGATATATTAAACTGAAATTTTCAATTTCTCTTAAAAAAAATCTCATTTTGTTGATCATAGATTATCATTATATTTACTCTCATAAAAATGTCAATTTAAATCGATTAGTTAAATTAAAAAAAGCATTGAAAATAAATTTTTTTTTTTAAAAAATATAAGATTAATAAATACATCAAGGTTTAAAATATATTTTTATGAATTATGATTAAAGTAAACATTTAGTTAAATATTTTGTAACTAAATGTTACAAAATATTTAACTAAATGTTTATTAAGTAAGGCTTAGTTTTAATGAGTTTAGATTTCATTTTATTATTAGATTTCATTTTATAATTTTATTAGTTGAGATTTATTTTTTACTTATCTCAATATGTTTTACATATTGAGATAAGTAAAAAAAAAATCTCAACTAATAAAATTATCCTTTATCTGTATACATTCCGTTGCTTGAAATTAAATAACTATAAAGTTAATTTCTCAAGAAAATATTTCATGATTAAAAATGTACAAAGATAATAATGCAAGTTTGAGGTAATAAAGACAAGTATATAAATCGGATCGAAGTGCTTGTTGATGTGAAGAGATGAAGTCGTTAATCTTTCTTGTGACCAGTCAATGCAACTTACAATTTACAAAAAAAGTTTTTATAAATAAGTTTCGAAAGCGTTTTTGATAATGTTAAAAATGCGCCTTCAGATTTTTGTTAATCAATTCATCTCGAACTGTTAATCTAACTTTAATAAAGGACATCAACAAATATTTTGTAACTTTAATGAACTACAATTTACGATGTATCATAAATCGTACTTTGTAAGTTACATTTATATGAAAGTAGACAAACTATTGTATTTAAAAATATCTGTAATAGAGTCAAGCATTTGATTGAGTGCTTCACTCGTTTTCTTACCTTTGTTATTAATTAATATAAAAGCGTAAAAGTTTTGCCACAAATCAGAAATAAAATAGAAAAAAATGGTTGGATTTTGGCATAAATATCAAATTTAAAACTATATATTTGTAGACTCATATCTTAGAACTCAATATTGTGAGGTTTATTGGAATCCAAAGAATTAAACTGGCTGCCCATCAAGGTTGACTGAAAAAGAACTACTCACATCATGGGTTTTTCTCGCTAACCATATGATCATTTGCCTTAAAAATAGTCCTAAACTCAGATGAATCAACTGCACTCAACAGGATCTGCATATCTTGAAGATCAAGAACTGGAGGACACTAACCTTATGATCATTTGCCTTACAAATAGTCCTAAACTCAGATGAATCAACTGCACTCAACAGGATCTGGATATCTTGAAGATCAAGAACTGGAGGAACTGGAGGACAATAACCTTATGATCATTTGCCTTAAAAATAGTCCTAAACTCAGATGAATCAACTGCACTCAACAGGATCTGCATATCTTGAAGATCAAGAACTGGAGGACTTCTATAAATAACATTTTGACTAGGATATGACTTATTAAAGAGGCTTGGGCCCATCTTGCAAAATCTGAACTAAATATTAAATTTTGCGATTTTATAATTTGGATATTGATACAAAGAAAATGTAATGATGCATTTTTCGTAAGCAATGCTAAGTTAATTTGATATTCAGATAAACTATATTGTATAATTAAGTGATTATAGATAATTTATTGCATACATTATCATATGAAAATTACTAGTAATTACGACCAACTTGGTTTTTGATTTTTAATCTTTATGAATTTTCAAAACTTAAGATTATTTTTAATTTTTGAATTGCACTGAATAGTATTTTCTTATCTCAAAAAATAATTTTTATACAATTAATTTCATTAATTCATCATTTTATATTGTCTTAGAAATAGTGAAATATATTTCAGCTTTTTATTGATATCTTGAGAATCAATGTTAAAAACATATTCCTATTTAATTAGTCATTTGAAACTTGCCTCATATATTGGGCCTATGAGTATGAATTAAGATTTAAGTGCTTAATGAAATGACAATTATGTTTCTTGAACAATATGATCAGGAAAGTTTATTTATCATCATAATCCCAATTAATTATGATGACACAGAGAGCAATTTAATAACATTTATTACATTGAATTTTTTATGTCATTACATTTAAAAAATATTATAATAAATTTTTTTCAGAAAATCACAAAAATCTAAAGAGTGAGTGCAAAATTTGAAAGTTAGACACACCAATTTAAAAACTGAAATAAATGAACATTTCTAATGTTTCCGTACAATATTTGAGAAAATATTTTTAAACAACAATTTCATACTATAAATTTACTATTGATGTTTTTATTTTCTACTACTAGTAATAAATATTTTGGAGAGGTAATAAAATTTATACAAAAGATACATAAAACTTAAAAAAAAGACACTTTTGAAAAATAACAAGTATATTTTTATAATAGACTCTGTTTTAATTTTTCAGACTGAGATTATATGCGATAAGTTCCGCATCATGAAATCTTTACCTGGCATCCAAATCTGTCGAATCATTCGGATCACGTTATCATCAGCTCATTATTTCCTACAATTGAAAAGCCAAAATTGAAATTCTGTGATGATACTTACCCCAACTTTCAGACTATTAGATATATTGCATTGAAGAATGGACTTAGAGTAGCATTCGAATCAACTTGAATAATACATTTTGCAGAATTTATGTCTAGAAAATTTATTACGTTATTCTGAACAATAGTTGTAAGTAAGAAATTAAGTCGTTTATCACTGACACTTATATAATATTTAATGTTAAGTATAGAAAAATAAAAAGAGGCCATAAATGATTCAATACTATTAAGCAGAACAGATTAGAGGGCTAATAGCTCCAGACAAATAAAAAAATTCACCTACTTTTAGCTTCATGCAATTTATTATATAACGAATCAAAATGAAAAGTAGTTACAAAACTTTTGATGCATCAGTGAGATTGGTAAAAACTGAAATAAAAAAGTTACTTTCGTTGCAGTAAATTTATTATCAAATAAAAAAATAAACATTTTTTATCATTGTTTTGAATGGATCTACACTTCAATATATATTTTTAGAGAATAGACTTTCTTAGAGATTTTATATTTTAATAATTAGCTTTTTTTTAAGTATAGATTTCTAAATTTTATTTAAAAAAGTCACTTCAGTTAAAAGTAATTTTGTTATCTGCTTATAGATACTATTAAAGGAGTATTTGTAAGAGAAATATGTTAGAATTAGGTAGAAATTTCAATAATTTACATTAGTGAATGAGATAATAAAACTATGATTAACATACCATAATGTAACATTTTAGATTTAAATTTATACAGTGAGAAACACAAAATAACTGTTAAAGCATATTGAAATTGTACATTAAGTCAATTGTAAATGAAGTTAGTCATAGATAATAAATCATAAATAATAATCATATCATATGGGGATAAATTAACTACAAATATTTCAGACAAATGCACAAAATGTAATGCATCTATTGGAGTATTTGATTCACCCACGAGATCAGAGATTTTATAAACTTTTGTCACTGTAAAATGGTATATTTATAAAATAGCTGTGTATAAATTTACAAAAAATAAAATTGTAAAATAGTTTCAGAATTTAATCTGGTTTAGTTAAGCAAAAATAAGCATTTCTAATAGTATTTCAAATATAAATTCTCATCTTGGATTGAATAAGTCGGAATATTTGGCAGATGATGCTTAGTATACATCAGTTTACATAAATTTCCTCACTTATGGGCCAGCTTATCGAATATTTGCATTTAAAACAGAAATAAAAATATTTCATAATGAAATAAGCTTTAGAATTAATAAATTTCAAAAAATTATTTGCTGCTTCGTGATTCATAAAAATGATTTAAACTTCAATCCTATAGATTATATATTTATTACTATGAAGTGTACCCCTGTATTCTTAAATTATAATAATCATTTACTTTCATAAATATTTATGATGAAAATCTTATATATATAGGTGATTCTAAGAACATTTAGAGAAGTGATGTTTATATTATTCCCAAACTTTTCTCAGGCATGATATATGAAGTATATTAAAAATTTAATAATGCGATTTATTATTCCAATTGATTAAGAAATATCCCTCATGTTTCTCTCTCTCTCTCTCTCTCTAGACTCTTTTTATAATCACACTAATTAGATTATAACCATTTAATCATGTTTTTGCATTTATTTTAAAATTAAAATATTTTAAATAAATTTTGCAATTTGAGAAATCAAAGAGTAAACTTAAATATGATTGAATTACATTACTGAATTCAAAAAAAGATATGTTATATCTCATCAAAAGACATAAAAGAAATTTGTTTCAAGACAAAAAATAATTTCGCTTATGAAATATAAGGATAATGAACTGTATTTAGAAAAAGTTCAGTTCATTTTTTTAATTTATGTACGAGAAGGGAAAATGAAAATACAATAACAGAAATTAAGATTTTCATAATTGAGATGAAAGTTATATAAGTTATTAGTTATTTTAAGTTTATTTTGTATATATCTACAGGTTCCCCCCCCACGTATACCGATAAGTTTAAAGTTTCCTTGATTGTAACCTGTTTATCTATAATGTTAAATTCAAATAAAGGTAAAACATACTGTTAAGAAAGTTATAAATACTTTTTTAGCCCTAAACGTCACGCATTATTGGCACAACACCTCACAAAATAATTTATACTATCACTTTAATAAATAGGTCTTTCGCAAAATATTTTGGAGTGTATTTTGTAGAGAATTTACTGAATCAAATTTTATTACGTTTTAATTAGTAGTTTGTTCGAATAGAATATTACGATGTTATCAATGTTTTTACTTGTTTGTGTCTCCAGATTTGGAGGTCAGAGGAATTAAACGACAAAAATGAATATATTTATGCTTTTTTTAATGTTTATATATTATGAAGTATTAAAAAAAGTATTAAAAAGACTATTAATTGCATCTTAATCTCAGGTTCTTCGGTGAAAAATTTGTTTTACCTGATTAATTAAATATAATTACATTTGTATTTATATAACCTTAAAAGTTTTTATTGCTGTTTTTAGTGATGAGTTTAACTAACGTTACAAACATGTATCTATGCAGCTAAAATAAAGATTACAAACAAAAAACAACTTATATACTGGGAATATTTTCATAAGAATACTTGTTTAGAAATTTATTTCTTTTGTATGACTCCTTATATGTTCCATCTTAAAATATTTTACAGCTCATGTAGCGTTACTACTTTTTATTCATTATTCTGGAAAAAAACGTTTTTTCCGCGAATAAAAATTAAATTTATTCATATATATTAAAAAAATATATTATATACTTAATTTTCTAAAAGCTGCTTCCCTTATGATTATGAGATTACAATATGAGTAAGAAAAAAGGAGATCCAGAAAAAAATAGAAGTTTACTCTTGAGGATATATTTTAACTTTTTGACTAAATTATGCTAAAAATAGTAGAAGAAAACTAAAACTAATCATATGAGAAAGTTATAGGTTGCTTTAAGTTTAATATATTGTCAATTTCATAAAATATTGAGGAAAAATTTATTTTGTATTTAAATTGTTTATGTTGTTTGAATACAATTTATAAAAATATAGTTGCATTTAAATTTCATTCAGTAAATTATATAGTTTATAAATATTTAAAAATGAAGGAAAAAATGTGTATTTTTATCATTCTATCCTTTTTCCTTATCATGAATGATCAATTGAAATTGTGCAAATGTCTAAGAGTAGCAGATAGTTTTGATGGCTGTAATGAGTATAAAATACTAGCATATTAGTAATTTTATTATTTAATTCATGCTTATTTTCAACCAGCAATAATGTTCTATCGTTGCTAAAAGGTTCTTATTTCTGCATTATGAAAGTGAAAGCCTGAAAATTTTATTAAACATATTTTAATGTATATAAATAAAAAAAATAAAAAACATTAATTGAAACAGTAAAATATCAAATTTATTTAGATTTTTATCTCAATATACATATTTTCTATTAAGCAAAAACTATATTTTACGAATTTTTATAAGAAAATATTTTGTATACTTAACTACACAACTGTTAACAAAATGATCGCTTTATCTCTTAAAGGTATTTCTGCTGTAAAATTTAACTTTTAGTATGAAAATGAAATATTTAATGGCAAATTAAAAAAACATTGAATCATAATTTTGAAATATCTAGTTAGTTATCCCTTGCAATAAATTTGATTATCAAAGTATTTATTAAAATTAAATGCAGCAAATACTTTTATGACTGTAATTATTGTTGGTGTTAAAATAGGTATAAGTACATGAATGTTTAAATAAGAGGATATATATATATATATATATATGTATATATATATATATGGTACATTGAACACCTTGTTTTATGTTACTAAACGCAATTAGTTTTGCTTTAATTCAAATTTCTGCAATTGTGTTTTACACACACATTTATTTTGAATATATAGGTAATTTTCTAATGCCTAAAACTAAAATAAATTGAGAAAAGTGTTATTTTTCCTTTAATTGACATTCCGGTAAAACACATTTCGAATATATTATGCTATAAATTAAAACCAAGTACCATTGAATACATATATGCATATTCATAGACATAAATTTGAAATTTTTAATTTAATACTGACATAATTAAATGTATTTTAAAATTAGTAGTAATTAAGTTTAATTAAAATTTATATTATATTCTATTCATATATTGATATCTTTAGAATAAAATTAGTAAATATTACACTGTAAAATGCATGAATAACTTTCACAAAACTAGCTTTTGATTTATTGAAATTAAATCTTTTACTCCGTCTCTAGATAATAAATCATCTCCTATTTGCCGAAATTGTGTAAGAGCTACTTTGTTCAACTATTTTCAAATTATGGTACAAATTTGATGCTAGCTTACATAAATATCATTCTCTTTAATATCTTACAAATTATATATAACCAATAAGCGAGAAAAGTTAAAGAATAAAATGCCATATTCTAGACGTTAGCGGAAACCCTAAATCAATTTAACTTCCTCTTAAGAAGACCTTGTTTAATAATTAATCAAACCTTCATTGTTGCAACAGACTGCCCTCTAAAGAAATGAATTAAACACTTCGCGATTATCCCTAATAACTTAAGAGGGAATTTTCTATGTACTTGATGTATTAACTACCTAGCGTAATCGATGAATAAGTCGTTGCAATTAAAGAGTTGAAAAACGTGTGCTATATTTGTTTTCGATTGTGTTTTTAGCAACAGTATATTTTATTTATTTATTGCTCCTATATAAAGGCACTTAGTATGATTAATGGCAAATCCTTCCCAGTAATTTCCTGTTCGTTACTACCAAATTATTGTGCATAAAAATGAATGGTAATAGTATTTGAACTCATCATTCAAGCTCTTTATTGTTTGCCAATGGTTTTATGTCAAAGATCTTTAATTAGTAAAGAGAAATATCAAAACCTATATATATTTGATGTGAATGTCAATGATTTCTTGTAGAACAATGTTAATTACAAATTTTAATATCTACCTTTCTAATTTTAAGAAATAACTTAAAATTTAATCGTTACCTAAGTTATTGATTACAAAATTCGCGTTAATTATTTTAATAATTAAAGAATTTGTAATTCTGCTAATGTATGATATATTATAAACATATTCAATCTACTTGCATACTGATATTGTATTGTAATATTTTTTACTAACAATATATTTTTCTATTTTGCAACTAACTTACTAACAATATATTTTACTTCATTGCATTAGCAAATATTCACTGTTATTAAAAATATTTTTACGTAAATATAAATAATAAATAGTTAAAAAATAACTTATTTTTTAAAAAAATTACAAAAAATCAACATTTGACACTGCAAATAAAACAAAAAAGAAAAATTACATTAATTGCACTAAAATTTAAAGCATAATTTATAAAATATGACTGTCCTACTTTTTCCCCCAGCATTGTATTATCATTGTAGGAAACTAAATTAAGGAAACAGGCATAGTATATTTTGCTTTAATTTTATAAATTTATCTAACATAGAGATTTTTCAATATATTTATAAGAATACAGTAGAGTCTCGAGAATATTTTTGAGTTTGAATAAAAAGGAGTTATGTTTATAGAAATTGTGAGAACTTTTCAACAATGAGAGTGCTCAAATTAAACATTCTCAAATAAAAGTAATTCCAGTATAAGCAAAGAATAGATATTGGTGGTATGAACCCACAGGATTGACAGACTCTAGCTATAGAGTACCATCAGATGATGCAGGCTTATTTTCCTCATACTGCAGATGAATCACACAACAGCACCAGGAAACCCTACATAAAAAATAAGTTTTTTTGAACTATTTGACATCATTTGCTACATAGGGAAATTTCAGTAAGAAGTGCATAGCTGTAATTATTTATGAATTTTTTTAGGTGAATTTCTGTCGAATAAAGGGAGAAAATATTGATCAATAAATAGTAGAATGAGTAATATATCGTGACTAATAATGGTGTAGACATAGATGAAGTATAATTCATTCTATCTATAACTTTATGATAGACATCGGAATCAAATAACTTAGCATATCAAGATATTTAGCAATTATGGTGTTAATTGTTATGTATAACTGTACCAATATTTAACTAAGCAATATATGTTATTGCATTTAATTTTAGCAAGCTCTTGTCATAAGCAAAGGCTGAATGCTAAGCACCCTGTTCCACGTTTCCGAGAATTTGAGCCTGTTTGCAACATTAATTCTATACCAGAATGCAAGATAATGTGATTGCTTAAGGTTATAATTAATTTTTAAGAACTTAATTCTACAAAAAAAATATCATCGATTACGCAAAACCTTATGAGACAAGCATTGCTATCCAACTAGTGTAGAATTTAGAAAATTGTTACACAACCATCTGGGACTGATTTAGATGTAATTATGAATTTCTTTTTTTAAATTTCTTTGTAGCTAATATAAGAAATATTAAATTAGCTTGCAAAAAAAAAAAAAAAAGGCCAGAACAACTTTCCAACAGAAAATCGCTTACCTAAGCATCACTTACTAATGTACAAATGTACACTAATTTACTACAAAAAAATATCATCGATTACGCAAAACCTTATTATGAGACAAGCATTGCTATCCAACTAGTGTAGAATTTAAAAAATTGTTACACAACCATCTGGGACTGATTTAGACGTAATTATGAATTTCTTTTTTAAAAATTCTTTGTAGCTAATATAAGAAATATTAAATTAGCTTGAAAAAAAAAAAAGCCAGAACAATTTTCCAACAGAAAATCGCTTACCTAAGCATCACTTACTAATGTACAAAAGTGGAAGAAATATCACATCTTGGTGAAAAAAAATTCAACTGTCCCACAGAGAATAAAACAGCAACAATCAAAATAATCCGATTCAATTCGATTCAGAAAAGTCATTAAATAGAGTTAAGCGGTCGGCTGATATAAGAGTCTTGAGAAACACATAAAGTTTCTTTTAAGAATCCCGAAAATCTGAAATTTGCAACACAAAATACGTTTTATTTAATAGAATTTAGACATTTTGTGGTAGTATATTTCATATGCTTTTTTTCCAAAAATGGGAGAGATTTTAAAATAGGATGAGAGATCAATATACTATGGGATAAAAGAAAATAGAATTTCTAGTTTTTGAGTGCTATTTTTGAATTGAAATAAAAGCGATATTGAAAAAAAATTAGAAATTATTCTAAAAATTAATATAGTTTTAGTTATTTTAGCAATATTAGTATGTATATACTATATTATTTATATACTATACGTATTATCTTTTAATTCTGAAACAAGTTCCAAAAATTATTTCTCACAAGCTAAAGAAATTTATATCCTAAAATATTGAAACTTTGCTTTATTTAATAGAAAATAAATTTATTTGGATATGTGAAAATTTGTGTAATTTGTATATGAAATTTCTATGTATCGCTCGCTTTAAATCTTCATTTTAATATAAAACCTATAGGTTAGAAATTATTTCGCATTTTTATTGTCACGTTGTTGTTTCTAATCCCAGATGATGCAACTAAGCAACACAATCTCCATAAAACCGAAAATGTCCAGTAGATCCAAATATAATTGTCAGTGACTGTCATGGATTGCGTTTATAAATGTATTGAAAATCATGAAGAATCAGCTACTGTCGTTGGTTTTTCACAATTGAATTTTGCTCCAAAAATCTTAGATTTTTGACTGTTATGTAATCAAATTAATATATTTAAGGGCATTTATTATTAAATTGTATACGTAAAATCTACTTATTTGTGTTCATTTTGCTTAAGGACACTTATTAATAACAATACATATTACGCTTTCTTCACAATATATTGTTATCAATAATCTTTTCTAATATTTAAGTTATAAGCCAGTAAATTTGGAATACAGATTAACAAAAACTTAAATCTGCACACTTTGTTGAGTTTTTAAAAATGATAGATGAATGCTCTGTGGAAATTCTCAGCAATAGTATATAATATCTTTTTTTTAAGCCAAACTCTTCAAAAGTAGGTTTGATATGAAAATGAGAAAATAATTTAATCATAAGTAACACATAATTGTGTCTTTTTATACAATTAAAAATATATCATGTTTTGCCAAAATAAAACTATTGAAAAATCACATTTAAAATAAGATTCAGTGCCAAATTTTGATTGTTTATGGGTGTTCTAAATACTTTAAAGGTTTAACTTTCTATATTTGGAGTTTTGAGTTGTATAATCGTAAAAAGCCAATCAATGCATTGCTTGATAGATGTCAAGAACGAATGTCATTTTATATTCATAGCTGATATAAATTACCCATTTCTTAAGGCAGTAATACTTAAAATCTTTTAAAAAACACCCAAAATTTAATATTTTAAATGAAACATATCACCAAAAGTAAAAGTAAAAAAATTACTGTGATTTTAATGATTACAAAATTATGAAATATGATAATTTTCTGGAAACTTGACCAAATAGAAGTTTATCATTATGAATTGCTTTGTTTTCTTATTCGATATTATGTATCCATAATTAATGCTGTTTGCTATATATTTAAGGTAAGTTTCTTTGAGATTGTATGAAAAATAACTTTTCAGTTCTAAACTATAAATCATTTTAGTCCATTTCCTATCACGCGCACATTTTCAAAATAGTATAGGCTACTTTCAAGCTCCACAATGATAAGGAATATGTAAAATGTTTTATCAACTTCTGAGTTTGATATACAAATTTAAAGCAGATTCTATGAGTTTTAAAGTTGCCTTTTTTAATCTGAAAACGAGAATTACACATATTCTAGATGATGAAAATATCCATTGAAGAAGGGGCTAAAATTTATAATTAGAAGATCTAATACTTATAAGATTTTACGGTATGTACACATACTCATTTTATCCTTATATATATATATATATATATATATATATATATATATATATATATATATATATCAGCGCAGAAGAAGATAAAAGAAAAAAGGAAAAGATACCATGTTACACCATTTCATTTCAAAGATTTAATAATCAATATCTAAATTGCTTTCGTAACTTTAAAATGAGAAGATCATTTCATCTCTAAATGTATTCTCTTTTAATTTCATGTTAAAAAGCTTTTCGTAAAGAAGAAATCAATTTTAATCTTTTTTGTTTTTAAAAAGTAATTTAAATAATTATTTGCAAATTTCATTTTAATTTGATAATCCAATTAAATATTACAAATTAATAAAAAATGAAATACGTGAGTAGATTTCAAATTTACATATTTTACACCATCCAATGCAGTATAAAGTATTATTTAAAGTATAAAATATTAAATTTGATAGACTTTTTGTTTATTATGTTTTCTTTTTATTTTTACATTTCTTAATATAAGTGTTTGGTATGTGCAGATATTAGTATGGATTCAGTTTTAATAAAAATAAATGAAATTTTTATTGGATATATTCACATAAAAGTTAAATATTTTCTAAAAATAATAAATTAGTAAAGCTATTACATTAACAAAAATTTCCAGAAAATATAGAGGACAACAACGTTTCCGCATATGTGCGAAATCAAACAAAATGTTTTCTTGCTTCCAATAAGTGTAATTTCCATCTGCAATACAAGTGAATGAGGTACGAGAAATTACTTTCTTTTTCTGTGGCAATTAAATATAAAGTCAATTTTTTAAACAGTTGTCCTCAAAAAAATTTAAAATGTAGAGAATACCTAGCTTTCAAATTTATAATGCAAGATTTAAAGATATTAAGGAAAAAGAGGAAAAAAAAATAAATAAGTATCTCAAAGTAGTTTTGGTTTTGCGAAATAATGATGTGTTGATTTATATCCGAAGTCGATTTTTGATTTAACATTAAACTTTATTCAATACTTTAGTAGTTTATGGGAATAATACTTTTTTTCCTTTACCACTTTATTGAAATTTTGATTTAAAAAATAAATTTATAATATTTTTACAATTTGTGATTGAAAAGTGTGCAAAAATCCAACATATCAATTTAAAATTCTTTCCTTGTTACTCTTGTATATTCATCTGTTATACATTCCGCATTATTACTTTTTAATTTTTAAGACTACTCAAGTATTTCATCTTTCTCTTCCTATGTCTCTAAATTTGTTGAAAAGCTGTGGACATTAATTAAAAATCATCATTTTTATTCATTAGATCATATATTTATATGAATTGATTGCTATGTATTATATTATGGAAATTTTTTTTATATATGTTTATGTTATATTAGAAATATTTTTATTTGTTTCTCAGTTTGTTTCTTAAAATTTAAGAAAAATGATTCCTTAATTAATTAAGTTAATCATATCATAATTAATCATTATGATATGATTAATTTAATTTTTCATAATTTACAAATTATAATCTAAAGCATGAAAATTTTTTTTATATATAACTTAAAATTTGTAAGGAAAATCTAATTATGTATTTCTAGTAGCATATATAGAGGAATTTTTACTAAATTTTATATGATAAATTAACTTGTTATTTATAACCAAATGAACTACGAAAATCATTTGTTTGTATCTGCTAAAAAATCAAGTAAAATTTAAATCGTTAATTTTTCACACATTTTTGTAATCCTTTCAGTCTTCCCGAATTACTTTATTGATTTAACTACATTAAAGCTCCTTTACATTTGAGTGATATTCTTTTACTGCATATTTTTAATTAAACATGAAAATTTAAAATTTATATAGTTGCAAAAATATCAACGATGCATACTATTCAAACATTCATTATAAACAAAAGGGTTACGTGCTTGTAAAGAATTTATAAAACCAAATTGTAACCGAGGCAAATGCAAACAAAATTTAACTTGCAAAAACGCATGGCTAATGATCATGAAATTTCAAAGTGTGATTCGAATACACAAAATCAATTAAGATTGATCACGATGCCATTTTAGTATTATAAAACTGTTGCTGCTTACAACGATTTCAATTGTTAAAAATGTTACAAATTACAGTCATCAATCGCCTGTTACTCTCATTACATCATGATTACAAACGCTACTGTTTTCGTCCCGCAACATTAATGCATAATGATAGTAAAAATAAAGGGAACAAGTGATCGATATTTATGATCAAATATTGTGTTCTGTTTTTGATTGATGAATGTGAACTTTACCACATCGGTAACAAGACTTATATTTATGTTGAATAAGAAACTCAAAATTAAGAATGGGATTTTATTTAATTTTTTGCTAGAAATGAATCAACAATGTATTCTTAGTTTAGTATTTTTTGTTTTCGTACTATAATTAGAACAAAAATCAAAATTTTTAAGTATGTTCTCATAAATGTGTCTCACTGATCAAATATATATTTTTAAAACAATGCTGGTTCTATGAAATTCGGTGAAATAAGATTTCATTAGTATGTAATGCAGGTGAATACTAATGTCATACTAAATCTTCACATAGAGCTAACGAAAGGCTCAGGGCAAATTCTACCAGTTTTACGCAACAAAACATCTTTGAATGTATATCGGTACTTTATCTCTTTAAATGTTACTTGAAATAAGAAAATCTGATATTATAATGGTCTAGCTTTTACAAATAATATTTAACTGTTTTGCTAATTTAGTTGCTTCAAAAACTTAATTCTAACAAACAATTCCCATATTTTTTATATTTATATTGAGCTGAGCTTTCTAATCTACATTCCACATGTTTTTGGGTAGGTCGTCTGTTAATTTACATTGGTATTACTGTCTTGGCATTTTAAATTCGCATATACATTTGTATTTGTATTTTTAGTAACAATAATAATATTATAAAAAAAATTAGAAAATTATAATTGAATATTAGAAGAATTGTCTGAGCTATATATATATATATATATATATATATATATATATATATATATATATATATATATATATATATATATATATATATATATATATATATATATATATATATATATATATATATATATATATATATACACACACTACACACACACAGATAGATATACATATAAACAGATATAGGATACATACATGCATACTGTTGTACAACAAAGTATTTCCTCTTATAAGTAGTGAAAATGTTTTAGTAACATAAAGGAGCTTTCATTATTTCAAAAACAGTACCGAAAACAGAAAGTTGTTAATCCAAATGAACGAGAATTTAACAGATTAAGGTTTGAAATCTAGGCAATACCATTAAATTATGTCACTCAGTATGAGTAGTTTAACATGGAAGAGAGAATGTCGAATCACTATATGAGAAAAGACTTTTTTGTCACGTTAAATAACAATGCAATAATCACAATGCAATAATTATGTCCTAATGTACGAAATGATTCCAATAATTTGTAGGAAAACATCGATGAAATCATTTCATTACTAATAGTCCACAAATATTAGTAAGAAACAACAATGTGAACATAATAATAAAACAAATAGATTCCATTATACATTATAGCTGAGCTTTATACGAGTTTTTATTGTAATAATGAAATGTGATTTAAAACGAATTATTTACAAAATTAATATGAGTAATTGTGTATGAAATATCCACAAATAATTTATTATACTGATTCGAAATATTAAAATTATGTTCTTATTATCTATTTTGGGATTTATTAGATACAGTTGAGTATTGTGACTGCAATTGTGACTGCAATTGCCTGACTGAAGTGACGTCATTTTTAGTGAACCCTCATTCAGGATTGTAAAAGAAAAACAAGAGTAAAATGCGTTTATTGATAAAATAGATCAAGGCAGAAATAAATTAATGAAATTGAAAGACATGTTTCCTGTCAACATAAAGAGCAATATCTTTTTTTACAATCGTTCTTTTTTCATTTCCTTTTATAGTATTGTATAGTACTACGTTTGTAGTTTTGAATGAATTTGATAAGGTAATGTCTTTGAAAAAGATTCTCTCTTCTTGCAGAAAAAGAGAAAAGAAATATAAGACTGTTATTTTATTAATAAATCTATTAAGAAGAATGTTTTTTAGCTATTTTTAAAAATAAAAATATTGCTATAACATATTTTATTATGAAACCAAAAAGAAGAAAATGAGCATTTTGCCCTTACATTTACATCCGTTGAATCAATCGCATGTTGCATGATTGATGGAAAACAAATTTGCTTGAGTTTACGAAGAGGATTATTTGGAGAGAATAACGCGTATTTATCGGAATGACGGAACAAAATTGTACTTTGGAATGATGGAACAAAAATTAAGCACATTATCGAGTTCCAAAAAGCATAATGTGCTTGTGTTTGAAAGTTTTGCACACTTTTCAATAACCAAAATTCTTTTTCCATCACACACATGTAACTTATTTTCAAAATTTAGCACTTATTATAACATCTTAAAAACTGCAGTAATTAAACATAAAACAGCTTTAATTAAAATAACAATTCACATTTGAAAATGATTACAAATAAGGATCAAACTTCTATATACATCTAAACTGAAACAGACCAAAAAATTAATCTCAAATCATTCAACCAAGTCTCCTTATACTCAAATCTAATACATAATTGCGAAATATATTTCTTATTCTAAAAAATATAACTAAAAATAATTGCAAATTGATTTGATAACAAAATTTTTGCGACAAACCTATTTTAATAATTTAGAATTTCTTTCTCTTACATGAAAAGATAATTAAAATAAACTTTAGTATGTGTAAAGTCACTAAATTAAATAAACTAAAGACGTTTCGCTAATATAACTTTAAAAGAAAATGAGTAATAATAACACGTATAATGTTAAGCATTTGAAAGTCAAATTACTTTGAATTTTATAATACGCATATTTTATATAATTAAATAGTAAATTCTGATGAATTATAACAAAGTAAACTAATATTAAAGAGGACATCTCAGAGGACCATATTTTCTTTTTTCTATTCAAAGGGCTTTAGAAAATCTTAAGTACTAATTTTATTCTATTATTACTTCATGAGAGGTAATGGGTCAGGAAGCTTTAAATGAGAAACCCTTAAATGTATTTTACGCTTTGCTTTGGTTACTTTTACTAAAATTTAATTTAAGTGGACACAGTTTTCCTCTTACATTCAGTTTCTTTCAGGCTAAAATTAAGATCAACTTTTAAAAAAAGTAAGAGAAAAAAAAGTACATGATATTTAAGGGAGAACGTGCCGCTTCGTTTAATATATTGCGCTGTAAAATGACTTTCCAGAATTATGCAAAATAATCTTTAGAAAGAGCGAGATTTAAAGTTTTGAATTTTCAAAAAGTGTGATTAATTGCTAGTGTAAAGAGATAACACATGAAGGAAAATATTTCTGAATAATTAACGTTTTTGTCAATAGCACAAGATAATTAAATATTTTTGTTAGTAATTACAGTGTTCATATAATAAAGATATTATTTTTTTATTTAAGAAATATTTTCCCTCTAAATGATCATTAACAACAAATAATATTTCTTATAAATTCTTATGTATCAAAACTATTTTTATAAGTTTAAGCACTCTGCTTTTAGATATATTATACATTAAATTATAACACAAAAATTTAAAGTAAAAGATACTTAATTTCTTTATAATTTTTAAATAATTCATGTATGATATGCTTCATAATATATTGTCCAAAGATAGCATATAATTTTAAGCTTACTATAGATATTATAATAAAAACTTTTGTAAGAGAGAGAACTTTGTTTACAATCATACATATGTGCTTCAAATAAAAATTAGTTTATTCCATGCGTGATGCCAAATTAAGAATCAAATACGAAAATAGTTCGCAATGTAAAAAGAGACATTTCAGTGTTTTTGAGACACTTTACTTGACTAACCTAATTGGAATTCTTATAATTGGACTTATAAGATTTATATTCTAAATATTGTTGCTTTTTTAGATGTTTGAATTTTTTAATAAAATTATAATAGAACAGCTTAAACTCGGATACTTTTAAGAAATCTAAAATTATTTAAGTTATTAATAATTACAATTCTGATAGTTTTAGAATATTTACGCAATTAATTTATAAGAGAGAGAATTTCCTTTGTTTACAATTATATGTAGGGTGATTATAAAAAAAACCTACAACATTTAATCCCTTAACTATCATACTATTCACAGAAACTGAATGAAATTTTGGCATAAGGTATTTTGAGATATGTACTCAAGAATGAAATGGAAAACAATAGAGTCACCAAACAATTATGGTTACAGTCACCAAACAGTTATGGTTGCAACTTTCAAGGAAAGTACGTGGAGATATATAGAATGTAAAGAACTTTTTACTTGAACGGACAAAAGGCCACAGAAACATTGCGTATTATCGCAGAGTCCATGGATTCCGGCGAGGCCCATGTACTGTTAAAGCTGCATGGGACTTGATTCATAAACTTGTATAAACTGGTTACACATGCAGTCCACTTCGTCCTGGACGACCTTCTGTTTCTGTGGAAGCTGTTGCAGAAGTTCATTAGACGATAAACGCAGTTTGTACCGCAAGTGCACGCTGGGTTTCACGTGTTCTGAATTTGCCGAATTCAACTATCCGCATTGCAATGGCAAAATGATGTATCTGAGTTATGCGAATGCAAGATAGCGTTCCTCCACATGTCGAGTCTTCAGTCAAACGTGTCTTAAGTCAACTGTCTACAGAGTTATCTCCCATCATTTCCCGTTTCCGTGACGACCAAGGCCTCTTAATTTCACACCAATAGATTTCTGGCTGTAGGAATATCTGAAATCCAAAGATACAATCCAGTTTAAAAGATGCCACCAGAATTGCTATTCAGGAGATTTTTATAGTTATGGTACGTGTTGTAATGCTATCCACCACCTGCCGCACACAAAGTCTCATCGTATATAAAAGAGGTCACGTGGAGAATTAGCGGAATACAATGAAATCCTTTATTTTATGCTGCTTCTCTGTCCCTATTGGTTGTCCTCTCTCTTTGCCTATCTACTACTGATGATTTTTATGCTACAATTGTCATTCAAACGCTATTTACAGTTTTTCCCTATGAAGATCACATACCAGTACAAAAAACTTGGTATTAACATTTGATATTTTTGAAATTTTCTCTCTGTAACCGTAAAGGTTTGAGTAAATCTGTTGTCTTGCATATCATTATTGAGCGCATACTTCAAAATACCTTATGAAGAAATTTCATTCTTTTTCTGTTAATGGTATGATAATTAGTGGCCCATATGCCTGGGTAGTTTTATTATAATCACCCTATACACATGATTCAGCTAAAATTATTTTATTTATTGAAAGATATAAAATTTTGAATCAAATATGAAAATATTTGGCAATTTACGATATTAATCATAATGAAAGGTAAACTAATATGAATGTTATTAGAGAAAATTGTCAGGAGGTATTGATGTGTTAGTTATTGCAAATAAAAATACTGTTTTTCATCAATGTTAATAACAAAAGCAATTTTTAAATTTATTTATAAATTAAATTTTTTAACTAATTTGTTTCGATGAATTATAAGTGTATATAAATTCTTATGCCATTTTATAGATAAAGTAAAGATTAAGAAATGATAATTATTTAGATAGTTCTCTCTCTCTCTTCCTATGAAAAAAAATATTTCTGTGTTTGAGACACTTTACTTGTGATTAACCTAATTAGAAGTCTTCATAATAACCTAAAAGTGATATAATTACACACACACACACACACGCGCGCGCGCGCTGCTTTGCTTTTTTTAATTATTTGAATTACTTTATAAAGTTATCAAAGAACTGCTTAAACTTAGATACTTTTAAGAATTTTCAAAGTGTTTGAATTATTAATTATAATGATACTGATCGCTTTAGAATATGTACGCAATAAAATTTTTAGTAAAAGAATTTATAAATGATAAATCATTTTTCAAAATGTTTTTGCATATTAAATTATAATTAATGCCCAATAAGAACGATGTATTTACTTTAAGTTATTGTTATGATAGAAATTCGGGAACCCTGAAAAATAATTTTATTTTTAAGGGCAAATAAGATTTGTAATTTTTAAAAATATTTGAAAAAACATTCATAAAATTTGCTTTCGATCTGATTTTAGGAAAATTCACATTCGATTAAGAAACATTCTTGATAATTCCTGAAATATATTTGAAAGTCCTAGCATAAGTATCTAATTAAAAATAGAAAAATTCAACTAGAAATCATGAAAATATGTTTATAAAAATATAGGAGACAAAAGTATAGAAATGTTTAAATGCGTTTTTTTATTTATAATCAGGGTTTTAAATAAAATTTAAAAGGTATGCATGAGCAGTTTCTAGAGCAAAAAAATGAGAGTTAAATTTTCAAATAAAAATAAACTCATGAACAAGTTGTTTCTAATTAGTGAATTGTTTTGTAAAATAAAAAAAAGTATTAACATAAAAATTGAATAATTAGGCCAAAGTTTGAATAATTTTTTTTCAGAACAAATTGAACCGAAGTGTTTGTAAAAGAAATATATGTAGGAGAAGAGAAATATTAGATGTATTTTATTAATGGTGAAAATGCAACACACAGGCAATTAAAAAACATCGTAAAATACTATATCAAAATTCGCAGGTGTTTTTGTTGGTTTCTTTGGCTACTGGATTTTTCTTGCCAACATTTATACAATTAAAATATATATGAAAAAACAGTTAATTACAAATTCATACGTTTTTATGAATTTATGGCTTGTGTACGGAGGTTTTAACATTCTTTGTTAGTAAAATGTAATTAATAATGCTATCCGTTTCTTGTAAAGGTATATTTAAGAAATATCATTATTTTTTATACTGAAAGTAAAATTGAAATAAAAATATATTTTACGGAGGAATTTTTACATTTTGCACATTTGAATGCTTATACAAAATTATCTATATTTAATTTAAAAATAAAAGCTATATTACGATCTCAGCATAGTTACGATATTATTCTTATTTTAACTATCTATTTCTTTCAATTGCGTACAAGCACATTGTTACCTATTTTTTTTTTATTAAAAGTCCAATACATATAAAACACTTTTACTTTTTATTGAAGGCGAATATACAATATGCTACAAAATTATGTGACAACCTAAAACTTACTCTTATTAACAATGCACAGAATAAATTATGTATAAATTTATATAATTAAAATGCGATTGAAATTATATAGATTTATTTTTTCAAATAAATCATTAAAGTACATTTAATGGAGTCAGATTCACAAGTAAATGATTTTTTGAAAAACTTCCATATTACACAATAAATAATAATATCACTTAATTTTTATTCGATATTGCTTGATCTTTCAAACCCATTCCCTTTTTTTCCTCTAAAATTGTAAGTAAACAACAACTTCTCATGACAAAAAAGTAAATGATACTATCGGCTGAAATAAGAATTTAATTTGTCTATTTGGAGTAGCTGACAAGGACACGTAAAGAAGTATATGACCTAGAAATTCGAAGCGGATATAGTTTTACAAATGCACTCGAAATGGGGTGTGTGAAATAAGTCAAAATTTAAGCATTCTGGAAATACTATTTATAATTCTGTAAATGCAAAAGGGGAAAGTATAAAAGATTTGAGAGGAAAACGAAATTATCATATCAGGATAATGAACCAATTTTCAAGCTTGCGGTTAAGTATTACTGGTCTGTTTGTAAAATAATATAGCTGGTTAGTGAAACACTTGCAAATAATAGCTTGGCGCACTTTCAAATCAAATTCAAATGTCGCTTTTCAGAAATTGAAAAGAAAAATCAAAACTGAAAAAAACCTAAAGAAAAAAAGTCTGAAATGGGCAAAACGAATAATGTCCTGGGGTGCCATTTCAAAAAAATATTATTTTTCTAACAGAAAAGAATTCCGTTTTAATAGCAAAGACAGTAAAGTTTACAGCTATGATAATTTACGAATGGAAATTTGGGATATTTTCTATATTTAAGTGGGTGATTGCTCTATGAGGATGTAGAAAGATTTTAAATATGTAAATAAATGTAACTTCTAGTTAAATAGAATGACTTTCTAGTAAAATAGACAACAGTAGTTATCAATAATTACTTTGCCAATATTTTATAAATTTTGGTAAATTTTAAGAAGGTGAAACTAGAAATTTCAACGAAGAAATGCACAATGCAATGTGTATAAATCAGTTAAAAATTAATTTCAGAATAAAAGAATTGAAGATTTAAAATAAACAAGATTTAACTCAGGGCATAAAATTTCCTCAGAACTTGTCAAATCATTTAGCTTGTTGAGTGTATAAATATGTATGTATATATATATATATATGGCCAGTTTCATCAATGGGTGTTGACCACATTGGTACAAAGTGTGGATTTTTTGCACTAGCCGAAGATATAGTCTTAAAGAAGCCAATACACCCCAAAACCACACCAAAAAGTTCAAACCAAAATATCTTGAGCCAGTGCACAAAAGCTATACTTTGTACCAAAATGTGGTTAATACCCCCTGATGAAGTTGGGCATGTTGGTACTTCGCTCCATTTTCGTTCCATTTTTCTTTATTCTATTTTCTTTGAAATTTTAAAATATATATTGAGCATTTTTCCATCTGTTATTTCTTATGTTTTCCATATTTCGTATTTTCAATGTATTACTCTCCACATCTAATATTTGATTATTAATTTTATAAAAAATGTACTATTACTCTCTTATATATATATATATATATATATATATATATTATATATATATTATATATAATATATATATATATATATATATATATATATATATATATATATATATATATATATAAATATATATATATATATATATATATATATATATATATATATATATATATATATATATATATATATATATATATATATATATATATATATATATATATATATATATATATATATATATATATATATATATATATATATATATATATATATATATATATATATATATATATATATATATATATATATATATATATATATATATATATATATATATATATATATATATATATATATATATATATATATATATATAATTCTGTATACAAACTGGAAATAAGTGTTACGCATGAATGGAGTAAATTTCTGAAATATTGATCAAAATTCTAAATTAATGAAAAATCGGGATTCAGAAAAATCATAAATCAACATATTTTTTGTAAAAATGTTTGTTTTAACAGATGGTCTTTGATTTTGTATAATAAATATTTGAATGAAAAATATTTATTTTGATAAAATATTCTTAAATATCTATTGATGATAATATGCATATATTTATAATTCATTTGCTCAAAAAACTTAATTGTAAGTTGAAAAATATTATATTATTTATAACAAGACTTAGAAAAACAACAAATATCTCATATAATGTCATGTCATCATTGTTACAAATGTCATGTCATCATTTTTAATATACTGAATAAATATACTGAATAAATAAGAGTATTTGTAGTTCTTTCATGAATATGCAATCAAAAATAAATCTGTTGTTTCACAGGGTTGATGTTCAATTGGTAAGTTTTATGTTTTTACATGTGTATAAAGACTTCTGCTATTTATACTTATTATATAATATTACAAATTATTTATAGCAACAGTATACTCTATTAGAGTATTATGGATCAAAAATGATTTTTCATCTGCCTTTTCATAGAGCTTTGTAAGATTTTTTACTTGATATGCATTTTGTTTATCATATTTTTGATTAACTGAAAAACACATTTCAATAAAAGAAAATATTTCTTGGTATGTAAACTTATATTAAAAATAGAAATTATAAATATAATAAATTTCAATAAATTTTTGTTGATTATACATAAGAATTTGTGTTTAGAAATTGTGTCTTTATATTTCTCATATGAAACTGCTTAATTTTTAAAAATATTTGCATTGGTACAAACAGCCAGTTTTAAGAAAGATGCAAAGTAAACTTTTGGCATCAAAGATATTAATCTTTGGTAGGATGCCCAACATTAATAATTAATTATAATGATTATTAATGATATAGCAATATTAATAATTAATTATAATGATTATGAATGATATAGCAGCATTAATTATTATCTAAAGGGTATATAGCCAAACTGGCAGCCGAATGGTTAGCGCTCTTGCATTCGGTTCAACAGTTCATGGGCTCAAATCCCATCTTGGGCATGGATGTTTGTAGTGGTTCATAATGGACTTTAAACCGTAGGTCCCGGTCTAATTAGGCCTTTTGTGCAAAAATGACCGTTGAGTGACAAACAAACAGGGGATATATAATCATTAATATTGCTGTATCATTATTTGAACTTATTAAGTTTGAATCACTTTTTACAATAAAATTTCTTATTGGAAAAGTGATTTCCCAATTGAATCATATTATCTATCAATATCTCTAAGAATATTCTATCAATATCATGAAGTAAATTACTTAAATTGCTTGGAATAATTTTGAGAATGATTGCAATGAAATTTTAATAAAATATCTCCACATTTATAAACAGCAATTTTATTAAACTATTAGTGCCAGTTTGGAAATCTAACCCTAAATATCTGTGAAAAGATAAGGAAATAACGATTGCTATTCTATCCTTTTATTTATACTACATGTGAAAATTATTGTATAAGCAATAAAAAAACTTATTGAGATTATTAGCGTGGTAAAAGTATGAAATTTTGTAATGTTATATAGGATTTTGAAAATATAATGTTAACAGATGTAACAGAGTGATTTGTGTACGACAAACTGGTTGAAGGCTTTGGTATTAAAAATATTGGAAGCATTCTCAGTGTTAAGTGTTATAAAAAATGAAGATGATTTTATACTTGAATTCCAAACACTGTATTTAAAACAATAGGATGTTATCAAAATGCTAAATGATGTTATCAAAATGTTGCGCAATTTGAAAAATATAAATAAATAAATTCCATATACATGTTTCTACGAAATATATGAAATATTGCTGTTTAAAAAACATAAATATTGAATAAATCAAGGAAAACTGAAGAAAACTTTACATGTACACCAACTGAAACACAAAGAAAGACAAGAGATATCACAACAAAATTTACTTTTTAGTTTATATGTTGGCCAAGTATCAAATGATTACATTTATAGACTTCAGTGAAGTGTGGTTCCTTTCAAAATCAGGAGCCACACACATAGATTAGTTGCCATTGCTGGAGATCACCAATGCCCCACACCTCAGCATTGATTCAAAGAGACTTTGTATGTGTTTTTGGGGTACAGCAGGCCAATCGACTTCTACACGTTGCCAAAGTTGATCTGGTGTGGCAATTGGGGATGTAATTTGAGCGAATCATTGAGCATCTATGGACCACATATTTTCTATCAGTGAAAGATCTGGAGAGCAAGACGGCCAGGGAAGTAATTCAATCTGGCGATTGCCGAAGGAGCCTTGCACAATGTGACAGGCGGGGCGCACATCATCTTGTTGAAATATGACTGTGGGCAAGTTCCGAAGGTAAGGTAGGACAAGTGGCTTCAACAGTTCGGAGATGTAACACTGGCGGTTTAAAGTTCCGGCAATGCCTACTAGAGGAGTGCGAGAGTTTATCCAGTACCAAGCCATACCTTAATATCCGGTGCAGGACCAATGCAGTTGTGCATAACGCTGCTCTGCTCAGCATTCTCTGTCCACGGTTTCTCCACAGTCGAATGCGATAATCGTGGTTTTTCAGACAGAAGCGTGACTCGTTAGTAAAGCATATTTATATCATTCTGCAGTCCACACACCCTTCTTTCATCGCATCATTGGTGGAGTCGCCTTTCCATCAAGGGGAGACGAAGAAAAGGGCGTCTTGTGGGCAGACCACTCTGCTGCTAACGGCGTCGAATGGTACGCGTTGACACTGGGTGCTGTGTTACAAACTGAATGTGCTGTGCTATGGTTTGAGTTGGGGTTGAGCAATCAGTCATTGCCATGCGCACAATTTGCATGTCATCACGTGAAGTGCACTGAGGTGGATGCGATCGAATACGTCGGTTCGTCGTACCCTCCTGCATCCAATGATCACATATCCACATTACAGTTATTTGAATTCATCCAACACGACTACATAGATGTCCATCCAACATAGGATTTACATACGATTTACCAGAAAGATAATCCACAATATAGGTAGGCCACTATCCTTCATCGGTGGAACTCAGATACTTGTTCAAAAAATGATCGCTGTTCTCCACAAGGCATAATTGATCGGTTTTTTTAAAAAAAATTACAAGAAAAACACAGTCACCAATCGTTGAAATCTCCAAGTCTTAAGTAGCGCCACAGGCATGCGTGATGTGAGTCTGCGCTGAAATTCTAATTCTTTGCAAATCTCACCTCTGCTAAATTATGCATGTTATAAGTTTCATGTTATTTGCATGTTTCCTTCAGGGTGTAACATTTACGGTGGTCAGCAGTGTACATACCTGACTAGAGCAAATGCTTATACACGCACTTGCTATAGAATTACAAACTCCTGGTCAATATTGTATTCGACTTCTTTTTGCATGAATAACAGCTCTTATTGATTTGGGCATTGATTCTATATACTTCTAGGAATGCAGTTATGCCCAGAGAATACATTGCATTTGTCAGGCAGCTTTTTAGATATTGCAGTGAAATGGGCCATGCTCTGCTGTCATAGAAGTGATCCCTGGTGTTCTCCAAGGATAAAAATATAGTCATGAGATACCTAGATATACTACCATGTTAAGCACACACTGTAATGTCGCATTTTTTCCTAATAATTTATAGACGATAATGCAACTGTACATCGTCCAGAAGTGTTCAAAATTAGTTTATGACCATCCGTCTGATTGCCTGACCTTTCCTGGAGTTGGAAGTCCGACTGATGTTTAGATCCCCATTATAAATGTGTAGGACACGGTGTTAAGTCATCCTACAGGGCAGTTTTTTATATTTGAATTCCTTGTATATTAGGTTTACTTTTAGAAACTAATGATAAAATAACACAAGCTTGGTTGACGGAGCAAATTTAGTCAGTTTCATCATTGAGTCTCTCAATAGTAAGTGCGATTATATATATAATTTTATTTAAAAGTATCTTCACTTGTATGATGCCAAAGTATAATAAGAGCGCTTCCTTTTTTTTACTGAAAACTGAATTATGATAAAAACATAATTACTTGGTTAAGTGTTAAAATTATTCTATATGAAATTTCACGATAAACCATTCAAAATAACTAAAGCATAAGGGAATTTTAAATTAAATATATATATATATATATATATATATATATATATATATATATATATATATATATATATATATATATATATATATATATATATATATATATATATATATATATATAAACTATCATTCATCAAAATGTTTTAAAACTTATAAATTGCAAAAGCATTAAATAATATGCTAAATATCTTAGAAATATGAAGAAATAAATAAGTAGATGTTTTTGATGGAAAGGGAAATATAATAGTAAATGTATAAAACCAAAATGAGAAAACGCATACATGCTATACTTGCAAATAAAAGAAACCGAAAAAAGACAATATATACCATTAAAATCAATGTGGAAGTTCTCTGAGTTAAGAGGCGTATACAATTGAAGCAGCCGGAATCGACACAAAAACCAATAAGAAATAAAGATAGGAGTTGACCACATGCCAAATGAAGCATTTGGAAATGTATATATCTTCAATTTACTTTTCAGTTTATAACGAATATTTTTGATACAAAATTTTGAAATAATATTTATTTTTCTTTCATTATTTGTTGAATTCATAACCACGTATCAAATTTTCTAGATGTATATTTACTCGCAGTTCGAAGACGATCGGATAAAATGTTTGTCACTTGTACTTAAGCAACTATTTGCTTTATGCACATACATTTAATCGAAAAAGGGTTCAATCTTTACTGAAAATCTAGAATTGTTCTAAGTCTTCCGGTAGCTATAGAGAGAGACAAGAATATTTCTTTCGTACACCTGAAATTAATTTAAAAGGAAATTTACCTACATGTTTAGGAAAAATAATATGAATTACATTTGATGATTTAAATTACTTTAAAATACTATACAAACACATGCTTAAGAAAAACACTGTCTTAATAGGATAATAGAATATTAATTCAATATTTTGTAGTATGATTCACAGGAATGCAATTAAAACTGCTGGGCATAATTGTAGGAGTAGACATTATTTTCCATTTAATTAATAGTACACAAAACATCATCCAACGACCAAAATTATCCACATTTCATTGCTTATAAAAAAACTATCTTTCTAGGAGAAATGCTGAATTTCATAAAGACAAAATTGTGAAATATAATCTCATTATCTGAAATTTGTTTCAAAGTAGAAAAATATTAAGAATTTAGTTTATTGCACAATCCTCTTTTATAATTTTAAAATTATAATCTTAGTCGCAAAAGATCTTAAATATGAGATTCATGTAAACTTTCCTTATACACTGGATTATCATATTTTAAGTCATGCCCAAATTTAAATAACATGCCTTTTCTTCTAAATAAGTTATGTAACTTGATTGAATAAGAGTGTGGGAAATGTATTATTAAATCTGAAATATTTTTTAGAAGTTGGTTTGCATGCATGGTCATTGTAAACATAATGTTTTGCCTACCTTCATTTTTATATTTCATAAACATTAAATTTTGTCTTCATTAATTTTTATATTATATTTAGAAGGAGACAAATGTTGATAATTTCGAATAACTTTGTTGCTTAATTATTCTTATTTGGTATACTTTTAATAAATATAGCGTAATTCCATTTGATTCTACGAATTCAAAATATCAGGAAAATGTAATCAATATCACTAAAAGAATCTCGAACAGTAATAAAATGTTAGATTTTGAACTATATGTAAAATTATATCTTGCATCACATAAAAGAATTTACTCTCCGAATTAATCTCAGAAAAAATTATATAATGAGTAATGAGTGTGAATAAAATGGGTGTGAAAATATGATAAATGTGACATCGTTTGTATTTACTAAATATCTGAAATTTTCAAAAATTAATTTTCAATATAAAATTACGGAATACAATGTATTTGTTACATAAGGAAGAATGTTCACGAAATGAAATTTAAAACCAGTATTCTGTTATTTTAGTGTTTCTGGAATATTTTAAAAACTTTCTTCTATAAACTCATTTCATATTTTTTATCTCTAAGCTATGTTTCGGAGTTCTGAATGTGTGACATTTAATGTGCATTGATTATTTCAGAAAGAGATCAACGGAATCCCGAGGGAATTCTTCCATTTTAAATTATTCACTTCTTTTCAGAATTCTTTTTTTTTACTTTCTGTCAGAATTCTAGACTATATGCCATATTTTTGTGCTATCTTCGCTAGATATTTCACAAACAGAATGCACAAGAATTATTAAAGTAGCTTAAGGCAGAAATAATTTCTGAAGAAATTGAAAGTTTGAAAAAAATGAATAGCTAACGGTCTCTATAGGATAAATTGTTTCTGATGAATATTTTCGTTCTCGTGACAGATAGTATGTATATTTTGTAACTTATCCTTTAATACTGATATGTTGAATTTTTTAGACTGAGTCGGTTTATCTTAGAAAATATGGCACTACAAACAAAACATGCGACATGATTGCAAAATATCAATATTTTTCTATATTACTGAAAATTGAACAAAATATATGAAACTCAATTTTTAGAACTTGGAATGTATTAGATATATTTATGTCAATTCGAATTTGTTATGTAAATTTTATGTATCTTTTAATATAAACAAAGGCTTATTTATATTTACTATATTATCTTTAATTAATATTTGTTAATACCATTAACTAAAACTTATTATAAGTAATACATTTAATTTATCATAATAAGTTTTATTATTATATGTTAACTATACTACTCAAAAGAAATAAAATAGAACAAATACACACGCCTCATCAATTTAAGCATAACATTTTTACAAAGCTTAGAAACACAAAATATTTTACTTATTAGAATCACTATAGGCTTTTTATTGTATAATTACACAATAAAAAGCCTATAGTGACTTTTATTTCAGATTATAAAATAACATTGATTATATTGAACTGTAAAAATTATAAGTTAAGCTATTTTTTATTAAAACATAAACAGTATATTCTACTAACAATGAATTTATGTATCATGATATATTCTGTCATATATTTTACTATAAAATTTTCAAACTGTCATTGATAACATTTAGCGAGTCACTGTCAAACAAATAAATTATTTTGTATAGTGCATATTTCATGATGTTACCTAAATAATACATAAAAATGGATTTTATGATGAATGCTGAGTTTTTCTTAAGGAAATTTTCTTTTAGTAAAACTGTTTTAATTCATTTATTTTCATATGAAATTGCTTAAATTCAATATTAAATCTACTCAACTCAGAATTATGAATTAAATTTTGAAGATGTTGAAAATATTTGTGAATTAACAAGGACTTTTAATTACTTTAAGGATTACAAAAAACTTGTTTGAATTTAAAATTTAAGACAAAATTATTGCTAGTAGGAAATGCCATTGCGTTTTTGAACTTTTATGCAGTTTCTTTTGCATTAAAATCTACTGGATACACTTCTGGAGTATATCATTATAAAAACACTGAATTATATTTATTGACAATAAGCATTGAAGGAAAGGATCATAACTTGATGTATTTTTTGTGCTTACAGCTATCGTGCTTCTATTTCTTGCAGAAATTTAATGATATAAAAACTCTTCAAAACGTGTGAAGCGTTTTAAACTCATATTAAAGAGTAGTTGAATTCCAAAAATCATACGTAATGCA
Source organism: Latrodectus elegans (assembly GCA_030067965.1). Classification (NCBI taxonomy): domain Eukaryota; kingdom Metazoa; phylum Arthropoda; class Arachnida; order Araneae; family Theridiidae; genus Latrodectus; species Latrodectus elegans. The sequence goes on from CM057809.1 coordinate 60,888,682, forward strand.
ATCCAATCTTTTTTTTTATTGATTTCCTTATTGAATAATTTCCCTTTATCAAAACTATGTCCCATTTATAGAAATTCAAAACTTAACAACAATATGAAATTATTTTTTTTCACTCATATATACTTTGTTTCACTCTTATATATATTTCGCTTCACACATATTATTTAAATCATTCCAAATAAAAACATTAGTTAAATTCCTAAAAGCTTTTTATAAAGTGGCTTAAAAACTACACCACTAAGAAAATTACACTTGCATAGTTCTTTACTCAACATTTCAACGCTTTTAAAACAAGGTATTGAAAATTTTTACATTTAGTTGGGAGGAAATTCAATAAAAATAAATGATATAGATGCATGATCAGCAATATAGATGTATGAAAGTTATTAAAACTTTGAAGTTCAGTTGTATCTTTTTTCACAATTCTTGGATTTGAAGTACACTTACGTTAATTAAATATAAGTAGACATTTTCTTGAGAGTCAGTTTCACAACTAAATGTGTGTGTTTATAAAATTTCAAATTCCTGCTCTATTGTAAAATTTCCTCTTCCTTAGCAATATGTATAATAAATATAATGTCTCAAGAGTTTGTATTTGGTAATGAAAATAGGCACAATTATGTTGTATATTTCGAATATTTTTTTAACTATTTTTTATAAATTAAAATATATAAAACCACTTGAATAGGGAAGACTTTTTAATGTTTGTAACACAAAAATTACCAAGCATTTTGAAATGTCTCTTTCTCTCAACTGGAATTCTTCGAAAGATATACAAGACTAAATGAAAAATGGTTTTTATTGTCAGTTTATTATTTTTGAATTTTTTTTGCCTTTATAAGAGAAGAAAAGACGGATCTTATTATTTCATCTAAAATGTCCAGATTCCATTAAACTTTAATTTTGCTGTTAGTGGGTTAGTGTTTTGCTGATTAGTGGAAAATATTTTTTAAAAGTCATAGTAGTTCACTTGCTAATAAACAGGCTCATTGAAACAGATTTGGTGTTATACAAAACTGTATGTGAAAGTCTTCATAAGATGTATTTGTTTTTTAAATAAAATCAGTTTAACGCATTAATAATGTAGTTTAGACAGGGATTTGCAATACATTATCCTCAAAATTTATTTCCGACGTTTTCTAAATCGTCTGTGTACAGTGTCATTTGAGAAATATTTAGGTTCAGATTGTTTAGTTATGAATAAAATTGTTTTGTCAAGATTTTTGGTGCATATGGTCTAATTTTAATTAACTGAAAATGTTATGTATTTCAGGGAAAAAAAATCCAATTTAAAGCTATCGAAAACCTTATTGATGACTTCCTCATTTTAAGCAACATTAGCTGACATCAACTGAATGTTCAATAGAAGGTCAAAATTTCTGGTTAATTATCCTAAAAAAAGAATACAATGTTTTTTATAATCTTGCCTTTGTAAATATTTACATAAAATGCTTAAAGTTTCATGCTATTTTAATATGTTAATTGTTTCTAGACTTGTAATTTTGTTATTAGCAAAAAACTAAGTTATTTTTATAAATTACAAATTTGTCAGTTTGGTGTCAATTTATTTTTCTTTCATCTTAAACTTTTGAGACGGACAGATTATGTATCTTAGCATTAAAATTTTTGGCATTATTAACAACCCATAACTGCACAATTCAATTTGGTATAACTGTGCTGCACAAAAGGTGTAAAATTTGACATATATGCTTTACATTTTATGAAGAACACAAGTGTAATAGCATTTTTCTATCTTGATTTTCCTATAAAAATGAGCTTTATATTTTATCAACACTTATTTTTTGCTGTTAATTATAAATTATGTTGTGTGTAAATAAGTAGCTTAAAATTTGTAAATGTTTAAAATGCAGTAGAACTTGGAATCCGAATCCATTGGATCGCACCCCATTCAGATAATCAAAAATTCGCTTAATTGGAGTTTTCCGATAAAAGGGGATCTTTTAATTAATTATTGTATGTTGGAAAAGGGAGAAAAAATCTACATATTTTAAATTAAATGCAAAAGTTTTGCATATTAAGGCACTTACAAAAGATGTACATTAATACAATATGTATGTACAGAGATGTAAATGAAAGTCAATGGTTGCTGAACATTTCGGTCAGAGTAAGTTTTTTAACTGTCTTCATCCGTTTTCTAGTTGCCGAGTCGCACATCAGCTTGAAAGAGACTCAGCCCAACAATCTTTCTCGTCCTTGCGCTTTAAAGCAGTTCTAAGCCAGAAACACTTCAATATCGGATGATCTCGTGTCTATTCCAACTCGGACATTATACGGACATATTCTTCCTCAACACTTTCTGTAAGTTCAACATCATTCGCAATTTGAAATTCGGGATTTGATTCATGATCCATTCTGCTATATCTTCAGCACAAACTTCTGAAAGTCCTAGAATTTTCAAAAGAATGTTCCTGAATTCTTCAAGTGACACGTCATTCTCATCTTCTTCCTTTTCCTCATTTTTGTTTTCTTGAGCTTTTTCTTTTTTCTCATTTTCCTTTTTTTCTTCAATGTAATTTATTTTTCTGAAATTCTGAAGCCAATTGTGATAATTAGCGATTCGGATAGATGGAGTTTGAATTATTGGAGTTTTACTGAATTAAGTTTTAATGTTATATAATCATCCATGAACTTTTAAGTGAAATATATATAGTTTATGTATTTTTTGATTTATAACTATACTTTTACAATCTACTAATCATATTTTAAAAGTAATTTTTTTTCATAAAATCTATTATATATTTCTTATTATAAAATTCCTCAAAACGTTGAAGTTGTAAGTAGAACTCATAAAGAGGAGACAATTTCATATATATTACATTCTAAAACGTAGAAGAACAAATATAATGAATGGAAAATAAAGTAAATTTAATACCTAGTTCTGACTAAACTACAGTCATATATTTTATTTGGCTTGTACACAAAAAATGTTATAGAGAATCTTTTCTGTTTTTAGTTCAAATAATTTTATTACAGAAATTATGATAAGTATCTTTGTAGATGAATTATAAAAATGTTAATAAATAATTAAAAAAGTAATATCAAAATATCAACAGAAACTTTTGAATACTAAGAAGACAAAGTGGACCCAATATTTATTAATAGAATACATAATGAAACATGTAATTTAGTTAAGTAAATAACGATTAAATTGAGATAAATACTTATTCATAAGCAATATGCTATTGTAAGTTGAATAAATTGTTTTCTTTCTGCGTTACAGTGTGTATTAATTAAAATAAATTATATTCAATTAAATTGCATGAATTATGTATGACTGCAGTGTATTTATATAAAAAAGAAACAGATCTATTTTCCCAATTCATGTTCATGAGCATGCTTAGTTAATGACTCCCTCTTGCCAGTTTTCGTAGACATTTGCCACATTAAAGCAGCGGAAGGATAATAAAAGACTGAAACGGCTGGTAAGGGATACCAAAAACTAAACAAGAAATATTGTTGGGAAAATAAGATATTTCCATGTCTTCAGACATCTATCTGAACTGCTAACTAGGCTCTTAAGAAGTTCGGGTCTCAGAGTATTCTGCTCATGCACTTGACAGCTATTTCGAATTGGCCATCAGTCTGCAAAGATTTATTGCTTAACATCAGCCAATTACAAGTTACTGTAAGCAATCCATTTATTTCAAGTAGACTATTTACCAGAACGGGGTAAGTTGAGAGGGTTTGAATTAGATTATTACTAATGTATTTTTCTATGCATTACGTCAGTATATCTTCTTTGTTAAACAGTTCTTTTTTAGGTTAAAAATAAAAAAAATTACAACATACAAAATATTTACTTAAATAAAAGAAAATTTAATTTTTTTTTTAAAAAAAACACTTCTTATTACTTTTTATACTGTTTTTTCATGTTCCGTAACCACTTTTATTTGGGTATCTTTTCGTAAAATTTTAGAAATTCCATTCAATTCACTTTCCTTCAGTAAAGGTTGTATAAATCTTTATTTAATTTTAGCTAATATATATATATACATATATATATATACATATATATATATATATATATATATATATATATATATATATATATATATATATATATATATATATATATATATATATATATATATATATATATGTGTGTGTGTGTGTGTGTGTGTGTGTGTGTGTGTGTGTGCATATATATACATACATAAATATTAATTTTCTTATTAAGAGTTATTGCTTTATACATTTTTAATTTCCTTTTGATTGTTGTACTAGGCGACAGAAGTTTTTTTATAAATTTTATGGCTGTAAAACTGAAATGCAGCTTCAACTTTTATGTTTTTGTAATATAAATGTTATAATTGAACACAAGTCCACACATTTTAAGGGAAATATTAATAAGCAATATCTACTTTAGTATGCATTGTTTGGAAGTTTCTTATTTGGATATAAGTATTAAAATTATTTTTCTAGCTTTATTTTTATGATTCATTTAAGTACATGTACGAAAGCTTTTGTTTCAAAAATAAAATCTCTCATAAATTATGAAAAAATATAAATTTCAAGGGTTCAAGTATTTTATGTTTAAAATATATTTTATGAATTAAAAAAAATATTTAATGGATTTAATGTTTTTCTTTAACATGCATATGTTGTGTCAATATATGTTTTGCGACAAAATATGCATCAAAAGCATATTATATCGTCAATTTTGCTTGACTTTTCTAAATATTTAATCAGCCTCAGACTTTATATTTCCTTTTTTTAGCCACCAGGGTCAGGAAACTACATTATATATTTTTTCTTCTTACAAAGATATGACAATTTTAAAAAAGTGCACTTAAGCCTGACTAGATACATTGTCTTCAAACTATTTCTGATGGAAATACCACTGAATTGAATATACTCAAAGGAAGTAAAATTTAACATGTATGAAAAACCCACGTTCACAAGAAAAAAAGAGTTTCTAAATATTGATATTTAATGTTACAAAATTAAAGTGCAGCGTTCAACTTTAATGAGCACATTTATTTGAGTCAAATTTATTTTCACATATGATGAGCTGATTAATTTTTCATTTCTACGATATATTAGGTAATGCAAACAGAAATATCTGTAATATAAATGTTTGTTCTTGTTATATATATATATATATATATATATATATATATAAGTTAAAATAAATGTGTTTTACTTGGAATATATTTGTTTAATTTAAATGCTGACTTAAATTAAAAATTATTTTAAAATCTATTCATTTTATATAAAAATATTTAATTTTTGCTTTGAAAGTATATTTCAATTATTAGCCATAACATTTTCAAACTTCCTTTTCAACTGACTAAAGAGTATTATTTAAGGTCAAAAATTCTTTAATTACATATTTATATATATGTCTGATATCAATTTTATATTTTCCTTTTTTTATTGAGTATCACTTTCTTGTAGATATAACGAATTAAATAATGTTTTTACTTATTTAATTCGTTAGTTAAAAATTCCGAGTCATTAAAAACTACTCAATCGCTTACAATCACTAAACAAAATTGCAATTTCTTTTCAAAGAAACCTGCTTCAGAAATCTTATTGAATATTAAAATTGGTTTTTATTTATTAAAAAAAACATTTCAACGCAAAGAATTATAAGAGTTAAATAGGGTGCCATCAACATTAATTTTCTCTATACGTTATTGCTTGCATATTCCTTGACAAAGTTAAAAGAAGTCAAACAAAGCAGCTGAATGCAATTTTGTCAAATTAAATCTTCAGTTTTATTGTAAGGTAAGATTCCTGGAAACTTTTCTGAGGCAATATATTTTTTATCAATATTTAGTACTGTAATGTGGATAAAGGGTAGTTTTCTTAATTTTGATTTGGTAGTTATGGTGAAGTTTTTCTAAAAATATATTTAAATTAAGATTTGTTTAAACATTTTCATTATAATAGTTTCTATGCATATAAATATGAAAACAACGCCTTAAATTAATGATGTATTAATATATGGAAATATCCTTAACAGTAAAATACTTCTTGTGCATTTTATGTTTGAAATTGCAAAATAAGGCTTGCAAATTGATAATTAAAATGAATAATAATTATATAAATGTGCTAACTAATTATAAATAATCAAAAATGGTGTTGCGTATAGGAAGGGATTAAGTAAGAATCATGTGCATAAAAATGTAATTTAAAATTTAAGTTAAAAGTGTTAATATATGAACATAAATTAAATAATATTTAAAATTAAGAAAAATTACTTAAATTTGTATCAAATTCTCTTTAATTACGTACAAAAACGTTCAAAGTAACTTTTTTTCCATGCATAAATGTGTTTAGTTCTTTTTATATATTCGTAACGGTTTTGCTAATGCATTTTTAAAACTGAAATGAGCTGTATAAATATTCCAAAGTAATAGAATCAACTAACATTGTTCCTTGAATTACGAAATATATATATCTGTATAAAACTGAGAATGAATTTCTATTGCTAAAGTCGAAAATCAAAGTCATTGAAGAAGTTGAAGTAGTGGAAGGAAATACATTTTTCAAAGACTTCTCGTTCTTTGAACAAGCTCTTAAAGATATTAGAGTACATAAATCTTAACAGAGATTGAAAATGTTAAAGGCCGAAATATTTATTCTTTTGATATCTGTGTACATGTATCTTTACCCTAGTGGTTCTTAAACTACTTCAACTGGCGCAATTGATTTTGTTCTGCCAAATTGTATTTGAAATTTTAATCTTGGATATCTTGATTTCCAAAAAACTTATGAGATAACACAAGTCTCTTCATGAATCAACGTCAATTTTTATTAAAACATTTTGTGTTTTATACGTAATGTAATAATTGTTCAAAAGCTTCTAAATTTTTTATGCATTGTAAAATTGCTGAAATATATTTTTTAAAATATATGTAAATTTTTGCATTAAGTATATATATATATATATATATATATATATATATATATATATATATATATATATATATATATATATATATATATATATATATATATATATATATATATATATATATATATATGAAGAAAATTTAAATATAATCATATTTAATTAAGTAAATTCATGATTCATCTATTTAAAAATGAAGGAAAATGATTTTTTGAATTTGATATTTTTTATCTTGCTAATTCTCATTCACAATTCATATATGAGTAATTTTTTAAATATTCTAATTTAATTTTCCTAAATTTATACTGTTATTTTCTGAGTACTGCTTGTGTTTATTGAAAACAAAATATTAAGCATGCGTAATTACTCCCTTTGTTACCATTGCTACTTATATCTAGAGCAATTTATATAGAAAATATATAAGGTGATGGCATTTAACTGAAACTATTCAAACTTTGAAAATCTGTCAATTTGGCCAAGTGAAGGAAGATATGATTATGAATTTTTTCATTTACATTAGGAATCCGTTGATTGTGTCATAGATTCAAGATACATTTTAATTCAGTTTTATCTTGAACAAATTAATAGATAAAGCATTCATTGAAGCACAAACATAGTATTGTACGAAAAAAGATGATGTTTCTATAAATACCCAGACCTTAGGTATTTTATCTTTTCGGCACTATACAAGGGGTGAAATTGACGGGAGTGGTCATCCGGGGGTGTATCAAAAATAATTGGATTCACATAATCTAAAAGGAGGAATCAAGCAGAAGGACTCTAAATTTAGCATACCAGTCCCATAGATGTCATTTCACATGTAGGATATTGCGAGTACGACTTGTTTATTGACCTCCGATCACCAATGATGAACACGATGTGTCTTTAGCTGAGTCGGCATAGAATTCTCTACCTTCCGGTTGCATTTCACAATGCACTTTTTCCAAACAGGCCACTGTGGTCATAATTTTTAGATGCATGAGTTATCATTATTCTGGTAATTCTTTTAACTATGTATGATAGTAGTCATTACATTTTCGTATAAATGCGCAAGTTTAAGTGCCGTTTTTTACTCTGGAAACAATTTTATCGAACATTTATTCTTTTAATACCATAAAAAATTCCTATATGGGATATCTTGTATTAAATTCTATTTGTAAAACTAAATATCATGTAATGTTTAATGAGTATTTTCGCCATTAACTATATATCAGAGTCGTTATTACTTTTTCCAATGCAGCTATCATTAAAATACAATAAGCTGATTCATGTTATTTTATACATGCTTCAAATTTTTTTTGATTATTGTAGAATTAAAATTACATATATTTTTATTCTATTGAAAATACCACATACTGTGAATTTCCTTAAAGTATAGTAGCATGAAATAGTTATCTTATAAGGAGAAAAATATATTGAAATCAAGAAAATTTATTCTATTCTCTAAACTGTTATATAATCGCTATCATAAAACTCAATATTTAGATTAGTCAATGGAAACATAGAACGTTATTTTTTAATTAATGTTATTTATAAATTCTTAATATTCCCTGTGTTATGCGAAAGAATTGGATATATGTAGAGCTGTTTTCTTAAATTTTTTTGATTGACATCTTATTTTAAAAATTAACTTAAAATATATCTTGCAAACAAAAAAAAATTTTTTACATTAAACTATCTAATTTTTCTTGTAGATAGGAAAAAATGATTTTTAATTTTTTATCTACCCCCTTATAAAAAGACTATATCAATTTTGAAAATAAAAGTCAATTTAAGAAAACTATCAATATAAATAACGTGAATATTTAATAAAGCATTTTCTTAACACAAAGAGAGAAAAAAAGCTAAGAAGAAACAAATATGCCAGAATAATTAGCTTATATATTACACATAACTGAGCAAAGATATAATAAAATAAAGACGTTGAACTTTAGTTGAAAAATATTATTTTTTGAAAGCTTTTATCTTATTCAAATGATATTAATAAGGTTTGAACAGTAAAAAATATTATCTTATGCAAGTAAGTACATATTTTAGTTTTTAAATTTAAGAGTTTACATTTTTAGTTAACGAACGTGGGAGTCATTAGTAGACGCATAACATGATTTTGTCAGATTTACGATGGCTGGAATATTTTTTATTGTTCTTACATAAATAACATCATATGCTAAAACTTTTCTTTATGATCAGGATAAAAACTAAATTCAGTAGCATGTGTATTGTGTGACAAGAGTCATTAATAATTGAATAAATTTACTATCTAACTAGTAAAAGGAAAATAAATGAGTGTTCTTCAACAATCTATAACTGAGAAATCACTTTGTTGCATTTGAAAATATACAAGTAAGTTACATTTTCCTGTAAATTTCTTATATTAACTCATATTAAATACACAGTTTAAAATATTTAGATCTTCTTTAGATTTAAGAAAATAACTGATAAAAAACTTAAAATTTTATTGGTATAACAGAGGTAAGATAGAAGCAAATTGATATCTAAAAAATAAAAATGTTTTTTACAGTAAGGAATAGCATTTTAGAAATAATTGGAAATCAACAATACCCTATTAAAAGCAAATTTGCATTACGTGATTTAAAGAGGAAAAAATTTTTAGAGAGTAAAAAATTATTGAAAAAGAAATCAATATTTTGGCTGAAGTATGATAAAATACAAGATATTGAAATGAATACTTTTACTAAACTTTTTTAACGTATACTGACGTAATAATTCTTTTAAACATTTTAATGATATGTTTTTTTTATATTATTTTTTCTAAAGTTTGAAATTTATACACACATAGTCGATTGTTAAACATATATATATATATATATATATATATATATATATATATATATATATATATATATATATATATATATATATATATATTATATATCATATATATATATACGAAAGTACTTACTTTAAAATTCCATGCAAAATTTTATGTATATCTATTTATCTAACTATTTATTATTAGCATTTTTAGGGTAGATTACTTAAAATTAAGTTTATGACATATTAGTAAAAACTTTTCAAATAATATGACACATTTTTCAACACAATTTCTTTTAGGTATTTTTAATGGTATTATTGCAAATAAATATTTCAAAAACTCTATTGACTATTTAAATTTTATACTATAATTCACAATTCACAGTATCATACTTGAAAATCTCTAACCTTTATCACATATATTTCAATAATTTACAGTTATAATTTCAAAATTTAGCTTTTAATATATATATATATATATATATATATATATATATATATATATATATATATATATATATATATATATAGGGGTTGGTGGGTATGAAAGAGTTTTTCATAAATGCATTTCATACACAGGAAAAATTTTGAGTGTTTTTAAAAATCTTTAAACTTCGTTGTACGAAGAATATCACAAATAATAAATAATCTCTTATGAGTTAATAGCATACTTATGATGAAAGTACGCGCATATGAAAATTGTTATCAATAATAAATCAATGAAATCACGCGTTTATTGAACATTGAAAACGAGTTTTAATTTCTAAAATATATTACCTTTTAAAGATTGCAAGAAAGCATGTTACTAGAAAATGTTTTTTAGCAACAAAGCATTTTAAAATAATCGTATGCATTGATCTATTTTCTCAAAAGTAGATCTTTAGCCTTTTGGTTTGATTGCTTAAACGAAGTAAATTTGATTGTCCCAAGAAATATAGAAATAATTTATTACCATTCATGAATCGTTTCTTGCTTTAACAACACAAATGTTCTGGTCTTAAAATATAATAAACGCTTAAGAAATTGCTTTTATTTTAATGAAAAAAAGAAGGTAACCAAATTGCTAGATAAATGACTGAAAGTTGATAATTTTGAAGTTCAAGTTATTTTTCTGTTTTGTTAAATGTTTGAAGTTATGATTGAATTATGATGTGCTCTTTCTTATTTAATAATACTGTGAAGGAAAGATTTATAAAAACGTAAAAAAGTTTTTGAAAGAAAACTATTTTGTAAAAATCAATGTGTATCATTGTTTCAAGAAAAAATCATTATCTAAATATTTTATGAGAAACAAATGTATTCTGAACTTTCTTCTTTACTTTTCATTCTTGTCAATTGGGAGAAAACTTAAATAAGAAAAGCAAGGAAAACACATAATATAAGAAGAAAATTATAGTTAAAGATTAAATGAACAAGAATTTAAAAAGTATTTTATTTTACTATTTATTCTCAAAGAAAGAAATTTATTCCTTAAAGAACAACATCAACTTTGTTGAAAATAATATTTATTGTACTTTTTCTTAAATTCAATGAAATTAAAATGCTTAGATATATTTTTAAATCTTGAGTACACGAATAAATTAAAAAAATGATTTTAGTCTATAAAATGTTTGATAAATTTATATGGTTATTGTTAATTTATTACACGATCCTCCAAGTTTTACTAAGGTTGACTGAAAAATTACAGATGACACCTGTTCTATGCATTCCTAAGCTTGAGTCTTTGAATGGTAAAAAAGAAAGAAAATAAGCACAACTAAAATCTACAGTATGTAGAATTTTGATCTTATCCTAAACTATTGTAAGTATCATAAAGTTGTGAGTAATTGTGACGGTGTAAATCATAAAACATTTTTCAAAAGTAGTGGAGATACTTTTGAGAAATAGAAGGATTAGTAAATCAATCGGGGCAAACGTCAATTCTTCTTTGAAATGAATTGAAGCGTAGAATTTTATTGCCAGTTTGTGTAAAAAAGAAGATATCTGAAGCTTTCTTATTTAAAAAATATAAGTTATTGAGCCGTCTACTTAATACAGGATGTTCTGAAACTCTGATACATTCCAGATTCAGTTTATTTATTTTGAGTGCCTTTAGCTGAGTTTTTTCATCTTTGGTTATAAATATTTCATGGACCTTACAGAATACTTTTCGCTTTGCATTGAAATGTTGTTCTTATAATGTCACAGATGTGTCATCGTGAGAACCACTTGTTATTTAAGTTACCTATATAAATTGTTTTTTGCTATTTGTAACATGGCTTTGCGAATTCTTGCAAAATACTATTTATAGAAAACCTAAAACTAAATTGTCATATTTTCAGAATTTAATGCAATATAATTTAATTCAAATATCATGTTTCAAGACCATAGAGTATCTAATAATCTATAATAATTTGTATAAATAAATTTACAGCAAAGAAAATATAACTAATTGTACGTAATTATTTCCATCAAAGCACACTTTAATTTTAGATAATAAAGTTTTATTATAAGTAATTTTATAAATATAGAATTATTTAAAAATATTTTACTGACTAACACATTTAAAAATTTGCATTGTCATATTTTTTAGACTATTGTTTTGCATTATTTATACTCATGTTTTTTTCCCAGATTTTTTATACAGTAATTAATTTGTATTCAAATAGGTTTCTTTTCTACAAATTATGCTATGTTATTCAACAATACCCATATTCATTCTGACAGCATGTTAAATGCAATTCTATGTGTATATTAATAAAATTTATGTTAATGAATGTTTATATTAATAAAATTTGTAAGCAAAGACCACAACTAATTATACCTTCTGTTTATCAGGGAAGTCGTATTTTGTAAACCAAGGGCAATATTTATAAATATTATTAACAATATAAATAAACTATATGAAAATCATACGAATATGACTAAAAAATTTTTGTATACTTTTTTTAATTTTAAAAATGAGAGAGAGAGAGAAGGAGAGAGGGAGAGGGAGGGAGAGAGATAGAATTAAAGTCATTGCTTTGCGTAGAAAAATAAAATAAGTCTTATAAGAAAATATCCAGAATATATTTAAAAAATGATAATTAATAAGAATTTTGGGTTAATTTTTTTTCAGATTAAACCAAGTTTGTAAATACTTTTTACTTTTAAACATTTTACTTTTTACTTGAAGAGCTTTTACACTAATAATAAAAAAATATTAAACTGAGTTGTTTTTTAAATTTTTGAATATGAATCATTAATACTCAGTAAATGATAAATTTATTGAATATTCTAGTCACTATATTAGAGTAATGTAAAATTTAAAAGAAATATTTTAAAAATAAATATTTAAAAAATTAGCTAACGTAATTCAAAATATTTTGATAAAAATCTAAACAAGTTGCAAAAATTAAAAATACTAATTTCTAAATAAGCAACTCTTACAAATTTCGGAAAGAACTTTCCAAAATTTGTATGAGATTTGCTTATTTCTTAAATTGTTTGAAAATTATTTGACTTGAGATTGGCTGTTTCCCACGTATTTTGTCAATTAGTTTTAATATAAATTTAAAACAATTTCAGTGTTAATAGAAAAATAAAGACACAATAAATTAAAAACTAAGACTTACGTAAAAGAATATTTTTAAGGTGTAATTTTTTCATCATATATCGTTGAAGTATAATCTTGTGAAGTATTTTTCGCAGACTTTATCTTTCATTCTTTGTAATAATCAACCTATTTTTGTTCATTATTTGCATGAATGAATGACCAAAAAAAAAATAATAACTAACGAATAATTTAGATTAGTAAGAATTTTGGGCAAAGAATTACTTGAGATCCTGATTAGTCAATAATTTAGAGACCTAGAAATGAAGAAGTAAAGTTATTCTCAACTAGGATCATTATCAAAGCTAAGAAATATTTAAAAGTTTGTAAATATCAAAAGCGATGAGTCTAAGTGGTACTTTAAATGAATCACTTTATTAAAAACTTGCTCGAAAAAAATTTAATATTGAACATATCTGCGAGAAAATTTTCTGACATATTTTAGCATTTAATTATTGTTATTAAAAGAACACAAGATATTTCCTTTTTGAATTTTATCAAAGTGAAAATTTTCTATCGGATTAAAAAATTATTCAATAAATAGAATAGGATAACTAAATGTTAGAAAAGGTCATGAAAATAAAAATGAGCTAAATTTGAATAATCTTAACTATACTAAATTGATTATTTGATTATTTTTATTTCAAAAGAAAAAAAGTGTGAACTTAATGAGCACAGTTAGAAATAAAATCTGTAAATATTTTCTATCATTATTTGTTGAGTTTATTTCTAGTATTGTATAAGAGTAAATAAAACGTTGAAAATTCCATCAGGTAGAAATACTTTTTCAAGGATAAAGCTCTTCATAATTGGTTCCTAAGAGAGTTAGAAATTTTTCAATCACTGATTAACTGCCTTCATATGAATCCTGATTTCAATAACTTTTGAATTGTATTTTGAGCATTTTTATTTATTTTTCAAATGAAAAACTTACGTAACAGAAAGAGCTTTTCAAAAAATCTAACTTATTTGGGTAAATAACTCTGAAAAAATAACAAGTGCTTTCATTTTGTATGTAAAGAGTAACTGTATTGTAGCTTTTAACTATATATGCAAAACAACTAAAAAATGTTTATTTGGAAATCTTTCCTGGTTATAATGAATAAAAATTAAGACATTTAAGTAAAATAGATGAAAGGTTAATAAAAAATATGAGTGATGTAATTTTAATTAAGAGTAAGTAAGTAAATAAGTTTTGATTGAATAGTAAATAAAAGTAGAAAATAATTGCATTATTCTAAAACATATCATGTTCTTTTTTAACAACAATTCATTATCATGATATAATTTATTATTAATACCAGGATAAATATAGGTTTCTGAAATAATTTATTTAAAATAGAAATGCAAAATCCTATTAAATTTGTTATTATATATTAAAACTTTCCAAAATATACAGAATTGTGTTCTTAATAAAGCAATATATTCTTGCATGAGCTAGGTGCGAAAAAGCATATTACTTTAACAAAAAAAAAATAGTGTACTTTTCCTAAGTATAAAGAGATCATATTTCTAAAGCAAAATTATGAAATAAATGAAATGACATTTTTCAATATGAAGAAAAGCAAATCGTAATTAAAAGAGAAGCAGATACATTCGCACAAAGCAAGAATAAAAAAATGAAATAAAATATGATAAAAATGAACTAAAATGAATAAAAAAATATTAGTAATTTAAAGTGCACCCTTTTATATGTAGTCCTTTAAAGTTTGTCTACAAACAAATTAAAAACATTGTTTAAAACTATTTTTTTTCTCAATTCCTCAAAAGTTTTTGATATTCAGATTTTTTTTTCTAGATGTGTAATTTTGATGCATGTATTAGAAAATGAATGAAACAGTTTATTTTATTTTGAATATGGAAGTAGATTCTAGAGAATTAATTCGTTTAGTTTTGAACTTATAAATGTTACACCTATTTAAATAAATACTTAATATTTTTTTTCCTGACACGATTTAATTTATTAAAACAAATTAACTGAATTAATCGCAATTGAAAAATTTCTAAAAATTAAGTTATTAGTAATTGAAATAAAACATTAAAAAAAAGTAAATCGTTTCATTTTAGATAGCAATAAGAAAATAAACACTTTATTTCGTTTACATCATCTGATTTACTGTTCACCATTTGAAATTTTGTATTTTTAATCAAACATGTTCTATCATCCCCTAAAAGAATCCTTTGTTCACAAGTTCGTGTTTAAGAGAAACATGATTTATTTAAGGTTCTTATCGTGCACTTTACGGCCCTTAAGTGTTTTCGCCATTAAAAAGTGTGGCTCCATTGTAAGTACGAAACTTAAAAAAAAAAGATAAACAAGACATTTACGCGAGCTTTATTTCTTATAGATTACACTCGTTTACACTATTTTCACCCTTGAGCAAAAATTGTTTTTGGACACTATAGAAAATATATTTTCTAGTTTCGTGAACTAGAAACACTTCCAGATGTTGATTGTCTCACGTTAGTTGCCCTGTAAGCTGTCACGACAAAACGCTTGATTATTTTTGTGAGCTTTCAAAGTCAGAGAGTGTCTTTTTGTCTATTCACTTTGGCATTTTTTTTATTTTCTATTCAGAGAAATAAATGAAGTTCTTATTCTTTTTCATTTAACTGTAATATAAATTCAACCATTTGATCACAGTTTCCTTTGTGAGAAAAAAATTATTGAATTAATGGATTTTATGAGAATCTTAAGAAATGTAACTTTTTCGAATTTATGGACTTTTTTGACGTAAGGTTTGTTAATACTTGTATATTCTGTTTTTGAAAGATTTTTATAGTATTTTATAAGAGCTATTTTTACATTATTATAAATTTATTTTACCAAAAGAACTTTAATAAGAGAAATAAATGAAATTTAAAGCAAAAAATTTTGTACTGTTGCCCATCTTTTAATTGTCAAATTAAATAAAATATTCACCATAAAATTCCGATTTATTGAATAGCATTTATAGAGAAGAGTCTAACTAATATTCTTTTTATTTGTAGAATGTTCAAGTTGCTGTTGAATTTTCCTTTTTATATGATATAATTTTTTTAATTATATGGTTCAGTTAACATGAAGAAAAACGAATAAGTTTAAAACTACATATATTTATGGTGAAAATTAATTTGCTATTATTTCTAAATTTTCCAGTTTTCCTTTTAAACATGGAAAATTATTTAATTTTCTGAAAACCAACGAAATAGAAACTTAAAAACATATAAGTGAAATGATCATCACAATTTCATTTAAAAAATTATGTTTAAAAAGATTTTTTCAGCAATGTAAAAAATGCAAAACACATTTATGTTAAGATTAGATAAAATTAAAGATCTAAGTAATAATTAAATGTAAAAGTTTTATTTTTCGGAAAATGCTATGAAAGAGATATTTAGTTAAACTTTTGAGATAGTCAATATTCTCAAGTAAATTTATAAAAAGTTTATGTTTTCTGTAAATTAAATTTATTATTAATAGAAATTTGCATTTAAGAAAAATTAAATTTAGTGACGTAATCTTAGTTTATAATTTATGATAGATGAAAAGCTTAAAAAAACGTTTAATGAACATATATTCAATTTATTCTTTTCATTTTAATTTATTGTTTTTTCTTAAGTAACAAATATTTTATAAATTTTGTTAAACATATACTTACATATATGTCTCCCTGAATCAAAACCTATTGCTGATTACAAAAAGAAGTATCACTCTAATTTATAGAAAAGAACCGGTCACTAATATGATATGACTAGGGAAGAAAATAAATTTTAAGCTGTTGTTGATAGTCCTGCTCTAATTCACAACAATTGTCTACAAATGCTATGTTAGTTTTTCTTTCTCTTTCAAGTCTGCGAAATATTAAACGGAACTATCACTTGCTATTCTGCGAGGATTTATCTCTGTCTTCTTGCAAATCACGCAAGAAACAATGATCGCAGTATGTACCATCCATGCTGAATTAGTTTTTCATCGCAGAAGATCACTCAATACTCAGTCATTTTTTGCAGTACATCAGTTTCTGTGAGAGCTTCGATTACTTTTTTTTTCTACTTTACTTTCAGTCAAATTTGGAGCCATTATCATTTTCAGTAAACTAAGTCAACGAAGTCTATGGATCTAGAAAACAAGATTAGATTTCCTGATTTTAGCTAGTTAAGGATAGTTTTTCTTTGTTGCTGAGTCACTTTTGATGGCTGCTGAGACAACTTTTTTTTGCTATAAATAGCCAAAATTGTAAAATACTATATTTTTAAAGTATCTGTTAAATTTTTCACACTGCATATATGCTTTTATATGCATCAATTTTTCTATGTTCAATCAAGGAAAGACTACAAGAGCGACTCTATTATGTTCAATTACAATCTTAATTTTTTGTTGCAACATCTAACTGTTACAGAATCATAAAAAATGTGGCATTTCTATGTATATTAAAATCAAATATTTCAGTTTCAATTTTCATATACAAATTAGATTTTCTTAGTCGTTTCCGTTAGTTAGTCCAGTTAGAGTTGATTAAATTAGATTCCAGAAAAAATGTTAGATTTCAGAAAAAATGGTTAGATTTCAGAACAAATGGTTAGATTTCAGAACAAATGGTTAGATTTCATTAGATTGCAGAACAAATTGTTTCTTACGAGCTTCTAGCTCAATTCCCAATTTTGTGGTACCAGACATTGGATACTAAATATTTATCGTCCATGTTATGTCTATGGCCTTGGAGCAAATATACTAAAGCCATTAAGGGACATTTTTGAAAAATCAACAATGATGATTGTTATTTGGAAGTTTATTTTCATCATTCAGAAATTACAAAGGAATTTTTGCATACTATCAATATCTATAAAATCACAAAGTTGCATTTTTAAGTGTAATTCGGATTGTGTTTGGTATCACTGGGCCAAAAAACCAGTTTGAAATTTTTTTATATTCTGTTATAAGGAGGTGGAAATTAATTTATTAAATGACACATTTTCTGTGATAGCTTTTAGTTATTAATTTAAAACCATTCGATTTTGTCGAAATTTAAATTGTACTTAATTTACTAGATCATAAAAATAAGACTATTTCGAACTAAATAATAATTAGTAAATAAATAAACGAAAATTACATATGTATATAAGAGCATATTTTAAAATCAATTCAAAGTATGCTTTATAGAGGAAAAAAAAAAAACTTGAAAAGCTTCAATGAAAACTTCATTTTCAGACTATATTCATTAGAATTAAATGCAATATATCATACGTGTGAATGTTAATACTGAATTAAGCATTACATAATTGAATGATTGTTGTGTTTAGTAACAAAAGAAATATATCATTTACAATATATATGTTTACAAGAAATCATTTACAACATATGCGTACAAGGAAAGGTCGAACTATACATTAAGGTTAACAATTTAAAAACTCACCTATTACCAAGTGCCTCGTAATTTTGAACCACGATCAGATGACGAGGTCACATCTGAGCTGGTATCTTCTTCGTTACATCCATGCACACCAGAGAAGAGCTTTGGACTTACAGATAAAAGTGGACACATCCCCAACCCACGGAGTTCCAGTAACCTTATGAGAGAGAATGCTGTCACTTTTCCAATCATGCCTCGTAGCAAATGATGCTTCAGTCTGTTGATCTTAAAGGGAAGTGGACTGAAGCTAATGAGCCAATGGAACTCTTTGCAATATGTACAGTATATAATGTTTCAAACCTCTGTTACCTGTAAAATATAAAAAATAATTATAAGGAAATCTACTTCTATGATAATTTACACTTCTGCTATGTTCTTCCGATTAGTAAGCTTTGTACATCTTTGAATTTTATTCTAACATGCAATATATAATGGTCCTTTATACCTTACTAGGCTAATAATGAAATTTACAATTTTAATATCTACGTATTGGCTGTGTTTTATTTTATATTTATAGCAAATTTCCGTGGTATTTCACTTCCATTTTCGCAAGCTTTAATTTACCAGATAGTCTTGAGGTATATCACGCCTTCCAATTACATGTTGATTTCCAGTTGCGTTTATATAAATTTTCAATTTTATTTCGTACTTTAATATACTAGAGGAAAATATCAATAAGTAATAATCTAGATGAATTTTATTTGTCAATTACATATATACTTTTAACATTAAAGAAAAACAAACTGTCATTTTATGGAATAGATACCTGGTGACAATCTTAAAAGTTGAACTAGTTATTCATCAAGAAAATTAATTTTGTGTTTTAACACTAGATACAAGTCAGCGTAATTATAAAATTTAATTAAATGTATTGATAAGTACACATAGGAATAAAAAAGTTTTCAGCATTTCTTATATTATGCTTTGTTACACTCATATATATATATATATATATATATATATATATATATATATATATATATATATATATATATATATATATATATATATATATATATATATATATATATATATATATATATATATATATATATATATATATATATATATATATATATATATATATATATATATATATATATATATATATAAATATATATATATATATTTATTTATATATATATATATATATATATATGTATTTATGTTTCTATATATATATATATATATATATATATATATATGTTTGTATGTATATATGTATATATATATGTATGTATATATATATATATATGTATATATTTATATATATATATATATATGTATATATATATATACATATATATATATATATATAAATATATACAAATATTGGATAATATATATAAATAATAAAAAATTTCGTATTTTGTAACTGCATATATATATGCAGTTACAAAATACGAAATTTGCTTTCGAATGTAATTAATTATTTCATTATAAGAAATTAGTTTCTAAACACATTTTATTTAGATCTGCAAAAAAGGATTTTTGTGTATAAATAGTTGATATTAATTATGTTGGAAAAACTATACTTCATTCATTTACTTCATCAAGTAATATAGTTTTAATAAGTAATACATTATTAGTAATATAATTAATATATATGTATATGCAAGTAATATATTTTTAATAATATAAGGATAAATTCCTCTGCTATTTTGATAATTACATTTTTAGAATAAATGATAATAAAATATATCCTTTATAAGAAACATTTTATAAGTTTTAAAGCATCAAGCAAAGAAAAGAATTTCATTTGTTAGAGGAAAAAAACATTTAAATTATTAAATACATTTTTAACAGAAATATTTCTGAAGAATATTTGTCAATACGGTTAAATAAATTTCCAATGGCAGTTTAACTAAGAAAGTTAAGGAAAAATAAAGTGGGAAACATTTCTAAGTTAATGTGAAAAATACTTATATATGTTCAACCTTAAAAGTGATACTCACAATCTCGTTGGATGTTTTAAGAAGTAAGCTGCAATGCGAAAATGTCTGCTACTTAAATAAATCATTTACAAGATAGTCATAAGAGTATCTTTACAACACTTCATGTCATATCTTTTCAACGCTAACCTTTCTCTTGTTCAAAGTTTAGTACGTGAAAAGAAACAGGATGGAGTTTGTGAGCATCATAAAATGTTGCGATTTACTTTTATATTTGTGTTACGAACCGCAAAAGAAAAAAATGTTTCTAGCGTCACTGAATCTATGTGAGAGAATAAATGTAAAAATGTAACTCTCAAGTTTCAACAGTATTTATTATATTGAGTTTAAAATGCATTTACATACAATTAAAACTATTAAAATCCAAAAATTAATTACGTAAATCATGAATTTTTTTAAAAAATATGAATTGTAAAGGAAAATTTTAAACGTAATTTTGTGCAACATAATCTGTTATCAAGTTATATGTTATATTACATTGATTTAAAAATAGTTATTTGAAGTATAGAAGAATTAAAATGTAAGGATTTATAGAAATTTAATTTAATTACGAGTCCTGACTGCAAAATAATCGCGAAAGGGACAGATTGCTCTCCTAACTTTTTTTTAACTCAAGAATTTGTATATTACTTGCTGTAAAATTTAAATTCACATGTTTTTATTTAGAATTTATAGTCACTTCAGGAAATCAATCAGAATACTAAATGTTTCTTTAAAAAATATAAAATTTCAAAAATTTTGATCAGATTAATATATTTAACGCAAAATAGACATGAAAATTATTAATGAATAATAATTAAAATATTATGATTGCCTTATATTTTCATTTTTATATAGGGAAAAACCTTGCCATTTTATTCTAGTCTTATTAATTATTTTCAGTTCAATTCTCTCCATTCCTAAATTAAAACTAGCAGTATTAAATTAAAATTTCGTATAGTAATAAAGTACTTTATGAGTATGAAAGTGGAATATTTATACACTAGATGGCATAATTGATATAATGTTTTAAAAATTAATATGACATTTAAAGAGGAATCAAAAATAAATTTCATATGGAAAAATTTATATTAAAACAAAAAATAACTCTTTTTAAGTAGCATATAAGAAAACTTTTGGGAATTTTCAGTAAACGACATAACATTCACTAATTTATAAGTAAAAAATCATTAGGAATTTCATAAAAAAATAATTATATATGAAAAATTTTTCATGTGTGAATTGGGAGTTAAGAATAAACAACATAATTTAAATGATTAATTTTTAATGAATTATTCTGTCAAATATGCTTGAAATTATACTTAGAAAATGCGTTTTGCTTGATTTAAAAATATTTACAGTATTTAATGTTACAAATAGATATTGAAAATTATTGAATCCGTTATAATATGTAATATGAAATAACCCAGTTATAAAATAAATGAGCAATTTTATCCTTGTAAAATGGCATAAATATGAATTTACGAATTAAATTTTATGAATTTACTAAATGTAGTTTAGTTTTCATGTACAATTATATAGTTGCATGTATGAATATGTATTTTCATAAACAAAATATGCTAATATTTATATTTTAAGTTATAAGAATACATAAACGAAAGCTTTGACTTTAAGAAATGAAAGCATTTTGAAATCATATATATATAAATAATAAAAATTATCCATATAATATTTAATAAACACAGTCATGTGTTTATTAATATACTTAATAATTTATTAATATTGAAAATATTGATATCGATTTCTTACCTTCAATATTTCTTAGCACACACGCATAAACTTTTTCACATCAAAATTATTCCTTCTTTTGATAAAGAGGTGGTAACGCTGCTTACAAATTTATTGAACTATAAATTAAAAAAGAATATCGTAAATTTTTTGAATGACTATCACAAGATTATTGAATCCATTTAACATATAACTTTCTCTTTATTTTAATTTTCTTGTTTTAAAATATAAATGTAGCTTGGTAAGTTTTTAAAAAGCTTTTTTAACTTATACTAGTAATTACATTAAAACTATATTTATGGTTAAATACACATATGCATAATGTAATTATTTTTAGAATTATTTGCCTGTTATTCAATGATGTTCATTATTCATTTATTTTTATTACTAAGTGAATTAACTTTTGTGAAAATTTAATAATATGTGATGAGAGAATTTAGATTGCTTTGAAAGCAAATATATTCTTGATTAAGTTATATATAATTAACTCATAAATTATTTTCTTGATACTATCAAAATATGCTAGTAAAATAAATGCACAAAAAGATTTTTCTTTCTGAATATTTTCATTTGTAAAACATTTAAATGTCAAGAATTTCAACAGTCTATTTCAAGGGAAATTTATGTTTTAAGAAGATAATAAATAAAGTGTTATTGAAGCATAAGGTCTTATTATCGGAAATTTTATATTTTCGTAAAAATAATGTGTTAGTAAAAATTTCACTTAAGTTAAACTTCAAGACAGTTTTTTACTTAAAGGAATAAGAATATTTTTACTATCACTAAAATTTAATAATAAATAAAGAATGAAATATTTTCTGTAAAATGTGTTTTATAAAGTGTATATATATATATATATATATATATATATATATATATATATATATATATACAAAGGAAAAAATAATTTATATGTTCCAAATTAACTCTACATACATTGTATGTATGATTTTTAGATTATGGGATTTAAATCCATTTTCTAAAAATATTGGTATGATGCATAAAAGAATTGATAAATTTATGTATTCCTTTATATATTTCCCCATTTAAATAGAAATGCAGATATTTAGAAACTATAATGCAATTGCGCAAAAGTGCAGAAATTATTATCAGAGTTCACTTACATATTGTTATTTTTTAAGAGAAGGTAAAGAAATCTTGCGAGAATGTTCAAGGAACTCACTGAATCATCAATTAACTTTTAATTAATACACTTCCCTAATTACTTAATTGAAGATAAAAAATATGTTCCTTGCTAATAGACCCCTGGGAGAATACTATAGTGCCCATGAAGATATATTTCTCGGAGGAAACAAGAAGACAATCGTAACTATAAGTGAAATTGTTAGAGGAATGTGATTAATGTTTGCAGATGATTGTGATGAGAAATAAAATAAATCGCAGAATTTTAGTAATAAAGTGACATATAGAATTCAACAATATAAAAAAATCAAGATTGTATTATTATCATCTGAATGAAAGCACAATTAAAGACAGCTGAAAATGAAAACCATATTAACTCTTTTGATAGAAATTTGTCGCGAAAGAATTCAAACATTCGGATTATAAGTTTTCATCATTGACTGAGGATAGGTCTCAAACATTCGCCATTTCTACAATGCTACGTGTAATGTTTGTCAAATAATTTCTGATTTTTTGCTTAACATGTTGTGTTTCTTAATCTACATAGTCATTGTTAGAAGCATTGATACATTTGAAAGTGGTAAAGGTACACACAGGAGATATGTTCATTAGTACAATAAAACGAGAAATATTTAAAGACATGGTTTTTACGTAATATTGATGTGGATACAAAGTTATCCTACTGTATATCTGTAGTATTTCATCAAAATAAAATATTGCAAAATTAAATAAAAAAATGCTTACGTTATAAAATTTGTGAAAATATATCTACATTTTTAGGATCATTAGGTTAAATAGAAATTTAATTGAAAAAAAATAACAGGTATATATTTAAGAGGAAATTCTTATCTTTCATATAGAATTTAATAAATAAATTATGAAATTGAAAGAGGAAAAACAACAAATACATTTTAAATAGAGAAAATTGAATTAAAATAAAAGTCATCACTACCTCAAGAAAAAAAGGAAGAATGTTAAAAAATGTATATTTATTGTTGCCAAATTTTTATTAAATTGTATTTTTTCAAAATATTTCTAGTTTTCTCAATTTTTTTGCGCAGTTGCATCAATCCGTTAATCAATATGTGGTTTTAAATTCTATCTTAGTAACTGACTAACAAAAAATTAAACTTCAGAAAATGTAGTTGTAATTAATTTAAGTTGCCTTTCCTCAACTATGTCAAAAATTGTATTTAAAATACTTACTATTTTCTTATTCTTAAGATTTGTTTGAAAGCAAAAATCCTGAAGTAAAATAAATTATATAGAGAAAAATATCTCATGACAAATATTCTCTTAACTTATTTAAGACGAATAATTGAAATTTTAAATATAACGAACACTTATCGATATAATTTTTTGTTTTGAAAAATACTTCCACATGCATGTATATGATGCATGATAATAAAGAATAATGCATGAAATATTAAACTTGTAATAAAATAGACAGGTGCATATGAAACAAATTTAATGAATATTACATTTAAATCTAAATTTCTCATTATCTGAAATATCTGACATTAAATAAATAATTACTGGGAATTAATCTTCAATTTAAGAATTGATCTTCAACTCAGAAAAATAGAATTATGATAAAGAATCTATATAGTATATTAGTTTGACATTTTCAAAATGCTCCCTTTTCTTTACTTGGGTTGCCACCTGTGAGCGCAGCGCCCTCTTTGAGTCATAAAATTGAAACCGGCAGTTGTGATATGAAAGTCGGAGAAATAAAATGTTTTTTATACAGTCCTTGAGTGAGTATTAATTGAGTTAAAAACTGAGCTATTTTACATTGGTCATAGTCTCACCGGAGAAAACCAGCAACCTATGGATTTATATAATGGCTATGAGTGATAATTTACGCCTCTGCTAAGTATCGTCAATGTAATTGAGGTATGTGACTGAGTAATTTACATGTTCTGAGAATAGATCTTTATATATATATATATATTGAAGTATTAATAACTATCCAAAAAATGTTTAAAAGCATAAAACAAGAGGATTTGATATTAATTGCTGTTGAGTTAGGAGAAGATGTCAATGAGAAAATGACTATTTCAGACTTAAGCAGTATTATAAAACAAAACCAGAAGTACGTGACAGAGAAAAATTAAGTTGTAGAATTAGCAAATACGATAATTGAAGAGCGAAAGTCCGATGAGTTGTGGCAACTAGAGTTAGAGAAAATTAAGCTCGAACAGAGAATATCTGAAGAGCTTCAACAATTCGAATTAGAAAAAATTAAACTTGAAAGAACGAAAATGGAATTAGAAATTGCTCGCGTGCAAGTGAAATTTAAGTCAAATTCAGAAGGTGAAAATGTTGAAAATAACCAGACTGAATCTTTTGACTCTGTCATAAAAAGTGTCCGTACTTTAACTATTAAAAATCCTAGTAGACCTGAGGGTTGGAGTTATTTTTTTGCATCTTTAGAAAGAGCCTTTATTTCAAAAAAATATCCCTGATAAATACAAAGCGGAGATTTTGTTAAATTTGCTAGGGGAAAGGGCGACTAATGTGATAACTTACATAAAGGATGACGAGTTAAATGAGTATTCTAAAGTAAAAACAATAGTACTTCGAGAATTTGAGCCTATCCCTGAATCATGTTTAGACCATTTTAGGAAAGCCCACCGCCAACCAAATGAAACATATGTACAATTTGCATCGCTATTAACGACGAGCTGAGAATATTATTTACAATTGAGGAAGTTAACAGATTTCGAAACTTTCAAAGATTTAATTGTGTCGGATAAAATATGCCAGACCTTAGATAGAGAAACTACGTGTCATATTAATATGGAACAGGCTAACACATGGTTTAAACCCTCTGAATCAGGGAAAGAAATTAATTTTTATTTTACTTCCCGAGGTAAGATTTTGGTGGAAAACTCAAAATTTAATAAATTGTCCGAGTCAAAATACACGTCGAGAGTTTTCCTTTCGGAAGTTAAAAATAATAAGTGTGTTTTATCATCTAATGAGAATCACCCCATATATAAATGCTCTAATTATAAAAAATATGTCAGTAAATGAGCGTATTGAGTTTGTAAAATCAAATCACTTCGGTTTTAGTTGCTTGGGGAATAATCTCTCTCTCGTAGGGTAACGACTTATAAATCAAAACATTCCTGAAATATCTGTAAGCGGCGTCATCATGCCACACTTCACTTTCAGTCAGAGCAAAAACAAGAACGTTTATCGGCGCCCAATGAGAATGTAAACACTCTCAATGCGAAAGTGAGTTCCTTCCCCTCCCCCACAGCTTCAGAATTCGTTCCTACTAGCAATAAACAAGAACCACGAGGTCAGGATCAAAATTGCTTTGCGGCGAATAGTTAAACTTCGTCAACAAATTTGAAGTCGGTACTACTTAGCACTTTTATTAGTTTTTTAACTGATGACTTGGGAAATGTTTTACGCGTTCGTGGTTTATTAGACGTTGGAGCCAGTGCTAATTCTTTGACTAAGAGTTGCGTTGACAAGCATAATTTAAGGAAGGAAAAAATAAATATTGGAGTTTCAGGTTTAAATTGAATGTCTCTGACAATTAAATCTAAAGTTAATGCTACGATTGTCAATGATATAACAAATTTCAAATTAGATTTAGAATTTTTGGTTGTTACAAATTTGACCCCTTTAAGGCGCATTGATATTTGCGTTCCGGAATTAAAAAACATTAAGTTAGCGGAATCGGGATTTAATGTTCCAGGTCCAATCGATTTAATTCTGAGAGCAGAGAATTTTTATTGACTATTAAAACCTGACAGAATTTACCCTGCTAATACTAAATTAATCTTACAAAATACAGTATTCGGATTTGTAGTGAGTGGTAGTGTACCAATAGTAGCTGAGACAAAGGTACACTGGGCTTATAAACAAGGGTGCCGATTTAAACAAAATTATGCGGAATTTTTGTGAAATAGAACAAATTGAAAAAACACAGAAATTTTAAACTGTTGAGAGAATTGAAGCTAATGATCATTTTATAAAAACTCATAAAAGAGATAAATCAGGAAAATTAGTGGTACAAATGCCATTTGAAAAAGATCCGAAATTACTGGGAGAGTCTAGAGATATTGCAGTCAAAAGATTAAATTCCTTGTGGAATAAATTAGAAAAGAATACAGAACTTCTGGCATTATATCGTCAATTTATGAGTGAATATGAATGCTTGAATCATATGCAAGAAGCTTCTATGACGCAACAACCTGAAATGGTCTACTATTAACCTCATCATGCAGTTTATAGACCACAGAAAACGAGTATGAAATGTAGAGTTGTGTTCAACGCTTCACAAATTACTTCAACTGGTGAATCATTAAATTCCAAACAGCTAAATGGTGGTGTAATTCAAGATGATTTATTTGCTATAATGTTGAAGTTTAGAAAACATCTTTTTGCTTTTACTACCGACATTCAAAATATGTAAAGAATGATTTGGATTGATCTTGCACAAAGAGATTTGCAAAGAATTGTATGGAAAGATAGTAAGGAAGGGAATATTAAAACGTATCAGTTATGCACAGTGACGTATGGAACCACTACTGCTCCATATTGGGCTCAGAGATGTCTTCAACAGTTAGGTACAGATGAGCAACTGAAATTTCCATTGGGTTTTCAAGTAGTACAGAAGGCTATGTACATGGAGGACATATTGAGTGGAGGGTCAAATTTAGAAAGTGTTAATTGTCTAAAGAAAGAATTAACTTAAATATTTAAAACTTGTGGCATGGAACTACATAAATTGCAGAGTAACTGTCCAGAGTTAAGAGAATTTTCTGAAGATTCAAATGACTATAGCTTTGATCAAACAAAAACATTAGGGTTGCTATGGAAGGCCACAAGCGATGAGCTTTCCTACAATATGCCCAAAAATGCTTCTATGGTTACAAAGCGAGAAATGTTGTCCATAATTGCTCGCATTTTTGACCCACTTGGTTTGGTAGGACCTGTGCTTACAAAGGCTAAGGTTTTTATGCAACGTCTGTGGAGGTTATCAATAAACTGGGATGAAATATTGGCATCAGATGTCGTACAAGAATGGTTACATTTTTTCGATGGGTTGTGAGACATTAACCGTATTAAAATAAATCTATGTATGCTAAGAGAAAATGTTGTAAAAATTGAACTCTGGGTTTTCACATGCATCAGAGGGTTATTACGGTGTAGCAGTCTATCTAAGATGCAAATCAGCTAGTTGTGAAGTAATTTCACTTCTAGTGTGCAGCAAGGGAAGAGTTGCACCAATCAAAACACTTTCGATTTCACGATTTGAACTGTGTGCAGGTGTATTGCTATCTAAATTGATGAAAAAGGTTAGCACTTCCCTAAAACTTAAGATAGATCCATATTGGTATTTCTCAGACAGCAAAATTGTTTTGTCCTAGATTCAGAAGTCTCCATCAGAATTGAAAACTTTTGTCACTACCAGAGTGGCTAAAATGCAAGTTCTGACAGATGTTTCACAATGGAGGCATATATCATTGGAGCGAAATCCTGCAGACATCGTTTCTCGTGGCTGTAATCTAGCACAACTGAGAAATAATTCTTTGTGGTGGCATGGACCACTACTTATCATCTAGGAAGTAGAGACTCTTAACAACTGTGAAGAGCTAATTAATGAGGACTTAGAGCATTTTGGTTGGTTGCTTGGGTCTAATTATGGCATAAGGTCCAAAAATGGACATGCTGCGCCTAGAGCATTTTAATACAGAACTGGTTAAGATTGAACGAAGGTTCAAGAGACTTGTTTTCCTAGTGACTTTTAATTCTTTAACTGAGGAGTTACTTAGTATTACTAACAATTATACTAAACTTGTACGTGTTTTAGCTTTTCTTTATAGGTTCCTTAATAATTGCAAATCACAGTAAAAGGTAACTGGCCCCATGCAATGTGGGGAAATTAAAGATGCTGAATTTGACTTAGTAAAATTAGTTCAACAAGAGTGTTTTAAAGGGGAAATTACAGGCCTCCAGAAGGGTGGTAATGTGCCTGTAGATACTAAGTTAAAAAATATTTTCCCATTTTTAGATGAAAAAGTTGTTGTAAGAGTTGGTGGAAGACTAGCCAACAATAAGTTTAATTTTGATAAAAGGTTTCCTGTAATTTTACCTACCAATCATAAATTGACTGTGATGATTGCTGAAATGTTTCATAAGAACTATTTACATATTGGCCTAAAACGGTTATTGTTTCTTATTAGACAAAGGTTTTGGCCTTTAATTGGACGAAACCTTTGTAGAAAACTAGTGCACGATTGTGTTGTTTGCTTTAAAGCAAAACCAGTACCTTGTCAACAGCTCATGGGACATTTACCTGAAGAGAGAGAGTAACCCCAAACTTTCCATTCAATTGTGTAGAGGTAGATTTTTTTGGTCCTTTTTATATAAAACATCCCAATCAAAGAAAAGGAATGAATAATAAAATTTATGTGTGTATTTTCATTTGTTTTGTGACTAAAGCTTGTCACTTAGAGATGGTAACGAACCTCTCTAGTGATGCCTTTGTAGCTACACTTAAGAGATTTTTTAGCAGAAGAGAGAAAAATGCCCACATGTTTTCTGATAACGCTACTAATCTTGTTGGCAGTAACTCCGAATTAAAGAAATTGAGTAAATTTGTTAGCAGTACAAATGAAAACTTGAGTAATTATTTGCCAAAGAAAAGGTTGAGTGGACTCTCATTCTCCCTAGATCCCCGAATCATGGTGGATTTTAGGAAGCAGGTGTCAAATCCTCGAAATACCATCTTAAACGTGTAGTAGGCAATTTAAAATTAACCTTTGAGAAATTCTTAACTGTAATTGATCAGATTGAGGCAATTCTTAATTCCCGCCCATTGCATCTCCTATCATCTGACTTAAGTGATTATGATGTCTTGACACCTGGCCATTTTTTGATTGGCAGAACTATCACAGCATTTGCAGAACCCGACATCCTAAATTCACATGACAATAAATTAAAACAATGGCAAAAATTAACTAAGATAGTGCAGACATTTTGGACGCATTGTTCAAACAATTATTTAAGTACAATTCAAGAAAGATCAAAGTGGAGGTTCACCAAAGAGAATGTGCAAGTTGGCACTATGGTGATTTTAAAATTAGATAATGTACAGGTTTGTAACTGGCCATTGGGCAGAATAATGCAAACATTCCCAGGAAAGGATAAGAAGGTGAGAGTAGTTTTAGTTAAAACGAAGAATGGAGTTTTTAAAAGGAGCATTAATAAAATTTGCACTTTGCCATTGCCTAATTAAGGAGTGAGAACTCTATGAAATATATCTGCGTATCATTATGTATTTAGTGTAGCTTATTATTAATAGTGTGTATCATTGTACTCATATATTATATAGTGTATTAATATTTTTCTTGAGATTTCAAATTGTTGAATGTACCATGTCAACGCCGGGTGGAATGTTGGCGCCTGCGAACGCAGCGCCCTCCTTGAGTCATAAAAAAGAAACCGGCATTTGCGATATGAGAGTCGGCGAAAAGTGTTTTTTATACAGTCCTTGAGTGAGTATTAATTGAATTAAGAACTGAGCTATTTTACAACATGCCCTCTTGAAAGAAATTACAAACATGTACATTTTGGCTAATATCTCGACATAATCATAAAATCAGCAAGTTGGTAATTTGTAATAAATGTTATATTTGTCATTCATATTTTATTATAATTTGAAAAAAATAAAATTTAGGCAGAGCAGCTGCTTTTGAATTTTGATATATTATTTCATTATTTGAGAGTAAAATATTATACAACATATGGTACGTATACAGATTTATGCGAGTAATATCTGAAGTACGATATTTTCATGCAATGTATTGTTAACTTACGGATCGATTGTATATTCCATCATTAGGGTATTTAGTTCAAAATTGAATATATCACAATAAAAGTGATTTTACGAGGTTAAACTACTTTGATATTTAAATAAACCACTCTTAAATATTGTTTTCCATTCATTTAAAGAAAATTCTTTTGAATTACAAACGGCATCAGACCAGTGATAATTTATAATGGCCGTGCATTTTTAGTAAACACAAGAAAATTTATTTAATAAAAAATCTTAATTGTATATTTGGTGACAGATTTTATTATGTTATAGTCGGCAATGTGTGATTTGTAATTTATGGATTTATAAAGCTGCCTTTGTATAGAAAATTAAATTTACCGAGTCATAACAGAGGAACCGACACGAGTGTGATTTATTAGACCGTTCTTCATGTTTAAAACTTATATTAAGAATAGAAAAATTAGAGAAATATTGAGAATATCTTAAAAAATCCCGAGATTAATGTATGACAGCAAGGAAAAAGAAGAGAAATATGTAATTTTAAATATCTGAGTAAAATAAATGAAATTTGCTTCCAGATAAATCATTGTACAGCAAAAATTGTCAGACATTGTCAAAGACTGTATGAAATATATGGAAATTTAGAAAAAAAGCTCTATAAACTCTTAAATTTATTATAATACATTGAAGTTAATTAAAAAATTATTAGAAGATTACACGATTGCAATTTACAAATATGACACCCACATAAAATGTAACAGAAAATAATTTGAGAACATTATCAAAAAAGTTTCAATGTTCAATGCATATTATCCTGTTTGTAATATTTTCATTTAAGTGAACTTTGAAAACAATCATTTTTTGTTTCGAAAAGGAAAAATTATAGGTAATAAATCAAGCAAATCGTTCCTGTTATAGCAAATAATTACCATGTAGACTGGCTGCAAATAATTTTTTTTCACAAAATATTTCTAACTTTTAAAAAACATTCATTAGTAACAATATTCGGAGGATAATTAATTATAGATTAAGAGGAAGGTGTGGTTGTGTACGTATATGTAAGGAAGTGAAATTTAATGATGGTATTTATGAAACTTTTTATATTATTTTATTGTAAAATTTAAATGTCTAAAATTTTAATATTTTAAAATTATCCGTCAGTTAAGCATTAAAATAACTTTATTTTATAATGACTTTTTCAACATTTTTATTTTTTCTGTTCAATTTATAAGAAACATTTCTACATGTAAAGAAACAATTTATCCAAGATATGCAAAAGAAGTACTATATCTGAAAGATTAGATAAAACTGAATAATAATAAATGTAGGAAATTGATTTAGTTTCATCTGCAAGATGTATTAAATCAAAATTTTTAATTATTTTATAATGAAATTTTAGAGACATTTTTGTTCCCAGCGTGTGCTATTTTTTCCTAAATTTATTTCAAAACTAATTCATTTCGGAACCACAACTTTGACTTTACACAATTAACTGTAAAGCCATAATTATGAAAACTTTATAAGCTTCGTTAAATTTATCATTTGTATGTTGAATTCAAAACTCAAGTGTTTAATAGATTTTACAAGTTCAAATAAAAATTATTGAAAGGATCATATTTATGACCAATTTTATATCTATCAATAAAGGAACCAATTTGTGAAAGTGGCAGCAGATCCAAGATCTCTGAAATTTGCCAATAACCTTATAAAATTCAATTACTGTATTAAATCGAGAACATGTTTAGTTAAATTATTAGAAACAAAAAATTGGAAGGGAATTAATTAAAAGAAATATTATGATCCTTTCAGAGTAATTTATCTTTTGAATTTTCAAGTGAGGAAACATACTTACAATTAATAATAGGTTATCATACTTAGGAATACATTTTAAGGAAAGAAAAGTAATATAGAAATAAAATCACTTTAAAATGTATTAATGTGCTTACAGTTTACTTTTATTTAAAAATAGCTCTTTAAATGCAAAATAAGAATATTTAAAAAAATTATTATAGAAAAGTTAACAACAAAATTCAACATTTTGTGTTACCCTTATTTTGCAAATATAGAATAAATTTCTTCTAATATTACACGATTGTGAGAGAACAGTTTGCATAAAATTCATCACGAAACAAAGATTGAATAAAAATTAAATTTATTATTTCTAATAAAAATTATTTTTGATAAAATTTTATTTAAGAAAATTTCTTATTGAAAATACATGGCTACAATAAATGGCTAAGAAAAAGTAAGCAACTAATTATTAGATATATCAGTCATATTAACTGTGTGTAGCAGTGAATTATTCTTAATTTTTTCTTTATCTGCGATAGTAATTTGGGAGAAAAATAATACATGGGAAACAGAGAAACATGAAAGATTCAATGATGGCTTGAATGTAGTAAAATTATTACTTTTGACTTATCATTATATCAACGCAGTGACAAGTTATCGTAATAATGTATATAATGGTTAAAAAAGTAAAATTAGTATTGAATAAACAAATAATTTTCATTTATTTGGGAGATAATCAATGTAGTTGATAATTACTTATTATTTATATAGGTTTCTTTTATAAAGTCAGCTTAAGTTGATTTAAATAAATTAGCTGAAATAAACACAATTGATTTTGCTTTAAATAGAATTTTGTAAGCAGTAATATATATATATATATATATAATAATTTCATAATTTTTAGAGAAAGTTTAATATGTGCATTATTTATATTAAAAAGAAAATTAGTTTTTTTATTCATTTTTTATCTTTTAAGATTATTTCTTAAAAATAGTATTTGTTTAAATTATATGATATAAGTAGATTAATTAAATAAAAGCAATAAAATTTAAGGAATTTTCCTAATAATTTTTGAAAATTATTTCATCGAGAAAATTTCTTATAAGTTGTTTGATAAATGTATGCATGTATTTGTCAGAGGAAAATATAGCTTGCAGTTTATGGATTAATTTTTTATATTCTTGCTAGGTAATTTTCATGTTAGAAATTTAAAATACTTTATTAAATAAAAATAATTCTTGAAATAATAGCAATATCTAAACAGTTATTCAAAGATATTGAATATGATTTCTAAAATAAAAAGTGAATATTTTTATAATATTTTTAATATCAGGTACACATGAAGGTAATGTATATTTTTTACTGCATAAAATTCCGATTTTTTAATGTATCAAAACTGATTTCCTTGCTTAAAATAATTAGCAAATATTGAATTGTAATAACCAACGCGTCATAATTGTTTTAAAACTTTATTATCATTTCATGTCTAGTTTTTTTCATCAAACTTGAAACACGCTATGATGATTTTGTATCTGCATAAATTAGGAAGAATAAAACATGCGCATCATTTTTAGGGCGAAAGATAAAGTGCAGCGAAGACTAGATGAGACAAGTTACTAATTTCAAAGCAAAAAATTGAGATAGACAAAACTCATTTTTTCTTTATTATTCTCATCTTAACGTCTGAAAATTCATGTTGACTAGAAAGCATGTTTTACACTGCAAAGTTTGTAACTAATATCGAAACAAAGGATAACAAAATATGAAAAGTCAGTAAAGTTTTGAAAGTAATTTTTTGCGTACTGTATAACACGATTAATGTTAAGTAGAGTGATCAATATTTAAAGCTTATTATAAATTTTCTATAGTCACTAAACATTACTTCAGCGAGTATGTGTGCATTGGTAATTTTAAATTATGTTTTGCATGTAATTCCATAACAATTACTGCTACAATTGAAAAATTATGACAAATCATAACACTAAGTTTTTATTTAATCAAATGCTTATGAATATAATATTCATTTTATAAATGAATTTATTTTTGTAATATCTGTCAGATAATTTGAACAAGATATAATTAATCAATACATTTTTGAAGTTTATTTATTATTAATGTCTTTTTAAAAAATTTAGAACATATTTGTAACAATTTTGCTGGGGCTCTAAAAAGTTAATTTTTGAAGTTTGTGAATTTTTAATTATCATAAAGAAAACCTTTTCAAAATATATAGGTAAATAAATTCTCTTAATAAATTACATATGCATGAAAGTTTTAAAAAATAATTTAGTTCCCTTGAATTATATAAAATATTGAAAATTATAGTTGATCTATTAAAATTATGTGCATATGGATGCTGCCGAAAAAAAAGATTGTATATAAACTACAGGTTTATCTATACATATATAACTAAGTTTGTTGTTTATATAGGACTTATTTAACGTTTTAAAGCTTTATATTATATAACTCTTTGTTTAATCTGTCTTAGAAATCTAGAGCTTCAGTTTCGCTTTTTAAATAGTAAAACATCTCTTGGGAAAGCTAATTTAGTGCTAAACACAAAGATGACATTACTTGGATGAGTCTCAAAAATATTTAAATAAAAAGTATTAGGCCTCAATTATTTTTCAGGGAGAAATTAACGTACAAGAAATTCCTATTAAATCAATGTAAATTTCCTACAACTATAGAATTATAAATAAAAGTGGTCAATAATGATAATTTTAATAAAAAGTAACATAAATAATATATAACTGCAACTACACATTTGATATATAAATTAAAATTAATAAATTATGTCATCATTAACTTTTATTTTCTTGTAAATGCCAAAATATTTACTTTAGAAACCTTTGAAATAATGCAAATACATTTATTCAGTAAATAGAAGTGATTTTCATACTTAATAAAATATACAAAGAAATATTAAACACTCTACAAAATGAATCAAATCAAAGAAGTATTAAGTTTTTGAAATAATGTAAATGCACTCTCTCTCTCTCTCTCTCTCTCTGTTTAAATTCAGGAAAAACCTTTTAAAATTTAGCATTCATGAGCATATCACAAATTATGAAAAACTCATTAATCCATTCTAATTTGTGAGACATTACACAGTAAACATTTCTTAATTAATTTTATAATAAACTGCACTAAAATAATAGCATAGTTTGAAAGAATATTCCGTGTAGGTTATTAACGAAAGAATGAAGAAGTCTCTATATTGTAACATACTTACAATTTACTTAATATTTCAAATTTGTATTCCTTTAATGTCGCAGATAATATGACAATAATTAATTAAATCTGGTGAACAGTTTTTAAATTGTGTTAAGTTTTTATTAAAACATATAAAACAACTAGATTGGAAGAAAGCTTTCAACTTTAGATTGAATTCATTGTAATTATATTTTAATACATAACATCGGCTGTTACTCCATTAATTATTTTTTGTACTAGGACTTATTAAATTTTTAAGAATCACTGTTTTTTGAATGCATTAGCTTCACAATATTTATATACTAAGGATGGACAACACTAACTTATGTTTATACAAGAGAAAACGACTCGAATACACCATGTCGGAACTCAACATGCTTATGAGAACTTATGAGTACAAGGTTTCCATCTGTTTTTTTGGCTACCATGCTCATGAGATCCCTCATCAATCGAACACGTTTGGGATATTATTGGACGAAGTTTGCAGACACTGAAATTTTTTCTTTCAGAGAATACACTTTGGCAAACAGTTGACAGGGAATGGAGAGCCATTCCTCTGGACGTCATTCGTATTCTCATTGAATCTGGGCCTAGACTTGTTGCTTCGGCTATCATTGTCTACAACTGTCCTACAATCTAATGAATCAATCCTATACTCACTGTTCATTATGCATATCATTTCGAAATACAGATCACTTATAGTTCGTTGTTGTCTCTCTCTGCTTACTGTGTTTCGTCACTTTCCGGCGACTCCTTCTCGGTGTTGCATTTACAATATCAGGTACTGTATTTTTGTTGAATGTTTGGAATGACATTTGCCTTATGTGAATGGTCTCATAAACAGAAAACTCTTAAATCTATGATCAAATTATATATACATAGGCACCATAATTCATATATGTATATGCATGCATACATAATTTATGAATGTTTATTATTTATTTTTATTCACACTTTTCCAGTTTAAAATAAAGATTAAATATTAGAATGGTAATTAGTGCAAAACAAAACATAAATATTACTTATTATATCTCAATGAATATGCAAAATTTATTTTTTTAATGCTGCTTACGTCTATTAAACAAAATGTTTTAAAATGATATTTTTAATGAAATATCACGTGCATTTTATTTCCTTTCGCACCAATGAACTTATTTTATCGTTATATCATCCCTTCATATATTTAGCAGATTTGAATTAAGATATTTCTCCGTACTACTCAAATGTATCGAAATTCTAAACTTAATTGGAAATGAAGTAGCATAATTATTTCTTTTCATAAACCTGTAAGTCACTTGATATTGGATTAAAAAAAGATACTGTTGATTGCATTTTCATCTTACTAGTTAATTAGCATGTACTGATGCTGTTTTAAATATTGCAAACATAAAATTTATGAAACATGCGATGCACTGATAACTACCTACTCTAATAAGCTTCCTTAATTACATAAAATAACTAATAAAATTACCTGCTTATTTATGGCAGTAGAGAATAAAGTTTTAAAGCGCTTACAACTTACATATCAAATGTACAAAGAATATAATTAAGAACCATATATCTATTAGAGTGAAATTTTCAGAAGAGAAAAACTAATTAAATCTTAATTCCTCAAAATGTTTACGAAGCGAATTTGATGTTTTAAAATTAAATGTTTTAAAATTCTTCTGCTGTAGGGTATTGTAAAACAAAATTGGAAATGAGATATTGTAATTTTATTTGCATTGATTTTAAACGTTAAACTGAGTCTTGAAACATTTAGTTTGAGTATACTTGAAATAAGTAAATTTTTAATTGATAACTTTAATGCAAAAACATAGTTTTTACACGGATATATATATATATATATATATATATATATATATATATATATATATATATATATATATATATATATATATATATATATATATTTGAGAGTAAACGCATTAACTAGTTTTCTTAAATATTATCATATTTAATGTAGCAAAAATTGTTATTATAAAAATGATGTGATTATTTATAATATTTGATTTAGTGTATATATCAATCAAAATATAACCTATTATATTTAAAATTCTGTTTTGACTATTTTGTATTGATCATTCAAAATTATTATTATTACATAGATTAGAGTAGTTTCTATCGTCAGCGTGCCTGACTAGGGAGGTCGTGGGTTCGAATCCCGGTTCGGGCGCATGGATGTACAGTATCAGTATCCTATCTTTGTCTTTGTATGAATGGATGCCTACCCTATAAATGGGAATCTATGGCATGTGTGTACTGAGGAAGTCGGACTCCACAATACAATATTTAAAACTGAAGGTAAAAATTCTGTGTTAAGAGACTAGTCATATGTATATAATGGAATGTGTAAAAAGTTTAAGAAAAGCATATGTAAAGATTATTTTGGATAAAAAATCTTAAATGGAATTCAAGAAACCTATTGCACGTAAAAATGCAAACAAATTTCTATGTGGTTTAAACCCAATCAAGTCGGATAAAATTAAATTTGTGGTATTAAAAAATACAATGCGTAAATCATTGAAATTAGGACAGACAATTAAAATGTGATGTACCGTATATGGTACATTACACATGTCACAGATTGGAGCACTCTGAGACAAGAATAAGTGCTTGTGTGTAAATCTAGTATGTCCAATACGAAGCCGTGTGAGTTTTACATCAACTCTTCGCATGGGAGCAACTGGGAATGGAAGGATGTGAGAGGATATACTATATAATTTATTGTTTTTCTGCAAGTCCCATGTTTTTTGCCAGTGGGAAAAAATGAAATCTTTGATAATTTGCTTAATGTCAAATAATGTTAATGGAGTATGCAAAATGTCAGAGGCATTTTTAGCAGCATTATCAGCAAGTTCATTCCCAGCAATACCAACATGACTTGGAACCCAACAAAACAAGATGTCAAATCCTTTATTCTTCAATATATTTAATATATCCAATATTTCCATAATAATTGGATGACACTTATCATTAAAATGATCTAATTGCATGACCACACTCATGCTATCTGTATAGATACAGTATTTTCGATAAGGGCTAGAATGTATTATTTCTGGAGCACGTTTAATAGCAACAGCTTCGGCTGTATACACAGAATATGATGCATGCAGTTTATAGCTGTAAACTGTATTTCCAACAACAATACCACAACCAACATGACTACTTGATTTTGAGCCATCTGTATATGAAGAGATGTGGGAGGAATAATGAGAATGAATGTGTGAAAATAATTGTTGCAAAATAAGGGGAGATGTAGCTTATTTATTGTATCCAGTAAAGGATTTGATTATATTGACAACAGGAATATTCCAAGGAGGAAATCCTAGAGCATCTGTAGTTTGAACATGTAAATCAGGAAATTCAGATGAAGACAGGAATGAATTTGTACGCTCATAAAATGGTAATATGTTATGTGGCCGTGCATTATATAGCCTTTTTAAAGAGGGACAAGTAACCATTGATCTCAAAGAGTGTTGCGATACTGATAGCATTTTAAAATAGTAATGTAGAGAGAGTTGCTTACGTCTCAGATCAAGAGGTAACTG
Source organism: Latrodectus elegans (assembly GCA_030067965.1). NCBI lineage: Eukaryota > Metazoa > Arthropoda > Arachnida > Araneae > Theridiidae > Latrodectus > Latrodectus elegans. The sequence goes on from CM057809.1 coordinate 60,928,486, forward strand.
GTTGCAAATTACATAAAGGCTATGGACAGGAGATGTCCGGAATGCTCCAGAGCAGATTCACAAAGCTGAGTGATAAACAGGGTCTAATTTGCGCAAAACTGATGATCTGGCTGATCCATAAACTACGCTACCATAGTCAATTCGCGATAGAATAACTGACTTATACACTCGGAGTAATGCTTAACGATCTGCACCCCAAGAGGTATTAGAGAGAACTTTCAGAATATTTAGTGATTTTTCGCATCTTTTGCGCAAATCTAAGATATGTGGTAGGAAGGTTAATTTTTCATCAAATATAAGTCCAAGAAATGATACCTGATTAACTACGGGAATAGTTGTGCCTGATATCTTAATTTCTGGATCAGGATGAGGCCCAGTTTTTCTGCAAAAATGGATACATTTGCTTTTACAAGGGGACAAAGTATGCCCATTTTCATTACACCAAGCAACTAGATTATTGACAGCAGTTTGTAATTGCCGTTCAATCAGTCGCATATTGGAACCTTGGCAAGAAATTTGGAGGTCGTCAACATATAAAATTCCATGGACAGATGGTTGCAATACATGAAGAATGTTGCTGATGAAAATATTAAAAACAGTAACACTTAAAACACTTCCCTGAGGAACCCCCTCACATTGGATAAATGGATTAGATAAAACAGATCTTATACGGACATTAAAAATGCGAGAATTTAAAAAGCTCTGCATAAAAATGGGTATTTTCCTCTGAAATTAAAATTATACAAAGTTTGAAGAATTCCATAACGCCATGTCTTATCATAAGCTTTTTCTATGTCAAAAATTATAGACACCAAATGATGTCTCCGTACAAAGGCATTCCTAATTTGTGTTTCTAGGTATGCAATATTGTCCACAGTGGATCGACCTTTCCGGAAACCACTTTGATAAAGTGATATGTACTGATTGTCTTCAATTGCATAAACAAGACGGGCATTGACCATACGCTCCAAAGTTTTAGCAAGGCAAATTTTAAGAGAAATTGGACGATAGTTTTGAGGGTTAGATGGATCTTTCCCAGGTTTAAGAATTGGAATAACAATTGCTTTGCTCCAGAGACTGGGATAGACATGTTCATTCCATATTCTATTGAATAGAAAAAGAATGTTCATTAAAGATTCATGATTAAGATGACAAAGCATCTTATATGAGATACCATCTGGTCCCAGACTAGTATTTTTAGTCTGAGACAGGGCTCTCTGCAATTCCAGCAAAGAGAAATTGCAATTATATGGATGTATGGCTTTATCACGAAACTTTATAGGTTTCTTTTCAGCTTGCTCTTTGATTCTGAGAAATTTAGGATTATAAGAGTCTGAACTAGATACCTTTGCAAAAGTTTCACCTAAAATATTGGCAATATCATATTGAGAAGAAATTGTGTCAGCTCCTGTGCGTAGTATTGGGATAGAGAAGTCCCTATATAAACCACTGGAAGCTTTAACTTTCTTCCATAACTCTTTGCTGGAAGTTGATGATGTGATGGAGGAAACATATCTTATCCAAGATTCTTTTTGACTATTTCGCCGTATTCGACGAGCAAAAGCTTTAGCTTTTTTGAAAGCCATGAGGTTTTCCATGGTAGGGCACCTGCGGAAAATCGCCCACAACATTTTTTGTTTTTTGTATACTTGGCACTCACGGTTCCACCATGGTTTATGATATGTGCGTGGAATTGGGGAGCGCTTGGCAATTGTGTTTTTGGCAGCATCTAGAAGTGTATTAGTTACTTTTTGCACAGCATCATTGATATTATCACTTCTAACCATGCTGTCAGTAATAGCAGCTAAATGAGTGTAGAGAGACCAGTCTGCACGATGATAAGAATAAGAGAAGTGGAAGATTTGTGGTCTGCTTATACTAGTTTGATTTATAATTAAAGGAAAATGAACACTGTTATATAAATCCTTATCAACATTAAGATTTAATGAAGGTAGAATTGATGGAGAACAAATAGCTAAATCTAATGAATGAAAAGTTCTTTATGGTTTATGGAAGTAGGTTATTTCTGTGGAATTTTGAAGGCAGATATTGTTATTAGAAATGAACTGTTCAATTATATTTCCACGAGGATTCATATTATCACTTCCCCATAAAGTGTTAAGACCATTGAAGTCACCAAGTAGAATAAAGGGTGCAGGTAGTTGATCCAGCAAATTGTTTAAATCGCTTTCATGGATAATCGCATGGGGAGGTAAGTAAATGCTACAAATAGTAATGAGAGATGTTGAGTGTATGCGTACTGCAACAGTCTGTAATGAAGTGTTAAGGGAATGCATAGTGCTGGGAATATTACAAGATACAAGAATGCATACACCTCCAGAAATTGAATCATGATTAACATCTTTCCTCACACAATTATATCCATGCAATTTTAAACTGTACTGAGGTTTCAAAAATGTTTCTTGGATGGCAAAACAAATTGGATTATACAGATTTATAATTGTTTTTATATCTTCTATATGAGTGCGAAAGCCTCGACAATTCCAAGAAACGAAGGTTCCCATTAAGCTCAGCTGAATGCTCCGGCATTAGAGCACGCCATCTGGGATTCAGATGAATCTCCACTTAGGATAGTTTCATCATCTGATGGGTCTACATTCTTTATATCTGTCTTGGAGGCATTTGAGCTTCTTTTACTCTTTAAATATGATTTATGAAGCCCTTCTTTTTCATTCCTTAACTTTAGGGATCTTTGAGACTTAGATTTTGCGAAAGACAGTGAAGAAATTCCTTTCGGAATTGGTGAGACATTTATGTTAGAAATATTTGAGGATAAGTTTGGAAAATTTAAGAAATCTGTTTGGGTACTGCAAGATTTCATGACTTTTTTAACTGCTTGTGAATAGCTAATACCTTGATTAGGGGTGCGGGATGACACTGTTCACCTGGCTTCTGGGTAAGATAAGTTTTGTTTTATTTTCACAGTAATAATTTCCTTTTCTAATATCCAGGTTGGGCATGATCGGGAGTATGAGGGATGTTCACCACTGCAGTTGACACATTTTTCTTGTAATTGACACTGACTACTGTCATGTCCAACAGATGCACATCGAGCACAAGTCAAATGTCCTCTACAAGTAGTTTTTGCATGGCCAAATCGCTGACATTTAAAGCAACGCAATAGATTTGGTATGAAGGGGCAAACACTACAATTTAGATAGCCAGCTTTAATAGATTGAGGTAATATAGGAGTAGCAAACGGGAGTATAAGGTGTTTAGTTCTTATAATTTTACCCTCTCTCCTGATTGTAATGCGCTGCACACGTTGTACTTTTTGGTCAACAAGATTATCCAAAATTTCCTTCTCTGAAATATTATATTGATCATCTGCTGAAATTACTCCCCGTGTAGAATTTAGCCTACTATGAGGACATACCATAACATCTATATTACCAAGGCATTTTAGATTTAGGGTGGCTTTGGCCTGTTCAGTTGATAAAACTTCAACTAAGAGATCACCAGATTTCATCTTGCGAACATTTTTTACATTTCCAACAGTACCAATAAGACACTTATTAATTAAGAAAGGAGAGACATTATCAAAATTGCCGTCAGTTCTTTTAATAACAAAATATTTCTGATCCTGTATCATTTGTTGCTCCATAGGGAGTATAGAATTAGAAGTACATTCCATAGAAATAGGTTAATTACTTCAAGGCCTGACTGCACCACCCACCATCGAGCCCAACAAGGGGATGCAGTATACCTGCATCAGTGCTAGCCAGACCTTATACGCTTTCAATATATCCCTGACATGGCCTCCACCCTTATCGAGTCACACAGCAAATATATGATCGCTTGATCCATTGAAGCCGATTGGCATGCTGAGAACCACAACACACCTCCCGTTTACCTGAAGCAGAGGCCAAAGTGATGTGTTGGTCTCTGAGAGCCTCATTCACCCGGATCCTCCTTTCCTGGGGCACGGGTCTCCACGCACGGCAAACACGCGGGTGATTTAGTCCCCAAAAGAAGCTAATAGCAACAGTGCGGCAATAGCTACTCAAGGGGAGCCCTCAACCTCTTTCGAGGCAACCACACTGAGGGAGAAAAGGAAGAAAAAGCAGCAGAGTAAACGAGAGAAGAAAATAAAGATGAGGAAAGATCACTAGGGTACCTCGGGATTGTGACACCCGTGTTTACCTAAAGAAGGTAAACCCCCTGAGGGGTCAATAAAAATGAAATCAAACATCTATTATACTAGTTAAGCATTGATTATAATTACTTATCTTTATTGATAGTTTCAAGTAGGCATGCTGCCGCATAACTAGTCTAGTTGTCAGCGTGCCTGACTGTGGATAGGAAGGTCCTGAGTTCAAAACCCGGTTCGGGCATGGATGTACTTTCTCTCTCTAGCTATTCCGTCTTGATCCTTTCTTTGTATGAATGGGTTTTGAATGGTTGTGCCTACCCTATAAATGGGTACCCCTAGGGCATGCGTGTACTGAGGAAGTAGGACTGCACTCTAAAATATGGTTCAGTTGCAAAATGGAGCAGCGCACTCTATAATGGCAGCCTAATTGGCACACGACAAGAACAAGAAGTATCCATATTATGAAAGAAGTAAAGTAATTTCGAAGTTAACCCTTTAAGTAACTATCGCCTCTATAATGTAAAATTATAAATTCGCAGTAAATTAAAATTTTTATTATACTTCAAACAAACTGCGTTATATTAGGTTTTTTTTCATCATTTTTCTAATTAAAATTATTAACTAACATTTTTTCAATGAACACTTTTAGAAAAATAAAGCATTTCTCGATAAAATTGGAACAAAATAATTTATTTGTATATCAAATTTGGATTTCTGAATAATACCCTTATATTCTAAAGATTCATGGATTTAAATGCCTCATCTATCATAAAAAAACAGTTATCTTTATATCCACTATTTAACTCTTCAGAAAATATATTCGTCTAATTTAAGCCAAAAGTATTTTAAATATAATTCGTAGTATTGTTTGGAATCACTGAAAGTCATTCATAGTTCACATACTTTAAAAAATTTCAAGTATTAGGTTTACTGTATTATATATCTATTTCTTAAAATTACAAATAGTTTCAAATCAGGTATTTGATAGCTTGAATGATCAAATAATTTATAAAAACAATGACTTTTTTTAAAATTTGTGTGAATTATTTTTAATCATATAAATTAGTCATTTTTGAACCAGAATATCTTTTAAACTATTATTTTTTTCTTATAGCCCATTGTCATTAATATCAATATTAATCTGTTTATCTGAAAACAATCAGGAAAATTGTATTTTTGGATGAACTTTTGAACTTATTAAGGCATAAACTAATATGAGCTTCGTGTCATTAGCTGAGAATATTCTTTTAAATAGAAAAACATTCATAATTATACTTTAAATACATTTATATAATTGTTCTAACGTTTTCTCATTTAGTATCAATAATTTTTAATTTCTAATCAGAGCTCTAAGTGCAAGATATCATTCAGAGATAAAAATGCTTAAAGTATATATGCATTATTTGCAAGAGAATAGAAACCGTACAATTTGATTATTAAAAAGAAAATATTGCTTAAAAAAGAACTCTGAATGAGATACTACAAGGGATTTATTTTTAACATAGGTTGAAATAATATAATTCATAACACTTCAGAGTTTGTTATATATAATATCACAGAATATATCATTAAAGAAATTGTACATGTAGAGAAATTCTTTTCTTCCGAATCAATAACTTCTGTTCCGAAGAAGTTATGAGTTTTAGCGTTCAGGTGGGGCTTCACTAAATATTTCAGATATCAGATATTGCTAAGTGCCGTAGGAAAAAAATCAAGCTTATTTTATTTATTTTCAACATGTCTTAGAAAATACAGATTAAAGTTATAACCGTTCTCTTTATGCAATAGAATGTTTCGGAATACATGAGAGCTCATGAATACAAAATTATTATTTTAAAATATTTTTTATTTGTTATTTCTCAGTTATTTTTATTGCTACATTGCTTTGAGACTGCAAGTGACTATGTTTAAAATTAGATTTCTCATACGCTTTCAAAATGTTGAATATGTGGAGCAAGCAAGCTCATCATTTCCTTTCTCAAATAGAAAATAGCATTTTATTTTAACAGTACGAATTTGTTTATTTTGGCTGAAAGCTTAGTTGTAGTAAGTGTTTTATTGTATTCTTTCTGACTTTGTCATTCATGACAGGCCGAATAATTCCAGCCAAAATCGAAGAAAATGTCCAATAAATAGAATATTTATTCATGATTTTCATATTTCATTCGTTTTGAGTCGGCTTGTTTAGTGTCGTATCCAGATGTGCTTCTTGGGAGATTTTTATATTAGAAAGATTCTCGAGAAAAAAGAAAAATAGAGTGAACTTTATTGAAAAGCTTAACACTAATAACCCTCTTCCTATTCCGGAACACGTTTTGCTATCTCTCTAACAATGTGAAAAATTGGCCTTCAGTTAAATTGGAAAGTAGTCAAGATCTACAAACATAAACTATTCCTATTTCTTTACTTGAGTTGGATTGCTGAAAGTTCAACTATATAACTAAAAGATAAATGTATAAGAAAATTGAAACTAGGAAATTTCAACTCTAATTGGTAAGTTGAGATGTTTTTGAAAAATATATAAAAATTCAATTTATGTTTTTATGCCATAATAACATCCTTATGAATACGATATTCTTAAGTGGGCACGTAAACTTAAATTAATAAATTAAAGTGATTTTTGTATTTCAAATTACATTTTTTGAAATTATAAATTCAAATTAATGTGAGGGAGATTTTTTAAAGTAAATTAATTACTGTAATTTACTTTGTTATAAAATGTAATATTTTAATAGATTTTTGTATCCATTTTATATCATAATATTTTTTCTATCAAGAATAATTGTCTCTAATATGATTATAAAATATTATCACACACACACAAAATTAACTTTTACATTTTATTAGTATATTTTACCAAAATACAATAAAAAGTCCAAAATATTATTGCATTTTACGTAGTTTGTTCTAAAATTTAATTTCTCTAATATACATGATGTTTTAATTAAAGTTTTATTTAAAAAACTAAATTAAATAATGAATTATTAAAACAAAAATTATTTACATTACAACACCAAATAATGTGCAGCCCTACTGGTTGGAAACAGTTAAAGGCTATTTTTAAGAATTCTGAATATGCTTGATTTCCGGAAAGATTTTCCGTACATCCATAATATTCTCACTTCGCAAAGAATGGTACCCGAAAAACTTTCAAGCACTTCTCCCAAGAGCCATGTAAGCAAAAACAAGCCAGGAGCTTCCAGATTGAAGAGAGTGATGCTTTCATTATAGATATAATAGTTATAACTGAATAGTTCCGATAGTTATAACTGAATTTTGATTTACTTAGAACATTTATTACGATAGATCTATAAATTTCATATTTTGTACAAATTATCTGCATAATATTTCTCCTAAAAAGGAGTTTTATGCATATCCATGCATTGATATTTTAGAAGACTATACATATTTTTATCACGGAAATGCATGTTCAATTCAGTATTCACGATTTTACTTTAAATTGCTTAAGGATTTCGTCAGATTTTTAAACGTGATTATAAGATTTGATTATATAATAATATGGTTTTAATATAGATTAACACGTGTGTGAAAACATTCTATAAGGAAAGCTATAAACTACTAAAATTTTTATTCTACGCCTTTGCATTCATTTCTGTCCCCAGACTAGGAATAATATATATTTATTGTTTTGAGATTCTCTCTCTCTCTCTCTTTAAAATATTAATTATTAGGAAAGTTAAAAATTTGCCTAAATTGAAAAATGATGTTAATCGACTTTTTTGTGATAATTTGCCTCCTATGGTTCAAGTTTGTATAGAAATTTTGTTCACAAATTTTCCTTATATTGGCTAATATTATTAAACCTATCGTAAAAAATACCGCAAATAGAATCTAACTGCTATGATTCTTATCCATTATTTACTTTGGGGTATCATTGCCATTAATGTTTTTTGATTTTTCATCGAGTGTGTTAGCTTTTTAAAATAAATATTTATTGCAGGATATTGAGTACTACGATTTCTTTTGTAATATTTAAATGTTAATTGTTAATCAATAGTCATTTAATCTCATAGATGTGTGTTTGGTTACAAACATCTCATAAATTTTACATATTTTAGGAGTGTAAGAGTTCTACCCCTCCAAAACCAACAGTCAAAATCCAAGCTTTTAGAAATGACATTACGTTTCGACGCTGCAAGCAGACTACCCACTCGCAAAGCGAGTATGAGCCTATTTGATGACATTATATTTGTCATTTTCTTTAGCAGTGGAAAGAAGATTGGTGGTATAACCACAGTTGCACTGTATCTCTTCAAAATCTGGGCTAACAAATACTGCCTTGCAGTCTCTACCAGCAAATCCGAATATCTCCACCTCATAAAACTACAATGTGGCCCACAAATCTGTTGGGATAAATTGTGAATTAAATGTTGCATCATAATGAGGTTATTAAGAATCTACATTGTGATCATAAAATCAAATGTTTTCCCCACATCAAACACAAGAAAGCAGGATTTTAGCGATATATTAAACTCTTTCCAGGATTGCTTGATCAGAATGAGAACTTTTATTTGAAAGATAGTTACTGGGTGATTACCCATGAATTCTTGTCCATGGGCAATCATGCAGCAATCAAAAAATTGTTACTAAATAGCATTTAGAAAATGATGCAATCATAGTATTACAGGGACTTTCAGGACTACATCAATAGTTGTTCTCTAGGTCATAATAAGAATTTCGTCATTACATGTCTCTATTCAAGAAGTAGCTAAATTATTTGATGCAAAAGAGGAGGATATAACGATGTAAATCTCATTAAAAACATTTTTTTTAATAAAATTACTATACATCCAGAAATCTTCAGTGTTTATACTAACATTGACTCAATAAGAAAGATTTCATCACCAACATGTTAATGTCTGCACTGATGCTTTATGAAGTGAAAAACGGCATTGGGGCTGCCTTTGTTGTTTACGGGGAATGTGATATTAATCACAAGTGACAATGCAAACTGGGAATTGATAACTCTGTTTATAAGAATGAACCGATAAACGTCAAAGATGCTGCAGAATTGTAAAGCAGTATGAGTATTCAGACTGAAATGTATGTTATCTTAAAGATATTCAGAAAAATCAAAGACGAAAGTTCGATTGTTCGTGTCATGTAAAATCTTCTTTAAAGCAAATGGCACATTCTTTTCGCTTGGGACAAAGTTCACATTGAAGTGCTTGGCAATAAAGAAGCAGACCTCTTAAACAAAGTTGCAGTTGAATCTGGCTGAACGCTTACTAAATTACATGGACGAAAATACGTACTTTCTTCAGAAGAAAAAAAAACACTTGTGAATGGCAGACTCTTTAGAACAATGGAGATATAAGACCTACAGTGCACGAAACTCTTTCTGCTGGTTCCAATGAATCCCAAAATGGCCAAAACAGCTCACATTTTTTATCACTGGCCACGGGTAATAACTTAGCTAGCCTATTACTGTTTTTTTTTCCTTCTCATGTTTTATTCAAAAATTGTCGCTTTGACGGTGATCTCCACATAAATTATTTTGTAATTAATTTGAAGTGTTATTAAGTTTATTATCACAATAATTTGATACGAACTATTCCGAAAAGAAAAACATGATTACATTTTTAAGTTATAATAGTTTATCTGCATGTTGAATAAATATTTCATTTCAATTTTTGAAAATGTTTAGCTGTATTATTTTCGTAAAATCTTTTCCAAGAATTCCTGAAGAATTGACAGCAGTCGTACACTTGAATTTTGACAATGGAAAGTGATTTTGAATGGCAGTTATGGCTTGTTCGGAATTATTTTTTTATCATTGGTGTCAAAATGATATACCAGTTATTAGATAAATGTATAAAAGAACTTAAGCGACAAAAACTGAAAAGTAAGTATATATAGATTCCCTTTAATATCATTTCTTGACCGTGGTAGGTTAGACAGATGAACCATTTACTTGCAGAAAAATATAGGTTGGTTTTTTTAAAAAATCGGTTATCACATAATTTATGATAAGTTAAGTATAAACATATTGCTAATTAATATCTAATATCTTAAATAAAGTTGATTTAGTTTAAAATCAATATGAATGTTTGATAAAAATTAACACGACGAGCTCTTGATAATTGAACTTTAACGGAAGAATACCGTAAAAGTGTCTTGTAAGTCTTGACTGCATTTTTAAACGTAAAAAGAAGCTTTGACTTTCAGGTCATTTTGTTTTCATCAACTTTTGTTTTAGGCATCACACATCTAAACGACAATTAATTTGTTTATTTTTAGATAATTCTATATCAAAATCTAATTATTTCACAGCATCTATGTGATTGTAAAAGATAAATTAAACTATGGTTTACAAATTTAATTTCATCGAAAATTAATAATTTAAGTTTAAGCAAAGAGCACTGACCACTAGCAATTGACAATAACTTAATGTTGTTGTTCTCGTGTGCCAGCTAGGCTGGCAAATTGGTGTGCGCTGCTCCACTTTTCCAACTGAACCGATTTGGTGTGGAGTCCGACTTCTTCAGTACACACACATGCCATAGGGACCCGTTTATAGTGCAGGCAACCATTCACACCTCATTCACACACAAGGAAAGGACAAAGACAGGATAGAGAGAGAGAAAGTACATCCATGCCTGAACCGTGATTCAAACCCAGGACCTCCCTATCCGTAGTCAGGCACGCTGACCACTAGACAAGTTGGCCGGCAGTAACTAAATATAATATGTAAAAATAAATCAATATAAAAATCATTTGTTTCTGAATTTAATAACTTCTATAACAAAATTATAAAGGTCATAAGTGACTGATACCCTGCATTTCATGCACACAATAAAGCAATTCTTTAATTTATATATTCTGCTATAAGCTTTTTGTTTTTTCATAGTAAAATTAATAATAATTTACAGATATTTTAATAAATGTTTACTAATATACATGTAATTAATAAACAATAATTACTTAATAATTAAATAAATTAACAAAAAATAAAACAATTATTCATTATATTAATCATGAAAAACACAAAGAAGTAACAATTCCAGTTTTGAGGCATTTCTTAAAAATTTAAACATTGCCGAACAATATGAACGATTTAGAACATATGATATTTTTCACAATTGAAATATTCATGACGTTTCAAAGCTAGACATGTAAACTATGAATATTTTATGTGTAGTAACGCATATAAGGCAAATTGTCTCTGATATTTTGGACAGCTTTAACGATTAAAACATTAGATCTATCTAGTAAGTTTTAGTGATATTGTTACTCACCAGTATTACCGTTATGCAATTTTTTTCACTAAAATCACTATTATGTAAAGTAGTTTGTGAATCGGAAAAGCTTCTTTTGTAAGATAAACTGATTTTGAGCTCAATATATATATATATATATTTAGTAAAATATTTTTATGTTATTCTCTAGAGTTTTTTTGATAAGAAAATATTCGTCTGCTTTTTTATGTACAGAATTACATTTGATAACATTGTACAAATGCAGCAGAAACAAGAATGAGCTCTTATGTTGCAATTTTGAAAATAACATTGGATTTTTTCTGAGGGTCATTCCATTATTCGACAAAAATGCTGGGGCTATCCGAATCAAATTTTTTTCATCAGGAAAAAGATTCTTACAAATTCAATCTTCCAACACATATCACATTTCCCCAAATTCAATTTTATGTTGTGAATTTGGACAAAATAGCACTTTTTTCCTCCCTTTTTTGTAAGTTTTTGCACTTTATTCACATTAAAATTTGCACATAATGGCTGCTTAAAACTGATTGTTTATTGAAATAAATATTTTTACAAATTAATTTTTAAGTAATTATTTTTTGCCACAAAAATATTTTAGTTTCATCTGAATGCTTCTTTTTTCTTCTGCAGCTCATATTAATGAATTATCAAATATCAACTGCCATAAATTTAATATTTTACATTAACAAATTTTTAAATTTATTGTTATATTTCCTCATTTCCAAACTTTCATTTTTTCAGAAAGAAATTTCAATTACTGGGAAAATTTTTATCCTCAAGAATTATTTACATTTATTTATTATCTAAAATTGAAATATATGTCATTTGAAAAACTATTTACCATTACCATTAAAATACTTATTTGCATATCAATTTTTAATCTATTCTATATTACATTAGATCGAGCCGTTTTATTTAATTGCTTCTTTTTATATACGTAATATTAGAACATGAAGTTGTAAAATTTACAGATGCAATAGCATTGTGAAAAATGTTATAAATCCCTATTTATAAATACATAATATAAATATCTTTTACTTAAAAGAGTTGTTGTTCTGTATATTACAAGTGAGACAGATTTTTTTTTTCACATTTAATGTCTTCTTACTTGAAAAATAATAGACCAGTGTAAAATATTTCGTTTTTAATTTATTCACAAATAATTCTTTACACATAAATACGTTTTTTGAAAATGATAAGAATATACTTGTCCCATATTACATGCTTTACAAAAATGCTTATGACATTTTAATCTATGCTATTGAATGGCCCAGTTAAGTAATCTGTATGTTGAAAATTAAGCAATTTTTAACGTAGAGATTACAAAAATTAATTTTTTTAACTATAACAAAAAGTTTATAACTATCACACCATTACGTTAAAGGGTAACAATGATTTTACATATCCAAATATTTTTCCATAAAAGATTTTTCCTTTTTCTTTGAAACTAAATAACTTAATGCTTATATTTAGTAAATTAACGAAAATACCTTTTATTTTAAACATTTTTTTAAAATTGGAGTATACATTTTACATTATTTATTTATACTTTTGATTATGTTTTTAAACATTAGTTGTTTATGTATATTTCAAATTGTTTTGGACATTTTTGACCTTTTTGTTTATACTTTATTTGTTATCAATCTAAATTACAATTATTATGATTATAATATGTTACAAAGAATTGTTTGTTGGTTTACATAATTAATAACTTTACTTAAATTGTTAAAATTATTCAAAATCTATATTTAAAAAATTAAAGCAAAAAAAATATTTCTGTTTTATTGTTATCAGTAAACTTTATATTTCAATTAAAATTTTTAAGTAATATTTTTAGTTAACACGACTTATATACCCAATTTGGTTAATATAATTATCCTTATTAATGCCATGAATAGTGAAAAATGACCATAATATAAAGCACTTCATATTCTCAAGATGTCAGATTTGACAATAATAATTTCTAAAAATTTTCTTTAAAGATGTTTCCTCTCTGAATCAATTCCTGAAGAATTATTATGTAAAAATTAAATTGCACTTAATCTCAACTTAAAATAATATTACACAGCTATTTTTTTGTTTTTTATTGTAGAGTTCAGTGATGTTACTAGTAAGCTTATAAGAATAAAACAATTTTAATTATTATAGAATTTGTTTTAAAAAAGTTATACTTATAAGAATAAAAAAAAAACTAACATTCATAACATCAAATTAAATTTCCTATGGAATTTCTACTGATTCATCAATTCTTTCAAATTGATAAGTATAAAATATTTCAGATTTATTATAGGCACACATATTTATGTCAGAGACAAATATTTTATTAAAGTAGTTAATCTATAAAAATCAGGACTTATATAAACATCCAATTTTAAATACAATTCTTTCCTATTATATTTTTAAACATGCATTCATTGATTTTTAACTTGCCATTTTTGTGAATACTTTATCATTCAAAATAATTAAGAATATCCCCAGATATCTCCAATTTTTCAAGATTTCTAATAATATAATTTTATAAATTACTAGTTCGGAAAATTCATTGGAATGTTTACTGCTTACAATGTAGTGTGTACTTACTATCAGAGGGCATTTATCACTTGAATTTTCCTGAGACAGAAATTCCAATTCTTTATGTACTTCTATTCCTTTTAAAATTTTTATATAACTCTTTGAAACATTTTTTGTATAAAGTTTAAGCGTTTTTTTTATATTACTATTAAAAATTGAATTTACTCTTTGTATTTGGAGTGTAAGACTTTATGGCTAACGGATATTGCGTTTTATTTATACTTTAAGATACTGAAATATTCAACATTTTTGCAGTCATAGCAAGAAATATATTTCATGTTTAAAAACAAAAGATTTTACCTTTATAACATCACAATTTTTTGGTTTTCGGCAATATAAAAGTCTCCCCAAAGGTTATATTTTTATGTCTTTAATGCAGAAAAATAAGAATAAGCTTTCTTTTCCAAGAAAAGAATAAATATTATTATAGCAAATTCTAGTACTATAGTTTATAATGCGTATCGAAAATTTAGATTAAAATATAAATCAAAAGATGAAAGAACAAGTATTTGTTTAAATGTTAATATTAACATCAATTTGTGCTTACCTGTAAAAGAAATATTCTGAACAAGCATTTTTTTGTAATACTATAGTAATTCAAATATTATAACTGACAAAATAATTAAAACTAAACATAAGAAGTAAATTGAATTCAAATTTATTACAATTATAAATAATATTTAAATAAAAAATGTTATGGATTTGTCTTGCTACTATACATTAACGTTGGTGAAAATGAGAGGAATTATTGTGAAATGAGTTATAAGGATTAGTGTAATTAGTGAACTTTGAACTTTTATATCGGGTATTTACAAAGCAAAGTTAAAAATAGTTATACAAAATAAAAACAATTGTTTCAAAAGTATTCTGGGCTTAAAATTACTTTGTATTGTTTAAATGACAACAAATTGCAGAATTAACTATTCATATAGTACGTATATATGTTAAAAATATATATACACTACTGGCCATTAAAATTGCTACACCAGGAAGAAATGCAGGTAACAAAATGATATTTATTGGACAAATATATTATACTAGAAATAACAAGTAATTAAATTTTCACACACACAAAAAATATATATTTAGCTGGATAGATCCTGAGAAATCAGTACCCAGAACAACCAACTCTGGCAGTAATAACAGCAATTATACGCCTGGGCATTGAGTCAAACAGAGATTGGATTGCATGTACAGGTACAGATGCCCATGCAGCTTCAACACGATGCCAAAGTTCATCAACCGTAGTGACTGGTGTTTGGTGACGAGGCAGTCGCTCGACAACCATTGCCCAGACTTTTTCTATTGGTGAAAGATCTGGAGATCGTGCTGGCCAGGGCAAAAGCCGAACATGTTCCGTATCAAGGAAGGTCCATACAATACCGGCAACATGCGGTCGGGCATTATCCTGCTGAAACGTAGGGTGTCGCAGGGCTCGAATAAAGGGTAGAGCCATGGGTCGTAACACACTAGAAATGTAACGTGCAATGTCCAAAGCACCGTCAATGCGAACAAGAGAAGACCGAGACGTGTATCCAATGGCACCCCATACCATCACGCCAGGTGATGGGCCAGTATGACGATGACGAATGTTCGCTGCCAGTGTGCGTTCACTACGATGCCACCAAACACGGATGCGACTATCATGATGCTGTGCACAGAACCTGGATTCATCTGAAAAGATGACTTCTCGCCATTCGTACGCCCAGGTTCGTCGTTGATCATACCATTGAAGGCGCTCTTGTCTATGACGCAGCGTCAAGGGAAGCCGCAGCCTTGGTCTCCGAGCTGAGAATCCTTGCTGCTGCAAACGTCGTCGAACTGTTCGTGCAGACACTTGTTGTCTTCCAAACGACCCCGTTTCTTGACTCACGGCTCGTGACGTGGTTGCACGATCCATTATGGCCATGCGGATAATATGCCTGTCTTCTCGGCTGCTAGTGATAGGTGGCCGTTGAGATCCCGCATGGCGTTCCGTATTATCGTCCTGAACCAAACGATTTCATATTCTGCTAACAGTCATTGGATCTCGACCGACGCGAGATGCAATACTGCGATAAGATAAAGCGCAATCCCGGTACGCTACAATTCGACCTTTATCAAAGTCAGAAACGTGCTGGTACGCATTTTTCTTTCTTACACGAGGCATCACAACAACTTTTCACCAGGCAAAAACGTTCAAATGCAATTTGTCTATGAGGAACCGGCTGAACTATTTCCTCATTTAAGCACAATGTAGGTGTCGCTACTGGCGCCTGCTTTGTCTGAATGCGCTGAAAAGCTAATCATTTGCATATCACAGCACATTCTTCCTTTTGTATAAATTTCACGTCTGTAGCATGTCGCCTTCTTGGTGTAGCAATTTTAATGGCCAGTAGTGTACATACTAAATGATTTTTTTTTCGTGATTTAAAAAATATTTGAACATTATGGTATTTGTTATAATTAATAATTCATAAAGATAACTAATAATTTTTAAGAGATTTCTGAAAAAAATAATCTTAATTTTGTTTCAGAATGCAAAATTTAAAAGGAAAATAATTATTTGAATGAAAAATGATAGCATTCAATATTAAAGACTCTAAACTATATTTTTAACCCCACACACACTTATAAATACATAAATAATAGCACTGAGAGAAAATTAAATTCTTATGTATACAAATGCTTGTTTCATGAGGTAATTTGTTTTCTGGTTATTTGTTATATGAATCCTTTTTATATTATTAACAGCGATAGAAATAAAGGAAATCTGACTCAAAATAATATTTTTTTATTTAAATATTTTAGAAATGGACTTGTTTTAATTTACAAATTCTACTTATCAATAAACATTTCAAATATTATGAAATAAATATTTCTAATCGCGTTATTTATTGATAATCAAGAATTTTAAGGTAAAAAGTTCAAAGTATTTTTACATGTTTGCAATTTCAAAGTATTACTAATTAATAATTGAATAAGTTGCACTCATGCTCCTTATTCAGAATTTTGTTTTTATAATCTTTACACAACCGGAATAAGTACAAGAATTTAAAAATCAGTTTGCGATGGAATCAAAATCATCCCCGAGGCAATGTTTGATTTTGGATATTAGCCATAGGGTTCGGATGAGAATTTAAGATTTTGTACGTTTTGGTGAAACAATATAAAGTACAAAATGTACTTTTTACTCCTTTTGAATATACTAACATCAAAGTAATTGCATTCCAGTGAATGGATTTGTTTTATAGATAAGAACAGAGGCTTGAATGATATATTCATTGATAGAGGAAAAGTTTTGCCTCAAATATATTGATTCAAAGTAAATTTTATCGTTAAAATAATTATTCTCTCCTCTATTTTGTTTATATGATTTGAATTTGTATTTCTAAAATAAATAATTCATAATGTTCAAACTCATCGATAATTATTATTTAGATTTAGTTTTCTATTAATATTTTCTAGAAACGTGAACATACTTTAGATGTTAAAAAAAGCGTTAATCACACCAGAGAAGGTTCAAATTGATTGAAAATCACATGTTGGTATTCTTAAAAATTTGTTATGCACTTCATTACACATTCTAGTATAATATAAATGTTAATTTCAATAATATATCTTCAAAAATAAGTAATATTTCTAAACTTCCATAACGATAATAAAATAATAGTACAGATTGAAAATTATGTCTGACTATAAATTGTTAATTTCTTTTTCTATATTAAATATTTTTTCATTTGGAAAATTATTATATGAGTCCAGATTTTTCTATACTAAAAACAAATATCTTGAAACTCCAGTAGTTTAATTTCAATAATATATTAAAATGAAAAAGTAGAATGTTTGGCCATAACATTGTATGGTTTTTACTATAGTCTTGTTAAATGATTAATGTTTCCCATAACCATTTAGTAATAAATTATTTCTAGAATAATAGTTTCTTTAAATTATAAATAAATGCAGAAAGTTATTTTATGTATTTTAAGGATTCCTCGTACTTGATATAAGAATATATTTGGTAAAAGTGAACATTAAATTTTTTATTATAATAAATATTTAACTGTAAAATATTTGCGTGAATATTTGCAACTGTATTTGTTTACATTAAAATATATATATATATATATATATATATATATATATATATATATAAATATACATATATATATATATATATATATATATATATATATATATATATATATATATATATATATATATATATAATTATACATATACTTTTGTACAAAATCTTTACATTTATCGTAATAAATAAATATATTTTATTATATATTAATATTAAATTTAGTTTTTTATCAACATGAAATTCAATAGAATTCTTTAAAATAATATAATTACATTTGATTTTATTACAAGGTTTCAGTTTTTTCCCAATTTTCTAATTGAATTAGTTTTCTTTCATTTCTTTAAAATTTCACGAAGGCATTTTTCAAATAAGACTTTGTTTTCAAATTTAATTAAGTAACCATTTTTGTAAACCTGACCCTCAAAAAATGTTTTCAAACGGTTTTCATGAATCACATGAACAGCATTAACTTTATTTTTTAATGATTTGTGCATAGGTAAATGCAAAAAAACATTAATTAAGTTATAATTTAAAATTTGCAAAAATAAAAAAAAAGATTGAAGAAGATTAATTATTCATTATTTGTCATTAATTTTGAAATATTTTTAAAGTTCAAATGATGTTAAAGGTAGAAAAATTTAATGGTTTTTTTTTATTAAATTGTAAGCATTTTACAAAAGCAAGCTGTAATAATTATTGTAATTATTAAATCATTTATGAGGAAAAGAATATAAAAATTTATATAGGTGTTATTTGGATACAGTTTAAAAAATATAAAACAATTATATTTTTAATTTTCTAAGCATTGAAAACAATTAAGAGCTTAGATTTTCGTACAACGTTTTCTAATATTGTGTATTACAGTTTCTAGGCAGTTTCAGTATGATTTCAGAGAGATAGATTCTTAACTCAGGTCAGTAATGGATTGAAATGTTTATATGGGATATTTACATTTATAAAGGCAATTCTTAAACTATTCTAGAAATATTCTAAAAATATTATAATAAAAAATGCTTAGAGCATACAAATGTGTCACACATATTTAATTTATTTTCTGACAAATTTATCAGATTTCAATATAATTGAAGCACATTTGTTTAATGTTATCATTTTCAATTTAATGCTCAAGACAATTTTGAATAAAGATTTATACTCAAAAAGTGTTTTTGCAATTTTAAAATTAAATTTTAAATTTCATAATTATAATTTATATATGATGCATTCCATATCACTAGCACTATATCTAAATCTTACAAGAAAGTGTAATATATATTATTAAATTATATAAATATAAATGTGTTGAAGCCGTAATTTATCTTTCCTACAAAAACATTTTAAGCAATATAAATAATTATTTATGTGTATAAATTTCTCATGTTGAAATTAATTTATTTACACCAAAATGAATACTTTCAGTATTATTAAGATATCATCTGATCATTAAATACTATAAGTGAATAATTGAATTTCTTTAAAGTCTTTTATTTATACGGTTGCTTTTTCAAAATTAAATAAAAGAGTAATGGATATATAAGAACAGTGGGGACCTGCTCCTGTTTCAGCTATTAAGAGAGATTTTTTCTCTCTCAAATGTTTATACATATAATATTAATCTATTTAATCCTTAGATATAACAAATTATTATAATTTGGACCCAAAAATGGAAATAATATGCAAGAAAATATATCAGGAGACTTGATTTATTCAAAGAAAATTTTAAAATTATAATATTTTATTTAAAAATGTAACAAAAGTTTATAAGGAAAATGCTGTTAAATGTTCATATTTAACAAAATTAAGTAAGAAATCTGAACAGTGATCTATAATTACAAGCATATTAAATTTTCATATAGTTAGTGGTGCAAATCTCTACCTAGATAAAAGTTTATTAAATTAAAGTGTTTAAGCATTTCAAGGAATAATAATAAAATACTTTATGTAAAATGTGTTGATTTATTATTAGATGTTGCGTTATTATAAGATTCGTTGCTAATATTTAATGAAGCTTATAAAATATTCTGTACAATAATTAAAGTTTATATACTTATCAACTATTACCACGCAGCACTTACCAATTATAAGGATATGAATTTAAAATTTCTTGGTGATAAAAAGCGTTATTGCTTACATTTTATGGAAAATTTTGCACAGGAAACTGTTTAAGGTGCATCACAAAATTTATTACATTATACGGGGATGCATATATATGCGTGTTAAATATAACTCATGAAACGTACACACACACAAGTGCATATATATAGTAAATGTGAGCTTGTGTTGAATTTCATTATATATATATATATACATATATATTATATATATATATTTATATATATATGTATATATATATATGTATATATGTATACATATATATATATACATATATACATATATATATAAATATATATATATATATATATACATATATATATAAATAATATATATATATATATATATATATATATATATATATATATATATATATATATATATATATATATATATATATATATAAGCCTCTGGAATAAATAATTGTTTCACTGAAATTAGCTGAATCATTTAACGTAAGCAATTTTTAAATATTTTTATGATTTTTTTTTTTTTTGCTTTGACCACAAATTTTTTATGCAAAATATTTTAATATTGACAATGAAAAACATACGCATGTATTGCAACGCTTCATATTCAAAAGCAACACACAGTGCAATTGTTTCAAAATAATTATTTCTAATCATCACACATGCTTAACCTTAATACAGAGTTATTTGCATTGAAACACTCATTTTTGATTTGATTAACAGTTTAATTCATTTGCAATATTTATTGAAATATAATTTTTATATATTAAATTGTTTTTTCATTCAGTAATTTATAGTTTTTTTCATTAATTAATTTATTTCATCATATTCTAAAATGAGGAGTCTGCAGTCGAGAGGGAAGGTACATTATGAAGCACAGATGATTAAAAGTAAATATTTTGTTTAGCCACACACACAATAACTGAGCCATGTTTAGCGTGGATGGGATCCTTATCATGTGCGTGTGTGGTTAGAAGTCTTCTGTTCTTTTTTGTATTGAATCACAGAATTATATAGAGGATCCTACGTGGTCGTTAAAATTATAAGAAATTTCTTAGGAATTCGCTGTTACTTGAGTTTTTAAGATTGTAATTGCGTTTTTAATATATGAGTAAAATGAGAGAGTATTCATAAGTTTAGTATTGTAAGTACAGTAAAAGTCTAGTATTTTAGGTAGTATGTGTGTGTGTGTGTGTAACAAGAAATTTGCTCGATTATTTTTTTATCCCCTTCTCAAAAGTGAGTGGAACATAACACAGAACAATGGACAACAAAATACAAGAAAACGAAAATTGAATACAAGATTAAAAAAAAAAGGGTTTTATACAAAACTGCTAGATAAAATACATTAAAAGGACACAAGTTATAAATAAATTTTTATTGATGATATAATGAAGGTTATAATAAAAGGCCAATTTGAATTTTTACCATTATCCCTCATAATCTTTCTAATATAGATCATTTTAAAGTTAAATAATATTCGAAAATGTATGTGCTGTTCAAATAAGAAATTAGAATTTTATAACAATAATTTTCAGTTTAAGTGAAAATAGTAATTCATTACTGTTTGATTTGTTGATCTAAATTATTCTAAATTATTCTTAAAATTATTTTCCAAATCATTTATAATTGCAACTTAAAAAAAATCCTCGGTTCCACATGTATAATTACTCACATATACAAAATAATCATGAATTAAAAATTAACTATTTACCATACGCGAATTAGTTGCAAGTGTAGAGTGCTAAATATACACAAAAAGAGCTCCATCATAATATAGTACTACTCTTTTATATAGAAAAAAAACCTTAAATAACGTTTAACAATAATAAATAATAAAAAAAAAACTAATTATAACCTAACCTCTATGTTTGACCACTTACTAAGCCATATTAAGAATTAGACATTGAATAATCATTACATTCATTCAAATTTAGTCTCAATGTGAATTTTACGTTTACATAAACAACTCACATTTTCAATATTGGAATATTCTATGAATAAACATTCTTCAAAGTTTGCTTATTCACACTTTTTAAACTAATTAATTAAATTTTTCTTGATTTGTGTAAAATTGTTGAGTTTAATACACATTTTTGGATAGAAAATTTAAAATATCAAATAAGTAATTTAATGGAATACTAATTTTATCGTTTTATTCAAGATTGCTTCATCAGAATGGATTTCAAGCAAGATGAAAAAAGTTCTCAGCATCAGAAGAAGATGATTCGTTCAAATAGGACAGTTCAGATTTGTTTTTCAAAGCAGCTGAAAAGGGGTTCCCTTTCAGGAGACAGTTGTTAACATAATATAGATTCCTTTGCCATATCCGAATCTTTCTACTAGCTCGCGCGTTTTCACAATCAAAGAAATTTGTCTCTGCTTGAAGAAAAGAATAGTACTCCAAGTATCTCCGTATCAAAGCGTAGAAGAGAACCTCTATGGTAACTCACCCGAGACCTCTTGAAATCTTAATCTCATAATTTCTGAATTTCGGCCTGGGCAATCCAAGTGAAGAACATCATTTTATTTCCAAGTTCATACATCTAGCTGTCAGTTTTAATCCTGTCCACTGTTTATTATATTAGATTATTTTTATTTCAGTGTTTTATAACCTAATGAAGAAGCAGTTTACCGTTGAAGAGCAGGAATATATAAAATACAAATATAGAAATATGTGTATACATGATTAGAATATACATATGCTAAGTTATATAAATGTTTAATGCAATTGTTTTGTTTAATTGCATAAAATTTTAGTATTTAAGTATAAAATGCTTTAAACACATGAAAATACTATATTCAAATAAGTTAGATTCTAAATAAATTTCAGAGTGAAAGAAACAGTTAAAACACTACAGTAACATAAAGGCGAACATATTTAATTATTAGAGTAATTATTTTCAACAACTATTCAGTTCGGCATGGTTAAATTACTGTCTTTGTACCATTTACTTTTTTTTACATATATTCGTTATATAATTTATAAAAAATTATAAATAATTAAATTTAATTATATAAATAAAATAATTCTTACCAATATAGATTGAAAATAATGTAATTAACTTAGGTATTAATCTTTTCTTCATTTTAGTATTTTGTACAAAGGTCAATATTGAAAAGAGATGAAAGAGTTACGTCCAAATTAATTCACATAATATTTAAAAATCATAAGCAATCCAAAAAAACAACACTATAAAAATTTCTTATAAGAAAGATATTCTGACAACTTATTCAAGTAACTGTGCATTTTATTTATTCAAAAAAATTCGAGAAATGTAATTTGAATACAGAAATATTAAAAATTAGCATGCTGAGAGTAAATTTCCTCATTTCAATTTACGTGTTCAGAAAAGTTGCTTCCTAAGATAAACGAATAAAAAAGCATTTAAAATAAAGCTGTGAAGATAGTGTAAGCTTTTGCTCACTTTCAGTGTTTCAATCATCAGCGACAATTTTTTTTTAATTCATGGAATATTTATTTCTTGATAAAGTATCCATAGATACTTCATGAATTTCAACACACAATGAATAAATCTACTAAAACTAAAACAAAGTGCAAATACAAAGAATAAAGTGCAAGACATTGTTTGGACTTTTAAAAACACTTGCTCTCGAATACCCGCAGTTGATAGAATTCCCTTCCTCTTTCCACAGTCATTTTGTTTTCCTTTCTGATCACGCCTCGAGAAATTTGTTTTGTACATTTTTCTCTCCGCGTATTCTATTTCATTCATGACTGAGTACAACAATTCAGCGCTCTGCAATTGTTCAGTCGAGCTACAAATTTGTCGTCTTTTCCTTTCAATTTCGTTCTGTTTAAAGAAAATCGCATGAATTTAGCATGATTTATATCAGATGTGGGACAATAAAAAATATTTCTGTGATTAGGATCTCATGTTTTTGCTGAGTTAGTGAAATTAAATAATTCTTTCTACAAAAATGGTTAATAGCTTGCTCAAATTTGAGATATAAAAATTAAATGCATTAATCAAAGTTTGTAAAAAACAAAGCACAAAACACCAGTTTAATTAAAATCATTTTAATATATAAGAGTCAAATGATATAGTAGTTACAAAATAAAAGTTTCTTCTGTACTTTAATTAAATTACTAAAAATAAAACATTATTAAAAAGAGTGAAAATTTTTAAAAATTAGAAACACCTTTTTGAAATTTTTTTCAAGCTTTGTTATTTTTATTAAATTTAAAAGTTTTTAAAATATTTAAATAAATTAAACAAACACATTGTTGAAACTATGTTTGTTTAGCTGAATCCGTGTCTGACATTTACTATTAAATTTGGTCTTTAGATTTAGCGTTTTCATATGACGTCTAATGATTATAACGTCAAACATAAATGCTATATAAACTAATTAATTTCATGTTGTTATCGCGTTGTATCATGTATTAATTATTACATAATGTCAGGGCAATTAAAAGATTAATTGATAAAGATTTGAAATATATATTGAAATGCACTTAGAGACAATGCAACAAAACATTAAACTATAATTAAATGGCGAGCTTATTACACAATTGACAACTTTCTATATAAAACTGAGAAATATTAGATCATGATTACTGGAAATTATAAGAAAAACATTCGTGTTAACTCAACTATATTTTAACGTTTTGTAATCAAATCTAACATCTTGGGACTAGAAAAGCAAAACTTCTCGACCATATATGTTTAATTTTAATATAATGAAAATATAATTAAAAATTATTATTTGTTTACTTCATACACTTTTAATATATAGTTTTAAATAAATTTCACTCATTCTATTTTTTATCTAACTTAATGAAAATTTTTTAATTCTATATGCACTTTAATTTGGTTTATTAATCCAATTATTTAAAAAAAACCAGACAATTAGTACGTAAAAATATACACTGTATATTATAAATTCTCTTTTCTAAGATTTATAAATTTCTCATTGCTCAAAATATAAGTTAATATAATTTCTTTTTATATAATTTAGTTTCTTTTTAATTGTTTACAGAAATAATTAAAAAAAAATAAATGTTAATTTCAACTTGACTTTCAAAAATAATGTTTATTAAAATTTTTGAAAAAAAAAATGCGGAAAGGTTTTTTGTATAGCATTTTTGCTAAATTCTAAGAAGTATATTTTCTAATTACTCTACCGTTTCTCCTAAAATTTTATGAAAATGGTAGTCGATGTAAGGCTTTGGGTAATGCACTTGGGATTATGACGATTGCCTGTACGTACAATATGAAACAAAAATTTAAACTTTATTATCATATTTCTACCTAGTACAATGAATGATATACATTTAATAAAAATAGCAATAGCATATTTTTCTAAAAATTTTAACATTTAGTTTCAAACACATATAAGTCAACATAAATAAAATAACTACCTTATACTCACATAAAAAATGTTTATTTATATTTTTATGAAGTATTGTCTGCCTATTATTGTTGCTTTTAAAAATAGAAAATCATTTTAGAGTATCTTGCTAAAACTCCCTTAAACTTAATATTTTTAGTTATTTTCTCTCCATTAAATAGTTTAACATTTATTTTATATTATTTTAATTCTACTGATTTTGCTAACAAAATTAATATTCGCTAAATAAGGTTTATTTTACACATTTATGTTTTATTTTCTAATCTAGAATTTGTTGTCAATAATATAAGCTGTATTTCCATATTTATCATTTAAAATTTATATTACATTCAAACAGTGTCTACAATTAATTTTTCTGAATTCAACAAATAAAATATATCCCCTCCCATGATGCTTATGACGATTGATATTTTGATGTAAAGTTAATTTTAAGAATTTTGTACTTATAGAGTCATCAACATTTAGGATCTCCCATCAAATACAGTATGTGCATAGTTATGTAAGAAGTTCTACCATAGAATTTCTTTAAAATTACAAAATATCATGAGAAGGTGCTTGCAAGTTTATGTCATACATTAATTTCAAAATTAATTAATTAAAGAAAAATTATAAATTCAAAGCACTAGAGATTGTACAATAATTTTAAACGAAATAAATAATAAATACCTATACAAATTTCATGTTAAAAGACATCTTTAATATTCTGTTTAGTTTCATCTGTGTGTTGAAAACTTCTGATATAATGTGGACATGCCATAAATGTTTTTCAACTATTGAACAAATTTATGCCAAGAATCGCTGCTAAAATGAATTTATACTGTTTTGAAGGTAAATGAAGTACATAATGGCTCACATTTATCATGCTTGGAATATAGTTTGATAGATAAACAGATATGTCCAATGCAGAATGTCTCCTCAGGAGTGCTAAATAAACATCAAATTAAAAACTCAACATTCATTAAGCAAATAAAAAGCAATGTTTAGGTAAAATGTATTATTATGAGGTCCACAAACCTTCTAAAATATATATATATATATATTAGATTATTTGTTACTGAGTAAACTAGTAGCATATAGATCTCTTTTAAAGTAACAGTGTTTGGAGCGCCCTGTAGCGAGGTCTAATAGTCGAAATGGCTCCCAATTTGGTATTTAGACTAATCAAAACATGGGAAAAAAGATTCAGTAAAAAAAGTTTAGTTCCAAAAGTCGCCGCTAGGGCATTTTGTGCTGCTTTATAATGTATAAAATGTGAGAAGAGAAAAATATTAACACATACAATCGTACAGTTAAATTATTAATGTTTAGTTACAACATTAACTTCCCCGGTTAGGAATTAGATCACATTCAATGTGAGCCCCTTTCTCAGAAATAACACCGTGTATTCGGTGCACAACGTTCTCCCCAGTCGTACGTTACATATCACAAGGAAAATACAGCACTGTCTTTGTTTTTTTGTCCTTTAGAATAGACAAATTTGATACTCCACCAACATAAACTTGATATTTCAAATAGCCCCTGAGCCAAAAATCCCATGGCGGGAGGTCAGGGGAACGAGGCTGGAAAACTGTGACTTATGACTCTATTACCAGTGTAGTTGTGGCACAAAAGAATCTTTACATTATTATAATGTGTGGCGGAGCACCATCCTGCATAAAATTGTTTGTTGGAAATGGTTTCTTTGCTGAAGTTGTGAAATTACAAACGTTTGCAGTATTTCTTGGTACCTTTCTGCATTTATGGTGCACGTTTTGGGTATTATCGCAGTGAGGGCCTCAAAAAAGAAAGGCCCAGTTACGATTTTGGTTGTGAAACTACTTTAAACAGTGACTTTTGGGGAATTTAATGGGATTTCGTGCACGGTTTGGGACTGCTCAGAAGCCCAAATTCATTTATTTTGTGTGTTTACGGACCCATTGAGATAAAAATGGCACTCATCTCCCGACAGAATGTGTCATGGGAAAACATAATCAATACGCTGGCAAGAAACGCTGGAGCGAATGTCACTCGCTTATCATAATCACTTAGCTTCAGTTCGGGTAAGCAACTGATTTTGTAGGAGTAACATCCAATAACGCTCCCCTATTACTAGTGTTGTCATCGCACAACATTTGCATTTCTCTGTGATACCTATGTTCTATAATGATTCTCGTTATTATAAACTACAAGCAAATTTTGGAACTAAAATTTTTTTACGGAATCCTTTTTTCCATATTTTGATTAGTCTAAATACCAAGTTTGGTGTTTGGTGTCATTTCGGCTATTAGATCGCGCTTCAGGGCGTTCCAAACAACCTGTATATATATATATATATATATATATATATATATATATATATATATATATATATATATATATATATATATATATATATATATATATATATTGTTAAGAGTAGACAAGGCAGATTCAAATTCACAGTGAGATTAATGTGTAACAATATGTAAAACTCATTATTTCTTATTTCATTGTTCATAAAGTTTTCCTGTCTATTTTCCTATATTGTTGCTGATATATATACATAAACTTGCACATGTATTTAACATTTCTTCACAGTAAATTCTCTTATAGTAATATATAACTTAAATATTAGCATCCTTATACTATGTTTGCAAGACAATTGAGCCCATTAATGTAAATATTAATTTTAAGCATATGCGACTTCATACATTAAAATATTAAATTATGTTTACCCATTAATAAAATCTGATTTCGAAAAAAAATTTAATTTATCAAATTTTTTATTATTTATAGAACATTGAAAATATACATTTTATTAGTGCCATCAAAATCCCACCAAGTACATGCGGTATACGTGTTTGTTAAATCTGTGGAATCGTAAAATCCTGTGATCGGTTGTTAAGCAGTTACCATGAGTGTAACGATCATTAGGAAATTGCTTCGCCCTCCAGATCAATGTCAAAATTGTGGGAGTGGATCCTCTGGTGGTGCCATCCATCGGAAAAGTTTAGAGGAAAATCGTACTTTCACCTTCATGGTGCTCTGGTTAAACGAAAGACGCACCCTACTGAAATTTGCATAGCCAACGGTATAGCGAGCTTGGCTTGTCTAAGTGTCTTAAGTAAGATCAAACAGTTATGTTACTTAGTGTCCTAGTTTATAAACTGTGACTATAAACTAGGACACTAAGTAGAAGAAGATTTAAATGACTTTTGAGGGAACAAAAACATTCTAATTCTATTGAAAATATAGTATATTTGTATCACATTATTCTTAACAAAAATTTAAATTATTTATTGAAGTACCTTATTTTACTATATAGCAAACGTTTGCATG
This sequence comes from Latrodectus elegans, assembly GCA_030067965.1. Classification (NCBI taxonomy): domain Eukaryota; kingdom Metazoa; phylum Arthropoda; class Arachnida; order Araneae; family Theridiidae; genus Latrodectus; species Latrodectus elegans. The sequence goes on from CM057809.1 coordinate 60,957,232, forward strand.
CTAATTTTAAACATTTTATTTTTTAAAACAGAATTAAATGAGCTTATTACAGTTAACACTTTCGAAACTTTTTGAAAGGAAAATATAAGCAATGCAATTGGATAAAAATTTTATCAATAAAATTAAATATTCGATTCAAATATAAAAAATACATTTCAAACACATTTAATATAATTTTTAAGTATTTAAAAATAATTGCACCTTTTATGAGACAGTTGTTCCGTAATGTATGTTAAAAATTTTATTTTATATGTGATTTCTGTATGACAGTAACCGAGAAGAATTACCTCAAGAAGTTTAAGGACATTCAGAATAACAATATGGAGAAAGTTGATGAAAATAACAAACAGAGAATAAAATGCTTGCATAAATTTTAATGCTTTTCATGACTAAAAATTTTCAAACAAAACTAGAGAAATTTTCCCGAAAACTCAATTATTAGAGATATTTGGTAGACATTTACAAGGGCTTTATTAATATCTAAAATTGCGGACATTGATCCTAAATAACAGCAAAAATATTTTGAATTTTAACTATTTAACAATTGCAATTTTTAAAAACAAATTACTAAAGATCTTATCAATCAGTCTCTTCAAGTTCTTTTGTAAGTTTTAACAAAAAATAATTTCAAAAATTTCTTTTCCATTCTATTATAAATTTTACTTGTAATTATGTGTAGACGTACAAATGTTAATAAAATAAAAAGTTGATTAATAAAATACTGAAGCATACTTATATTCATAAAACTAACATCAAAAATTGAAGAATTTATTTTCGCATAGAAAACTTTTAAAATTTGAGATAAAATATTTTAATTGCCTTCAACAAGAAACTTTTAAGTATAAAATTCAAAGTTATAGACTTTCCTATGTGGGTGTGAAAAGTACAAGTTTTAAAGTTAATCAAATACTGACAATATTAAATAATTAGCGCCTATTTGCTAACAAGATACAGTTTATTTACTTATATATTTTTGCATGACTTTGATGAATCTTATTAAATAAGAAATTTTATATAATTTCAATAAATTTACGTAAGATATCATTTACGTAAGATACATGAAATGGTAAACCATTAGCAATGGTTTACAATTTAATGTGGTTATAGTAATCTTTCCAAAAACTAAATGATAATATATTATAAGCATTTAATCTTTAGGAAAGATTACATTATTTGAAGCACATTTATTGTGTGTGTGTGTTTCACATTGTAAAAATTTTATATAAATGTATTTAAACGCTAAATAACTAAAACATTATGTAAAAATATTATTTTTAACATTAATATTTATCACTTGATAAATTGTTTAAAAAAAATTTGAAAGCAATCACTAAAATCTATTATAAAAGGGTAATTTCTTTTTTTTCTTATTTCTATAATTAAAGTAGTATCGTAAATTATTAGTGTATTATAAATATTTCTATAAAAATATTATTAATGTGCTTAACATAAATTCAAAAAAATTATCTGATTTTCACACATAAAATTATCTTTTTTTGCTAGATTGAATTTTATTTATGTTTTTTAAATACAGGAACACTACTTAATTTTAATACTTCAGTAATTACTTATTGTATTTATGTACGGATTTTAAAAATTAATACTGAAAGAATAGTCTTAAGATAAGAAAATGTTTAGAAAAGTGTAAAAAAAGTTTAGAAAAATATAAACTAAGCTTAAAAAAGAAATAAATTGTTTTTTAGTCTTAACTTAAATATAAATAAACTTTTTTTAACAAAAGCCATCATTGTTTTTGTATAAAGTTTAAGAGACAATAAAATAATTAAATTCGATGATTTTTAAACTATTTGGACAGTTTTTATTATAGTGAGATTATAAATAGATTTTTGATGGAATCGAATTAAGCTTATTGAGTTAAAATCTCATGGAATATTAAATACAGTCAATTTTCATTTTATTTTAAAATCATTTTTAAATATGATTAAATCATGTGATTTTTAGATTTTTAAAAATAAAAAATTATTTAAATTACTCCAATTATAAAACAAAGATTTCTTATTAAAATGCAATAAAAATTTAATTTTCTTCCCAAGTATTTAAGAAGAAGAAAAAAATTTAATCCCTATTATTTTATTTTGACATGTATTATGGTAACCTAAAAATTCATAATATATGACTGTGCAATTTATGCAAAGTACAATCTAAGAATAGTATTAGTGAACAACTTTTACTAAAAATTGATTTCAAAGGATGCAAAATTCATGTAATTCTGAGTAAAAACAGATAAAAAGTGTAAAATATTATTAGATGAAAAAGTATAATATTACACAATTCTGAACTATAAATAAAAGAATTTTGAATGTCATTCGTCGCAATGATCATTCAATATCATGGAGTTTTAATCAGAGTAATTTTAACTTTTATTAGTGTAATTCTGTTGGAGACAAATCTGAATATAATTTAGTAGCATTTCTTATTTCATGTATTTCCTGGATCATATATTTATATTCTAGCTTATATGATTCTATTCTAATCAATAAAAGCTCAAATACATAACAGGTTAATAAACATATTGTAAGAGACAAAACTAACTGGCTAAGATTTTCATGATATTAATGAAAATCTTAAGGGATGTAGTATAATTATAAGCGATGTAGCATGTAAAAATGGAGTATGATGTTGAAAGTATGAGTTTTGAAATGCTAATATCGGTCATTTACATTATTTCTCACATATTATCTGAACTTTTCAAATTTTACTTGAAATTGTAATTTAAAATTTTCATTGCTAATAATAAGGGTATATTGATAGAATTGAATTAGAGCTATAATTTACTTACTTGTATGTTTGATAAGAAATTCGTGGTGACCTTGTTGGGAAAGGCATCAATCTAGTTACTAGAAGTTCGTATTTCCCTAGCCAAACTAATGACAGTTAAAAATGGGTCATGAGATGAAACTGTCCTCTAAATGGCATAGTATTACTAGAATATGTAGGAAAATTTAGGGGGTATTCTGATTCTAAAGTATGATAAATCACAAACCTTCAGAGTGGTGATGGTTCTTCATTCAAACCTTCAGTGTTCTTCTATATAAGTTAATATCAATTCGGCCTCTAAAAGTACCAAAAGGTGAATTGGCTAGATATTGGAAGTATAATGTATTTTATTACTAAAAAGGAGTTTTGTTAATTTGCATAATTGTTACTTTTATCTTATATCATTGAAACATATTGTTGCTGTTATTGTTACTAATCCCGGATAGTCAACTCCACAAGTCCACAAAAGCCAGAAAACCCAAAAAAATAAGGGGGTTTGAAAAAGCCTTTTCTAAGTCAAGATTCAAGCAGTTTAAGATTTCTTAGGCGATGCCTGTTCAACTTTACATTTTGTTCACAGACTTTTGACCTTGCACATATTTGAGGTGACCACTTTCAAAGCGTGAAATACACAAGTCTTCTGAAATCTTGTTCCCCCAAAAAGCAAGGTGACAACAAGGTGTTTTACAATAATGAATATCCTAGAAAACGTTATATTTTTATAATAATATTTATAAAAAATGTAAATTAAAAATATATCACACGTAAGTCCATTTCCTCAGTTCCTTATAAAAATTTAAACTAGATTATTTTAAGAAAACATATAGCTTCCGCAATTTAAAAGAATGACACAAATAAGCATTAATTAGTTCTTAAAAATTTATAATACATTAAGACGATAAGAATATTGATATTTTACCTTAGATAATTGAAAAGCTCTAATCATTACCAGATTAGATTTTTATAAATGAATTTAAATTCCCAAAGTTAACCGATAGTTCTAAGTAGTTAAGTATTTTATTAAAATGTACTCTAATATTAGTATTTTTAAGTTATCATTTCTTAAATTTAGAACAATGCGGTCTTAAAGAAATTTATAAAAAAACGGAAAGTGAAATTCCCCAATTTAAAGTTGATACTATTTGTGTAAGAAAAGTAATCAGTTATTAAACTAAATATCAAGCCTTATCAAAACAATACTATTTATAGTAAGTTTATTTCCTCTTGGAAAATAATTTTTTTGAGTGAACGTATAATATTTTACAATTTTTTCTACTTGTTTGTAAATATGAAAGAAGGCTTTTAACATAATCCTTAGAATTTAAAATAATAAGGATACCATTATGTATGCTTAAGTGATTTCTGAACAATATTTATCAAGAACTATGCTGAATATATTATATATATGTAATTATTTTTTCAAAAAAAATTGTTTATTGGTATTAAATTCAAATAATTTAAAATTTCAAGTATATAAAAATTCCTACTTCAATAAATAAATAAAAATTTAATTTGAAAAAGTAACTAAAACACTAATAACAAATGAAATCAACAAATAAGAATGATAACAAAATTAATTTTAATAAATAACAAAATTGATTTTAATAATCTATTAATATTTATAAATTTAATTAAATTAACTTTGAAAAAAAATTTTTTCAAAAAATCCTATGACATCATTAAATGTTATTTTTAAAAAATTTACAAGTTTTATAAGTTTTAATAAATTATATGAGTATTTGGAGGCATCTCACAGGTATTTAGTTGGCTATCAATGACCTATCCCGTTTTATTTTCGAAGAAAAAATTTTCAATTCCTGTGATTGACCAGGCTCAATAATTTTCCTCCCAAATGATGTCAATATTCATGTATTAATTTATAAAAAATAAAAATGGAAATATATTTCACAAAAATCTGTGAGAGTAGTTTTTCCTAAATACACAAAATTAATATCCATTTCTTTTAAAATTATAAAAAAAGAGAATGTTCATTTAAATGTTACTTAATTGGTATGTGTTTTCATAAATACTGATTTATTTATCATTACCGTGTCATATTAAATTAAAAGTTTGCGAATTAGTCTTAATTACAGTTATGCTTTCCTCTCATTGACGAAATTATTTAAAAAGCAGTCGATAGCTTCATGGCAAAATACATAGAAAGGTATTTAAATTAATATTTTACTATAGACGATTTTTAACAAGAGTGTTTTGTAACCTGTCAAAATTTGAAGATTTATATGATACATTTATTACTTTGAACGGAACATTTGTAGTATCAGAAGGACTATATTATTTTATGCATTTCATTTATATCGAAATTTCGATTTCTTTTGCGTTTCAGTCATTTTTAAAGCTTTTCATGCAATCCTTTAGAACGAAGTTTCTCTGTATATTTGTACACTTTTACGTTACTAGAAGATTGCATATTCCTTCTATATTTCCTGTAATACTTTATGCGGATAACTGTTATTATATTTTATTTATATTTTAAAGTACTGAAATATTCAGCATTTTTTGCAGACGTTAGCAAAACCTATGTTTCATGTTTCAAAACAAAGAATTTATTTCTAAAGATCACAGTTTTATTGGTTTTTGACAATATGAAAGTCTGCAAAAGGTTGTATTTATGTGACTTTAATACGAATAAATTTAAAATTTAGTTTTTAATAAAATAAAATATGTTACTGTTTTTGCAAGTTTTACTTTCCATAATTTAGGATACATTCCAAAATCATATTTATTTTGTTTTATTTATTTTAAATTAAATTAAATAAAATATTATTTAAAAATCAAATGTTGTTTTTTTAATATTGCATTTAGCTTCTTCTCAGTTGTAAAAAATCATGACCCGTTAAAAATGAATTGTTTATTTATGATTTTACAATATTATTAATATGATTATAACTTGCGATATTATTATTTTTTTATGCTTTCACGAAGAAAAATAGAAAAGGGTTATTTAATGATTGTATGGTTTTAAATTTTTTATATTGTTTTCCTGAAAGGAACAGTCGAGATAACATTTGAATGGTAATTGTCCTGTATTTACTTCGAAATTTCATAGGTTTAATTCTCTCTTCAGAAGTAGATAATTGCAAAGATTCAGAATTAACTTTGAAATATAGACTCTAGTAAAATGAGCTTTCATGCACAAAATATGATTTAAGATTGTTGGAGAAATTAAACACTTAAAGTGATAGTTAGCAGTTTTATTTTTTAATTTTATTTTTATCTGTATTGCTTAAAACTATATTTGGGGACAATTAAGTTACAAGATACATGGACTAAATAATGCGTTTATAACTTTTTATCTTAATGCAAATAAAGTTGTTTTAACTATTGTTTAAATCATCATAAAGATGTTCCTATTGTTCTATAATCAAAAGAGAAACGCATAAAAAGAAAAATTTGAAGCAATTTAAAAAATATTAAAATTTTTCTTAATCTTTACTCTAAAAACACTGATTTTAAGTAATTCGCTACCAAAATATGAATTGCAAATTTTCCTTATCAATAAAAATACTAATTTCTTAAATTTAGAATGCTTTTAAAAGTTATAAAAAAAGTAAAAAGAATTGGAATACTACTACAAAAATATTTTAACGAATAAAAATAGTAATTGGTCATAAAAATTTCTCCATTTTCTTTTATCTATAAAAATTTGTAGAATAATCTGGTTGAAATTATAGTTAAGATATTTGATTGGTGTTTCAATAGGATTTTTAAGCATGCATTTTTGTGATTGTGTTTGAACAAAATAACAAAATGTGAAAGGTAATATAAATAAATAGACTTAGTAATATGTTGTTAAAAAACACACCTTTAACTCAATAATACGGAAGTTATTTATGCTAAAAATAAAAATTTAATAATTAAGTAGGATTGAGCACAAATATCTTCTATTTTTAAGTAACTCTTTCTTGCAAACAATGAATATAAAAATACGAAAATAAATTTTAAGTAATTATCTATATAAATTGATTTTAGTTATTGAGTACTAATATTACACTAATTACATTCATTACTGCTTAAAGAACATTCATAACAAAATAAGTTAACAATTTATATATAATCAACTATCAGGAAAATGTCAAATTCAAATAACTCTTACCTTCAATACGTGATATAAAATGATAAATTAATACTGATACGTCATTTTCCGAAAATCTCAATGATAATTAAATTGCATACAAAGTCTCATTTAGTTAAAACTGGGATTATTGCTTTAGAAATCTAATTTTAAAAGCAAACAGTTGTCATGGAAAACATCCCATTATAAGAGCTCTATCGGGTATTTGTTCGTGAAGCCTTGCTTTACTCTAATAGACTTGACGGATTATTTGCATAAAGTAAAATGATTGGGATGCATAACTGATCACAATAAAGGAAAGCAATAACGTTCAAACGATAGATTGAAACGTTAAATTTACTTAGCAGATATTTGAATATTATATCTGGTTATAGTATTGACTCTAAATTATTTTAGATTATTTGAATATTTACAGAGTCATGTTGCCTCTTTAATTAACTTCGAAAACTACAATTACTTATATCTAACATAATTTTAGATTATTTTATTTTAAATGTAAATCGATGAAATCACAGATTATTATATGATTTATTGTGAAGAAAAGTTTATTGTTTTTAATATAAAATCAGTACGATTACAGAAAGTACTTATTCAAAAGTGCTTTCTATATATATATATATATATATATATATATATATATATATATATATATATATTTATATATATTTACTATTAATTCTTTTAAAAATAATCAATTTTCATACTACTAACTAAATATACTTTTAACATTCAATATAAGTAAATAAAGTGATTCCCTCTTCATTTTAAAAGACAAAGTTGTTATTTTTAATATGAAATCAGTACGATTACAGAAAACAGAAAATATTCATTCAAAAGTATTTCCTATATATATATATATATATATATGCATAACATTCAATATATGCAATTAAAGTGATTCCCTTTTCTTTTTTCTTTTATTGTGCATTGAATAATGATGTAAGAAGCATTAAATACTATTTCATCAAATAAAATGTCATTAGTTTGATGAAATAAAAATGTGCAATAATTTTGCACACTTGAAATTACCAATTGCTAACCTTAGTTATTATAAAATAGTAAAAGATCACGCGATTATAGTTAAAAAATATAAGAAATATATACTTTGACTTAAACATAATTTAATAATCTAAATTTACCTTAGACACAAATCTTATGCGTGAAGGAAAGAAAGCTTTTGAGTGAGCCACGAAAATTTGAATATCCACGCGTAACAAAATAAAGTGTAAAAAAGGTGAACAAAACTGCATGATAATTTTAGTTCTTTAGAATTATACAAAGAACCATGAAAAATATTTCCAGACATAGGTTTCGGCACATGTAAATTGGAAAAATGCATTCCTTGGAAATTATGCATGTTTTAATACGTACTATGGTCGTCTCTAACAGCTACTATTATAGCACACTTATTTCACATAGCTATAATGAGGTTATAAGATTTTGGGGGAACTTTATTCAACTCCCGAATAATGGTGATGTCTAATATCCAGAGGAATTTTGTAATTAATTTTTAATGAACGCTATATAAAATTTATTTATTTTCCTTGAATAAAAGGAACTTGGTGAAATATATGAAAATATATGAATGGTTAATATAAGATAATTAATAATAAAAATTTAAGAATTGAGCCAAAATATAAAAAATGTTCCTCTCAAACATTTCAGAATTTCTTAAATAAGACATTATTTTGGGGATCTTTAAAATATTTAAATTTGTTCATCTATATTGTTAGCCTAAATATTTTTATTAGTATTTAAAATTAAGGGTATTTCATCTTTATTATTGCCAATTTAAACATATTCTTATTTTGCAGAGTTTTGTTTTAGAATTGTTATGATTCTCAATAAAAAAGTTATAATTGTATTCAGGAAATGATTAAATGAGAAATATATTTTATATACATGTGTGTGTATTAGAATGATGGTATCAAGGGAAATGATAAATCCATTTGGGGAAATTCCAAACTTGTTATTCTTGTAATAAAGTTTTTCTGTAAAATTATTTCAAGAAATAAATAAAATTTTGCTAGAAATAACTAACAACTTAATTTATTTGAGAAATTTGGCAAATGGTAACTTCCAAAACAAATGAATGAATATATTTTCACACAATACTTTTGAATTACACATTTAGAAAACCCACATTAATCATTAAAATTTTAACTAATGCTTGATAGTTTTGAAAAATTTTTAAGTATAAATTTAAGTATAGCTTTTTCAAAAATCACACTTTGAGTTACGCAGATTAGTCTTTTATTCCTGTTCAATTTATATTCATTGTGAATAAATTAAAAGATATCATTCATATACAGAAATAACGATACTTTTTTGTTACATTTAAGGATTTTTTTAATGAATGCATTTAAATTAATATAGTTACGCATTTAAAGGTAAAAAAGTTATTTATCAATAAGAATGAAAGTTTTTTCCTGATACAGAATGCACAAATAATTTATATCTAAACGGAATTTATTGTATCATACTATGAAAATAAATTCGTTAGATCACTGAAGAATGTTTTCAGTTGAAAATGGAATCACTTTAAGCTAAATTTTTTTTTATTTATTACGTGGATTCATGGAGTTTGCTTGGAATTCTCCTTAGGGAAAGAAACATAGATTTTTCATGATTTTCACAATGCACAATGATTAAATCAATAGGAGTGAAATAGTACAAATTATAAGAGACGGCATTTAGGATTTATGTTTAAATCTTTTGTCTTTCTACTCAACATTGATGAAATTCCATTTCCTTCTTCAGCGGTTATTTTCTTGTTTTTGAATTAGCTTCAGGATATTTGTTTTGCACTTTTCCAATCCATGCATTCTGCTTCATTTTTTTTCTAAGGATTAGGGTATACAATTGCGCAATGCAATCGACAATGAAATTTGTCGCATTTATTTTATAATAATTTTCGTTCTTAAAAAGTAACAATTAAAATTTCTAAACTCTTTCCAAACAAAAAAACATTTAATTCCACGTCATGAATAAGCATCACTGATTTTATGAAAAACAGTAAATCACACACATTACTTTGTTTCAAATAGAAAGTTAGTATTTTGCTTCTTAATTTTGACAGTTAAATTTGAATTTAACTGTCATTAACAAGGTTATATTAATGTATGAATTATATATATATATATATATATATATGTGTGTGTGTGTGTGTATACATTAGATACATGCATTTTTATATTTTCGCATATTTCAATATACTTAAGTAAAGCTTTAGGGATTGAATTAATTTATCACCATAAATTCTAATATGTGCACTATAATATTTATTTATATAAATTTTGAAAATTTTTATTTAAAAGCTCTTTATTTAAATGCTTAGCTTCGATACATAATATTTAAGTAAAAAATAATGGATCCAGCTCTAGAGAAATTGATATCCTGACATAAATAGTGTGAAATTATAAATATTCTTGTGCTACAATATAAATACAATGGTATTTTTAAGTATTGTTGGAAATTTATGTTTGTGACTCATGAGGAGTCAACATAAAAACAATTATCTTTAGAAGAAAGTTTCTTAAATGTTACACTCAATAACTTTCATGTAATTATTTTAATAGCTAACATATGAATAAAATGTCCTATAACTGAATAGTTATCATAGGTATTATTTTAATTATTATGATTTAATCACAACCATAAATGGGTGGAAAAGTTCCATTATAAGTAATTTTTATGTGCTTTGTAACATTATAAAGATGTACATATTGTATTAATAAGATAAGAGTTTTGCAAAGGTTAGATTTTCTGAGTTGGTGTAAACTAAAAATTTGCATTCATAATATTGTCTTTAACAGAGGTTATACCATGAAAAAGTGACTAAGCTAAAAGTTTCATTATTATCAAAGGGACACTTTGGATTTATACTACAAAATAGAAGGTTGAATTTTTTTATTAGTAGCAAACAAAATGAGTGATTGCTAATGTTGTAAGACTTTTTTGATGGCTTGTGATAGCGCAACCGAATCTCTTGCATTTTCATGGTAGAACTACCAAGTAAGATCGGTTTAAAAAGGGAAATATGAATTTTAAGGCTACAATTATATATGAGAAATATATTATTTATGACACACAATGATATTGATTCTCAATGTATTGATTACAATTTGTTAACATTTTCAATTTATTTTTAACTTAGAATTTCATAATATACGAATAATTCTTACTATGGAGGCATGTATCACGTAGTTCAGTGTACTTCTGCTTTCATTAAAGTATCGATACTTTATATACATTTGATTTTTTGTATTTGAAAAAAATTTATTTTAGTTTTTGGTTTGAATGTAAAATACTTGTGTAGTTTGTTTATATTATAAACTGTATTCCTTTTGTCACAATCACAATTAAATTTCGAAATAATAAATAATTTTAATCTTAGAGATTTTTAAATTGTGATAATAATTGAAAGTCCTCTGAAAATTATTTTGAAAGAGAATTTTATGTCTGCGTCAGAACTGGCATATAAAGTTATTTTCAAATAACTTTGAAATAGCGGGCTGAAAGACATGCTTCATTTGATACAACATTTGATATATATATATATATATATATATATATATATATATATATATATATATATATATATATATATATATATATATATATATATATATATATATATATATATATATATATATATATATATATAAGCATTCAAAACAGTATTTGGATTAAAAATGTATTACACTATCTTGAAAGTGGTTTGGAGAAATTTTTTTTTACAGAATTAAAAATCTGACCACAAAAATTAAAATTTGCTCAACATCATAAATATATATGATACATTTTGGATATGGACAAAGAAAACCAGGTGTTTTTAAAGCAAAAGTCATTATACTCACTTCAAATGACTCTCGATCAATTCCATGTTTTCCTAGGTTTTGTGTCGGTTGCTATCGCAAAAATATTCCTGAATTTTCTATGACTGCGTGACCGTAGCTGAATTTTTCAAGATAAATTTAAATAAAGAGCTATTACAATAATTATGATTGGAAGAAAGTGTTTTTTCAATTAAAGAATACATTGCACAAGTAAGCTTGTAACAGTTCGTCATTTAATGGGATAATTCTAAGTTTAGGAAAATTCTCTTTCTTCAGAGGAATAAATCTGTCAATGAACATTCTGTTCAGCTCATGCAATTTTTAATGGTAAGGAAGGAGCTATAATACCATAGATAAGTAATGCACTGCAATACATTTTGCCATTACGAAATTGCAATATTATTTAGATGTGGTCAAGATAAATTTATTAACTACATCGATTACAATTTTTTTCTTTGTTAAAACATAATAATAGATCAACAGTCGCCAAAGTGGTGGTTCACTGACCACTTATGGTTCACGAGAAAATTTTTTCTGATCCCCGGAAAGGAGTAATTTTTTTCTCGTCATGTTATGTTTTAAGATTCATTGAAACATTATTCAATTTATAATAATACGTTAAAGTTATAAAAATGCTACTTCAAAGAATAATGCCTTAGTAAATACGTCGTACTGCTCTCTTTCAGCTACATGTTTTGTCTCGTGTTGCTTCGCATTCTTCTAATGTGTCACTGCATGTCGCATATGTATATTAGTTCAAGCATTTAAAGATGAGCTTACTCTGACGTATTAGCTTCAATATAAACTTTACTCAATATATTAGTTGGTTTAAGATTTTGTTTTGGTATATTGGGTATTTTTTTTAAGACAGGTATGATTTTAAATCTTAATCATCTGCATATCTTCTTTATTATTTATTGGCATCTTATTTCAAGTAAACAGGAACATCCATCACACTAAGAATGTTTAATGTTAAAAGTTTGGTATACATAAATCACTTTTTAGTTGTTTTTAAAGTTTTGTTAATTTTATCATGGCTAACATTAATAAGGCTTTCATAATTGGGTTAGAATTAAAAGTTTCATTTTCTTAACTAGGTACATTTTACGTGTTCTTAAATTACAGTTTTGTATAAAAATATTTAACACTCAAATGTCTTATTAGTACTTAATCCGAGGTACTTAAATTATGAATTTAATTGGTCCGGAATATTAAAACGTTTGAAAAACGCTCTACAAAGTCAATTCCCTATGTTGGACTCTATTCGCCAAAACCTAAATATCAGAATTAGGAAATGAAAGGACAAACTACATTGAAATGTTGGTAATCGCAGGAGAATGTTTAATAACTAAATTTACTTTATACACATTGATATTTCTTGTTAGTATGTCTTAAATTTAAACCTCATATATTCTTAAATATGTGCCTTATTCTCTCGGAAATTAAATCGTTTATCTTGTTATAAGGGCCCGCCAACTTGTCTAGTGGTCAGCGTGCCTGACTACGGAGGATAATGAGGTCCTGGGTTCGAATCCCGGTTCAGGCATGGATGTACTTTCTCTCTCTCTATCCTGTCTTTGTCCTTTCCTTATGTATGTGAATGAAATATGAATGATGCCTACCCTATAAATGGGTCCCTATGGCATGTGTGAGGGTGCGATGGTGGCCCACCCCCTGTGGTGCACCTGGGGAAACGCCACCGCGGCTAAGAGGTTGCTGTTTCTGGCCGGTTCCTTGGGTATCAGGGAACAATAGATTAATAGACTATGTTGCAGTTGTAACTGTCTACAATCTGCCATTGGAAAAAAATCTTGTTATAAGGAAACATAATGTTTTAAGGAATGAAGTTTTATTATGTTTTGTGTTTTCATAAAAATAATGTTGTGTTATAAGTGCTGTGTGTTATTTATCCTTTTTTTAAATCTTATGTATTTTTTAACTGTTCAATCTGTAACAATTAAAAATTTATTTGTTAATTTTTTTGTGTTTTCTTTTTTCTTTTTCAGGTACATTTATGGCTATCTGCAACAATTAAGTTTTATTTTTGTATTTTTGTGTGTTTTCTTTCTTTTGTATGTAGATCACTCTTATTTATAAAAAAGTCAGGAAGAAATCGAGTCTGTAATGTCGTAATGGTAGCCTGTTAAAGTAAAAAGTAGGCCAATTTTGTTATTGACTAATAAAATGAAAGTAAAATAGAATATCAGTTTAGGAATCCTATTTTGACTCATTTTGTAATATCACTATTTTGAAATAATTTAATGTTTGTCTTAAGAATTTTGTTTTCTGTTTCATTACGATGGCTAAGAAACAATGTAGATTCTAAGACTGAACCTATTCTTTTCAACAAATAGCTAAAAATAACGAAGTTCATTTTATCTATTAAAGCAGAGGAGTGAAACAACTTCAGAACTGAATTTTTCTGGTGTAGCTGTGACCGGTGTCGAATTCAGAAGAAACTTATTTATCACTAATTTTCATTACATACTGTGACCGTTTTGTTCTTAAAATAAAGTATATTTCAGACAACGTAAGGCTAATGTTTGGAATTTATTAGATAAATTTTGAGATTTTTTTAATATTGAGAAAATAAAATCTTAGCTAAGAAATGAAATGAGAGTCGCTGTGTATACTACATTGAACCAAACACCAACTTATAAAGTGTGAATATTTTGTAAACTCTTTGTTTTTTTTACTGCTCTTTAGATCATTTTTTTTTCAAAACTTTAATCTTCTTAGTAGTCAAAAAATCGTCATTCCATATGATTCCCATCTAAATTGTTCTTCTGTTGCGCAGTATTCAGAAGCCATTTATACTTGTAATTAGAACTGATAGGAACAATGAATTCTGTTAAGTTAGTAAAAATCAGTTAATTAAACAACTAATTAATGAAGGATGATAAAATTATCGTTCAAAAGAATAAAAAATAATTTTATCATCCTTTAAGATTTACAAAACAAAATTATACATTTAATAATAACTATTAAATATTCCATTTAAAATTATAATTTGTACTTAACAAAGGTAAAAATGATTTCAGAAAATTATACCTTATTTGTATATTTTACTTTAAATCATGAAGTTTTCCAATTATGTACAACAAAAAACCAAGTAACAAGTAATACAATGTGTATATTTTATTTAAAATGGGCAGACAAATTATTTATGTTAAAATTACATTATTAATTAGGATTTATTTGCATACAAATTCATTTTCTGTTACTGAGATGAACTAAATGGATTGTCTAATTTTACAATAAATAAGTTACAAATACACTCGTAAAAAACAGTTAGTTAAAAATATACAGTACATTTAAAATAAAAATGGAAATAAGGTAAATAGACAGAAAATAGAAATACTTTTCAATAATTATGAACTACAATTATAATATAAACAACCATTTTTCAATATAACTGGACAAAGTTAAATAGCAAACATATTAGACCAAGGATCTTAAAAGGGTTTTTTTATTTTATCAACAACGACTTTTCATAGCATTTTGAAAAGACTTTTCATTGATAATATGCCAACTTCACGTATTGTAACAAAAAAAAAAAAAAAAAAAAAAAAAACAGATAAATTTCTACCATGATGGATGTGTGTGTAAAATGGTAAAACGTATCACCACAATTCTATTACTAACCTTTAATTATCTCCTTTTCCAACATAAAATATTTTTAGATATTCCCATATCAAAAAGTGTAGTTTATAATAACAACTATATTATATATATTTATGCTATTAATACCTAACAATCACACTTAAAGGCCAAATTCACCAATTCCTCTCAATCTATCAAATATAAAATAACTAATCATTAAATAAATATATTTTTCAGTCACTGATTATAATATGCACTTAATAAACCATTACCATTAATCAAAATTTGATACAATTGGCTCTAAACTTTATAAGATTATACACGATGAACTCTTGAAATATTATCAATTTATAAAGTGCTCTGCCTACTACATTTTAAAATTTTCCATTGTTATCGCAACTGAATTCAAAATTAAAAAATACATATTGTAAGATAAGTTTAACATCCTATTATTTCTAAGAGCTTACTTCTAATTTTTGTTACATCAAGTGGGACTAAATAATTGAAGGAATTTCCACCGACGTAATTTATGATTCAAATAAAATCATCCCCCAGGCAACAATTAATAGAGCCGAGGCTAGCGCGGCTGTAATTTTTTTCCCAATATTATTTAATGTTTTTTTTTTTTTTTTTTTTTTTTTTTAATCTCGGTCCAGTAACACTATGATTAAAAAATTCATTCACAGCTACGTTTGACCTCTTTGAATATGAAGTTACTCACTTAAGCCAAAAATTGCATTATTGCCAAAGGTTCTGTTTATATTCCGACATTAGAATACAAGCTTAGAAAATTATTTTCGCGTTTTAATGGAGAAATTGTATTAAATGGCTTATTTCAGGCGAATTCCATTACAAAAGAAATTTTCTTTGTTTTAAAGTGAAGATGATTACGCAATTTAGAAGGGCTCCAATATATATATATAATTTATTCATTCATTTATGAAGCAATTGTTGCTCTTTCTTTTCATTTGTTGTTCATTTAATATAAATTTATAACAAAAGCAGTTTATTTTAAGCATGAGATTACGAAAGATGAATATTAAAGTTAAAACTAATCTAAAATCTGAAGCTGGTATTTGTTTTAATTATATGTTCTTTGCAATTTCAAGAGTTTTCTCATTTAAATTCTTTTTATAAGTTTTAATCTTCCCTAATTTGTTGCATTAAATCTTTTATGAAAACTCTATTGTGCTAATTATTAATCTCTTGACTATGGAATTTCATATTTAATGCTATGCTCTATTTACATAAATAAATAAAGTTAATCAAATAAATCTACATTCACAATCAATTTAAGAACGCTTTTTTATAATCTCTACTTATGTTTAATATTAGTATAAGTTTTCAAGATGGCATTTAAGTTTATAGTTTTAAAATATACGATGACTTAAAAATAATTTTTTGAAAAAGTTTGATAATTGCTAATGTATATTAGGCTTGAGGTTACTATTATCTAAGTATTTTAATGCTATAAGTGTATGATGATTTGATTTAGACTATTTATTGAATTTAAGGAAATATTTAAACTGATAAATGGAAT
Source organism: Latrodectus elegans (assembly GCA_030067965.1). Taxonomy (NCBI): domain Eukaryota; kingdom Metazoa; phylum Arthropoda; class Arachnida; order Araneae; family Theridiidae; genus Latrodectus; species Latrodectus elegans. Next base: position 60,974,084 of record CM057809.1, read on the forward strand.
TGACATTTAATATTTTTTCCACCCATTTCAGAAAATGCACTTTAATGCGATTTTTTTTACTCAATAGTAGTTTTGTTTGAAATGAATGTTTCATTTATTTTATGTATAAGCAATTATTTTTATTTCGAAAGAGTTTCTTAATGCTTATTGACAGAGTTATTTATAGAATATTATTTCACAAAATAAATTTTCCTTTACTTTAATAGATTTATTTTAGTTTTAACTATTCATGCTCAGAAAGTATATTAATATATTATGAAAATTTATTTTCTCCGTAGCTCCATTACAGCCAATATAATCTTAGAAAAATGATCACCTTGTAAAATTTCATAGAGAATGATATTATTGACTGTTGTAAAATCCTAAATTTTCTTAAAATTTCAAAAATTTGCAATTATTAAATTATTTTTTAAACTAGCCTTTGAATAGTTTTTTATTCAAAAGTTAAATTATGTAAAGTAGAAAATGAATTTAATTGTAATGAACTTGCTTAAGATTTCTCTTCTGTACTTTCTTTAGCATTTATTTTTGCAATTCATTTTTAAAAATAGTACCCTCATAATTCATTATACAAATACAAACAAAGATTATAAATCAAATGAACAGTCTTAAAAAAGTAAAATTGTTTTTGCATTTATCATTAGTTTTTAATTATACACATTAGTTAATTTTAAGAAAATATTATTTGATTTTTCTCCCTTCACTTCAAATAAAAAATCAGATAATTAATTATTCATTAAATTTCTATTCTTTTTAAGAAGACATTTTTTTGCAAAACTGATGTTAATTAATTTAAAAAACACAGTCACAGTTTTTATATTGTTTCATTTTTAAAATTTTCTTGGATGATTTAAATTAATTAATCAACAAAATATATGAAGAAAAAACCTAGCAGAGCTTATATCAACTAAGCTAAAGCATTCATATCTAGAAATGAATTAAAAAAAAGAAATGGAAGTGCAAGAGTTGCTTCATTTGCACAAAAAAATTCCAATAAAAATTTAAGCAATACTGCAAACAAATTCTCATTCATCATTTATTTGGATTTTCAGTTCTTGCTTATGAAACTCATTGTAATTATAGTTTAAAAATCAATTAGAAGAGCAACAATCAGAGCAGGCATTCTTATAGAGAATGTTTTCTTGAGACATGTTTTAAAGTTTTGCTTATGGCAAATTTTAATAGCAGACGTAACAAACGCATGATCTGTATTCAAGATTTTTAAAGATTTTGCATATCTTTATAACATTCTTTGTACGAAAACAAACATAGGGGATAGTTTGAATTATGAAATATTTGAAGAAATGAAACGCATTGCATGCACTTAATATGATATAAAAGACATTCTTAAAAATAAAAATTTTCTATTCCGATCTTTTCGTAACAGAAATTTTTATTTTGTTACATTTTGTATCTATTATAATTTCAAAATACTCCAAATAAAAAATAAAAAAAAACTAAACAGAAACTGCTGAAAAATTATTTGATGGTTGATTGTAGTCTTAGATCCAAATGTTTGAAATATTGACATAACTTTTACTGGTTCTTTTTAGTATGATTCCTAACCCTTTATTTCTATTATCTATTATATTTTAAATATAATTTACTTCATTTTAAATTTCATTTACAATGTTTCCTATTGAGCTCTTCAGAAATCAGCACTTTTGTGGTGTTTCCATTGATAAAAATATTTAACATTTTTTATGGCCTTTACATTACGAATTATTCAATATTTTAGGCTTCTTACACAATTAAATTTAATTTATCTGATAATTTGAACACTATAACTTATTCATATAAGAAGAGTGAATGTGATTTAATGAAACATCTAAAATATATATATTATAGTACAACGAGATATGGTATCTTTTTATTATTTGAATAAAAAGAAATTATTAATTTTCTTGAGGAAAGAACTTACAGAGACAAATACATTTAAATAAATAATATTTTTTGGGAATATTTATAAGTAGATTCTGGTAAGAATGTTATCTGATTTTTCGCTTTTACAATATAGGTGTTGTTACCTTAAAATCTCTCTTCCTTGTAGACTTCAATGACCATCTGACAGATATATGGTTAACTATCTAGATTTCAGTTGCAATAAAAGTTCATGTGTTCCTAATCGAGTTTGGATAATGGTAGTGTTTCGGGATTCTCTTTAAAATTTTTTCACTGTATCCCAAGTATGCAATAATTTAAAGAAATATTCGATTAGAAATGTGTAGATATTAGACGTATTGTATTAATTAATTTTATTTTCGAGGTTTAAGCTGACTATTTTGTGCATATATTTTGAATGTGAGTTTATAGTTTATTAATGTTTAAAAAATTAAAATTTATTTCATCAAGATTTTATAGTGTTATATTACTAAATACTAATAAAATTATCAATAAATATTTAATAGTCTTAAAATATTATTATACATTTAAGCTTTTAATGAATAAAACGTGTTCCCTTAAGTAGAATACATTAAACTGCTAATTAAAATTTTTAAGCAAATTATTATCATGTATGGTAATTATTGTATATTTATAAAAACAATTTATAAAGACACACAAAGTATTACGAAGAAAATCATATTGAATAATATGTATTATTAGAAGTTTCGCGTTTTTTTATTTTCGTATTTTCTTCATAAAATAAATTTTTGTAAAATAATATTTAAATTATTCATAATTTTTCACTCTCGTATTAGTGTTAAGCAAAATTATTCTCTTTTTTATAAGATACATTGAAATTTATGCTTGCATCTTAAATAAAATTTGACAATAGTTTCGGAATTAAATACAATATTATTGATATACCTCATTAATTCAAATATTATATATTGACAATTATGTTTCATTGAAAACACTATAATTTCTTATAAAATTTTAAATTTCTTCAAAATAGTTTAATTTGATTCATTTTCTCAAAACATAATTCCCATTATGTAGTATTAACAAATATCCTCATTTATTACTTTAATAATTGTTGAAATCGAAGTAATATATAATGATTACATAAAACATAACGAGCTTGCAAATGTCGTTAATCAGATATTTTAAATACACCTCATGTCACTATAAAAATAAATTTCCTGTTTGTAATTTATATATTTCAAGCTCTTAAAAGTTATTTCCAATTGATTGCTTTATTCCTAAAGCTCTGAAAGTTTATTTATTATACATGCTTAATTTGTTACCTAAAAGCTTGAGTATGATTTATATTTAATGAACATTTAAGAATAGCATTTTCAAGATTTATAGAATAATGATGCTAAATATAAATTTCACATCAATTTGATAATCCAGAACAGATTAAAAGTTAGTAAATACCATAAGATATTCAAGGCATACACATTTTAAATTAATTATTTAATACTTGAGAATTTTATAGAAGCTAGAACAACGGATTCATGAAAGTATTTCATGCAACAGATAAAACATGCAGCACTTTTAAATTCAGCAACATTAAAATATACTGGAAAATTTATAAACACTAAATCATTAAGGATTTAGAAAATAATTATTTGCGGAAACCATATTTTTATTAATTACTTGCACTTTATCACAAATAACTGAATGAACTATGGCGTACAATTTGTTATAAGTATTAGGAATTTTTAGAAGCGCCGCAAGCACACAAACTTTTACTAATTATTCCTAGGTTAGAGAGGATCATTTATGTTACATATGATAGCAAAATCTATTTATATATTATATTTATGAATAGATTTTGTCGGTTTAAAACTGTTTCATGAGATTCTTATCCCTACATTTAAGAAAAATAATCAAATAACAAAAGAATTTCATTTTAAGTTTCAAATATTTATATTATATTTATTACATGTAAAATTTTTAAACTAGACATATAACAAGTTAAGTATCATTAAGATTATCTCGGTTGCTTAAAATTTTTAACTATGAAAACTAAAAAAATAGACAAGCATTTAACAGTGAAAAGATATAACAAGGAATGAACTAATTTAATTTTTTTAGGAAATAGTGAACACTTTCAACTATTAGACATTTGTTTTGAATTAAAGAATTTTATATCTCATATACAAGTAAAAAACGATAACAACAGCAAAAGATTTAGGTGTGTGTATGCCAGAATAGTGCTTTGAGTGTTGTAATAAAAATCTTTTGAGATCATAGCTGTTTGGTCACTTTCATGATGGACGTACAGGGTTCTGTCCTAGCTATTGATGAACCATGAGGGATAAATGCTATGCTTTTCTTTTGATTTTTGCGTGTGTTGATATGTAGGAATGCGTTTTAATGACATGTTGGTAATATGTTTCTTATAAAATAAATACCTTCATCTTTTTGACTAAAATATTTAGATTTATTAGCAGCTCATAGATTTTTATATTTTTTAGTAGATTTTAAAATTTGAAAAGGAGGTATAAACTGAGATTATTGTTTTGTATTTTAAAATCAAGCTGATTATTCTAAGTAATTTTGCGTGCCCATCATTGAAGTCCAACACAATATCTTAAATGTGAAGTTTATAGACAAATTAAAATTCTGATTACTGATAAGAAATGGATACTTTTAATTTTTTTCTGCTCAACTGATAATATTTTATGAATGTAAAATTTCTTAATTAAAAACTGATTTTGTAAATAAATGCAGTTTTAGCTTTTACTAATAGAAATGTTATGTTATATATATAAAATGTTGGCAATTATTTGAAATAATTTAAAATATTAAAAAAATGACTGTGTGAAAATAGGGTAAAAGTTAAAAAAAAGGAATTTGAAATTTATAGATATTATTATTTTAATACTTATAATTTTACATATTTCAATAACAGAACTAAATTAATACCGTGGTTTAAAAAACCTATGTAGGATAAATCCTTTGTAAGAGCCGTTGTCTCTCTCTCCCAGTGATCTCTTGTAGAGAAAGTAATATTCCAGCTTAGATGTCGATATCATCATTTGACCTAGGTTCAAATTTAGAAAGGTGTTGATTGTGCGTGTGTTTAATTCGATAGGCAAAAATATGCAGCTAGAAAAATGTTTAAAATGTTACCTAAAAAATTGTGAATTGGTATATTAAAATGAGCTTTCTCTGAGATTACTATTTCAAAAATGTAATTCCTGTTGCAAAAAAGTTAAAAAAATGCATTTAAAATAAAGTTTCTGAGCATGTTCTCACGTCCAAAGCGGGAATCATCTGCGACAAAACTTTTCTTTCTTTCTCTCTTTTTTCTTCGTCTCACAAGATTTGTTTGCGAAACTCCTTCGAGAAAGAAACATAGATACTTCATGAGTATCAACGCGCAATGAATAAATCCACAGAAATGAAAATGTAAAAAGAGCAAGACAACGTTTAGAATTTTTCCTTTTAAAATCTTTAACCTCCACCCACCACAGATGGAATTCCATTTCCTCCTACTGTCATTTTGTTTTCGTTTCTGATCACGCATCGGGAAATTTGCTTTGTATATTTTCCCCTCCACACGTATTTTATTTCATTCATCGTTGAATACAACTATTCAGCGTTCTACAGTTGTGTAGTCGAGCTTCAAATTTTCTTTTTCTTTCAATTTCATCTCCACAGAGAAAAATTTAAAAAGAAAGTTTAACAAGTTGTTTTTTTCTCTATAAGATGATAGCAAAGAATGATACTAACTAATACTTTGTCTCTATAATAGCAAAATATATAACACTTGATATTTAATAAAAATGATATAAAAATACTGATAAAGTGTTATAAATAACTGAAAATTAAGTGCATAAATTTGCTTAAAAATAATAAATAAAATTATTGAAATTATAATTAAGGTTATTAAAATAATATCTCATAATTAAAAAACAATTATTAAGAAGTTTTATATATATTTCTGATAAACCCTTATACAACATTGAAAAACAAATGTGTATATTTTGTAAATGATGCTATATTATTTTCAAATGAATAAGTTTAACACACAAATAATAATTATCAAGTAAGTAAATTAAATTTTTTGATAAATGAAATAGATGGCTGTGTCAAAACTTGCCAAAATTCTGATTTAAATTCCATTAACTCATTAATGTGATATTATCAAGAATATATTATTGCAAGTTATAGTTAGAATTATGTTATGAAATACTTATAGAATAAACAAAAGTTGAAAATAAATTTTAGATTGATATTTTTCATTTAATTTATTATGAAATAATATTAAACAAACCAAAAATTCCCCCCTGAGGATAAATCTTTAAATAATAAATTGAGTCCTAATTAATTACATGGAATAGTTAATCGCCTTTACAGAACAGAGTAAACAATTTAAAAAATGTTTTACAATAAATTTGTAGTGTTTTAACTGTTTTAGATTGTATGATTATATGATGATTGCATTCAGTGAAAACCATCAATTATTGTAATTTTTTTAAAGATTTAAGAATGTAAATTATAACGAAAAAAAATTAAGATGCAAACATTATTTTACTCAGAAAATTTTATCTAAAGAACATTAATATAAAAATTATTATGATAAATTAAAATTGTATATTATTATATTCAAAAATGCGTATGATTCGTATCTACAGAAATAATACAAAATTTAGTATAGAGATAAAATATAAAACAACGAATTCTATGTAAAGAAGCCAGATTTCGTTTAAGTAACATTTAAAATTTAATCTCACTTTGGATATCTTGATTTAATTACTTTGACAAATATATAGGAGGTAATTGGGCATCATAGAAGGTAGTAAAATTGCAATTATACAGCAGTAGACAATGATTGTGGTATTTCGGTTTTCAATCATTTGACTTGTGATTGAAACAAAATTAAAGGTAGAGATTTTTACTGTATTTGTATCGTCATGCCAAAGAAATATATCTAATATATTTCAATGATATGTATTCTAAGCATTGGTGCTGATGAGATATTAATATGCTATGATAAAAAAAAACATCTGAAAGAGTGATGATGAATTTTGAATGGATTGTTTTTTAAAATATGGTTTAGCGAGATATTAATACACTGCAATGAAATATTTAAATATGATAACGGATTTTAACTAAAGTATTGCTTTCCATTAATTATTAGTATACAACCACACTTCTAGAAGAAACTGAGTAAGCACCATAAGTATTTGAATGTTAGAAGCAGTCATACGTCTGCACATCATTACTGATTCACATTTTTGCTTAAGGATTAGAAATGTTTAATTTAAATGAAATGAGGTATCAAGCTTGCAAAATATCTTAACATACAGATTTTGGTAGCAACAGAGTATCATGATACAGCAACGATGTTGAATTTACTCTCATGACTGCAAGTCACTATAATCCCTTCTGTCTAACGTATAAACAGTTGTCGGGACGAAAGCTTGGAAGTTCTTCAGGTCTTCATCCTTGCATAACGTTAATACGGCCAACTATCCATGAAAAGTTCTCTTTTTAAATTTCCTGGAGAATATTAAAATACCTTGTAACAATTTTAGGTTGTCCACTACATGGTGTCAAATTTACTACATTTCAAAAGGATTCAGACTTTAAAACATTGCAAAGTTGAAAGTCAAACATTTACTTTATTACCAACTGCGCACCAGTTATATACATATATATGTATCTATATTGAGAAATAGTTGTATTCTTGCTCTAGAAACAGATCAGACTAATTGACTAAAGTCAATTGCAAAAAGTTAATTAGTATTTAAACTGATATAATTTTTAATGCAAAATTCTTTTCTCGAATAAAACATTTATACAGTATTTTGGTATCTAATTTCCAACATATATGAATATTCATTTCATTTTAAATGTATTAATGATTTTCCAAACACTACATTAACACATGGTTTATTAAACATATAGCTAATACTTTATTACATTATTTAGGTTGTTACTTTCTGGAAATTAAATTCATTTAACAATTTAATTAACAATTTCGTTCCTTGAACAGCTGTTACTTTCAAATAAACTATGTTAAAATTAAGTAACACACACATTTTAGAACATTATTAAGAAAGTAACTTATCTAAACCATGATCCTGACTGTTCCGCGTAAAAATAGCTACTGTTTCAAAAGTTATTACAGTATAAAGGTAACTCCTATACAAAGATTAGAATTCTTATAATTAACATGAGTATAAATTTTTCTAAATGAATTTCCTTTTGCTTCTGTTTTAAAATTACATTTTTTATTTTAAAAATACTCTGAAATAGAAATGCGTTTGTATTTAGAGTATAAAATTAGAAAAGTATATATAATAATTTCTATTCAGTGAGCTGATGTTTAAATCAGAGCAAGACTTTCTTTTTCTTGATGAATTTTTATAAGTTAGCACAAATGTACTTCATGATTCTCGAATATGGAGTGGTATTATGTATAGAAGTTTATAAATTTAAAATCAATCTTTTATAACTGTCTCAAAATGTGGTAAAAATAATATTTTTGTTCTTAAATTAAAATATTTACATAAGGGATCACATTTTAGAGCCTTTCTGCAGAATTTTTGACATTTTAAGTTATTGAATGAAATTTTGACCACAAATTCATGCTAGTAGTGAGAAATCTGATTAAATTTATCAAGTTAAATTCCTGGTATTTCTTAAATTTATTTAAGGAAATCTAATATGAGGTAACAATGCCAATTTATATCATTACATTCTTAATTCTAATCTAACTCTCAAAGACTCTCAAGAACTAAAAAATAACATTCTTAATACTCTATTAATAAAGAAAACAGATTTTTGGAAGAAAATGTGTGAATTTTTTTACAGTCATAATTACATATAAATAAAAGCAAATTTTTCTTCTTTGTTCATAAAAAGATTAAACTTTTGGAGTTTATGAAAATTTATTGATAATAAAATGATAAAAGATGCTTAACTATTTCTAATTTTCTTTAAGTTAAGAACAAAATTAACTACCTAACTTATGAATATTTTTGTATTTCTTACAAGATGTACCATATATTTCAATCACTTTAGTATTAAATTAAATGCTAATTTTAAATTGAAATTAATAATTAAATTTTTTTTATAATATCAAAGGTTATAAGAAGATTTCTTTTGGAAACTGTTTAAATATTAGTAATATATATTTTAGTGATTTTTTCTTATTTGTGAAATATTTACCTCTTAAATAATAACTCTAAGTACTTTACATTTCGCAATTTATTCACATATCCTGCAAATAATTAGTCTCAAATTTCAACAAATAGCATCATTTTAGAATATTTAATTATCTTATTTATGGAATACAAAATTATTGTTAAGCAGTGTGCTCTGATTATGCTGGTAAATCTGTCATTGTGCATTGGCTGAACACTTAAATAACAGAGCATTAAGCTAATTTTGTGAAAACTAGTCAATTATTTCCTATCGCTTACTTATTCCTGTCATTAGTTTGGAAATTAAAATAATGGCTTCATAAGGCAGGTAGTGTAAAGGAATATTTTAGTGCTTTGCGTTGCAAAATCGCTATGCATTTAAATCTTGTCGAAAGATGAAGATAACATACATAAATATACATATCAGTCTAACATAAATCTTTTATAGCTTCTTAATATGTTTAATAAAACTGCTTATTTATATAAAGTAAAAAGAATCTCATTTGCATATTTAAAGGCATTGTTTTTTTAATTCGTTTCTTCAGAAATTACATAAAAGAGATTCTAATGACAAATATAAGTTATGAATTTCATTACCCATGCTTTCTAGTAATTAATTATTGAATTAAATTTAAAAGATCTTAAGATTTATTTGAAAAAATATGCCCTTTAAAAAAAATCGAATAATAGTTATTAAAATATGTAATTCTTAAAAATACAAACTGCTGTTTCTTGCTGAAAATTACATCAAATCGAATTGCCTTTCTATTTTTATTAATTTCAGTTGTATAAATGTCTGCTTAAATCAGAGTTAAATGTGAATGATAAAAATTAATGTAGTTAATAATTTTTATTATCAAAATTGATATATTAAATTTGAAAATTTTTATAATTGTGAGATTTATAATTGGCAATAAAAGTTTTTAATAAAAATGTTACCAAATATAGAATGTATGAAAATATGCTCAAAAAACATTTATTTTCTCTAATGTTAGCCAAAGCTTTACTTTCAATTTCAAATTTCATTTAAATAATTTTGCCTCAGAAGAATTTTAAATCAGAAGTATATCTCTAGTACTTCTATTATAAAAGATTTAGATTTCTAATGTTTCGCAGCTTTCGAGTTCTTCAAATTCTGGTCTTTAGCAAAGAGTTGCTTTTGTATATGTTTGTATTGTATAAAATATGCAATCACTTTTGAATTGAATAAATTATAATATATATATATATATATATATATATATATATATATATATATATATATATATATATATATATATACATATATATATATATATATATATATATGTATGTATGTATGTATGTATTACGCTTAGAAATTTTAGAGAATATATGTAAATTTAATGTCTAGCATAATTAAAATCGATAATAATTGTTCTGAAATTGAATATTACTAAAATGTTTTGAGACATACATAAAATATTTAAAAAAATTTTAAAAATTATCCTTAAGATAACATTTATATTTAGAGGTTTTCTTTAAAAATTATATTTAAATTTATGAACACAATGTTGTCTTACTCGTAAAAGTTCTGCTTAGTTGCAATTCAAATCTTTATTGCAAAAGTTCAGTTGAAATAATAAAAGAGAGAATGATATATTTCTCTAACTAATTACATATTTTTCATTTAGAAAATAAGGAATAAAATTTGTTCAGATTTGAAGGATAAAATATTACAAATGTGATTAAACAACTTTAAAACTGAGATGATTATTTTACATTTTTTGCGAATCATTTCGAAATAAAAATTTTGTAGACGTTAATTCTCTTACTTGCGTAGCAAAATTGAATGTAAATAATATTTCATAGAGCAGATAATTGTATATTATTTATGTTATACACTATTTTAATAAGTTAAAATTTCTATCTTAAGTAAACAATTAATAAAAAATAATGTGATTGTCTCCTAAAAAATAAGTATTGGTATTTAAAATCATAATATAATATAGAATCATCAAATCTATAATTTCCAATGAAACAAAAAAAAATCTTACATGATTTATTTTGTGTTTAAAAGTAATGAAAATATTTTTATTTAAAAGTGTTATGAATAATATATTTTGGATACTAAACAGAACTGAAAATTCGAGAAGGAAGTATTGCTCTTAAAATAGACATTAAACATAGATGAAAATGTATAAAAAAATTGTATAGATTTACATCTTACAAATTTTAAAGCCTTGCACATGTGAGGATTTTAAGAAAAAATATTTTTAGCACAAGTTAATGCAGCAAAAATATTTTACTGCATGTCTACATGAATCTGAGAATCATGATAAATAAGGACTTCAAAATAAAATGCTTATTATCTATTGTGTTTCTAATGTTCACTCATTATTGGGTTGTTAAAAACATCATTTAGCGAATATACTTACAATTATATTCTCTTATTTTGTAGTTAAGGCTGAATTGCATTATTAATTTATTCCTATACTTATCTAATAGAAGGAATATTTCTACGGGAAATATTTGACTCTCAAAATTTACTAATATTTACTCCCACTAAATGAAATGTTTACACTAAACAAATGGTATAAGGGTATAGTTTTATTTTTATTGCTTCTTCATTAATTCATTGTAGTATATGAATTAGTGTTCATCATTCATTTAAATCTATTATATCAAAAATTTTACATTTGCACTTTCAAGTAAACATATTTCTGTATTTATCCCTAAATAATATTTTCATAAAATGTATTACTTATATTATTTTATTTAATTCCTTTTTACAATGGGAAAAATGTATTATCTTAATATTTTATTTAAAATTAAAAAATAATCTATATATTTTAACATTTCCTTTAATCGTTTGAATTAATCAGCAAATTAAAACTACAAAATATTATTAAAATTAAATTATAAAATTTTGCAAAATTAATGAAATAAAAATAGATTAATAAGCATTTCACTACTTGTTTATTGCACGTTAATGTTGATGGTAAATTAAAAAATAATATATTTACATATTAGATATCTTTTTAATCATTTATAAAATTTTAAGAAAATATTAAAAAATAATCGTGCTTTATATGGAAACAAATATGAATTCATTACTTTTACTTTTTTAAGTCTTTGCATTTCTACTTTCTTTCTTTACGTTTTAAATAAAAGATGAATCTCTTACATTTTCTTGATATTAAAAGTTGAAAAAAAGAAAATAATTATCTAACAGGAGAAAAAGAAATTGTTTTTCTCAAAGTGGTATATTTTTGATAAATTACTTAGGAGATATTTTTATTGATTTTACAAAGTACACAACAAAAACAACTCATTTATTCTTGATTTTTCCTTGAAGCAAATGTATTGACAGAAAAGGACCTAATTTAAAGATGTAACGTTTTTAGGCATCTTTTGTTATTAGCCTGTGGTAAAAGTATACTGTTTTTTCCGTGGAATGGAAAATATTTGTAAAGATGATGATTTTTAAGTTTTGAGGTTTCCTTTGCTGGTACTTTAACATTAGATTCATTCTCAATGAAAATGAAAAGAAATTTTTTACTATTTAAAATATTTTTATATTCTGGAATTTCTGTTGAAACCAAGGTGCATTTCTATCATATTTTTAATTTTGTAAAATTAATGATTTTTTTTGGTTTTATTGGAATTTAACTTGCATATCTTAAGTGTTAAATTATTAAAGGTATTTATTTTACATTTTTAACAAACAATGAATTTTTTTGTACTAGTAATTATCACAAAATTTTAATACACAGTTAAAAAAAAATTAATAATTCTTTAAAGCATGCTATGACTTTTATTCATTAAAATAATGTAACTTCTGATAGTTAGCTTCTATAGAGGGGTATGTTGAAATTTTGAAACACACACGCAATATTTTGGAGTATTTGTTTTAAACTTGATTAAATTCCTCTTTTAAAGTATGCAAAAATAGTGTAAGCAAAATAAGAAGTTTAAAACTAAAAGAAACACATTATTACATTTGAAAAGTAAATGATAAAATCTTTTCAATGGAATTTAAGGACTAACTGTCATTATATATATATATATATATATATATATATATATATATATATATATATATATATATATATATATATATATATATATATGAGTCTTTCATGATGTGTGAAGAATAAAAATATGAAATTAACTAATAATTTTTGGTTTTTTCAATTTAAGACATTACATAAAAAACATATAAAGGCAGTTTTAGTATACTTATTAATATGCAATAAATATTGAAAAATCCATAAAACACTATATATTGATGAAATACTTCATAGGTGAAGTTACTATTTCAAGTGTTCATCCTGGAAGAGGCTCGAAAAGCTCTATTACTTCTTTTGCAGCGAGAGGCAGTAAGTTGAAAGATAAAGACAATGTAAGACGTTGCATTTAATAGCAACAAGATGGCTTTTTCTTGTCCCATAATTTTAAACCTTATTTCCTGATAAGTTTAAGACGATTAATTGAAAATATCTTATAACCAAAATATTTTCAATATCGTATTTTTAAATACGCTTTAATTAAATATTAGTTTAGATAATTAAATATTTGTGTTGTTTAATTAAATTATGCCTTGGGGCCACTCACCTTCCCACAAAACTCAGAAATGGTAGTATTGGATAACTGGATTACCAAGAAATTTAGATTCTTGGAATGATTTTGATCTGAAAAAGATGTTGATCCTCATCGAGTATCTTTAAGAGGTACGTGAGAAGAGCGATAATATTTTTAGCTAGCGATAGTAAGACAAAAAATAAAGATGGTATAAAATGTTGCATTTAATAGAAGCAAGATGGCTGATTCTTGTCCTATAATTTTAAACCTTATTTCATGATATGATTAAGACTATTAATGGTAAATATCTTATAACTGTAAAATATTGTAAATAATGTGTTTGCAAATATGTTTGATTAAATATTAATCTATTAATCTAGATAAGAACAACTAATCCTTGCCGTGTCCCCAACATACATACATACATTTATATATATATATAAATATTTATATGTATAAATGTATGATGTATGTATGTATGGGGTACGATTATTTGTTATTTTGATTCAAAGACATCTTATCCTATTTTTCTATGATATATTAGTAACATTCGCAGTCAAAGTCAAATAAGAAATCAATCCTTTTCCCAGAAATATCTTAGAATGTCAGACATTCCCAGGAATTAAATTCGACGTAGAAACATACAATGTGTGTCCCATGTGCGGAGAAAATAATCACAGAATGATTAAACCAATGATACAGCAGAAATAAGTAAATGTTACAAGGTATGAAGCATTTACTTATTTCTGCTGTATCATTGGTTTTATCTTATAACTGTATCATTGGTAAATATCTTATAACTGTAAAATATTGTAAAAATAATGTGTTTGCAAATATGTTTGATTAAATATTAATCTATTAATCTAGATAAGAACAACTAATCCTTGGTCACTTCCGTGTTCCCTCCATACATACATACATTTATATATATATATATATATATTTATATGTATAAATGTATGATGTATGTATGTATGGGGTACGATTATTTGTTATTTGGATTCAAAGACATCTTATCCTATTTTTCTATGATATATTAGTAACATTCGCAGTCAAAGTCAAATAAGAAATCAATCCTTTTCCCAGAAATATCCTAGAATGTCAGACATTCCCAGGAATTAAATTCGACGTAGAAACATACAATGTGTGTCCTATGTGCGGAGAAAATAATCACAGAATGATTAAACCAATGATACAGCAGAAATAAGTAAATGTTACAAGGTATGAAGCATTTACTTATTTCTGCTGTATCATTGGTTTTATCTTATAACTGTATCATTGGTAAATATCTTATAACTGTAAAAATAATGTGTTTGCAAATATGTTTGATTAAATATTAATCTATTAATCTAGATAAGAACAACTAATCCTTGGTCACTTCCGTGTTCCCCCCATACATACATACATTTATATATATATATATATATATATATATATATGTATAAATGTATGATGTATGTATGTATGGGGTACGATTATTTGTTATTTGGATTCAAAGACATCTTATCCTATTTTTCTATGATATATTAGTAACATTCGCAGTCAAAGTCAAATAAGAAATCATTCCTTTTCCCAGAAATATCTTAGAATGTCAGACATTCCCAGGAATTAAATTCGACGTAGAAACATACAATGTGTGTTCCTTGTGCGGAGAAAATAATCACAGAATGATTAAACCAATGATACAGCAGAAATAAGTAAATGTTACATGGTATGAAGCATTTAAGTTATTCTTGTTAGTCAATGTTCCTGGAAAATATACAAAAGAAATTTTAAGTGTATAGAACAAATAACTAGCTAGTCTTTTTTTAAGGTGGATGCGATTAATGCAGGAAGAGCGTGTGAGCGATTTTTGGAAAATTACTCTTACAGAAGCAATTTTATTGGAAAAGTCAAGCAATCTTTTATATTGAGAATTTTCCATTCAGCCAATTAATCACTCGTTGACACTGATGAGAAGATGCGGTATCTTGTTGATGAGTAAGCAGATTGTAAACCATAAGGGAATAGATTATTCATGCACTCTACTTATCACAAGCAACTGACTTAAAATAAGTTCATATTTCCATGTTCTGTATCTGTAAAACTGATCAAGGAATAATTTGAAAGTTTATTTACACAACATTTAATGCCGAGTACTTTTATAAATTTATTTTGTCATATTTTGTGAAGAAAAGTAAAAAAAAAATCTTATGCCATGTTGCTTAATACATTTAAAAGTTACATAAAAAAGTTTACATTTAAATTTACTAGACATTATTATTTTTTTATAAAAAAATTCTCATCATTCATAAATGTTTTGACTTGACTTTTCATGCATAAAATGCTGTTTCTATAAGTTTAGTTTAAGAATGAATAATTTCAACATGATGTTTAATTTTACATATCCTTTTATTTTTGGAATTATATTTAAACTACTTATATTTATACAAAATAATTTAATAAATAGTTTTATGCAGAGGTAACAAAAAATCGAAAACTTTTTAATTAAATTACTTATTACCTTTAAAATTTAATAATATTACATTTAATAAATTTTATACAAATTAATTAAGAGAATTCTTAAAATATGTAAAATCCCATGCAGTAAATTAAGAAGTTTCATCATGGAATACATTTCAGAGGAATTCGCATTTCAATTACTGATTTCAACTCCAATATTTGATCTGTTGAGAGAAAATCTCTTAAATCAATCATCTGTGTTACATGCGACACAATTAATTGCATAATTCTTATTAACAGTGAAACTGCTATGTAGGTTGCATGATATTATGCGAAGTTTACTTGTTCTGAATATAATTTATTGACTTATAAGTTCTGCATTGATGAGACTATAGATGCAAACTTAATTTTTAAATTGAAATAAAAGTTGTCTAGATCATCATTCTCAAACTCAATATAATTAATATGATGTTAACACAAAAATTAAATTATTTTAATAGGGAAACACTTTCTATTCAACCTTTTAGTGATACTAGAATGCACAATAACTAACAAATTATATATTTGTGTTGCATTTGGGATTATATAAAATAGTGACCAAAATTGTGGACACTTTTGGAAATTTTTATGTTTTTTAACATTGTATGCTTATAGAAAGCGTTATATTTCACAAAATGCAAATTTGTCTATATCATTTTAAAGAGAATTTATTACTGAATTCAATACAAAACACAAAATTCCATTATTTGCAATACAAAAAAATTAAACGATAATAGTTATCGATATACATTAGATAGTGATGATTGCAATGAGTTATCAGTACTTAGTAGAGTATCCCTTATTTTTGATTACAGTTTCACGTGAAACGTCGAGTTTCATTGAGCTGACAAGAGTTTTAAGCTGTTCTGTCGTTATTACATGATGCCAGGAAACAATTGTAGTTTCAATTAGTTCCTTTTTATTTGACGGGCACCTAATTCGTACAAAAGTTATCAAACAGTGCCACAAATTTTCGATAGGATTGAGGTCAGGACTGTTTCCTAGCCATGACTACAATTAAATGCTCTTTGTACGAAACCACTTTTTCGATATTTTTTCCGTGTGGCAAGGAGCAGAATCCTGCTGAAAAATAAACAAAGAATTGTTGAGAATGATATCTCTGATGGAAGGGAGAAGTTTTGGTTCTAGAATAGTGTCAATGTAATTTCTGGCATTCAATGTCCCATCGATGGCGACCAATACCATCTGCTGGCATGCATGACCAAATCATAACACTAACTGGGTTCTTCACAGTTGCTTGAATGCAGTCAGGATGTAGCTCTTCTCCTATTCTACGTCTTACATATTTTCGCCCATCACTACCGAATAACGATAGATTAGTTTCATCACTCGATATAACTTGTGACCACTGTGATCATCTGTCCAATTAATGTGTTCCTTTGCCCAATGTAGGCTTTTTTTCGTTGCTGAAAATTAAGATAAGGCTTTTTTCGTGGAATTCTACCTCTCAGTCCAATGTCTGTTAATCTTTTCCTAATTTGTTCTTAAACTGACAGAAACACCAGCATCATTCAGATCATTTCTGATGGCCGCTGATGACATTATTCTATCTTGGAGACATAGTCTTTTTATTCTTCTGTCATTAATAGATGTGGTGCACCTTTTTCTGCCCTTTCCTTCTTTGTTTTTTATTGAATTTGTCTCCTGATATCGTAAGCAAAACTTTCGGTCTCCAGATGTAGTCACTGAACCACTCACCTGTCTTGCAGTTTCAGCATAGGAAAGACCACTTTCTCGAAACAAAATAATATTACATCTATTTCTAGGTGTCCAATCTACTCTTTTATTTCATGTTATTCTTTCTTGACTAAATATTAAAAATTTTTACAAAAATTCCTACTTGTTGTTGCAGTGTTTAAGAAACATGTCCTTCTTCTACAGAACAAAGCAAAGTAATGAATTGTTTAAAAAATAAGCATGATGCCAGTTTCTACTGGCAGTTACTCTTATTTGATTATATAACATTTAGTTACATAACATTAGTCAGTGTGAGTGTGTATGAATGTTTGTCTGTATGCGTGTGTTCTTGCATCATGTATAAATATGTGGTGCTGGGTTAGAAGAATGGTTAATTTTCGTGAGAATTGTAAAATTATGTGTAATCAATTACAATTATTACAATGAAGTGCGATCACTTTTTCTATTTAATTTGCAATTTAATTTAAAAATTAATAGTTTCCATGGCTAATAAAATAATGAAATTTATATATGTTTAAATTTCTGATTCTAATGATTCAGCATCATTTGAAAAAATAAGCTAATGTGGCATCCTTTTATATTTTGATCTAATTATTTCATTGAATTTAACATTTCGTGTAAAGATCATGCACAATTTCTGGTTATCAATAACACCTAAACATTTTGTTTCTATATTTTAAAGTTTCTAGAGGATATAATTTTTCAGAATGAAAAGTATTCATCATAACTAAAAAAAGATTAATCTTCATATTCTTATTTTATTCATTTATGGTATTTTTAAGCAATGTATTTGTAAATAAATTATGTAAGAAAATTTGTATTGATCAATAATTAGTAAAGTATTACGAAAAGTATTTATCGATTTGCTTACATCTTTATGAAAATTCCCATTTTTGCATAATAGTTTCTGAGATTATCAGACACATTAATATAACCTAAAAGTTGAAAAAATTCTTTAATTTATTTTTTCTGGGAACAATATTTGCAGTGGTAGCTATAATTTTGGTTTTATTACACATTAATATTTTCATTATTGTGAATGCATTTTTCTTACTTAATTATTATTTACTATAAAATTAATTTTATGTTTAGCAAATAATTGTATAGAATTTGCAATTTTTAGGATGTTTTTCCCAGTGAAGCGAAAATAATTTAATAATGAGAAATAAAATCTATTACTATTATATAAATATATTGCACACTATGGTGTTAAAAAATTAAACAAACAACGTAAATTTTAAGTAGATAGTCCTAAAATAACTGAAAGGGGTTCTTGTGATCAGTACATTGAACACACAAGGTTATGCGTATTCAAATATCAGAAACAGGACGTCTCAGGTAAGGTGAGAGTGCTCAAAATGCGAATTTAGTTTAAAACTGACATAAGAAAATGTGTATCGAAATATTACATCCATTCGCTGTAAGTGCAAGTTAGTAATTTCCTGAAATATGATTAGAAGAAAGTAGCTGTAAAATGGCTAGAAGAGTAATCGGAAAGCTCGAACAAGAGAGTAAGGAAACTTATGTAGCTGACGAATATAGGATCAATCGAATTATCATTTCGCGTGTTTGGAAAGCGTTTCAATCCATAGGTTATAATGTTAGTAAAGTTTATAATGTTGCCTCGAGAAGCAACTGCAGTAGACAACCGATATTTTTTCTGCAAATGAGAAAAGATCGAAACCAATCAGCAAGTGCCATTGCTCACCCATTGTTGATTAAAACTGGACGATAAGTGTCGTAGTCAATAGTATCCAAACCCCGTTATAAAAATGGCCTATTTATTCCCCATTCTTAATGCTGCATCCCTTTGAAAGTTGGTCATCGGAGCCACTTTTTATAGTGGTGAAAAGAGCACAAAAACTGGATATCTTCTCAATGGAGTTCTGAGCTCTTTACGGATGAGAGTTGTTTCAGTGCTACAAATGATTCTCAATTTTAATTGGTATGAAAAGAAATCTGGGTACGGTTTCATCCTAGTAACATCACGGAAAGGGATCGTAACAATAGTCATGGAAATGATATCTATGGAGGTATTACGATGAATGGGTGAATTAAGCTCCACATTTTCAACAGAAGTTCTGTAGCTGAAGATCATTATTGTAAGCAAGTGAACCTTCTCCATATTTGTTTATTCCGTGGTGTTTTTGGAGCAGACTACGTTTTTATGGATGACAGTGCATAGCCCCATTGGACTCTTGCTGATCAATAGCTACTGGAAAGGAAAGATACCACTCGTAGGCAAATTATTTATATCCCTTAGAACATTAGTGGGGTTCTTTTTAGACATTTTGCTGAACGATACTTTGGAGAACACCAACAACTGAAACATGATGATTTTGGAATGTGCACTATTTCCTCAAGAACTGTTGGACAATCTAGTGCTGAGTATGGAAAGACAGTTCGAAACAGACCTTGCAATAAGTTGAGAGCATATATCACACTAAATAGCATGTACTCGTTGTTATTTCTCTTGGGAAAATAATCATGTGCAGCGAAACTATGCGTTCAATAATGTCATTGTTTTGATTCCATACTGTATACATTGTATTCCTTTTTGCGCAACCGTGCTTTCTCACCTCTTAGGCACAAAATGTTGCCTCCTTTTAAATTTCATGCCTCTTAGATGATTTCTCCCAGAGTTATGGCAAAAACCATCCTGTTACATCAATTTTGCACACTAGTGTATATACAAACCATTCAAATAATAAGGCAAATTAATTACTCCTTACCGCAAATAATTTTTTGAATGTCAATCAGGGAGTATGGTAACTGTTTTCCATAATGAGAATAGTCAAAGGAAAAGTGAAACATATTTATCAGTTCCCTACACTTTATCAAAACACTAAAACTAAAGAATATTATTTTAGCTTATTTTATGTATCATTTGCTGTTGGAGAATAAATGCTAATTTGCTTTTAATGTTTGATTTATTTTGCGGTAATGAATAAGATGGATCATTTTCCACTCTCACGTATACCATATACAAAAATAACAAAAGTAATTTAAGGATCATGAAATTATTTCATAAAGGGACTAAAATATTTACAATATTTATTTATTTTTAAACCAAATTTATATACGATACAAAAACACATTTAAACTTAAAATTTCACTTAAGTTCTTTAAGAAAAACTATATGAATTCAATTATGTATCGGGAGCTTCACTTGTAGATACAATGTGATCTAAAACCAGGAACAATTTGGGGGCAGAGTTAAGTGTAAGGATGGTTTAGTTGCTTAAGAAACGTCCAAATATTTATTTAAAAAATCATGACATATCTTAACATTTATAAATGTTCATAATGAAGAAAGGTTTCTAACTTGTCTAATTTTATCAAAGGAATAATTTGAATTAACTTATTTTACTATAACGAATTTGTTTTAAGAATTACATAATAAGTATTAATTATAATGCATTGGAGGAGAAACATTTTTATTATTGGGCTAAATTATTTTAGAAAAAAATATGATAATAATTTCACACTCAAAATAGTTAATATAAATCTGTATAGTTTGTTTAAACATTTAGCAATATACTCTTATATTATTTTCAGATTTCTATAACGTCTAACTTTTCAGTGTAAATTATGAAATTAATGATCCTGAACTTTTAATCAAGGAATAATTACGAACTCCAATTTAATTTCTAATTTTTTTTAATTTTAATTTCAGGGAACCTCATTTATTTATCAGCGTTAAAAGTTTAATCTTTGATGCTGAAAGAGATCTTACTTCCTTCTTCTTCACCTTCTTATCGAATTCTTCGTAATTGAACTTAATAATTAAATTTCCATTTAAACCGGAACAAAACTGTTGATAAAGTGAAAGCAGATCCTCACAAATCTTTATTTTCCCTTAATTGGTAATGCCTTAGATGGCTTAGTGGAGAACGGAAAAGAAAAAAACGTTAATTCAAATAAAGTTAAAAAATAACAGTATTAAAAGATTTTGTAACAAAAGAGTGCAATTTCTTCCAAAGTAAATGTAAGTAAAATAACAACAAATCCCATAAAAGAGGTTTCGCTATTAATTCAGAAGTAATTCTACTTTTTGCAAAGCTAAGTTTATCATTGCATATATTTTCTCTCATTATTTCTTAAAAAATCATTAATTTTCGCTATAGTGTGAATAAATTCGTCAATCTATTTAAACACTCTATTTTCTTAGACCAAAAATTTTAATCATCGAAACAGATATGTAATTATCAATGGACTACAAAAATTTAAAATACTTCTTATGAGCAAAAATATCACAAATAAAATATTAATAGTTTTATGAAGTAGAATATGATTGCATGAGAGATAAAAAAAAAGAAAGAAAAAGAAACCGTGCCGTTTTTCATTATAGTAAGAAATGAAATTTATCTATAATAGACACTTGAAATAATTTTTATGTACTAAATAAAGTAAATGTTGCACAAGAACAAATATATTAAGCTAAAATATAGTTTTTATGATAATTTTAAATGGAGTTTTATTGTATTGCTTTCCAGATGAAAATTATTTTGAAGTCAATTCATTAATTTGAAATTTGGCCCTGTTTATCGTTGATGCATATTTAACAATTCTTGCGCATGCTGCTTAAGAAAATTTTGAAAAGAAAGAAAAAAATTCTCGTTTTTTTTTTATGTTACTCTCAGTTCTAATAGATAGTAAAGATATTAATATTTGTGAAGCAATCTGTTGTAGAGAAAATTTAGTGTAAAGAATTTTTGTCTGTTAATTGGATTTTATGTTAATTTTCATAAAGTTATCTTGCTTGCTTGTTGTTAGTAATTCCCTATTATGTCAATAGATCATGTAATTCAGTATAAAAACTTATGTTGCCTTCTACATTTACATTTCAAACAGTTTAAAAAATTTTTACAGCCACCATTTCATTTATGAAATTTTCATATCATCACAAAATTCTTAGAAATGAATTGTTTTGTAGTTAAAAATTTTACTTTAAGGCTTATTTAGCTAGTAATATAAACGTGAAATTTTTTTAAATTTTCATGATAATCTGGATTTAAATTCTTTTGAGATAGAATTTGTGAAAATTCTTTATATTGTACTTTTATTTCAAGAAGTTTCAAGACTTTTACTTCCTAATTGATATTTGCTAGCAGAAGAAAAATGTAAATTAAAGGAATGTTGTGTATTTTTAATCTTGAAAAGTATTTTTATAATAAGTATTGCCAAGTATATTATTTAATATGCTACCTTATTCAGTGCCTGACATATGAAATTAGGTATTCCATTTGCTTGAATACACTGCTCCATTCTATTTATTTAAGTTTATTCATTGTCATCAGTACTATCCATCATTATCAAGTTTACTTTTATCTTTTTAAAATTGCTATATTTTTAATTAACTTAAATCCATTAAAATTTGGAAAATGTAATAAATAAATCTACATTTTAAAAGAAGTTCTGTCTTGAATTAAGTTGCATGATTAAATGTCAGTTTTTTCTTTAAAATTAAATATATTGTAAGAAAAAACAGCTAGAATACTTTTAATATTAATGTTAAATTATTAAATTTCTAATATTTTTATTCTGTAAGTATAAATTTTTTCAATGTAGTTAAATTATATATGTATATAATAACATATAAATATAACATAAATAATCTATTGGAATACATTTAATTATATATTCAAGCATAATATTACATAGCGTTTAAATATTTATCTTATTAATGATATGTATATACAGAAAATATTCCCGAGAAATAGATTTCTTTACATGATAAAGAAATTACGTTTTTCTTTGAATTTCGAATTAAGTTGGTAACAGCTGAGAATATAAATTTTATTTCTAAAGAATTTTTTCCACTTTAATATATGCTAAAAACACTGTTTCCACGCGATTTACTGAAAGTTACAAATCAATAAAAGCTTTGTAAAGCTAATCGTAGTGCAATAAAAGATAAAAACTTTGAAATTGCAACCATTATTTCAGAGTGAAAAATGTGACAAGTGGGAAAACTTTTACGAGGGAATTTGCGCACTGCTTCAGATATTGTTCGTAGAAGTACTTATAATTCTGTAAATTTCTTCGCATTTATGTTGATGATATAGTGACTAAAAACATGCAAATGGTGAGTAATATTTTAAATGAAGCATGCCAAACTCAAATCCTAACATGGGGGAAAAATTCTAGAATCCTTATTCTCGAAATCTTCATTTATGTTACAATTATTTTTTGAAAAAACTTCAAATGTATACATCTATTCAGACATTATTTAATGAAAATAGCAATATTCAGATTGAAGTTTATGGTTCAGTTCTCTCTTTCGGCCAAATTGAAATTGAATTTTTTAGGCTAAATTAAATTACAATAATTACATATTAGTTCCGAACATATTTTTTGATTAAATTTTGCGATTGAATTGAAAGCTATTCTAATAGATTTTTGTCAAAAACGCAATTTTTCACTTATATCTTAAGTGAAAAATTTAAAGATAAGTAAATAAATCTAAAATGTAATTAATTATCATATTCACAAATTAAATCTTTCATTATACTAATAATGAAGAATCATTAATCATATTTGTTGTAAATTTCATTAAATATTTTTATAAGTTAAGAAATCAAATCACTCGCGAAGTCTAAATTTCTTCTCATTTTTACTGCGTGTTATTTCATTGGCATAAACGCGCATTGACTAAAAAAACTGTAACACCATTCCTCAAATAGTTATCACCCGAAGTTGGTGTATGATTGAAGGAAAATCTTCTTTGAGAGACTTCGCTTTCATAGTATATTTTAATGCTCCCATTTCTTTAACTTTTTCGTTATTTTTCAGTAGTAGAGAATGCTGATGGTTGGTTTGTTTGTCACTCAACGGTCATTTTTTGCACACGAGGGCTAATTAGACCGGGACCTACGGCTCAAAGTGGATTCCGAACCACTACAAGCATCCATACCCAAAGTGGGATTCGAACCCACAAACTGTTGAACCGAAGGCAAGAGCGCTAACCATTCGGCTACCAGCTCGGCGAGAGAATACTGAAACATCTAATGTTTTTAAGACCCATCCATTTAATCTCATCATCTTATCGGTCACATCTGGGTTTTTATACTTTCTGTTTCTTGCGGAAAAGGGAGAATAATTTCTTTATAGCTTTTTCATGTTATACTTTCTGAGTTTCTATCAACAATATTATATAAATCGTTGAAATGCTAGTCATAGAAACACAAAAGGAATTCCAACTCAAAGATACAATTCGCCTTGCTGGCATATGAATGATGTGATTCACCATGATATGGTTTTCAATTCAATAGTTCCAGAGCTCGATTACCCTTTCTTAGAAGGATTTACGTTGTGATATGGAATATACTTTAAATGATATGTCTCACTTCAGTTAACACCCAAGATTAAAATGTAATTCTGAAGCTAAGCGAGTACTTAAATTTGCTCCTTTTTAGTGCCAAGAGATTGAAATGACTTTAAATTAACTTTCACAAATGCTAGCGCGTATCTATTTCGTATTTTAGTATCTTGATGATGGATAAAATGGTCCTATAAAGCAAAATATTTATGAACGTTAATGAGGATTAAGAATTAGATATATCAAAAGTATGTATATAATATTTTATGATAGAGTATAAACAAAAAAAATCATCTAAAACAAAACAGTGTTTGGAACCATAAAAATTTTTGAATCAAGAATCTTCATAAAATTTATTCTATTTAAGGACAAAAAATTTTTATAATGAATTTATAAAAATCTGTAAATTATTGAATCCAGTAAAAGATGTTCGAATAATATTCCTTTTTTTATTGAATTTTGTGAAATTTAATTAATAGATTTTTGAGAAAACTTTACTGAAAATAATATTGTGAAAATAAGTCATTTAACTGGATTAGTCATGGATAATATTTATATTCCTTTTCAATACTTAATGGTATTTCCACTTCATTTAATGTCACCAGTTATTCTAATTACTTTTACTCAATCTTAATTTAATTTAACTTTTACTTCCAAAATATTATTAGCTGTGCGATGAAAAAAAATATCCTAGAGTTTTCAGCAAGAGTTTTCTATATTATTAAAAGATAATTTAAAAAGTACCAATAAAACTGTTAATTGCTATTCACGGTATTTAAGCAAGTATTCATTAAGTTACAAAATAGATAACTTTAACTTTTTTTCCAATCGTGAATTGAAGATAATAGTAGAAAAAAAAGTTTGACCGATACGATCCATTACGCTGAAATTGCAAACGATCCCTATAAGAATCAACGAACGGATACCTAGGCATTACCCCTTAATTGATCGAACGATAGGGGAAAGTGGAATAAAGTATAAAGCGGGTGTTCATTATAATGGCAGCATTTTGGATACTATAATCAATAAAAGATACCATCCGACACGCTTCAATACGGAGGAGTCACTCTTTCATATTTTCATGAATAATTTCACAGAGGATCTTCCGATAACAGAAAATCGGTAATAGTTAGGTGTGTGTTTTAGAAGTTGGCCTGTTAAATGAAGTTCCGTGTTAAACCAGCTTAATATAATGGCTTATCTGGAAACCCGTTTTGAAACCTATTGTATTAAATAAATGTTTTCTCAAGACGTGCATATAATTCAGATGGTGAATAGCTTTAATATGAATGAACTTTGTTAAAACTAACATTATATTCATGATGAAATAATACTGAAACAGTAAAAAAATTTTTTTTAATAATTACAAAATGTTATACACATAGCAAGAATAACAAATTTTTGTAATTTTTTTTCAAAAAAGCAAGCATTTTGTATTTAATTAAATATTAAATATTTTATTTAAAAGAGGGAACTATGATTTATTCAAATCAAGAAATTTTAAACATTAAAGAAAAATTGATTTTCAAACGTGATTTATTATTATTCTCATACAAATATCTAAATATAGTAATTGATGATCGAAATAAAGTCATTTCATTTATAAATTGATCTGTTTTCAACCATCTGAAAAAACAAGGGCATAAAAATTCATTATTGAACTCTTTCATAGTTTTAAACTATTCTCTTTTTACTTGAACAATCAAAAGAATTCTATTATTCTTTATCTGTTATACTCTGATATGTATCCATTAAATGTGTCATAAGTTTGTTTTATTAGCACACTCCTTGAAAATTCTTTTATTATATTTGGAGGAATTAAGAAAATTAATTTTTGAAAGAAAAACACCCTTGGTAACGTTATAAATATCTGTATATAAATTTATATCTATGTATTGTCTTACAATTGAAAATTATAATAAATGCATTTCAGTAATATTTGTAATGTAAGGCAGATACCAACAATTCATTTCTATCTAAACAAAGTTCTTCAAAATAAAAATCCCAATTAAATTTAATCACAAGTCAAACTTAAGAAATTTTACAAAAGACTTCGAAATAGAAAATTTATTACGTAAATAACACATGAATTTTTTAAAGTAATATAATTTTTTGTAACTATCTTTTTACTGATGTACAATATAATTTATTTGAAACTGTTAAAGGTAAACATATTTCCAAAACTAAATGTAGATATTATACATTAAAACAAAAAGTACAATTCTAGGAAACTTTTTAACTTTTATTAATAAAGTTGAAGGAATAAAAAATAATTGATACATTATTTTTAAAATTATAAAATAAATATTACATATATGTAATATTATTATGTATTCCTTTTCTTCCTAATATCTTCACGAATTGAACATTCGAAATATTTCTGAAAGAGAAGGAAGTAGCTTTTCTTTGGACATAACATGTAAAATCGTGAAACGTATAATTTAAAAAAATATTTGAAATGATTCTGAAGAACTTAAAGTATGATATTCAGGTGGTATAGAAACAATATTAATGGATAAACATCGAAATTGAAAAGTAATTTCAGAATATTGATATTTCAGATTTTGTCATTTTAAAACATTTTGAACAGAAAGTTAAATATTATATTAATGTTGAAATTCGTATAATGCGTGAAATTCTGAAGCATCTTATTTTATTTGAGAGAATCATTTCAAAGTATTTCAGTAAATATTTTACTGTCACTTTACCGAAGTAATTATTTTATTTGCATTACTTAAGTAAATTGAATTTTTTTTAGAAAAGGCTTGAACTTTGTATATAGAATTATAAAAATTTTCAAGAATGTAATTATGCCACTTGAACTAGATATTAAAGTACTTAATTGAAACTTTAATCAGCATATCACTTAACTTCCTTTGCATTTAGTGAATGTGTGTGTGAGTAGAAAATATTAAAAATGGAATTACTAACTTATAAATTCCTTCTTATATTTATTAACATATCGGTTACTTAAGAGGAATTATTTACTCTTTATCTTACCTACTATTAGACTCAGCGATTTATTTTTTAAGAAAGATTTCTAAAGATTGAAATTGAATTAAATAACCGTACGTCGTTTTCACACGATAATAAATAAGTATGATTAATAACAAATAAAGTTATTTTGAAGGTTAATATGTAACTTTCATTGAAGTTTTTGTCATCTCAAGGGTGTCTTCCGAATAATGGACAAATCATCAAGAGTTTGATGACTTGCCCATTTGTTGGGTTTTTTTTCTTTAGACAAAAATTTGAATATCATTTTTGGTGTTCTTGTTCATTGAAACTATAACTTTATGGCATTGATGTGTGCTTATTACAACAAGTTATAAGTAGATTTCTGTTATATATAAACCATAAAATTTCAGTAAGAAAATATCGGTCATCTCCAATAACTGTCATGTAAATCCTTACAATATAAAGGCGCAATTTTTCTTTGTATTCACCACATTACTTTTAAGTGCCTTTTCACCTAATTTGATTTGCATTTCATACATTATTTCCTTTATGAATGTATTTTAATCATGGTACGATGCGGTTCAGCATTTGTGATTTTTTAATTCAAAATAGTAGCAAATGTGATACATAATTATTCTTCTAAAGTTTAGCACATCATACCTGATCAAAAATCCTAAAAGACTTTTAACATTTTTTCGTTGCACAAATATCATTCAAAAGGGAGACATTAAACATTATAATTTAACATCCCCTGTCTAGGGGATACTTTAAAATGTTAAGATTTTTCAATACTTTTTTATACTACTGATATTACGATTCAAGTGCTAATTCTGAGAAAATAATATTCTATCTCATTATTGAAGTGCAAATAAATAAAAATAAAATGTATTATAATTTTTCGTATGTTTTCCACTTACATTTTTCATTATTAATTTTTTAGCTCTATTTATAAATACTAATTGAATGCGTAATCACATACACACACCAAATCTTAAATACTGTATTTTATCAAGGTATTTTAAATTATTTCCTTAAGTTTATAGTCTAATGCTTTTGAATTTATCTCTTCTTAAAATGAAAAATAAGTGAAAAAATCTGTACTTTCGATGAACTAATCATAAGTTTTCTTATAAACCCAATAACGTATAATGAAAAATTAATGGTGTCTTGATATTTTCTAAAATTTTTAAATAGATTTTTAATAAATAGAAATAATGATAAAGAATTAAAAAGTAATTTACAATTTTATCTTGTATTTTGAGTTTGATCATTATTTCAGGTTTTGATCTTTGGTGTATTAATTGTAATCTTATGTATATATAAAACTAATAATACTGTAAATATATTAAAATAGCGCTTAAACTTATTTTAAATCACAAACTTTGCAATTTTATGTTTACAGTTCATTAGATACAAAGTTATGTGATAATTAATACGAAAAAAACAATTAGACATCAAGACGTACTGAAAGTTTGAAGTTGACAGTTTATGATAAAGCTGCTGCGCTGTAACATGTCGTTTTTAAAACACCACAGCGAAATACTTAGGGAAATTAAAAATAATTCCAGTAAAAATGCCTGTTAGTTTTAACTATATGATACACTTACATTTTGACATATTTTTCCTGAATTATATTCAAAAGCATCGAATAAAATGACATACAGGGAAAAGCAATTTAATTTTTAGACAAGTGCTCTTTCGTAGCGCTCTCCAAGTAACATATAAGCATCGAAACTGGAAAGGATAAATATTAGCTTGTCAGAAATGTCAATTCCACCTTTTCATCGATATAAAATATTATACGCTTTTTAAGTATTTATTCCGTAGAAATATTTTAAATGCAGTTATTAGTTTGTATTTTTAAAATCTTAAGAACACAGAAAACCACGCTAAGGAGCGATATGTAAATGGCACAATAGTGTAAAGTGTCACTTGCAACACATGACTATTTAAGCATAACTAACAGAAAATTTTGTGTGTAGTATTCAAGAATTTTTACACTGAAAATATTAATAATGCGTTTTCCAGTTAAAATAACATTTTGAATTTAATCCATTTATTTTTATCATTTCATTCTAAATATGAAAAGATATTTTATACGTTTCTATTTATCGATTCTTTTTAATAATATTGAATTTTTCTAGCAAAAGAATTATATCTTCCATTGAATAGCAAATAAAATACACGTATTTTATAGCCTTAAGGAACACTGCCTTTATTAAAAAATGTCAAAAGACATTATTACGTCTCATTAAGTACTTTATTTACAATCCATTTACTTTATTTTTTTCTACTTTGTTAAGCTTTTCCAAGATCTATTTCGTCTCAATATACAATTAAATCTGTTAAGTGACTTTCTAAGTGAACACTTGGCATTCGATTGAAAGACTAGAAAAATCTAACCAATAAACTTGGAAAGACTAAAATAACCTACGGCATTGTTGTTTTCAAGTATATAATGTATCAAGAAGCAAAGCAGATTGAAACAAAATGAAGGAGTATAAAGATAATTAATAGTTTAAATTTGAAAAGTAATTTACAATGTATTAATTTTATTCATTTTTCTGATTTATGGTACATAAATGTTTCATTCGTCATTCATTCAAAAATTAAAATTTCGAATATTTTTGGATATGAAAGAAATTTGAAAAAACGAATCCTTTTTTCTGGAATTTAGATTTGTTTTAAAATATTTATAAATACAGGTGTTTAAAATGTTTAAAAAATATTACAAGCACTTGCATTATAATTTTTAAAATGCAAGTTTTGTTTAATCAAATAAGAAATTAATATATTAAACTTTAAAATTAAGAATAGATGTTTTTAAGCCAAAGAAAATTCATATATTGATACAATTATACAATTATATTTTTAAATGTATTAGGAATTCATAATTGCTTAGAAATAATTTTATCCTTTGCATCAAAATGCGACTTTAATATATTGCTTTGCATGATTAAAGATTACAATGGATCTGTGAATTGAAATTCTAGCTTCAGTGATCCGATGTGTCAAATGTTTTGATTAATACAACGGTAAAAGGGTGATTTGCACTGCTTCCATATAATGTGTGTGTGTGATTACCGTCATATATTTCACTGCGATAATCAATGAGTTTATTGAATTTACTAGAGAAGAGAGATTTAAAGTTTAATATATTGTGCATAAGTTATTTGACTATAGTTGAATATTGCACCTTAATTTTGGAGTCTAGTGATGTTATTATATTAATTCCATTTCTTAATATGTTATTGTTATTTTGTTAAAAGACTTATTATCATCATTAACATAATATTCCTAAAAGAAGAAAAAACAATATTACATTTTAGTGTATTTAAAAACGCTTAAAAATTATATTTAAAATAATATTTGGAAACTATCATTGATTTGTCTCTAACAAAATATTATTATAATATTCTAATTAAGGTCTAATGTACGATATGGAAATAAATATATAGAAATCGAGATGAAAATGTTGTTTTCAACTTTCAGTTAAGTAAATATTCAATCATGTAGTCAGGAAAATTCATATATATATATATATACACATAATCTTAACTAAAATATTTCTATAATATATGTCTAATATATAATATTGTACTAATTCAATCAGATAAATATAATCCAATAATATTATAAATGAAAAGTTGTTAATTTCAGTTAAATTCCTTAACACTATTAAATTCCGTAATACTATTATTGTTAAATTGTAACTCAGTTTTAATATTTTCAAGAATAGCATTCCTTAACACTACTTATATATAAATTTCATAAGGAACTGCTTTCATGTTCCGTTTTAGAATGTGTTATATATTTCATCATTACTTGATTCATAATGCAGATATAGTTTGCTCTGGTGATATTGCTTCAGGTGTTTCTTACCATGAGCAAACCAGTAAGCGGCTTCGTGTCTGTATCACCTAAAACGTTGGGGTTTCCAATAGAGAGATATCAAGAGTGTAACAAAGCTACCAGCTGTCTAATCTATTTCTAAGTAAGGCAAAAATTGTGTTCCTTCATTCACTAATA
This sequence comes from Latrodectus elegans, assembly GCA_030067965.1. NCBI lineage: Eukaryota > Metazoa > Arthropoda > Arachnida > Araneae > Theridiidae > Latrodectus > Latrodectus elegans. Next base: position 61,006,184 of record CM057809.1, read on the forward strand.
ACCAATTTACTCTCCAATGGTCTCGTGGCTCCTACCTAAAAAGTTTCCCCTACTTTAATATGCTCTTTGCGCCTATCATCTTGACTGCCAATATTTCGCAATAAAACTTAAATATTTGCATTCCTTCTTTCCTTTCCTTTCAGTTTTCTCATATTGACTCATTATTTAGGTAGTTGTTCCCGTAGTCAGTTAGAATAGAAAAGTCAATCAGAATACTCAAATTGAGGGTCAGTCAATGTGATTTAGAAAAAGCTCTTAGATTTTTCTTATCATTGATTGACCCTAAAATTCATCATCTGGCTCATGTCATCAGAAGTTTATCAGTCTTCAACAATAAATTTGTATTTTGATTAGAATGATTTGTGTTTTATAATTTTATAGTTCATTAATTATTTAATGTAACCAACTAACATTTGATCGAATATTATTGTTTGATTAATAGCTGTAAATTTCGTATGAATTTATAATACTTAGAAAAATAATATTTCGATACTTAACTTTCTTTCCAGTTAAGTATCGAACTTAACTTAACTTTATAAATTATGATTTTTAATTGCGATTAAATGAAAAATGCAATTTTTATAGATTACTTCGAAACTCAACCGAATATATGATTTTAACATATGCTGTATAACTAGAATTGTTATACAATTCAAATTTTTAAGTCTAAAATTGCATGCAACTTATAAAAAGTATTGTGTGTCGAATATTGAGAATAAATTTGTTCTGATTCGTTACATGATAAATAAATACTGCTTTAATAGGATGTTAACAACAGCATTATATATAAATCATATTTAAATGCCGTCATATTGTTATTCTAATACCCAGTGATCTGTAAGGTATTTTGAATATTAAAACTTGAATGGGATATGCAAAACCACAACTAAGGAAAAATGCACACTTTCAGTAATTAAACAATATATTTTAGTTCAACTTAGGTTTTAAAAACGTCAAGAAGTATAAATAAACAAACTACAGCTTTAATGTTAGTAAAATAAAATAGTATTATTTCAAAATCATGCTATAATTTTATGAATATGAAAAAAAGTCATCGTCTCATTAAAAAGAAATTTTTTTTAAAATAATTTAACTCAAGTTATATTACTATTAAAAATACAATACAATAATAAATAATACTAGTTTTTTTTAAATAATATAGTTCAAAACTGTATTACTAGTGTTTTTCATTTATCGTCATCAAATGGAAATATTTAAAAAATTTATTAAAATTTTTCTTATGACTGATATGGCTTTATTTGATTACGTATTTAAAAAGAATAACTTAAATTAATTTAAATGGAAAAATTTGATGACCATGTTCAGAAGATACTTACATATATTGAAAAGAGCACAAACTTCTATGTTATTTAAAAAAATAACGTATAAAACTCTCTAAAAAAATGTAGCAAATATTTCTTAACTTGCTCTTTCCGGTAGTTAATTTTGTGTTACCATGTTGTGGCATCATTGCTTTAAAGATAACTGTGGATTTTTCTCGTAAAACTGAAGAAGGAATTTTATTCCATTCATTCTAAATCTAAAATCCAATCATAATTATATAAAACGGTGCTCTTTGAAATTTTTTCTTTATACCATAATGTCAAATGCTCTTCTGTGCTACATGCCAGCGATTTTCTTAAAATATTAGCATATAAAAAACCTGGTTCTTTGATGAAGAAGAAAAAATACTTAGTCCTTCATGAATTTTACACTACACAAGTTACAAACCAACTTGCATACAAGGATTGTTAATTCCATGCAAGTTATATTTTAACTAATTTATACAGTACGCGAATGCAAATAAAAATATAAAACCAAACTCATAGATTATGAAAATTATTTTTTATCTGTTAAAATCTTGTTGTGATGCCTCTAATAATCTTTTTTTCGAAATTAAATAAATTTTTAAAATAGGGGAATTAATTATTTTTGACACTATTTTCTAAAAAGGATTTAAAAAACATGTAATACATTTTAATAGGTATATCCATTTAAATATTATTGTCCACATGCACTAACAATTCATATAAGAAGCATTGTTTCGAATAATTTAGTTAAATCCTCTAAAGAAAACTAATTTAAAATCTTCTACTTATATATTTTTCTTTAAACGAGCAAGAAAATGGTGATAAAAGACTTAATAAGAACAATGCCAGCTATTTATAAAATATTCAGGCTGATCGTGTCTTTGGTTTCTTTCTTCCAATTCCAAATTTATAATTATAACTATTCTTCACGGACTAATTAAGTTTTCAAATTTTGCCTTATTACTGTTTCTTAGTACACTTTTCTAAAAATTATTTTCAATCCAGCTTATTTCTAAAGCAAACATGCACTTTGTTTATCCAATGTATATGCATTATTAAAATAAATTTGAGTTAGCTGTTACAAGAAATTACTCACGCAGAAAATTCTTTTTATTCTGAAGGGAACGCTAATGACAAACTACACATTTCTAAGAAGTTATTGTCTTTTTTAACGTCCTAAGAATATTTAAAACTTACTGATTTATCCTTTAAAAATATTCGAAATAAGTAAAGTGCTGTCGCTAAAGCCTATATTTAACTTCTGAAGACTTTCTTTTGAATTTATCTAAACTTAATATTTGCGTTTTTTTATTTTATTAGCAACTACGATAATTTATCATTTTACAGTATAATTAAAAGTTTGTTATTATTTGCTGAATAAAAGTCATTTATCATTTAATAAATTGCTTCAATGAAGAAGTTAGATATGTATTAATTCCTTTTGAGTTAATCATAAAATAGAAAAAAATTAATTGTTTTTTGTTTTAAAATACGTATATGTGTAATTTCATTTCTAAATAAATTTCTTACTACTGTAAGCATTGCTTTAAAATAATGAAGTTTTTAATGTAGGGGAATCCGTACGCTTTATTTTAATTAAAAAAGTATTACTCTTCTTTAATTAAAAAAAACATACTGAATTAAAACTCATATGAAAATTTTATTTATTACTATGCATCTAATTTGATTTAAAAAGAAACACGTTCTTATCCATAAGTAACTACTTAGTCTATATAATATAAATAGCAGTCTTTTTATCTTAAAAATAAAAAGATTAACCTTTCTTACTTTAATCAATAAGACGTTCTCCTCAACTGATTTCGTATGGATTAGCCAACCGTTTATGTTTTCACTTTTCATATTAAATATGAAGATATGTCCATATATAATAAAACTGCAGCAAATAGCCAAAATTATCTAAAAAGTATACTTTCAAATTTAATGAGAGCATTTTTGTTGATTAAATAACGATAAGTAATTGCATAAAACAAATCAAGATGCAATTGATTTTAAGTTATTAATTATTTTTAAAAATATCAAAAATGTAAATTAAAAATTTCATACACAGCTGCAAAAAATAATTTTTTGCAATTAACTATTTTTGATAGTAGAAATTTTTTTCATGATATTGTATTTTAAAATGTATAATTTTTCTTTAGGAAAATGTTTCAAAATATCGATAAAATTATAAAAAAGGATGTGTTAATTTTATAATAACTCTAATCCCTTAAACTTCTTTGATAAAATACTCTTTCAAATGAAAATATTTTAAATCTTTATATTGTTTTTATCAAATAAGAACTTAAAAAGAGCATACTTTCCTTTAAAAAATATATTTTTAGGTCAGATACTTTATTGTAAATCTTGTTTCTGGGAAAGGTTGATAAATATATATTTTTTCACAAAAGTATTTATGCATAAGATTCTGTTATGAAGTTTTTAATTTCATATACACACTTCTCATAATACAATTGTATCCCTAACTATCGGTCGGAGGACTTGACACTGTACAAAATCACTTCTATATGGATAGTACTTACGCTGTGAGCAATATAAATCAGAACTAATGACATTTTCTTAACTTTATTTCCAGCGATACATTTTTAATATATTTTTATATTGTTAGGATTAATTTACTTTTTATTAAATTTTAAGTAATTAGTTCATTTTTATTTTAAGCTGATAGTTAGCTAAAAATTTATTCTTATATTAGAAATATGAAATTTAATACTTTTCCAATGTTTAAAGCATTATTTTAATACTAAACAAATATTTTACTCATGTTTATTTAAATTATTGGTATGCTATTAAATTTGATCAAATTTTTATACCTTAACGCTTATTTTAGTATTTGTTATGCATACAAATTATGCTATATGCCAAATCAAAAATAACAGAAAGGTATTCAATGATGAGTAACGCTAAAAATGTTTAATTAACGTGAAAATGTATCACTGAAATAAAATTATTTAAAAAATTCAATTACTTGAGAATGCAATTGTATTTGAAATGCATCGCGTTGTGAATGAAATTGCGATTGAAATTGTAAGAAGGAATGTTTCGATATAGGATCAGATTTTTTTATATTTAAAGTTTAAATTACACGAATAGAAAATGTTTAACTAATATAATCATATTTATTGTAGCATCGATCATTTTAGAATTACAGTAATGCTACTGCAATACTGCATGATTTATGGATAGATAATTTAAATGAAAATTGTATTAGAAAGCTTACTGCTTATTTTCATTGTATGTATTCATACACAGCATTTGTTAGTGATAAAATAGCATATTTACCAGAATTTATACCAAAAATCAAAATATATAGTTAATAAGATAAATAAATTATTCTATACTGTGGGAATGTACACTATATTACTAGAATATAACTAGGTAATATAAATGACTAACATCCATTTCCCTTGTCATATAATAATAATCATTTAATAAAAACAGTAATAAATCATTAGAAAATGTGGTAAATATCTTATGTCAGTTCGTTAATATATATATATATATATATATATATTAATTAAAAGATTTGATCAGAAAATTTATACTGAACATATAAAAAATTACACTGTTTATAAAATATAATACTTAGTTTTCTGACTGATTTCTTAATTACAAGAGTTACCACGTGTTTTTAATATAATGTGCTTGTAAAACCGCAAAATTCTATCAAATATATAAATATTTTAACTGTAAACATACAAAGTGGTTGTATGATTCATTAAGAATTAAGAACATTTACTTCACTTTGAAATTGGTTTCATTTATAAATAAAAACATATGTAATTTAAAAGAGTTTCAATATTTATCCGATTCCAGTAAAAAATTTTATTTTATCATATTTGTTATCCATTTATTTTAGTAGACTTTTTATAAAATACTTATGATGAATGGACTAAAATTCTGTTAATTTGTTTTTGTAATTTTAAAAATTTTAATGATTCTTCAATTAGAAATGATTTTTATTATTCCAAGGAAGATAAAATAAGAGCTACAGTAACTAAGTAAGACAATTCATTTATTTTCAAATAGTATATTTATCTATGACTCAATATAATATTGGATAACTTTCGACAGATGCAAACTATCTATATTTTGCTTTTTATCATTAGGAGATTCTGTTTAACGAGATGAACAAAATAATAATGCAATGATTTATATTGTAAAAGATAAATCATTTATATTTAAAGGTAAATATAAATACTATTTTGTTTAAAACCTGAAATATATATTTCCTTGTTTCATATTTATAGATAATTATGATATTTTGAAAATATGTTTTAAACAAAAATTATTATAACTGCTTACTTTCCAAATCTTTTTATGAAGTTTCAGGATAAAGATAATATAAACTTCTTAACATCATTAGTTTTAAAATCCTGTCATTTGTATAACAATATTTTGAATGCTATAGTAATTTTCCTTCGTAAAATGTTTCAGAAATATATATCAAATATGATAACATAAGTAATATTAAAGTTGATAACCGAAATAATCATCATTAGAATTAAATATTCTCGTATTCAAAACTCAAACTGTATATTTAATCCCATTTCCAGAAAAAAAAACTTCGTTACTTGAAAAAAATGCATTAACTTCTTTTAATAATTTAAATAAAATTAATTTGTACTATTAAAATGTTAAGTACAGCAGTTTTAACAAAACTTTAATAACATAACTATGACGACGACATGATAAAAAAGTTGAAATTATTACCAAATCTTGGAAACTTTGAATCTCCTTATTCTTGTCTGATAATATTACTTTCATAACATTCTCTATATATCATGGTAAATTGTCATAGCTGTGAAAAAAATCGAATATTCTTTAAAGTCAACTTCAAGAAAATGTTTCTAGGAATGACAGATCAATGTTCTGTGATGTTCATTTATCGTAAAATTGAATTTAGAAATTCTAACTTTAGTAATTTCATTTACTTTTCTTGATTATGTTCAACATTCTTTCAAAAATTTATAGAATGCTGACATTTTGTCAAAAACGCTTAGTTAAAAAAATAAAGGATACAGTTTTATTACAAGCAACTAAGGGTTTTCTTCGAAACAAAGGTGAGTAAGATGACAGAACTGTATACTTCTTATGAAATAAAGGATATTTTTAGAGAAATGTCAAAAAAATATAAAAATATTTTTTTTATAAAATACCATGTATTTGTACATATTTGTGTACATATGATGCATATGTGTATGTTTTTCAAAAGAGTATGTTATTTCCTCTTAAAAAAATTTATATTTCATTTTGAGTGATAAATTTCTTGTTTTTAGTATATATATTTATGTATTTTTTTGAAATATTTTTTTATCAGGTATAATTTGTACAAATATATACTATACATGCTATTCTACTATGCTATTTTAGATATACATTTCATTTTGTGTAAATAAATTTCTTATTTTTTAGTATTTATTTATTTTTCTTTTGAAATATATTCTTTATTTAAGTAAATTTTTTCTCCTCATAAGCATGTATACAAAACTACTTATGTTCCTTAGACTAAATGTATTTCAAATAATTTGTATTAGAAATTTCCTCCTACTTATAAAGATCTTAAATATAAAATTCGTTTATAATAAATATCATACTATTGCAGGTTTTAATAACATAATCCAAATACACAATGAAAGTTGTAAGCATATTAAAATAATTTCTTTCAATTTCTCTTTCAAATGCAATTGCTAATAATCCATTTTGTTAAAAATTGGATGCATGGAAAAGAGCCATTTCTGAAACCAAGTAGAAAATTACAAATTATCATTGCTGCATTTATTAAAATTACTCTATAAAAAACATAAATTATACACTCATATGTATAGAAACAACATAATATCTTTATTTATATTACTTAATTATAGAATAATATAACGTTTATGATTTTAAATTCTATTTAATAAAATTAACGTGCATCGTATTAGTGACAAAGCAGTGCATATTATTTCTTCAGCTGCCATTTTGTTTTAACAAAATAGCAGTAGAAGTTTTTGTTGAAAATTTTGAACAATTTTAAATTTGAAAAAAAAAGCATTTGTTGAAATTTTTCCTGTTTTTCATATTAATGAATTTTTAAGGTTTTTAATGGTACTTTATTAATTAGATAGAACAAAAGAGTTTTTTTACAATTCGTTTAAGGGCAAACTTTGATTCTTCGTGATTAACTGTCATTATTTATATTGCATTCAAATTGTTATACAAAGATGCTAAACAAAAACTATTTTTTTACTTTTAAATTAATCAATCAATGAATATTCTGTTTGCAATTCTTATAGTAGAGTTATTCTCCAATAAATATTCTTATGGTGTGGTGCAATTATCGTATTTAAGAGCTGCACTAACTAAAGGTTCTTTTAATAGTTAAAAAGACAAGTTACGTAAGTAAATTTTAGATTAGATACGATTATTAATAATATTCTATAACTTAAAAATAATTATTTTATGTTCAATGTTACCCTATTTATTTTCAGATTATTACCTAGTTAATGTTAATTCCGGAGAATTATAATTAATTCTGATTAATAAAACATACGATTTTAATCTTTGTGAATATATACAAATTAATAAGGAAAATTTATCTAAAATACTTCTCAAAAAGGAAAACTTTTTTTATTTTCCAAATTGAAAGATAAAGCACTCTGTTTTTAATGATGTTATTGATACGTTTTGCACGTAACTTATAAATATAATTTTATTGAAAACAAATGAATGTTAGAAGTATAGTTGAAATATCTGTAATTACTAATTAATTATGAATATTTTCTATTGATTATGGGCTAAACTAAAAGGAAATATCTATTGAGATGTGCTTACATAATTTTAATTTAGGAAGAACAGATATTAATTGCTTATATTTTCTAATGAAAATATTTATATTAAATTCTTATTAAATAATTTAACTTGTTCCATTCTCATTATCACTTAGATAATAACATTAATTTTATAATGTTTGCCTTCAGAATAGCATGTTTTATAATATACAATCCGAATTTTTTTGAAGGAAAAAATTAATTTATCGAATTATTTAAGTGATATTATATTTCAAAAGATTTAGAACAGGTTTCTATATTTTAATTATTTAATTAACGATTAAATTTGTCCAGTTATCTTAAAAGTTAAATAATTCAAACAATCGAATAACTAGAGTGTTCGGAACACTTGATATTCTAAATGAAAGCACTTAAAATTAAAGGCTCAATGCCCCACAAATCTGTCAGATGGCAGGTACAATATATCTGATTATGATTATTTACATCCATATATATCCATTATTCATTGCAATCAAGTCCATTGTAAAGACTCTTTCAAAAAGGTTTATCATCAGCCAGGACCAGTACTCCTGTTCGCAAATGGAGAGATAGGTAAATTGAAGTTACAAGTTGATCACGCGTCTTGAATGCCAGCAATTGAGGTCCAGTGTTTTTTTCCACCAAATAAAACACTACCTCAGCAATAGCACCATTGCAAAGTGGTGATTGTCATTTATAATGCATTATTCCTGATTATTCTAGAATGATACTGCATTAGCTTTCTTAAATAATTTAACTAATTTATAATGCATAATTTATTACTAACCTTATTCTTTTACCTCTCCAAAGACAAGCAGATTCGATCCTTTCTCTGTTCACTAATTCTAAGCCATGAACATAAGAAAACATAAAAATATTTGAGTTACGTGATGTATTTGAACTTATAAGACAAAAAGAATTGCTGCACAATAGCTAACTTTTGTTTGTTCCTGCTTTACATTATTTTGTTTCTACTTTTATAAACGAATTTACAAAATACTGTAACAAAATGAAATTTTTATTTGTATGAAAAATTATAAATTAAGTAAGATATCTAAAAAGTTCAATAAATAGAGTAAAAGATTTATATGCGTTGTGCATGTAATTTTGAAAGTTTATTTTAATTAGTGTTGACAGTTAGATTGTGAAAATAAATATCAGATAATATGGAATATTTTTATCAATATAACATCTATTTAATGCCTAACGTGTGTAATGCTCTCTTGACATACATAACAATAAATCAAACAGGGAAGAAATGCGTTGAGTGTGAGCTGTGTAAATTCAATTTGTGATTGTAGCATATAAATTTAATAGGGAAAGCTGAGAATACGTGCATCTTAAATTTGATTAAATGCTTAAATTTAGCTTTGTAAAATTATGTTTTCTGAAGTAACATTTCACTTCCGTATTTCAAATTGTTTATTATTTTTTAGATTGTTTTTAAAAGCGAAATTTAAATTGAAATATTTTGCATTCAATTCAATATTTTGTGATTGTGAAACAATTTTACTACAAGAATAGTAATAACTAACGTGAAGACATAGTTCTTCAATTTAATTTCAATTACATGTAAAATAAATTTAAATGCATCCATTTAATTCCAAAATACTGTCTAAATTTTCTAAATCAAGGATTCCCAAGTATTTTATCCATAAATCTCTCTCATTTTTCATCAAAATCTACGACACTTAATATAATTATATATAATTACACTAAAATAGTACTATTTGACAAATACCATGAAGGAAAACTTAGAAAAAGTGGTTCATTTGGTTTATGTTTTATTATTTTTGAAGTGCTATATTTTATATTATCAAGTAAATTCCTCATTGACTCCAACACACCCTTGGAATACTTTAGATTTCTTTTAACAATCCATTGACTAATTGGAATCATTTGAATACAATTAAGAATCCCCAGTTTAAATCCTCTGAAAATGCTATTAGCAAAGGCATTTTTTTATTTTGAAGCCATTAAAATGTCTAGCAATGTTAAGTTTGCTTTATATAGTGCTTTTTTACATATTCTTTTAATATTTAGAAAAATTACTCTTCCTAAAATATAAAATCTTCAGTATTATTCCTGTATTTTGATTTCAGTCTTTATAGGATCTTTATATTTGTATTTCCGTAACATACATTCCGATGATTTGAACATAAAATGTCTACAATTTAAATTTGATTTTGTGTACAAGCGCATTGTCTTTATTTTGTATATTTATTCAAAATTGTATTTAAATTAAATGAGAAAGATCAAATTTTACAGTGTTGTTTCCAAAATAATATAGTTAGTTCTATGCCTTTACAAGGTACGCTAAAATTATTCATTTAATAGTAAATTTTATAATTTGTTTCTTTCATTTCTCCACACCTACATTTAAAAAACTAATTTATTTTCCTAAAAAACTTTAAAATATTTAACTTGAAACAAATATGCACAGCAAATTTAATGTTTGAAACTGATTGCGATTTAAAGAAGATTTTTCTTTTCTAGTTAAACTTTCGATTATCACTTTAATAATAACTAGACGCACCTCAATTCTTTTTAAAAAATGCCAAGCATTCAATTAAACATTCGAAATCATCAGCCATTCCTTCAAATCTTCTTCGGTTAATTAGAGACGATTGGTAGCAGCCTCCTCACAAATATATGGTGCTCTTTTCCTTCATTAAATATCTAAATTTGCTTAAAATAAACTAATCTAGCATGAATTTCGAAAACGGAGGTTTATTTAATTAATGCTTTGCTTACAGATTTAGATCTTATCTGTAGGAATGAATTCCTAATTAGTGGAAAAGTCAATCACTTGTGCCATGCTTAGCAACTTGTAATCATCCAAAATATTTATCATATATTTATAAATATCTCTTTCTTTATTTAAGTAAAAGAAAGCTTAAGTTTTAAGCTTTCGTAAATATAGAAGTTTTTGCAAACATATATATTAATGCAAATGAATTTTAGAAAAAAAACTATTAAATTCTGAATATGATTAATGCAAATTGCATATTTTTATTATTTCTTTTAAATTGTTAAAACTATCATGTATAAAGACATTAATCATAAAACAGAGTAATCTAGCCGAAAAAATGTGTCATTTAATCTAAGATTGATTTTATTTTATATTTTTTCTATGATAGGTACTTGTGTGATAAAAAACTGAAATAAAACAATCTTGTATCAGAATCGGTAAATAGTGTGCATATCACTATAAAACAAATAATCAAATACACATTGTATGCATTATATTAATCTTCAAATTAAATCTGTCAAGTTCTAGAATATTATTCTCTTATTGAAACATATCTAAATGACAGAAAAGCAAATTGATGTTTTTATATCTTAATTTTTTTTTTACAATCATAAATGAGAATTATAACCTGGGTCTTAAGCAAAATGATAATCAAGGTAATCAATCAAACATATATCCTAAACTAGTATAAACAAATATTCACTTTATATATATATATATATATATATATATATATATATATATATATATATTAGGGTTCTAAATAATATACTAAAATATTTTTATTATAGTAAATGAATTCCATGTGAAATTTCACGTTAAAAGTTTCATCCTGAAATGGAAGATTTATTGGTAAGCAAATGCTTTTTAATATGTATGTACTATATGTTCCACAGTTTTGAGTTCAAAGAAATCTAATTATAAATATCGATGTATAATAATAATATCAAAAGAAAAAATTTAAAAGCTGAAAAAGAAATAAAGAGCCCCATCTCACTTACGAAAACAACACCAAATAAATGGTGCACAAGAGAAATTTAAACTTGCAGGAAACTAAACAAAATTAAAAATTAAGGTTATTAAAGAAGCACTTTGAGAAAATTTAGCTAAATATGTGATCATTATCAAACTAATGATTTACTGAGATAATGTTTTCTAACTATTATAAAACTTAAGCAAAAGTAAAGAAAAGAAAAACAATTTCTAAGCTGAAGTAAAGTATTTGAATTAATCTATTAGCATATATTAATAAGGCTATTGGTAAGATAATTTTAACACCTAAAAAGCATGATTCTGTTAAAATGAAGAGCTTATTAAATCGTATAAAATGCAGGTTCCGGTGTTTGAGAAAAAACATAAGAAAATGGTAAAAATAAAATCTATTATATAATATTGTGAATATCTTTCAATATATAATTTATTTTTCTAAAATATTACTATTCTTAATTATAAATATTTCAACCCTTCATGTTAATAAATCTGATGATGTATAGAAATGCGCCCATTAAAACGACAAAAAATCTTATAGAAGATTATTAATGTTATATAGTAAAAATAAAATTTAGTGATAATTTATAAAGTACAATATTATAAAATTAAGTAGTATATATATATATATATATATATATATATATATATATATATATATATATATATATATATATATATATATATATATATATATATATATATATATATATATATATATATAGCAAGAAATGTTTCATAAAGTCGAGATATTACAGATGTCGCAAAGAAGTTTAAGAGCCAAGCTATAGATTAACGAAAAGATCTGCATGAAAAAAATTTCATAAAAATAACTTTAACATAATATGTCTACGTTTTGTGCTATTGTATGTTAGAAAGATATCTAATAACATCTGTTGTTAGGAATATTGACTATTAAATCAAGAGGTCATAAAGTCATCGTAATTTTTCAAATTTAAGTGATTTTTTTTCATGACTTCAATTAGGTACATTTTATAAAAAATATTTAAATGATGTTTAATGAATTATTTTTCAAAATGTAAAGAAACCGGAAAGTGCATATTAATGTTACATTTATAACTAAAAACTGGCTGGCATAATTTCGAATCAGGGGTAACATAAGGATGAAGATTGTACTTGTGCAGGTGCATGGTAACATGTTGAAGAAACCAAATACAACGTTTTTAAACATCAATAAAAAAAAAGAAAAATACATTTGAGAAAGAGTGGTATAATATCCTTCTAATCTTTAAAAGATTTAAAGAACTATGATATTTCTAATGTATGTAAAAACGTTCAGTGGAACAGAGTGATGTAAGTTGAAATTTTTTTTTTAAATATGAATAGGAACACATAATAAACTGTCACTTACCTTTAGAAAATCTTAAAAGCAAAGATAGGAGTAAGAAAGCAAAAGAGTTGGAAGACAATTTTCTCAGTAATGCCATCATAACTGATACGCATTGCAAAATATTTCACATAAAAATTAAAATTTTCAGACAATACCTTGACATTGACCATATTATATTTTCTCAAATTATATTTGATTTTATTTTTCACATGAAACATAGTTATTGAATTTAAAATCTTAACGTATTTTAAATCATTAGTGAATCGATTTCAAATGATACAGAAATTTACAATATATATGTAAAGCAATGATCATATACCTAAATATTCATAATTTATTCAGTCATGAAAATATATTGACCTTGATTATTTCTTTTTTCATTCCTCATAAATAAAATGTTTAAATATATTAAAGCTTTTTATAAGCCAATAATAATCAAGAAATACACCGATGACAAAAAATATTTTTAGTAAAAACAGAATACGAAAAACACAACGAAAAAGATACATTGCGCAAAATAATTTACACATTAAAATGAAAATTTATATTTGTAATGTTTAAAACACTTTAGATTTTCTCTAGTGGTCTTAAAAAAATAATATCGAAATGAAAAATATCACTTGTTTTTAAGATGCTTGAAATTTTCGCATTCAATTTATTTCAATTTTGTTTATGATTTTACATATATTTCTTTCAATTAAAAATTTAAAATCAGATATCAAAAATATCTGTATCTCATGAAAACATATATTGTCCTATATTTTTCTAAATTGCTGATTTTGAGGCTATTTTTCTTCGAGAAAATTGAAAAAAATATAACAATAATAAAAATATATGAATAAATATTAGTAAAAAGAAATTAATTTAAAATCATTTGTTAAATTTAAATAAAATAATTCTGATGACGAAGATTTATATTAATAAATTGCCTTGAATGATAAAAATTTACAAAATATATTTCCAGAAATCATTTATAACCTTTTCATTTAATTAGAAACTATTATATATATATATATATATATATATATATATATATATATATATATATATATATATATATATTAGTCTTTCTAAATCAACTTAGGAAATGATTTTAAAATTTCAATGTATTTTTAAGCAATTATATAAATTTGACATTAACCTCCTAATTCTTTTCTTAAGGCGATATTTCCCTAGGCAAATTCAGAGAAAAATCAAAGTTATGCTTAATTTGTCTCTAAAATTTCAAAAGATTTTGAAATTAATTATAAATTATTGAATTCAGAGTCAATTACTTTATATTTATGGTTTGATAAAGTATATTCACTTGCTTAGTCAGTAATAGTCATGATCACTGTAATTCTGTGTTCACTCTGAAAGTGTTACATTATTTTTATCCAAATAAACTGTCGTATATTTAATTTTATATAAAAATACTTGATCAATTTATTCTAAAGCCTAAAAATAATTAAAATTATTTTAATTTGTGGCAATACATTTTAATAAATGACTCAATTTCACAAAAATATTTTATATTTTATCACTAGTTCCTAGTTGAGGAGAAAATTCCAATAAGCTTTAACAAAGTTAGAAAAATTTCATTTGTAATATAAATAAAAACATTTCAAAACTGAATGTGATGTAATGAACGAATATACAGGAATCTTTATCATTATTACTTTATTACTAGGCTTTAATTCTTGTGATAAAATGTTCATCAAAACATCAAATCAAAATGATTGGAAATTTAAATCAAACGCACAGTGTTTTTTAATTAATAATTCTAATCTTAAAACAAAAAAATTTAAAAATGATTAAAACTATTATTACGTTTAATAAATGTTTTAACCAAGTGGTCTGGAGATAATTTACAGGCTTTAGAAAAGAAAGCAATTAAAACAAATGATTAAAAAATGTATAGGTAAGAAGAAAAACAGTATAAGCTTTCGATTATTTATTATCTCTTTTTCTGAATAAAATAAGCTGAAAATGAAAAATCACGTATAAAGTTCAAATTTTAATTAATAACAATACTTTTTATGTAGAAATTATTTAGATACATTAAGTAATGTATTCAAAAATATTATACACTTATTATATTAAATACAAAACTATGTAAGTTAGAAAACTTCATATTGATTTAACAGTTTAAATGGATAACCCTATCAGAAAGACATGAAATTTAAAATGATTTAATCTCATTTTAATATATAATATAGTTTAATAAAATGATAATTGTTGTCGCATGTAACTCTTGAAGAAAGATATTGTAGCATATTATGTAAAAATTAATACAATATTTTCATACTATTATTATGAGAATATTACATGATTTTTTATTAAATAAAATTGAAATAATTATTTTACTTATCACACGTGATTAAAAATTTAGCTTCGTTCTGGATTAATATACATTACAAAACATAAATTCAATTAAATCCTGCTTAAATGTGTTAAGCAATTCATTTTAATTGAGAAATGATTTTATAAACAATAAATAGTGTTATTAAATTAATCACATAAATTTTAAGAAACGCTTACGTTTAATCACATTTATTTTTTCAAAAACTAAGATGAATTTTAATTTTCGTAATTTATTGTCTTTAATTATCCCAATTTATACTCATTGATAGCTTCTGTTTCCGTCAAAATATCAATTGCTTATGTTTATTCCTTATCAGTAGTGGGATCTTAATTATACATTTTAAGCGAAATTAATTACTAACTGTATATTTTATATACCATTAATGTTTTCGTAAGAAGTTACATTTAGCTCTAATAAATTATTTTAACTCATTTTACTTTGAAATATCCATAATGAGTCATAACAAGCTCATGGAGGATACTTAAATACATTTTTGCATTTGAATACTAATTTTGGCGTTTATTATAAACAACAATGGATATTTTGCATGATTCTTAAGTGTATTTTAAGTAATTAATTTTAAATTAATTGTGGATTTAAAGAAAAGATGCTGTACGTTAATACATAAGTAATGTATTTTAATGTCAATTGCCAAACTTTTGGAAGCAAAAAAAAAATGATCACTCTAAAAAATTTGGTTAAATTATTACAGTGAGGGATGGATGATTATTTTTCTGTTATAAATAAAAGTAACATATCTCTTCTCAACGTATGATTGAGGTGTCTTACAGAAGGTAAACATTATCTTATATAAAAAGAAAAATGATTTTTTTCTCAAAAAAACCATTTTCAAAAAAGTCATAATTTGTTTTTTTAATTTTCTAAAGACGGACAAATTTTTAAGCATTTCTACATCACCTCAAAATTTTTAAATTTTTAAATATTCAAATAGGACATTTTGATCTGCACTCTTTTTTATTATGCAACAGATAATGTATGCTGTTTTTGAAGGAAGATAGAAGAAAACTGATAATTCAGTTCCCATTGACTTGTTATTCACTTAAATTTCAATGAAAAATAGCTTATTGTGACATGTAGACTGTGATATAGAATCTTTTCAGATTTATAGCTCAAAGTTTTGAGAAAGTTAGTTCAATTCTTATAATGCGGCATTTATGGATATATTCATACCTTTACATGCTTATTCTTTTGATACCCAAATTATTGATAATTTTTTCAAAATAATGTAATGCTTAATTAGTTTAAAATTTTCATTTTACTTGAACTGGTATTTTTAGAAGCGTCAAGCAGATGGACAGACCTGTGAAAACGGAAATGCATGTTTCTCGTAATATAGTAATCATTACAAATCTCAAAAGATGATTTTTTATCCAAATTTAATATTTTGTGATCTATGATTAAAATATATACCTGAAAAGTGTAGTGTGAAGGGTTTTCTCACAGTGTTATTGACTTGACTTCTGAAACAAAGTAATTTGAAGATATTGTATGTAGACAACAAATATATAATATTGATATCCCTTCAACTTTTGGAGATTTGTCCTTCATTATAATTGAACATGGTGATCAAATCTTTCTTCTGACAAGAACAAGAATCAAAACAAATAATAAGCAAAGTAAATGTTGACAGTAATGAGGCCTTTGTAAAAGACGAATAATTTTGAATTTTATATATATTGATGAATGTGAAAATATGTGCTATCTGATGTAGATTCATACACCCCTTATGACATGCACGCCATAAACTTGCTATCATGCAATAAAGTTTATGTTCTCCACCAGTTTAAAGTACATAATAATCTATGTGCATACTAACCAATCTGACATATCAGTGCTATCCGATAATATTGGCAGTATTTAACTCCATTTAATCTTACCTTATAGATCATAGGGATCTAATGTTTTCATGGATAGAACACGAATGATTTCAAATTGAAGAATTAATATTACATTCGTAACATTTTAAACCTTCCGTTTGAAAAATGAATCATATTATGTTTCTTTTTTAGGAATACCCTCTTTATAAAAGCATTTCGTTTTTATTTCAACAGTTAAGTTAGACTTCTTTGCCAACAATTTTAAAAGCTAATTTTCAATTTGGGACATGTTTCATGATTATAATTAAAGTAAATATTTAATCAAACAATTAAAGAAATTAAGGAATATTCCTAAAATATACTCAAAACATAAATGCATTTCTGATATGATGCCAAATACGTTGCATATTCTGTTTAGTTAAATTTTATATAGCTTTAGTTAGGTATACAGTTCTATTTGCGGAATTAATATGCCTCTTTTTAACTCTGATACTACTGATATAATTGAATTTTGTGTGCAATGAATTAAATTTGAAATATTTCTTTTGCTTTCTTAAAATATCATTATGTAGTTCAATCACATATTAATTATTTTTTTTCCTATAACTCAAAATTTCATTTAGTTTTTCAAATTATTGTAACGCACGTAAATGACCTTTGTAAAAAAACATATATTAACGTCAGTTATCAAACATAACTTCTTTACTTCGCTAGATACTCTATTAAATGATGTAAAGAATTTATATTTTGACGAAATTGATACTAAATGATTCCTAGATCTCATTTCTAAGCAATTTGTAATTTGAGCATAATTCCATAATTCTAACTTTAAAGAGTTGGTGTTTTATACTCATCTAATGATGTTTTGATAAAAGTACTTTTAAAAAAGTTTAATTATAACTTTTGCTGCAAGCTATGAACAGCGTGAGTTTAAAATAATATATGATTTATTTCATGAAATAATATTTCGTTATTTCAGTTTGAAAAAGGAGCTTAAGGAGTAACTATCAAATTTTTATATATAGTTTAAATATCTAATAAATTTGTGAATTTAAAAGTCTAGTAAGATACTTGATTATTTAAAATTACTTTATTTATATCGAATGAGTTCGTCTTGTTTATATATCGTCTATGATTAAAGTACAAAAAATATGAAATGTCAACCACTTTTGTTAGATAGTATATTATTTTCCCAAGAGATTTTTTACAAAATTTCGTTTTGCCTTCGCAAAATTTGTCTATAAATTATGATTATTTTACATTAAAATGTTACTGAAATTAACTTTTCTAAAAGTAACTAATGTAACTTAAGTAACACACATTTTAAGTTTAAAATTATATAATTTTTAAATTAAAATCTTTTACAGAATTATTTTTTTCTGGTGTATTTTTCACATACATTCGTTTAATAATTTAGGTGAATTATATAACTCTAATAAATAAAAATAAAGTTAAAGTAACTAAATACTTTATTTGAAATAAATATTTAATCACCAAAATAAATATGAGTCAGTTTTTATGGGATAAATATAAATTGCAGAGTTCCAAAATTTATTAAAATAATTTCTTCTAAATACAATTAAGAATATTTTTATTATTTATAGGAAAGCCCTCCAAATTTCTTAACAACAGCTATTTATGAAAATGGAAGATTTACAATGAATTAAGTATATTAGCTCTTATGTGTCTTGGTTGTTTTTCAAGTTAAACTCCCGCCTTTTAATAATCATTTTATGCTTTCGTTTGAATGAATATTTATAATGTATTTTTAGACAAAAAATTATATATTCTTTTACTTTCTGCGCTGTTACGCACCTTTATTAGGTGATGAAATTAATTAAATAGTTTGTATTGTTTATAAGTATCTATTATACTAATCCCACTTAAGTTTCTATTATTTTTAGTAACTTCTCTAAACAATCATTTTATGAGCAATTTTCTTTGTGGCCAAATGTTTTTCCCTATAATTCAAAAAATTATTCTTTGTTTATAATTAATACATGATTTTTTGAGGATGAGGATACCGGTTAGAGCATATTCATCAACATTATCTATTTTAGTTTATATATATATATATATGACATAAATAACTTACATATACAAAAACAGTAATTCAGTAATGCTTTACTATTAAAGGGATATTTAAATTTTTCTATTTTGGAAATATCCTTATAGTTTGCCAATTAGAAATGACATTATGTCAAGAAACTTTGTGAGTTATTCTACTCAATTGCGTCTTTAAATGAATAATGATAGTTGATGGGGAATGTTAAATGCTAATTATAAGCAACTTAATAATATAGATGCCTTTTAATTTATCACCTACAATGCGAAGCAAATTCAATTCATTGGAGAGAATAATTTGACATATTTTTAAATTCTTTATCAAATGCAATGTTCCCTGAAATCTATTTATGAAATATTCACGCTGTTCAGCATTGAATTAAGTAAAAGGTAACATTAATCATAAACGAATATAAATTATAGTTTGAAATCAATATAATGAATTATAAATATTTTAATCGCAAGTCATGTCAGAGTTACAATTTGTGGTTTCTGCTTTCTTTCTTCATGGTAAATATAGTAGCCCAACGATGATATACTTATATGACATTAAAATTAATTGCTATCTGCTGGATTTTTATAAAAAATATTTTTTATAAAATTTTACATGTTTTATAGGTTTATATACTAGAAAAAGAAAAATACAATTTTATTAGTTACTGTATTTCAATTACATAAATTTATGTATAAGTCTTCAATTTTTGTACAACCAACTTTGAATGTGATATTTTTATATTCTATGAAATAAAAGTAGATATTATTGAGTCATTTAAAAGGGGAGAGGACCTCTTTATTGACAACATAATTTTATTGCAGTGTACAGAATTAATAAGCAAATATTTAATATCTGTGGATGTTTTGATGAGCTGCAATAATTTTATCTGTTCATCTGTTATCTATTTTTTTTTATTTTTCACCTAATTTAAACTAGGTATAATTCGATATTTTTTATTTTTAATAACTTTTTACTGTTTCTCGCAAATATTTTACAGTTATACTTTATATAATCTTTTACAAATTAATGAATTCAAAAATAATTAATATGGAAAATAATTACAAAACCTTAGCTGCAAAATACTGAAACAAAAATAAGTTTTTTTTATTTTAAAAAAAAAAGCTTACAATAAAGTTTCTTGCAAGAGCTAAATCTTGTAATAACCAAGTATTTTGCCTCTGATTTAATTTATTTATGATAAAAAATATAAATTATATGTTACTTAAAATAGTGCTGTTTTTTTTTTCTATTTATTTCAAAAAATTCAAACATAAATTAAAAATATATTAAGAAGAAAAACAGTTTTGAGTGAAGTTTTTGTTATGTTAACAAAAATATTTTAATAGAATCTCCAACATAAAATTCCTTTTAAACAAGAATCGTTAAGAAAATATGCTTGCAAAAATAGAAAATAAATTTTTTATAATTAGTTTCAAAAAATAAAGGTACAGGTTTTTTCCATTTGCTTTAAAGTTTTTTATTGCTTTATTCGATTTTTATGCAACAACTGTCAGCTTGTTTATTCAGCTTTATATAAAGAAATTTGATTTTTTTTAATTTTCATTTTACCATATAAACTTTAATTATACTTGTGTACCGCATTTTTTACAGAAAATAATTTTTAGTTTTTTTCTATTTTAAGGCCTGACTTAACTTGAGTTTGAGATTAAAAACTGATAAACGAGATTAGTTTAGTCTTTATTGACAACAACATTAAAATAAATGTTTAATTCTGTTAATAAAATAAACATTAATAACTATTAAGATAAATATCTTATTATTTTATTTTTTATATTTTGAGCTCAGAATAGAGCATTCGTTTGGTATTAAAATTTCATTGTATACTTAAAATCCATAAAAGAATCTGATATTTCTTAAAATCAGAATACATTTTTTGCAAAAAAAAGCAAAACCAACTATTAATATGCAATTATTAATATTCATATTTAAAACGCGTATTTTAAATATTTGTGTTTATTATTAGGATTTTTTTAAATTTTAAACATAATTTTCTAAATTTATTTAGCTAAATAGATATTTCTAGATAAGAACTATACAAAATTGGTAGATGCAGTTTTTGATACACTTTTCATGAAAAATCTGTATTTTTTATTCTGGAAACTATATCCAATTTGGTGTACCTTATACTTTTAAGATTCTATTTCAATTTTTATTTAAGTATATATATAAGAAACTGAATAAGATATAATATGAGAAACTGGAATTAAATGTTTCTTAAATCATCGCTGCTTATTTATTATTTTTTTTGGTATATAACCAAATGTCCCATGACTGTTCCACGAAACTCAATCTAATTCCTAAAATCATAATAATGTCAAGAAAATTTTAAAAAGGTCATTTTATAAGTTTTTGATAGAAATCTTGTTGACCTTAAATATCAATGTAATGATTTTTTTCATTGATAAACGAATAGTAAAATATCCGTTAATCATATTGTCATTTTTACATTTTGACAATATTTTATTGAAAAATTCAAACTGTTATGATACACTAGCCAAATATTTAAAAAAAATATATGCACATGTACATATATCACCAAATACAAAAGTTTAAAAATACATTTTGAAGATTATATTTTAAATTATCATAGTTTCTGCTAACTACAAAACGTCATTTTTTTAATATTTTACATTAAAATGAATTTATTAAATATGCATTTGTTTAAGTTTATATTCAAGATATTTATTCATTATTTTCTAAAGTAACAAAAACAAAATATGTACGAAGCTGTTCAATTATTGTAATGAAAATTATAAATAAATTGATATTGTTTTTAAAGGTTTATTAGATTTTCATTTTTCAGAGAAAAACAATTGGAAAGAAAAAGTTACTTCTCATTCTCAATGAATACTTTTATTTTTATTTTATCTATTTTATATGGCTTATAGAATTGCATTCTTTTTAAATATTATTAATTATAAACTCCCGAAATACATTTCTTTAGCAGACTAATAATGAAAATTGTTTTTGCGTTTCTGTAATAAATATTTATAAAATAACATTGGCAACGATAATTAACTCTCTATTTATTCTTGTAAGAAATGTAAAGCTGATTTTTCTTTTGCAGGAAGTTATTAATTAGCTCCGTTTTTTAACAATGACTATGAATACAGATTGAATTTATGCATCATTAATTATTTTTAAAAATTTCAATTCCTTCAAAGGGAGCTTCTAAGCAAAATCAGATTAGAACTTTTTTTTTCTTTTTTGAAGAATAAAATCTATGATAAATAAACGCTGTTCTATTTTCTTTATTGTGAGTTCAAGAGAAATTTTTTAGGCTTAGTTTAGAAAGCATGTGACTAAATATTATTAATATTTATGAAGTCCATTACTTACTATCATATTTGGTAGGAATTATTATCATTATACCTAAGTTTTTTCTACATAATTATATACATATATATGATGGTGTGTAATTATTTAAAGAGAATTTATTTTGAAAATTCCCTGGAACCATAATGACTTTAAATACCTAATTTTCCACACAAGTGCTGTACATTGTAATGCAAAAGTCACCAATTAATTTCTTTAAGAATTATTTTTAAGATACTGAGGCTATAGTATTGTTATTGCCTTTAGATTTGCAAATTTGTTTCCCTTTGTGTGTTTTCTGATAAATTAGATATACATACTAATTTTATTAAAAATAAATACTTGGAAAATATTTTAAACAAATCATGAAAATATGTTTAAATTATTTTCAACTTAAATGCTATATTATAAAAAGTACAAAGAATGTTATACAATTTTATGTGAAAACAATATTTAAGTAAACAATTACATATACATAATCGAAAATATAGTTTAAGAATTTCATATATAAAAATATACATCACCATATGCAGATATGCTTCGTCACTGATTCAAATTAATTACCTTGTAAGTTAATGCATTTAAATATTTCCTATAGTTAATTAACTTGTGGTTGGAATTATCGTAATTAATTTGGGTGTGATATTATTATCATTAAATACTTAGTTTCATAATTTTTATATAGTCCGTGTATAAATTAAATTCTCATTCAGAAAGATTTATGTCTTTCAAATTTATTAAATAACCCAAATGTAGAAGTTTTGTTGCAACTATTTTTGTATTTGTTTCAACTATTTTTTAATATTTATGATTAAAGTATAACTTTAGTAAAATGGTTATAGAACTTTATCATTTAACAAAAAATGCATTTGTACTTTTTCACAAACAACATGATTGGAAATAGGACTGTTAAAAAGTGAAATATATATATATATATATATATATATATATATATATATATATATATATATATATATATATATATATATATATATATATATATATATATATATATATAATAAGATAAAACATGAAAAATATGGAAAAGCACTGAAATATATGAAACAAATGAAATGAAGAAGAAAGCATAGGAGCCACGTCTTCATCAGGAGAGAGATGGCCAGCTATGCTAAAAGAAAGAACACTCTTTTCTGACAAGCTCAAAGGACAAATGTCTAAAGATCTTCGAGCAATTTCCCCAAAGAGTGTTCGTATTCAATGAACTTAGGTTAAAACATTTGAATAAATATAAATGCAGAAAATTAGAAATACCAATAAATTAAACATAAATGCAATTAGAGATACTCATATAAATGAAACATACATACATACAGTAAAAAATTAAATACATAAAGCCAAAGTCAGCAAATCAGATGGGATTTATATATGAAAATAGTATGAAAGTTGCCAAAAGTAATTTTAAAATTATAGTAAAGAAGTGTTGCCAGTTGTAATTAGATTAAATTTAAAATATAAATGTAGGTGTTTTCAGGATTCTTGTAAGAGCTTCAATGCTTGGGTGGCCCTTCTGTAGTTATAAAAACTACGCATTACTTCAATCTTAGAAGCGATTCCCTACTTCCTACATATTTTAAAATAAAATTAATTGGAATATTATTATTTTTTAAGTAATCTATCAGTCGTTTAATTTGATTTTTAGTATATTCATGGTTGTTGCAGATATTATAAATGCGATTAAGTTCATTAATTATAACGTTTCTGTATATTTTTAAAGAAATATTTGAGTTCCAGGAAATTAACTTATTAACATGAAAATTAAATTGATTTGCTTTGTCGAAGACATCAATATATGTACTAGAATTATCAATAGTGATAAATAAATCCAAAAATTCTGTATTAGTATCAAATAAATTAGTTTTAATTAGAGAAAGCTCTTCAGGATAAATAGTTTTAGAAATATCTTGAAATTTTAAATTGTTAAAAATAATGAAATCATCTATGTATCTGAAAGCAAAAGGATAATGATAAAAGAATTTTTTTTCAAAATAATGTAGAAATAAATTTGCTAGTGTGCTGGAAAAGTTTGATCCCTGTGGAATTCCACAATTTTGAATAAAAATATTTTCACCGTTAAATATATAATTGTTATAAATACACATTTTAACTAGATTATTCCAATATTCAAAATTAATATTTAATAATTTTCTATAGTCCTGATAATAAATGTGTAATACGTTGTTTAGTTTATCAATAGGAATACTTGTAAAAAGGTCTTTAAAGTCAAAGGAATTAACACTATGAATTTTATTTTTTGATAAGAAATCCAAAATAGGTTTATTATTATTAATGATCCAAGTAGTATCTGATTTAATAATATAGTCTAGTATAATATTAAGAATTTTAGCAAAAATGATTCCAGGTTTATTCATGTACAATTTAGCACCACAGGTGATAAATCTAAATTTTATAGGAATTTTGTGAAATTTAGGAATGACTGTTAAATAAGGAAACTCTAATTTATAGTTGTTAATGTTTAGAAGTTTATAAAATCCAAGGATTTTTTTATTAATGATATTAACTGTGGAGTTTAAACGCTTATAAGTGCTGGAATTTAATGTTTCATTATCAATTAAATCTAAATAAAATTTCTTACAAAAAAATGCGTAATTATTATAGGCTTTATCTACTGGAGTAATGATGAAATAATCTTTTAGATTATTGATGGCTGGTTTTAATGGAACAAGTGTAGTGCCAGGAAACGTTAAATTATTAACAAAAATAAATTCTTTAATTTTATTAAAAAGTTTAAACTTCCAGACTGTATAGAATTCAATAGGTGTATTATAAAATTTTGAAATATTAAAGATAAATGAATCAATATTATGTAAAATAGTTTTAATTATTTTAAATTTATTTATATAGTTGAAAAACTGGTCTATACTTAGTCCCTTTACTTAATATTTCTTTCAATTTAGTGTCACTGACAATATTTAGATCACCTGTAATAATATGACCAAAATCAGGGTTAATAAAACTTTTTAGTTCATTATTATGACAAATACATTTAGAAAGTTTTCTAGATGACGAGATATTTTTGCAAAATTGATTGTAGTTAAAGATTTTACGTCCAAAAGGAATATCATAAGAAAAAGTAAGTTTTATAATATATATATATATATATATATATATATATATATATATATATATATATATATATGTATGTATGTATGTATATTTATGTGTGTGTGTGTGTATGTGTGTATTTAGAAGTATTTCATAATATACAGATTTTAGAATATTTTAAGAAATAAATGAAACTTCATTGGTTTTCCAGAAAAATGAAGTTGACATCATTGTTGTTATTTTGAAATTATATTTCAGAAAGTCTTTTGAAAGAGAGGCAGTTAAATGAAATTGAAAAATAAATAGTAAATATGAATACGAAAACTACGTTTTATTTGAGTAGATACTATTTAGTCAAGAAGTTAAGAAACCTTTTATAACAAATGATAAAAGGTTTCTTAACTTTTTAATTATTTTTTACTGTGATTATATTTCAGGAAATGCCATGTATTTACACGACTTAAAAATTATAGAAGAATTCAATTTTATAAAATTTTAATAAATGAAAAGAAATAACGTGAGCAAACTTTTCAAGGTCAGCTACACTTTTAGAATGCAATAATTTTAAAATATAAAAATAATTATTGTAAAAAATAAAACGAGGGCTTATAAAAAGTCGTAGCGAATGAAGATATTAAAAGGTCAACAGCAATTATTACATATTTCTAATATGGGTTCAAGAAACTATTATGTTTTTCATAGTGCCTTTGGTTTAGGGTATTTAATTTATGAAAATACTTTTTTCAAATTTGTGAAAATACTTTTTATGTCATTAAATTATGTATTTCATATAATAATGCCTTTGAATTTAAGTGAGCAACATCAAAGATTAATTAAATTTATTTCATTCAATATGATACTTATTTTTTTAATTGAAGAAAAACATTTTAGGAAATTCTTTTAGAATCAATTTTTACAGTAAATCTCTTAATTTAGAATATTAACTAACAATTTTCATTATTCTATTAAGAAATCTATAACAGTCAGGGAATCCAGTGTTTATTTATTTTATTTTTTTAATAATTAAAAAATTAAATATTTCTGAAAGAAAAAAAAACTGAGAAATTAAAAGAAATATTCTAAAGTTTACTTTTTGTGAAGTATAAAAATTCTTGTCTGTTCTAAAAATTTATTTGAAATATCTAATTTGTTTCTTCATTTTTCTAAATTTAAAGAAATATTTAGTGATCTCGATGAAATATGTTTAAACACTCATAGAAATAAAAAATGTGAATACATTTAATATTTTAATTTTATAAATTCTAAACTAAATTTACCTAAAATAGGTGTAGTTAAAACAATAATAAAGGAAAATTTATAATGAATTTGTTATTAAAATGATAGTATATTACTAGCACTTACTTATTATTCTCATTACATGATTTTTCCACGTAATTCTGAAATCTAGACATCCGAACTCAGGACAAACTAGCTTAATTATCTCTATAAAATTTATTTTCTGATCTTTATTAAATAAACCTATTTTGCACACAAAACTGATATATTAACTAAAAAATATGGTAAAATGTAACTGGTAAAAATATCGTGAATTATCATGTGTCAAAAATTAACATAAACTGTTTTATAAGTGTATAGTGTACATTAAATAAAATAATTGGCATTAGGTATGTTCCTTGTAATCTTTAAATTAAAACAAAATAAAATTGGAATGTTTTAAAGTCAAAATAATAATAAATAATATTCACAGATATAAAATATCAACTTTAATAAAAAGACTAAAACATCAATAAAATACCAACATCAATAAAAATACTAAACAGTTTGTTAGTCTTAAAATTAGAATTTATTACAGATTCTATAATAACCCTAAAGAAAAAATATAAATATAATTAATTAATCAACTTTAACATTTCACGATTTAATTAAAAATATAGCTCAAAACATTTCAATTTATACATGCTTTAAACCACGATACTAATATTTTTTAGTTCTTCAGGATGAAGATAGCTTTTAATGAAATTATGTCTTTACAAACTACTTTAATACTCATCAACTGATTTACATCTGAACATAGTTCTAGATAAAAGTTTGTTTTTCAAATATTAAATGAAAAATTATTAAGTGCCAAATCTGGGTTGTATAAAGCGGACATTCAAAAATTCTCCCTTGAATGTTTGCAGCAATTTTTGAGTTTTGTAAGAAGCGAAACTGATATTGACATGCAAGAAATTGGCTTCGTTTCTAAATATGGCAGAAAGTTTACGTGGTATGATTGGAAATCAGGCTTGAAAGCATTTTTTATTCTTAAAAAACATATCATATCTCATTCCACTAAACACGATCACATTTTTAAAGTTCGAAGTATTTCAAATACTCTGACGTGTCAGTGAACACGCAACCTACCTTACAACCTAAGCAAACTAATCATTTTCAGTGATTAAGCAACATGCAGGGTGAACTCTTTCAACTTAATCTGCTATAAAGTATTTGCCCATTCAACCTTAATTTGACTTCCAGAATCATTTTACATGGATAATATGCTGTATATAAGTGTCGCAAGGTAGTAAACCCGGAATGCTCCCAAACTATCACCGTACAAATGTGGATACAAAAACCAGGAACGTTATAGACATCTTTCGTTGATTATAAATAGTTAGATTTGAACTTGAGACATTCTGCTCCGAACTACACTGTATTACAGTGAGCTTCAATGATACGTAAATTCACGGATTGCATCACAAGATAGAGAGGTTATAGATAGTTCAGGGAACAGTTATTTCCTGCACAATAGTTACTTGAAAAATGCTGTTGCTCATAATTTTCATAGATCCAGCTTTCCAGATTAGTTTATTAAAATGCCATAGCATTTTTATTTATTTGTATAACCTTGTATTTTTAAAGTCACAAGTGTCCTTTAGAGAATTTTGTTGAGTTGCATAAATTTTTCATTGAATGCTGTATTATTGAAAAAATACTGCACGCAGAAAATAAAGTTATAGATTTTGGCAAAAGAATGATGCGAAAGAATATGATTGAGATAAGGAATTACTAAATTGCGACTATGGTATTTTTAATTTCAGAACACTGTTTGCTTAGTTAAAAAGAAACATTGTCATCGTTCAAGAAACAAATCCTTGAATATTTATTTTCAAAATATTACAATAATTAAAAGTATGTTTCATCAATTCTAGTTATTTGAAAATTTTTATTGAAAAAAAATATTGAGATAATTAAACTATTACTTTATATTATTAATTTGAATTTCCACTTCACACATGTACGCACTATAAATAGAAAATGTTCTGCTGACTAGGTCTATCATGCTTTTCATTAATATAAGTTTTAAGTTTCCAACTGATGACGATAACTGGGTAAATATAGATAGAAAAATATATATTGTCATTTCCTTAATATAAATTATTAGTTCTATGAAAAACTGTGTGTAAATCCAGATCCAAACTATTCAAATTATAAACATGAGTTCTTAATGAACAAATAATTCTTTCACCAAAACTTCATCTTCTCCATCATGAATCTTCTATTACATTTATATTGCTATTAAGTTTAAACTTAGTTAAATGTTAAAAAATATATATTATTATATTCATAAATATAATATTTCTGTTTCAATTAATAGAAATTTTTCTAAACAACAAAGTGTGAAGTTAAGTTAAAATTCGATTTAAAATAATATATTATAAAACGTATTTTCAGTTTTATGCAGAATTTATAAAGGAAAATATTTTTAAAAGAACAATTGGAAATTATAAGCTCTTTCTTAGAACAAGTGCTTTGCATTAAAAAATATAAATAATTGCTGCACACACATAAAGTCAAGTACATGTAAATGCCTTTTCTCTCATTAAGTGTCCTAATTTGCTTAAAATAAACTAATCTAGCGTGAATTTCCTAATATGGTTTATTTAATTTAGAAGCTATTTGTCAGGCTTGTAACTTCAGTGCAGAAACTAATTCCTAATTAGTAAGATGAAATCAATTATACGAGCAGGAGCAAGTAACACAGCTAAGCACAATATGTGAAAACTACACTTCTGGATTATTTCAATTTTGAACAATTTTAAATCAATACACACACACAAATAATCCTTTTTAAGAATATAGAAATACATAATATACAATAAAAATTAATTAATTAGCATTGATTTTCATATGCATAAACCATAGAGTTTTTGTTCTTAAGGATTGTATAAATTATTAATGAACACTTTTAGATACACAATATACAATACGCTTCAAATAATCTTTCTTCGGAGAAGAAGTTAATTGGAATATATAATGCAGAAATTCATGTGAGCAAGTATTTCTTTTTAAATTCCTAATCTTATTAAATGTACCAATCTAATATTTAACTTTGGAAACCAAAAGGTATTGTTGTCTGAGGATTATACTTAAGAACAAATATGTTCATAGATTTAAACATTTTATGTTAACTTTTCTTCTTTGAATTTACTTAGCTTTGGATTTCTACACTAGAAAAGTGTTAATAGGAAATAAAATTAATAAATTAGTGATGCTGTTTTTACATTTTTATATAAAACTAAATTGTCATTCTAAAATGAATTGGAATTTAAAGAATAAAAGTATAAAACATAAATCTTTTTAAAGTAAAAACCATAGTTATTTCTTAACTTTTTTAAGGACAGAGAATGCAGGAAACATTTAAATCATGCATAGTCTGTGTGTTAACAAAATTTGTTTTCTTTCATAGGCTAAACATAGATTTCATAGGTATTTCACAAAACATTGGAAGTATGCAAATGTGTATTTTCACGTTCTTTACTTCACACATTTTAATTTTTAGAAATTCAGTGTTTGGATTAATTATCTATTTAAATTTATAAGCAAATTTTGGACTAAAAAGAATGCTGCACAGTTTGATTTTAGCTTAATAATTTTATGATGTCCATTCACTTTATAAATAAAAAATTCTGAGACGTTTCATTTCGAATATCTGTTGTAGTAAAGAGGAAAATAAAGTAAAATTTACAGAAATTTAATTTTCTCTAAAATACTTTTTCGGTATAAAGCTGTAAAATGAAAACAAAAATAATTTACTTCTTAGAATTATGTAAAATGAATTTTAAGTAATAATCTTCAGATGTAGTGAACTCAATGTACACTGAAAAATACAAGAATTATAAATAAAGTAGTTTCAACCATACTCAGAAAGTCATAGATATTGGATATGAAAGTGTAGAATATTAGAGCAGTAACGTGGAGCTGTCGTCGATATGTAGAACACTTAAAATAGTCCTACAAAAGTGGCAGTTGTTGTTGTTGCTCCAGCATGCTTCCTTGTATCTAACCCGGAGTTGAGATATACTGATTAGATAGAAGCAGCCGGGTGGAGTATTCATGATTTTGAAGCAGGGACCAAGTAGCAGATCCCCAATACTTGGCCTGCCACTCCCAAGGTATCATTTCGTTCATAGGACAATGCGATCACAACATATTTGGCGTGCCCTATCTGCTTTTAGCAAACACGACGACTCAGCTGTTAAGCCACAGGATTCTAACTCACTATCTTCCGGCAATGAGAACGACACCCTAACTAACCATTCCACTATGGCACTTCAGAAAAAGTAGTTAGTACGTGAGTTGAAATTAACAGTGTCTTTTCTATCGCCATTTGCTATTACACCAGAGTTATTTTGTAGCATTAATAGTCAATGGCAACCAAATGGCATCCAATGAAACGGATTTTTTTCTAGGTGCATATATATATTTTTACAACACAATATATAAGTAGTTTTTAATGAAAATTTGTAGACGTTTTAGAGATCTGATAACAATTAATTTGTTATGAATTAAGCAGTACACAATTTCTTTTTCTTCAAAATTTATTGAGAACAACTAAGAAAAATGGTAAAAATTAATAAAATTTTTCATTGCAATTTCGATAGCAGCTGTATTAATGACTTTTAACAACCGTAACTTATTCGCTACCTTTAGACTTTTCATTATACATATGCGTCACAACGAAAAAAGCTTTTAAGCGTCCAACCCGGCAGACGTGTATGCAGAAACACACCTATAAGTCATTGTTGAGTTATTGTTTTTAAAATTTTACCAATTAATTTCCACTACAAAGAGTGTTGTCGTAATACTAATACATAATGAGAATATTTAATTATCCCCCAAAATCGAAATTACAAATAATATATCTACAATGTTTAGTAAATAGCAATAAGATGAATTACTGAAAATTAAATAAATTAAAGAATACGCTCAAAGCAGCATATTTTCTTTAGAAAGCAAAGCTGGTACATTATATCCCATAATAAATATTTCATTGGAAAGAAGTTATCACTCATGAAGACTCTTTAAAAAGTGTTCAATGACATTCATGAATTTTAAGCGAAACAGTTTAAAGAATATATAAGTAATCACATTACAGAAGAGCCTAAATATAGTCTACTTTTAGATTGTTTCTTTCACTCCTTTAACTCATTTTCTAGTTCTCATTAATGATGTAGATTTGAATCTTTACTTCTTGCATCTGTTGAGCTTAATTAAGCTTGACACACAAAGAGAAATTAAATAAAAAGCACACACGCACAAAGAAATATAAATATAATTCTATAAAAAAGTTTTATTTTATCTATCTATCTATATATATATATACATATATATATATATATAAATAAATACACACACACACACACACACATATATATATATATATATATATATATATATATATATATATATATATATATATATATATATGTATATATATAGATGCCAGCCAACTTTCCTAGCGGTCAGCGTGCCTGACTACGGTTAGGGAGGTCCTGGGTTCGAATCCCGGTTCAGGCATGGATGTACTTTCTCTCTCTCTATCCTGTCTTTGTCCTTTCCTTGTGTGTGTGAGTGAAGTATGAAGGATGCCTACCCAATAAACGGGTCCCTTATGGCATGTGTGATGGTGGCCCACCCCCTGTGGTGCACCCGGGGCAACGCCTCGGCTGCTAAGAGGTCACTGTGTCTGGCCGGTTCCTTGGTATCAGGGAACAATAAATTAATAGACTCTGTTGCAGTTGTAACTGTCTATATATATATACATAATTCATTGAAAAAATATTTTTGTTTTTAATTTCATTAATTACTAAAAACTGTTCTACATTTGAAACAAATAGTTAAAAAAATGATTTTAGGACCTTAGAAAACCAATTTTTGACTGGAGAAATTTAACATTTCTCATGTTTTTAATGTGCACATAGATATAGAGATGTTATTTTTTTATATTATTAAAACCTGAAATTATATTTAAATTATAAATAAGTTATTTAGGAACAAGTGAGTACTTGAAAATTTATTCATCAAATTATTTTAAATTCTAATAATAATCAATTTTAAATATTCATTATAAATTTAAGAAATAATCTTACTTTGAATTTGTAACAGAAACATGAAAGCGCATTTAATCGCAAGAACGCAGTTTAAAAACAACAGTTTTGCAAAAAATGATTATAATTCCTTTAATTTAAATAAATAAAAAAGAATAAACAAAATTAATTTTATTTTAATTATTTATACTATTTTAATCAAAATTACAATATAATTTAGTTAATATCATTATGAGAAAACACTCCTTAAAATAATTTAATTTTGTAAAGTTAATTAAATTTGCAATATTAGGTGCTTAGGTGCATTACAGTGATTGAAAATATTAGTAAGATTTGAACTCAATTCTAAATATAGTTTTAGAAAATTTAATAGTAAATTGATTTGATATTCTCGTATCCTAATTGATAATCAATCTCTTGAATCTTTCTAGTCACTTACATGAAAAATGATGTATATATATATATATATATATATATATATATATATATATATATATATATATAAGTGCAGCAACTCTACCATGATTTATATATTTTATCTTATTTCTTGATTGATTTTTAATTTAAAGTAGGTATCAGTCATTAACAATTGTAAAGACGAACGCTTAAAAGAATGATAATTATGTAATCAAATTCATAAATATATCCCAGAGATATTTATATCGATTATGAATGGAGTTACTTTTATTAAGGCAAAATACATGAATTAAAATTAATTTTGCTTTGTATAGAAATTATGCTTTGATTTGCTAACGTCAAAATGATTGAGTCATTTTAAGAATGAGAGACATTTTTCTGTTTATCTTGAGTTTGGTTAAGAGTAAGAAGGAAGCATGGTGGCGTTGTGGCAGTGTTCCACGATTCCACGACAAAGGTCCGAGGTTTGTTCAGGGTCGACTCATTCTTTCATTCCTTTAGTGGGTCAATATAACTGAGTGTCAAACATACTTGGGAAGTAAACATTGTGGGTTATCGTGTAAGGTTGACTACCTAACCGAGTCATACTCATCGCATTCTAGGGCCATTGGTCATGAAAACAAGTATGGGCACTGTAGCCTTGGCATCCATATTGTCTGTCATATCACTGAGTATTGTGGTAAGTATAAAAAGGAAAAATTGTTTCAAGAATAAAAGCAATAATTAACAAATAATAATAATATTACAGCAAAATATATTTCATACAGAATTTCTATATAATGGATTCAATTTTGATATTAATTATAATCACGTTAAATTGGCGTTCTGCGGTTGATGTGTCTAAACAAAATGGAAAGATTAATTAATTTACATTTGCGTCAATATTCTGTGCAGAAACTTTTCAGCCTTATTTTATTTGCCAGTAATACCATTTTTTTATAGTTTTTAATTAAAATGTGCGTACTTAGATTTACATAAAAAATTCCAGAAATTCAAATACCCCCAAAACTCATGTGATTCAAACATTCAAATGGTGTATATTTTTAAAAAATGCACACAGAATTAGAGAATTAATAAATTCGTTTGATTCATACATCTACTTTAAATTAAAATTTAAAAAAACAAAATAATATTTTTAATTTAAAATTTAAAATAGATTTAAAAATAATTTGAATACTTGAGCAAATAAGATTATTCTTAAAAATGTCAATTTATAATAAATAATATAGTTTAGAAAGTTTCAAACTTCTGTAATTATAAATTTAAAAATCGGGATATTAAAATGGGTCTCTAAAAATTAAAAGTTAACTTCGTTATCATTATCACATTAATAACTTGCAGGGTGTAATTTTTAAATAGTAAAAATCTTTAAGTAATGGAATAAAAAAGATTTGAAAAGATAAGCTAGTTCCCTTACTAGTAACCATGAACTATCAACAAATATAAAAAGTCTATTAATAAAAAGCTCATAACATCAAAAAACTTAAAATAAAGTTTTAAAATTTATCTATATATTACATACTCTGAGTAGAAGGAAAAATATTTACATTGTGTTGTTTTTTTATATGTTTATAGTTATTTTGTAATTATTTTTAAACAAGAGCTTTGCGCGAAACTTTTAATTAGTTAAGTTTTATATATAAAGTTCAAGTAACTGCTCTTATAAGAAATGCAAAATATTTTTAATAGTCCAATGTGCCACCACTATAAAAGATAAACATAAATTTGTTACAAAAAACGTATGCTTTCAAAAAATCTTAATGTAAATTCACATTTAAACAGATCTTATTTGCAGTTTTACTTTTATGATACTTTCTAAATTAGAAAATACAATGAATATGTAAACCAATTTAATAAAGCAATTTTATATTCTTTATTAAATATGTTATCTTTTGAATGAAAATCTTTTTTATTCCCATTAATTTATAATTATTACCACATTATGCATTTAATTTACATTTAGTAGTTTAATAAAAAGTAAAATTTCATATTTATTGGTTGTAATAAATGATTATATATGCTTAATAAAAAACCTTCTTTCCATAAAGTCATTTAATGTGAAATTAAATTTAACATTGAAGAAAAAAGCTAAAAACGAAAAAGAGCCTGTAGAATTTGTAAAATTAAACAGAATCTAAAATATTGGTGTAGTTTCAAAGATATTTATATTTTTCAAGGATTATTTTTATTTCCACCTTTTTAAAAATTTAATAATGTTTAAGAATTATTAATGTGTGTGTGTGTGTGTGTGTGTTTCAATTATTTTCAGGAAAAATTATATTTCCAAGTAAATGTTATTTTTATTTTTCTTGGTAAGAAATGAAGTAATGTAATTAAGTTATTTTTACAGTATGCAGTGTTAGAAAGAAATTGATTATATTCCCATTTAAATCAAAATAAAATTTCAATTTTTATATTGACTTGTTCACAATTTCTTCATACATTATTAAAAAGCAATAGTTAAGCCCAGAATAAATATTTATTAGATAAATGCCTATAATTACACACACGTTTTAATAAGATGTGGTTTCCTTTATGTCTGATTACGCAATCAAATATCTGACAAAGCTGATGTGTTACCTTATTTTAAAATGACTTTAAAAAATGAAAAAATTAAGCAAATATTCGAGATTTCTTTGAGTTTTCTTGCAGAGTAATTAACGAAATATAAATCTGATTTAAATTCTTAAATTTTAAGCCGTTGATAAAATCACAAAAATTATGTAATCCATTAACTTTGGTCTTCCTTTACATTGAATTAAATATTGTGTGTAATTAAAACAACATCAAAATACCTCTCCGTGAATTAAAAAAAAATTATTTTCTTTTCCCATTTATACACTATTAAAATACAATTTGTCTCAAAAAATTTTATTTATGTAATTCAGTGTAAAATCCCATTATATCAAATTATGTTTGGAAAAGTTAATCAACGTTACTGAGTGCCATAATAACTTATAAACACATATTATGTAATTTCATAAAGATATTACTGATTTATCATTATTGCTTATCATTACATAGTGTTATCTACATGTTAAAAATTTTATAAAAGAATACATCGGAAATCAGTTAAGAAAAAGACATATAATTGAATACAATTACAGAAAATAGAAAAGAAAATTTATATATATGTCAGAAAAATACTTTCTTTGAGAAAACAAATGTTCTTAAAATTCTCTTCTTTTACACCATTTCGTAATCTGTTATGAATTGTTAGAAGTAAAACTATTGTAAGAGCTATATCTCTATATTCGAATACATATCAAATAATTAATATTTGCTTCGCAAGTAAAGCTCGTTGACTAAATATGTACTAAAATGACAGATGGTGACTATGCTTCTATAAATGAGTTATCTATTTCCATGAATTGTGAGAACCTGTTATTGGACAATTAACAGCATCAGATATTATGCCATTTACAAGAAAATCTCCTGTGACTATTAATGGTTAACATGAATAAAAACTAAAAAAATAATTATTTTTTTGAAAAATATTTTTAACAATTTGTATGGCACTGAATATTTTACATAAAAAATGAACGATCATAAGGAAATCATATGTGAACATCATCATAAAGAAAAACAGATTATATTTAGAAATATTAATTAGCACAATTTCAATGATTTTTATCAATTAAGAGATAATACTTAATACATTATTTTATTTAAAGTAAATATGTACCGGAAAATAATATCAAAGATTTATATTTGATATATAGATGATGGAAGTATACATTTGGTGTCTCAAATTTTCTTGTATTTTAAATAACATGATTTATAAGCAAAATGTAAGATTTTTAAGCAAAGTTTTCAGTTTAAAATTGTGCTTGAAATAATTTTAAATTTTATCGATAATTTAATTGTTGAAATTTATAATTCTGATAAAAAACGAACATAATAAGTGAATCTAAATTTCATTTGTAATTCAACATTTTAATAAGAAAATTTTTAATTTTAAATCCCACATTTGTACGTATCCTTGAATCTGTCAACATTTAACATATATTTCCGGATAAAGTAAGGTTTCTTTTACACCAGAAACTTCATTTTTTAGCTTCAATTAAACTTTTTTAATGGGAATTGCATTTCTTGGAGACTTTTTTTTTATCTATTTTTAGAAGAATAAACTTTTTTTTACTATTTTACAGGTAATATATTATTTCATCTGTTCAGGATATAAGAACAATTATAAATCACTTCACTTCTAAAAACTCTAAACATTGAGAAGAATAAATGGAAAATAGATTGATTCTGCTTTGAATAAATGTTTTATTATTTGCTCACCTTCTAGGTTAATTAGATCAGAAATTAGTATTTTAGGATTTAAATATTTTTTAAAAAGTTTTTATTAATATTAGTTATTTTGATATATTTTGGCAATGCAAACAAACTTCTAAATTGTATGACAAATTACTTCTAAAAAAGGTGAAGAAATTGTGAAACGTGGCAAAATATGAAATCAGGGTCTACTGAATCAATACTTAATGTTCAAAGCAGGAAAGTTTTGCATTGTATATAATTGCTTATGCTCTTATAATATATATTAGTTTGACACTAAAATAGCTGTATGTTTCAAGCAGTTTTTAAAGGATCCTAAAAATGGCAGTTCATAATAAAAAGACAATTTTAAGATTTAAATTAAGGTTTCAATGTATGCCTTACTTAAGTGAAGTTTGTTCTTTTATTAAGTAATTAAGATAACAGTTTATTTTTGTTAAGTGATTATATAATATTATTTTATTTATTTAGAAATATTTTTTTCTTAAATACTAAGTTAAAGATATCTATCTAAAGTATAAATTTATATTTTTAAAACATTTTTCGTGAAATTTATTACAAATTGAATATTTCATCTAGTGAGTAATATAATATTTCTTTAAGAAAAAAATCTTATTCGATTAAACATGAAATAGCAACCGCGTATTATAGATTTTATTTACAGAAACTGAGAAATTTGTTAAAAATTATTTAGTAAAAAATCTACAATAAAGTCATTTCTAAATTTTTCTGAAACTGATAAATTTATTTTCAACATATATATTGGAAACATGCAAATATTTCATTTTTGAATCGCAATTGATTCTTACATTCTCATGTCATAAGTTTTGCAACGAATTATATTTACATAGATTTCAGTACAATGCTTTTTAAAAATTTCATTATTCTTCACTCATTATTCGATGTCTTTATCATAGCTGAAATAGTAAATTTAGTGTGTAAAAATGCATATGATTTTGTTCACCTCAAAAGTTTTTAAAGCAATATGTTTCGTACATTTTAAATAATAAGATATGATCTAAATGGTGGCATTTTTATAATTTCATATTTGTCATAGCTTGTTTAATTTCACGTAATTTTTATTGGCTTTTTATTTAAAATTTAGATATCCTCAAACAAGATCTTTTGTAATTTCTCTTTTCCTATGTTAAAGTTTTGATAATGGTATCAGTTTTTTATAAAAATCAATGTTTTGAAATATTGAACAATATTAAGCTACGATACAAGAATAATTCCATTGCAATGAAATATTTATTTTGCTGATTTGTGCCATCTGCAGATTTTCTATCAAGTAAATCTGAGATTATTTAGCAGGAGAAGTGGACCTGATTAAAATCGGTTTAGTAAGAAAAGCCTTAACATTCTATGGCATTAATTTTTGACACACACCGAGTGACAATTTAAAATCTGACACTTGGTGATTTTTCATTTGGAAAAAAACTTATAAAAATATTTTTTGCAAATATTTTGAAAGCTTATTTCACTGATTATAGGAGTATTAATTTCGTTGAGGTGCACACAACAATCTTCTCTCGAATTTTGTGAGGAAAAAAAATTATAAGGGTGTAATGATACTAAAAATAAAAACAATAAAAAGTTGAGAATTTTAAGTTTACATTTTATTAAGGCTATATTAAAACTTAAATTGTACTATAATAAAGAGTAAAATTAAAATTGTTGTTTATTATAAAAACTTAAAATTATAGTTCATAAAGGAAATTGTATGTTATAAAATTTATTATTCAATACAGATTTAAAGTTGTACTATAGTAAAACTAAACTTTATACTATTGATTGAAATGATAAAATCAAGTTATATGAATTTGTATGAGCAGACAGGAAAACTAAACTTTATATTTCATTTTTAATGTCATTCAAACCATACAAATTAACAGATCTTGTTTACTCTAATGAAAGGAAACCGCAAAAGTTCTTAAATATTCTTAAAAAGCTGGTTCTATTGAAGCATATTTAAAACGGGATACCGGTGACTTTTTCACTTGTCTAATATATTTAGTGAAAAAAATTACTGTGCTAAACACTTTTTTAATTAAGTAAGTACACATTTATTTTATTTAAAAAAAAAAAAAAAAAACTACTTGTGTGTCCTGAGTAGTGCGAAATATAAAAAACTTAGCAGAAAATCTTCCCAGTTATCTCGACGGCTATGAAATAATGGTTTATTTTCGATTAATTCTGCTTACTTTTTAACTTTCTCGGAAAAAATTGGAAACGTTTTTCAACCTTTAAAAAAATATGCATCTTTTGCCAAGTATAGCAATT
The DNA here is from genome assembly GCA_030067965.1 of Latrodectus elegans. Classification (NCBI taxonomy): domain Eukaryota; kingdom Metazoa; phylum Arthropoda; class Arachnida; order Araneae; family Theridiidae; genus Latrodectus; species Latrodectus elegans. Next base: position 61,046,366 of record CM057809.1, read on the forward strand.
TAACATAATAATTTTGCTTAAAATAGTTTTTTTTATATGTTAAAGGAAAATTTAACAGTTTTTTTTATTTAACTAAATTTATATTTTTATAAATCATATTCCAAAAGGTTTTTAGAAGTAAACCGTAACATATTTAAGTAGGAATCAAATTATTTAATTTCATTTCTAAGTGATTAATCCTTTAATTTCATTTCAAAGGATATTATTTTATAATTTCTTAATTTTTTTATCTGTTGCATAATATTGAAGAATTCTGATAAATCTATTCATAACATATAAAATATTTTTAAACATAAAATGTGTGCAAATTTCGCTAAAAATTTATAAAGTTAGATAAACATTTCACAAAAAGCACTCCACCTGCCAGATAAACAAATAACAAAGACTGAACTGACAATTGCTGCACTTAATGCTGAGAATAATATTCCATTTCCACAATGTGATAATATTATAGAAGCCTGTATCAAAGCATCTCTTGGTACAAGAAAAGTCCATATGAAGGAACATAAGATTTTTTTTAATCTACATAGTATAACTTATCATGAAAAAGTGTAACTTTCAAAGTATGCAGAAACAATAAACTCTTCAATGGGGATTAATTAAAATATAATTGTTTCACTATCATAAACTGTATTGGTTAATGGAATATGATGTCAAGTAATTTGATACCACTGAGTTTAAATGAATTATAGATGCTATATTAAAAACAATTTGTTAGAGAAAATTTTTCTCAAACTGTGAAGAACTTTCTTGCAAAGCATCATACCAGCAAGTACTATTCTCTTTGGGAGTGATAATTGTACTGTAATGAAGGATAATGAAAGTAATTTCTCCTGTTATTGATAAAAAAGGACATACCATCAGTATTTATTACCTGATGTGTTTGACATTCTTTTGCTTTTTTGTACTACTCATGCAATTAGAACATCATCATCCTACCCATAAAATCCAACGAAAAACGTAACTTATTTTTCCCCATATCAACGAATTGCTTAAAAAGATAAAGTTAATATGAAATACAGTATAAATAATACAAAGTATAGAAATCCTAAATTAATTGAAACTGACTATCCTTTGGAAACATTACAAAAAATTATTATTGAACAGTTATGATGCATTAGTTAAATATTTTCAAATTCGATTTTTTTTCCTTTTCAAATTCAAAATTATGATATTGATCTTGCAGTGAATATTTATTACAGTATGATCATTAAAATAACAGAGCATAATTGTTAAATTTTGGATAGATATTTGATGAGAAAAATTGATAGTTTAACGAATTTCAAGCGGAATATTTATATATATTACAATTATCTCATTTAATAGCTTCAATTTAATATAACAGCATTTTTAATTTTCTTATAAAAATTGAAATCATAAATGAACATCAAACAAACTCAATTAAATAATCTGTATATAATTGATGCCAGAAATACAGAAAATTAAAAGTTATACGATAACATAAATTGAAAAGCCGTTTTTAGACTCATTAAAATCGATAGCACTAGGTAAAAGACTTAAAAATGATTGTTTGAAGTTTGTATTAAAAAAAAATTATTTTTATCAAATGAGGATAGAATCACAATAGGCCTCGATATTCTTGACCCAATAATAATACAAAATCATGTCAAATCATCATTCTTAATTTACAGTTGGATATGCTTTTTCCTAATTCCAATAAAAATTTTTTAAATAACATTCAACTAATTAAAATGATTCTAGAAATTTTCTATGAATTAAGACTAGCTTTTCAACTGCAAAATATTGCCAGATGTAACATACAAACACTTTGTTAAATGCGAAATTTCGGAGGAGCTTTTAATGAATATATTAATCTGTTTTTATGAAAATGTGCTATAAAAACTTTTTTTCTCAGCCTTATTCATTGAAATTTAAAATATAAGAACATATTAATATATTATTCTATATCATAAGCTTAACATATGAATATAGAATTTCTCATGATTATTAATTTAGTAAATTAAATCTATTTTCCGAATTTGTTGAAAGAAAAATAACAAATTGTTGCATTGTATAAATATTGGAAAATTTTAAAGAAACGTCAAAGTAGCAAATTTTTCATTTCACATATCTTATAACAATAAATTTTTAAATATATCATTCAGCAGGTTATGTGAAATTAAATACATTGACAAAAATAAAAACTGTCAAACACTATTTGAAATTAAGTTCTAATAAAAAAGATGTACCAAATTCCAATGGAATGTTCCTTTATCTATTAGCTATTTTATCCTCACCAATTCCTTAATTTCTTTCCTTAAGTTCTTTCATTTTTATCAAGTATTCTTGGTATCTTTTCCTGCCAACGTTTTGCTTAAATCTCTTTTACTTTCTTGAACAATACAACTTGTTTCAGATTAAGGCTTTGTTGAGAATGTTTCCTTACATGGGCCCATACATGGCACAATAGCCATCCATCAGTTGGCTTCATCCTTAATAGATCTTTTTCCTCATGTAGTCTTCTAATAGGTAGATTTTTCTCTGTCATATTCCCTCTTAATGTAAATGTTATCATTTTAGTTGAAAATAAATCATTATATTCATATATATTTATCCCAGCTATCTAACTTTTCTCAAATCTGATTTAGTTTCCCAAGTGTAGCTATTTTAATTTAATCTATTTATCGCTTGTTTTGCCATAAGGACATTTTACAGTTTCTGGCTCATATGAGTGTCAACTTTTCTGGCTCAAATGAATGTGATTTCAGATAAGATTATTTCTATTTTTTTCAGAAACGTAGTAAAATAATTACATTTGTTAGAAAAATGTATAAAACTAAATATTTGAAATATTGTAAGCCAATTTTAGAGTTACGTAACAAATACTGAAACTTTGCGATGGCTTTGTAAGGGATGTCTCAGTTTTGATTTGATTATATGATTATATAATTTATCGTTTGAAATGACGGTGTAAATTTATGGCAAGCAAGAAATCAACTTGTGGTTCTCCAAGACCTCATTAAAATTTTATTCATCAGACTTGATATTTCCTTTAAAATGTCTCACAAAGAACAAAAAAAAGTTACTCCTTTTCATATTTCCCTTACAGTGTAATAATATATAATATAAATGGAAATTTTATTCTATCGAAGTCCAAACTAAAATATACTATGAGACATGTGTAAATTTTAGTGTTAATTAAAATTAGTTTCATAGTTATAAGCCATTAACTACAGACAGCTATTTATATCTAACTTTATTGCTAGAAATAAGTGAAATTAAATATATAAAAAATCTTTTGACTTTCAGAATAATTAGAAAAGTAAAAATATTTTTCTTTCAAATAGCAATTTTAATTCATTTAAAAGTGGTTATCTAAAATACATACAAAAAATATTATCAGAAAAAATCCAGATTGTTGATCTATGACCAATGCAACCACCGGTTTCATGATTAAATTTTAGCAACTATCAAATCAGTTAAATTCCTTACTAAAAGTTTCCTTATTTGAGGGAATTTGTAATAATAAATTTAATTTAAAAAGGGAAGTTACCCGGTGACAGCTAGGTTATTTAAAGAGATTTACATTTTAGCCTTTTTAAGGACATGATTGACTGGGTTTAAGTCAAGTAAAATGACATAAGAGATTTTGATGATGCTTTTTTGTAACAATTAAACTAGCTCCTAAAAATTAAAATGAATTTTAAAAATCAACGAGAACACATTAGTTTTTAAAGTTATGACATAAAGAAATTTACACTCAAAAATTTAGAAGTTTATTAACTCTTTTATATAATTCTGCCTAATAAGCTTTTTTATGTAAATGAAAATGCCTAAAAATGTGCTACCAACTTGGTTGTGCTTATATATGTGAATAAATATTTTTACAATATTGTGATCTAAGTAATTTTAAATAAATAAATGAGCAAATAGATAAATATTATTACAATCTGTCATAATATTTACAATTAAATATGAACCTCGTGTAGCAAAATATTTTGGCGTAATTCATTTCCACTTTTCACGCCTGTATGTATGATTAACTGTATCATATTTTAAATCAGAGTCATGAGTGTAACACACAATGATATGAATTTAAATACTTTTCATCTACTTAAGAAATTTTTAAGTTTCCATACGAGATCTAAACTTTATAATAAAAAATATCTTCGAATTTCTAATTAAAATTTTAAAACTTCTTGTTTTTAACATTAATATCTGTTTTTCAACTATTCAAAAAATGTAGAAATGATCGTCAAAATCAAAAGGAAAGGTTTGTATTCATTGTTAAGTTATTTGACAAATGAATAACATCATTTTATAACTCTTATTATGTGAATAAAATGAAACATTTATATGTTTATTTCTCAAATGATTTTATTATTTAACATATTTTATACTACCTTACAAAAACTTAAAATCTAATTTAAGACATTTTTTCAGTTATTTATCCCATAAAGATTTAATCAATGTAAAAAGAATGTAGAAAATTACTTTTATGCATTTATTTTTATACTTTTATTTAAAACACATTTTTGACACTAATTTTTGAATACATAAAAAATAACAGTGCTGATAAACTAATTTTTAAATCCTAAATAGAGCTACGTTTTAAAGGAATTTAATGCAGATACAGATTATGCTCACACACATGGAATTTAATCTTTATAAATTCCTTTTTACATAAGTAAGTTAAAATATTCTGGTTTACTTCTTCATTTATTATTATAATTCACTTTTTTAAAACGTGTTGTTAGAGCTTTATTTTAAAAATAAATCAAGGAGAAAAATAATTTTCTATTTTTAAGTAAAATTTTCACATTGCTTTTATCAAATATAATTTTGGAAATACAATGAAAGATATTTAAATGATTAGTTTTGATTTTTGGAAAATTTTGAATGCATGTTTTGCTTTTGATTTCCTACATTTCCAAAATAATGAACTGTAATAATTTTTAGTTTTCTACAAATTAAAATTTTTGAGTTTTTATATTTACTTTAAATGCTAGTGGTGAATATTTTAGTTATCATTACTGTACATTTATCTGTTTTTTCATTTTTCCTTAGAATATAAATGTTGAGAAATTAAGATTTCTATTGTTTGATTTTGTGAATTATTCTAATTCTTTAATGAATCTTTTATTATTAAATGTGCTCACGTATATTAAATCTTACCTTAATGCATCCTATAAAACTATACAAACATAAAAAAATTTAAATATTATGTCAAAATTTTACTGTGTATGATTACCCTCAGCTTCAACATTACTCATGTACTCATTTTTATCCAGACTTTTTATATTTACTAAATATACTTAAATATCACTCAAAAGAAAATATTGTATGCTGTTCAAAAATATCACATACATAAAATCTAACCATGCAAAATTTCTTTGAATCAAAATAATTCTCCGGATTCTGTAAAGAAAAAAATGTTGCACTTTCAGTTTGTCAAATTTTATAATTTCATGATAGTATTTTCAGCTTATCTTTAGGAATTATAAAAATATTCATATAGTCCAGTCACAGCTCTATGGACTTAGCATTTTCATAGCATATACTTTTCCTTGCTTTATTTGATGATGTTGAATGTAAAAATTGCTATTATTCACTCAATAATTTTCTCAAATTTTCAACATTTAGCCAAATATTATAATTTTTGTGTAATTACTGTGTGAAACCTAATTTAAAATCTTCCATTTTATGTACAATATAAAGGGCAATTTTCAAAAGCACTTGCGTGTATCTGATAATAAGAGCTAATCATTTTTCTATCAAAAATTTAGTCAATCAAATTTGATTTTTTTTGACATGTTGCATTGAAACATAATTCATAAGATAACAGTTGGAAGTAACTGAAATTTGAATAAATTTGACCTCTGTTAGTTTTTTGTATATTTTTAGACGCATTATATTAAAAATATTGACTTTTTGAGATGCTGATTTAGTTTACTATCTAATAAGGAATAACATTATAACTGGATAACAATATATTGAATTACATTTTATGCTGGTTTCCTAGCTTGACAAATTAAAAGCAAATTATTACTTAGAAAGGATATTTATACTGAGTTGTACAAAAATAATATTAATATTACTGAGCATTAGTGATTAATTGCTAATGAACAGTAATATTAATATTATTTTTGTTTTTGAAAATTCCACATTCATTATTAGCTTAATTTAAAAATTATTTTCATGATATTGATGAAAGTCAGGATTTTTCTGGTTTCATTTTTGTTGAAATCTAATTTATTCTAAAATTTGAGAGTTTGACCACTAATCTTTGCCATTATTATTATTTAGACTTCTTTTATGCAAAAGTAAGACGCAAATATTACACCGAATAAATTGCTTTTTTGTGGGAATAGTAAACTTATTTTATGAATTTATAATATGTTTATGAAATTTCCAGTGTTTTTTGTATAACAGACATTTCATCAATTATTTTAATAATAAAGAATTATTAAATGGATAAATTCTTATTTATGACTAAAAAATTTGTAAAAGAATAATGAAATCAACATAAATTTATATTATTTGTATTGAGTTCTTACAAGTGAACGTAAAATGATAAATTTATTACTAAAATAAAAATGTGGTTTTATAGAGAAATAAGCCGCTTTAAGCTTATAAAACTTGATAGCTTGATCTCTAGTAAAGAGTTATTGTTAATGTTTGGATAAAAGAAAAACATTAAGTCAAAATAAAAGAACTATTTACCAGTAAATTCTATATCAATTAAAATAAATGGTAAAATTTAATTAAAATATTATAGATATATTATTAAAATATTAACTATAATAAATTAAAATAAATAGTAAATTAAAGAAAATTGAAATAAATGCCAACAGAAAAAATTATGTAAACAATATGGTACAACAACTAAGGCAGATGTAACATATGCGTACTTCCCAAAGCAAATTAAAAGAAAATAAAAAAAAACCTCAATTAAAAATAAATGATGTAGTTTAAAACATTACTCTCGTAAAGCAGTACATCAGAAAATATACTCTACATATCAAATTTCAATTGAAATTTTTCTGAATCAAAAAACGGGGAAGCCTGTAAAGGAAGATTAAAATAATCTAATGAATTGCATTTTAGATTATTTATTTCATCAAATTTGAAACAGGAATATACAGATAACTCACTAAATGGACAACAATATCATTGCATATTAACTTTAGTTATTTTTATTTTGAAAGTTCAAGATTAGCCATAACATAATACATGGCGTTAATTATTGAATGCAATATATTGCTTTATTCGAATGAATAGTTCTTCGTGAAAATATACTTATTTAACCAATAATCTGCAAAATAAGAATAAAAAACAAACAGAATTAAGAAATTAAATGAGAAGGGAAAAACTAACAGGCTTGATAGTGATATGATACAAAGTGAGTGTGCATAAAAAGTCAGTATCAGTTTTCATTCGTTTCTAGCTATTATTTGACATAAAAGGTCAAGAAAAATACACTTCGTTTACATGTGCATTTTCTTATACAATTCTCAGAAATCCTTTTGGCAACCAGATAATGCTTGGTAAAAGGCTGTGACATGGAAACTTGCCACCAAGATTCCTTCATAACCAGAGCCCTTGAGGGCGAATTTAATATAATATTAAGGATATGTAGAATATCATATATGTTTGCTTGGAACAAAAATCCATTCTCTCATTTTGTGACGAAAATGCTTCAGTAGATCAGTGGATTAGGTACCCAGTCAGTGATATATGAATTTCTGTCCTCCCACTGTAACAACAGAAGTCCCAAAAACATTTCATTTGTGTATTTCTAACTAATAAAATTTTAAATTAATACATTTTAATTGATTTTTGAAGTTTTAATCATTTGTGTATATCGATGCTCTGGCTTACTTTGGAATTCTCCCTTAGTTTTCTCAGTTATTTTTTTGTATTGTAGTTTTAATTTTGAAAATCATATCTAACGCTTTGATTCATATCATAGAAAATAACTAAAGTTTGATAAATCATAGAATAAAAACATAGAATCTGAATTGCAAGTAAAAGAATGATATCCTGTGAGGTACTTTTGTGAGAACAAAATACAGGATTTTAAAATAAAATTTTTGTCTAGTTACATTTTTATAATAGAGTATACAAATTTAAAAAATTTAAGTACAGCATAGTGTTTTTTTTAAAATAAAAACAAATTTGGCTAATATAAATGTGAACTCTCTCTATCTCTTTCACGTTTCGAAATTATGTAAATAAATTACTTCTCCTAAGATAATTTGTAGCTATTATCACTTATTTATACTTAAGATATGCTCAACAATTACGTATTTTCAACAAGCACAGCATTGCGTTCTTATTTTGTTATTAAATAGCATCTTACATGAAAATAGAATTCCATGATTTACTTTCTTCACTTAAAAAAACTGCTTAATGTCACTAAAAAGTATAATCTCTTAATTTCTTGAAAGATTTGTCAAATTTGCTTAACATATTCAATAACTTAATTTTTGACAAGTTCAGTGAAATGCAAGTTCACTGTATTCAATGATGCGTTTTTTAAGAATGAGTGAAAGAAATATTTTTTACAAATCATGTTAGAACTTTAATGTTGTATTCCTGGAAAAAAAAGCATAGGTAATTTGTATTAGATTTAAATATTATAAAACTCTATAACAAAATTGTTAATCTGTATTTTCTTGTTAACAGCTGGGTAGTTTTTTACAATACCTTCTTCAAAATAAAGAGTGTACTAAAAGAAATTATTACTACATTATTCATCAGCTCTTCCATATGTAATATTTAATGCATACTCCACAATCTAAATTTTAGCTTTCATAATTTTATTAACTTTATTTGGTTTATTTTTACAATTTATTTCCTCTAATATTTTCAAGTAGTTTAAAAACTTTTAAATAAATGCATTTGAATATATATTCAAATAAAATGTATTTAAAAGCATTTTTAATTAACATTTTAAATGTATTTATAATGTATTTGTATGTATTTTATAATAGTTGTTAAGAAACCAATGCAATGAAAATAATTTATAATAAAAATGTAACAAAAACATATTGCATGCAATAAAAAATTGACATTAAACAAATAATTGAAACAAATTCATTTAAGAATATCAGCTTACCTTAAATACAAAATATTGCACTTGTGTGATAATAAAGAGTCTTTCATGCTCTCATTGTGATAGTAATTGCTATTATTTCATTGCCTTTTTCACAGAAAAAATGTATTTAACCACACACTTAACTTTGAGAAAATTAATTGAATTCAAATAGAAGCTCCAAATGTTGTATATGTTCTAAGCTTCCTAATCCATATTAAAAAAATAAAAATTTTAGTGTTCGAAATTTTTTTGAAAATAACCATTATATTTCAGAAAATACTCAAAAGAAATACAGTGAATGAAATAACTTTTGACTGTAAGGATTAATACTCCGTTATAGAATATCTTCACATCTATGTAGCCGTATTTAAACTATTATATGGATATTGCACAAAGAAGAAGAGCTGCACATATCAACGATTAATTGAAAGATGGATGTTTGTCATGCTGTGTAGTTAGTGAGGTCGGGGATCCTCGATCTTTTCGAATATGCGACCGAATCTATTAAAAGAACTATCATATTTCGCTGCACACTTTCAAGTACATTAAAGATTATAATTAAAATTTCTATAAGAATAAGAACTAAATAAACTACCAGTCATTAGGTTTTTCTAAGACATGAAATATTCATGGGAAACTTCTTCGTTCAAGTTCAATTATTCAGTACCAAGGTCTAGCAATCAAGACCTGCTCTTTAATGCAAATTGTTTGAAAGAAGGAACTTATCGAAGTCTTAACTTGGAAAGCATTTACTCACTGAAATTTCTGATCTTTACTTTCTGGTAAAAAATACTTTTTATACCATTGCTATTTGAAATATTCTTTTTAAGTGTTTGTAAAATATTTATTTAATTTTCTTGAAAACAGAAAATGTTCCACACTGAAAAGTGAATAATGTTTTTATTTTCAGTGTTTATATTTTACATTTTAAAAATAGACATAGATTAAGTCATAACTATCCATTAAATTAATTCACTTGGTCTACAATAGGATAATAACTTTGCCATAAAAAACCATATTGCAACTGTTATTGAGAATTAAAGAAATAAAATGAAATATAAATTTTTATTCGTATTCTCAACGATTTCTATCATATGATGATTGTTCTAAGTAAATTGTATTATTGTTCCCATAAGTGATCATTAATTTAATACCTGGATTTTTATAGAAAGTATTTCTTGAAAATATAACTCAATATGTAAATTGAACATGAAATATTATTTGAACTAACTGAAAAAATTTGAATTTAACTTCAACATACCTCTTAGAATTATATCTTTTCTCTTTAAAATGATTCCAAATTTTGTGATGAAAATAATACAATTGAGTGCCAAAAGTATGAAAGAAAACAAGTACTGATCAAAAATATATCAAATTATTCATGGTATTCTGTCCGTTCTAGAGTTTCAGAAAACTTTCAGCGAAATACAAATGCGCACATATTTTCTGCTTTATAAAGCATAACCCATTATATACGCATCAATAATGAATTCGGTAGGGAATAAATTCTTGATCCTAATGAAAAAATACTTTCAGATTAACTTTTAAGTTTTCAAATATAATTTTATTCATCAAAATAAACTTTCAACAATAAGAAATATCAATAAAGAAATTTGAGTTTGGAGTTTGATATTTTTATTCACTTACTTTCATTCCTTCAGTTTTTTCAATTGGAATGATAAGATTTTTCAAATCAGATAAAACATCATTATAATATATATATATATATATATAAATTACAATAAGCTATCAAACTGTTGTAATGACAAAGCTTTTAAATGTTAAAAAAAACGTCTCTTAAGAATTAGTTTACAAAATATTCAAAATTAATAAATTTTATTTATTTTGGATAAAAAATAAAAAATACTCGTACTATAATTATCTAGAGCTTTCTTCTAAAATTGCTATGCCCAAAATGGGCGCCGAAGAGTCTAAAGTATTTTGTAGCTATAGCGTAACACCATCTCAAACAAAATAGAATCTTGTGTGTGATTTAGGGAGCCAATTTCTTAAATAGCCAATCACATCAGTGATAAGCATGGATAGCACTAAGACCATCAAACAATATGTATAGATAGTAAAAAAAAGTTGCAGTAAGTAAAAAATACCATTAATCTTTTATGGAATCCTCATTGTTATTTCCATCATATTTTGAATAGTAAGTGTTTTATGGAAGGCATTAAGCAAGCTTTAGCCACATCATGAGATTTTAAAACAATAATTTTCAAAAATCGAATGAATGCTTATATTTATAAAGGTACGCTTGAATTTATCAAGTATAAGCTAAATTGAAATATAAACTATGAAATAATAAAGAAATTTGTTGGTTAGGCCGTCGCTCTCATTATCCAAGGTAATGAGTTTGATTCTCGCCTTAACCAAAGATCTGTCCTGCTCACTAATGGTTTCTGGAGCACGTTAAAACCCATTGGATGTGGTCGCAATGTCATCCAATTGAAATGATACCTCGGGGGAGGCAAGTCAAGCATTGACGGTCTTCCACTTGGTCCTTGTTTCAATAACATTAAGACTTCCCCCAGTTGCTTCTATCTAACTCGTAGTGACCAACTCAGGGCTAGATAGAGGAAAGCATGCTGGTGCAACAACATTCCATTTAAATATAGAAAACAAATTCTAAAAAATAAACTTTAAGATGATTTATTTTATTTTTCCTTGTTTTGATTCATGAAAGACGAGTGTATTTTACAGACATTGACAGTATTACATTCTCACCCAAAAAATTTTTAAGTTCTATCAATTCTTCCTTTTATTAAAATAATTCTTATATAATTTATACACTTAAGCTCATAAAGTTCCTTTGCAGCGTCTCGTACTGTTAACAAAAAAGTCGATACATTGCTTAGAATATTTTTTTCCTGATAAAACAATTCGGGGCTTTTTTGTTCTCAAGATTGACTTAATGGAAGAGCATTACAAAAAAATTCGGTCAGATAAAAAAGTATACAGCCCACTAAAATAAAAAGGTTTTGTCCATAGAGTAGACGAAACATTTTTCTCATCGATTCACATGACATTGACTGACTAAAGACTCATTTATGCCACATAGAAGGATATAATCCTTTGTCACAGAAATCCCAGGAAATATATTTGGAGCTGTGTATGATGAAGGAAAAAAAGTTCTATCACAACTTTTTGCATTACTAATAAGAATTTTTAAGTTTTGGAAAATATTTGAAAGTTATACATGTATGTGTGTGCATTACTAAAAGCATGAAAAAAAATTCCTCAAGTGGTTTCATTTTAAAAACATTTCATTAAATTTATTACTTTTTATTTTATTATTAACTGTATATTTTTTATTTTAAAATATATTCTATAGAAAATTAATCATAAACGCTGATTCAATTAAAGTTTTATACAAATCTTACAGTCACATGGATACTTCATATTTTAAGTGAACTAATTTATACTTAAATTTATATATATATATATATATATATATATGTATATATATATATATATATATATATATATATATATATATATATATATATATATATATATATATATATACTACCCATTATATCACAAACGAATAATTAGTATAGTTGCATTTATATTTTTAAATTCCAGCTTAGAATGTATTTAAAAGTAATTTTGTTTCTTTTAAACTTCAATTTTCGTTAATTAACAGATTAAGAAACTTGTTCTTGTTTAGTAGAAAAATAGCAGTAAAAATTCAAGTTCATTTTTCAGAGGCGTTTTTAATTTTACTAAAAAAATTTTAGTTGAATAAAACTAATGCTCCACTCATTACTGATTTGATGTTATTTCTTTTAGACAAGAAGGTCATTCTCATAAATTGTATTTACTCATTGGAATACTTTAAACGATGATCTTACTTAACTCATTGATGTTTCAATCAATGTATACTTTGTAGGGAGCTAACAGAAGTTTGTTTGCTTAAACTTTGTACATTTCTATTTGCATGGCATTTCATTTTGTGTGTGTTGCCAAAAGAGCTCTTTCATTATGTTATAAAAATACTTTTCATGTGTACTGAAGTAAGTAAATATTGATGTTATCTGTTTTATTTCAAGGAAAGAGCTATTTACCAAGTTTTAGTTAAATACGTAACGACAAATAATTTGAATTCAGAAGTATGAACTACATTATTAAATTCCCTTGTAGAAAAATATTTCACTGATATTAGTATTCTTTATTTAGATTAAATATATGCAAATTAAATTTTAAATTTTATTAAATTGCTCATGTTTCATTTCTCTTATGATAAAATGGGTAAAATTCTTAAGATTATAAAAAATTGTCCTAATAAGTCTGTACAAGAATAACGAATATATGTTTTAGATCTTTACAAAATTAATACATTTAATAGTGAGATTCAAGTTTTTAATTTATAGTAAATGGGTCATGCACTTTTTTAATATTGCTAAAATTAAGATATAATTAAAGTTTCAAAATTGTATAGTATAGATTATAAAATTGTTTTTCAAACTATTAAATTTCCTGTAAAAAAATTCTCTAAGCTCCAAAACTACATCTGATTTAATTCTGATTATTATTTTCTTTATTTAAAAATATTTAAAGTAATTTCCAATGGAAAAACACAATAACATAAAATACTATAAAAAATTAAACACATCCAGTATTATTATCATGATTTACATTACTAATGATATTCTAAATTTTTTAAACTTCGAGTCCAAATTAATTACTAAAAGGCCTATTCTCACAAAATTTGCAGCATCACAAATATAAAAATACAAAGAAAAGATAAAGTTTATTTTAATTAGAACTTATATAGAAAATTTAAAATATACATATTAATTTTCACACATTAGAATATTTGGCTGATTTAAGTTACACATTATTTTCATTAAATAAAATTTTAATTTAGAGATATATATTCAGGATCACACTCACATTTATAATGTATGTGAAAATATTCATTCCATAATATATATTTTAATCAAGAATAATTTTACCAATAAAAGTGCAGTTATTAAATTCTCAAGAATCTAATATATAATATTAAATACCCAAATTCCCTCAGAAGCCATATTTTAGTGAAAAAAGATTTTGGTCAAAATTGTAAACAAATCTAATTTATTTATTGGAGAAATTTTAAATCAAATTAGAATACCCTTTTAAATTGATATCTGTAAGACTTGGAATTATAATAATTAATAAAAGTAGTGATCAGTATAATGGTAATAAGTTCTATGAATTCCTAAAAGTGGTGATCCATCTAAGATAAGTAAACACCAGTACAAAAAAATGTGACATATTAATAATGTACTTCATAAGTTTTAAAACTGGATAAGCATGTTTTTTTAATGTGGAAGACACATAGTGGTATGATAAAGCTATATTAAAACTAGCTATAGAATGGTAGTATGAGATAGCCATAATAAAAGTGCATGAAACTTAGATTTACACTCACTTAAAAATCACAGATTTTACAGAATTAAAGATGTCAAATCGTAGGACTAGCTGAAGCAACTGTGAACAAAACATTCCATCTGAGATTTTAGTTTTTTCTACAGTTATGACATCGAAAATCATGACAATTTATACGCAGTTTGCATGAAAAGCTCGACAATGCAGTTAGTGGATGAAAGAAAAAGCTGAGTGCATGAAATCAACTGATATTGAAGAGAATTGTTTGTTGGAAAAGGAAAACAGCAACAACCTGAATGAACGCTGAATTCAATCAGCATCTGTATTTTCAAATGTCAATTTACAGTTAGGAAGCATTTTCAGAAACAGAATATTTCAGGTGAAACAGCAATACCTATGCCACTTGTCATAGTCGTTAATGTCAAAAGTGTTCTACAGCAGTGCCACAACTACAACACATTGTCGATTGATATGTTGAAGAGAATTACATGCTCCGACGAATAATCTCTTACACTTTTTTCTACAACATTACAGGTGCATATTTGAGGGACACCTGAACAAGTTTCTGATTGTCTCGTTAAAGCAGTTAAATTTGGAAGTAGATTTGTCATGATGTGGGTAACCGAGCCATGATTTTTATCACCCCTGAAGAAAGGCAATTTCTGAAGAAATCTAGGGAAGCTTTATTTGATCGAGTCCATTTAACGAGGTGAACATTATTTTTTGCAAGAAATAATTTTCCTATATGATAATGTTCCTATTTTTGCAACCGGAAGTGGCCAGTCATAATTTGATAAATATGAAGAGGAAGTGCAACATCTACTTTGGCTCACATGATAGTTTCCGAGTGAATACAATTGAATAATTATGATCTATTTTAAATCACTCCATTTTGGAATTGGTATTATTCACTGTATTTCTTCTTGAACTTTCATATTATTTCCAAAAATATTACAACAATTTTCTTATTAACGCTATATATTCTGTATTTGTGTTATTCAAATCTCAGAAAAATACAAGTTGTAATGCATTGATCCAATTAATGCATCAGTCCTTATATTACATAACAAGATCGTACAAAGCTATATTCGTAAATAATATCTAACATTTTTTTCTGTTATTTTATAATTACTTGTGAAAATCAATATTAATGCAGGTCAGGATTCATGAGATTTAAGTAAAATCAAAATCTCTCCTAAATCTGAAAATTCTTTTTCTTTTACATGATAACATTTGAAATTTTGAATGAATGTATTTTCAAAATGCTTTTTTATTATGGTTTATTTTCTTATAATAATGAACCTTTGCGCTTGACGTAGCCAATATGCTTCATAAATTGGAATACAAAAATGGCAATCACAAAGTTATGTGACAATTCATAAAATGTAGGCTTCAAATGATATTCTTTACATGTTATTTCTAAAAAATGTAAAATGATTTTAAGTTTTGGTATAGTATTAAATTTTGTATTTTTATTTTTACTGTATCTTTCGTTTGTATTTTTAAATTCATAAAATGTAGTAGAGAGAGAAAGCTTGGTATAATTGATGTAGAAGCAAATGCTAATGCAAAATTTTAATTTCAAATTCACAAATATTCTCAAAAAACGAGGTAATAAAATAAAAATCAAATATTGCCAATCAGTTAATGTACATGAGCTTCAGGATATAATTTCCCTCTTCCTTATGATTTATTTTAAAAGAAACCATTCCTTTTAAGTTACATTTTTTCTCAATTTGAAAATAAACGTTATAGTTTTCCTTGGATAACATTTCTGCTTTATATTGGAATTGGATGCTTGAATCATGTGAATTTGTCAGATTTGCTTTTTTTTAGGATATGCTAAAATGCTTTTATAAAAATTTCAAATGCTAGACATTTACTTTAAAATATTGAAAAGACTGATAATGTCTACTGAGACAAATTAGCTGCTTCTAATAACCATTAATCATGGTGATGTAAGACGAAATTATATTACAATATTCAAAAAAATTGTGAAAAATGTGAATTTAGATTTTCACTGAGACATAATAAAAAACCAAATGGCAAATGATGCAATAGGAATGATTTAAAAGAATCATTAATAAAAAGAAAACAATTATGAAACTATTTAAACTGCTTATTTAACAAAAAGTACCAATAAAAGAATTAATTAATAATGAAGGAAAATATAAAATAATGGTTAAAAAGAAAAATGATAAAAACTAGTCTCATTGTACTAGAGATGAAGATAAGTTATAGTTATAATAATTAATGTAAATAAATAGAATATTTAAGTCATATTTCTACCTTATCAAATTACAAATTCATTTCAAACATTACTTCTGTAATATGATTACATGAATAAATATTCATTTATTTAATGAATCTGTAATAAGCAATCAAAATTTAATTTGTACTTCTTTGAAATTTTTTTCTAAAAAATTGAATTTAAAATATGAATGGATTTTATGATTAATAAACAAACACTGAGAAACTGATTTTGATTCATAAAAGATTTATCATATTTTAAAATGACAACATCAGGCAATTTATCGTATTAATAATATCCAACTATATATATATATATATATATATATATATATATATATATATATATATATATATATATATATATATATATATAACATTTTATTCCTATTTATTGAATACAGTTTATTTCATTATTTTATTTGTCATAAACTTTTAATAATAATACATCAAATGTAATGTAATTTTAAGGTATTTAAGTATTATTATTATATATATTATTTTTATATTATTTAATATTATTTATGCATTAGTTAAATTTTGTGTCTTAAATTTTATATTTATGATTTTCTGTAGAAAATTTTCCAATATACATCTTATATATAACATATATTTAAAAATACCTTAATAACTTATGTTTAATTCTTTTTGAACGTATAAAATGTTGAATGTTAAAAATCTGGCCCAATTTTTCTATTAAATTTATAACAACAATAAAGACTCAAAAATTTTTAAGTAATATAATTTTTTTATAGAATCAGTTTTCTTTCATGTTATGTAAATCATTTTTCCTATAAAAATTTAAATATAAAGATAATTTATACAAGAAAGTGAATTAAAAAAAGAAAATTTGATTGAAAATGGTCTTAATGTAAATTTTTATTTGATTTTAGTACGTATATGTACAAAAATATCATATACATTATGCAAAACAATTGTTTTTTTTCTATCAATTACGCTGCTAGTAAAAATTTCAAAAATATGAAAAATTTAGAATAGTTTAAATATATTCCATACATGAGTGTAAAAAAAATAATTTGTTTCCTGATGTTATATTATGAAAAAAGGAAAAGGTAATAAATAACAAGTACAAATTAATATATTCCAGCTTTAGTTGAAAGACTTTTAAAATTTGACTACATTATCTCATTCTTAAAGTATTTTCAAAGACATTTAATCCCAAACTCACACACTTATTTAAAAAAAATTATATTTTTGTTTGTTTCATGATATTTAATATACAATACAAGTTTTCTTTTAATGTTTCGTCATGCAGAAATATAATTTCTCATGCAAGATGTTTTGTTTCTTTTACTTAAAACATTTTGTCTAGATTAAATTATTTCACAAATAATAAGTTTACATTTCAGTTTAAAACCAGTTGCAATTTTGTGAATATGTTAAACAAGCAATTATATACACTAGTGAATACAATTGATATTTCATGAATAACAACTTTAACACAAATAATTTATGTCCGTCTAACATATAAATTAAAAACTAAGTATCATTTTATAAATTAAAAATAACTTACCTATTACGAAGATAAAGCTATAAGCATTAATTTTGCATTTCAAAAGAATACTACGAATATTATTGTGAATTCAGTGGCATTAAATTACTTCTAAGAGAAGAATGAGTAATTGTATTTAAATCAGTAATGAAAATTTATCTCATGGAGCAATTCTCAGAATTCATTAATATTTCTAAAAACTTTCTGAATTCTATTAAACTTTTTACAATAACATAATTAAATCTCTTCAAACACATCTTAATTGAAAAATTATGAGTTCTAATTGAAATTGTAACAACAAAAACAAAGATTATTTTTGGTTAGGGAGTTACAATGAACGAAATTAACATAAATAAGTACCGTAAATAAAATGGATAAATTAGATACAATGTTTTTCCATAGTTTTAAAATTAGTCATTCTGACATTTGATTTTCTGTAAACATGCTAATTGATGATTATATTAACATAAACCTGAAATAAATGTTTTAAATTATTTAAAGAGAGAGAAGGAATGTATATTTTTATTAGTAGTTCTGTGCACACAGAAATTAAGAATTAAACTTTAACTTACATAAAATAAGATTTCATTTTTCAGTTTAAAACTATATTAACATTTCTTTTTTCATAACATAAAAACTGCTATAAATAAACATCGTGAAAAAAATAGTTTACTCTAAAAGAGAATATCGTTACAATAGTATTTGTGGCCCTCAGCATATATTTTTATCCTTCATGACAAGTAAGGTATAATATGAAAGATTGGTTTTTTAAAAAATTTGACGTTAGACGGAAATAAAATTGAGCAGCTCTTTCATGATATGTTATATTATTTTCAAAATTTAGTACGTAAAAACTGTTTACTTTTTCAGAATACGTATTGAATTCATACTGATTCGTATTTTAATTAATATAATTATCAAAACAACATGATGTAATATAATTTTCTAAACATTTTGTAATAACTCTTCTTTAAATTATTTATATTTTTAATAAAGATGTATGGCTATTTTTGATTATTTAGAATCAGAAAATAAATTTTAAAAAATTACATATTTTGAGTAATTTGATAAAGCAATTTTACTATTTGAACTTGCTTGACAAAAATTTCTTTATTGAATAATTTGAAACATTTAAATTAAAATTTGATTTTAAACAACTCTTCTTTTAAAAAGGGAGCTTTTCTATTTTAATTGTATTGTTTATAAGAATAACATTTATACGAATAACTATTTTAATAAGAATAGCATATTAAAACACATATTTGATAATTTTCAAATTTTTTCAAAGTAATTTTAGATTTTCTAATCACTGTCTTTTGTCATTTGTATTTTAATTACTCTTTGTAGTCTGGAAAATTATAAAACTGTTTTATTCTTTCTAATAATAAATGTAAATTTAAACATATTTCTAATTGTATTAATTTACAAGATATTTCTCAGTTTTTCTGAAACAATGTATTTGAATTATTTATTCGAATCAAGTTGAATATAGAAATGAATTCTGACCATAATTTAAATAATACATGAGAGAAAAACTGGCAGCGATATGTGTATTTAAATATGGAAGAATACAACCAATTAACAACTCGAAATGGTAGATAGAGTCTAATAAAACAACAAATCTATTAGATAATTTATTGCATTTGCTAGAGCAATGGCACGTTATGACAGAGCGTAGCAGTAATAGTAGAACCGTAAGAACTGTACATACCATCAACCAAACAGACATGAATTTCACATTTTTTAGTACGATCAATTTTTGAGTGTAATATGAATATCAACTGTCCGATAAAATTCCAGATAAATATCAATACATATCAAATTCCAGATAACGGTGAGGCTGGCAAGAGACCCTGAAAGAATGAATGAGCTGTGACTTAAGTGGATTCTGTGAGTAGATAACGATGAGGCTGGCAACAGACCCTGAAGGAATGAATAAGCCGTGACTTAAGAGGATACTGTGAGTAGATAAACGGGCAAAGCTTTTACAGATTGCTGTTGATTTCAATGTTATAGCACGAGTAAGTGTCTTCGAGTAAATAGCTCTATTGTTGATATGAGCATTAAGAGCCAAAGTCCCACTTGCTGACAATAGCTTTAGCACTTGTCTGAAGCTACCATAAACTGTTAAAATTTGGAAACATATTGCCCAATTTGACGAATCTAGTTTTTAATATTTTGGATGATAGTGGTATGAGGTAACATAAAAAATAAATATCTGAATTTTTATTGATTTCGCGTGTGAATAGGGAATTAGTTATGTTATTTGAGCTTCTGTTACAATAAAGGTCATATGTAAATTCATTCTCTTGTACCTTTCAAGGCGAGTATGACAGGTGACTGATATGTAAGCATCCAATCTAATGATTTACCCTTATTAATGTAAATTGTACATTCTATAAGACTTATACAACTCCATCAATGAAATACCACATCTCATACAACTCGAGTGGCTTACAAGTAGCTCCAGGATCACTCTTCTGCTATTACACACTTCCATTGGCCATCTAAATCATCAGATAAAAACATTTTTGAGTATCTCTAATATTCTTCGCAGTGCGCCCTTTTCAGAAAATGTCTCTACTACTAAACACTTAAAGGATCTATGGATTTTCATGCTGGATTCATAGTTTTAATTACCTTCAGAATAATTTCAGATGCTAGTTAAGCCCATTTCAAGTTATGTTACTTCACTACCGGATGTTTATGAATAATCTATAAGATACTAAAGTTTGGTGTAAGAGTTTTACAGGTAAATGAGTGTTTATCAACACCAGATAATACAAAACTTTTTTTCGAAAAAACTTAGAAGTTTTATCAAATGCGTGCACTGTAATTAAAACTTTAATGAGTGAAGTTTTATACCTTTAACACAAAGCATAAATTTACAGTATGATCTAATTGCTATGATTAAATTTTTTTATTAAATGTGAAGCTATTTTTTTGCTAAGATATGAAGATGATATAAATTTTTCCGAATGCTTTTTTTATTTGTCTTATTTTTTTTATAAAAGAGGGGACTTAATATATAGTAACTCTCTCTGTCTCATTGCATATTACTTTTAAGCAGAACCTATTAAAAGTTTTTGTTTACAAAAATATTATTTATTTGTGTCTTACTTTGTATATTTTTTTCAAAAATTTATTTTTCCTATTATAAATTAATTATGATGATTAAAGTATTATGAATGGAAAATTTATTATTGAAAATGAGATTTTTAGCAGTTATTCAGAAATTAATTAAGAAATAAATTTAAATACCTTTATCATTAAGTCACTATTAATGTTTCCTCTAAATTTTTTAAATGATTTTAATCTGCGTGTTTTACAAATTTTTTGATTTATTTTACAAAAATCATTTTGTATAATACATTTAATTTTTGGATCTAAGAAAATATTTCGTATTCATGTAAATTATTTAAATTGACATTTAATGCAAATTTTTTCAAGTTTATAGCATTGTATAATTAATTATCATAATGTATGATTTATAAGGATTGAAAAAAGTTTATTTTTTGACTTACAATGGGTATGAAAAACTCTAAAAATTCCTTAAAGTATTAATGTCAGATATTTAGCATTTCCTACAACTGCAAACATAAAATGCTTAAGCCAAATTTTAAAAACAGGTATATGAACATTATTTATCTAAACTAGCTGACATTAACCATATTTATCTAATTTTGATAAATTTACATATAATAATAATTTTGATTACAAGATATTCAAAAGTAATTTTACATAGTTAAAACGAATTAAACAAACCACAAGTATTTATAAATTTAGTCTTTTAAAAATCTTTCAAAATAAAGTAATCCTTTTTTCAACTAATTTAGATAAATATACTTGTTAAAGGTGTCCCAAAGTACACGAATATAACTTATAGTATATAATGTTTACTCAAAACTACATAGCAGTAGAAAGGTCATAAATAAATTTTATTTTATGACTTAAATGTTATATATATTTTACATTATAAATTTAAATGATTTTAATATTTATTCAATTTATTTCAGTATTTGATCTAAAAGAAATTTTAACTTTTGAAATTCTTAACATCTTCTGACAGCTTTATAGTGAATCAAAGTTTTGAAAAACACTTCAAAACATTATGTACGCAGTTATTTTATTGATGCTATGACAGTGTTGGATATAAGGAAAGTGATTTTGAAGTGAATAGAGGATGTTGTCACAAAAGTGATCCAAAGGTGAATAAAAAGGATCGAAACGAAACACCTGAAAAAATGAAATGGCAATTCCCAGAACACATATTGATCCAGAAAAGCGATCGTACTAAATCTTACGAAAAGAGAAATCTAAAGAAATTTTGAAGGACATTACTTTACTATTTAAGGGATCAGATCTGATATTCCTAGGATCATCTTTTGCTGACATACTTTCAAAGCTCAAACAAATAAAGTTTTAGAATACGAAAAAAGTAAAAATTAAAGTATTTTTTCGCTTAAGGGAAAAAAATCTTCGCAATAAATGCTGAAATATTCTTTCAATTAAACTATATATAAGAAATTCATTTATAGTTTTTCAAATGCATCTCATTTAAAAGTATCGAAACCAGTACAGTAAAACATTAAATAAAATTTTGTATAACTAGTCAAAATGCCAGTTTTTAAAAATTTTATTTTGCAAGTAACAAGCTAATAGATTTAATTTTGGGACTTTTAATCCTTTAAAAGTACAGTACATTATAATAAACAATTACATATATTACTAAGATATGTAGATAGAATGTTGTAATAGGCTTGTGACAAAACTCTTTATGAACAAGCTTATTATTATGTAGTTCTACTTCAGTATAAATATATAAATTTTATTTCATTAATCAAATTATTCATTAATCAATTATATCATTAATCATCTTTTTAGTGTTTTCAGTATTTGCCTGCTTACCATTTACAATTGTAAAACATACAAAAAAATTCTCCAGATTGCATTTAATTACTGAAATAATTCATATATAAAACTTTATTATAATTTTATTTATACTAAATGACATTTAAATAGTACAATTATTCTTTATATTCACGTGAATATGATATACATTTCAAAATGAATTATTTTTAAATTGTTTTATTTCTAGAGACATTTTATTTTTCTGTTTTTCTTTGTCAGAAACCAAAGCATTACAATTAAATTTGAGTCGAGTTTGAAATATAATAAAACAATAAGTTGAACAGTTAAATTCTATTGTGACATATATTATAAATTAATGAATATTTCATCTGTGAGCAATGCCTGCTAACTATACGTGATCAAAACTGACAGTCATATCTCTCTGAATGAAGCATTGATTTCTCTAAATAATATTCCTCTGAATTAATTCATGGAACTTTATAATGAATTACGGAGCATTGCATTTCTTTTTCTCAACGGAAACATGAAATAATAATTAAAACAAATTAACCCCCATGCATAAATATAATGAACTTATCAATTATTTAGTTTCATTAATACAAGTTAAATTTCTGGAAATTTTTTAATGTTACATGTTCAAGTTTATGTGCATGATAGGATATTTTCCTTTGCTGTGGATTTAAGATATCTATCGTCCTAATGTAAAAACAAATGGAAAGTACTTTAAGAAATTATTGTTTAAATATCAAATACTAATAATTATATACTTTAGAATATTATTAAAGAATTAAAAAACTCTCGCAAAAACCTTTACTTTTCCATTCATAAGTTAAAAATTGCGTGAAAAACTTATAGCACTAGTAGCATTAAAATGTATATGTGAAAAGTTTCCTTTTAAATATATAAATGTATGCAGTCATTTTAACTTTGTATTTCATAGTCAAATGCATAATGTTTCATTGTACTTACTTAGTTTAAAATCTACTTCTGTGAAAATTAAATTAATTTTTAATGAATAAAATGTTGATATTAATCTTTGTAATGCATGGGAAACTGAGAAACTTACTTTCAGACTTTTCTAATGATTAGATGTACTTATATTCTTTAATATATATATATATATATATATATATATATATATATATATATATATATATATATATATATCTATATATAGGGTTGGCAACTAAGTAATTGCGGATTTCACTCATAGATGGCTCCAGTTGAATTTTTAGGTTTGCAGATGTAGTACAAATGTAAGACACATTTTATATAAAACACATTAATAACACATTTTGTAATTTGATAATTGGCAATTCAGCTGTCAATCAATGAAACAATTTGATAGGTTGCATAGTTATCGTTTGGCGTTCGTTGGAAAATGGAAAATCAAAAGGAACATTTTCGTCAAATTTTGCTTTTTTATTTCTGCAAAGGGAAAAACGCATTGCCAGCTCATAAAAAGTTAAGTGTTGTTTATGGTGGCGAAGACTTAAAAGAACGGCAGTGTCAAAATTGGTTTGCGAAATTTCGTTCTGGTGATTTTTCACTCAAAGATGAAAAATACTCTGGTCGTCCAGTTGAAGTTGATGAAGACCTAGTCAAAGCAATAATCGATTTGGATCGTCACAGTACAACACGTGAGATTGCAGAGAAGGTTCATGTATCACGTACATGCTTTGAAAACCACTTAAAACAACTTGGTTATGGTCAAAAATTCGATACTTGTGTTCCTTACGAACTGAAAGAAACGCATTTAACGCAACGCATTAACAGATGCAATTTGCTAAAGAAACGTAATGAAAATCATCCATTTTCAAAACGACTAATAACTGGCGATGAAAAATGGGTTGTTTACAACAATATCAAGGCGGAAAAGATCGTAGGGCATACCAAGTGAACCAACTCAAACAACATCAAAAGCTGATATTCATCAATATTGTTGTAAACAGCTATTGTTGTAAGCAAACCATTGTTGTAAACAACCCATTTTTCAACTGGCGATGAAAAATGGGTTGTTTACAACAATATCAAGGCGGAAAAATCGTGGTGCATACCAGGTGAACCAACTCAAACGACATCAAAAGCTGATATTCATCAAAACAAGGTTTTGTTACCGGTTTGGTTGGATTACAAAGGAATTGTCAACTTTGAACTCTTACCACCCAACCGAACGATCAATTATGATGTTTACATTGAGCAACTAACGAAATTATACAAAATGCAGTTGAAGAAAAGCTGCCCGAATTGATAAATCGAAAAGCGTTGGATTCCATCATGACAATACAAGGCCACAAACATCATTTTGTCACTCGGCAAAAATTATTGGAGCTTGGTAGAGATATTTTTCCACCTCCACCATATAGACCTGACCTTGCACTATCTGATTACTTTTTGCTTCGATCTTTACAAAACTCCTTCAATGGTAAAAATTTCAATAATGATGATGATGTCAAATCGTACATGATTCATTTTTTTCCTAATAAAAACCAGAAGTTTTATGAACGTAAGATTATGATGCTGCCTAAAAGATGGCAAAAGGTCATTGATCAAAATGGAAAACACATTGCAGAATAAAGTGATTTAGTTCCAATGAAAAATTGTCTTTGATTTTCTAAAAAAAAAAAATCCTCAATTTTCTTAGTTGCCAACCCAATATATATATATATATATATATATATATATAAAGAAATTTTTCTAATGTTTTATTGAACATTTATAAAAGGTTATTTATTTTGTATTCTAATATTAATAGTGAAGTAATTAAAATAAAAATCTTGAGAAATATATTTAATAGTTTCAAGATATCAAGGGTACATATTCACTCGATCAATAATTATTGGAGAATTTAAAGTTTACAGAAAAAAAACCAAAAGTATTTCTGATAAGACTCCACTGGAATGGTTAAATGGAATGGTAATATCCATGTAAATTGCAAAAAAAATTTAATAACAGCTCAAATGATTATATTATGTAAATTAATTTATTAAGTTATTTGAGAGTGAGTATATAATCTTATTTAACATACTCACATTTAGTACGCAGTTGCAGAAAATATTTTATCTCATTTAATCAAGTTTATTTGTGGAGTTTTGTTTAAAAATTCTCAAGTGATAAAAGCAGGGACTGACCTGATGTACTATATATATAGAGTCTCCAGATTTCTTTGTTAAATTCACTAACATTCAAAAGAATGTCATTTGCTTGAAATTTCTTACAAACATGATTTTTTTTTAAATTTAGGAAACAATTATAATCATGCGAAATAAGATATCTGATTTAAATTCTTTAAGTTGTACGTTCTAGCATTATACTTGTTCATTATATAATTTGCTTTAAGTGGAAAAGTTTCCTTCTGAATTTGAATCAAGAATTTGATACTTCACAGAATAATTACTGTTATTGTTCCCAAAATTTTAAATCAGTATTTTAGCTAAAACTAAAAGATAAAATATTTGCAGAAGCTTGAGAATTGTAAAACTGTTTTATAAGTTTTAAGACGCTGAAACACATTAATATTTTGTTTCGAAAATTTGTTATTAAGTCTCAGTCTAATCTTAAGTATCTTTTGAAAAATGTATAATAATTTTAAGATTGTTTCCAAAAATATATCTCAATTTTTACCAAGTATTGATAAGTAAGCGAATAATTATGGAAAATAAAGATATAGAGTTCCTGACTTTTAAAACTAGTATCGGATTATCACATGAATCAGAATACTATATTAGGGAATTAATTAAAAGTAATTGCTAATTCAATGAAAAGAACACTAAGATGATAATTTCTTTTGAAGTATTTAAAAAAAAACTTAAAATGATCCATGAAAATTACGAGTGCATGATGACTAAATACGATCAAATGTTTTGACACATATTTATTTTGATTACATATAGTCCTTTTTTTGATCATTAAATATAACCTCCGATTATAATAAATTTTGGTAATCACTAAATATAAAAAAGTTAGTGTAAATTTGGCAACAACAAATGGTGGTCCAAAATAATGAATAGTGAAGTTTTCCAATAAAAGAATTTTGATAAGAATTTTATTTTCTAATGATTTTTTAATATTTGTGGTAAAAATATATTCGAAGTCTATTAAGAATGAAAAATGAGTGTAAATGCGTTATATTGACTTCAAAATTTAACATCCCTTAAAAATGCAATATTTTTCTCATCATGAAGTTATTTTTCATATAAAATGAAAGAAAACTAATGATTCAGCAATGTATTGTTAGCTATACTTTCTGCAAAAGTGCTCTTTGATCTGTACCTACAGGTTAAAGTAGTTTCTGAATGTTCACAAAAAGCCAAGAAGAAGGTGGGAATCATACCCACAAACTACTGAACTGAATTATAAGCCTTAATTATATGCGGTTACCTGTTTGAATAAAAATAAATGGAGAAAACATCAAAAATGCATTGGCAAGATACATGTTGTCATATTATAAATAGAATTAGCTATGTGTGAAGTTGTTTTACTCAACAGTAATAATAAACGCACAAAAAACGTATTTTACATTTAAAAGCATGAATTTGAGAAACTCAACAGAGGATTGATTCTTAGATATAAAATAAATTAAATTTATAAAAATCTTGAGGAACAAATATGAAAAGAAAATCTTCTCGTAAGATTTCAAAACTTGATTTAATCAATATCTCGCTTGCAAGTAGAAGTGTTATCTTCTAAAAATATGCTCGCACAGTATAGGCACAAACTGTTGCCATACTTAAGATAAGTTTTAAATAATGCTGAGAGTGAATTTTAGTTAACATAAAAATCTCAGTGTAAATACTCTTTTTACAATTAGAGGATAAAATTTTACTATGTACTGTTTATTATTTGATAATTAAATTATCTGTATTATAAAATTTCATTCTACATAAAAAATATGAAAAATTTTATTATTTTGATCAAATTGCTAAAACGTTCTTTACATATGCTGATTATGAAACATTTATTTGTGATGTTAAAAATAAGTCTAGGCCATGAAGTTTTTTTATATTAAATAAATATTCATTAAATATTCGGAAAAACTATTTAATTTAAGAATTTTTTTTAAATTAAATATTTAAAAAATCTATTCATGATAGTTATATAAGTCAAATATATTTAGAAAAATTCATTAAAATATAGCTATTAAACAGTTCAAAAACCTTCATTATGTAATTGAGCGAAATGAAACTTATTAGCAGAATACATTACTTATAACTAAATATTCAGAAGCAAATTTTATTGAGTCAATTTTCTTAACAGTATCATATTTTATGAAATATCTAATCAAAATATTTAAACTTAAGAAATACAAATATAACATGGGAAACGTTTATACAAATATGTATATTTAAGGCAACTGATTAAAAAATAATGAATGAGAGAAGAGAATGAAAAGTTGCTTTTGTTAATGTAATAGAAAGAACTGCTGCGATTTTTAATGACTGGAAGATTTTTGAACCATAAGCAAATCATAGAAAAATAATGATATTAATTTTTTTCAGTATTTAATTCATATACATAATTTTTTAGCCATTTTACTGAAAAATAATTACATAACAATTCTAATAGAGTTTGGAATCAGAATGCTCATATATACATTGTCATAACTTCACCAGAAATCATCTCAAAGGCATGGAAGTAAGAAATGAGTGACAATATTCTGTACTTATGTGACGACGAAATCAAGAAAAAATAAATATTATGTATACCGTATGGAACAAACAAAAAAGGCTTTATTTCACTCATGGTTTCGTTGCACATGATTGTTTATCCAAGGAGAGCAACAAGCAGATGTTCCTTAGGATAAAATATGCCTTCCCTCTTATTGCAATAGTTGCTTCACACTGTCTCTTCATTCTCAGCACCAAATTGTCAAACATTTCTGGAGATAAGAATGACTATTCCTCAATCAGCATTTGTTGGGTATTCTCCAGTAAGGGAATTCTCCAGCAAAGCATGTAATCACGTTGCTACTCTTCTCTCCAAAGCATTCCACTCATGTTCAATGGGATTTATTTTAGGTTAGCTCACAGGCCAAATTATTTGTGTGGTATCTTGCCTCTTCAATAGCTGCTGAACAACAGGAAACAGGTGTGAATGTGTATTGTCATTCATAAAAACGAAGTTTGCTCTTATATTACCTCAGAGCAGCCCCATTTGGCGAGCCTTGTGCAAGAATAAGCACATAGAAGACCTCTTTATAAAAACGACCTATGGTTACAGAACCTCTGTCACAGACATAATGAAGCCCAGGCTGCCCATTCAGCATAATGTGTCTCCGGACAACAACTTCAGGATCGCAATAACGGTTTTTTTTCTGTGATGTTATTGGGATAAATCTGTGTCTCCCACCCCTCTCCAAATAAATTAATGTTGAGAATCGCTTATAGCCCTGAAATGATTCTCTTCTGTAAGAAGGCAGGACTCAATTGGCAACGACACTTAAAATTTGGTTTCAGGCTCTTTTCATCTACAGGATGATATCTTGGTCATCCCTTAAAGTTGTTTTCCTGGAGCTGCCACTATCACATTTTATAACAAATGTACCTATAGTTTGGAAAGCTTTCCAGACTTGCGAATCGAAACTTTTAGTGATCCCGAGTTCTTCAGTTATATTGGTCACACTACACCCCTCTTTCAGCTTTCTGATAATTCTTCCGTCTATGAAGTCTTCCAAAGGATTTCTTCTGACCATACTTTACAAAAAAAAAAAAAAAAAAAAAAAAAAAAAAAAAAAAAAAACATTTGCTTTAATTGCTTTAATTTTCAAGCCTTCCTATTATTTTAATCTTTATTTTACCTTTTTACCCGCTGATCGCACGCGTTTTGTGTACACACTTGGGAAGATTCATTCCTTATATTTGTATGCACACGAAGTGTCTACTGAATTGCTTCTATATTGTACTGATCCCAAATCACCTTTTCTGCAATTTCATGCCTGCACACACAATATATATGTATTTATAATATGATTTATGTAAAACTGTAGTTGTATTATGTTTATCTGTTTGTTTTTTTGTTTTATAAATGCTAGAATTATATTCAGAAGTGGATAAATTTTTAATTTATATCACAGTAAAGAGAGAGAGAATAACATCTAATAATATATCTAGAACAAGTTGTATGAACTTCCATATTCATTTATACTTCGGAATTTCGCTTTTGCATTTTGGCACGAAAATTCATTTGTATGTCCGTATAAAGAAAATAAATTAATTTTATTTATCTTACTATTTCTTATTTTGCATGATTTAACATCAAATATTCAATCGAGTTTTCTTAAGCATTTATTTAAAATGTAAAACACATGGACAACTGCAAAAGTTTCACTGTACTATCTGTTGAAAAATTTATTTTATGTCTCTTTAAAAGCTCGTTTATTGCATATTAAAGTAAATAAATTTATCATCAAAATAAAATTTTCATTTGAAAAGTAAATTTTTTAAGCTTAACAAGCTTCCTCTTTACAATTAATTATTACGCATATGAATCATAATCTCTTACTTCAAGGAAGATTTGTACGATCATTCGGTGTATATTTAAGTACACATGATGATTCATAAATTATTTTAGGCATTGAATAACTGTTATTTTACTTTTTTGCATGCTTTAGACTCTTTTAGATAGTTTTATAAGCAAGAGTTTCTTAAATCATTTAATACTAATTATTTTATTACAAAACAATTTATTCATTATCTATTTTGGAATTATTACATGTTCACAGATGAATAAAAATTTATATCATTATTACTTAACGTAGTTTTAGGTATAATAAATTCTATTCAAATGATCATTGATATTTGAATTAAGCAACACACACATTCTATTTTATTTTAATTTTAATAAAAATATATTATTACTTAATAATAACTGAATGCATTTATTTGATGTCAATGAATATACATGAATGAATTATTCTCAATCTCATCATATGCTTTTCTATATCGTGCCAATGGAGTATTATATTTAATAAATAGGTAAAATCACGAAACATTTTTCATTAAATAATTGATGAATCATATCCATTTGTGAATCCGTGCTGGAGAGGATCCCATGTGTTTTAAATCAAGAGTCTAATGAAAATGTTTAATAACTACATGCTTTAATAAATATTTTCAAACTTGTATACTGTTTTTCACTATGTTATCAAAAAATAAAGCTCCTGTAGTCCACTTGAAACTTTTAAAGCCCAACTATTGAAGTTGACATCATATGTGAATGGCTTACTTATCTAATATGGCTTAAGCCTTCTCATAATACAAGTTAAATCACATTCTTATCGCTGCGCTTCGAAAGGAATATTTTCATTTTGATCATTGAATAAATGTTTGAAAAAATGCATGTTTCTCAAGGGGACTTAGTCTTAATAGCTAGCATATTACTCGAAACGTATGGTGCACGATTAGGAATCACTGACAGTGAAAACTTCCTTTGTTTTTATCTCTCTTAGTCCTTTAATTCACTTAATAACTATGCATTTTATTCAATTTTATAAAAATGTTTTCAAATATTTGAGTTTATCATTTTTTTAACTATTCAGTCTTGAGGATTTCATTATTCCAGGAATACTATTTTAAATTTTTCTGATTTATACTCAAAATAACATTCTTAAATAAATAATCACATAAATTTTATTATATTAGCATTTAATTACTTACCAGAAAGAGGTAAATTACAAAGAACAAAGCATTAATGAATTAAAATAATATGCAAATCATTTTGCTGCAAGACATCAAAATTGTACTTGAGCACGCACGTTTCTTCTTCAATTAAAATTAATTTATCATTAATGCAAAATAAGATTACAAGGTACGACAGCCATCTTCTTTTTGGACCAGTAAATATAACAACTTAATTAGACGGTTGTTTCTCATAAATAAGGAACAACATTTAATATTCGAGTTGCATAGGTTGCATTAAGCGAGTAAAAATATTCTTTATTACAATGTTTTTAAATAGTCTTGAGGAAATTGTATGAATATCTTTTCATTAAAGTACTGAGTTTATGTATCAAAATGTTCATTTCTTTTAAAATATGCATATAAGCTAAGAGATTTGGTAGGGAAAAATTTTAATGTATTAAATTTGATAAATTAAAAAATTACAGTTTTATTCAGTGTAATAAAATTGCGGATGTACTGTTGATTACGTATTTTAACCACAATTGTAATATTTTCGAAATAAAAAAACGGTACCTAAGAGATTTCAATTCTTGTGAATTAAATAAATATTTCTTAATTAATGTTTATTGTATCTTATTTACATTTTCATTACATGAATGTATTGTTTTAAAATGCCATTAGTATAAAATTTTATTAATGTTATGTTTAATAAAAAATATATTGTCAGTGTCGAAAATCATATTTCGGATCACTCCTTACTATTCGCAATATAACTTGTTTAGTTTATTTTATTTCTTCAATTTTAATAATTCATTACTAATATTTCACAAAATATTAATAATGAATTATTAAAATTGAAATTATATCAGAATGTATTTAAAATTTTTTGGCTGTATCTTTTTAATTTCTCTTAGATTTTCTCTCTCTCCCTCTCTCTCTCATAATTTAGCTTCCTATAAATGGTGTTCATAAGTCTTTTGTGCAAGTCGGGTATCCTGCCCCTAAGGATTATATCAGGGGACTGGTCCTCCAGGTTGGGGATTGGGCGTGAGGTTAACCCCCTCACCCCGGAAAAAACCTTCGGTTTCGAAGTCTGAACAGGAAATTGACTGGTGCCTAACTCGTAGAAGAACTCGGAAAAGGTATAAGGACTTGATTTTGGGTTCTTGGAGTGTGCGTTCTCTCTATCGTGCTACAGCTCTGCAGGAGCTTATACAGCAACTCGATAGTTACAAGGTGGATGTTGCTGCGGTCCAGGAAATGAGGTGGACTGGGCAGGGTTCCCTAGACAAGAGAATTCATCTATTGTTTTACAGCTGCCACGACAAAAAGTCCATAGAGGGAACTGCTTTCTTAATTAATAAGAGGTTGATTGGGTTGGACATGTTATTAGAATAAAGGACAATAAAACACTAAGAGAAATTTTTTTGCAAAACCCATCAGCATAAGAAGAGGAAGACCAAAGCTGAGATGAGTGGATGCAGTTGAAGAAGACTGTAGGACAAAAAAATTGGAGGAGTTTGGCTGCCAGTAGAGGTGGCTGGAAGAAACTTATTCAGAAGGCCTTCGTCCATCCTGGGCTGGCGTGCTATGAATAATGATGATGATGATTGTACCGAGAAGTTTTATGTAAGATAATTTAGTCTTAACTATGACAGAATTTTCAATAATTTAAATTCTATTTCATATAAATTTATTTCGATTCACTTTTAATACATTTTTATGTACTTATTCAAAATAACTCATTTTTCTCAAAAGTCAAAACAATGTATTATTTTAGTTGAAGTGATGAAAACAACTAAGTAAGTGACCTTTAAATATATTTCTAAGAAATTATGATTTACAATTTGAGTAACGTAAAAGACTTTGATTTAAAGATAAAAATTCATCCGCAATTAATGTTTAGAATTTTTTTTCTGTGATAAACTATAAATAAAAATTCAGCCTCACCTATCCAAACACATAAAAAATTTATTTTAAAAAATAATAAGAAGAATACCAGTACAGATGAGCAATAATTACTAAGAAACATAGTCACATTTAATTCAAAGAAGCAGAAATACGAATGTCGAAACGTGTAAAACATGAACAAACCATTATTTCTGAGGATAGTCAGTGAAGCATTATTGATGGATACGTATGATAGATTGAAGATGGTTAACCTTTAGCTTGGCCTCAACACTCAACGGATCTAAACTTATTAGACTTATTCTGTTCTCTTTTAAAAATGCATGAAATCCTTAATGTAAGATACGCCTGTATTTTTGGATAAAAAACTCTCGCAGTTAGAATCACTAATGCAGGCATAATTAATACAACAAAAGTTTCTTGCAAAAAAATGCTTCAACCATTCATTTACATATATTGGGCAAAATCATGCATGGCCACCACTCTGAGCATTTGTTGTGAATATTTCTGTAAATAGTAAATCGGATTATATATATATATATATATATATATATATATATATATATATATATATATATATATATTTCTGTGTGTGTACCATATATTTACAAATTTTTCATTAGAAATGAGAAAGTATTATCAGAATTAAAATATGAATGATGATACAGGATTTTTGCTACAATATCATTGATAGTATAAATGTATTTTGTGATGGTATTTGAGTTCTCGTACTGAATAATAATCTACAGGTCAAGAATTTGATATATATCCTCAGTAGTGTTTGGAAAATATGTGTCTTACATGAATGACTGGCATCATAAATCAGTAAATCAGAGAATGAATAGTATGATATCACTTGAGCGAGATCCTTTTCTTCAAGCACTTTTCCCATATCCCAAGTTTCTATTTTCCGATAAGATACAATTATAGAGTAATTCTCGTAACATTACATTGTTTTTTAATGCGATGATGTAAAATATGTACTTTCTATTTGAATAATTATTTTTAAGATGATAGAAGAAAGGCTTATTTCCATCTCATATTTAAAATTTAATAATAAATGAATAATTGAATAGTTTTTTAAAATGAAAGAAAGACATAAATATTCTTTCTTTCTGTAATTTATCACTCGAAAACCATCTCACTCTTAGTAATTGCTAATAATGATACTTTTTTTAACATCCGCATTTTATCAAACAAGTTCTTGGCGAATATTTCTCCTGTACCATAATTCTCTCAATGTGTAATAAGTGAATACATACGTTGTGACATTGAAATTTTTTATTTGACTTTTTCACATAATTTAATCTTTCGATAGGAAAGGAAAAAATATGTAAGGAAATTAACAAACTAACACAACAATGAGTGGATAATTATAACAGTAATATAAAACAAAACTTAACAATAATAAATATAGTTTTACAGGCTTTATATTGTTCTATAATATATTTTTTTCCAAACTATTATTAAGTGTAAATTAGTTTAGTAAGATCCTTCGAACTTTCAGCCAAAAAAAAATCTGTTTAATCTTAGTATGTCCCTGAATGAGATATAATTTATTTTTTGGAATATGTTTGCATGTGTGTGTGCTTTTAAAAGCAATATATTTCAAAATTAAACTTTAAAACATGATAAATTTATTAGGATTTATATGATACATTTATATAGATTGTTTTAAATAATTTTCTGCACATTGCATTTTTTTCACAAGTGTCTCATTAAAACTAAGTCTTTAAGAACAACACAAACAGAAACTTTTAACTCAATTTATCTACGTGAATGAAGGGAAATTTTAATCCCCGCCCATGTAATCATTTATACGTCGATGATATGCTAACGAGATAAGAAAATTACGTGTGTTTGATTTTAAATTCAATTAAATTTCGCAATTTTTGCTAAAAGCAAAAGAAAATACAACCCTATAATATCAGTCATTTATTAATTAAAATAGTTAATAGTAATTAATTTATTAATTAAAATATTAGAAATAAAATTAAGTGTATTATTTTGTAAAAAAAATCTTTCGAGAAAATTTTCCCAATCCTCTCTGACTCCTGGTATTTTAAACCTTTTAGGACAACAAGAAAATAATTTCATCTTGTACAATGGATGTGGCCTCGTAACCTAGAAAATCAGTCAATTCCTGTTCAGTCAATACAAGGAGACATCATTTCGCTTGGAGGACATTGGGACTTCCATTTATTTCACATGCTCTAGTCGTTATCAGTGGACACGATATATCTTAGGTCATTTCGAATACAGAACCCATTATTTTTCAGTAACAAGAATGATGGTTTTTCCCAACTAGAATATAACAACCTCCAAATATTAAACTTGAAATCTATGAGTCTTTTATTTAAATGAGAAGAAAATTTATGACTTATTTTAAATTAATATTTAATTATTTTCATTAAAAATTTACATTAATCTATAAAATCATCTTTATTTATTTGCTTTTTAAGTATTAAATGTTTTTTCTAACTTAAGTACATGATTATTGTTGCAATATATTTAGTTATATAATATACGGAATATTTAAGGACTAAATATTTTGAATTATTAAAGAACTTCCTTAAGAACAGGAATTAATTATAGGCAAAAATGATACTTTTGAATTTATAGTTAAAATTATCTCATCGAATACATTACTATACATTTGAACTAAATAAATTCTTTTATGTAAATTGCTTGTTTCGCTAATTTAAGCAATTGCACTGAATTTCATTAAAACTATTTCTAAAAAATAAATGCAATAGTACCTATGATACCCTTATTAAAAAAAGTAAAAAGGGGAATATTTAAGTGTTTTGTAATTTGAACTAAAAATTGAAACTAATTTTGAGGCGATGTGTAAATATAATTACATATTAATTAATAACTGTTAATGTAATTTTTGTTCGCTGATTCTATCAATTCAATCATTTTTTCTATGATTTGTGACCTTGAACTAGGTGAAACTCTTACGCCCTAACTGGCTCCTTACCGAAAGAAAAAATATGAGAACATGTCGTCAAAAATGGAATAGCTGTAGCTTAACCATATCGATCTATAAAAACGATAAGAGAAAATCTGATTCATCTTTTTCAGGTACGAAAAACTTGGGTGACGACGAAGAAAATTGTTTTTATACTTTGCTATATCGTCCAATAGAGAATCATGAAAAAACTAGCCTTGTATATAAAGTTGTCAGCAGAATTTTTTTTTATTTAACGCTGCATTGATATTGCCGGATTTGATATTTTGAAAAATAAATAAAATGTTATTAAAAATGTATAAATAAAACATGGGTAATTATCTTTTTTTTATGAAATAAAATCGAAAACTTCATAAAAATCCATAAGATTGGGAAACGTTTTACCTTTTAAAATGCCTTAAGATTTCATAATTGGATCTATTTGAAAATAATAAAGATGCACGAATTTTTAATTTATAAAGTTGCCTATATCAATAATTAACATTTTATTTTAGGTATCTTGTGAATCAGGAAATAATAAAATTATAACATTTTGGAAAAAATTCTGATATTCATGGAAAATTTCATAGAGGAATTTAGTTTGAATCACATTTAAATATTTCATAAATGTTACTTTTTTTACTTATTTGGATAACATTTCAGATAAATAATAAATAATTACAGCAAATGAAATACAAAAATAAATATTGTCCCACAGCAAAGTGGTAATATTTTGATATAACTGATTACTTCGTACAAAATTCCTTTATCACACAAGAAACACGATAAAAGTTCTTTTCACTTAATACAGGTTTAGTTTTGAAATAGTTGTTATTGAAAGATAGTAAAACATGTGTAAAAAATTTCAGAAAACAAATGTCATGAAATTTTATATTTTTATAAAAATATAAAATATATCATTAAATTTAGACTCATTTTTTCTGGATGTAAATATATATTCATTATTACATTTGAAACATTAGTTCAGTACGGTTAAATCTTAAGAGGAAAAACTAATGTTGACTAATGAAATTTATAGCATAACTATGCCTAAAATTTAAACAAGATAGCATATAGGAAGAGACAAAGAAAGCGTTATAAAATTTTCTTAAATATGATACATTGAATATCAAGAATACGTGTTTAGACATGTCAGTAAGCAGTATTATACGCTTAAAGTAACCACATGGGTTCTTGGAATTTCAATTGAATACAACGAACTCAATTTTAATTATTTAACAACTCTGTGAAATTGAACTATATTCCAAGACATTCTGAAAAGAAAATATCAAAAAAACTACATTAGAGATTCGAAGAGTCTATATTGAGATTTTATGAAGGTCTCAAAACGTAAAAATAAATATATAATGAGAAATAAAAAATACCCTAAGAAGAAAGGACTAAAAATAATAAAAGAGGCATTTTAAAATAGTAGTAAAACAAAAATTAATGTAATGAATTTGTAGATTTTGACATTTAATGTTAAAAAAGGAAATATGAGCACAAATAGGTTTTTTTTAATAAAAATCACGATAATATTAATTATGATAATAAATCCTATTCAAACCGAGATAATTAAATGTATACATTTATTTTTAAATCATAAGACATTATTCTCATTTTATGTTAATAACTAATAAGATTGTAAAAAAGCTGGTTAACATCGTTACAATAATTAAAATTACTGAAAATGAATAAGAAAGAAGCTAGAAGTGTATTGAAGCGTGATTATGAGTATAAAAATTTGAACTGAGTAACTCTGTAACAAAAATTCAGAAACCAATATCAGATCTGAAGATCTCTAATGCATGACCTATTCTTATAACTGAGAATAGAGGAAAATATGGGGCCAAAGAAAATTGCACAAACACTTACCTATTATACAAATAGATTCTGATGAAATAATCATACATAATCCACAGTAACAGACGAAGGATTCAGTTTGAATACGGAAAACCTACATCATATATATATATATATCCTTCGGTAAAGGGAATTATTTTCCTACATCATTTTCTTTCGCTAAGCATTTAACCATTTTTTCCGAAAGCATTGAATCAATTCAAATAGTTAATCACATTTTTTTTGTTGTGTAAGGATTAATTTTATGCAAACTTTAATTAAAAATAGTAATATGTAATCCAAAGTATAGAGTAACTAACTATAAAGCTCAAATGATAATATCCTTCCATTTCCTTTTTATCTGCAATATTATCTGATAAAAATTTAAAAAAATCTGTTTTAATTAAAGTTATCATTTTAAATAAATTTCTTAAAATGTTTCTAAGATTGAAATTTTTATTGTTTTCGAATTTATTAATACATAATATAATTTTTCACATTTAATTATGTGATTGACATATATGAAACTCAGTGGCAAGAAAAAATATAAATTATTATCGACTACAGAGATTTTTAAATAACTGTTATACTTTAGAGGTTTATTGTTATTAAGTATTTGTTAGAAAAAACAAATATAGTTTCTAATAAAAGTATTCAGTTTTGAATGAATTTTTAACATGATATTAATCATTTTTATAAACATGATATTATTTTCAAAACAGTCTATATTTCTCCATGCTATTTCAAAAATTATTTTCAGTTTTCTAAATTTTGAATTTATATTCCTTGAATTCAGGAGAATATCATTACCACAAAATCATCTTCAGTCGAAGTAATTAACTGATTTATCAATAAGTAAAAACTATTTGTCTTTCTCCTTCAATTAGATCGGAGATAATTATGAGTATCTTAAGACATTATTTTAGAAGTTTTATCTTAAATCACAATTCTCTAGCGAATATTAATGCCAAGAAAATTACTTTTATCAACACCTACTTCCCGTGTAAAATGTCTCTAAAAAATGAGATGAGTAACTAGAGCGTGAAGTGTGGAACGCAATACTAATTAGAATCATGAATCTTTAAAAACAGAAAATTGGATGTTTCATACAAAATGCAAGTTTATCCCACAACTCTTACCAGTCTTCTTTTTAAGGCGTAAATCGTGTGAAAAGATAACTACGTGACATGCCATCAAACTAAAAAATTAGCTTAAAGCATACACTTGCACATGTTAATGTCAAAAAAATATTTTAACCCATTTGGCTAACTAATCTCAATGCTCAT
This sequence comes from Latrodectus elegans, assembly GCA_030067965.1. Classification (NCBI taxonomy): domain Eukaryota; kingdom Metazoa; phylum Arthropoda; class Arachnida; order Araneae; family Theridiidae; genus Latrodectus; species Latrodectus elegans. The sequence goes on from CM057809.1 coordinate 61,086,051, forward strand.
TTAAAATGTTTGAGGCATAGCAGTAGAAGCATTTTGAGTCTATTCATTCCATCTCACTTTGTGTTTGCTGTATAAAAGAATAATAAAGGAAATCGTATGGATATTTGATGCCAAAAATATGAAGCTAAATTATACTGCATAAGAAAATAAATTGTTTAATGATCCGCATACTAATGAAGTAACCTCTTTAATAGAAAAATATTTCATTTTTAAAAATAAATGTTAAAAGCTATTTCAGGATAGAATGAAGATTCAAAGAGAGAATTAATTAGCTAAAATAAAGAATTGTGGATACATAAAAATCAATAATTTATTGCTGTTTTGATTAGTTTTTTTATTTTTGTAAATAAAATCCCCCCCTTTCATTGCGAAACATTTATTACACAATTAAATGGGAATTTTTTTAACAAATATATAAGTTTGTATTTTATTAAAAAAGTAAATTATTTTTGCACATCATATGTAAATAATTTCCCTTTAATGGTAATGTAAAATATTTTAATTAATAATTGGTTATAAAATATAAATAAGAAGTAATTATAAATTTAAACAAATAAATTTTAATATGATATTAGCCAAATATATCACATTAACTTACAGAAAATTAATTTTTCAGTTGTTGTAAATCATTATATATATATATATATATATATATATACATAAATTTTCATAATTTTCCTGCAATTTTAGTTTTGAATAACTTAAGATTTTTGAATCGGCCGGCCAACTTGTCGAGTGGTCAGACTGCCTGACTAAGGACAGGGAGGTCCTGGGTTCGAATCCCGGTTCAGGCATAGATGCACTTTCTTTCTCTCTATCCTGTCTTTGTCCTTTCCTTGTGTTTGGGAATGATGTATGAATGATGCCTACCCTATAATGGGTCCCTATGGTATGTGTGAGGGTGCGATGGTGGCCCAACCCCTGTGGTGCACCCGGGGTAACGCCACGGCGGCTAAGAGGTCGCTGTGTCCGGCCGATTCCTTGGTATCAGGGAACAATAGATTAATAGACTCTGTTGCAGTTGTAACTGCCTACGATCTGCCATTGGAAAAAAATTTCTTGTATCGTTTCTGAATTAAGTGTTTTTTTAATATTATTTGCACCACTAATTGAAAATTACAGTAGATAATGTGTTCCATCACTTTCACTTGCGCATATTGAACATAATATATGATTTTCCATGAAATGAAAGTTAACCTTTAAGCAATACTATCGGTATGCTTTTTCATATAAATTATACTCTCTAGAATCTATTGTAAAACGTACATATTTAACAAGCAGAATTATTAACCACATCTACATAGTGCAATTTATCTGCAAATTAAACATTCATGTCAATTGTACATTTATTTTGCATCAAACATAAAAATAATATTTGAAAAATGAAAATGTGATTAGTTATAATTTTAATTACTTTTGAAAGTTAAAGGAAATGATGAATTATTATATATTTAAATACTATTAAATAACTTATTAATTAAATAACTTATTTTTTAAATTTCACCATACGGTCCCTTTCGTATCAAGCAAAGGTTTGGTGTGCACATAGGTCTTTTCAGTTGTCCAGATGCAACAAATATGGTTATTTACCTTTTCCTTAACGCCGAAGTAGTTTTCTTCCACTTACAGAATGTTCTATGTCAAAAATCAAAAACTGTAATTCTCGCAAGATATTGTGTCGCAAGCGTTTTGCGAATTTGAGAATTATTCCGTTCTATTTGATGAACTACTTTTTCCTTTTATGATGAGTGTAACATGTGTTACTGCAAATTGCCCAATACGTAGTGCCATCTAGAGCCGATATTTTGAACTATTTTTTATTTCAGAGAAACTTCGAGCTCAAATATCTGTTGTCCAAATAATTTTTTTGCTTAAACTAGCAGAATGGCCTCCCGTATTCTTAGAATAACGGAAAATTAATTTTGATTACCCTGTATATTATATAATTTACTTGCTTGAAATTGCATCTTTTTGTGAAATCAATGAAATTGGAAATATCTTTAGATTTCATGGGCAAAATCTCAGCTGCAGCTTCATGAAACCAAAATAAGTCTTCTTCATTTTTGATAAAATATCCTTCTCTGCTACTTATGAAATTCATCAAAGTTTAGCCAATGTATCAACAGGGTATACGTTCTATGTTAGCAGTTCTTAAATTCCTAACCAGATATGTTCGATGTATAAAAGTTAATCTATACAGAACCCATATTAAAATGTCTGAATAGGCATGTTAATGAAGAAATGCTAATTGGCGAGCTAAGAAACACTTGGACAAGGTATACAGTATGTAGCTACACACTCATCTGTTGAAATGTGGTCTCGTGTGAAATCTGAAAATAAAATAAAGCAATGCAAAATATCATATCATTGATTTATTAACTTATCTATATTAAATATTTTTGGTAGCTGAAGTTGTAAGAACTAAAAATAATTTTAAACTGCCAAACAAAATATGCATTGTTCAACAAATTGCAGTTTTTATCTACGTTATAAACTGATACTTTTAAAAAGGCATACAGAAGCCTGCTTTGTTAAAAAAAAATACAATGATATACAGCTCCATCACCATCATTTATGTTCAGTTTAAAATACAATCCATGTAATTTAGATTCAAAGTCAGATAAAAAAAGGATACATTATATGTATATTCCATTCCGCATCTTTTACTTTTATCGTTTTTGTAGTCTTTGATTGTTGTAATATTGATAATATTTAAAATTGCAAGGTTAAGTATATGAATGAAAACTAAATTGTGCAATAAGTGAATGTCTCCATTTTCTAGTAAAGTCCAATATTTTAATGGATTTCACTGAAAGAAATATACTGTGCAGGCAATTATTTTATCTCGATAGAACTTATAGATGCTCTTGAGTTCAAATTATAAGATATATCATATTATCACAACAAAATTATTTTTTTAAAATTTCACTTTTTTATTTTTTTTATTTTCAGATTTAGTTTGGAAGCAGTGCATATGTCTTTTTGATTTGATTTGCTCTCAATGTAATATTCTATTAAAATATTCTAAAAAGGTTTCATAAATTTAAACTGAAATAAAATTTATTTTCGATTTAAATATACGAAATTCTAATAGATAAAATTTAAAGTATGTTATCAGCAGTTAAAAACTTGTCCTTATTCTTTTACAGAATTAGTTGTTTTCAGTTTATAATAGATTTTGAATTTCTTTCAGAGATCAGAATAATTTATTTTATTTGTGATTGTAAATGTCAGTATTTTCTTATATAAGGATCTGTAGTAAAATTTGTACATTTAAATCTTTCATAAATTCCTTACATAAAGGAAATTAAATACATATTTATGTGATTAATTTTTCATGAATACATTCAGTGTAAATCTCATGCAATTTTGAATTTTCATAATGGTGAAAATTTATGTAGCTGAACAAAAAGAATTTTATTGATAATATTTCTAAATCATTTTAAAAGTTATTGTATCTAAATGTACAAATGCAAAACTAAGAGGATCCCTTTTAACTTAGTAAAGTTAAATTCAATAATTATAACTTCACATTTTAAGAAAGATTTTACTACGTCTAGGAATATATTTGTAATACATTGTGTTTAGAATAGTATATTTATAGAAAATAATTTTGTCTTTAGCATGTATTGGTATAAATATTTTGCCTTAATGAGAAGTGTGAATTTGATTCATGACAGATGACAATATGTCGTCCACGAGATAATGAATTCATGTTTCCGTCAAACTATTTCAATTCCTCTACCCGTATCACTAATATTGAATTTCATTTATACCTCTTATTTATACGGTCAAATTAAACATCTAGTATTTGAACTGTTTACCTGATAATAGATGAAAGGTGGCTCAATATTATGATTTGTATCAAATTGGTAAGCATAAATTCGGAAGGAAAGCTGAGATTAACAATAAATAGTTATAAAATGTTAATTCATCTTAGGTTTGTATAGATGTTCGTCAACCATGGCCTAAAAAGTTTTATTGACAATTAATACATGTTTTTTTTCTACATGAATTTTATAAACATATCAAATGTATGTCTGTAAATAGATTTAACTTTTGATTTTTTAACATTAATGTTGTTATACTGTATATTAAATTAAATACAATATTTGCAATGTTAATATCATTATTTACCTTATGTATTTTGACATATTCAAAAGAAGAAATTAGATAATTTAACTGAGTAAATCGGTAGTACTTAAGTAATTTGCTTTTTTCAAAATTATGATAAATATTCTAAATACCAAAGAAAATAATATGATTCAATTCAAAAATGAATCTTGATTAATAAATATTAAAATTAGGCTTGATGTAATAATTTATTCATGTGGCTATCATTTATTTATAATTTTAGTGATTATAACTACTTGTATTAATATCATATGAAACAAAGCACTTGAAATAAGCAAACAAGTATTACCTTAGATATTAAAAATATCAGGAAAAGCATGAACTTGATTTTGAGAAAAAAATTTTAATAGCACTTTGAAATATTAACATTAAAATATTTGCTGCAAATAACTTATTTATTAATATAAATCAATGTAGATTTTTTTTAAAAAAAAGTACATGGTTAAAATGTGTTAATTGCGAATGAATATTTGGATTGTTGAATTAGAAGTTTATAATATATATATATATATACATACATACATATAAGTATATATATACTTATATATTCTGAATTCAAAACTTTGAACTCGCAATCTTTAGCAATCTTTAAATGATTATATTTCATTTACAGAGTAAATAATATTTGTAACGCGAGTACATTTCATGATTAAACTATTCTACAATAAAATTGTCCACAAGAAAACTATTTATATAGCAACACTAATAAAAAAAGAAACTTTAAATCCTTCATTTTTAAGTGTTGATTTATTCTGAGATGCTGCAGAAAATTATTATGTAATTGCGTATCATAATAACATAAACGCCATGTAGTTTACAATATTTGTACATGAAAAAGGTAATTAGTTAACTTTTATTTTTATTATTTATAATTAATTTATTATAATTATTTTTTATTTATTAAACAATAATAAGGTAATTAATAAATAATTGGACAATTAATTTAAAAATTTTATCAAATGTCTAAATTGAGGAAGACAAAAACAGAAGTTAGCCTAGTCACCATTATTATGTATAACTGTATCCACATATCTCTCTATAGAATCAAAGAGGCTTTCGATGTAACTTACAGCACTTACTCGGATGCAAACGATGTCGTATGGTATTAGTGAGCGCAGGATTATGCGCAACAGACTGGATCTATTGTACTATAGTTCATGACGTGACTGAGTGGTTCAGTATTGTCATGCATAATATATGATAGTCATCATGTACAACAGTGCAACGAGGTGTGTGCAATTGTCTATCCAACTTTTCTAATGAATTATTTCAGTTATAACCGATGCACATCACAGTTGCTTGGTTTAGTCCAACATCATCTCATCGATATATATACTGATTTTCTTTAAAGAATTATAGTTATAAATTATTATTTTTATTTCTGGTTAATGAAGATCTTAGTCTCTGTTTCAATGATTCTGAAAACTGTACTTTGTGTAGCTACTTTAAGTAATGTTTGAAATTTCTGTGCTATTTCACTTTATCTTGAGTGAAAAAGTTAAGGAAAAACTAAAATTGCATTTTACAAAAAATAATTCAGAGGAAATCATTTTATGAACTTTTATAATATATAATAAATTTATTATTGTGCTCCGGACGTTTTACTTTTTGAAAACTTATTTCTTATAAAAAAAATGGAATATTTTTTGCAGTTCATTAAATAAAAGTTTTTGATCATTTTATAAAAAAATTATTTTCTTCATGTAACTTTCTATAGTAATTCAATTTCAAGCATACTTACCATTATAATGAATTAAACAAATATTCAAGTCTTCATGGTAGTTGCTTCTCATATGTCTGTTTACAATGAAATCATATTTGCTTACAATAAAAAACAATGTTTATTAGAAATTGTTTCTAAATTTATACCAGTAATTTTAACCATCAAAAAGGTAGCATCAAAAGAAGGACAAGAAATATCGAAACAAAATTTATTTCAAAGATTTACATATAGTATAATTGTTAATCTATTACAAATGCGTTCTTTTGTGAGGTAAAGAAGATAAAGAAATAAAAAATGAATCTTTTTTATGTGATTGGTTAAAAACTTACTTTGACATTAATTTTCTCCTGTGTTTTTGTAAAATAACATCCAATGAGCTTATAAAGCTCTGACTAACTAAACTAATATTGATATGGTATAACCATGGATACTGTGTTTTGGACGTATTTCTTAATGCACAACCAAACGTGCTTGATAAGAGTTAATTTATGAAAACAAGCCATCAGGGAAAGAATGAAATTTGACGAGTTAAAATGAAAGCTGGGGATGTTGTTATCTATTGCCATTAACTATTCTACTATTGTTGAGACAAACAATACCCGAAATCAACCAAGGAACAACCTGAAAAATCTCAGAAATAAAAAATCGTTTAATTATCATTGATACTGGTGGTATGGGGTCAGATTCATTACCACTCCAAACGATTATACTAAATGCAGTATCAGTATAATGTATGTTTTACAGATATTTCATTTTGTTGTAAGCAACATTGAATGATTGTGTTAACAGTAATTATTTTATAGGTTGCATTCGTTATGATAGGTTTGTTGAGGTGGCAGATCAATTCAGTATTATCATGCTAATCAATTTTACCATTAAATACAAACATACGTTAAATATGGTTGTCTTTCATGGTAAAAAGAGACAATTTCAAATAGACTTGAAGTTTACTTATTTATCTTTACTTTCAACAATTCCAAATTCCCATAGCTGATTTGGATCACATTCAACATGATGGCTGGTAAAAGTATAATTTACAATCACAGTTAGCAATAATTGTTGTTTGTTTGAAAAACACTTATTTGTTTGAAATTTTATACTGAAACTGCGCTCACGAAAAATGGCATATGAAAACAACTGAGGTTTTTCAAAATAGAGTCACACACACATTCCTTTTATCATTCACAGCTTGTAAGTTCTTTGCACATATCCATGGTATTTAGCTCAGCAGAAGTTTTAATTATTAGTGTATCTTTCATTACAATATATATAATTCAAATTCTAGATGGTTTGGACTATTTAAGTTTGGTATTGTTTTTAATGACCAGTAGTGTATAAATATATATAATAATGCATTAACTTTACCATAGATTTCCAAGTCATGGTTTTCGTAATTGAATTGAGCAAAACCAAAAACAAATATTTCTATTAGAACAATAAGTTTTATCCTAATTATGCAAGAAGTAATGTTTTCAGTTCTTAATAAAAAAGAAAACCCTTAATCACTATTTTAACCATTAAACCATGTATCGTTATCTATCGTGCTCGAGTATTGTTTACATTAAATAAAATTATTTGTGAAATCTTAAAATAGAAGATTCATAAATTCTTTGAAAGTTCTAAGAAATTGCTAACTTGAATTCTTTACAGGAATTAGAGAAAAACGCTTAATATTTCCAATTTACAATTATAATGTGTGATATTAGCTTAAAGTATCAAAACAGATTACTTGATAAGAGAAGATTTATATTCTCACACGTATTCTCTGAATACTAAATAAAGTACTTACTTTAAGAATAATACGAGAGAGAGAGAGGGGGAAAGAGAAAGAGAGAGAGAAGAGTGAAGCATAGTAATAGACAAAATATTCTGAAAAATATTTTACATTATAAATTAATATTTTCCACATTTCCTGATAATCAAAATATATTCAATAGTTACTGAAATAATCATTTTACTCTTGAATAAATTAAAGTATTCAAAAAATATTAAAATAAAATCAACTTCATTAAAGATATTTTACGAGAGTATATTATAAAATATAAATATACATATATAAAATTTGGAAATTTTTAATTTACTATGAATAAGTTTTAAGAAATATTCACTATTTCTTTAAAATATTTCTATTAAGAAATACAAAAGCATAATCATAGAAGAAATTTACATTTTCAGATATTAACAATTTGCTAAATGAGGTGAATTTATTTAAATTACAGAAATCATTTTTTGTAATATATTTTCTTTATATTTACAAAGTGTGTGTGTGTGACTCATTTCACAATTAAACTAAAATCATATTGTTTACCAATATCTTATAATGCTATATAATACACTTATATATTATCATTTTTAAGATGCACCATTAACAAATGCTTAATAGTTTTGTTTTTGTACATCAACGCAATTAAATTATAAATGTAAATTTAGAATATGAAAATCTTAATTGGGTGTACAAAGAGATTGGAAGATTCCGTGTAATTAAATTATATTTCAAAGGCATTATTTAGATATATTCGTAATAAATATTAATTATTTCTCTTGGCTGATACTAATCGAATTTTATCTAACTATTTTAGATAATTGGGTGTTGATAATGTATTGAAAATGAACTTTAAGTGCTTGAAATAATATTTATATTTCAAATTAAAACCACACACACACACAGTAGGTGTAATAATTATGCAAAGTTTATTTTTTACGCTCTTGTCTCTTTGGTATTTAGCTAAGAAAAGGATAGAATATTTATTTTTTTTGTAGAAATGCGTCATATATTACTATCTGTTATAAAAATGTTTAATTGATTCAAACTCATGGAAATATCTTGGTTTCTCAACTTTATAAAAATGACATGCTGGTTAATAATTGACTTTGGACATCGGAATGGAACTTCCTACCTTCTGATAACGACACCTTAACCAACCAGGTAAGCTTGGCTCTAAGTTTAAGTGTTTCATTACATAAAACTTATTTGCATAAAATAGTTTTTGCATGTTAATGAAAATTTAGAAAATAAAGAAACACAGTCATATAAAATCACATTTATCATGTTTATGATACAGTTATCTAATTATTTCATCTTTAATCCTCAAAGTAAAATACATTTTAAAATTAATCTCTTAAATTTTTCATAAAGATTTAAGCGTGTCGCAAAATGAGTACAAATCAAATTTTCAATAACGTGAAAGAGTTTAAATATCCGTCAAAGAGTATGGTGAAAACCAGTATGAATATTTTAGAATTTCGTCAATAAATTTTTCATATTTTAAGACACTTTTGTGAACTTAATATAAATGTACTGTGCATTTTAACTTTAATGAAAGTTATTACAACCTCGCAAGAAAGAAGATTTGAATGCTTTGAAATAATCTTAGCAAGAAAATACCAGCATTTCATTATTCAAAATTAATTGTGAAATGCCGTTGAAGAGTTTAAAGACAGTTTCATAACGTAAGCATGTGGAAGCTCACTCAAATATCCCAGAATATTTAGAAACAAAGCAGAAACGGAACAAATACTTCAAAGAGATAAATTCAAATTTAATAATTTTAAAAGGGGAGAGGGGGGCTTCTTTTTCTCTGGCTCAACTGCCATTTAAATTTTTTTAACTATGTCTTCCAAATATGATTTATTGTATGAAATTTTTCCATGCATGAGTATGACGATTTATTTATTAAGGAAACATAAAATTTATTCGTGTTTTGCTTGAGTCCATCTTTGTGCTTAAGGTTGAGAGATAGTGAGTTAGAGATATAGTTCGAGAGATTTCTATTATTCATCATAGACTCTGCATAGTACTATATAGTATCTGTATTATATATTATGCATTGTATTTGTATGTACAGCTTCAAAAATGTTACAAGATGCTATCGCTTTAGAAGATAAATTTCTCGTTAATTGCACCTATTTGGAAACAAATCAAAGCCTTCATGTATTTGCCTTTATGGATTTTATAAGCTTTATTTCACAAAAAATTAAGAAGAGAAGTAGTTCTTATCTACAAAATTCTACAAAAGACATACGGTCTCTTGTTAGAATATAAATTCCTTCCAAGCTTTGCTGGCATTTTTAAATTAATTGATGGACATATCTTATCCATCAACATATTAAAATATTGTAAGGCTTAAATTTTGATGAAACAATGCTGTTAGTGTGATTTTTTATAATAAAACAAATTATTCTTCCCTATCTGTAGATTAAAACAAAATACTAAACCATATTGAATATTACTGCATTCATATGTAAAATATAATTCTCATATAAGATCTCAAAAATTTCATATATTACCGTAAATAATATCATAGATATATTTATTTATTACAATCCTAAACTTTCCTTTTTTACAGTTCAAATAGTTATATTTTTAAATAAGAAAAAGTATTGTGAATATCAAAGAAATGTCCAAGCAATAGTTATGTTTTTTATTATTTTTTTGAAAAATTTTAAATTTATGATCTATAACCTCAATGTGCATTACTGACGAGACATTTTGTATATTATTCAAAAATAATACAGGTCTCTGAATTAAAGTAATTTTTAGCTCATCTAACTGAAGACGTATTTTTTTCTATTACACATAGAGGGAATCAGTGTTTGAAAGGAAACCATAAGACCCTCAGAGAAGGAGTATTGTGTGTTTGACTGTGACCAATCGTGATGGTAGTCACTAAGGTTTGATCCTTGGGATATAAAGAAGATCCTGCATTATTTACATGGGGAGTAAAGCTGCGTCTTTCAAATCCTTTGAAAAAGATACCAATTCTGGAGAGCGAAGCTCTCCAAAGAATTGTTGCTTTAGAAAGTGACGTTGCCACCGTTTTTCTGATAAGTGCATATTTGCGAAAGTAGAAAATGTCACTTTATATGTTGCCGATTGAAAGAAAAATAAATGAATAATTTCCATTTTGTGTATTCAAAAAAGTAGCAATTTCCATTTCATTACAATTTGCAATTTTTTGATTTTTTTGTGGCATAAAAAGAATTTTAAACACATAAATTTAAATTTGATTCAGAATTAAATAATTTAAATTGAAATGAAAGCTCAATTTTGGGGTTTATATTTAATTTTGAAATATTTTTTAAAATCACTTTTTAGTACAAGATTTTTTTATTATAAATATGTTGCTTTAAATTGCTTATATTTCAAAGTTTTATTAAATGATTTAAAAATTTATAAAAATTAATATTATTCTAAACTATATTCTATAGGTAGTAATTTTCCTTCAAACACACACACAAGTTAAATTGAAACGAGAATCAAGTTATTTGAGTTCTCATCTTATTTTTAAGAACGTTTCATGATTATTATGATTAAATTGTTCTCAATTTTATTATTTTTCACTCTGGTATTCTATTTCATATATAAAATTAGTTGCAACAAAATAATTTGCTTATTAAATGCAATAAAACATAATATTTCACTAATCATCCACTTAACATGCTATGAACAATTCTAGGCTACATATGATATTAATATATATTTTATAATTTACTCATTTTGAATTTATTTAAATTTATCACAAGTATAGATTTTATGATAAAATGGGGCATTATTTATATGTATGTTAATAAAACATATCGTAATAGAAATAATAGTAGTGTTTATAAAATATCTTTACGTTTGCAAGCTCCATTAATAAATAATTGTATGTGATTATAAAATGTGTTTAAATACTCATTTTTAGAAATTTTTACTATCATTAAATAAGGCAAAAGAATTGCAAGTTTATTCGAAATTAATATATACATTTTTCTAAATATATTGAAAATCGTATTAAAGAAAAGATAAAAATTATGTATATTGTGTGTTTGTAAAAAGATAAAAATGTAGAAAAATTGTATTTTCTCAGATTCTTCTCAGAAAATAGGAGAAAGCATTTTAATTATAATTTAAGATACTTTAAGCATTTTACAATCAGATTTCGAAAAAAAGCTGACATTTCTTTGCATTAAGTCTTAAAGAGAGAATTTTTTTAATTAACACGTTGTTTCAAAATTATAATTCAAACAATATAGTTCTTTTTGGAATACAGGCATTCATAAATATTAAAGTAACCAGAATAACAGTTTCAATTTTTGTTCATGTTTCCTTTCTTAGAACACAGGGAGGAATTAATTTAGATGGAAATTTTGACTCCTAGATTAATTTTCATAAAAATGCTTAATTTATATCTTAACGCTCTAAAATGTCTAACATAAAATAAATATTGTAGTGAATAATAAACTCATCTTGAGGCAATTTATTGTTTTGAAAGCATAATTATTCTACTTCCGTAACAAGAGTAAGTTCTTGTATATAATCTTTCTTTTTTCTCTATTTTTTGTATTTCATAAAAATAAAATTTTCTTAAGGGTAAAATTTTACTTTTGTCTCAAAATATGTACTTTCACATTACTTACTTTTAAACATGCTTTTAAATTTATCCTTTCTAATTTAATATCTGTAATATACTTTGTCTAAAATAAACCGCAAAAAATGAAAAAGATTTACAGTAAATTAAATTCCAGATATTTAGCGTTGTTTTTATTTCAATTTAATAATGCATAATATTTTGTGAAAATACATGAAAAGATTTTGAAATCATTGAAAAAATTATCTTTGAAGAAATTTTAAACTTTCATATCTTTTAAAGTGTAACTAAAAACATTAGGAATGAATTGATTTATACTCCATTTTGTATGCAAAAAACCTCATTGAGGGTTTTTAATAAATTTTAAAGCAAAATAATATGACTGGAAGGTTTAATTTATGATTTAAATTTTCAAACAATTTCGCTTTAAACAAATCCATAATTTTCAACGAATAAATAAATAATGTAAAGATCCCATTGAAATTTAACATTTTTTAGGAAACGGGCATGATTTTTGCTTATTAATTTTTTTTATTAATAAGCAGTAAACATTTAAAGAAACAAGTTTTTTACAATTTTCATGAACATATGACGACTATCATTAATTTGTAAGAATTTTCAAAAGTTTTTCAATCAAAGAAAATTGTTCACAGTCACAAATCAAAATTTAAAAAATTAAATTATTAAATACAATTATATAATTTGATTAAATTAATTTTGATTTGTGAATTGAAATATCAAACAATTATGCAAAATAAAGCTTGATTATATTTATTTTTGTTTTCTCAAATTAAATTACATGCAGTTTCTTCAGCAGAATTTATTGTCTTCACGACATTTAATCCAAAATAATATTTTTGCATTTAACTGTAAATAATATAGTAATTTTTCATCATTTTGTTTTCAAATTACACATAAAAACATTTTCGTTGAATTTATTTACCTTATAAAATGAAGATATACTGAAATAACTCAAACAAATGTATTAAGCATTAATTTGATTTACATTAATTAAACCAATAAAGCCTTTATTCTTAAGCAAATTTGAAATTTAGGATAACTTTTAAGCATTGTAATTTTGAATTGAGATCATTGTGATTACATACATTTGTATGTATGCATATATTTTATGGGGATAAATACGAATTAAGATTAATTTTATTACATTGTTTATGGTTTCATTACTTAAATTTTCACAAAAAATGCTTCGAAAACTGAGTTTCCTGATTACGAACTTAAAGTAAACCAATCCGTTTTCTGCAGATTAGATATAGAGATTAAATATACTGTCAAGATTAATCATAAAGTATAAAGATTTTAAACTTATTGGACCGATTATTCGATTTATAGAACAAAATACTGTAACAGCCTTAAATCTTTCAAATTGTTAAAATGAATTCTTAATGTTCATCTTTGGAATATAAATTAAAAATAGCAACAGTAAATAAAAGACTGCAGTTTTTAAAACATAATATACTTATTAAGAATATAAATGAAATTTACCAGCAAAATCATTAATATAACCATGAACTATTCAATGTATCAATGAAATGAAATATATTTAACAAAAATGTGTGGTAATTTTACTATGAAGATTATTTTATTTAATAATCTCAGAAGTCGTGATAGTTTAAAAGTTGATTTTGAATGTTGTCTTAAGTTAATAATAAATTTTATAGTTTTCGTCTGACCATGTAATAAAACATGAAAATTCCTAGTACGTGACACTGCTATAATATTATATTAATTTAATAGAATCAATATATATCTTCAGTAACTGATATAAATTAAAATTCATGCTTAAAATGAAAGGTAAACAAGAAAACTCATGCCGTTTTTGCGTTACCATTGAATGAAGTGAGAATAAGTATGCCAGTTAGTATATGATGTGGTTGAGACTCCAGTAAGTCGAGAGTAGGAATATCAATCGTTATAAAAGCAAGTCCACCGCGCACATTCATCCATCATAACTTGTACAGTAGTGAAGAGTAATGGGCGTGTCAAAGGAACTCGTTCGGTGTTGTTTACTTTACGATTTCAAATAGGACTTTAAATCGTTGAAATTTCAAGCGTTTGGGGATGGTACTGTGAATGTACTTACGGTATGGCATTGGTTTCAGAAATTTAGGTCGGGAGATTTCTCCTTCTGTGAGGAAGTTGGTGTCTTGTGGATGGTTGAAGTCAAGTGGTTCACTATAAGTTGCTACTAACCAGTGAATCGGTCACTGTGGACCTGTACTCAAAGCAATTGTCAGGTGCGCAGCAAGCACTACAACTGAAGCATCTTGCACTGATTAATCGTAAGGATGCACTGTTGTTGGCCAATAACGAGAGGCCTCATGTCAAGTGAGTGGCCACGCATACCATATACAGCGATTTTATTTGAAGACTTTTTGCCCTCATCTTTACTTACCTGAATTTGCGTCATCAGATTCCACGTCTTTCATTTCCTGGACAACGATTTCAGGTAAAATTATTCACCAATAAAAAAGACCATTCATTCATGGACTTCTTAGCGTCCAAAACCTGCGAATTTCACCGCAATCGGATTGCACAACTGAAAACAAGTTGTCAGTAGGTTCTGGGTGCCAATGATTATTACTTCGAGGATAAACAATGGACTACACTTACTGTAGTTCATGTTCCTTTGGATCATCAAAAATTTCAAGAACTTTATTGTTTACCTTGTAAAAACATTCCGTTAATTGTTTCTAATTAAATTAAATTGGGAAAAGTTTTAAGAAAGGTAAAACTTTCTAAATTGAAAATTCGGTAAATGCGAATTAGAAAAAAATGTAATTTTTAAATATCTAAATTTTTCTTTTAGGAAATAGAAAAAAATTGGTATTTACTATAAACAGTGAAATATTTCTAAGATTTAATTGTATTTAAGTTTGTTGTTAGGAAAATATTTATGTTCAGTATATTTTATTAACTAATTTATATAATTAAATAATTTTGACAAGATTCTTGAAATGTGTCAAATTTAATTTTTTGATTAAAAATCAGAAAGAATTTAAAAAAATTCATGTTGATGATTTTTTAGTGAGATCATTACTCATAATCTCATAGAGAGAAATTGATCTTTACGAAAAACAATTATAAATCTACAAAGAAATATAATTAATCACTCGTCAAAATAACTTCTAGTCATTACAATATGGAATTTTTAATGTTTAATTAAAATAAAGTGAGCATAAGCAACCAGGAATAATAAACTGTTGGTTCAAAATTTAAATTTCGAAATTTTTTGATGCATTCTTTTGAGCATACGGGAAAAAATAACAACACTATGTCTTGTCTGTACCAAATTTATAAATGTCTAATTTACAACATTTGCCAATTTCATCAAGAAAATATCACAATGATGTAAAAAAGAGAAAATAAAATCTATGTAAAATAATTTTGCTATTTAAATTTGAAATCATTTTAAATTAAAAACTCATTTGTCACACATAGGAATTTCTTAAATTTTCTAAAAATTATGCAACTTATTAAAATGTTTTTAAGAAAATGACAGTTTTTCATTTGTAAAATAAATGCACTTCCTTCAGAAATTAAATCACACATTTTGAGTTGATTCTAAAAATAAGAATAGTAAATTTAAGGAAGAATATTTTCCTAGTGATATGGTATGAATAAAAAGAATATAAATTTTTTTATTCGATATTCTACTTTTTTTTTTATAAATTTTTGCAAGTATTTTAGAAGACTTTCTTAATGCGAAATAATAATCATTTCATTTTATTTCTTAGATAATATTATAATAAAATGCCTTTCCTTTCACGTAATTTAAAGAACATATACCCTAGGGCAAAAATTAATATAATTTTTTTTTAATGTAAAATAGTAATTTCTTTTTCAGTATTAATTTTTGTTTTTCAAAAGGAGCCTATTTCAATAACCCATTTTTTTTAATTTATTAATTTATTGAACATGATTTTACAAATAAGAATATAGAAAACTACAAACTGGAGAAATTAAGCGCAAGTAAGTACAAAACATTGTATTTGTAGTTCACTATAGAAACCATCCTTTGATATTCTTGATGATTTGTTATTTTATTATTAATGTATAGAAAAAAGAAATGCTTAAAGTCATTTGTTTTGTTGAATATTTTTTCCACATTTTTTGTATATCAGATAAATTAAATTATACTTGCAGCATTTAAATTTTCAAAATTTCTGTGAAATTACTTCTCAGAGAATCTATTTAATTGAATAAAAAAGAAATATAATCCTTATTTACATTGAATTTATCTTAAAAAAGAATAAAAGAATAAAATCAAATTCCTATTATGAATATTTTTAACTTGTCAACTAATGAATAGGTATCTAATATATATATATATATATATATATATATATATATATATATATATATATATATATATATATATATATATATATATATATATATATGTATATATAAATGGATGTAGATATATCGATATAGATGTTACCATTTTTTAAATTGTGGTGTGAAATCAGTTATTTCATGGAAAATACGCAAGGTTATTTCATAAAATAACTAAGCAAGTCAGTTAAACTAGATAAAATTATTGTGAATTCTGGGATTTAACTATGTATTTAATAAAATAATTATTACTTGATCATTAAAGTGTGAAATACGGCACATGAGATTACTTTGAACCGTTCTAGTTGCTTTTAGTCAATTTTTAACCGATTACAAATGCTTTGCAATGATGTGTTTACATGTACGCGCTTCATTCCATTGCTTTACGCTTAATTTTAAACGAAGTACTTATGTCAGCGTTTTACATTTTACATTATTAACCAATATTTTTTAAACCAACAGTATAGAAAAACGTACTACGTGAATTTGGATGTACTTTTTAAGAGATTTTAGCTATATATGTGTAAGGATTATATAAAGATAAATTTGGAATGACTTACTTTTCCATTTAACAGTCTGTTATTATTTATTTCAAAGAATGACTAGTTATTTCATGCAATATCTGGGAAAAGCATGGAAATTTTTTTTTATCTGCTATATACTTTAATTGAATTATCTATTTATTTCATGAAGTGCCTAGTTATTCTATTAAATGACAGCATCAGACAATTTAATGGTAATAGATATACAGTATGCCCATTAAAATCCCTTGCTATATTTATAAAAGTGGTGTCTAGGTATAGTAAAGTAGCCAAGCGCTTCTGAATGAAACAGAATACTGCGCCACATAGTGGAAAACTGTGGAGTTAGCATTCCTATCTTAAAAACGGAACGAGATAGAGAGAAAAAGTGATATACAAAGTTGTAGAGCATCCTCAATTTAGTACGAAAAGATACTTCGTAGGCATTAATGTGAAGAATACAACGGTTAAAACGCTCATTTGTTGTTTCATGCTGTGACGTGACAAAACGATCTAAGAAATAAAAAAATAGCTATAACAATATACTTTATTTAAGATGTTCAAACTTCTTGCCGTCAGCTGCAATGCACATCTGGATCCTCGCTTGAAGATGTTGCACACGGTTGCATTACGGTTGCGTGTTCCAACGTGTGCAACTTTCATGTTGCACACGTTGGAACACGCAACCGTAATGCGTCGTTTAAGGTCCTGCAATTTTTGTGGAGGGGTCGCATACACCTGCTGTTTCAAGTATTCTCACAAGAAAAAGTCCAGTTGAGTCAGATCAGGAGAACGTGGAGGCCACTCTTCAAAACCGCCATACCCTAGTATTTGGTTGCCATATTCCTTGACGAGGTACTGCTTCACTGGAGATGTCTTGTGATCTGGCGCGCCGTCATATTGAAAACATGGATTCTTAAGATTAAACAACGGCAGGTTCTTCATAAAATCGGGTATTACCTTTTGTATCAATTGTAAATATCGTTGACTGATCTCTCTTGCGCTGCATTTCAGATATGCGAGAGCATATAGTAATACCACATCCGGCCAGATCGAGGTCTACTAGAAACTCAACCTGTCTCCCTTAAACATTTTACAACAGTTAGGATGGTTTGATGCAACAGAAGGATGTGGTCCTGCAGGGACACGTTGGCGGTATAACCTTGCTGCTGATAATACTTTGCGTCGACATTCACAGCACAGTGAAACCATCTCACAATACTCAGCTTTGGAATACGCAGCCGTGACCATGAGTATCAACATACTACAGTCCCAAGAAGATGTATCTTTTACAGATGTCTCAGGTAAGCAGACGTGACGTTACGTATTTGCAGGCTGCACACAAATTTTTGGAATTATTTTTAATACTTCCCTTTTTCCCATTTCGAAATAAAAGTGAAAAATGTAATCACGAAAATGAATTTTCGTTTTTTCAAATATGCACACGTACGATGTGCCACTTCACAGCACGAAACGACAAATGCGCGTTGTAACCGTTGTATTCTTCAACAAGATATCTTTTCGTATTAAATCGAGGTTGATCTACAGCTTTGTAAATCACATTTTTACCTATCTCGTTTCGTTTTGGAGATACGAATGCTAACTCCTCAGTTTCCCACCAGGTTTCGAAATAGCTGGTTTCATATAGTAGCCCATGGCTACTGTACTATACCTAGACACCACTTTTATGAATATAACAGCAGCCGTTCCGAAGTTAAGAGGGTGGCAAGGGACTTTAGTGGACACACACATACTGTATATAAATTTCCTTCAAATTTTAACCTTATAATATATATTACATTAATAGAAAATTTAAAAGAGAGCATATGACTTTTTCTACTATAACATAACAAAGAGGGTGTATTCAAATATTCATTACAAATCACAACCGTTGTATGCTAGATCTTAACTTTTTTAAATGCATAATTATGAACGTATTAAAAATAAAATTTTCAAATACACCAAATAAATTGACGTTTATTTTTTATTCAGGTTGAGAAAAATTATGGAGAACCTTTCAAAAGTTTATAGAAGCCATCAAATAAAGTCATAGATAAATTTATATAATATAAATTATATAAATTTTCTTTAACAATCAAATAAATTTTTAATAAGTATATATTTTCATTTGTTTAATAATAAATTAGTATTTTCTTAAAAATTTGCTACCCGCAATTTCGAAAATCTATAAATAAACCTGTATATTTGCAAATTCAAAATTAGATTACATTGTAAATTGAGTATGGTATAACCAATGGAATTTTTACGCCTGATGAGAGAATTACTTAAAAGCAACAGATTTCCCCTTTGTTTTAAAATCATTTTTGCTTAAAATATTTGCAAATTGTTGCAAAAATTCTTTAAAAAAAAGGAAAAACAACATCGAACTTTAAATAAATATGTATATATAACTCATTGAATACTAGTTAAAAAGGTTAATATTTTGGTATAAAAATGTTATATATAATGTCATATTTATATATATTATACGTTTAATTTTGATGTTCGAAAAACAATAACGTCAATTATTATAACAATTGGTTTTCATAAACTTGAGCTTAAAATATATGATTAATCAAATTAAATATTTTTGTATTAAAAAAATACCTGTTTTTTTTAGATTACAAATAATTTTTCAAATTACAGTTACATATTGAGAAACTTTTCTCACTCATTCACATAGAAACGTAATAATCGTTAACTTATCTCACAACTGAAAATATCAAACTGAAAACACTAATGATAAGTCAAAATATGAAATTTATTTAAAATAATCTTATAATATTCCAAACGTAATCGTACTAAATTTAAAAATATTTTTTATAAAAATAATATTTGTGCTACATTAGCTCCAGTACTCAGAAAAAATTAAAAATTTTAATTTTAAAAACATGCTTAAAGATTTTTGAATTTCTCCACAAAATCCATTTTGCATCAATGTATATTTATTTTCAAATCTCCAAGTTAGTATTATTCACATATATCCTATTTTAATTATCTACTATTAATCATTCATTAATACTATTTCTTTATTTAAATCTCTAATGTAGTATCATTCATAAATACTATTTTAATCATTTTCATGGAGCAAGGAGAATAGCTGATGGGGCAGCGTCAAGTGAATTTGAAATGACGGGGAAAACAGCTGCTTTAAACACAGCAAACAAGAAATTAAACTAAGAGGATCACCTAATAGAATATTTTACTCACGGGATGCTTAACTGTCCTCCTACTCTTTACTTAAGGAGTGACGCTGCGGAAAGGAGACTGTCGAATGTTTGCCAAGTTCTGCCTCATTGGAATATCAAGCACTGAGCAGTAAATGCAATAAGAAGTTCCCACAGTTCCCTGAGTATTCTCAGAACACCTTTGTCTACACTTACAGAAGATCCTCACAAGCTACCTGTTTCAGATGAATAACTGCTAATATTGCAAATTAACGTAATGTCAATAATATTCAATGTCCTTTTTATTTCTAATGTTTGATGTCATTGTCGGATACATTAAAATTTATTTGAATTAAAAATCTTGACCGGGTTCCTATTTATTTTAATTTTTGATTGCAAAGGAAAAAGAACCAAAATTATTTAGAATATAAAACAAAATTATTTTATTACTGCAAATTATTTAGTAAATTTTCAAACCATATAAGATGAATACTTCATATCAAAATTAAATTTAAAACACTGAAAACAAATAATTCAAAATTTTTATCACTTGTGTTAGCCATTTTATTTTTCAAATCCAATCTCTTCTATATACAACGAAAGAAAAGAAACAAAAAGAAAAATAAATAAAAGATTATTGACAGAGTGCTATTATCTATTTTGGTGAAATCAAAGAGTATGTCATGCATTTATTGGATATCAATATTTTCATTTAAGTTCAAATAAAACATTATTCCGTTCTTCATAGAAATGATTAATTTAATTTGATTTTAGATTAAATATCATTTAGACTGTCAATGGTCTGTAAATAAACCAGCCTTACAATCCCCGAAACCATGATTTCCATGCTTACATCTTAGTAGTTTTGGATATTTTGATACACACACATTTTTGCAAATCATACAAAAAAGGTCAAACTTAGACCTAAATAGTCAATTTTCCATCCACGACTTTGAAAACTATGAATTTTTCTTATATAAATATTTTTGAATTTTTCTTTACATTTAAGCCCCCTATCTACATTTGAATGTCGTGTTTTACTCATAACATATGATGAAAAATAAGAAATTCAGTGTCTAAAAGGAGAAGTTTAGGTGTGCATATTTTAATTATAAATTAACCTTATGATAATTACATAAACAGTTTCTTAAAGACTAAGGAGATTCTATTCTTCGGAATTCATAAAATACATTGAAAAATATTTTATATTTAAGCAATAGCTTGAAGTAAATGGTTGTTTGTGGGAGACACGTCTTTCTCATGAACAGGGGATGACTAGTCCTGTACTCGACCTAATTGAAGCTCCAGCTCCACCTTGTGCATAAATGGAGACATCCACTTATAAAATGTGTTGCAATCACAATGTCTTTCCACTGATGAGACGTAGAGGAAAAGAAGCTAGCACAGGTATCGACCTCATTATTTGACCATGATTTAAAATTATAATTTGATTGGCTTGTCAGTAGGTTAAAATATACTCTTAAAATAATCGAGTGGTTTTTCACCACTCGATGAACGATGGATATTTTGAACTCCAAAAAGATTCAAAATAAATCCTTTTGTACTTAACTAGGTAGAGAAGTTCTCTTTCAATCATTCCATTCTCGATTCAAGGCAATTTTCACTCTTTTTTGACGTCTTTATATCACAAAGCAAATGTGATGTGCTCTGATTGGATTAAACAATCACGTTGCTCTATGCTTTCGGTTTAGTTTCGTTAAAAATGGAGAAAAATTAAAGCTTCATTTTGTAAAAGAGATATATTTGAATTGAAATATATATATAATTGGACAGTAAGTCTTTATTTCTTATATTAATTGAATGACTAAATCAATTCTTCCTATTTGTGATTTTTCACCATGATATAAGCTTTTGTTTTCGAAAGTGTGAATGAATGAATTCTATTGACTTCATATTCAAGTAATATATATAATTTTTGAAATTTCTGATTAATTGATAATGTTTAATGATATAAAAATGTGTTTGGAAATTTTATTTTTTATTTCAAATACTTTTTTTACCAAAATTTAATTTATTATAAATTTAATGGTAAATTATAATGAATGCGTTTTTGATTTCTTTTACTTTCGAATCTGCGTGAAAATGATCATTAATTTTCTCGTTGATTTAAATATCCAATGTATATTATAGAAATATTATTTAATATAGTTTATTGTACTGAATTGAAAGTGCGATAAATATCAAATATAAAATTTTACCAATGAATAAGAATAAATTTTTTCATAAATAAAATTCGAAGCTTTTTAATTTAAATGTTTATACAATATAAAGCAAATATTAATCTACAGAATATTATTTGGCAGTATGTATTGTACTTATTAAAATTTCACTGGCAATATGTATTTTATTTATTAAAATTTCAATGACAATTTTTGATTTGATTGTTACTAAGTAATTCGTTGATAAAACGAAAACAAAATTGTATGTATCAAAATGTACTATTAATTTGTATATTTCAGAATTTCCAACTAAAAATTTTATCAATGGAAATATAATTTATATTCGTATTTTATGGTTGTTATTGTCATCAGCGAAGAAAAAAATAAAAAACAAAATTAGAAAAAGCAAATCTGAAACATGGAGTTCTTTTGAAAATAATGAAATGCAATGTAAAGAAGAAATGGCTGATCAGGTATATTCTGTATAATATGTAATAAAAATAATTTTTATGGAGACGGAGAAAATGTTAACTATATATTGTTATTGCAACAAGCATTAATTTCATTTTGCTTGTAAAATTTATTTAAAAGTTTGAAGTAATATTCTATGTTTAATGTAAGAACGTGGTAACTTAATTAATTCACATGAAAATTCCAATTAATATTTTCAGCTAAAATCTCTTATTAAAGTGTTTGATTTTTAAAGTTGATTTTAAAATAATGAAAGGTAATTATTCATTAAATTATTATTACTTGGTAATTAGCTTAAGAAATTTTAATAATGTTTTTAAATCTATTTTGAATTAAAGTTTTGTTTTTTTTTACTGCTAAAACCAAATTCTAATTAACTTTATAATACATTTATAATTCACTTATTTTTCTTTAAATTAAAAATTTTTAATTTGAATTCAATTGTTTAAAAAATAAATATCCAGTATTTATAATTCATTTGACCATAACTAGTTTTTACATGTATACTATTATTAAGTAAACACATATGTGTATATGTATGCATTTTTCCTTTCAGATAAAATGATTACAATTTTAAACGCCTTATGAAATTTCTCGAGAAAAAATATTTGAACTTGCGAAGAAAATATTTAATATAAAATAGCATTTTGTGATGAAAAATAGACCATCTATTGTTCTATTTTATAACAAAATTTATTTCTTTAAGTATCCAAAATAAGCTGCTATCAATGAAACATTGGTAATATGAAACCTGTATATTTTTTACATATTTGAAAATGAATTTTAAAATATTCATGAGAGTACTAAACTTTCATATCAACATTATTTTCTAACAATGCCACAATAATTTAGGGGCACGCCAAAAAAATTTACAATCCCTAACATTATTTATATATCTGGATTTTTAATGGTAGAACATGAAACATGCTGCGCATGCATTTCCAAGTTTTTTTTTTTATCGCAGGTGAATAAGATGTTTTGAATTATTTTAATGCCAAAAACATTTAGTTGAAATTTTACAGAGAAAAGATTTTCTTATATAAAAAGAAAGAAAAATCTCATTGTTATTTTGATATTTGTTTAATGATTGCCTGATCCAAAAGAAAGTAATTAAAATCTATATTTTACAAAATATGCAGTATTGCTTATGTCTTTTATTATATTGTAGTTTTCTATCTTGTATTTTTAAAAATCATTTCACTCGCAATGTATTTAGTATATGTGAATATTGGTATATGTGATACAAAAGCATAGTTTCAAACATTTTGTTGTAATTTGTAAAAAAAAATATTCTTTTATATAGTTTCACCAGTTTTTCAGTTCTATTTGCTTGATTCAAAAATGCTTTAACATTAAAAATAAATTTATGTATCTATGTATACATATTTTTTTAATCTTTAACAATCCATTTTGTAAATTATGATGGGGGCTATATCCATTTCATAACAAAGAAGAAATCTAAAATTATTTTGCATTTGTTTAATTTATATCAATAATTTATCATATTCTTATAAACAATTTTAAAAACTACTAGATAATTATTAATTTACGAAGTTCAGTTACTAAAATTTAATTAATTAAAGAGAATATCTTTTATTAACAAACTACACTTGCTTTAAATTACAATAAAAAATTCTATTATAATTTAATACGAATGATTATTCTGTTTATTACAGATAAATTTGGAATTTGATTTCCAGAGGCTGACTGTTTTCTCAGTATATATCCTGCATTCTATGCTCCTAGAATATTATCATGTATTCAAAAACTTGTCCTATAATATGTGAAAATTCAGAATGATAGTATTTTTTTTAATAATGCTTTATTTTTTTGAAGCATTATTCATTTGAAATTTTGTTATTAAATTTTATATAGACATTAAAGAGAGAATGCAAATATTATAGAAATTTTAGTTATTTTGTTAATTTTTTTGAATTAGGTGAAGAGGTCTTTAGAAGAAGAACAACGCTCAGAACTTTGCTGTGGTCATAAGCAAGACTTGAATATGAAATAATTTTATCTGTGGATAATGGATTTATTGATGTCGGATATGCAAGATCAATACATTCTTACTATAATCGATCAAGATCAAAATTTTGCAAAATACATGTATTAAAATGTATATTATCCTTTTTATTCCTATTTTGTTTTATTAAACTGACTATAAAACTGTCAAGCACCAGTATTAATTTGACATCATGAACATAAGATTTTCTGTATACATATTTTTATTTAATTTTATTTTTTATTAAAAATTGAATAAATGTTTTTTGGATAATCTTGCATTTTATTTTTAATTTCATTCATAGTTTCATTGATATCTAAATATTTAAATAATTTGTAATATCTGTGATAATCTGTAAATATGTCTTTATCCTCCTGTAACTCCAAAAATGCATATTATCAATATTCAAAAATAAATATTTACTTATATAATATATTTATGTATTTCTTAAATTGTGTACAATTTTTGTACTAATAATGCTTATAAAAATTAATTTTGTACTTAATATGCCCATTCTAAACTAAACTGAAAAGTAAGTAGTGTGACTATTTTTTCTTGAGAGTGTAAACCTAAATAGATATAAATAATTTAATACACACACATGACTGAACAATTTGCTTGGTAATGTATGTAAAATTTAAAAACCACTATAATTATAAAATGCCATATTCAATTGTACTGTTAAAATATTGAATAAAGAAATCTTATCTTTATATTGTAATTGTCAAAAAAAAAAGTATTTCTTAAAATAAAAAAATCAAAACCTAATTTCTGCACTAAATTGTCAATATAAAAAAAATCAGCAATACCTCTATAAAAGATTAAAATTCACTCTTTTTCTATCTAATTTACCCCTTTAAACGATTTGTTGTTACTCCTCTTAAAAGGAGTGGTTTACCAGGATCTTACAAAAGAGTGAATTTCTATATTAAAGATTGATTGAGTTTTGTGAAGAAGAAAGAGTAAAATTTCACTCCTTCTGAGTGAAATCCATTCGATTTTTTTAAGAGTGTAGACATCCAGAAACATTAACAAATAAAGCCTTGAATAAATAGTGTAAAAATAAATTCTATAATTTTAAAGGGAAAAATGAAGGATTCTAATCAAGCATAACTAAGAGTACTTAAATTATTTGTAAATAAAATATGATTTGAAAATATTATAAATTCAGAATTTTATTCACATTTTCTTAAAACGCTGCTCATATATTCTCTGACTTTGACAATAGTATAACAAAAGTGGTTGTAGAATATTGATTGTAAGCTTGATATATATTATCTTTTCAATATATATATATATACATATATATATATATATATATATATATATATATATAGAGATATATATATATATATATATATATATAGATATATATAGATCTATATATATATATATATATATATGTATATATATATGTTTCAAAAGAATGGATTTCATTCTGGTGTTTATATAAACATATGAGATTTACGAAAGTCACTAGAAAACTTTGCTTTGATTGAGCTTATTTATTTGCATAAGTTCTCTAAGCTGTATCAAAGGAAGATAATTGCTCATTCATATTCATGTCATTCCTGATGGTGGAAGATCCACAAATTGCAGTTGAAATAAGCTAACACATAGAATACTGATTGCAATGTTCCACATAGAATATTAATCTTATGCATGAATGTCCCTTTTTTTGCCAGACCATTCAAGGAAATAATAACTAATATTTACAATATTCATTATTGAATGAAACAAATCTCTTTAACAATAAGCGTCTCAATTGAGATAATAAGTACTTTTCATAACAGTTGATTGCCTTTCTTTTACCATTTATATACTTCAAAATGCGAAAATTATTTACGATGCTGTACTACTTACTTTTCACGAGTATAAAAGTTCAAAATAAAATTGTTTTTTTTTTTTATTAATGATTCCTTAATTTATGCCTCAGTGGAGAAATGTTAAATAAGAGGACAGGATATTTCAACAGTATTACTCAAGGAAATACATTTTGGAACTAATCTTGTTAAAATTCAAATGAACTTGTTCTTTTAAATATTGAATATTAGTTAACATTTATTTCAAATAACAGGCAAAAATAAAGCATATCAAAAATGCTTGTTAATCGAAGTTAGAAAAAAAATTATAGCAGATTTTAGAATGGTTATTGCAAAAATTGACATTATTTTATGTGTATGAAAAACAATTATTTTTTTTTTATTTTGCAGTTTCTTAAATAACGCAAAATGTTAGCACAGTTAAATAAGCGTGTAAAATAAAATGTTTGAATTTAGTTAGTCCATAATATAAAACACGTGTTTTTGACACACATATAACACATTTGAAACACAAATAATTTGCTTAAATACAATAGACAATGTAGAAACATTTTAGCTGACAAGAAATCAAGTGAAACAAATGGAAATTATGCTTTCAACAGTTGTTCTAAGAAAGTTGGCAAATCATACATATTCAAAGTATATGTATGCAAGACAGGAATAAGTTGAATGTTGTTCATTAAACCGTTTTTATACTAAGGATGTGTGGATTAAAAATGTCTTACGTAATAAAATATTTTAAAAATACATAAAGATTATGACATGATTTTAGTTCATCAGATACTTCAACGGCAGTTCATCCTTCCCAGGAAAACAAACTATAAATCAAAAATGTACATGACAGATGAGTCAATAACAATCAGTTATTACACTGTTGAATCGTTAAAGTTGTTACGAGTATTTGATTAAAATATTTCTTTGTAGAACATTTAGTTATGTACGTGAATTCGATTGATTCAGTGACATTGCAGCAGTGATTCAGTACATTCTTCTCTGGAAAGTTGCAAGAAATATTAGCTCAAATTTTAGTCATTTCATCATGCGTCATACAACTGAAAAGAAAGTTTGATAATAATAGAGCGTGTTATAAAATATTTGCTTAATTTCTTCTAAACGAAATAAAAAAGAACTTTTTACTATTTAATTTAATTACTTAATTAATTTACTACTTAATTTTACTACTTAAATTAAACGTAAATGTAACAAGAAATAAGCATAAACTTACAAATTTTTGATGTAAAAGTTTCGTGAATGTTTCGTTTTCTAATTGTGGGCACTGGGTGACTAACCCTTCACTACAACAAGATCGTTAACTGCTACTCATTTCTAGTTACCCTGTGCACTCTTGAGAACTAACAGCTTAGAAATCAAGAACACTAACCAAAGAGTCATCGACTGGCCTTTTGTAAATATTTTCCATGGTGAAAATACATAATAAAGCTAAGATATAGTGTGATTTTTCTTCAACTGGAGTTTACTTTGCTCTTTTTTAGAAGAGTTTGGCTGATGGCTGAAAACAAAGCCTAATGATATTATAAAGCGTATCTCACTCTTTTATGTGAATACACATATAAAAATAAACTTTACAAGAAGGCTCACTTCCATACATACATAAATACTAATATATATATATATATATATATACGTATGTATGTATATGTATATATATATACATTCAATTTTCACAATACTAAGAACATTTATAATTTGCTGTTTTATTTTACTATAGGTTTCAAGCATCAACAGTCCAGATTTATAAATTCTGTTTGCTTACTGGTTATAATTTCGCTTATTATATCGGCATCTTACTTCCATTTTAAAATGAAATCACTTAAAGTGTAAATGATTATTATAAATCCCTTCGTTAGTCCTAATTTGAATAACTTAACAGTATTCCAATTTCCTCTCATTCTGTAGGCAGTTTTTTTTTCACCACAGAGTAGCTATCAATATGCATTAATCATTATCTTTTAATATTCTATGGCATATTGAATTGATATTTAATTATCAGTTTATGTATTTTTGTTTTATTATGTTCTTTAGAGAATTTTTATGTAGTTAAATAGTGTAATCTTTAATAATAATACACAAAACTATTATTATTAAAAAGTGTAAAATGTATGTTAGAAGGCAAATAGCATCACAATTTTTCGTTGTAAATGGAGCTGTAAATAACATCAAAATAGCATAAGTAAATAAAAAAACTTGTCATGAGCAGGACCCATTGTAAATTTCATAAAAACGTCGTGTAAAGGCAATTCCTTATTTCACCCCTGAAAAGTTCACCATAACCACCTCAATGAAAGATTGCGATTTACTTGTAAAGCTTCCTTTAACAACAATAATGCATGTCTTCTATTAGCTCCGCAGATTTTCCAAACATTCAAGCGTACGTAAAAAAGTATTGGTCTGATGACAATCATGGGTTTGGAAAAATCGATTTAGAAATTCAACAATGCTGTTTCTTTTGATGTGCAACCAGTTAGAATGAGGAAAAGAGCTGACTCAACGTCATTTGAAGAAGTGGTCTATTGGAGAATTGAGCAATGAGGAGCAACCATACTTTGCAAAAGGAATTGTTCGAACAATGGAAATGTCTGTAAACATAATATATATATATATATATATATATATATATATATATATATATATATATATATATATATATATATATATATGTTTACATATCTAGAATTATGCAAAATAGATCGCTCTGATATATATATACAAAGTAACCCGTATATGCAGGATTCGCTTCTGTCAAGAATGGAGAGTTTTCTTTAGAATTCCTTTCTTTTAGTTAAATTGTTAATGTATGCCCATGGAATATTTTTTGGATAGATGAAGGCCGTTTTCATCTGAAATATAATGTGTGAGTATATAGATTTGCTGACTATTGCCAACAGAAAATATACTCCCAAATCAACTTGTACCACTTCATTCTCCAAAGTTAATTGTATTATGTAGGCTCACTGCATCAGTTATTATATGACCATACTTTTTCAAGGAGACTGATGTTTACTGTCTCGTTACTGTTACTAGTAAAGACTATTTTGTTTAAGAAGTTTATTTTAAGAAATCCGCTCAGTTTAGCTCTTCATAAGCTATGATGAGGAGATGGAATAGTTTTTATGCAAGATAGCGCTCCTCAGAATATTAAAGATCCAATGAAGTAGCTGCTGACGCAGTATTTTGGAAATGATAGAATTAATGAATTATCATTTAATTAAAACATTGAGATAAAAACCTTAACCATCCCGATCATATGATCTTAATCCGTGTAAGTTCTAAAGCGCTTTCTGATAGATGTTGTATACAGTGCTCCGAAAGCAAATTTATCTGAATTAATGGCATGTACTGGGCAACCCATTCTGAACATGACCCTGGAAACATTTCGATCAGTTCTTAACTTATTGCTATATGTTTCTCAATTTTTTTGAAATTTTTAGAAAAGTTTATGCTATTTTATTAAATATTTAAGTGACAAAATCTCATAGTAAAAGCTCTAAAAGTAAATTAATAATAGGATGAAAAATCTTAGATTTAGTGCATTCTTAAATATATTGCGGGAAACTGATTTGCATAATGCACTTTGAACGGAATCCTCAACCCAAATTAATAAATTTTAAGGAGATACTAGAAATTTTATAATCATGATCAACATACACCGTATGGCAAACGCGTTGAACTTTAGGAATATATATATATATATATATATATATATATATATATATATATATATATATATATATATATATATATATTTATATATATATATATATATATATATATATATATATATATATATATATATATATATATATATATATATATACCACAACAAAAATGCTTCCTAATAAATTATTAATTCTGTATTGTTTTTCAATGGGTCACAATTTTTGTTTAATTTTAAAATATTATTGGTATTTACATGTGTTTTTAAACTCCAGAGATTATTTACATTTATTATTTATATTATTATTTTTGGAAAATTATATAAGATTATTGATCCTAATGACACATGTGTGATTAGGAAATTTTACTCTTTATATATATATATATATATATATATATATAGAGAGAGAGAGAGAGAGAGAGAGAGAGAGAGAGAGAGAGAGAGAGAGAGAGAGTGGGAGAGAGTAAAATTTCTATTATTATTTTCCAAATAAATTTAAACAATAGAGAAAAATATATCAAGTTTTACTGTTAAATTTTTTAATGTGTAACTTTGATGATGACATAATAGTATGATTTTTTTAACATATGATTCATACTAGTAATAGTTTAAAATTTTTGAAATTTATTTATTGTAATTATATTATTGAAAATATAAAAGTGAAATAATCTTTTTCAATAATTATTAATGTTATTAGGTAATCTAATTTAAAAAATAAATAACCAACCATTATTTTGTACATTGCTCCTTAAATTTAAACTAGAAATTATGTATAATTTCACGAAGCACTCAGTAGTTTTTTACTTTTCACTTACGAGCTCTTTAATTATTAGTAAATCTAATCACTTATGCACATTATTGTAAAAAGCGATAACTGCTTTAAAATGTAACATTACATTCAATAACAAATTAAAATGTATCGAGAAATCTTGAGAATTTTTGCATTAAAAACGTGTTCTTCATTCAAAAGGAGCCTTTATTCTTAAATGATCCGCAAAATATGCTTACATGGCGCATAACAGCATGTACTTGTAAGACTTAAAAGTAAAATTAAGTATTGCTTTTTTCATTTCCACCATATCTATTCTTTATTATTTTAAAAGAAAAATTAATGTTATTTTTTTTATTTTGAAAAAATAACAGAATATTTACATTTCACTTCAAAATTTTAGTTTTTTAAATTAGAAAAGGAAAATAAAATAATTCTAATTGCGAGCGTTCTAAAATTAAGTTTTGAATACCAGTCTTAATGACTGCTATGGGAAGTTTATGTTTCTGCTGCTATGTGAAGTTTAGTTTCCAAAGTCAAGACAACATAAAATTTTCAAGTTTTGCTTAAACAATTGTACCATACGATTGACAAATTATAAGACTCTTAGATTCTAATTCGTAACTCCTTCATGCACTCACTTCCTGTGTTCTCTCTCAGCTCTGGTTTCAGTTTCCCCTCAGGTGTGGTTGCTTGTAATTGTTTTGTATCTACTTTAAACTGTAGATCTCTATCTTTCCAACCCTCAAGTACAATAGTAAATATTTTTATACTCAATAAATAAACAAATTTAGCTAAGATTTTTTACGTAATGGGAGTCAACAGTTCATTTTCTTAAATTAAAGCTACAATAAGATACTTATTAGGCCCTTTAATAAAACAGTCTCTAGTTGAACTTATAAGGGTATTTTTCTGTTTTTGTGTCACTAAATTGGTATACAAGCAAGCCTTTTCCACTTTTATCCAGTAAGTTTGAATTGGTATCCAAAATAAATCAAGAGAATTAATTTTAATTGCTTTTCCTTTTATCTATATTTTTAACAGAATGATAATATCTCATCAAACATTTTCAATACGTGCATACTTTTAGAAACAACTTTTATTTATACTAGCATGTACATATTATAGTCTATAAGAGTCTACTACAATAATTACAAGTCTAGAATAGCATGCTATTATATATATATATATATATATATATATATATATATATATATATATATATATATATATATATTATATATATATATATTGATGCAATGACTAGATGCGGATATATTCTTTATATAATACGTATCAATTGTTGTTCTAGATTTAATATTATATTTTAGTTCAATAAAGGAATTCTTGGCATTTACAAACATGATTTTGGAGTTCATATAGTGTAGTTATGTAACTATCATAGTTTTTTGTGTTAGAATAGTTTACTGAAATGTAAATTCTCAAACTAAGAAGTATGGTGTAAATCTTGAGTTATCTTATTAATTTTTAATAAATTATTTTTTCCAGGCCTGTGTAAATTTTCAATATTTATGTCACATTTCCGAAAGTTATAATCAATTTATTGCAGATTTG
Organism: Latrodectus elegans; assembly: GCA_030067965.1. Lineage (NCBI taxonomy): Eukaryota > Metazoa > Arthropoda > Arachnida > Araneae > Theridiidae > Latrodectus > Latrodectus elegans. Next base: position 61,118,801 of record CM057809.1, read on the forward strand.
CTTAATGTGATTAAATAAAGTATTTTCCAAACGAGCTTTATATATTTGATTAAATAAATATTCACAATTTGAATTCTTTAATTTGTAAAAACTTAAGAAAATACTCTAATACCAAACAATTATGACGTATAGATCACTTCCCTTAACATTTAGAACGAAAAAATTCAATACATGTTTGTATGTATAAAATCAGAAATACGATTTAATATGAAAAATATTTAATGTCATCGTTCATTTAAAAACAATAAGATCACGATAGCTGATGCAACAGTAAGTAAGATTTGGTATATATAATTATATTGGATATTCAAGCTAATTCCCAGATTTTGATTGAAAAAACAAGCATTGGAGCCATGGGTAAACAGTGCGCAGTGTTCATTGAGTAATGATCCGGACATTCGATCCAACTGACTCTGGAAGTATTGATGAGCGTGATGGCCACAGTCCCTTAAAATGTATTCATGTTGACATTCTACGAAGTCAGTAAATGCACTGAAATATAAAATAAAATACATTTAAAATAAATACATGAGTTAAAAAAAACTAATTTCATCTATATGTATACACTGACATCATGCATCAGTTCTAGTATTTTGAATAATATGCTACATTTGGCATGAACTTTCTTATGTGTGCGTTGAAAAATTAGAAATTCTTAAATGTTCTTATCAAATGAAGTTAATAATATAATTCAATATTAAGTATAACGAGCAATAAAATATTACATACACAGTTTAACATAAAAAAGTTGTACGAATAATTTATATTTAAAATAGTCTGATTATATTCATTTAACAATATTTATCACTAGAATCCTTCTAAAATTTAAGTCCTCAATAAAATCAAGCAATAATTGTAATATAATTTCCTGAGGGAATTAAATGACACTCTTTAAAATAACATTAATCATGCAAAAAAAATAAATAAAATATAATTTGTTTACTAAAAACATATATATATATACATTCTTCAGCATAAATAGATTTTGTACTATTTAATTTTTATTTTTAAATTTTAAGGATTTAACTTTTTAAAGCAGTAATTTACTAATTATTTCATGTAGAATAATATAATAAAAACCTAAGAATTTTTAAAATATTTTTTGCGTTTCTTATAAATTGGTTACAAAATCAATTGAATTAATATATGAGAACTCTTATCATATATTAATTCAATTGATTTTGTAACCAAAATCAATTGAATTAATATATGATATATATACCACAATGTTTTTGTTAAGATTACATGTTTTGTACTCAAATGCTTTCAGCTGAAGTATTTAATATTCTCTCTGTAAATAAATAAACTGGTTTAATAATAATTCTAAAAATAGGATAAGCAAACTCTCTAAAGTTAATTTGTTCACAAAATTGGTTTTTATGTAAATATGTAAACAAAAATATTGCATCCTTAAATTCATGCATACTTTCTACCGATTAATGCACGATATTCTTAGTTTTTATCCTTTTAGTTAGGAATTTTCTTATTCAATACCACATAAATATACCCTTACACCTTACATTAAAAATTCAATTTAAATTGATTTCATAGATTTAATACAGGACATAAAATTTTATGATTTCCAGTCATACTTCAAATATAGAACATAAACTTAAAATATTTTTAAAAATATCCATTAATGAAAATGAATGTGTTTCTCAAAATAAATATCCATATTTCACATGCAAATACTTTCAGTTTCTCTTCTATTTTAGTCTGTAATATAAAATGTTTTGTTTAATTTTTTTAATTCTATGAATTCACTAGTCATAAATGCGCAATAACATACCAGTATTTTTTATTGCAAAAAAGAATACATTTCTAATTTATTTTAATTCTTAAATGTATTATTTAATAATAATGCATAAAAAAGTAATACAAATTTAAGAAATTAAGAGAGATTTAATGAAGAAAATTTATATATAATCACATTGTAGTAATTTCAATTAAAGTGCCTATTTTATGTAAATTTTTAATAAATATATTTTATAAAATATTATATATATTTTATAAAATACATTTATTCAAGTTACTCTCCGATTAATAAGGAAAAATATTAATATTTAATTTAGACACCATCGAGTCATATTAAACTTCCATAAATTTTAAAATGTAAGTAAATTTAATTTCCTTAATTAAGACTTTGTTAAAGGTACTAAAATATTTTATATTTAATATAATATAAAAGTTCTTCAGTACGAATTAATCGTATTGATTTATTACGAGTTTATTTGCTAAACTAGATGCTATAATATTGAAAACAGTAACATAGTAGATTTAAATTTTGTGATGAAGCATATGTTCGATATATATAAACATAGTATTCTGGGATTTTCCCCTTTTCCTGGACATTGAGCTGATAAAATGAACTAAGCAACCATTTTCAATTTGAGACATTAATACCGTCTGGTTTTAATAAATGTCCATCTCCTAGTTAGATGTCTCAGAGGCACCAGTGCGCGTTTTGTGATTCATAGCAATTAAACCTTCTACTCTATCACGGCAAAATATTTTCTCTCCCCATATTTCTAAATAAATTCAATATATTTATTTCATATTTTCTTAATTTCAAATGAAACATTAAATTTAATTCATTAAAAATTAATTTAGGTTTAGAATTTAACAGTTTTATGTTTGTTTATACTATTTATATAAAAATAGTGTACTAAAATCAACCCAGCTCTTTGTATTGTTACAAGTAAATTTTGAATTTTTATATAAATTAAAACTAAGGAAATATTTTCAAGTTAATTTTGTGAGCCATAATGTGTCACGTTTCTGAAATTTAAATTTGTTCCCAATCTCAATTTCAATCTCATATATACATATATATATATATATATATATATATATATATATATATATATATATATATATATATATATATATATATATATATATATATATATATATATATATATATATATATATATATATATATATATATATATATATATATATATATATATATATATATATATATATATACAGTAGTGGCCAAAATTGTTGATCGACACTTTTGAAAATGTTTATGTTTTTGAAATTTGTATGCTTATAGAAAGAGCGTTACGTTTCACAAAATGCAAGCTTGTATATATCATTTTAAAGAGAATTTATTGCTGAATTCAATACAAAACACAAAATTCAATTATTTGTAATACAAAAAAGTTAAACGATAATAGTTATCGATATACTTTAGATAGTGATGGTTACAGTGAGTTATCAGTACTTAGTAGAGTACCCTTTATTTTTGATTTCAGCTTAACATCGACGTTTCATTGAACTGACAAGAGTTTTAAGTTCTTCTTTCGTTATTACATGGTGTCAGGAAACAATTATAGCCTCGATTAGTTCCCTTTTATTTGATGGGCACCTCATTCGGACAAGAGATTTCTAACGGTGCCACAAATTTTCGATAGAATTACGGTCAGGATTGTTTTCTGGCCATGACAACAATTTAATGCCCTTTGTATCCACTCGTTCGAAATATTTTGGCCGAGTGGCAAGGAGTAGAATCCTGCTGAAAAATAAACGAAGCATTGTTGGGAAAGAGATCTCTTATGGAAGGCAGAAGTTTTGGTTCTAGAATAGTGTCAATGTATTTTGTGGCATTCAGTATCTCATCGATGACATGAAGGCAACCAATACCATCTGCTGACATGCATGACCAAATCATAACACTAACTGGGGTCTTCACAGTTGCTTGAATGCACTCAGGATGTAACTTTTCTCTTATTCTACGTCTTATATATTTTCGCCCATCACTACCGAATAACGATAGCTTAGTTTCATCAATCCATATAACTTGTGACCACTGTGATCATCTGTCCAATTAACGTGTTCCCTTGCCCACTGTAGTCTTTTTTTTTATTGCTGAAAATTTAAATAAGGCTTTTTTCGTGGATTGGATTGCATGTACAGGTACAGATGCCCATGCAGCTTCAACACAATGCCACAGTTCATCAACCGTAATGACTGGCGTTTGGTAACGAGCCAGTCGCTCGGCAACCATTGACAAGACGTTTTCTATTGGTGAAAGATCTGGAGAACATGCTGGCCAGGGCAACAGCCGAACATGTTCCGTATCAAGTAAGGTCCGTACAATGCTGGCAACATGCGGTCGGGCATTATCCTGCTGAAACGTAGGGTTTCGCAGGGCTCGAATAAAGGGTAGAGCCACGGGTCTTAACACACCAGAAATGTAACGTGCACTGTTCAAAGCACCGTCAATGCGAACAAGAGGTGACCGAGACGTGTATCCAGAGGTGACCGAGACGTTTTCCGAGTTCAATATCAGTCGCGATTAAGCAGTGGGTGATGAATATGATACTTTGACTCTTTGAATGTACATCTTTCGAAGTAGAGGTTTGGGAATTATTCTTGCATTGGTTATTTTAATTTGTGACATGACGCATTTTCTCTAGAAAATTTCCATTGGAAGGTAAAAGTTTCAACTGATGTTCAAATATTTCACAATATTTGATGTTATGTTGTGGCAAGTAGTTAATTATATGGATTTAATCATGGCTTGGTGTAAAGGTAGCATTATTTAATTTACAAGGGTCAGTTTAATCCTAGCTAATTTTGAGAACAGAGAGGTTGGTCTTGTTTCTGCCTGTTGCTGGCTTATTTGTTGTATTGGTTGTTTGGGGGCTTGTCGGAGCTCTTTCATTAAGAAACATAAGTGCAACCCACTATTTATGAATTTAACATCCAGTGAAAATTTGATGTAGTCATACTATTCGGAGAAGCATTAAGTCAAACAGCAAAATACTGTAAATTAAAAAAACATTAACTATCTGTAGTATGTAACTTAAAAGTAATAGAAATAAAAAAGTTAAAAATTTAATTTATGCTTTTGTTACAAAATTATTATCTATTAAGTTTCAAAGGGCCCCTTATATATCCTCTTAAAACTTTTTTTTAAAAAGCAAATAATAACATATTTTACTGAGTTTTCAGTTTCAAATAATTAACAAAATCATATATTTAACTTAATATTAAATTCTACTTGTAGGAAAATATAGTTAAATATTAAGTTATATATTAAAACACTGTACCTATATATATATATATATATATATATATATATATATATATATATATATATATATATATATATATATATATATATATAAAACAATTAATATATTCTTATAAAATTTCTATGCTTATATTTTGTTAGGAAGGTACATACGAATATTAATCATTATCATTAGTAGTGGATTAAATTGCGAAATTATCTTTTATTTTATTCAATATTAATTACATGTTTTAAATTTAAATACAGTTTCATAATTTATAGTAAAATTTAAATTTTTTTTGAAAATTAAAGTTGAATCAATTAGTTCCTAGTTAATTTCAATAAAATTTGGAATGTATAAATAAAGATTCTTCGTTAAATATCTCTAGAAAAGAATCTCCCTACATCATACAATTAATTTGGTATCAAAATTAAATTATCATTTCAATTTAAATACATGCTTCATTAAAATTATTTGTTCCTGAAATGTTAACATTGAAAATTTATTTTTCATCACCTATTACTTTTTGCATATTTTATCTTTAAAAATCCATATTTTTGTAGACAATAGTACAAAATAAATTAAATTTAACCTAACTAAATAAAAATAATTTGATTTCAATTTTTTAAATTTGATTCAAATTTTTTATTCATTCTTTGTTCTTTCTTCTTATGTTATAGTTTATACCTGGACATTTTAAGAACTATTGTTTGAACTTCCATCTACGTTTATTATTAGAATATATATATATATATATATATATATATATATATATATTTATATATATATATATATATATATATATATATATATATATATATATATAGTTCTTTTTTCATCGTGAAATTTATACGACAGGTAGAAGACATTGTGACATACAAATGATTAGATTTTCAACGCATTCCTATAAAATAGGTACATTTTTAAATGAAAAAATTGAAGAAATCAACCTATTTCTGCTGCAAAAATTACATTTGAGCGTTGTTGCTTGGATAAAAGTTTATTTAATGCATTGGGAAAGATGGAGAAAGGTTATCCAGAATGTGTCTGACATTGATAGAAATCACGTTGCAGTTCATCTGGATTATAACTTATTATATCGCATTAATGTTGTTTGCTTTGGTCAAGATCCGATGTTTGTCTGATATATATGAAAACGACCATTTAAGGATTATCATATAGAGCACTGCACAAGAACTCAGAAACCTACTGTTACTACCTCCCTAAAAGACCGATATGCTGCATGCAGGGCTTTAGCAAACCCTACAGTCACATTATGAGTTCGATCACGAAATAGGTTTATTCGTAACAGAATAAGTGTGTGAACTATTTGATTTTTCTTCGATGTTTGATAACAGCAGCATGGATTATTATCTCTGCAACTATAATTTCTCCTCCATTTGATGTTACTACGCTAACAGGGTTCTTAATATGATTCAATCAATGACATTCCTGGGCAAAGAAATGGCATTGCATCATGTTTTTAAGCAAATCAGGGTTTTGTTTAAAACATCTTAATGATAATATGAATGTTATGCGGGATCATGGCAAATGAATTTGACATCACCGTGCAAGTCCATAACCTGGAGTGATAGTGTGTTTTTTATTTTCCTACGTCGAGAGGCAATCATGAGACCACACCATTCTACGTGCAGCCCAGTATATGTCAAATATATTAATCCAGTTGTCAATTTTAAGAATGTAGCCCCTCAAATAGCTATATGTTAAAAGATGGTCAAAATTCATTGCCTCCCCAGATGAACAAAGGGAGCATTTAAGTAAATTGAGCAAATGATGACCATGAAGTTCACAGTAAAATAAAGATGAGGAAGTGTTCCAATGGCACTGAACTATCTAACAGACGACAATAATTCCTTTTTCTGGCATTAAAAATATGACTCTAACTAACATATTACTTAATACCTTTTGCTCTAGTTTTACATGCTTTGAAAAAATCCCAGGAACAGTTAGTTGTTATACATCACAACTCTTTTTAGCGGTAATGTTAGCATTTTTGTTGCCTCAGGTACCATAATGGCTAGGTATCTACTGGAAAGTTAAGGTTCCAAACAAAGTAACTAAAATTTCTGAGTACGTCTCGAGTAACCTGAACACGATCCGTCGAAGTATGATCGGAAGATCAGAGAGACAAAATATCAGCTTTTGAGTCTGCTAGAAAATATGCTAAGTTGTCTCTTCACCTTCATTTCGGTAACACAGTTAGAGTTGTTATTTGCATCAACCATGGAAATTTCAGTCTTTGCAGAATAAACCACAGTTAGAATCTCCTGTGTTACAGGAATTCACATCATATATATATATATATATATATATATATACTGTGTGTAAGCAATGTTATATGGGTTAATTATTATAAATCATTTTTAATAGGTAGTATGTAAGATAAATCAGCAAGTTTTTCCCCTATAGAATGCAATAAACAAATTGTAGGAAGGATCTGGATTCTAGAAAATAAGAAGACAAATATTCATAAGGGCGCATAAGAAGTATTGTCAAAATTATATTTTACTCTTAATTCCCTAACACCAGCTATTAGAGTTTTGAGCTTACTTGTAGCCGGGATGTAATTTGTCCAATGAAGCACATTTTCATACAAGCATGCATTATTCATGGAGTTACAAGGGTTGATTCTCTCTTCTATTAGATAATGGTTTTAATCGCGTCAGGAATTTTAGTTCAGTAATAGGAGTGAAACAAACCACTCCCATAATATTACTAAGTACTTTGTTTTGAATGTTTTGAAGTATGCTCTTGCATTTTTCAGAGACAGCAACAAAAAGCTTCCCTCTATAATTAAAAAAAGGTCTTATATAGGATTTATATGTAGTTGAAATAACATAAATCTTCAGAGTATGCTGAACAGTTTCTTGATAATTCGTTGTCATTTTGAAGCTCCAACAGTAGAACACTCTGCCTGTTTCTTTTAAGAATATCGCTTATCAAATGGTGTACGCCAAAATACCTGACATAATCTTTTCCCCAACTTCTTATGATAAAAGATCAGATAGGTTTCACTTAATTTTGCAGACAAAGTAATAACTCGAGAAAGTGTTTTATTAATTTCAAAAATATTGTAACTGCATCACAGCCTCAAGACGCTCAGAACATTGTCTAATTCAACATTAAGCAGTGAAACACCAGAACTTGTACTGCAAATAACGACATCATCAAGAAATAATAAGCATCTAATTTCAAGAATATTCTAAATTCTCTCAGTCAAATCATTTATCATAACTGTATGGGGTGCAATTGAAAACATGTCTCAGCCACCTCTAGTACACATTGACAGGACATTGGAAACAAATCACTGAATTTCTATGTTGTTGTAGTCTGTGGCATTATTTCTTATTCAAGTTCTGTTAGATGTTACTTTTTAGCAGAATAATGCTAATAAATATAACATGTTGCTGGGATAAACACATCTTCTTTGGTACAAAAGATATTCTACTGCTGCTCCAGTCAGTATGTTTTCCAGATCTCTGAATATTATCAAAGGCCTTGTGAGTGATTTCCGAACAATTGGCTTGTCACCATTGGACAATAAATACTATCGATTATCAGCAAGATGGTTTTGAAACTGCGTGGTTAGTCGTACCTAATACATGCCATCCAATATCAGCCTAATTCAATTCTTTGGCGTATAAGTGCTGTTAATTCAGATAAAATTGGTTAATGTATCAGAATTGATGTTTACAAAAGTCTTGAAAATTTAGTAACCATTTATTTCCAATAGAAATCATTTGCCCTAGTAATTAGCATTTTGTGCCTTGCATTTCTGCTTGGTTTAGAAATTTTAATGCCCAGTAGTTTATAAACATATATACGCACTAGTTTCCCAAACCAATTGTAAATCAAAATTTAGCTGTTATTTAAGTAATTACATATTTAGAAATATATAAGAGAATTATAGGGAAAAAATTATATGTTATAAATTTTGTTATAGAATTGAACATGCTTATAAAATGAGCAAATAAGACTTGATAATTTGAATAAGCAAATTAAATTTAATCTTAATTTTGATTCATCTAAAAATATAATAGTCCATATAGGGAAGTGTGATGTGAACTATGGGGTGTGTCAATTTGGTAGGAAGTGCGAGCTATTGCTCTGGCAAAACAACTGTGAGGGTGGCGAGAGTCTTCGAAAGAAGATTGAGAGCAGCTATACATCTTCATAAGACTTTTCAAATAATTTCGATATGATTCAGATTAGTGAGATTAATTATATATCGATACATATTCATATATATATATATATATATTTACTAAAATATAATTAATAGTATATTTTATGAAATTAATACTCAAATAATAGATGGAGAATAATGCATTTGAAATACAATGAAAATACCAAATGGAAAATAATACATTGAAAATACTAAATGGTAAACAATACATTGAAAATACGAAATATAGTAAATAGTTGGAAAAAAAATTTTTGAAAGAAAATAGAGATCAATACATTGAAAATATCACATTAAAAATATAAAATATAGTAAATATTTGGAAAAAAAATTTTTTGAAGAAATTTTAAAGAAAAATATAAAATGGAATGAGGTACCAACATGGCCAGCTTTGTCAGGGGGTGTTGACCACAATGGCACAAAGTATGGCTTTTTTTAAGATTTGCACAAGAAAAGCCATACTTTGTTCCAATGTCGTCAACACCCCGTGACGAAGCTGGCCATGTCGGTACCTCTTTCCATTTTATATTTTTCTTTGAAATTTTTCCAAAAAAAAAAAATTCTTTGAAATTTTTCCAAAAAAAAAATTCTTGTAAATTCTTCCAAAAAAAAAACTTTTTTTCCAAATATTTATTATATTTCATATTTTCAATGTATTTATTGATCTCTATTTTCTTTAGAAAAATTTTTTTTCTATTTACAATATTTCGTATTTTTAATGTCTTGTTTTCCAGTTAGTATTTTCAATGTATTATTTTCCATTTGGTATTTTCATTGTATTTTAAATGTATTTTTCTCCATTTAATATTTGATTATTAATTTTATAAAATATGCTATTAATTATATATATATATATGTGTGTGTGTTAAATGAGCTTATAATGCTGTATGTAATATTATAATAATAATAATAATAAAATAAAAATTACAATATTATGAGTACAATAAAATAATCTTTAATAATGAAAGACAAATAGATAACGTACTGTAATTGAAATTAAATTCTTTTATGAAGTAAATTAAATTGTATAAATATTTTATTAAAATTCCTTTCCCAAATTTGTTACAATACAACACATTCTTCAATAAATTTATTCTTTTCTAAAAAAATTGTTTTTTACTTATTTAAGAGTAAAACAGCTTTAAATGTCATTACGCCAGTCTTTCAAAAGAAAAAAAGAAAAAGAAAGAAAGGAATCAGTTCAGTTCACTTCAAAATTTTTGGAGTCAAATATCTCGTTGCATGAGAAAATCAAATTACCGTAATGCTCATTGAAGAGGAGAAACCGCAATCCCTTATCGAAGTCTGGATATGAAATGAACAATCTTTTCAGTGGACGTGACTAAAACCATGTCACGCATCACTATCATAAAAGTTTAATGATATCACGGCTCTTCGCTTCTAATTTTTGGTCATCATGTGTAATCAGTTGATTACACATGACGCTCTTTCTTCATAAAAGTGTATTTTCTTCTAAATTAACAATAAAAACATTGTAGGTCATTAGTTTGTAGTGTAAGAACAGTAACAGTACTCAGAGTTACTCTAAGCACGTAAGAAAATAATTATACCAAATATATACATTTTATAACGGTCTCTGGAATTTTAATAATAAAATGCAGTGAATTGTAGTTTATAGTTAGCAATAAAGGATTTTGAAGCTGTTTAAAACAGGAAATATTCTATGTGTGTTAATTAAGAGTGGATAACTATTCATAAAATTTAGCTATTAACAGATTAAATCTCATTATTTGCCAAGTTAAAATGCACATTTTATTACCTCAAAGTGAATATCATAATGAGATGAGAAAAGAAAAGTAAGAAAATTGTTGTTTCGTACAATATAATGTGCATAAAAATCTAAAAAACATATTTTATGGCAGCTGTACATCTAATAAGAGTCTCGAATCCAATTAAAACTAAGTTACTTAAATAAAAATTCCGTTTTTTTGTAATTTGAATGACTGTAATGAGGATATTTTATTCATTAATATATTGTTATTTTATAAAATTAAGCTATCATTTTAAGACTAAACATAAAATTGCTTATAAATTTAACGTTTCTAAAATTTTAACTTATTAAAGTAATTGACACTATTTTAATAGAATCTAAATGTTATTGATGAATTACAGTATTTTGAACTATTTTCAATTTCGTGCACTGAAATTCTTGGAAAATATGGGGATTTTAAATAAGTCTTTTTATTCCCTATGTATGTTTATTCCATTTTTAAAAGTAATTAAAACTAAAAAATTACTTATATATGTTTCATTTTTAAAAATTAATTTATTATTCGTGCAGTTACATCTATAAATACAACTGCTCTGCAATCATATATGTGATAAAACGTTATTTAGGTGACCAAATTAAATATTGTTGCAAACTTCTGTAATATCAATTATAATTTTTAATGATATAATTGAAGCTTAAAACAAAGAATAAATTACTAATTAATATGAATGTGTGATTATTAATTTAAATACTAAGCATCTTTAGTATGAAGTTTGTATATATTAATAGAACAATATAACATACTCGTTTGCATGCTTTTATATCATGAAATTAATTTGTTCAATATAACGAAATTAGTTTGTTCAATCTTTATATGACAGTTATTAGAGCTTTCCAATCTTCTGTAATATGATAGCTTATATATTATGATGTATATATTAACATGATATGAAGTAATATATTAACATTAAAATTAATTAGCTCATAATTTTCAGTTATTTTTATGCAATGAAATACGTTTAAAAGCAGATTTAAAGCTTTTCAAAGTACTAAAGGTATCTATTGTCATCACAGTATTTGTTATTAAATGAATATTTACAAAAATATTAGATTGATATTAAATTTAAATAAATTCCTTTCCTCTTTCAAAGTATTTTTAAATGATTTAAATCTATTTTTTTTGTATCTTGTCTAACGTTACGGAAATGTAACATCATAATCTTTTACACTGGTAATGATATTACATTTTTATAACGTTTCATTACATTCTATATTTTGTATAATTACATTTTATATTAACATTTATTTTGTAACTATATAAAAATATTATAAGCAAATGTTATTTATAGCATTTAATTGTCGTATTAACACATTTCATTCATGAAAAGTGTTATTTTAATAAGTTATATTGAAGTTTTGAAATATTTAATTTAAATTTCCCAAAACTACTTTCAAACAGTTCTTTTCTTCAAAAACAACGTAATCAACTCTTTACAAAATGGCTTAATTAAAATTATGATTTAAAAAAAGTTTATATTTTGGATTGAATTTATTTAGACCATTGATTATTTAAAAATAATAAATTATTAGTATTGCTAATGCTTTTTATTTATTTTATTTGTTCGTTAACTTTTGGGTGAAATTATAAGTGAATCCCTTGCATTTTGTCTCTTTAAAGTCTTCAATAAATAGATCTAATTAAAAGAGAGTTTTAAATTAAAAAATACTCTTTGACAATAATTTTTAAATAATAAAAATTCCTTTTCTTCAAAACTTCAAAATTTAATTATTTACTGAGCAACAAACTTTAAAATGAAATATTTTGGTAGCTTTTTTAATTCGTAAGGATGTCATAGTGAAAGAAAAATTATTCTTGATTTACAAAAAGTGACAGAAATGCATGATATAAAATTTCATGAATCAAATCACTGTCATGGTGTGATTTGATTGATAATAGTGTGTGTGTATAACATAACATTATTATATTTCTTAATAAGTTTAAGACCATTTTAAAGGTATATTATGCTTTGTCATATATTTCACGATTTTTATAGTTTATTATGTAATGTTTTGATAAGATTTAATTTTCTTAAATTGACTTTTGTACGTTTAAGACTAGTAAGAAATAATTTTACATAAATAAAAATGGATTTTATAGAGTTAAACACTATTTACCTTTATTTTTTTATTAAGAGCTTACATATTTAGTATTATTTTACAATAGAATTAATTTTGGGTCATATGAGATTTATTCGCATATTAATGGTTAACTTGCAATCTAATGCATTTATTAACGTAATAATTGAACATGTAATACCAATATAATATGTATTAAACTAATTCTGATAACCGATATAGCCTACAGTTTTGCCAATAATTATATATTTTGAATCCCTATTTTACACACATGTTATCTATCAGTAAATTTAATTTATATCTTTTAAAAATATGTGATAATCTTATAAAGAACACTCTGATTAAATTTACAGAAATTTTGCTCTGTAGCGAATTATTTTAATTTCAAATCTAAATAAACACCGTTGCATAAAAAATATTTTTCCATTAATTTATTGCTGTTTTCACTCAAGATTTTGTTAAAACTTCTAGATTCAATCTTATTAGAATGAAAAAGCAATATTTACTAATTTATTTTACATATTTACAAAACAGATATGATTGTGCTTTCATGATTTTGAATGATATTAAACATTTGATGAATTCTTGTAAGCAATCTTTAGACTTCCCGCGTATGATACAAAATCTTAAAGGAAATTCCTTAGTCTTAAAAATAACTGAATCTTTATCAACACATTAATTAGGTGAAAATGACAGAAGCACTTTAATAAGTTTTATTACAAATATCTGTCGACGAATTTCATAGAATTAGAATTCAAATTTTATAAATAAATAAATTTTCTATATAAAATGATTCTCCTATAAAAAATATTTGGTAATAAAAACAGATTTTCAATTATTAAATAAAAAAATATCAGTTTAATTGTAAAAATATACAAATATCTCGCTACTTTTCTCATTCACTGTAAAAACAAAATACTGTAAGTAAAATGAGTTATAATGTTCGTTAGAAATTTATAAATAAGATAAGAGCATATAGTAAATGATTTTATAATGCTTCTAATTATTGTAGAAAATATTACATTAAAGTTACAAAGTAATTCTAATATTAATAAGGAAATATTTAATTGCGTAATATAGTTTCATGTTACTTACTTCCTAATTATGATTTGCCAAAATATTTTTATCTCATCTATACATACCAACAATGCATCTTCAATCCATAATTGACGTTAACTGTTGCTTGTTCCTCCGGATTTCCACCATGATTACTTGCCAATCTTCTGTACTGATTGGCACATTTTCGTGCATCGGTTGAAACATTCTTGAGGCAAGGAGCGTATCGTAAGTAATCTAAAAGATATTTAATAAAGTAAATTACTAGAAATTAATGAGATACGAAGATTTGTGTCATGATATTTTGGATGTGAAAAACTATAACTAAATTGCGGAAAAAACGTTAAAAATCTGATTTCAACTTATAAATTTTTTTTCTGAAATTCCTACAAAATGCCAATAATGCTTACATATATAGTATATTAAATATGGCATACCTAAATACTGTTATATATGTTTCAATAGCTTTTTTTTATATTTCAGTTATGTGTGTATTTTTACATTCAATATTATATTCACAATGTATTTTTTGTATTCAATATTATTTTAATTTATAAATATCATAATAGCATTACTAATACATGACATTTTATATTTTAAATATAATAAGTTTTCATTTTGCTATCACACACAGCAACATAAAAATTATTTATGTAATTTGAAAAAATCATGAAATATTTGATGTTATTAATATAGATAAGGTTAGCTCAAATATAATATAAATACATTCCTTTTTACAATTTTCAAACTTGGAGATTTCAAATAAAATCTTGTTTTAAAACATGTTTCTTTTAAATTGAATTTTATCTTATTTGATAGAAACTGAATTCTCAGAGAAAATGGATTATTAGTTCCTTTAGAATTCATATTACATCTTTAGTTTATAATGTATGTTTATAATATTCTTATAATTATCTTTTTAAATTCGGTGTCATATATAAAAATGAAAAAAATACATAGTTTTTTTATAAAAAGAGAATTACAAAGAGATGATATACAATTTATATATATATATATATATATATATATATATATATATCACACACACATATATATATATATATATATATATTCATGATTATAGTGTTATTGCACATAATATAAAAACAGAGCCTGATGCATATAAATTACTCCTGATTAATATTATTGAAGTAATTAGAATTTTTGAAACTACAATGTAATGATGAATTTCTATTTTAAAGAATAAGTAATGAATACTTTTATTTTTTAATATAACTTTTGTATACTTTTTAAAAAATGAATTAATATAAAATATGAAGGCAATATAAAAATTCTTTATAAAACTTTTTTATTACACTAAGCCTTTTTTATTCCTCAAATTAAAAACTAACGTGTTAGCTAAATACTTACAATTTTAGTTTTATACTACACAAATTTATTCGATTTGATTCTATCTTTAAACTGGGATTTACCTTTTAGTTTAGGCTTTAACTTCCGCTCAAATTAACCTTTATGTTCAATAATAGATTAGGAACTCTGAAAAATTCATAAATAGAAAGTTACTCAGTTCGAAATATTTTGATCAGAATTGGTCAAAGCAATGTATAAGTTTTTTTCAATTTTTTCTGAACTTTAACTATATTAATAGACGACACCGATGCTCTACTAAAGATGTTCATATATTTACATTTTAAATAATGACATAAAAAACGTTTTTCATTGAAGACTCATAAAGAATAGATTTTAAACACAAATTTGCTTACAAAAGATTTTGCTTTTAGTTAAAAATATTTATAAATAAAAATATGTGGATTTTTAAAACATAATCCTATCATAGAGTTAAAATATGATTAAACATGATATTCAATTCATATTCCCCTTAAAGGCAATTAATTACTGACAAAATTACTGACTAGAATGATTATGTATTTTGACATTTCTGTGAAGGAAACATTATATTCTTTTGAATAATATTATAAGAATTATTTTTTATGCATAAATGTACAATAAATTTAAAACATTTCCAAGGCTACTATTTTTACGCAATTAATATAAATGCAATTAAAGTTACTTAAACAATTCTTATACATTTTTTAAACAAAGTATTTTAATGTTATTTTGACAACTCTAACAAGATTGGATAAGAGTGAAAAATAATTGATAAGTGGTATAAGAATATAACAAATATTGTTTTTTTAAAAAAAAGCCTATTTTACTAGATTAAAAGCATTTTTAGGTGCCTTATGAAACATGGAGGGAAAGTCTGGGATTTTGGCTTACTTTAAATTTTACAATAGAATGTATTGAATTCATGTACATGATGAAAATGCATTCACAGAAAGCTTTTTCAAAATTAGCTGGTAAAATCTCATTCTAAAATTTTGATGCTGAATATGAAATTGAAACTGATGAATGTGAAATAAAGGCATTGATTGATTCAAACTACCAAATAACGATTTGCAAAATAACTAAACAATCAAATTTATCAATTTTTACCATTCCTGATGATATGAAAAATCTCGGTTTAAATTCAGAATTTCACACATTGGTTCCACTTGTTGTGCCAGAAAATATTTTTGCATCATATTGGCATCTAAACTTTGTTTCTCAAACGTCAAGAAAATCATTCTTTTTCGAAAATAATCGTCATTGGAGACGAGAAGTGGCCAGTCTACAACGATGTTAAAATGCAAGAGATCACGAAAATGATAAACCGTTTCAATGCATTTCATAAGTCAATATTTATCAGAAAAAAAAAAAACATGTTTTCAGCTTAATGAGATTCTAAGGAGTTTTTATTTTCTTTTTGACTTTCTGACAGACATTACTACTGTAAACTGTTAAGTATATAGTCATCAAAGGAACAGAAAATAATTCACCTAAACAAAAATACTAGAATTGATTAATAAAAAATGTGTGGCTTTAATCAAGATAGAGCATTACGCGCGTTGTACTAATTTAATAACTCTCTAAAAGCTTTTGAAGCTTGGATAAAATGTACTACAACACGCACCATTTTTTTACAGATTTGTCATCTTTGGATTACTATTTCTTCCGATTTCTTCATATTTTCTTAGAAGGAGAAATCTTTGCTTCAAATAGGCAGCCAAAAATGACTTGGATATATTTTTAGTCAGGAGAGATTAGAAGATTTATAAATAAGGAATCATACTAGTGTCAAGGATCAGGGAAAAATGTATTTAAAAAGAGTACACATAAATCAATAAAATAGTTACACATACCAAACAAATTGTCTTTCCTGACGCACTGAAAACAACCAAGTTATTTATTAAGTAGCATATTGCATTTTTGTGATGAAATTCTGTCTTTCATCACATTTTAGTTTTGTTCCTAAATTAAAGTTAATAAGCTCTGAGTATGTTTCGCTAACAAATATATTAATCAGTTTAATTAGAAGAATGTATAAATGTAGTGACATTTAAATATTTATAAATTACTGTAATAAAAATATGATTTCCTTAAATGCAATGATTATCATTTAGTGAAAGTGTACAAATCGACACTGTCGCATCTTAATATATCTGATTAAAAACAACTGGCTAAATAATAAGAGGAGAAATATTTTGTTACTAAGTGATAAATATTTTTGATACAATTTTTGTTTTATGAAACATAGTTCAATGAAAATATTAAAAAATGTACTGTATATGTTAACTATTGGTCCCCAATTTTCTGAAACATACCCTTTAAGTAAAAAACAAATACCTAGTTTTTAAGACAATAGTTCGGTGTTGAAAAAATAGTATTTAAAATTTTTAAATTTACTTGTTTTTTGCTATTTATTTACTTTATTCATAATATTTACTCATTTTGTTCTTAGTATTTATTATTGACTTGCTTTATTCTAAATAATATTTCATACCATATGTTTCTCATATATATTTGCTAAAATAACATCGAACAATGAGTAACACGCGAAAAAACTCTTTTTAATTACGAAAATATTTAATAATGATATCTCGAATCTTTTCGTCTGAGTTCTAGTTCATTTTCAATCAGTAACGTATTTGGAAAATCGAAAACAGGCTGGTCTCAAAGGGTGGTAATCAAAGAATCGAAATCAAAAGGACATATTGTTATTTTAAAAGTCATTATATTTGGAGAATAAAACAGATATGGTTTCCAATGAAGTATATTTTTTTTTCTATTATCAATGATTCGTGTTTAAATGAGGGAAATAATCTCAAGTCTCTGCCCTTAAAGTGAGCAGAGTTCCAAAAATGTGTGCATTGTTGTTTTTTAAATTTTTCAGGATTATATAAGAAAATAAAGATTTTATATTTACACAGCAAATAATTTTAAATGATTATCACTTACTCTCATATTATTTTAAAAATATTTCAAGAATCATGAAATTCAAGTGATTATGCAGGGTAATGAACAATTATTCATAAAACAATACATATGTATGCATGTACATCTTACCTTAAATTAATAAAGAAGTTAAATGTAAGCAAAGTTTAATTGAAATTATCATTATCTGAAAATAATATGATTTATGTGATGCACAAAATGATTTTGGATGTAATAATTTCTGCTGACATAATCATTAATTTTGAAATGATGGTTGCCATTCCAAAATGAATGAATTTTTCAAGTTATTCTTGTTGAACCCGCAGACAATAGTTTTCAGCTTCGCAAACACAGTAAATTACATATTGATTTACCATACGTTGATAACCAAACTTTCATTTCTTTCATTCAAATATCAGGGAAAATAATTCGCATTAACTAAGAGTCTGCGTGATTTTGGGCTTAGTTTATGATCAATAGGACAAATAAATAATACTTGCTTCCTCCAGAGAATTAGTAACTGCTGTCTGGAATCTGATGAGGCTTTTCCGTTTTATGTTTAGTTATTCACAGCAGCATTAGGCTTAGAAATGTAGATTGTTAATACCTAATACCTTTCCTATTTGTGTATCGTATGAGCGAATATTAATTATAGATGTATATGTATTTAAGCTCAAAATCTTCTCTAATTTCATGCTGAATGATTTGCTTCATCTTGAATTGCATAATACTAGTTATGATCTTTTGCATTTTTTGAATGGGAAAGAGTTATTTTACCAAAAATACGGGCTTATGGATGACTGGGACGATTCTTACAATTGAAATAACAATTAGTATCCAATCAAATAATCAGAGTCATGGAACATAACATCGAATTTCCAACATTTTCTTAAAATCAAAATTATTCTTGCATGATTAAAGCATTAAAATTCAACTAATTTTAAAAAATATTTTTTTTATTTGTATGGCTATTATATTATATATATAATTTTTTTATTTTTATTGCTATATTATATATATATATATATGATTCTCACATATTTTTTCTGAAGGATAGATTATCCTAGTCAAATTTCTCTCGTTAAAGTCTATTAAAATATAAATGAGATAAAATACTGTGTTCGAGATAAATTCAATAAAATTTTTTATTTTGATTAAAAAAAGACATTTTGATTTAAAATAATTTAGTTCCGTCAGATATCATTAATTTTATTGTAGAATCCAAAACTGTTAATTCCGAACCAAAATAAAGTGTTTTAAATAAAAAGGAAAATAGCAAGCACATTTCATTTTAAGCATAATAAAATAATTCTTTCACCAGAAAAAAGTAATAAACTGTTGACTATGTTTAAGTATTGAAAATGATTTAAATATTCAAATTATGTGAAATATTTTGGATTTTCCAATGAGAAAATATTTTTTTTAAGTAATTTAATTAAAAAAGAAGAAAAACTTGTTTGCTTTAGTACATGAATAAAATGTATTCATAGTCAAAAATATGGATTCAGATGAGATACAGTGCAGACAACTGTCACTGAGTAGAATAAAAATTCGGTAAATTTATATGCATTTAACAAGGGACAGAGAAAAGAAGGGAACTTTTATTCAAAATACAACTGGACTTTGTTGTATATGCATTGCTCGTCTTATTATTATTCTATACTTGCTTCCCAAAATACCAAGCATTAGCCGCGATTCTCCATTGTGTAGATACAGTCAAAGTGTCCAGCCTGTGTGGTGGCTTGTTCATCATTCCTACAATTATTATGCACCGCATTGCGACTGGCTTTTCGGTCGTTCAGACGTGACGACAATTCTAGGAAAAACGAGGGACCAAGAAAATCTAGATTTTATTTTGGTTATATGCTTTTCTATTTATTTATCTTATCCGAGGGACTTTTGAATGACCTGGGAAAAAAGTGTCGGCCCCTGGATTCAAGAATCCTGGACCTTAGAAGAAAAGAAACTTTTCACTGTATTCATTGATTCGAGAAAATGGATATCGTGAAAGTATCTTAAGTAAAAGAAAACTTCATTTTCTTAGCCATGATTTGAACGGTCCTTTTATCTCAATTGAATCAAGAACTTCAAATGAAATTATTTTTTTTCTAAGCCACTAGAAAAACTCACAAATTAAATTAAAATGCTGTAGCGAATAACATAATAGTCTAAATTAATTAAATTCTAGGATTTCAGTTCCAAAATAAAAAAAAAGATAATTAAAGAGATAAAAACAGCCAGTATGAGGGCAAAGAGAAAAGAAATGAAATAAATATCCCACATCCAGCCGTTTTATATCCAATTACTTGTCAGGTAAAAGAGTAATTTTCGTTTAATTAATACAAATAAACTGGTGTGAAAATATTTAAATCTGAAATTCTATTATACTAATGCAATGAAAGAACTTTATGCATTTGCTTCTTTATAAATCAAAAATTCTGTCAAATCTTTTGACACTTAAAAAAGTAAGTTTTCATTCATGCATTTCTCTTAATCGAATAACTATTTTATTTTAATCAGGAAAGGATATCTTTTTTGCATCACACATAAAAATACTTTAACTTTTGTTGTTGACAATTTATAGATATTTATCCCTAAACATAATTGAATTTCCTTTTTAAAATAAATGACTTCAATAAGCGTACCCTTAATAATAAATTAATGTAATTTGAATTATCATGATTTGCATTTTCAGTAAATAGAATATTATTGAATTAAATATATTTTTATTCAGATTAAGAAAAAAACTATTTCACACATATGCAAAAAATCAAATACGCAACGTGTAATGTAATTCTAGCTATTTTTCATACTTACACCCTACAAAAGCAATATATATATATATATATATATATATATATATATATTAGGATTAAGTTATATACTCTGTGTACTTAGTTCTTTCAAAAAATAGCACAAATCTTCATAATTTCATTATGATAACATTTGATGAATTTTTATAACAAATTAATTCAACTGATGATTTTTTACCGCATCTTCAGCTTGATACTTTTACGTGTAAGTAGTTTTAGTTTGATAGCATTTAGGGAATACCAGATTCACCTTTCAGCGTCCACGCTTACTTGTTTTTAATGCTGACTTTAATACACTAAATATATAGTAAGTCACTGGAGAGGCAAAAGTGATTTCCTCCGAATTCCCTATTGAATGGAAAATATTTTATTATTGTTTCTATTTTTTTCCTTTCCTAAAGCTGCAACAGTTAATTTTGCTATACGAGTACTCACTGATCAAATAAAATTTAATTTTTACTGGTATCTTTTATATATTAATAGTAAACGGGTTTTTATATGATTTTATGTACACATTAAATAAAAATAAAAGAGTACTATTATCAATTTATTAATCTCTATAGTCATTAAGCTTTAGTTTTGTTCTGAAAGATAAAAGTATTTTCCTTTTTTGTCAAAACTGAAGAATATTCAAATATTTGTCATAAGATAATTTCCGCTTATCATAAAATTTCCTTTTATCATAAAGAAGCGAAAGACACTGTCAGATTCGACAATCTGACAGTGTCTTTTCCCTTCTTTTAATACATCGGTTAACAAGTATTATCCTTTTTCCATGCATCATTCTTAATTTCAATCATAGATTGAAAGTTTATAATAAAAATAACATGATATATATATTAACAGTATATTTTTAAAAAATTACAGCTGCAATTTTACTAAATCACTGTCACTCGCTGAAAATCCTATTTTCCTTGGTACTAATCCATTCTTGGTTTTAAAATATTTTTTATTCGTAAATTCATTTCTTTAAAAAAAGATCGAGGTTGTTTAATTTATATAAATTAGCTATATACCTGAAAATTTTCTTCGCTTCTAATATATCTATTATTTATTTATAATTACATGTGCACCGTCATCTTATATAGATCCATCATCTTAGATATTTGGATTTTAGTCTGAAAGCTTATAAAATCTCAGTCATGTACCTTATTAATAGAATTAACCCCACCTATTTTTTGACTGGTTCAAGCAGTTGATCACATTTTTAATTCTCAACGTGTGCTTCCATTAATTCGTTATTATATTTTACAGGCTCTCAGAAAAAATTTTTGTTTGCTTATCAAGCCCTTTTCCTGCGTATAAATTAGCTTTCGATCGATTTTTATAAGTTTTACCCAAAGAAAATATGAAGTTTTGATATAGTTATGTGTTTCGTTACTCTGGTTTAACAGTATATACCTTAATGATACCTTAACAGTATACACCTTTTTTTAAAATAGAGTTAAGTATAATAAACTTTCGGAGTTTTTCAATATTTTTCACCTACTAAAAGGTAGAGAGGTTTTATATACGAGAAATTTTCTGGTGTTTAGTTTACTATTAGGTTTTGCTAGACGGTCATTTTTATACATGAAATTTCAAGAAGATTTTATACTGAAATGCTTTTGAGTTATAAAAATCACTCTCCATTTCTTTCCGAGAAGACTATAAAAAGTTTCTAAAATCAGAACTTTCCCTATAGAGTATTAGTTACTTATCTGATTTTATTACATATTATTGTAATAAATTTATAAATTCCATAAAAATTATGCATCACATTTTCATTATTTAAAGATTAAAATATTTTCTGAAAATCATTTATACTGACTCGAAGTATGTTTTATCATATTTTCATTCCTTCTTTTCCATTTACTTCATCAAAGTTTTCATTATATTTACAATCAGTAAATTCAAGAAATCATTTTGAATTTTTTTCCCAAGAACTAAATTAAGTTTATATAAACTTTTACTCTCTCTCTAGATATTTATTATTATTTAAATTTAGGTCATTATAAATACAATTATCTTTTAGTTAATATTATTATAAATACTTTTCGATGAATAATGTTGCAGAAGTTAACCATTTTTTATAACTCTAAAACTAATACACATTTTTCTTAAGACATCATTTAAGAAAGTCCGCTTAAAACATGTTATAAATAATTTTATTTTTTAGCAAGTTAACAAATTGTGAATAAAAGCTAGTGTAAGTGGACTACAAATGTCAAATAAAATGTTTTGTTAACATTTAGGATTTACATAAAATGGCAAAAAACTATAATAATTTTAGAGCTTAAAAATTTATTTTTCAGATGAATGTCATCTATTTTAAAAAGTGTTTCAGCATTCAATGCTTTTTACAACAAAAAAAGCAATTTCATTTATATTGTTTAATTGTTTTGAATATTGACAATAATAAAATAACATGAATTTATTTAAAAATGACCTTACAATAATTTAATATATTTGCAATATTTTCATACATGTGCATTAAAAAAAAAGTCAATTTCAATAATGTATCTCAGTAGGAATTAAACTTTATCTACAGGTATCATTTCTTGAAAATTTTTGTTTAGAATATTCTCTTATAACAATGCATCAAAATATTTGAAGGCTTATATTATAAGTAGTTTAAAGTAAATTTAGTTTTTCTAAAATTACATATCATTTATCTTAAATATATATAATTAAGTCTAGAAGTGCATAAAGAGCAATTTTCATGAATTGCTTATTTATCCTTATCTGATATATATTTCTAGAAAGAAAATGTTCAGTATTTTTGTATTACTTTCTTCCACTGGGTGCAATTTCCTGCAATAATTCTGTATTTTTTTCATTATCTATTCTAGTTTAATTGCATTATTGTGTTCTTGGAGTAATGTTATTTTAAAAATGGATAATTTCTCACTCTTGGGATTAATTGTTCCTTACCACGCTTGCTTTTCTCTAATATTAGAATCTAAAATGGTGTTAATTTCATGAATCTGTTATTGTTCCTTGCAAACTAGAACATTAAATTTTGTTTTAAGGATATTTAACATAAAATGTTTCATACAACAAAGTACTAGTTGTGCCTACAAGGATCTTTTAAAAATGAGGTCATATTTATAAACTATTGTAGCGTTTAAAGTAATAAAAGCTTTTGAATTTTTTATTTTATAACAGTTTTAAGCTAAGGGTTTTTAAAGAGAACTCTACAACAAATACTATCACTAGCATTAATGATTCGAATAGTATTTAAGAACTTAGCAAACAATACCATTTTAATATGTAAAAAATCAGGTTTACATGTGATTATAGGAAAATAATAAGTGGTAAACCCAAAAATCTATTTTGATTTTTTATCAAGAATTATCAAATTACGATTTCATAAAACTTTTATAACACTTATTACAACACTTATTATTATTCTTTATAACACTAATTATTAGTTTTTAACTAAATTCTTTATGCCTGTATTATTCTTTAAATTGATATACTTACTCTTTTATGCATAATATTGACATGGAAATGAATCTTTTATTAATTTTTAGTTAAAATAATTATGATTTCCACTATAGCAAAGAAATATATTTCTTATGAGAGTAAATACTTGTTAATTTGAAACGCAATACAAATGAAATTGCTTTTAAGGTTTAAGGTATTCTTGATTATAAAGTATTTTAACATTTTTATTTGTGTAAGATATATAAAATTTTTGAGATTAGTGTAAATATTACTATAAAATTAAAAGTGCAAGTCAATGTGTTTGAGCTGAAAGAAAAACTTTGAAGTATTATTTACCTATAATCTTTGATAAACTTATGCAGTTTACATTCATGACAACATATAGGCCTTTTTAAGCATACAAAAAACATGGGAAAGAAAATGATTAACTTACCATAAAAAAAATTAATTTTAACTAAGCATGAATATCTAACAAAAAATCTCTTACGTTTGCTTCCTTATTTGCTTAAGAATTTTCTATTTTCAGTTGCTTGGTAAAATGCACAGTTTTAAGGAAACCTCAACACTTTTTTTGTGTGTGTAAAATAAATTTTTAATTTTTAAAATGAATTTTAACATTTAATTTTTTGAAGAATATTAAATTGAAGTATCTTAAATATTTAATTTTTTGAAGAAATATTAAATTTTTAATGCATCCTTTTAATTGCTATTGTCTAAATTTAATTAAAAAGTATCAAAAGTAAAAGACATAAAATAAATGAGACAAATTTATTATTATGAAAATGCATTATTTTTTTTTTTACCTTTAAGATTAAAAAAACAACTAATATCCTAAAAAATCGCATTTAAATTCTTTAAAATATACTTCTTATTTAACATTCTATATAGTCATAAAAAACAGAATGTTTTCTGTAGTTATATTAATTTATATTAATTCATCGAAGTTACTATGTTTTCATTTATCATTATAGTGTTAGAAAGAAAATATTGAAAATTGTGTACTTGATATCCCTTGTATTATATTTTTATTTTATAAGTTAATTTTATTATATTATTATATATTTTTATTATATATAGTTGATCGGTATTTTATATTATACTACGCAAGTTAGGTTAAGATTACTTTTGTTAAACTTATAAATAACGGGGCAATACATCTTGGTTGATTTCTTCAACCGATAAGAAGTTATATAATAAAATAATGTTTTCATTTGTTAAAAGCATTTATTTAATAAAAATATGTAAAAATTTAATAAAAAATTGACTTTTAAAATTTTAATATTCTGTATTACAGCTATAAAAGTTTACTGAAAATATTTGAAATCATATACAATAATTAAATGTGGTACAAAATGAATGCTATATAATGTTAACGCAAAAATTAAATTTCAAGCACATAATCACCACAATATTAAACTTTATTGAATTCATACCATTATAATAATATAACATTTTATTATTATTATAAAAGTGTAAAATTAATAAAATTTAATTTTTCTGCATTTTATTAAGATAAAAATCATAAAGCATATATGTAATATTATGTATATTATGAGATTTTAATTTATATATATTACATTAAAATGAATTTAAAAAAAGGAAAAAAAGTAGCACACATTTTTACTTAAATTTGTTAAACAATTTTTATATGAAAATCAAAATAAATAAAGGAATACTGTTTTTAGCTGTAAAAAGTAGCATGAAAAAAGAAACCTTACCTTCTTGAAGTTTTCCTGGTACGCATATATCATCAATGACATGCTTAGATTCCGAAACCACTGATTTAAATACTCTCTTTTGCCTTGCTGAAAAACAGCGAAAACTGTGGTCTTCTATGCATTTCACACCTTGCTGCAGCTTTCTAAAAATATCACAAATTTTATACTAGCGTAAGAAAACTTGTTAATAAACGCAAAAATATTAAAAAACATATGAAATAATAAATTTGCTTACTGCTAACAATGGTAATAATATATTGGAATGCAAAATGTAAGGACGAAGCTAAAAAATCAGCATATTATTGGAATGAACAGGCATGAAGAATAAAAAATCAATAAGAATAGTGTATTCAGGTTAGGTAGTGCATACTTATATATTCAAAATAAAGAAGAGGGAGAATGTCTGAAGAATATGCTGGTGGTTTGCGCTCAACATTTCTAGGAAAACTAGTGAAAGTTGTACATCAATTTAAGCAACTTCAGTTAAATGCTTCGTTAGAATGTCTCCTACAGAGAATCCAGAGACAGCATTTGAATAACTTCAATCAATGTCAATTTATTGAGAAGTTGGTGGAGGTTGAAGTGCAACTATAATGGATTTACATTTCCTTTTCATGGATGAATAAACTTCACCTTATCATAAAATAGCTATAACAAAACAGTTGGAAAGTTAAGATATTCAACGTATCAGTTGTTTACTAAGATTAAATTTAATAGAGCATGTTGTGTAAAGCTTAATAAAGATGCTTGGTAGCAAGTCAATAGCCGCAGTAATTCCAGAACTCTGACTGCCGGTACAAGATTACACATCCCTGCCTAAGCCGCTCATTGATAATTTTGTAGTCAACATGGGCAGATAATACAAACTTTACACAACAGTTAGGGTTAATCATTTCACAAATTAAAGTTGTGATTTTCCTTGCCATTGACATGCCACATGGACGTCTTTCATGTGACAAATGAAAAGTAAGGAAATATTCTGTGTTTATGAACTCAAAACGTATTCTTCAAGGAAATTCCCGTTTTTCCTTATAAATTTCTTTATTATTATTAAATTATGTTTTTACTTCCCATGTAATTAAACTATCAGAATGTTATGATATTATTTGGGATGATTTAGAGCACTTTTGTGCAATGTTACATTTTCAGAACTTTTACGTTCAATTTGTACACTGTGTAAATAAGGATCATATAGATACTGTAGTTTGAATTGTATTAGCACATGTACATTATGTGTTAAATTTAAAATATTATTAAACAGTTAATACTTTTCTTTTTAAGTACTCTGGGTAAAAAAACTAATTCTAGAAAATATTTTCAAGGAGAATAATTGCACTGAATATAATTGAGCAAACTCATCAAAAAAAAAATAAAATTAATCAACTTTTTTTTATCACAATAACAATTCTACTCTTTTAAAATAATTAGTATCAATAAGCATTTTTTCTTACTTTTTTATTCAGTAAAGATTACAAATTACTTAAGCTGATGCTATCAAAAATCATTTATGAAAATGTACAGTGAAAAACTGAATGGTTTAAATTGAATTTAGATCACAGGACTTGTCAATTTATTGAATGTTACTGAAAGTAAATTTATTAAGCTTTTAAATATTGAAAACAATATAATGAGGCAAAACAAAACTCATTAAAAAAAAGTATAAACGAGCGGTAACTTTGTATTGCGTACTATCACTTAAATTTCCGACCATACCTATGCCTACAAACAAATTGCAAATGATGGTCTTTGTCTTGGAATTCTCATTTTATGCCACTTCGTTATAGATGTTGAATAGAAAGAATTATTTTTCATAGCGTTCATTCTAGATATGCTATTTTCACACATAACACTCTCATCACCATTTGCATTAGTTTCAGAAGTGGTATATTCAAGCAATGCTGCTACTCTACTATTTGACATATATTATGGTTTCCATAATTTTTTTTCTCTTTTAGTATGTTGATACGTCAAATTACAGATAGTATTTCTAAATTTCTATCCCAAATTTAAACTATTTCTTCCCTTCACTCACTGGAAATAATATCACTTGAACTTATATAAAAATAGATAAAAAAAACATATTTTATTATGATTAGTTGATTCAGTGTGAGTCCAGCTGATAACGCTTCATTTATCTATCAGAATACGGAACACAAAAGACAAAAAATGAAGAAAAAGAGAAAAATTTCTGTTTCAAAACAATATTAAAAATCCATAAGCTACAAAGGCAGAACAAATATTTTTATATTAGTGATACAATTGACTCCAAAAATACTAGTATATTAATATTATTATTTTCTTCTTTAATCTCTACAATTTCATTTGGTATCATTTGTCCTTATTACTTTCACAGCAATATTAGAAACATTATGTTCAATATCAATTATTTTAACTGTCAAATATTTTCTTAATAATTCATTCTTTGATGGGATTTAAAAATTCTTCCAGATTTTTTCCTCTGGAGAAATAAATTCAGGAATGAATTGAAAATCGAAAATATAGTTTCAAATTTGATTATTCTTTTTCACTCTATGTGTTTTGGAAAAAAAAATCATTCACATTACTTTGATAGATTTTGTGTATAAGGGTTAAAGATATTTTTTAAACAGAATTTTAAATTATCCTAATTTTCTCAATAAAACATACGTACACTTTATATCTTTCCAGCTATCACTCTTAAGAAGTTGACTTGTTATAATCCTATATAACTCATTCAAGTACTTACACGCATTCTTGTTATACAGAGGGTATTAGCACATTTTTGTAACGATTTCGCGGCCGTTTAATTAATGTTTAAAATGTAAAGATTATTTTTTTAAGTGTTTGATCTGATAGCTTTTTTTCTGGACTGTAAGTCTGCATCGTGATATCCATGATAGAAGAGCTTTCGCAATATTTCAAGGGGTATTGCTTTCCATTCCTCTTCCACTACCTTCCAGAGTCCATCTATCGTGGTGGGTTTGCGTTTAGAAAGAGCCTTTTTCAAGAGACCAAACGCAATATAGTCCATAGGTGAAGCGTCAGGAGACTTTGTAGGGATATGTTGAAAATGTATACATGCAATACCTGTATTAGTCATCATTGTTTCAAGGAATGCAGTGGTAATTTTTGAAGTATGACTTTTGGCTTTGTTTTGATTAAGTTTTTCTCTTTGAATGTCATTAGGATGAAGAAATGGAATTCCTTTTATAAATATTGGGCGTAAAACCTTCTGCACGTAGTACGATGAGTTGATTTTAACATTTCTTTCCACTCTTTTTATTTTTAATTTCCCATTGTAGGAGAAACCTGTGACAATCATAAATCCCTTACTGAAAGTTTCTTTACATTGACGGAAACGGGTTTGTAAATTTTTCTCCTAATTTTCTATAGTAAAAAGACCTTTTTTTTGTTACAATCATTTAAGTAAACCCATGATTCATCAAGGTTCACAATGTTTTTCCATTTATCTCCTGCTTAGTGGTTTTCATACAGGATTCTACAAAATGTTTTGCGTTGAGCCACATGTCTCGGCAAAAGCTTGTGAACATTATGTTTTTTTAGCATTTTTAAATTGTAAATACTGGTTTATTATTTTATTTATTGTTGCTACATATGTATCGAAATACTTTGCAATTGATTTCTGTGTTGGCGGATTTTTTCTTGTTACCAGCGATTTCACTTTAAAAACATTAGAAACAGTACGTACCTTTTACGGACATTAGTTTGTAGCCATCTTTCTATGTAGAAATAATGATTGACAGTTTTTATCTGTCCGATTAATAATATTGTTCATTTTGCACTTAGAAATTTTAATACCATGCATTTCACAACTTTTTTGAATTCTGGAATAAGAACGTTATCTTCGTAAAGCGCAAAAACATATCCTTCTGTTCACAGCTTGTTCATATGTGACATTTTGAAATAAGAATAAATTTAAAAGTATCAGACGATATTTTTCATTTCAAATAATAAGCTGTTGCCAAAAATTTTTATTCTAAAATATTTACTTTTTTTAATTCGTTATCGAAATCTTTCTAAAAATGTGTTAATACCATCTGTACATTACAGGATATTTTAAGAATTGAGAAGTGATATACAGTACACCAGAGCTTAAAAGGAGAGAAACTGTTTTTATATAAATAGCTAACAATAGGGATTTTCCAACATCTCCCTTTTCTTATTTAAAGCAAATCTCAATGTACTTAGGTTTAAAACTGAATAAGTTATACTCAAATGCATATAAATTTATTAGTTTTATATATGTTCCAGGAAACAAAAAATTTGAGTTCAAATCATTTCGACAAAAAGCAATTTACCACAATGCCAGATATTATTGCAAGAATACAATTTATGAACCACGTGAAACAAATAGTCTTTGTTTTGTGAAGTTGGCTATGTTCCCAAAACAAGACCCTACTCTGAGTTAGACACAATTTGATGAGAGCAACTCGTGCGAATGTAAAGTATTGATTTTCGAAGTCAAGAGATGTTATATAAGAACGTTTAAGAGCTGAATTTGGTGAACTCAAATAAAAGTAAGAAATTAAAGTGAAATAAAACATCAGTAATTTCTTTTTAAATTTTATCTAACCACATATGATATCACGAGAAGTATAATGCATCTATAATATAATAATTGTAAAATAAAATATACAGGTTTTTCTGAATATTATTTAAGAGTTTCTTTGTGTAAATGAATCATAAAATATTATGTAAATGAATCATAAAATATTATGTCTGATAATATTTTTCCTAAAGAAATTATTTATTTATTTTATACAAAATATACTAACTCATACAAACATAGAAAGAGTTTGAATTAGCTGATACTTATGATTCTGGATTAATGAATATGTATAGTACAATATATAATGAATAATATTAAAATCTACAAATTTGTAATTTTATGCACGTGTTTCCTTTTACCTTCTCAAATCAGAATACACAAATTAGAAATGAATAAGTGAGTTTTCTATTATAGGTTCAGTTCTCGTTTACATACTGAATATGTGATAGAACTTAATATATTTAGTCTGTATATAGTAAATGCCGAATATTTGTACATATTTGTATCAAGTACTGCGGTAAAAAATGTTGAAACTAACAGTCTGATATGTTTGCAATAAAATGGTTTTATGTTCAGATTTTCTATTCATTTCTTAAGCTGCAAAATGTTTAGAATTACACTGTGAGTTTTCTAAATGCTTATGATTTTAGTATCAAAATATTTTATTATTGAAACATTACAAATGTATTTGATACATTTATATCAATCATTTTATAAAAGCAAAAATTTTGTCTCTTTATTTATTACACAATTGTATTAGCTTCCATAGAAGTTTATAGATCTTGACAATAATTTATACCATATTATATATTCCTATAAAAAATTTGTTGCATTAATTTCCTTTGATCAGAATTTTAAAAGTTAAAGGAACCCAAATTATATTTTTAAATCAAATTAATTCCTACTGACTATTTCTTACGAATTGCAAATTAATATTTATGATTAAAAATAATTCCAAATTAAAACTTAATTTAAAATATTACTATGATTATATATGCAATAGCTTTTAATTCCTCGGTATAATAATCTAAAATACAATTTCATTTTATTCAGAAATTTTTATTTAAAATAGTATTTCTTTCAACAAAAAAAAGTACGAATAAAAAATTATTTTTCCGTTCGCTGAATTCCAAAAATTATGCTAAATATCGTAAATAATCTAAAGAAGCATTAGATATTAAATCTACATTTAAAAGTCTATAAAGACAAAAATAAATAAAAGATAACGACACATCGCTTCTTTCAAAATGTTTCATTGACTTTTTGCTATAACTATCGTCTTCCGATTGATTCCATAGAGTCCGTAGCTTCATCTTTCGTTAGTCCCTCAAGTTTAGGGATTTAACGATATCGATCTTGGTTCTTATAAATTCTGACAGACTCATTTTTCAAAGCAAACATAAGCCATATTTGGACAGGAGGTAGAAAAAATGTTTTTATTTTACAAAAGACGAATGAAAAGTATTAACAAATGTTGAACTTTGAAGGATTGATGTGGTTTTATAAATTTTACTAGTCAATTAATTTGTTTTCAAAGTTTTTATTTTAAATACATATATGTTATCCATTCTATATTTATCATAAATATTTATGACTCTTCGATTTGAATGAGTAATTAGATGTTCAAATAATGTTCAATGCAACATACGAAATCATTTAAATAAATTTTAAAAATAAAGTAATTAATCTTTATTAATTACGTATATTTGTAAATAAATTTTTCTCAAGAAATTCTATGAATAAACTTAAATATTTTAAGGACTAACCAATGATTAAAAAATAACTCTTTTCAGTAGTATTAAAAATAACAGATACATATGCGTCACCTTATAGTATTATATTATCATTAATATATTACTCTTATTTTGTGGAGTAATAGTTTCTTAATTAAAATCCTATGGATTCAATGAGCTTAAATTCAATGTCCATAGCACAATATTCAACGCCCTTAAATATTCTTTACTCTGACATTTATGTTTATTTGGTGATAATGTTTTTAATAAAATATAACTAATTCTACAGATAGTTTAAAATCTCATATTCCTCTCGGGTTTGGAAAACATTATTTTCATTTACAATAAATTAGTATGAAGTTTGTTGCTCTTCTCATTGGATGAAAATAAACAACAATTTATATTCGTATGTTTATATATTTTAAACATAATTTTAATAAACCAGCAAAAGCAGTACAATTTTACAATTTGTTTAAAAACAAATATTTATATTACACT
The DNA here is from genome assembly GCA_030067965.1 of Latrodectus elegans. Lineage (NCBI taxonomy): Eukaryota > Metazoa > Arthropoda > Arachnida > Araneae > Theridiidae > Latrodectus > Latrodectus elegans. The sequence continues at coordinate 61,151,968 of CM057809.1, forward strand.
TGAAATTACTGCCTAGAATTATACTTATAAGAGTTATTCTTTGAAAATTGAGCTATGATTTTTATGGGGAATATTTAAAGTAATCATTCAAGTTGACTATATTTTTTGGTTTTGCTTCGCTATTTATTTTTCGTGAATTTTTCAAAATTTTGAACATACGCCGAAAAAAGTCACTTTTTTAATACAAAAGAGAAATTATTTGAACACTAATTCTAATTCAAATAATTTTTTTTAGCTATTATATAAAGGCAAAAGAATTTTAAGCGCTTCCAACAAATAAAATAATTTTAATAATTCATGTAATTAATAAATTAGTAAAAGCAAAATAAGCTTAAAAACTTTTTAAAAGCAAATTTATTAAAATTAATTTACTAAAAATTTTAAGAAAAATTTACTTAATTTTGAAAAATTTTCCATCAATGATATTCATCATATTTTAAGAGAGAAATAAAAAAAATGTCTTTTAAAGAGCAAATAAATTTTCGTAAATTGTAGTAGAAATTTACTTTTTGAGGAAATTAACTTTAATACAAATTTTCATTTTTTAATCATAAGAGATTTTATCATAACAACAAAGAGATTCATGTTTGCCATAATGTGTGTATAAAGAAATAATGTGAATTTTTCACAGTTAATATCATTTATACAATATATATTTTCATCAGTAACATGATATATATTTGTAATTATAGTTAAAATTATAGTATCTCAAATGTATTCTTTTAGATAAAAATTTTCTCAAACAATAATTTAGATAGCTCGGACGTAATATTTTCTTATTCAACATGGCTTTAGATTTTTCTTGACATATAAAGACAAATCTAAAATCATATGTCGCAATATTATACTGTTTAAAAACACGTACAAAAGTGTAATGAGAAGAAACTCTAAAATTTATATCTATATGACAATAAAAATATTACCATTTATATCAGAATCTATTTTATCTATCATTTAAGAAGGAATAAAGCACGATATTTGACTATTAATCATTTGTTCAATTCTCATTGTAACACAAAACAAAAAAACAATATACTATAGTGAATGAAATGATTATGAAAAGTATATAAATACATATTACATATTTTCTCAGTCGAAAAGATGCGCCTATCTCGAAAGTGTAGTTCATGAATAAATATGAAAAAGAAACATTTCTAATGACTAATAATGACTGATAATCTGCTGAAAAATAGTTCTCAAAATTCAGGCTTAAAGACTGAACAAAATAAGCATTTCGAAAGAATGGCGATAATTTTATAATTAAAAAGATAGTTTTAGAAGGTAATTTGAGAAAGTTTTTCAATTAAATGTGTTCAGATTAATTTTTATAATAATACAGAAAAATCATCAATAAATGAATTATTTTGCATTAAGTATGTTGTTATTTTAAGTAAAAATTAAAATATGATATTCTCAAAATCTGTAAAATGAACAAAATACACTGATGTAAAAGTTAAATAGGATTTCAGGTATTGAAAATTTCCTTTTTTTTAAGTTGATTTTTATTTAAGTACGCTTTTCATCCTAGTAACATTATCTAAATTAAATCGGTGATAACTTATTAAACATTTTAAAGGAAATTTGTATTTTTAATTTTCAGCTAGTAAATTTCCTCAATATCCGATGTAGCTAATTTTAAACTATTATTACAAAGACTTAACTTATAAAATGTTTTAATTATTATATTACTATCTTTTATTTAAATTTTGTTGCAAAAGTGATATAATAATAACTGTTCAGAAATAGATAAAAAGATATATTTTTCTTAAACATACATATCAAAAAAAGTAGTCCAAGTAAAACTATATTAAATTGCTTAATAATATACTTTCAAAATATATATAGAAATGAAGTTTTATTGTTCGAAGAAATATTTCCATTATTTATAATTATAATGTGAATAAAATAATTTAAAATAATCAAATTTGCTTTATCAATCTTGCCAAACACGTTACTGGAACTTTTATTTTGCTTTAAATGTTTCACTAGTTTATGGAAGAAACTTCTACCTTCATGTGTTTCATATTCTCCAAACATTTTTTTTTATTATGGTATAATTGGACTAAAGTGAACGGTAATTTTCTTATCTAACATTTTTTACAAAGTTTTATATACCATCAAAAAGTTTACGAACCTATTTGAAAGGAAAATATGAATATTCTAATTTAGGTTTTAAAGTAGGAAATGATCTAAATCTTGAAATTTTATTAAACAAGAATTTATAAAAACATTTTTTATAAATTGATTTCACTGAAAAAATGTTTGAGAATTTAATCTCAAATGAAATAGAGTAACATGAGAAGAAAAGCTTCTAATCCTAAAATAAATGAAGAAAGTATCATACTTTATAAGGTTAATTCAAATGGAGATTAATAACCTAAGTTTTTAACTACATAACAATCTGAAATTTGTATTTAAATGTGTATTGCTTCTAAAATAAATACAGACATATTTTATTAACTAATTAAGTTTATTAAGCTTCTTCCCTATTTGAAAGTTTATTAAAGAAAGTTGAAATATTTTATTAAATTTAACATTTGTTTAAGAATCGTAGGTAATTGAAATGTTATAAATATGACTTCTAAACTATCCCATATGGTGTGTATGTAAATATTAATCTGTATTCTTATATATAATGCATAATATGAATATTTTATTTTAATTTTAAGATTTTCAGTTATCTGTAAGTGCATTAAAACTTCTAATATAAGTAGTTTTTAATAATCTTGTTTAAAGTTTTACAAAAATCATGAGAAATAATTTCCATGTAAAAATAATTTTGATTTTTTAATTATAAATAAAAATTAAACTTAAATAAATACATAACTGTGTTCATAGTTAGCACTGCGTGTAAAAATTTTTTAAATGCTCTAGAATTTTTTATAAGATTTATGGATGTTTATTACAGCTATATTAATATAAATTACACAGATTAAAATATGCAAAAAAAATTTATATTACGGGAAAATGCATAGTTTAAAATTGAAAGTTAAGTAGATTATAAAAAAGTATAAAAAAATAGTACAGCACATAATTTGTAAGTTGTACAAAACATTTAAAAATAAAATTTTTTTATTTAGATGTCCAAAAGATATTGAGCTTAAATTTATGGAAAAAAATATTTATCTCAGCTAAAAACAAGCTAAATATATAAGTCATCAAGATAATAAATATGACTTCAATTAAAAACGTCAATAAGAAGATTTCTTACGTATTAATTATAACACTACTTTTAACATCAATGTATAATTACAGCATGAATGAATGCTCTAAATAAAACATGTTAAAAAATTTAATGTTCATTTTTTTTGCCCTACTTAATAATTGATTTTGAAAAATTTAATAAATTTAAAGCATCATAACACTTTATCTTTCTCATGTACTTCGTGATAATTCAAGATTTCATCTACGTACGTGTAACTTAGGAATATTTAGTTTCAAAATGGATTACTTAGAAAGTGACGTAGAAATGATTCTTTATTATCTCATATTTAATTTAAATCGACAGGTTTACTTTCGTGACTGTGTAACAGTACTTCAAGTCCAACTGTGTCACGTTCTTGTAAGACGCCAAAATCTGATCCAACGATGTCGGTCCTCATCAATATCCATTTTCTATCAGGAGACTAGATTCAAAGGGTGTGTTAGAGAAAGCAATACCGAACGCCAAATAATTTCGAAGGCAACCAGACAGAGAGAAAGAGGGACGGCACAAAATGATTCCCATCGGATTGCGAGTTCTGAAACTCATGGCTCAAATGAACCATGACTTGGGAATCGCCAGGGGAGCAATTCTTACCAAGGGATTTGTGGCTTCATTCACGATGACTTAAAGCTGCTTTCTTTGGCTCACTTCCTCGCTCTTTCTCTTATTATTTTCAAAGCTCAGCTCTCCATTTGAGTGTTCATATTTCAAACTTGAGACTTCCAGGTTTGCGTATAAATATGTTGGCATTTCAAGAAATATTTCAAAGAAAGAGAATGTGTTATTTTATTAGTTATTGTCAGTTAGTGTATGATTCTAAATCAAATATTTAAATATTTCAACCTGATTCAGTCTGTACTCTCCAGAATCCACACGTAAAAAACTCAAAATTAAAAAGATAAATTTTAAAATTCCGTATATTACAGTATATCCGAAATTCCATAAAAACAATGTTAAATTTGGGTTTATTACATGTGCATGCAGCACTTATGCAGACAAGTTTGGTAATTTATTTTCTTATTATTTAAATTTAATTTTAAATAACATTACTAATTCAAATAACACATGGATAATTAAGAATAATAAACTTATTATTGAATTTTTTCTGCCAATAAAATTAATGTTGTTTCCACTTATGATTTCAGAGATTTATTCACCAGTATTCCACTTGAAAAACATTTTGATACTATTATGTTTTATTTTTATGATTTTAATTCAACATTGGATACCAATATATATTTTTGGAAAGACCTTAGTTTGTTTTGTATTTATAATAATTATATTTCTTATGGAGAAAATATTTATTTACAAGTAAACGGCATTCCCCAGGGTTCCAAAATTTCAAGAATATTAGCAAATTTATTTTTAAACTATCATGAAAAATCATTTATATTACAAATGTTTTTTGATTACAGATATTTTGACGATTTTATTATTTTTAATTGCCTAGAATTTGATAAAATTTACAATAATATTTACCCTGAGAAATTAATTTTAATTAAAACTAATATTGATAACTTAAGAACTGAATTTTTAGATATTTCAATTACGATAAAAGTTAACCATACATTTACTGACATATATGATAAAACTTATAATTTTAATTTCAAAGTTAATAAGCTAATTTTCTGAAATTCAAACATTTCAATTAAATTTATAAAAATATTATTTTCAATCAACTTAATAGAATATATAATATATGTAATAATTTAAACAACAACAATAAACAAATAAATAGACTAGAAAATATTCTAACTCATAATGGCATTCTAACTGAACTTATTAAGCACTATATTTGGCTAGTAGAGTAATGCTTATAAGAGTGAAGTAAGGCGTAGTTTTATACTACAGAAGTACCAAGCCTTGAATGTCTTATAAGAAGCTTTAAATGCCAAGTGTTTACACTTAGTCGTTAATTTATGCATTTATTTGGCTTACCTATAGTATTTGGTGCGGTTCTTTCAGATTTGGACATGTATTTGGATATGGTTTTAATTTTATTATTATAAAATTAAATGTATTTTGGCAACATTGGATTTTAACTTATATATTTTAGATTAACTTTTACTTCTTTTATTCTGGATTGATATTTTGGTTTGAACTTTTGGTGTGGCTTTGGGGTGTACTGGCTTCTTTAAGACTATGTCTTGGATCAGTGCAGAAAAGCCATACCCCCTGACGAAGCTGGCCATGTTGGTAGTTTGTTCCATTTTATATTTTTCTTTGATATATTTTTTAAATTTTTCCAAATATTTACTATACTTCATATTTTTAATGTATTGATCTCTATTTTGTTTAAAAAAATTTTCCTGCTATTTACTATACTTTGTATTTTCAAAGTATTGTTTTCCATTTATTATTTTCAATGCATTATTCACCATCTAATATTTGATTACTAATTTTATAAAATATACTATTAATTATATATATATATATATATATATATATATATATATATATATATATATATATATATATATATATATATATATATATATATATATATATATATATATATATATATATATATATATTCTGAGATATGTTGCATTTTTTTAAAGATTTGAATCAAATAAAATAACTAAATATTCTGAAATTTAAAACAAAATTGCCATTCAAGGGTGAATTATATTTTACGCTATTCCATATTTTCAATGATCGCAAGAAATTAAGCACACTTATCAATCATATATTTTAAATCAATTCAGGAAGAGAATTAGTTTAGGAAGAGGGATGTTTGGAAAGTACTAAAAAATTTAAATATGAAAAGTATTTGGAATTGAATATGTGAAAGCTATAAAACTTTTTATAAAAAGCAAAAAATTTCTCCATTCATTCAAACTGCCTAACTTTGCAGAACACTGTTTCAGAATGAATGTAATCTAACAATATTGTTATAAATACATTTCGCCTTTAAAATAAAGCTTAATATTTTTATACAAGAAACAATTAATAGTTAGCTCCCATTTTTACTTATATGTGATTGTCTGGATAGTTAATACTTTCTAATAAGGATTATTTTATTAAAATATTATAAGACATTCATGGCTATTAGGAATTGTTTGACATAATTTTTGGTTATAAGACAGTATGACAGTATATGGAATGAAAATAATATATATATATATATATATATATATATATATATATATATATATATATATATATATATATATATATATATAAACATCTCTATTTTGTTGTTGGATGGAGATTTCTCTTTATTTGATAGTTTTATCTGGTTGATGAAATAAAGCCATGAATTGAAGGAAATAAATGTGTACCTCTCAGTACGTAATATTTCTTAATAATTAGTGTTAACATCTAACTCATTTAAATGGTATTTTATGTTTTCAAAAAAACTCCCATCAATTCACTACTATCAAAGAGAGAAAACTATTCTACATTAAAATATTTCCATCTCTCCAATACAACTGGAAGATTAAATTCTTGAGAAAGGAAGTAAATTTGAATCTTACAAATAAATATTTGCCTAAATAAGTCTCTATTATTGTAGTAGTTTAAAAAGTATTAATGGAGAAAACTATTTGAGAGAGTGACTATCTATTCCCATTTGGTGCTCATTAAGTGCTTGAAATTGTTAAAGCTCAATTGGTGAAATAAGTTTGGTGGGAAAACTGTTGATCCAATCAGACTTTCACAATGATCGGATCAATGAAATTATCAGTGTTATGACTGAATTTCCTACACTTGTATAAAAAAAAATTGAAGCGGGATTGTATAAGGAAATTTGAAAATTCAATTTGGATCCAATACTTTCTAAAATTTCACAATCTGGGATGTGTTAGTACATCATGACAGAATATTGAATACTACGTCTTGCCTTCATCAACAAATTATACTTGTGTATAAAAGTTTTATATCTATGCATGTGTGAGCTGAGTTATCTGTCAAATAACCTTGCCTAGCTTTGTTGCACGATTACACAATCATAATGGCCATGATGTGGATTTAGTAAGCATTATTGCACAACGGTAAATTGCCTTTAATCATTATACACGCAGTTAAAATTATTCATTGTTATGTGAATGACGTCACGTTGCTTAAACATCATCTGCCTGGCTTGCTTTTGAAGATAATTTTGCAGACACAATAATATGGCCCCATACATGACATTAAATTAGTGATTTCTATTTTGTGCATCCAATACGATGGTTTATTATATGAGGATCTTTGTTGCATCTCAAGAAAATAAATTATTATCTAAAACATTTTGTACAATATTCCTATATCATACACACATGATGAATAGACTATAAAATAACTTATATACTTCAATTTGAAACAAATTCCCGATCCATGAATTATCCACTTCTGTTAAACTTATAGGTGCTTTGAATTTCAAGGCAAAAAGATATTTTTTATTATAAGATATATTTTAAAACAACGTATAAGGAAAACAATTTTAGTAAATATTATTTTTTTAAGAAAATTAATGAATACAAATTTATTTTTACTAAACTGTACTATAATTAAAATTATTTAATTTTGTTATAATGTAATATATATAGTTTTGTACTATAATATTTGTATTCTCTGTTTTTAGTGTCCGTTTTGATAATCTTATTTTTAATATAATTCTGTAATATCTTGCGTTAAAATTTGCAAAATAAGTTTGCATTATTTATTACTGCAGCAAGAATACGTCATTATTATATAAGAGTATCTTATTCTTGCTTTCATTTTCCTATATTAAAGGAAATACAGTTATTTTGAAACTTACATGTTACAAATAAAAACATTTCGGTGAAATATTAGAAAAAATTATTAAACTAAGTTTTTTGTTCAAAACCATTGAAAACCATTGCACTAAATTATTTACATAATTTTTTTAGCGTTGTTTCTTTTCCAAAAACTAATACCGTTTGTCACTCTAAGATCACGATCACATTCATGATGAGGTCAGATACCGTATTTCTTAATTCAGCAGTATCAAGCAGTGAGGTCTGATGCAAGTGTGTGTATCAGGCCTCAATGAATATACTGAAAGATGGGAGTAGACATCAGTATTAGTCCTTAGCTTAGCGCTCACAGCTTTATATCTCAGATGCAATCTCATAGAAATTACTAAACGCATTGGCTGTATATTCAAAGTGTGGATGTGGCCTATTTCTAACACGATAGCCTCACTTTGAAACAGTAGACTTGTTTATACATGATTTGTTCACGTTTTTAATAATTTCATGTTACATTTTCATCCTATTTTCAAAATTTTTTTACCTTATTTTGTATTGTTAAACATAAATTTGTATGCAAACTTTATGATATCCATTGAATACTTTCATCATCTCTGTAAAGTAAAATTAAATTCCATGCTATAACTAAACATATATAGATTTAGTATGTAATAAATTAAATACATATAATGTCTATTACGAATTGCACTCAAATATAATAAATGGCAAAAGCATTACTGTTTTTTTTTTCTAGTACTCCAACTTTAACTACATTTCTATCTTTAAATTATTTTTATGATTTATTTATAATTATAGATTACGGTGCAAAACAAACAAGCATATTTTTCCGTAAATATATTGTTTCGCATTTGTGTACACAAAACAAGAGAATTAATTTCATTATTTACACTGCTTTGATTTTATCTTAGTCAAACAATCTTCTTCTCTGCCTGCTTCATGTCATTAGAAATGACTAGCCATATAAAATACAATTTTATTTTAAATTTTTGCTTTGATAAAAAATCCATTATGCAATAAAATATCTATTGATAAATTTTACTAATACCACAGGGAACGACTTTATTACGGCCTTCACATCGTTTTCGATCCCATAAAAGAAATAAAATGCTGCATGATATTTTTATGGCATTGTATTTAAGGCTCTTTTGTTTAATGTAATTACTGAGAAATATCAGATATCTACAAAACATTGATATAAAATTCATAATAAAGCTCGAAGACAATAGCTTTGGCTTAACTAAAGTAATGATTGATAAAATAATTTCAGTAATGTTCAGAATAAAAAATGTATAATATGAATAACTAAAATACCTTCAGTATTAATTCTTAGTAATATAATATTTCATAAGAGATAAAACCATTAAAGTATAATATCAGAATTACAAAAATTGAAAAACATATTTACATTTCCGTACGTTAGGATATTAAATTAATTCCTTATATTCAAACTTTGAAATAATTTATAAAACTGATGAAATAATGGAATTCTTATATTAGATTGCGACTCATCTTCTAATATTGAAATTCAAGATGCTTTAAAATAAGTAACATATATTACAATTATTTTTTATTTCGATAAGCTTAGTTTTTTTAAGAATTCTCATTCCTCTCAGGATAAATGCTATTTCAATAGTTTTCACATACCTCATTAAACAGAGAAAATATTTTTACAAACGCATTTCTTTAAATTTAATTTTCATATAGGATATTTAAGGAAAATGTTTTTTACCGACAATTTGCTTAGAATGTAAAAAATGTTATAATGAGATTATACACATATTATATATGTATATATACATACATACGTGTGTGTGGTGTGTGTGTGTGTGTGTGTGTGTGTGTGTGTGTGTGTGTGTGTGTGTGTGGGTGTGTGGGTGTGTGTGTGTGTGTGTGTGTGTGTGTGTGTGTGTGTGTGTGTGTGTGTGTGTGTGTGTAAATGAAAGAAAATTGGATGAACCAAAACATATTTAAAAGTATTTCATTATTTTTATTCATTACTTCTGGAATTGATTTCTAAACTTCTGCGGTTATCCTTTGGTATCAATCGCTATGTTGAGATCTTTTATGAATTTTTTTCTCAATAGATAACTTTATAACTCAGAATATATCTAGAGAAGTAAATTTAAAAATCTTCTCAGTCTCCAACATTATCTTTTCTTTTGTTTTGATCATTTCTAACATTCTCTTAATTAGCTGATATGCAGAGTAGAGAAAAATAAGAAAGTTAAAGCTTGTTATGTATCAATACTAATTCCCTTGTAATTTTGACTTCCAAAAGCATTTTTTAAGTTAAATTGGTTCCATTTTACTATCTCAAAAAAATGTATTAGAAATATTTAAAGTATTTAAAGGAGTATTCATCTCCGTGTATTAAAAAAACAAAACCAATCTAGAATCAAACTAAGTGAATCTAGACCAATTAAATAATTATAATTGTAAATAAGTTATTTAATAAAACTAATATTAAATCATTCCCAGGCATTAAATAATAAATACCAGTATTAAAATTAAAATACGTATAAGAATACAGAACGATGTATACTTGTGTTTATTAAACAATAATATTTTCAACAACTGTTTTTTTTTACAATACTTTTTTTTATAAACTTCCTATTATGGATTAAACTTCTATAATTTCTATAATTAATTTCATGCATTCTTTGACAAAAGTTCTTAAATGTAATTCACGTTATTTTTGTCAGAATATAAATACAAAATGTTTCAAAAAGCAAAATTTTTCCAAAATGCAGGGAGTGAAAAGAGATTTTGTTCGAATTATTTAGTTCTGGACTAGTTCCAAAACTGAATTACTCCAGAGATGTTTCCTTTTTAGTTGTGTTAAGTTAATTACGCTATTTACGCTTACTTTTCGTCAGCACTAACATCGGTTTTCTTAAGTTTTAATCCAATCATCATGTTTTAATCTCCACCTTTATTTTATAGCCTGAATTCATTGATTTTTTTTTTTCTTAAGAAGATGCAATTGCTGTTCAGAGAGAGGAAAGATCATTTATACTTAATGTTTATTTTTGTATTTCTTTTAAGTAGTTAATAAGCATATTTCATACAAATCATTATTAGAAATAAAATTGCGTAAAACATAACATATTCTTTTATTTTTAACTTCATTTGCTTTATTTTTTTATAAATTAATTTATAATTACTATTTTCAAATGTTGGACGTATTTATCATAAATAATAAAAAAAAGGATCAAACATATTCGGCTTATATATTTACAAAATTTATATATTTTAAGCATGTATTAAATATATTAATAAATAAACCAGTATTGGAAATAAATTAAACAATGCTGAAAACTAGATTTTAGCTTAAAAATGATATGCTAGAGTTATTAGATTAAAACAGATGCATAATTCATCAGAGACCATTTCACAGTTGGTTTCAAGAATATTACATACATATTATAATTCTATTTCTATTGGAGAAATCTTTCTTTTTATAGTTCAAAATATTTTATAAAATACGTTGAAACATGTTTATAGTTTGCAAGCTGCATGAAGTAACTTTTAAAGAGAAATAAAATTTATCTTCAGTTATCCAAAGTTTTGTGATCCTATTGAAGGATTTAGTTCCTGAGGAATTATTTTTAATTTCTTTTACATAAAGATTCTTACAATAAATGATGTAATAAAATTTAATATTAAAGTTAACATTCCTTAAAAATATATTTAGAATTTCTTAAATTCTTACTTAATGCAATAAATTTGTGAATATATTATTTTTAAATATCCCTATCCAATTATAATATGAAATAGAGAACATCATTTTGTAGAAAGGAATCTTATATTCAACAAGAGTGAAATCGTTAGAAAGCTTATATATATAACCATAAAATGTATTGGAATATTTAAATTAAGTATTTTATTTATTTAATTTTTATATAAATTATAAGAATATTTTTAATAACTGATTCATTATATATATACATTTCTATAATTTATTATAATCTAAAATATAGTACGCAAAATAAAAGTGCAACTACTGTATATTAAAATTTTTCGATTATTTCTGCTTCAATTTTGTCAAAATAGCTACTGTGTATATTATCGCTGAAGAACAAAATTAATATTTAGTAAAGATCAATAATGAACAAGTTAATCGTAAGAAAGTAGGAAATCGAATTTATCTTTACTGTTACCCAGTAAAATTTCAGGAATGTGAAGGAAATATAATGATTTACCTCAATAGATAATGATGTTTGCTAAATTAAAACTTACAGTTATCTCGGGCAAAACTTGGGTTAAAAGTCAATTGAACATATTGAACGCATCATTCAAAGTTACTGTAGATAACGTCTAAAGAGAGGAAACTGTGCTGTTTCCTATAAATATCTCTGTGTGTGTGTTATATGTAAAGTAGCGTTTGTATAAAGTAGATCTTCGAAAATATTGATCCTTGTTTTAACCATTTATTCATTTGATGTGTTATTGCTAATTCAATGAAACTATTAAAATAATGTTTGCAGTTTTAAATAAGTTTAGGCTTTACATATTTCATAAATATATCCATTTTAGGAGAACAGAAAATGCAGGCAAAATTGTAGCCTAATAAAGAGAGTACTGATGATACATAAAGTTTTTTTTTAATTTATATTTAATTATTTGATATGAAAGTAATTTAAAAAAATGTGTTGATTATTTTTCATTTACGCAAACATTTTGTGATATTAAATTATTTGATTTATAAGAAATAATAATTAAAAATTATGAAAAATATTAAAGAAATGATGCTATTTATTTTTATGAATCTTTTTATAAATTTTTATGAAAACTTTATATGTTTATCATTCGTCACAGTATTAACTAAAATTTCAAAAATTGCTACATTAATTTGTTTCTTACAACTATAATATGGGTGGCCTGGTTACTTAGGGCGTTGTTCTTATTATTGGAAGTTAGTAAGTCTGAATCCCGGTTAACCGAAGATCCATCGTGTTCGTTAAAGGCGGTTTTGGTACGTTAAAACTGGGCGTAGTCTTAATGTCCTCCAAGCGATATTGTACCTCTTAGGGTAGCAGTTCAAGTATTGGGGGTCCTCTGCTTGATCTCCGGTTCAAAATCACGGAGTCTCTATCCGGCTGCTTCTATCTAACTGATAAGGACTAATTTAGGACTAGGTTCAGGAAAGTATACTGGTGCAAGAACAACTATAATATATCACACTTAAAAAACGACACAAATAAAGAATTCAAAGTTAAAACTGATATTTTTAAAATCATTACATTTTAAAAGTGAATATTTTAAATTGAAGTAAAAACTTTTTTATTCAGAGTTACGTCAATATCAATTTAAATGTTTTAGAAAAGTCATTATAGTGAAAAAACTGTCTAAAGAGGAAAACTCAAAGAATCAGCCAAAATGCCGTCAATCATCACAAACTAATATTTTTTTTTTCAATATGAAAATTTTTAAACATATACTTCATGTAATAAGGAACCCAGAGAAAGTTAAATAATATTGCCCCAAAATATAGTATCTGAAGAAAATATTTAAAACCAAGCATTTTACAAAATCAGTCAAATATATAGTTACAGAAAAATCGTAAGTAATAAATGTCATCAATTAAATAACACTTTTTTTCTTCTAATCTTTAAATTCAATTGTATTTGTAAAAGAAAAAATATTTTCTTTCCTATAAGATAATAATGTCGATTTCATAAACATTTTAAAACATAGTATTTCATTGCAACAAATATTAACCTTTTCTTTAAAGAAATGTTTTCAAACAGAATTATAATTTAGCTTCAATGTAACTATTTGATTTTAAAAAATGCACATCTCTCTCTCTCTCTCTGTCTCTCTCTCCCTGACTCTCTCTTCCTCTCTGTCTGTCTCTCTCTCCCTGACTCTCTCTTCCTCTCTGTCTGTCTCTCTCTCCCTGACTCTCTCTTCCTCTCTGTCTGTCTCTCTCTCTCCCTGACTATCTCTCTCTTTTTTTCTTTTTTATTTTATTGAATTGTTTCTTCTAAATGCTTAAAATAGTCATTTGTTCCTAAAATAAATGCATCTTTTTGTGTTTCGAAAACATTATGAGTTTGACATATCAACAAATGTATATGACTGGACCTACGTACATTAATTAATTGACAAATTTCAAGAAGGAATTTGTCTTGCAAGAGCTTAAAATGGCGCTTAAAAACTCTAATTTGAATAGGTCTCCCGTGCATGATGGAGTTCACGGGCAGATAATAGTCCATCTTGGAATTGAGAGAAATCAGAGACTCTTAGATATTGTTAACGCGTCTTGGAATCAAGGTCGTCTCCCGCATGATTGGAAAAGGGCAGTTATTTTCCCAATTGGAAAAATGAAAAAAGGGGCCAGCTCACCTGAGAGCTACAGGCCAATTGCCTTGACTTGCCTTGCTTGTAAAGTAATGGAAAAACTGCTTTTAAGTCGTCTGAACTTTTACTTGAATTCTCACGATCTTCTGCCGAAGGAACAATTTGATTTTAGGAAAAGACATAGCACTACTGACCAGGTGCTTTATTTTTGTCAAAGGATTAGAGATGCTCATAACATGAAGACTACTAATCATACTGTGGCAGCCTTCTTGGACTTTTCCAAAGCTTTTGATAAGGTGTGGAGGCAAAAGCTTGCTGTTAAACTCTTTGAATGTTTTGGCATGGAAGGGCTTTGACCTGGATTCATGATTTCTTAAGAGACAGGATAATCAAGGTGAAATTCAATAACACCCTGTCTGAGAGCTTTAAGCTGTACCAGGGATTACCCCAGGGATCTGTTCTGAGCCCCACTTTGTTTTTCTTGTTCATGGCTGGCTTTGAGAAGGTCATTTCAAAGAGATGCGAGGTCGGCGTTTTTGCCGATGATATAGTACTGTGGAATTCTTGCTCTGACATTCAGAGATCGGAGTCTAACATTAATATTGCTCTTTCTGACATCTGGAAACTTGCAGACAGCCATAAGCTGCATTTTAACCCATCCAAATATACTTCTAGTCTTTTTACAACTGTGATTAAGGTGCTGATGCTGTCACTGTTAGGAAAACCTTCATGACGCTTTTAAGGCCTATTCTCGAATATGGGTTTCCTGTATATTGCTGTGCCTCAGAGGCTAATCTACAGAAGCTTGAGAGGGTTCAGCTCAGTGCAGCCCGTATCATCACTGGATTTAGAAATTGCTTCCCAAACGAGATTGTTCTTTTTGAAGCTGATTTACACCACTTGGCCTACTGAAAAATTCTGATTTGGTGAAATATTTTTCAAAACTTTTAAGCTATGGGTCTCAGAATAGAACTTCTGAATATCTGCGAGTGTGGAGCAATAACCAAAGATTAAAAAAGAATAGCCTTTTTAGTTATGCCTATTCTAACAACTTTATCAACAGGAATGTTCCTCAGCATAGTCTAAAACACTGCATCGACTCCTCGGAGGGGTCTCTCTGGCATTTTTTTTCATACAGAACTTTCCTCCAGTGTTAATAAGAAATCAGATCCTCCTGCCCTGTTAAGACAATTAGCTCTTGAAACAATAAATAACATCCTAAAATAAGCTATGCTCATTTATACGGATGGAAGCAGAGATGAGCGGGACTGTTCCGGTAGGGGAATATTTATCACTTCTGACAATATCTCTGTAAAACTTAAGACGAGAAATCCTGATGGTTGTTCTGTCTTCAGAAGTGAGCTGATCGCCATTAATACAGGGCTCAGTTTGATTTCGTCTTCTCCCGGTACTCCGGACATTTGGATTCTATCAGACAGTCGAAGTTCCATTCAACACCTGTCTAATTGACACAAAGTGGGAGATGAAACTCGCGTGGCAATTCTCGACAAACTGAAACAATTTTCTTCCTCTCGGGAAATACATCTTCAATGGGTACCCTTTCATGTGGATATTTTCGGCAATGAGATTGCGGACGCCTTGGCTAAACATTGTTCTTCTGAGCCTTTAATTACTCCTGGCTCTCCGACCTACCTCGAACTATTTTCAATGACAAAACAGATTGATAGAGTCATTTGGACCAACCCACCAGTGCAACAGTGGTATAAAGGACGATATCCAGGCGGTACTGCGTCATTTCAATGTTGTAGAAGTGATCAAACAGCTATAAGTAGCTTGATCACCGGTCACCTCAGATCGCTGTCTTTTACTAACGGTGTAAAAATCTTACCGGTCTGCACCAAGTGCAATATTAACCAGGCCTCTCCCGACCACATTTTAGATTGTTTAGAGCTTTCTTGGGAAGATATGTATCTAAGACCGTTACTCGTTATATATTTTTTAAGAATTAGTGGTGGCATCATGGATCTGGTCTAGCTTTGCGGACCAATTGGAGGTTTGAAACAACAACAACACATTAATTAATCTTCCACCATTTATGCAAAGAATATTTTGTACGTTAAAACCACACTTTATCTTCAACATTAACTATATACTGGTGAGATCATAGTGTAAAATCTCTAGAAACATTTAGAATTTATTCTTAAAAAGTTTGAAAACACATTAACTTTTGAAACTTTTAATTTTCCTCATGGTTTAGATTCGCGTCATTTGATATATATATACAAAACATTAACCACTAAACTTGAATTAAGTACACAGAGGAACATAATATCAGTGATGTCCATCATTTTTATTAATTTGAATATTTTTAATATTATCCCCAACAGCATCCAAAGAGTAGGTGACATAATCTTTCCAAAAACGTAATATATATAATAAACATATATAAAGCCTTCTAATAATGTAATACATAACTCATTATTAGATAATGATAAAAACGTATGAAATATTAGTTTTTTGGCTTGTTTCAGTTTGTAGACTTTCAACTGTATGATCAATAGATTATATAGCTATTTAAACACTGGTTGTCTGAAATGACACACCAAGAACATCAAGATACATCATAGAAAGTTTTCTTTAACAAATAACACGCTATACAAAGATCAAATGCTTAGGTTGCAGTCTGGTGTGAAGTGTGGTTGATGTCAAAATCAGTAGTTATTGTAGCCTTCATTGATGATAATAACGACTGCCAAACTCCTCAACATGGAATCAAAGAGGTTTTGGATATATACTTGGGATATAACAGTCCATGAGGCTTCCACGTGTTGCCAAATCAAATCTGATGTAGCAGTGAATGATGTACGCTGCGCCAGTACGTTGTGCAAGCAAGAAATACACGTTGCCAATTACTGATAGGTCTAGAGAAGAATCAAGCAATGGAAGCAAATTAATCTGATGAAAAAGAACTGTTGAAAATTCCTTGCCACATGTGGTCGCCCATTATGCTGTTGGAATATGGTCGATGGCAAACACAGAATGTATGAGAAGACCTAGGGAGCAAATATCGCACAGATGTTGCTCAGGTTGTTCGTTGTACCAGCAATGCGTTCTAGAGGGATAAGGGAGTGAATTCCAATAACAATCCCAAAACATGAAAATGGTAGAATTGAGATTCATCAATAAAGAATATGCCTTTCCATTTCAATGTTCATGTCCATCGTTCATCACCCCATTGGCAGGAGAAACGTCTGTGGTCTTAACTCAGAGGTAAACAAAGCAATGAACACCTTGTGGACATTCCATTCAGTTCCAAATGATATCAAATAGTATACGCCGACTCCAAATAATGCTTAACAGACTGAATCTATAGCATTATGATTCGTGATGAGACTGGATGATTCATCATTGCCATGCTCACAATACACCTGTCATCAAATGCAGTGTTGTAACGAGGTGCGTTCAAACTGTTCCGTCGATCCGTTGTTTCCGCCCTCATGCGATGATAATAGATTTTTATCACACTTGCTTGATTTCGTATAACTTGACCTCTAATTTCTCTAAAGAATAAGCCGATATCTATATATGCTACTATTCTTCCTCGGTAGAACTTAGTTCAAAATACTCTTGATGTCTTATGGAAGGGATAGTTAAATAGCTTACGTAAAAAGTACCAACGAAAAAACGATTGTCATCCTTCGAATTGGCAATCTCTCCTTCATGCATATAGTGCTTGCAGGTACCATTACAACTACCCATAATGGGCACTGGGATATGTCATTGCTGCAAGCACGTGATTAAAGTTTACATGATTTGCATTCTTTCTACAAAGTGTGTCATTTATAATAGCCAGCAGTGTAGTTTTCACAATTCTTCATTTGAGAAAATTTTTTTTTAATAATTTAAGTATTTTAATAATTTTAGTTAATATTTTTCTTAAATTTATTTGTTGAAAAGGCTTATAAAAATTCATCACCTATACTTTAAATTTTAAGTTTCATGCTAAGCTGTTTATAATTCAATTTTAGTAACGGAAATGGTTTTTATCAAATTTTAGAATTTCTTAGATTGTCTAAGATAGATAGAATACTGAAAATCGGAATTCAAATGCAATAGAAACTTTTTACTTTATAAAATCTCAAAAAACGTTTGTCTCACATGCTTAATATTAAGAATATATTAACAATGTCAACGGTGAAGTTAATTTTCCATGACAAAATAGTTCTGTAAAAAATTAGTAAACATATATAATATATTAAATATGTTTCTGATATATTAAATATGTTCTGCACACACATATATGCAATTATAACTTCAAGGTTAATTCCATTTACTTATAACTGAAAGCTCAGTTTCTCCAAAAATAAGACTACACAAAATCAATATAAAGCTGGAACCTTAATTTTGCCATTTGCTAACTTTTTTCTTAAGCAAACCATAATAAAGTTTCTAAAATCCAATCATCAAGCAATTTCCTGTATCAAACACTCCCTAATCAGTTTCGTATTATGTTGAGAGTGGGTAGCTGCTTATGATAATGAAATTATTTGCAATTTTTTTTTCATTGTATGATTACACAATGACCTTGAAAGCCTCGGGATCTTACTAATAAATTTCTCATCCCTTTATAATTATTGTGGGAGAAAAAATTAAAAATAATACTACGAATAGGAAAAGTTTGCCCTACTGTGTGAATGTAATTTCACACAATCCTAATGTATCAATTTGATTAAATCTTTAGAGTTTAGATAACCTGTGTAAGTATAAATATAAAATCTTATACTTATTTTTGATTGCATGGAAATTATTTGCTAGTGAAATAATAATGCAATAAAAGGGAAATAAGAAACATTAATTTATATAAAATTTAGTTGTCTACTTTATGTAAAATAAAATAACATAAACTATAGACTTTATTGAATAGATAAATATAGCTTTAACTAACATATATATTAAAAATGCTTCACGATTCTTGTTTGAATGATAATATAAAATGATTTAAAACTCTGCAGTTCCTTTTCTAAAATAAAGTAGTGATTCTGTTACGTTATAAACATGAATTAATCATTTTATTGAAATTTTTTAAATAAATTATTGCTCATTTTCAAAGCAAAAAATCATCATATATAAAACCAATTAATTTTTATTATTTATTTAAATGTAAAATACTTTAAAAAATTAGTTTGTCAATAAAATGGAAAGGAGAAATGTAATCAAATGAAGAACATTGGCTGAAAAAGTAATTAATGTATATATATGAGACATATAATATTTAAACATTCCTAATTTTATAGAATGTGGAAAAATAGAAATAATTAAATTTGACATTTAATTATCATAGATTATTTAATATATGCAAACATATAAAATGCTTGATTATTTAAAAAAGTAGTAAAACTTGCATTGCATGCTTTATCTAATTTTCCCTTGCAGAGATCAAGCTTTCACCTGTTGTGAAAATTTTGGTAACATTCCTATTTTTCTATTAAGTGATAAGCTTTATTGCTTATATTTCCTTTAATGTTTTCAATGATACTCACACTAATGAAAACAAATACAATTTGAGGTATTTAAAAATGACTAATGAAAGTCTGCTTAGTAGTAGTAATTTTAAAATTGAATATATATATATATTCTGCTTAAAGAATATTTCCTTATATTACATAAATTGCATAATTTTCCGTTTTTATTAAAAATTGAATAAAAATATTGGGAAGTAAAATTTTCAAATGTTTTTATATTTAGTTAAAGTACTTTTATTTTACGTGAATTTTACTCTTAAAGGAGAATTTTGAATTCTTAGGAAAATTTTATCTAAAATACTGGGATACTAATACATAGAAAGACGTTCTTTAAAAAATTATTCGATAATTACAAAGTAAATAAATTTAAAATTCTGAAATTTTATGAAATCTGATTGCAAAATCTTAATTTTTTAAATTTTTATTTTTGAGTTACCTTTATGAAACTTTTCATCAGTTTTTCATTAATAAGATAATTATTTTCATTAAACTTGCAGTATTTGAGGTTTAGTGTTTTAATACATAATAAAAAATAATTTTCCTATACGATTTGTTTTTTGTGATTTACTAATACTATGTTACCAATCCTACTATATATATATCATGTACTATAATAATATACTATATATAATGTTAAACATATTTGGTCAGGGATTTTTCTGCAAAAAATATACATTATTTTGAAAACTATTTATTATCGTAATTTAAATATATACTAATGTCTGCATGTATGTTCACATATGTTTTGAAAGTAAATTTTAGAGTGTTTATGCAAATCAAAATCGTATTTTCACCTCTTTTCAAAGAAAGTGTTTTAAATATTTTATCAAGTCATTATAAAATTCTAAAAAATAAAATTCTTAATTCCTGTAACTAAAATTTTGCCTATTGTATTATTTTTAAGTAACTTTGAATAATAAATTATAGTAATTTATTAAACAACAAATATTTTCTTTGTTTCTTATATCAAAAACAATTTTTAGAAAATTTACATTATTTATTTTTACTACATTTACTAACCAGTTATTGAAGTGTTGTATGCAACCACTGCATTTTATGTTTCTTCAGCTGCCTTATAATGTCTACAAATTTTAGAAAAAATTGATATAAATTAATGAGACAAAAAATTTTGCTGCAGTTTTTTCTAAATAAATTTTTTGGAATCAACAAATTTCACTTCGGCAGTTCAAAATCTAAGATATAGACAAATTTTAATAATAACATTTAAAAGACGAGTGCAATTAATGAAAATTTATCACGTAGATTTGTATTTGTATTTCACATAAAATATTTGCTTACAATTCTGTTATACAAATTTTTCTACTTTCAAAATGGTAATATGATTTCCAGACGAAGTTTTTTAAGCGTAAACTATTTATTGTTTAAAAATTATCAAAATTCAAATTAATATAACCATTTCTTAAAATTTATATAAATTTTAAGCGACATTTCTTAAATATATTTGCATTAAAGATGTAAGTTAACTAGTGATTTCTAATGAATATCAAAATATCGTGTAGGTATTTGTCTATTTTTTCAAATTTAAATTACCACTTTATGTTTATTTCCGAAAATGTTTATTCAGAAAGGAGAATTGAAATCAGGAACCAATCAGTTTAAAAAAGAAATGTTATTTAAATTAAAATTCCAGACATTATAAAATAAATAAATTTTTTATGAGTATATTCTTTAAATTATTAAGATTAAAATTATCTCAATTCGGATGCTATGCTAATAATTTAAAATATTTAAAATTCTTATTTACATTCTAGAACGATAAATTTCAGAAATATACTGATACTTATTTTTCTTTTAATCGAAAAATTTGCTATAAAAGAGTGTTTACTTTTTTATTTTAAAAATTCTAACAGAGAAAAAGCATTATTATAAGTGATGGTGAAAATTTAAGTGCTATTTCTATGTGTTTAACATTCATGAGATATTATTTAGTATGTGAATTCTTAAATAAGTCTCACATTTCCTCCTCTTCTATCTCTCTAGAGATTACTTCATGTCTGCTGTGAAATTTTTTTTCTTAATTTGAGTACAGCGAATACGGTTAAGCTTCTCCACTCAAAGTATATTCTTTGAATACAAATAAAAATGTTAGAAAATGTAAAGAAGAAAATCAGCTCTTATTATATAAAATGAATTCTTTAAGTGAGGCATTCCAGGCATAATACAATTAGCTAATTATGTAAAATAGCATTCACACATTTCTAATAATAATATTTTTTAAAATATTTAGTAAATAAAATTTTTTTCAAAATAATAGCTTCGTAAGATAATTAACTCAAAAACATAGTAAAAAATTTAAATAAACTTATTCTTTCCCATTTCCAATTGTTTATTATCTATTTGAGAACCAATTGAGTTATTTTGTATTTTAAATATTTAATTTCTATATATAAATGAACAATTTTGCTATTTTTTTCAAGCAATAATGCATGTTTCATAAATCTAAAATCTTAACTCTTAATGACTCACATTGGAAATTTGGTGGTGTGATAAATTTCAGTTTTAAATATATATCCGTTATTATTCTATTAGTTTCAATAAATTAAATCGTAAATGAGCTTTATCATTTTTTAAAATGTTTTTAAAGAGGTATTTTTGTGACAACGTCAATAATTAGGTAAGTACTAGGTAAATAATCTATTCTTAATTTATGATATAGTAACAATTAACTTACTTGGCTTTCAATAAAAATGGCAAATCTATCACTTTAAGAATAAATCAGTGCCTCTTAAAAAAACATAGTTAAATTAGGAACAAAATTAAAAATTTATAAGGAATTATTAAACAATAAGTTATTTTATTATATAAAGCAATTAAATTTTTCTTAAATAAATGATTTATAAACAATGCTAAGATATTAAAGATGTTTCAAATAATAGCTTAATTTTAAAGATTTATTTCCATATCGTAATATCAAATCAAAAATTAGCTTATTTTAAAATGATATAAATAAGTATTTGAAATATTAGGTACATAAGAGGTTTAGAGAGTACATGTGCTTTTTTTATGCCAAGTATAACCCAGATTTAATCAACGGTTATGAAAAAAGTGCATAGGAAAGTAATAATAACTAAAAGAAAATCAACATTGGTAAATAAATAAAATGTAGAAATAATAATTCAAAAACATAAAACTTATATTAAAAAGTCCAAGGTTACATAACTCAAGAGAGTTTGATATTAGAATCATTTTTAATATCTCTCTAATACGACAGAAGTTGCAAAACCCTCACGCATTCCGACATAGCTAAATCAAAATAGCTAAAACTTAATAACATGTACGTTGTTCCTTAGATGAAATTACTTATTTCGTGAGCAAAGGTTGCAAAGTGGTAATAAATGATAGTATAAGAAACATTTTTAAAATCGTAACATACTTTTATTTTAATGTTAGTGATGGTGGTTTCAAATATTTTTGTTTTGTTTTCTAATAATGAAAGTCACCGAAGTTTTTCTTCAAATGAAAGTTTACATCAGCAAATATTTTATTAAACATACAAGTTTTCCTCATGATTACTTCATATACGCGGTTTCACATCTATTAAATTTTTAATTTTTAAATGGGAATTTCAAATAATTATAAATTTTATATATAATAAGTCATGAATAAATAATAAAATGTGATTATTTTGTACAGTATAAAATAATAACTATTTTTATTATGAAATTACATGCTTTACATTTCTCTTGTATATGTGTGTTTGTATAACATTAACATATAGGGATGTATATCTAATTATTATTGGTTTTAAATGGTTTTCTGAATATTATTTTAACATTATAGCTTTTAATTTATATAATTGATGTAAAATTTTAGTATTCTGTTTCTAAATTTAATCATTTTGAATTCTTCTTAAAGGTTATGTGAATAATTTTCCATATGTATTATTACATATTTTATCTTATATATATATATATATATGTGTGTGGTTTGTGAGTATGTATATATATCATGAATATAAAAAAAGATTTATTCCTATATTCATGTTATTTATAAAAAACCATGTAAGGACATACATTGAAAATTATTCAAAAACAATTGCTATATGTTTTATAATTTTTTAAAAAATAATTTTGAAGTACAAAAAAAATAAATTACCTTGAATGTTTGACATTATAGAAATTTGGATTATTCATTAAAAATTAAAAAAAAACACAGAAACATTTAATACTTTTAAAAAAAATGTCTAATAGACAGAATATTATATTATGGGTGTAATAAAAAATTTTAGGGAATTTTTGTGAAGTAATAAAATACATATTATTTAGAAATTTAAGCAGTTTCAATTAGAGATTATATAATAAATTATTTAATTTTAAAAATATCACTATTTCTTAGATGTATTTTTATTTTTCTGTACAGCTTATTACATTGTAAATTATTCAACAATTTAAACAAAGTTTTATATTAAACTTAAGATAAAACAAATATGAAATAAATATAACGTTATTCAAATTTTAACTGTTTCTCTGGTGTATCGGTTACAACAACCAATTTAAACTGGATTATTTATCTCTTTATTGTTAATTTATTAAGAATGGCTTCGGTTTGTTTTGTTATGCCATAATATATAAAAATCTTCTAAATTATTATTTGCAGCAAAATCGTAAGTATTAGATCTTCAACAACCAGTATAAAGACGTTAGAAATTCAACTAATTTTGTAATTAAAATAGTGCTGAGTAAGTTGTAACTTGATCTTTTCATGTCTTAAAGGTCGTTGAATTGGTACACATTCCAGTTTAAAGTCTCCACGTTGAGGGCACCTGTTGATTCTAAACCTTTATAGGGTTTAATATACCATGAAGTTTATACAGAAATACTATTCCAACACTACTCATTAATGAGGGATAAATTTACTTATTTCATCATACTTTGAACATTCAAATACATTGAATATTTTAGTCGTTCTATTCACCAGAAATAAATACTAAAAGGTAAAACAGAGTTTCATCTTTATGAAAAACAACTTACTCTCTCTTTTTGTTATAAAACAATAATACATTCTTTTTAATGTATCTTCATTTTAATGATAAATCTGATATACGCATGTTTAGTTAATAATTATTATTTTTAAGAACAATCAAAATAAAATTAAATATGTATAATCAAATCAAATAAACCTGAAATTATGATCAGTTATAAAAAATAACCCTCTGTTCTCAAATGCTTTAATATAAGTCTACAAGAAAATTAAGCCCTTCGTCTGGATTTTAATACAATTTTTAATTATCTCATTTTTGAATTTTATTCAAGTTTTTTAAGTTCATTTTCACCCTTGTTTTTGTTGACTTGAGAAATAATATTTCCGTTAAATATAAGTTATCAATAGATAAACTACATAAAGAGTATATGGATTCATTTATTTCGATTATGGACTTTTTTACTATGTTGATTATTCTAAACTATTCTCAGGAGTTCAAAATTTACCTTCCAAATAAGTAAATTTAAATTTTCAAATTTTGGATTTGGTTATTCAAATAAGATCTCACATCTATAATACATAATTTTAATTTAAAATTTCTCCTTAAATAATAAATGTGAAACTATAAATATACATTTCATAAGCGAGTCTCCGAAAATCAAGACTTTATTTCAGAAATTTTGAATGTGTGATATATACAGTTACTATATTCGTTTGTAAGACTTGGCCAATAATGTATCAATTAAGGACATATTTAACTCACTTTTTTACTTAGATAAGTGCTCAGAATACAATTTATATTTACTGCACTCAATGCGTAGCTACTTTTTCTGCTAGGAACAATTGTGTATGTTTCATAAAAGTGCGGAATCGATTTTTCCATTAAAATTTCCTTATGACAAGTTGTACAGTGAGTTCTTTCGAACTGAATCGACCACATTAATATGATTACTGATTTAATAGAACAAATTAAAGAGCCAAAAGCAGTTATGCATGGTTCTAGGTGAAATAATTTCGATTATGGAAATCAAATCAATTTTAACCATAAAATTTCAGTGCTTAAGCCTGGATATGTTGGTCACAATGCTCATATAATAAAGCAAAATATAAGTTGTTGTAGATTCTATCAAAAATAACTTTGATTATTAGCAGTAAGTCTTCATTCTTAACCATCAAATATTCAGTGTTATAAACAGGGATATGATGATCACAATGCTCATATAATAATAAAAAATAGCAAAAATTAATTAAATTATTAAGTTATAAACTTAAAAATACAAATGAAAAACAAATGAGATAAATATGCCCTATTAAGTATGGGGAAAAGGTAAATATAATATCATAATTTCACATCGTCGTTAGTACTCATAATTACGACACAATTGCAACATTACTAAATATATTGACGAGAAAGATGGCAAATTGAGTTGTTAACTGTTAATGTCTCATATTTTTAATTTGTTTGTCACTTTTAAGGGTTGTTTTTTACAGAAGAGGACTAATTCGATCAAAACCTACACTTTAAATGGGATTCTGAACCACTACAAACACCCAACTTAGAGAAGGAATTGGAACCCACGAACTGCAGAACTGAAGTCCAGAACACTAACCATTCACTTGACAGGTCTGCTTCCTGTCTCCGAGACTAAAACAGGGTCAAAAATAAAAAGTCCAGGAAGGCAAGCTAGTGATTGAGCTTAAACTAGTAAGGAATTAAAGAGTAACGGAAGTAGAAAATCGGACGGAACGCGAAGAACGGAGTTGAACAGCCAATTTTTTACTAAAGTAAAGCGAAATCACTGATTGATGGAGCGCCAGTGGTGTTGGTCTAATATTTAGTGAAACAGAAAATATTAATAGCTACCGCTCTCGCGTTCTGAGTAATCGTTCACTCTCTCAGTAGAAGAAAGTGATTCTTAAGAATCAGTCGCAAAAGATCCCTCCTTACTACAACTAAATGCATAATAATTTTACTCGTAAAATTTTTATGATTATAAATGCGAAGTTTTCTCTAAAATCATTTATATAAAATAAAATAACTAAAAATACAAAAGTGGAGATTCACATTTGCGTGATTATGGATTCAAATCTTAAAATACAAATATTTACGATCTTAAATGTGTGTGTGATCTGCTAAATACAAATACTTATATTTTTATTGCAGATATGATCAAAAAAAAACAGTTAGATTTAACTTTTGTAAATCTTTATCGTTAATGATGAAAGAATAGTAAGGAGAATTGAATCATAATCTATAATATTCAGTAAAATCAAGCCTTCTTTTATCGTTATCATGTATATTGGATTTTCAGAAGCATAAAAATGTTATAAGTCGATAATGATACAGTTAGGTTATCTTTATTCTTCTGTAAATACTTTATTTTGTTAAGTTCACAATAACTTTCTATATATATATATATATATATATATATATATCTATATATATATATATATATATATATATATATATATATATATATATATATATATATATATATAAGCCTGTTATTTAATTTAGAAACTTTTCGAACATAAGAATTCAAAAAACATTTTTTTTAATAAATTTTGTTTAGCTAAGCACAAAATTAAAAAAAAAACTTTACACCAAGAATTTCAAATTCAATAAAGAATAAATACTTCTCAACTTTGATAATACTAACTTATTTAAAGAAAAATGTGTATTTTCTTTTAAATAAAATTATGCGTGTGCTTTTAGTCCCTTAAAATCAATATCAATGCCTTTAACATTATCCCTTTTTCTTTTCCTATAACATCCTACCATAAAAATGCTGAAACTTAAAGCAGAATATTAGCTCTCTTTAAAATGCAAATATTATTAAATCTTTTTCAAGATTAGTATACCATTAGTTACTCAATTTTCTTCCACTAAACAAAATTTTTACGTAGTGGTAAAAAACACTACTACATAACTTTTTCAAGTTAAATATAATTATATAAAAGTTTCTTACCTGCACACTAAGTTCAACTCATCTTTTGTTGCAGCTAAAGCCAAATCTTCACGCTGGGAGATTGCTTCTAAAGCAGTGAAGCAATCAGCGAATTCTTGAGCGGTACAGTTTTGTTCATGCTCCGCCAAACTGCCTGAAATGACATAATCAAACATAATATGAATGTGCTAAACTCAATGAAAACTATAACTTGCAAACCATTAAAGATTTTAAAATCCTTCTATGGGGTAGTGGTTAATGTTATATTTGTGTAAGTTACATTTTCAGGGATAATTGCTCTTTTACTTGAGATAGAAATTGATAAGCGTTACTCAGCGATGGTATTACGAGCAATGAAGAAATCTTTGACTTTTAATATTTATTCAAACACATTGCTTGCTGAAATATCTATATCCGGAGATTTCTTGTTTTCTTCATCCTAGTTTCAGAACCGAGCTAAGCTCTTTAATGAAATATATAAGTCTAAATAATCTTACTGAAACTCATGTATTTATATATAGATAAATAATTATCAAAATTTTCTTAAATTTAATCGGTTTTTCTTCCATTCATAAAATATAAAACATAACTACAAGAATTACTCTGACTCTTAAAGATTCTTCTATGCAAACTACAAAATTTTTAACCTATGGATTTTTTAATGGATGCAACTTAACGTATTCCGCGAAATTTATTTCAATTTTATCTATCTCTCTGTGGTGAATTTTATGATTATTGGCTAAGCTAACTGTTTAAAATAATTTAAAGTTAATTCCAAAGAATTACAATTGTCTTTTATTTCCCTAATGTATAGTTTATTTTGTTGTTATTAAATTGTACACACACACAAAAGTAATTTAAACACTATCTTCTTTATAACATTTTACTTCTTGTAAATATTCAAAATTTCTAAAAAAATTAATTTTTTCTCATAAATATTCAAACATTTAAATATGTACTTTTGATTTATTGAAATTATGTTCAACAGTAAATGTGCATAGTAAAAATAATACATTTTACTTCTAGGAAACTCAAATTTAAATCTTCTAGATTCTTTAAACTCAAATTTAAATCTTCTAGGTTAAATTCCTGTTTTCATTCTTTGAGAAAATATCTTCTTAATTGATCAGCTTTGAAGAATTTATGCGCAAAAATATCGGATTAGAAAACAGATTATACAAAATTAATTTTCAATCGAGAATTTGAAACGTCTGCGTTACGTATGTAACTGCAATCTGATATATATCTATATTTTTTAGATGTTGATAAAGGGATTATGTTCTGAACAATGATTGTAATACTACATGAATATTTATATCTGTCATACAACACGAATAATTTTGAACGCTTTTGTACAACTTAGCAAGTTTGCAACAGAATAAATATAGATAAATATAATCGGAATATTTCAGTTAAAATAAACCAAGTAAAAATGACAGAAATGTAATCTAACGTAGAGAACCAGAACAATAAGTTTAGTTCTATTGTTTTATTGTACTTTTGTCATCAAAGAATGAATTATAATAGTCTCGATAACTTGAAATCATATGAACTGATATGAGATGCATATACTTTCTATATAAGATTTGAGATAACTCTCTTCATCAATTGTTATCCCTTCTTATTAAAATTCACAATTTATAGATAAAATCAGAATATGCTAGGTTAATATATTATTGCTGATATTCAATTATAAAAGTGTTTTCAGAAGCTGTATGTGTTGTCCTGTTACCAATACAATAAGAAATAATGGTACCCGTAGTTAATTTCTTTTAATAATAAATATCTAAAACTATATCCATGAAATATGCTTTTGTTTTACATTTAACGAAGCAACTAATTCTTATCTTTGCACACAAATTTAACTAAATATTTACAAAATTTTCTAATTAAGTTATGTTGGAAATGAACTAAATGTTTTCTGGGTAATTTTATAACCAAATCAATTGAATGTTAAAGTCGTTAACCGGAAAATTAAAATCTCTTAGAAATATAATGAATAATGTCAAATCTTATATTTATTAAAAAATTATAATGATTTCTTTTTCAGGATTTCTTTCGAAGTATAACGAAGGATTAACTTTTAGATTTATGATGAGAATGATTTCAGCGTTACATCTGAAATCATTCTCATCATATATATGCTTTTTAATGTGTGTGTTGAATAATTTTCAATTAAAATATATAAGTTATAAGATTTTAAATTAAAAATATTCTTTTTAACAGTTTTCTAATTGTTTACACATGTTCGCAAGTTTTTATTGAAATTAATTCAAACTTAAGATAATTTCAAAATATTAGTGAATAAAAGAGGTCTGCGATTAAAAAGTAACAAAAATTAACTATTGCTAAAATGATTTATATGTAAGCAAAATTAGTATCATAACTTTTAACATAGTTTCATCTTTATTAAATTTTAATAATTAACTATATCTTTCTAAGTCAAACTACTTCTTAAAGCTTAGTTTAATTTAAATGAAACTTAAGGAATTAAAATATAAATTTAGTACAAATCTAATCAAATGGTTGCATAGTTTTAGTATTTGCAAAATTTTAATCAAATTAACATTAAATAACACATTAGAACTCCAAATGAAACTGTTCTGAAGTATGAATACCAGAAATCAGTTTTAAGATCCATTTAATAAAGATCTGAAGAAATAGAGAACATTCTCAATAGGAATAAAAAACAGTTTTTTTCAATTTCTCTGGCCATTGGAAGGCTAGTTTAAACTAGGGTTCTTAAATTTCGATTGATGACAGCACCACCTGCATTTGAAAAATCTCATCTTATCGAGTTCTAGGCGTTTATCATTTCAATAGCAGGAACATTTTGTAATAAAACACCAAGATATGGGGTAGAGATTGGAAAGAAAGTAAAAAAAAAAAGGGGGGGGAACCGTGCTCAAAACATGTGACAGCAGAACATGTTAAATGAAACTTTTCAGCGAAATCCAAAGAATGGATGGGAAAGATTAAAAGAAGTTCGAGGATTACAAAAAAATAATTCACTCTGTTACAGGAATTGCTTTAACACATTTGAATAACAGGGAACTGGGATGGGCATCCAAATTTTAAGCAAATCGAGTTCCGAAAGTGTATTTTATCTTTCAATGTACTCGAGAATGAAAATGGTAATAAAGTGTCAAAATAAATACTGAGAATGAAGTCAGGAAAAGAAATTTAAATGATACTGATGTAAAATTTTCCTTTCTTTTCTAACAGGAAAAATTGTGAAATATTTTTTGTATATTTTTCATTAAATTTCTAAAGTTGGTTTTTATACAAATTCAGTATAGAAATATAATTTAAATATATACAAAAACAGCCTATTTTAAAATCATCATATACTACAGTATCACTGATTTGTATGAATTACAAGTATGTTATTGTACTTTAGACTCAAATGCGAAACTGAATTTGAGAATTAATAAGCAAAAAAGCAAAATCATATTTGTTGAAAAACACTTTTATAAAGAAATGAACAAATTAAAATTTAATGTATTGTGCATAAAAGATTTTGATATTTCTTCAAAATATAGTTGAATAAATCAAACATATATTTTACTGTATTTTTAATATTTGTTCCATATTATCCCTCAAATCTTTGGCATATAATT
Source organism: Latrodectus elegans (assembly GCA_030067965.1). Classification (NCBI taxonomy): domain Eukaryota; kingdom Metazoa; phylum Arthropoda; class Arachnida; order Araneae; family Theridiidae; genus Latrodectus; species Latrodectus elegans. Next base: position 61,183,186 of record CM057809.1, read on the forward strand.
CTTTTCAAATTTTCAATGATTTTATATTTAGAACAACTTGAATTGGCTTATCAGTATCAATATTATTTTAAAATTATATTGAGGTATATATTAAGAAAAATAGAGTTTGGTTTTTCAGAAGAATTAGTATATTATGTTAAAACAATGTGCGAGATTACTAAAATAATTGAGCAATTTTAAATCTTTAATGATGGATTACAAATATATATATATATATATATATAGGAGATAATCACATCTTATACAATTTCTTTTTCTTTGCAGGATTAAAACGTGAGAACACCTTTCTTCCTATATGATTAATAAACCTTTCGCATTTTGCTGTTTTGCTTTTTCCCTAGCCTGTCTGTATAATCATCTGGGAATAAATTGTAATATATCGTGGCTTATACTTTTCCTCTAGAAAGATGTTTTTAACTACCCCGGAACCGGAATTACAAATAAAGATAACATTTCCAACATAAATGTCTGATCCTTCTAAATGTTTATTGCATTTCTTGTGAAGATAACTTATATCTATTGATTAAACTATTCATTTGAGATACATAATTTACTATACAACCACTCCCGGATTCTTTTAACGCAAAGATTTTTGAGATTCATATTTTACTCAAATGCTTCTTATGCATCTAATTATCATAACTAATATATTCATATCTATAATTTATAACGTGATGTTAAAGAATTTACAACCATTTTGAAAATTTTAGTAATAGCTTTACCTGTGATAGCATTCTTAGAATATTACTGTCAGGAAATAGTAAATTAGAACAAAAGAGATAATTTTCCATGAGATATTATTCTCTCTCTATATTTAAAATAAAATGTTTTATATAAAAATATTCTTAACAGTTTGAACCAGAAAACAACAAATATCCTAAAATATAAATCTTAAACTTTAGTATTTTACTATATATATATATATATAGATAGATAGATAGATATATATATATATATATATATATATATATATATATATATATATATATATATATATATATATATATATATATATATATATATATATAGATAGATAGATAGATATATCCCATATGAAACACAATAGATTAGATGTAACCTGTGTATCATCATAATGTAATGTTAATTCATATCAATTCATATCATTCTTTAAAATTACTTTGCCTTTACCAGGAAATAATTAATTGTTAATCGATATTTACCCACCGCAATAATTTTTTCTTTAAATGTTCTTAATTTATATTTTTATTCAAATATGTTTAATTTCGTTTTTTCTGATTGCTCTCAACATTCATGACCTGGATAAATTTTCTGAATTGATATTTGAAGAATAATTTCTAAATTAATTTTCGAAACATATTATATGTATAAAAGTCAGAAACTTTATGACAAATTTTAATCATATAATATTTGAGCTTAATCCGACCGATGGCTGAGTGGTTGGCGCTCCTGAGCTGCGGGTCCCGGATTCGAATTCCGGTTCGGGCATGGATGTTACTTTCTTTTTCTGTGTTTCTCTGTGCTTTATTTTGTGTTCATGTATGAATGTGGGCCACACCCTATAAACGGGTTTGTAGTAGTGTGGCACAGGCAACGCTACTCGTCTCCGAGACTTGGTGCATAAGTGCCCACTTGGTAACGGCAAATCATTAGAAGTTTCTGGCCTTGTTGTGGCAAGGATTCGACACTCAAGTGCCCACCCGCTGTTAATATTTGAGCTTAATTTATGTGAAATAATTTTAACCATACTTAGTTACTAAAATAAATATAAATTATATTTTAGTAAATAAATTTTGATTTAAAGTTCAATTTGACTATGTGAATCATTTTAAAACAAAGATCAGTTAGCAGTAAAGTTAGAGAAATTTAACTTTTAAAATTGTTTATAATATTTTGAGCAAAATAACTGTTTTCTTTTGTATGCTGTAAATGATTATAATTAATTTCAACATTTATTTTCTTTAGTTGAGTAAAATATATGAAAATTATTCAATTCTTGTTAGTAAGTTATTATTTACATTTATTAAATATCAAACATATTTCGTGAAACACAAAAATGAAAGAAAACAGTAACTATTCCTTCAGTAACCACAATGTATTTTTAATTTTTTTCGTCATCGCAGAAAATTTTTATTTATTTTTCATCACTCAAATTATTGCAGAATTATTTGATATATAAAAACATACATCATAATGCAGTCTTTTGACAAATTAGTTCATTTTTATTCATAGCAATGATAACAAAAAACAATTTGTAACGATGCATGAAAATTATTTTTTATTTACTCAGTTAAAATCAAAACTATGAGCAAAACTAGGCATAAATGTATTTTTTAAAGCAGTTGAGTATTTTTGAGAAATAATAATTTTTTATCATTTATAATTTCTTAAGTAAACAATTATTATAATTTTCAATGAAAGCTTTTATTTTTTTTTGTTATGTTTCCCTCTGTTTTCTCCTTGTTACTAATATTTTAATACAAAATATATATTTATAAAAAAAACTTCATTTATAAAAACTGACCATTCTCAAACATTTTTTGTGATAATTGAAATCTTTCATTAATGATTACGGTTTTCCCTTGATGGATTTTTGATGAAATTAAACTGAACATCAATGATTTCAAAATGTTTAATTTTCAGCTGGGAAACTGACAAGATGGAAACCTAAAAAGGACACCGAAACCTTTTCCCTATGTTGAATATTATTCTTCACGACACTTTGGCCCTTTTAATTAATACTTTTGGATTTTAATCAAACTTTTAGTTTAATTAAAGAATTTACTCAATGTTTTTTAAATGTCACATTTAAAGAGAATATTTTAAATGTTTCATTTCAAGGAACTTTTTTGAATTCTTTATTCTGCAACAAATTGCTATTTTAAATGAGTTTAAAAAATAAAATTTTTATTTCTTTTTCATTTTATACAAATTCATCTTTAATTAAACTTGATTAAATGCTATGTTAGTTCGACAAGTTACAACTTTTAAAATTAATTATTGCTTATTTTGCATTTTGAAATCTGCTTAAGAAAAAAAAATGCAAGAACTGATTTTATATTAGAAATAAATCTGCTCACTGATACCTTATCAAAACGGAAAATAATTACGCGAGGTAATAATTCAATGAAATTGGAATCTACAAAATAAAGCTCAATGCACAAAACTTCAGAAGAAAACTAAAATTTTCAAGGATATTCTTCGTTATAAAATATAAATTAATTTATTTATTTTGATCACTGATAAAGTTTTCTGAGAGGAGAAAATCTTATCTGACAAAAAGGTGTTAATATTTCATTCGAAATTTATAAATAACATTTTTTTAGAATTTATAATCTCTCACTTAAAGTACAAAAAGTTTAACTGTCGCATATTTATTTTTTCTGAAGTAATTGTTTCGATCTTTAATAATATCTCAAATACTTGAAAATATTTTCAATTAAATAATTCCATTAAGTTGGTTTAAGCTGATTTTAGTCTTATCAATGTTTATAAATTACTGTAGAGGTTCAAATAGGAAATTTTGTTCTGTCTTTATTTGCCTTTAATCTTATCAAATAGCATCTTTTAATTCAAACTTTGAGGCTTTGAATAAATTCTAAAAACATTATTACAATTATCAAAGTATATTTATTTATTTTGTCTTTACTCATTACATAAAAATAGTTTTATCTCAAACGTTTGGGTTAACTTTTAATGCGATCTCATTAAAAAAATTTTCCCTATAAGGGAAACTCAGTTAATAAAACAAAATTTAAAATTTTGACCTATTCTTAGCTTTAAAATTATAAAGTTTAGATTTCAAGTATTTCATTTAAAATGTTATTGTTAAAATAAAAGTGATGCCTATTTGATTCAATATTGAAATCATTTAGTTTATCTGCCTATATTGTTTGCATTAGAATGGAATCTAATTTTACAAATAATTTCGATACCTGAAAATAAAAATAACTGAAACTCTTTTCCGAAGGCGCCACTTCTTAGTCGATAATAGAGTTATTATTGTTATTACTAATAGCACTTGGACAAACCAAGCTCGCTATGCCTTAAATATGTGGGTTTTAGTCAATAGGGTGATTCTTTCGTTTAATCAGAGCACCATGAAGGTGAAAGTATAACTTTTCCCTTCAAATCCTCCGATAGATGGCACCACCAGGGGATCTATTCACTCAATTTTGACAATGATCTGAAGGGGAAGAAAAATTTTTCCAGACTTTTGCACCCATGGTAACTGCTCAACGCAGACCATAAGACTTTCAATTCCATAGATTTAATAAGCATGTACATCGCATATACTAGATATATGATGATGTATAAGTGATGTTTTAAAAGTCTAGATATATAAGTGATGTTTTAAAAACATAAATTTTAATTTAAAATGTAAATTATGAGTGAATCATATTTTCTAAGTATTGCTCACTATTTTTAGTAAGCATACTTAAAATTGTGACAAAGTATAAAAATTCTTGGAATAAATGAAATTTGATAAAAAAAAAAAATACTAACATCATATAATAGAGTTAATATATATTAAGCTTATTACACACACACACACATATATATATATATAATAAGCTTTAAGTAAACTTAAATTTTTATTTATTCAGATCTCTTCCATTAAGTCAGTTTGACACAAATTATTTACTTTAAAGCAAACTGTAATAGTTGCATGAGAAATTTATGGTCTTATTATTTTAATTTCACATTACTGATAAAAGCAACTAATTATTTATTGGCGAATAACTATTTTTTCAACAAAAATTTTACTTTTATGCTTGATAATATTTTACGAAATGAAAAGTTTTGGTAATAATTCGACATAAAATCTCACACGGCAGTAAAAAAATAAGACTTTATATTCGCATTCCATGATGTATGATTATTTATAAAAATGGAGGAGAACATTAATTTCGAAATGAGTTCATTGATGACAATGAAATTATTTTCACTGAAATTGTTCGTCTTAAAATATTAATTTACAAAAGCGAAATTTTCACTCAAAGTCAAATAAACAATGTAATAAAAGCAAAATGGCAAAATAATGAATAAATGGCCTTATTATACAATTTTCAATAAGTTGTATTTAATGAATGATAATATTTGAGATTTGAGAGGAATGATCTCCTAAAGTGCTATTATCATTCTCTAATTCATAACAAAAAACAGAAAAGAAAACTTCAATTTATTTTTCAGTTCATTCAGAAATATTTGACAATCACTAAAGCAATTTGCTTTCTTTTTCAGGTAAGAACCTAGATGAAATGAAGTATAGATTTTAAAAATAAGAGTACATAGAATTCATAAGGTTTTTGATGAAATACAAATTAAGAAAATAGCGTAAAACTTTTTTTAAATTATTAAATATTTCTTTATTATCATTGAAAGAAATTTTAATTTGTCAAAATTAAATTATTCGTGAAAAAGTTGGGAGGAAACAACAAAAAAATAAAGTTGTAAGAATAAACAAATTATTTCACTGTTTAGAACACGATATATTCAGAAGCACATGCCCCAAAAATTTCTTTCAATCATAACGGAGGATTAAGAGATTTATTTAAAGAAAATACTGAGCTTTTCTTCATATTATACTTAATTTACTTTTTATTATTTATTTAACTATATACAATCCATATTTTATTAACATATAAATGTTTTCTCCTTAAAGTATTTTTATTATTGTTTTCATAAGCCTTTTCTTTCTGAATAACATAGGGAAACATGACAATAACAAAATTATTCTGCTGTGTTAAATCAGAATAATGTAAAATGTTTATATCATAAAATTTTGAATTTTGTATAGAAATCAAGGGAAATTTATAATTATATTCATTATGAAATATATTTATGAAAACAGAAGCCCATCATTTTTATAATTTATACATCTATTCGCTTATGTATTGCAGGTAATTATGTAAATTGTTATGAAAAAGTTAGAGTATAATTCCTTTCTAATATTTAATTGATTAAGTATCTAAAGAGTTTAATTATTAAGGAAATGAGTAAAAAGGGAGTTTATAAAATGTAAGGAAGTTAATGAAGCATTAGAGAGGAAGAAATATATATATATGTATATATGTATATATATATATATATATATATATATATATATATATATATATATATATATATATATATATATATATATATATATATATATATATATATATATATATATATATATATATATATATATATATATATATATATATATATATATATATATATATATATATATATATATATACATTTTTAATTCTTTCATGACACATGAGGATACACAAAGATAGTCTCATCTTACAATATACACTACGGTTCAAACTGAGGGAATTTTTAAATTTGGTTGATGTCACTAGAACTCTACGGACTAAATTGGCTTGAACATTCATTGATACAGTAAAAAATGTAACAATCTAGTAATTATAATACAAAAATATGGTCACGCGTATTACTCTTTATCTCTTCAAAAGTAATAAAAAATGGTTGTAGAATTGAATAAAAAATATTTTAGCATGAAATAAAATGTCAAATGCACTAAAATTTAGTTATGTATCGAAGCTAATGTAGTCTATAAAATTCCATGCAAGTTGTTCCTACTTATTCAGCAATGCAGTTTTAAAAGACGAAATATTTCTCGAAAGAAATTGCAAGTTATAGATCTTTTCAATAGAGGGCCTTTGACATTTTCCGTTGGATGGATGCTAGAAGTTCTTACTTTTCAAGCCATTATGTCATTATTTTCCATTTTTAGAATATCTTTAACCAGATGAGCGTTTCTGGCTAGACATTATTGTCCATTAAAGTGAAACTGAGACTAACTGCACCCCTAAAAAAGCGAATATAAGATTCCAAATCATAATAAACATCCATTGTCATAGTGATTGAATTTTCGGGCAATAAAATGAAACCCTGGTTCTCTCAATATGAAAGTAAATCAGAAATCAGGGTTTAGTTTGAAGCAGAACTAAGATTCATCAGTAAAGAGAATTGCAATCTATTGATCAGTGCTCATGTCTCTGTGATAATGCTACGTGGATCTTCCTGATCACATAAATAATCGGAATGTAAACTGAAACCTTCTTCTAATCAGTTTCTCTTATAAAATTTTCTGGACATATAAGAGATTCGAGATAGATATAAAGCTGCCTCATTTAATAAATCTTTATAAAAATCAAGAAAGATATTTTTTCAGCCGCCGAGGATCTTAAACCGTCTTATCTATGAGGTTTCACCGAAAATTGATTCCACAAGTTGAGTATGGTGCTGGAGATCATATTAATCTATTTACAATCTACAGTTAAATATAATGACTAACAGAATGAAGCAGATAAAGCAACTGCAGATAGCAACTACAGACCTTGTCCGGGAATCTGCGACAGCTGCAACTCCCCTTTCAAAATCGTCGTACATTAATACTTCAAAATCTTACAAAAAAGCACGGAATACTTGGAAATAGCAATTATTATAAAACCCGCAAAAGATACCAGTTTTATATCATTAAAAGAGAAATTACCACTCTTGCTTGTGATGTTTGCCGGAAAAAATTAGATGGGGGAAATCAGAGGCCAAAATCCATCGCAGCTGCAAGCTGTCCGAAAATAAGTTAATAAAGAAACTTAGAGAAAAGAAATTCTATCTAGAAGAATCAATGATCCCCCAAAAGAAAATCATTGTTCTAAACGCCCCTACAACAATTATGGACGACAACATCTTGCACAGAATAATGGATTATTTTTCTGAGGTGAGTTCCAATTGCAAGATAAAGATCACGGAAATTAAATCTCACCGCACACTAGTTAATCTTCAACATATAGTACTGGAAGTCGACCTTCCTCTAGCAAAAATGTTACTGGCTAATAGGCACATTTACTTTGGCTTTCAAAAAGCCTTCGTTCGCACATACAAAATAATACGACGGTGATTTATTTGTCAAGAATTCAGCTATACTAGCTTGCCTTGTAAAGTAAGGAAATACTGCGCAAAATGCACTCATAATCATCAAGAGGATACATGCAAATCAACCAGTCCTAAATGCGTTAACTGCATCATTGCCAACAACAAGGGAGATAATGTAGCTATTGATCACGAGGCATATTCACCACTCTGTCCTACACACATATTTTTGCTTAACTCATCAGCCTAATTTCACTTTATCCCTCTTGCACAAATAACTTCGAAATTTACATGTAACCCAGCTACTCAATGACTTCTATTTCTCCTCGACTTCAAATCTAGCTACTCTCCAGCTCTCTAAGCTTCAGCTACTTCAGATAAATTTGCAAAAGAGCAGATCGGCATTAACTCTTTTTGTCTCCTTTTTCAATACCAATGGCCATGATATTGCCTGCATCCAAGAACCCTATGCAACCTCTGGCAGCATTAAAGGAATTCCTCTTACCTGGTAAACGTTTTCATTAGCATCTAGGAAAAACCCGAAAGCAGCTATTGTCCTCAAAGCACATCTCAAGCCTATTATACTGAAAAGGCATGAATTTTAAATTGAAATACAAATCGACTCAACCTCACAATCGCTTATTATAATCTCCCTATACGCCTCACCCTATGAATTTCTCCAAACCCTCTTAACCTTGCTACAAGATACCCTAAATAAAAATAAAAATACACCCAGAATTTTTTGCGGAGATTTTAACGCACATAATTTGATATGGGGCTATTCCTCCAATAACAGCTGAGACACTTTACTAGAGGATTTTATTTCTAGCAATTCCCTTAATATTATCAATGGCAATAACAGCTCACCAACATTCTCAGGTCCTATGGGTATTCACTGGCAGATCTCACGTTTGCCACTGACAATATACTACACTTTGTCCAAGAATGGACAGTAAGTTCAGAGATAATCTGTTCCGTCCATAATTATATTACATTCTGTCTCAAATAACCGATCTCTGTTGCTTTTAACCGCAGATTCAAGTCCTTAAGCAATCAAAATAAATTTTTGGACGCTATCAAACCTCAAATAAACAGCTTACAACCCATGCTCCAAAGCGCTCAAACTCAACAAGACATTGATAACCTCACTAGGAACTTCATTAAAATAGTTCAACAAACTACAGAGAACATTTTTAAATAACGAAGCCCTGATAAAACCTACAATATTCAGTGGTGGGCGCCTGCTTTGAAAGAACTTAGAAGCAAAACCAGAGCTCTCCGAAGACGGATCAAGGCAAGTGTCACTTCAACAGATATACAGAAATGGCACAAAGCCTACAAATCTCATCTCGCGTTGTACAAAATGTTAAAGGCTAAATCAACCAGCTGGATGAAATTCAGTAGTTCAAACAATACCGAATTTGGTTTACTTCAGAAAATTGCAACGGACAAAATTTTCATTCCAACGCAATTCGAACCCTTAAATCAGATCACAACTCATCAAACAGAAGTGACCATACTGCAAGACTTATTAAATACCAACTTTCAACAAGACGATCAAAGCACTGACACAACATATCACAAGAGTATAAGAACCACCGTTCCTCTACCAACAGGTGCCATCGATCCACTGTTTACACCCCAAGAGTTCCAGCATGTTGTTCAGAAGCTGGTCAACTCAAAGGTACCTGGCAATGATGGCCTAGATAATGTAATTGGTGATTTGGTTTTTCGCTTCAACAGCTCATTCTTGCTTGATTTTTACAGCACATTCTTAGAACATGCTCATTTCCCTACACCTTTTAAGAAGAGCAGGTGATTTTCTTCAGGAAGAAAAACAAAGACCCAGAACTAGCGACCTCATACCGGCCAATTTGTCTTCTGCCCACATTTAGTAAAGTCCTAGAGAAGCTTTTGATTGACCACCTCAAGCACTCACTTCTACAGACAAACTTTCTTCCCGACAGCAATTTGACTTCCTGATAAATAGATCAAAAGACCAAGCAATCTCTAAAGCAATAAAACTTATCAAACTAAATCTGGACAATGAATTATATACCGCCCTTGTCAGTCTGGACATACAGCAGGCATTTGACTCTTTGTGCCCTCACTGCCTGGCCTCATGCATGCCGTTACCAAAACTGCTGCCCCACTTAACATAATAAATTGTCTTTTCAGTTTCTTAAAGCACTTAGCGACTCAGGCACTTAGCGACTCAGGATTAGTCAGCATGGAACAAACAAGAGGATGTCCCCAGGGATCCATTAGTGTTCCGATTCTTTGGAACATCTATTACAACGAAATCCTTACTACAAATTTGCCCCCACACCGAAATTGTTGCCTTCGCTGATGACATCCTATTTGTCATTAATGATAAATCAAAGGAATTAATTAAAAAGAATTGTAAAATGAATCATTGCAATTGTTCTCTTCAATGTGTGAACAGCTTAAACTTACTGTGTCTTCACCCAAATCTAGAGTTATGATCATCAGCACAAAGAATAAAAGACTTAAATCCAATCCCAAAATTACTCTTAATGGTGAAAGCCAAAAGCATACCCACGCGCTATCTCAAATAGCTTGGTGTGGACATTGATACTAATCTCTCGTTCCTTCCGCATCTGCGAGATATTAAAACTAGAGTTATTTTGATTGCACAAAGGCTGAAATCGATTATTAGACTGCTATGGGGACTTAAAAGAAGAATGACTAAAATAATTTACCTCACCATAGTAGAAAAAATGATTACTTATGGTTGCTCCACCTGGGCATTTCCAATGACTAGCAAGAAATCAAGCTCCTCAACAACATCCAAAGATTCTTCCTTCTCCTTATCACTTGGGGCTTTAAGACTACCACGACAGCAGCCTTAGCCAACATCGCAGAACTCCCACCACTTCATTTGGTAGTTGGAAAAGAAGCATTCAAAACTCAGATTCTGCAGCTTCGCAAGAATGTTGCAATTGACGGCCAGTAGTTTACACCCACCAGTTTTGAGATACCTGTTCACAAAGACACTACCCAGTCAATAGGCTAAAAAATACTCGAATTATCAACTTGCTGAACATCACATAATGCCAGCATCCTATCGTTCACCCAGCTGAAGAACTGCATTACTACACTGATGGTTCCACGCATGACGCTGCAGTGGGAGCGGACTTTGTGGTTCTCCAGCGAGACACAGAGGTACACTCAACACAGTTAAAATTCCGAACATGCAACTTGGTCTTTCAGGCTGAAGCATTAGCCTTATTATCGACATTAAACCATGCACTGTATGCCTCTCCTTAACCAGCCACCAATTGGACAGACTGCTTGTCTGTTTTAATGGCACTCCGCAACCCAATTCACACATAACCTCTTATCCATGCCATACAATGCAAACTCCCCCAAAAATCATCTACTCATATCCGTCTCTCCTGGATAAAAGCACATGCTGGAAATGTGGGAAACGAGCTGGCAGATCAAAGAGCAAAGGAAGCAGCGGTGAATGAGAATATATTACAAATTGACCTACCACTTCCAGGAACCCACCTCTGCAGTTCCTTAAGCAGAGACTCAAACAGCAATGGCAAACCAGCTGGGACGACTCTTCAACTGGGCGCTTCACACACAGTATTATATCCCATGTTACAACGGACAGGCTCATCTCCAATCCAATGATCATCTTTCTTATAACAAATCATGGACCCTTCCCAGTATACTTCCATCGGTTCGGTAAACCTCTTCCCCACATTGCAGCTGCGTGAACGGCAGTGAAAGCAATGCTTTGTATTTTGCGGTACACTGCAACTATACAACTACACAAAGGGCATCCACCTAGTTCGGCATTCCTCACAATCCGACGTATCATTCATCAAGTTTATTATTGGTGATAAATTTAGAGCTAAAAGAGTGATGAAAATTATGACCATGCTGGTAACAAAAGGACTGGACTTATGCGCCACGCCAGTACAAACCACATTACAAACACAAAATGACTCTGAACTTAACCTCTCAGATGTTGATTAAAGCAAGGACAAATGCAGCACACTTCCTTAATTTTGCAAATTTTTGCTTTAATTTTTCATTTTTTTTCTGTTATACATCTTAATGTATTTAGCCTAGAGTTCTCTTTTTCATGTTTTTTTTCTGATAAGTAAGATTCATTATATCTTTTCTAAACTGTGGGTTTCTCAAATTAACAAGACTAGTTATGCCAATTCTGTACTTTTTGAACTTTTATGAATGGTTCACTATCTGATATATATAATTATTTCTTCGCCTACTCTATCTTTTTTATTTAGTGTTTACCTTTGTAGATATTCTTTTTCATGGAATTACTGCATCATTTTCCTGTAATATGTGATCAAATGTTTTTTTTTTAAGAATTTCATTTTAATGTAAATTTGTAATCCCAAATTAAAACTAAAATAGATGCAGTGGTTAATAGTAATTCTCAACCACCTTTTATACTTACTTAATCTCTTCTACTTTAATTTACATTACTTAAGTCTTCATTTTAAATTTTCAATTTTTCCTCTCTTCTTATGTACCCAAATGTAATTTGTTCAAATGAACCTCTTTCTTTGACATGTGATACACCTATAGGCTTGAAAGTCCAACTTTCTATTCATTTTTAGTTCTCAACTAATTAGTCGAGTTTTGGATTTAAGCGGGCTCTTGGTACTTTGTTCGAGGTGTTTGTTCCTCTAGTTTGAAGTTTGTTTGTTTGTCGCCCAAATGTTTTTTTTTTTTTTTTTTGTACACAAGTGCTAATTTGACCCAGACCTCTAGTTTGCAGAGGGGATGGAACCTGGTAACCGATAGGTACAGACCAGGGCCTCCTCTTCTCATTGTTGTTGTTGTTTACAAATCTAACTTTCAGGTTAGTCATTTTCCAACGTCCCCAGAATATACGACCTCATTTAATTATTTGAATGCTTTAAATTACAAATTTCCACTCTTTTAATTTGAATATAACTGATTGCAGCAAAATATACTAAGAAATTTTTCAAGGTATGCAAACTAACAGAATGTGAATTTCACAACGTGAGAATGTGAATACTGTTCCTCAACAAGCTAGCCCCACAGACACATGTATACCGATGCATTTGATACACAAGATTTGGAATTTTGTAACGAAGCAATAGTTTTTCTTCCAATTCAATAATTTTTTTCATGAAATTTGACAGTATATAGTACTTTTCATTTTCAATATATAAATGTACATTTATATTTAACAGCAAAACATCTCAATAAACTGTGAGTAGAACTTATTAATTGAAGTTTATTTTTAATATATTTTTGAAGAAACTGAAATTAACAATTTAGTTACCACACAAAGAAGAAAAAATATCAATTATGTTCGTATCTGATGTCTGATTTCAAAATGCATTTGTTAGAATGTGTGTTTGGATACAAAGTCACCTCTTGAAGTACCATATTATTAAAAAAAAAAAAAGTAATATTTCGCAAAATTATTAAATTTCAGAAATATTTTTTGTATTAAGCATTTTTTATGTGTAGATTGCGCTCAATGTTTCCTGTGTCACTTAGGCATTTTCATAAACTCTTATTACATAGTTTTATTTCTCTTAGATGAAATATAAACTTTATTCTCCTAATTTTGAAACAGGATTTTTTAAACCCTTTCCGAACAAAATTTTCCAAAATAAAATTGTTTAAAATATGAATGATATATTTGTCCCAAATGAATGTAATTGTCAAATTTCTCTCAATTTTACATAATTAAATACATTTTACAGTATTAATAATTTCTGAGCCATGATAAATAAATATATATATATATATACATATATATATATATATATATATATATATATATATATATATATATATATATATATATATATATATATATATATATATATATATATATTTCATTATTTCACTTTGCCGGCCAACATGTCTAGTGGTCAGCGTTCCTGACTAAGGATAGGAAGGTCCTGGGTTCGAATCACGGTTCAGGCATGGATGTACTTTCTCTCTCTCTCTCTATCCTGTCTTTGTCCTTTCCTTGTGTGTGTGAATGAAGTATGAATGATGCCTACCCTATAAACGGGTCCCTATGGCTTGTGTGAGGGTGCGATGGTGGCCCACCCCCTGTGGTGCACCCGGGGCGACGCCTCGGCGGCTAAGAGGTCGCTGTTTCTGGTCGGTTCCTTGGGTATCAGGGAATAATAGATTAATGAACTATGTTGTAGTTTTAACTGTCTAAAATCTGCCATTGGAAAAAAAATTATTTCAATTTTAAAATGTGTAAATTTGCCTCATTCGTTACTTAAAAAATAATCTTTTGCTACAAATAAGAGAAACTGATGTAAAAATTTAATTCTTAATGTTTGCTTCAATATGATTAAAATTAAAGATTTCTATTATAAGAAGCAAGCTCACATAAAATGTTCGCTTATTATAAAATAATTAATAATAGAAAACTTTCACACATAACTGTTAATTTAAAATAATCAGACACAAGAAACAAAGTCTATGCAATTTTTTGGTTTGTTTACTTTTATAGTTTTGCGTAATTTTTTCAGCTAATATTTTACCAACAGTTCTTGACGCTTTAAACATAACTATGAATTTTTAATGAAAGTTTGATTTCATAATGAGTTGTCTAGGGAAAAACATAGCTTGGATATGACGTGACAGTTGAGGAAGATAGGTCACACTTTATTTATCAAGTAAATATAAATGATTAATAACTTTCAAAATAAACAATATTTCTTTTGACGTTTATACCCAAAATACTTCATAATTATGTTAAAAAGAATACACTTTTATACATTATTGGTTTGCAATGAAAACAATTGTTGATGTGATACCTTTCCACTTTCTTTCAAGTTGAAATACTGAAAAAAGAACCATTATATTCACGAAGTAAACTTTCATACTCTGAATTATTGGAAACCGAATTTTTTAAGCCAAACACGCCAGATCTCCATTAAATCTCCAATCAAAGACTTTTGGAAGCACGAAGAAGTATGTATAGCAATCCTTCCGATTATAATTAATCGGCATCAAGCTTTTTATTTTACTTTTGATATATGAGTAATAGTTAACTACTGAATTTATAAAAATAAATATTTTGATAACACAATACAGTTTAATTAATTGATACAAGATATTTAACAATAATTAAAATTAATTTATTTATTTATCTTAAAAATATAAATAAATCTAAAATGTTTATATGTTATCATTAAGAATTTATTCCATAGCTGCTTCTAGTTTCACTTCTATTTTTTTTTTACATTATAAGTAGCATATAAATTATAAAGAGAAAATTTCATGAAAATAACTTTAAAAATTTAATAAATCACTGTAATAAAATGTAATTTTTTAAAATTTAATTTCGTAGAAGCAAAAATATCATTTAAAAGTTTCGCGATAAAGGGAAATAATTTTGTTCACTCAATGATTATAATTTTGTTTTACACTACTTTTTTCATACATGGTGGTTATTTTCATGTTTTAATAATTAAAAATTTAATCTCACTAAGTTTCTTTCCTTCTTAATATACTTTCATGCTAAGCTGTTTAAAAAGGCATTATCTTCTCATTAGGATGTTAACCACTTAAAGTAAGTTTTATATAAACGTAAAATAATGATTAGAAAATGAGATTAACATGGTTTTATTTTCCTTAACGAAGAATATATTTTAAAATAAATTTTTAAATGTTAATTAGTTTATTTTATAATGCTTAAGATTTTGTATTAAAATATTTCACAAATTTTTAACTAACTATGAAGTGCTAAAGATTTCAATTTATTTAACTTTTAATGATCTGAAAAACAATGCCACCGTAGAAAATACATTGAACTCAGATAATGGCTGACAATGAAAAAAGTAAATATATGTATATATATATATATATATATATATATATATATATATATACATACATATACATATATATACATATATATATATACACTACTGGCCATTAAAATTGCTACACCAAGAAGACGACGTGCTACAGACGTGAAATTTATACGAAAGGAAGAAGGTGCTGTGATATGCAAATGATTAGCTTTTCAGCGCATTCAGACAAAGCAGGCGCCAGTAGCGACACCAACATTGTGTTTAAATGAGGAGATTGTTCAGCCAGTTCCTCATACACAAATTGCATTTGAACGTTGTTGCCTGGTGAAAAGTTGTTGTGATGCCTCGTGTAAGAAGGAGAAATGCGTACCAGCACGTTTCTGACTTTGGTAAAGGTCGAATTGTAGCGTACCGGGATTGCGGTTTATCTTATCGAAATATTGCTGCTCGCGTCAGTCTAAATCCAATGACTGTTAGCTGAATATGGAATCGATGGGTCAGGACGGTAATACGGAACGCCATGCGGGATCTCAACGGCCACCTAATCACTAGCAGCCGAGAAGACAGGCATATTATCCGCATGGCCGTAATGGATCGTGCAACCACGTCAGGAGCCACAAGTCAAGAAACGGGGTCGTTTGGAAGACAACAAGTGTCAGAACGAACAGTTCGACGACGTTTGCAGCAGCATGGACTCTCAGCTCGGATACCATGGCTTCGGCTTCCCTTGACGCTGCGTCATAGGCAAGAGCGCCTTGAATGGTGTGATCAACGACGACCCTGGGCGCACGAATGGCGAGACGTCATCTTTTCAGATGAATCCAGGTTCTGTGTACAGCATCATGATGGTCGCATCCGTGTTTGGCGGCATCGTGGTGAACGCACACTGGCAACGTGCATTCGTCAGCGTCATACTGGCCCATCACCTGGCGTAATGGTATGGGGTGCCATTGGATACATGTCTCGGTCACCTCTTGTTCGCATTGACGGTGCTTTGAACAGTGCACGCTATATTTCTGGTCAGTTACGACCTGTGGTTTTACCCTTTATTCTAGCCCTGCGAAACCCTACGTTTCAGAAGGTAAATGCCCGACCGCATGTTGCCGGTATTGTACAGACCTTCCTTGATACGGAACATGTTTGGCTGTTGCCCTGGCCAGCACGTTCTCCAAATCTTTCACCAATTGAAAACGTCTGGTCAATGGTTGCCGAGCGACTGGCTCGTCACCAAACGCCTGTCACTACAGTTGATGAACTGCGGTATCGTGTTGAAGCTGCATGGGCATCTGTACCTGTACATGCAATCCAATCTCTGTTTGACTTAATGCCCAGGCGTATAACTGCTGTTGTTACTACCAGAGGTGGTTGTTCTGGTACTGATTTCTCAGGATATATCCAGCCAAATTTTTGAAAATTTAATCACTTGTTATTTCTAGTATAATATATTTGTCCAATAAATATCATTTTGTTATCTGCATTTTTTCCTGGTGTAGCAGTTTTAATGGCCAGTAGTTTATATATATATATATATATATATATATATATATATATATATATATATATATATATATATATATATATATATACATACATATATACATATATATATATATACTTATATATATATATACATATATATATATTTATATATATATATATATATATATATATATATATATATATATATATATATATATATATATATATATATATACCTTTTACACTATGAGCTTTTGATCTTTGAGTCATTTATAGCTGTCTTCAAGAAACCTATAATATTATTTCATTTTTAACATCTCTTTCATAATCTTTAAAATTAAGTATTTTGTGCGGCAAAGATAATCTTTTCATATAAATAAATTCAATTTTAAGTAAACAGAAAAAATAACATTTGAAAGCATATTCATATAGTTAAAAGTATATCGGCTAATTATTTTGAGAAAAAAACAATATTTGCTTATAAAGTGCATAATTTAAATAAGTTTCTGCTGGAATTTTTATTTTTATTATTTAATTTAGATTGTTAACAGAAAACTAATAAAAATTGCAATATTAAAAATGATCAAAATTTACAGTTACATTCAAACAAAATGTGAATAATAAATACTATTTCTTGTAGTTTTGAATAAAAGCTTGAGTGTTAAACATATATAGAAATAGTTTTATCAATTATGCTCCTTTATTCCAAATAAGGAAGTGTCAAAGATCACAAACCTACATTTTTATTTAATGCTTTCCTTCAGAAATCTGATAAATGGAAAAAGTAATAGCTTTTATTCCCAAAGAGTAAAAAAAAAAAAAAAAAAAAATTGCTGACTAAAAACAATTTACTCCTTCTAGAGCAATATTTGGTGAAAAGCACGTTTACGACCATATTTCATCTCTCACTAGTTGAAACACACTGAAGAAAATGAAGCACGCAAGCTGTATGACAATCCTTTTAATACAACTATTCATTTGCCATTTATTCTCGGCTGTACAAAGGAACGAAAATTTTCTCCGCACTCTAGTTCCGTGATAATGCATCGTTGAATCCACCAAGAAGAAAAGAGATAGCTCATGCGATCATGTAACATACTAAAAGCAAGCAGCAATATTTTAGAACAAAATTAACTGCACCAGTTTCTCATTCGATTCTGCCTATTCCCTTATATTAGCCGCTTGCTTTTTGACCTAAGCATTCTCGAGAAATTATTAAAGCATAAAGCTTTTAAAGCGGAGTTAGGATTGAATGTTTTATAAATGACAAGATTAATTAATAGCCAGATTAAATTAACTTTTACATTTGTGAACATCGATAGATACGAGAGATTGGACAAAATCCTCTGCCCCATTAATTTCTTAATGAAGGTCCGCAGCGTGTGTTAGTTAATCTCTTAAATGAATTTCCAACTTGGAATTTGTTATTTTGCTTATTTGGTACCTTATTCTATGCTTACCATGTTGCTATTCGTTGTTTAGTTTCCAACGGATCATTATGCCTCATTTACCAAATAGTTCTCTCTACCGAAGAATTCATTTGTATTTATCTCTTTTAATAATAGCTTCAAGGCTTGTATTAGGAAAACTTGAAACAGAATTTATTTATCAATTTGCTAATAATAGAAATGGCAATTTACTTGTTTTGATATCTAATAATTTTAATTTCAAAATTCAAAATTAAATAAATTATTGCAATTTCAAAATTTAAAATTAAATGTTCAATATACAATTGAACAAAACACTTACTTTTGAATCAAAATATGAATTATGATGCGGAAGTAATTTATTATTAAAAAAGGCATACTTATTAAACTGTGCTTACGTATTTTTATTTACCTAAATCAGGTTATAGAAATTTGTCATCCATCGTTTAATGCAAGTACACCTGATTCGGAGAGCAAGCACACAATTTATTTTTAAAGGTAGATAACCAATAAATAATACATAATATACTAAGCTTTAATGCCTCGATGTATTTCATATACTATATGAGAAATTTTCCATAAAATAAATTTAGTAGTTTTTAGTAGTTTGAACACATTTCATAAATAAAAAAAGTATAAAAATATATTAAAATGCCCCACAGAATGAATAGTTCAAACATTTATCCTGTAAACATTTTCACCAAATTAAACTGAATACCTTATACGATTTCGATCAATTATTGCAATGATCTAACCTAATCTATATGGAAAAAGTTTGTAAATACATTAGGTTAGATTATATTGCCATAAGACTTTTAGTGATGATTTCTGACAATTGAAACTGCAAACTTAGATCTCTCTTCTGTCATGCGAATTCGAGTTCCGAGCAAGCTATGAAGTCGACACCTGAGCTGATATTCTCTTCTTCATGATTTCCTTAAAGTAGAAATGTATTGAATTTATTGAAACTTCTAATATACATAGAATCTTTCTGCAAAAGTAGTTTACCTTAGCCTCAAGTATAGTAAACGCTATCATCTGGACATAAAATAGATGGCTTAAATTGTCAAAATAATTCTTTATCAATGTGCTAATAGCTCCTCGCAACAGTTAAAGCATAAAATACTTTATAATTACGATTATATTTCTTGGTAATGAGTTTATTTATATTAAGCATGCCTTTAACAATGCTTTAGATTTCGTACACTGATAAATACATTGTCAAACATACGAAATGCAATATCATGAAATATTGAATAGAATGTTATAAAAAAGTGAAATGCAGCAAGAGAATTGATACTTAAAAAGGGAAGTTGTTTTCATAAATATTAATTTATATGTTGACAAAATATCCTGTTTAATCACTAAAATGTATAACCACATCTCTCGGCGATGCAAGTAGACAATGAGGTAGACATTCATTTAAAGATGGTTTGAGGAATTGATGTCCATATGTTCTGAACAATTCGTCATAGTTCATTTTCTGATAGAGGCTAAAGTATAACAAACAAATGGCGTCCAAGATACGATCTTTCAGTGAAAAGTCAAGAGATATCGCAGACGAAGGAAGAAACCAAATATGCTGCTATGTTTGTCTACTGATGTTGTCCCAATAGAATTTACTATTCTGCAACTGTTATAGGTAATTTATAACAATATGTTTAATGATCTCATTAAAATATAGCTGTTTCATCAATGTGTCATACTTACTAGGATAATCTGCCATAGTAGCTTATTGTAAATTAAACCATTATTTTAGGTTAATAAGAGGTATGGTGCTCAAGAATAATAGTCGAACTGACTCTTTCTTCCTAATGCCTCCAGCCTCTCATCTGATGACTGTCGTCAGTCAAACAGAAACTGAAACTCGTAGCTTAACAGTATAATGCTATTCAGTAGTCCTAATCTTTCATTGATTGCACCATCATAATATTTTACTGTTATGGTTTAAAGTTAGTTGCAGTAATATTCAAGGAATCATTGCTTAACTTATCTCCTATATTGGAGCATCCACCTTCACATAATTACACAGAACTTAGACACTAGTTGATTATTTGACCGCCACAACTTTCTCTCGAATGCATCGATATTTGTATATTGTTGCTCATCCGTAATGTCTTATCTTTCGCGAATATTCGCATCCAACTAATCCAGATTTTACCCTTTGTGGATTCATTTATGTGGATTTCTTTAGTAATACGATGGCATGACAAACTATCTGTATGACAGTCCGACCTCTCAAAATAGCGTCTACTGAATTTACTGAAATTGTTTTCGAATCGTCGCTAAGGCATTTCGTTGCCCATACTTATATTCGTTAGCTATATGCGTACTAAGTGTTTTACTCTATTTATAAACTTTCATTTTATATTTGTGATCAGCACGAATGAACTTCTCAAAATAAAGCCGTGTAATTTCATTAGTGTCAATTTTTTTTATTTCATGTTAAAATCAAGTGACCAAGCTGCATTTTAAATCACTTCAATAACATTTAATTTTTTCTGCTACATATTCTACAGAATTAGTATATTGATAGATCAAATGCATGAATCAAAGCCAGGCAATGTAATGTATGAATCAGCAAGGTTTTCCAAATTTCGGAATGCTCTCCCTCCTTTGTGTATCATATATTATCCCATTTGAAGACATTTATTTAAGCTTTTACTTTACTCTTTTTATAAATAAGCTTTTCTAAATATTCCGATTTTTGCATTTCTTATAACAATTTTTAAGAATATATTTGTTTATTAATGGGAAACTGTGATTCTAATATTAAAAAAAAAACATTTTAAAATACTTAAAAACGAGTTTAAAATTCATTTTTTATAAAGTGCAACAATTTTTAATAATAAAATATTAAGAATTGCAATTCAGCTATTTGATAACATATTTTCATTTCTGAACTTTGAAAACTTATGTGCAAATATTCTAAGCTCTATTAAATGCTTATTAAATAAACAAATTAGTTAGCTTTCCTTATAATTATACCTATGCAAGCACTTTGATCATCTTTAAAAAAATAAAATAACCTTGTTTGATCAAAGTCAAAGTAAAATGTATAAATTTACATGTCCCAAAAGATAAATAATTTTTTCTTCACTAAGCATTTTGGTACATTTTTATGCTTCTGACTATATAAACTATAAAAATTGAGGTGACTTGATCTAAGTGACTGCTATGACAATAAAACTTTTAAGATAAATAAAAGTGCAACCTCTACAGTTTAAGAAATACGTTGTGTCGTCACTTTAAAAAACTAGTAAAGTATCTTCTGAATTTTAGAAAACTAGATGGGCGAAAATTGTCGAATAATATTTTTGTAAAGTACATAAAAGAGTAAAACTTTGTATCCTTATTTATTCATTCTGAGGAAAAATAATTATGTAAGGAACAGAAATATTTTTATTTTTGAATTATCTTTCAAATAATAAGGGACATGGTTAAGAAAAATATTCCAAAGCAAATGTTATTTTAGCAACTTAAGTTAAGAAGAAATATGACTGTTTCATATGTGTGTTCCTCAATTAAATGTCTTATTCAATTAAGATGTAGGTAGAAAGAAATATGTATTAAAATTATAAAATGATTTATTTAAACATAATACATCATGTTAAAAAAATTTTAATTAAATTTTTTTACATAAGATAATATATATATATATATATATATATATATATATATATATATATATATATATAATATATAATTTTTCTATATAAAATTTAAGTTAATATAATTAAAATTAATTAATAGGAGCAGAATTAATTCTGACATGTGAATATGTATTTTACTTTCAAATATAATCAGTTCATACTAATAACTAAGTATTTTCTTAAAAAACTTCATTCTTTTATTATTTTTTACACAGTACATTTAATATAATTTAATTTAGTCAAATTAAATTCTATTTGTTTTGGCTATCCCCTTTTGTACTTTAAATAAATCTTAATTTCCTGGAGAATTTCTTGCTTCTTATACTCTAATCTGTGAACTGTGTTTATACGATATATTATATAATCTCATATACACGATTAAAACAATTCTAATGGTAAAGTTTGATGTTTGTCAATATATAGATAGGCTAATGTTTTCTTAAAATGTATGACAAAATGTGTTTCCATTAGCCGAGTGTAAACGATAAATAGCTAAAATCCTGAGTTTTGATTTGAATAGTTTATAATTAAACCTCTCAAACAGGGTCTTTAATTAAAAAAGTAAGTTTTTTTATAGAATAGAAAATGAGATTATATTATTATTCCTTTAATGTACAATTTATTTTTCTATTATTATTTCTTTATTGTGCAATATAATTCTTATATAATTTATTCTTTATTAGTATTTTTTATAATTCCTTTATAGAATTATGTGCGGGCTTTTTTGGTAGCTTTGACTTCACTATTTCCAGTTCATTATAGTCTAGAGGTCGGTAACACAGTTGTGTTGGAGTGGAAAGTACTCTGTTTTCACAATCTCTGTTGAACAACCAAAAGTAAAAGTTCGGCTTCCACTTTCTGCAGGTGCGTCTATCGGATTTGATGCTTGAGTGTATTTCGGATTTTCTCTTTTGTAACACTTGAATACGGTTCATTTCTATAAAACATCCAGAAGATAGGCGTTATCTGGTGGAGTTCAAATAATTTATAACATATTTAATCTGTTATATTCCCCACTACATGGTGTCAAGTCAAATCTCCCTCAAATCAGCACGCATGTTTTCCAATCTTAAATTTTCTTTATTATTTCTTTATTACCTATATATTTAAATTAGTTATATAAAATTTCCCATCCCTTTCAACTGTTTAAAAATAAATTGCTAATGAAAATAAGATTGGGACAAATTTTATCCAAAATAAATAATTATCGACTTCAATTATGATCACCATATTTGAAGTTATTCTCTTTAGTGCTTAGTATTTTATTTTGTATCAAAAATTGAAAAAGATGCTACCTTCTTGATGATACACGTGGCTACATGTTTATTAATACTTCCCAAATTTTTTTTTGACTTATTAATTTTGAAATTTAGGTGAATTTTTAAAGAAAAAAGCCTTTTTTGTTTTGTATTCAAAAATGTACTGCACTTAGTTATAAAATCATCGCATTATCTCAGCTATTAAAGAAGACGTTAAAGAATACTTAATTCGTAGAATTTTTTTTTTTAATATGTTTGAAATTCTTTTTCTTTTAAAGCAAAAGGATACATTTTCCTATTAAATCTAGTTTATAAGTTAAAAGTTTTTATATTTTTATACATATTTAATTTGCATTTTAGCATATTCATTGGACGTTTTCTTATCTAACGAATACTTTAACTGATCTATGAACAAATGTAACAAGCTTTAAGCCTTCTAAATATTTATTTAAAAATATTTAGTAATGTATTTCAAATTTTACCGAATATTACTATTTATTTTATAATTTCCATTACTAATTCAAGTCTTACTGTCGCTTCTTAATAATGTTTCAACTTTTATTTAAAATACTTGAAAACAACTGATTTACTAACTCTAATTTCTTCATATTTATTAAATATTTATAAATAATACCAAACACATCTAAATTCATTTAAGTGTGAAATAAATATATATTTCATGAAATATTTCCTCAGATATTAGGTTTTTTACCACTTGCAATGAAAAAATTATTTAATAGCTAAAATTTTCATTTTTAAACTTATATATTTTGAATTTTTATAAGTACATTAAATAATATAGATTTTAATAACAATAATAAGCGAGAGGAAATTCAAATTATAAAATATTAAAAGCATGCCATATGCATTTCTTTAATTTATGATATCATTATTTATGGCATGAAAATTTTCGAAAAGTAATTTAAGAGAAATAGCATGCGGATGAATAATGTTGTACTAAGAAAGGTTAACTGCTTTGTCGTAGCAAGCTTTATATGTTTAGTTGAATCTGAAAGTAATAAAGAATTTATAGGGAGGAAATAAATGTAGCGAAAAGTTTCACGTATGTGTAAACGTGAAGTTATAATCTTTAAATAGTATCTTATCATTTTGATGAATAAAGCTGAGAATAAATTGAACAATTATGATAGTCATTTTTTGAAAATATTTTACTCTCAAATAATCATAGAGTAGTATTTAAAACTAATCAGTTAATATTTATTTTAAAATAAAAAATATATATTACTTTGGAACAGTTGTCAATTTATTTAACAAAACATCTGTTCACTGATTATTTATTTTCGCTAACATTCCCTGAAACATTCAAAATGCCAAAGCTGTTTTTTTTTTAAATTTCTCTGTGTTAAAATAACGAAATACATCTAATTTAATAATATGCTTTCTTTTTGAGCAGTCTGAATAATTTACTTAGCTAGTTTTTGTTTTATTTGTTTTGTTATTTTCATAAATATAAAAACTGTCATGAAATCAGAATAATTTTATTCTCTTGTTTAAATAACAATTCTTCAGCACAATTATTTTATTTTCTATTTGTTTTCACACTCTTTGATGCATCGTCTTACTCTACTGTTAGAAATGAAAATTCTTAATCACATATTTATTTAAATGGATTGAAAATGTTGTGCAAACTTTTATACTATATATATTTTAACTAAATCTAAGAATTAATAGCTTCCCATTAACAAATGTTCAACCAAAATGTCTTGCTGAAAATTGAGAGAAATAATTTTAAAATCGAAAAGAATTGTTTTGTTTTGCACCAATTCGCATATTAAATTTTTAAAGTTTAACTCTTATTAATCAAGTAACTTAGAAAATTTTTGATAGATAAATTTTATATGACTGATTCTTTGATATAATTACTAATTCTGTAAATTTAGACAATTATTTGAATATTCTGGAAAACAATTATGTGCTCTATTTAAACATTATGGATCATTTATTGAGCACATGTTATTTATTCCTCAAATTTCAGAAAAGTAATCACTTTGCTTTTAACATTTGTAATGATTACATTTTTTATCACAATAGCACAATTTTAATATGGAATTAAAAAAATAATATTTTTTCATATAATTCTGTTCACACGCGTAATGCGCAGTCTACATTTTAACATTTGTAATGATTACATTTCTCATGACCATAAAAAGTTTTTAATATGGAATTAAAAAATTAAAATTCTTTTCATATAATTCAGTTTACATTTATGTATATGAAACCAAGATTATATATTTCTAAAATATTAAATTGCATGTTCATAATATAATGAGATGCACAGCATATACTTTAATTATAATGCACGCTAAACATTTATAAAGAAAGTTATTTTCATTTAAAAACATATTTAAAAAAATATTAGAATAATTATCAGATTTTTTAAATATTTTGTAACCATGCTCTGTATTATTTTAATGAAAAATTAAAACAAAATTTTTATACATCTAAACAGATTGTTTGTTTTACTTAATTGTATTATGTTGAACAACATATGGTTATGATTTATTTGCAACTATGCCCCTTAGGTTATTATTTACATTGCTTTCAATGTCTGTGAACAAAACTTAATTGATAAAAATGCTGACTTTCATAACGTTTTCAAGAACGAGATAATAAATGTATTGATGATATGCTTTGGTATCGATTAAAGAGCACAGTTGAGTTATTGGCCAGATAGCTTTAGGTGCCGCTACCTTATGAAAAATCCATTTTCTATCGTAATGAGCTATCAATTTAAAAAATTGATCAACTACATTATCACTAGGAACAGCTCTATTGTAATTTTTACTAGCTTTATTTGTAGTTTCTTCATTAATAATGATATGATAAGTAACTATTTTAATCCATACTAAAATGAAAACTCTCTAGTAGCTATATTAAAGTTATTTTACTGAGTATATAATTTTTCTTAGCAATGAAAGAGTTTAATTATTACAAATGATAAAAAAACTAAAATATGAAATAGAATAATAAACTGCTTATCTACAAAAATAATGTATGTGTATTTGCTTAAAAATAAATAACAAATTTTATTTTCATATCTATAACATATTTACATTAAAAATAAACTTTTAGAAAATTATTTAATACAGAAATAAGGAAAATTTGTTAAATATATTTTGAAAGCAATAATAATTGATATTTTTGTTGAAATTCAATTTCACAATGTAACTATATACACACAGTTTGAGTCCTTATTTTGACTACTAGATTGTTTTAAATAAGATAATAATTTTTTAATTTGAATTTCTTTGTGACAAAACTAGGATTAAATTACTGCTGATTTGTAATAAATTTTACAACTCTAATTATATGGTATAAGATACCTTTTTTCTAAAAATTGTTAGTTATATTATCTACATTATTTATTAAGAAATGTCATAAAAATAAGTGACATATGATTTGTAAAGCTTAATTGTTATGAGAAAAATTTTATATAAAAGAAAATGTACATATATTTCTTTTTAAAATTCTGTTGATTATTACATTTTAGAAATTGCAAATTTTAATAACTGTGATTGCAAATGTAATTGGCGAATTTATGTCTTTATAGTTTAATTCTTAATATTTTTACATATGAAATTTAATTTTAACGAGATAAAGCTTCTTGCAACAAATTCATGCAAATATCAAAATAATTCCTCTTCTAACCTTTTTTACAGCTTTTTTTCTATTATTCAACTGAATATGACGTGCTTTTCATGAACATTTTTAGGTAACAAACACTTTAAACTAAGTTACACAGACTTCAAATAATTCTCCAGAATAATAATCACTATGTACATAGAACTTTACTATTTTTTTTGAAAAAACTTTGCTGTGTTTATCATTTATATGACTTTTATTTACAGCTTAAATTCAAGTAAATATCAAAGAAAAAAGCATCTGTTTAGTTGTTTTATGTTGGAGGGAATAATTTTATTTAACTTTGTATAA
The DNA here is from genome assembly GCA_030067965.1 of Latrodectus elegans. Classification (NCBI taxonomy): domain Eukaryota; kingdom Metazoa; phylum Arthropoda; class Arachnida; order Araneae; family Theridiidae; genus Latrodectus; species Latrodectus elegans. Next base: position 61,210,656 of record CM057809.1, read on the forward strand.
CAATAATTTGTATATCTAATAGGATTAGTTTTAAGAGTTTGTGTTCATGTAAATAGAGAGAGAGAGTAAACTAATTCACTTAAAACAAGGAGTGAAGTTGTTCTAATTATATTTTTAGTAGTTAATCAACATTTAATTAAACTATTATAATACTTTCGCTAAATAATTGCTATAAATTTGTAATGTTTTAAAATTTTTTATTGAGCATTGTACAATAGACCATACTTTCCAGAGATTAGTATTTTTAGTCTCACATTTTTTTTTTAATAATTTTTTACTCTGTGATCATTTTAACTCTAGTTTACCTGAAACTTGTGGTTTAAAAATGATTTTGAGCTATTAAAATTTTCTACAACTTAACTGGAGCCGAAGGCATTGTCAATACATATCCCAAAATACTAATCATACGAAAATTGCATGCTTATACTTAAAAGATTTTGGTGAAAGAAATATAGAAAAATATTATGAAAAAAATGCAGATCATACGAAACTTTATAATATAAAATTTAATTACTTTAATCTAAAATTTAATAAGCGTAAACATTTCTAATGCTTTATTGCAAGGTAATATCTTATGTGCGTAACAAATTTATGTTGATAATGATATTTATTTTAAGTTGCACTAATACAGTTTTCTTAAGAAACAGTACTAATGAAAATACTAAAAGTCATAATTGAAAGCAATTGTCAATTTTTTAAATGAAACACTGTAGTTACAAATCTAAATGCATATTATGAATAAAATTCAAAAACATATAAGGAAATATTAAACGGTAAATATTTAATCATATACTTGACTATTTAAAAAATATGTTAATATGATTAAGATTGCATTTTAATATAATTTTAAAAATTGCCATTGTATATTTTGTTAATAACGCTCTTATAATCACCTAAACTATTGAAAATTGGCTCAGAAATCAGCAGAAAGTAATAACGACATCGGGAAATTGTTTTTTCATAGAAAATTCCGGCAAATGCTTTGATCTGGATATTTGAGACAGGAATTTTTACTACAATAAATCTTTTCGCATGAAAAGTTTTTTTTCTGTGAAATAATTAATTTCCACAGTGAAAAAGTATAAGCAAACACACCTTAAAATATTACTCAATAATATTATATAATTCACTAAATATATATATATATATATATATATATATATATATAATACTTATGTTCTTTTATTCTTATAACTTCCAATAAAGTAGAAATGAATATTTTTAACTGCATTCATCAACACACAGTAAATGCATTTAGTACTTCGTCATTCAGGGAAGTGTTATTAATGAGAATGTTACTTTTTTATCGATGGAAAAGAAAACTATAATAGTAGAAAAAATATAATATATGACAAAATAATGATTGAATAAGAACATGCTCCTAACATTCAAATTAATTTTATTACATGTTTCTTAACATTTGCTTAAAATACATTTTCTCTATGTTATTCAGAAAATTGCCAAGTTTTTCTTAAATAAAGATATCATTATTTATGTAAATAACATATTTCTAGTTGCAAAATCATTCTGTATATACTTTATAATTAGATTTAACATCTAATTAACAAGCAGATTACGAAGAATTTGAAGTGACCAGATTTTCCAACTATCATTTTTCTTCCCCTTTGAGTTCTTTATCACTTGTGATAATAACAAAAATCCCACTACAAAACGTCCAAATATGTGGAGTAAATGAGTCTCTTCCAAAACTCTTATCAGAACCTGTCCGTTCAATGAGGGATATGATCAGAGTTCCTATTTTAGACTCCACTCAAAGCATGCCTTTCTTCCGGAAAAAACAGTTGAAAAGTGTTATCTGTTGCCTAATTGGAAACGCAATGAAAGACGTAATCCGCTGGCATTCCTTCCTGGCACAATTATCACTGCATCATCAGCACAAAGAAGGAGGGCATCTGAAATCTTTTTTTACTGGTTTCAACTGATTTCAAACTTTTAGTTACCCACATTGATCAGTGTCATTTTGATGCAAAAAAGAAAATCTGAATTGAAAACTAGGCTTAATTTAAGAACTATTAATGATTCTGGTGTACATATATTTCAAATCGTTTTTAACGCTTTTAATATAGTTTAATATTAGTGTAGTCAAACTTATCCCAAACTCTGTAAATAGATAAAGTTTATTTAAAAAATAATACTTTCATATTTTCGTAGTTACCTATGAATAATTAGACTTACCATTGTGATGAATCAGATAGCCTTATTTTATAATTTATGATTTTTTCATGCGTTTTAAATTGAAAAATTCTGTAATGATAAATTTGTTCAAACGATACATATTTAAAGTTCCATTACCAAAACTTTAAATACATATCCTTTTATTAAAATAACATAATTATACCAAAAAATATTAAAACATATATTAATTCAGTAATTATGTTTATTTTAGAAAACAATTGTAGCTTTATATATAATAGCGTTAAATGGTGTATTTATTTATGTAATTTATATTACAAAAATACTAATTTTCAGAATGCTTAGAAAAGTGAAAACAAAAAATAAAGGTCACATAAAAAGAGAAATTTTGAAATATATCGAAATATGAAAATTAAATATATTTTGACAAATAAGCGCATTAATCTAGTAAGATTTAAATAATTATATTTAATTCTTGAAATTAGAATATGAAAAATATTCAGAAAATAATCAAATTGTTTTCAACTGTACTTTTATTTCATTAATAAGTAATAGATGTAAAATTTTCATTTGATGAGAAATAATAATTTGAGGAGGTAAAATATAATACTAGTATTTTGAAAAATCAAAATAAATAAAGCACTGAAAATATTTGCAATAAATGAACTATTTTTTCTATAAATTTTAAAATCTAAACAATAAATATTGAAACTTTAGCTTTAAAAATTATTTTTGAATTCTAAATGTTTTATGAATACGAATTCAATTGGAAAGTCTAGCTATTTCTTTTAGTTATATTTAAAAATAGCATAAATAAAAATATGTTAATGAAAAAAAGAGATAAAATATAAATGGTTGCTGAATTCCTAATTTGTGAGATTAAGTATAATAGTAAAGTGTAAACATTTCTCCCTAAGAAAAAATCTACATCTAATCCAACAGAAAGATAATAAATATACTTCTAAGTACTTCATCTTAAAATATTATTGATTAATATCTTTTTTCGTACACACACACACACATGTATATATATATATATGTATGTATGTACATATATATATATATATGCATACAGATACAGGGCGATCTTTTTCAAAGTGACAGTGTCTGGAGTTTCCTGTAGCGCGTGTAGTACTGTAGTTTGGTGTCCAAATGACACCAAACTTAGTATTTAGGCTAATCAAGACATGGGGAAAATGATTGTAAAAACAAATTAGTTTCAAAAGTCGCCGCTGGAATATTTTGTGGCGCTGGTTTAGCTTACAATAACGAAAATTAGCATAAAAAACGGAATTCAAAGAAAAATGCAGTGCCATCAATAGTGGCCATAAAAGCAAAAAGTAGACAGATCAGACAAATAATCTCAGCGGAAGTAAATGAACTCCAGTGGCCATACCTCTAGCGTTACTGGAACGTGCGTTTATGTTGGTGGAGAATCAAATTTGTCTTTTCTAAAGGAAAACATAACGAAGACAGTGCGGGATGTTCCTCGTGATATGTTAGGTACGGCTGTGCAGAACGTTGCTCACAGAATGCACGGTGTTCTTTCTGAGAACGCGGTGCTCACTTGAATATGGTCTAATTCCTCAACGGGAAGTTAATATAGTAAATAAACATTAATAATTTAACTGCAAGGTTGTATGTAGTAGTATTTTCCTTTTCTCACATTTTATACATTGTAGAGCGCCACAAAATGCCCTAGCGGCAATTTTTAGAACTATTTTTTACGGAATTTTTTTTGTGTTTTGATTAGTCTAAATACCAACTTTGGCGTCATTTCGTCTATTAGATCGCCCTGCAAGGTGCTAAAAACACTGTCACTTTAAAAAAGAACACCCTGTATATATATATATACATATATATATACATATACATATATACATTTATATATATATACATATATATATATTCATATATATACATATATATATATATGTATGTATATATAAATATATATATACATGCATACATACATACATATATATATATGTATATATATATGTAATTATTTATATAATAATCACAATTTAAAATAAATTTTATTGGTATTTAAATATAAATTATTTTATGAAAATGGTGAAACACATTTTACATAAATAATGTCGGATGCATTCTTAGAAACAATAAGTATTTTAAATGTATTTCTAATTCAAATAAGCACATTTACACGTATATATAAATATGTGACCAAGTCTCATTTTTGAGCAAAAAATTTCATTTTTAGAAGCAAATTAGTCTTTTTAACACAGATATGTAGAACAGTAAATAAGCCATTAATATTTGTGTCATTTTCCTCAATATTCAGTTCAATTTTCATTCTTAAAGAGATAAAAAAAAAATTAAAATAAATATGTAATGAATTTGCATATCCAATTGAAAGATAAGTTCAAGGAAACGCATACACACGTTGCCTTATGATTTCCTCACATACAACGTGAAGTCATAAAATACGAACATTTTTGTTCAAAAAAAAATGTAAATGGTTTTTCCATCCATGGGACCAGCACAATATCGAAACGTCGTAATTCTCTGTGGTATTCTAGTGAAAAGAAGAAAACTGCTTTGGAAAAAAAAAATAATCGATAACATTCCTTCGAAAGGCAGCTAAAGAAATAGCTTTACTAGTAGTATGACAAAATATTTCAAGCTTTGGTAAGCATACTATAATATATGAGCACCAGCTTATAACACGCCACTAACACGCGACCACAAAAATGATAGCCGTGCATCTCCGGACATTTCGTTGAAATTCGCAAGATGGGTGAGTGCGGGAAGAAGATACGATACCACAACACAGAATAAGTTGCTGAAGCAAAATATTTCGGAATACTCCGGAATAAATCCTGGTCTAATGGACTCCGGAAATGCATTTCGGATTTAAGCATTCCATAGCAAAACATGCTTATTATTGCTTTACCAAAAAATCTGACTAGTTTTCTATTCATGGGAATCATTTTTTTCGAATTTATTGTGCATGAAAACTCATTTTTTCATAATCTGTTAATCAAGCTCTTTGTACATAATTTTGATGATAAAAAAGTAAACTTTATTATTTATAGCTTATTTGAAACCTAATTTATATTTTAGTAAATAATTACTAAAAGATTATTAGTATTTATAAGCCATTAGAAATTTTAATATTAATTATCCGAAAAGATATATTTCCTAAAAATATGAAAATATACATTTTTCCTTATTGCACACAAATTTATATAGTAATATTCATGTCTTCAAAATTGAAAATCAACATTAATATCTAAGCAATAGCAACCAAATTCATTTTATATATAAAATTAGAACTAGTGGGAAATAAATTCATCTTCGTTTTGTCAATTTAATTTTACTCCATTTACTATCAGAAATCATGTTCAAGTATTTATATATTGAAGTTTATTATATATTGACCTAAAGAAAGCTTTATAAGCAATGTTAAAGTATGAATATATACCCAAAGAAATTCCTCTTTATAGGAAACTACGACACATATTTTTTAATTAAAATGTTTTTCTGCACATATTTAGTAATAAAATTCACTATTTTTCATGAAATGTCTTAGATAAATCATAACATTTTTACGCATATCATGCATTAATAACAAAAACGGGTATTTTTATTTTAAGATCTTAATTATTTTAGAGAAAGAACAAAATTTAAAATGTAAAAGATTCAGCCAGCTCTCTAGGAAAATTTCCTGTAAAAATTTCAAATTCAAATATTTATTTTAAAAATGAAGAATATTTTACTTAAAATCTATAAAATAGTTTATTAAATTCTATAAAAAGAACTGTAGCCATTATTCGAACATGCCATTATTCTTCATTTTATAAACTCTTATTTGAAAAAAAGTAGGTAATGCAAAAATATTTGCCTGGAAGAATTAACTTCTGGTTAAAATACTTGAAAATAATTTTTAGATTTTGAATTTATTAATTCTTCACTCATATTTAAATATATGAAGGCAATAAGATGATATATTGTCAGGAATAACTATTTTTAGTCTTTTATTTAACAATCTCAAATTTAGAAAATATTTCTCCCGTCATCAGCTTTCTAATAATTTTGAAAAAAAATACCGCATTTCTTATTAGATTTATAACATTAACGTCTTATGTGCTGTAGTAACTTTTCTTAATAGTTTCTTTCAATAAATTTTATTTATAATTTTATCCTAATTTATTTATTAATTCTTATGTTTACTATAATATTTATGCATTGCTTTGTTATTATTCATATCTTTTATACGTCTTACAATTTATGCAATTCTAATGAACATTAGAATCAATTAGTTTCCTTTATAATTTTATGTATTAAGATAAATCATAAAAAGCAACACCTGTTTTTTTAGAAAATGATATTATTTATTTTAAACTAAATGCTGATAGTTAAATTCACGTAAGACGTAGCATCTAAAATATTTCTAGGAAAGGGAAAGTTGTGTCTCATATATCAACTACATTTTATATATAAAGAATAATAGTAATAAAACATTTAATTAATAATATTAAAAATGAGCTGTCAATAAAAAGAGTCTTTAAATGAATGATAAAATGAGACATTTCAAAAGAATAAGACAGGCAATCAAAAATGATTAAAACTATTGACTTTTTTTGTAAATATCTTCACAAAGTAACGTTAAAAATCATTGTAATCAACTTTTTAATAATTTAACAATTAATTATTATAATTTTTAAAATCGATTACATTATTTCCTTTCATTTCAGGCATACTTGTTACAAAAATCACTATTCTTTTTTCACTCATGTATTTTTGCCTAATACTTCATTTTTTACGATTCATAAAAATATAATTAAATCAGAATATAAAACTTAATATGAAAATTTGCTCATAATCATGTAATTTCCTATTTTAATATCATAAATGATTTTATATTGGATACTTACAATTTACGCAATTCACTTCTGTGAAGTGAATTGATTGATGACTATATATTTAATAAAATGATGTTTGTGTATACAAATTATACAACATCATGAACGAGGTACTTGAATTAAATTAAATTTATGTATAAGCAAACTGTATGTGACATATCCTGTAAATACGCTCACTAAAGTAGAAGCTGTTTCTTTTGCACAGATATAAATATTTTTGACTTTTTTTTTCATGTGTTGGTTCTGTTTTTTAGAAATACATCTCTAAGAATTCCTTGAAGGAATTTATGGAATATTGTTTATAAGAATGTCTTCAAAGAATTCTTAGAAATATAGCTTCTACTAATTCCTTCATATCAATGACGACTATGTGTCCTAACATCACTTGTATGATGGTTTCTATTAAGAATATCTATAGTTTGCACCAATTGATATCCTCAAATCTGTGTAATTTTAACCTATACCATACAGTAGCTGCATTGACTAGAATATTTAATTACACTCTCTGAAACCATCACTGAGTTCAAAGGAAATTTGCCAGGAAAAAATAACTTGTCAATTTGCACGACAGTCATTACACTCTTAAGCCTACTGTAGCTTAATGTGCTAATAGTTATGAGTCAGTGGATCTTGTATGAAAAATTTTCACTCACAATTCTTGAACTGAATGCATAATTGCTCACTGAAGTATTTCTATAGTAGCAACCAAAAGGTAAAGAAGAGAGGGTTTTTTCAAGCATTACTTGTTTCTTTTATGAGATAATAGTCTCAGAATAAGGAACAAGTTGTCGCTGGATACCAATCACAGAAAATTTCTCCTCAAATTTACAGAGACTGCATCACAATATCTGCACTATAAATCATTAAGAGAATTCCGCATTACATCTCTTTATTCAAGTTTATGCTAACTTTATTGTAAAGCCAAGAGGAGGGCATAACATTTAAAATCCTTTTGAAGATAATCTTTCTAAAATCACCATACATCCAGAAATTTTCATTGTTGATGAAAACAGTGACCTTAAGGGCAACAATGATTTTTCTTATCGATAACTTTTGTCATGTTAGTATGATGTCATGTTAGTCACTAATGGCTTTAAATTAGAGAATGACACTGGAACTGCCTTTGTTCTTTACAGATAATACTTTATTATCCATTTCTATTTACTCTACCTGCCAATTAGAAATGACAGTCATAAAATATGGAATAGAATAGTCCTCTAAAATAGATATTCCTTCGACAATTTGAACGGATAGTCAAATTTACATAAAGGCACTCAAAAAACCCAAGTTGAAAGTCGTGCACTTCCAAGCAACGGGCACATTCATTTAGCTTGGGTCAAAGCTTACGTTGAATTTCTTGGTAATCAAAGAAAACTACTTGTTTGTGAAAGCAGTAAAAGAATTTGCCGAGACTCTTGAGTGTTTACCGAATCCCCTTATTTTCTGTTATAATAATTCATACAATATAGTACTAAGATATAAGATGTACAGTATTGAGACTTCTTGGTGGGATTTTCACAAACAGGAATTCATTATTTCTCTTTGCAGTTTGCAGTGTGCTAATGAAGTTTTATATCAAAATGCTATAATTTCTTCTGTATATGGAAATTTAAATTTAACAGAAAAATAACTTTTAAAGCACATTGATGTTATTTCATTAAATATCAATATAAAACAATTGTTGTTTCCAAAAATGCTGACAAATAAAGTAATAATTATACTCTACAATTAATAACTCCTGCTTTGATTGCAAAATATGTAGTCAAATTTAATTATAAAATGTCAAAATGCAAATACGTTTACATATAAAATGCTAAATACAAATAGATTTTAAAAAACAAGTACTTCAAAACCAAATGTTTGAAGAGTATTGTTTTTAATTTGATTGAAAAATTAGAAGAAGAAGTCTGAAAATTACACAACTGATAGTCAATAAGGTTTTATAAAGACACAATTCTAAACTTTGAATTTACCATGGTGCTTTAGTATTATTTTCCCATCAAATATTAAGTTAGAAGTACAAGTGAAATTCAGATCAAGATGGAAAACTTGATTTTACTTTTTAATTTAAGTTATATTATACAGGATTTTTTGTGTTATAGTGTTTTAGATTTCATTTGACTTAATATTAGGAGTGGCGCAAATAGTTGCTTGTCAATATTGAAGTTTAATGGATTATTAGTTAAGAGCAAATTGTTTCTCAAATGAGTAATTATTTATAGGCTATGATTTGAACCATCAACTGCTCTGGCAAGGTGAGTTGCAATTATCCAGGAAGAACATATGGCGCAATTAAACGCTGCATTAGTTGCCCTCGATTGATAACGAAATGGGAAGTCAATATTATTTGTATTTCAGCTGAAGTTTATAAATACATTCCTTTACCGGAAACATTTGAAATGAGTTCTCATTAACAATAGAAAGTATTATTCATTAAATGCATGGCGTCACATTTCTTGATCCTCAAGTTTTTAGCATTTATTAATATTTTTCTATGTACTTGTTTCTTAATGTTTATATATATATATATATATATATATATATATATATATATATTGAACGGTGCAAGATCACTCAATAATTGTAATATACTTAATGTACATTATGGGGATTTTTTTGAAAAAATATTAATTATTAAGCAATATTTTTATGTTTATATTATCTAAATTTATAATTTTAGTTGACAAAAGCATAAGGTTTAAATCGCTTGTTTCTTCATGTTGTTTTCAAGTGTTATAATATATCTCTTGAAAATTTAAATTAGTTTAGTTATGTTTATGTATCTATATATTTAATAAGGTTTTATTGTTCACATAATGCACATTCTAATATACATGTATATCATATAATTATATGCTTCTTTTAGAATTTTCGATTACGATTTCATACTAGCTGTGTGTGTGTGTGTTTACATGACATATATAAGTCCTAAAAATAATAAACAAATTCTTTAATTTATCCACCATTGAATTGAACAAATTTAAGCTTCGTAGTATCTTGTCATAATATTAGTCATAAGGAGCAATTTATTTTATATCCAGAAAACTATTTTCAGTTTTTGCTAATTTTTACTTAAAAGACTATATAATATGAAAATATTATCAAGCATACTTGTTATCTTATTAGTAAAACAGAAACGATTCACTATTTTCAAACATAGTTGTAGCGTAAAGAATGTACAATTTAAAATAACATTAATGTGTAATCTTGGTAAAATGTAACTGATGTAAATTACAACATATTTTTGTGCTGATTATTATTAGAAGTTCAAAAGCTGGTTATAACGGATGATTTAGCTCCAAAAGTGCTCAAATAGTACGCTTATTACAAATAAAATTGGAAAGTTAAAAAAAAAAAAAAAAAAAAAAAAAAAAAAAAAGATTGAATCACATAGGCATAAATGAATGTATAACAAAATTTTAGTAAACATCACTGATATATGAAATCCATATAAGAATCTAAATTTCATATTTCTTTTGAAAATTTATTTTTGTATTTGGAAAATTAAATTAATTGGAAAATATATTAAACTTATATTCTTCAGATAGAAAGATTTAAAACCTTGTTTAAATATTTAAAAGTATCTCGATGATTCGTGACATTTCCTTAATTCATTTTAAAAATTCTACATTCGTAAAATTAGTTAATTACAAATATTAATTTATTAATTAATTAAATTAGTTAATTACTTAAAAAATAAAACAATGATATTAATAAAATATTTTCATCATTAATGAATAAAAGAAAGTAACAAAGTTGCAAGGCCAATCTAACTGTTATTTTTTTTTGTCTGTGGAATTATATTTTGACTTTCCCTTGTCTATCGATTGTATTTTCTTTAGTAGAATTTCCAAATTAAATTTATCAGGTAAAAGGCCATTATTCTTGTGCTAAATCTGACTGAATTTGAAGTTGATGAAAATAATAATTGTTTATTTCACATTATAAAATGTTTTGAAAATGTACGAAGAGATTTTTATAGTTTTCGTTAGAAAAAATTATGAAATATTATAAAAGATATTTCAATATAATTTTGTTTTAAAAACAATAGCAAAATAGTACGTTTTTGCTAAGTCAATCTAAAATTTTTGATCATATACACACCTTTATAGAGAAAATATAGGCATAATTCTATTTAAACTAATACTCTGATGTTATTTTTCAGGAAAAGGTAAGTTATATAAGAAATATTATTAATGAGGATTATGTGTGATATGTAAGTCCATGCAAAATATTACCATCTTTATTTAACGCAATATGAGTATTTTTTGTCTTTGCAATGTTCAATTCTTTTTCAATATTGTGACATTTTTTCTTGTTTAAAAATAGATTTACAGAACATCCTAAATACAAAGATATGTTATTTTAATGACATTAGACAACGGTTATTAAAAGCACTTCCATTCCCTTGTATTTCTTATCATATTATTAAAGCACTACCAATGTAACAATGATTTTGTTACTAGGATGACTAGAAGAGAAAAGTTAAACTTTTAATTCTATGAATAATTCAGATTACAACAGATGGTGATTTCTTAAATTAGGCCTGGAAAATAATGCAAGGTATTGTATTTATTATATATCAACTAAAAATTAATTTCTTCACTCTACACTTTTAACGTATCCTTGAATAAAATATAAGTTGGAAATTTTTTTACTCGGTAATATAAAAGCTTGCAAAAATTTGTTGATATGTTTTTGTTAATTAAAAATTGCATGCACCTTACAAAGAAATGAATCTTGTCTTAAAAAATAGAAAAATGTTTCAAATTCATAATATTTTCAGTTAATAATAATTAGTTAGCTGAAAATAGTTTTAATAACTGGAAATACGGAACTATTTTTTTAAATATCTTTATTATAATAATTAAGAATTCAAACTTTTTAATGCCATGTCAAATCAATGCAGCTAAATTTTGTTAATATATAACACGTAAATATGCCACACAAAAAAAATCGCTTACACATTTTTAAAATTGGCAGAAATACAGAGTGATAAATGTTTGGACTTGAAACAATTTATTTATTCTTATACACAAGATTTTAGATTTTCAAGTCATTTTTTAGTCATTTGCAGAAAAATGAAGAAATATTGAGATGCAGTTTAATTCATATACAATTTACTTTTATTTTTTAATATTTATTAATAGAATATATACTTTTTAGCAATTTTGTCAATTTATTTAATTTAAGTTATTATTTATGTTATAAATAACAAAATCAAATAGGACTGCATATATAATTAATCAATTATAGAAAATTAAATAACCTCTTTTCCTAATTTATTAATATTTACACATTCATGTACATAATATTTAATTGCTTCAATATTTACATGTCTTTGTCAAATTTGTCTAATAATATCAATAAACTAATTCAATGAATATATTTCAGTTATATAAATAGGAGATTTATTGTTACGCAAAGTTTTACCATATTCCTGAAATATTCATTCAATTTAAATGCATCACCGAAATATTTTTATGCTTAATAGGTGTTACATATTAACTAAAATTATTTCTTTGTGTGAGATTTATTAGAATGTCGCAAAACTATAACTTAAACAACTTCTCAGAGGAAATGGTTTGGAGAAGATATCAAAGTTACTCGAAGAAATAAATTGCTGATGTAAAAAGAAGGGATATATAGTTCCGAGGAAATGTCACACGTCAAAGACTACAATCAATCAACGAGAAGAATTCAATTTCTAAGACTTGTACCTTAATAGCCCTAGAAAGAACTGGTCTCTTGTGCAAAGCTCTTATTGCTCAAACGGAAATCAACGCATACCCATTACCACTGTAGTCATGTAAATTGAGACCAACACGCAGCTCTTGGTTTCCTTCCTTAGAATAATGGTATTTCCTGATAGGGCACTCAAAATGGAAAGCTATAATGAAGCTTCGTTATCGGTATTTTACAGTTACCGACGCAAAACTTTGCTTTACCATTAATCAAAAGGGTAGAAAGTGGTAGTGTTTCAAAGATTATAACCATATGTAATTACCCACACTAAAAGTGTATTATTATTACATTAAACTAGGAATTCGTTTTAAACGTATAATAGTTCAAGAAGAGGATGAATATTCCACACTTCAAACAACGGAGTACTTGTAATGGGGATTCATCGAATGTACTATATTCATATACCTATGAATGTGCTATTAAATTTTTAATAAAGTAACATGTCACAATTATTTTCCTTTTAAATTTTATATATGTACTTTCCTCAATACAAATTTAAAACAATGTTTGAAAATACATCTAAATTTATATCATCAGTATGAAAGCAGTTTTTTTTTTTTTTTTTTTTTTTTTTTTTTTAAGAATTTTAGAACAAATAACGATAAAATGTAGATGTTTTAATTACGCGTTGATTATTAGTGAGAAATATTATGCGAATATTAATACTATTCCCTAATATTAAAATAAATAAAATATTTTAGATGCTTTTTATGATTCTCTCAAGATTTTAACCATCGTTTTAAAGTAGAATTAAGTATTTTTTTAAATTTGAATTACAAATAAGATTTTGGTTTTTCTAATGACATTTCCGATTGGTAACAATTTTACAAATGCTGTTTAAAATTTAATTGAATATATAATTGAATATATATATATATTTACATTGTACTAAACTCAAAGCTATAAAAACGAATTCCAAAACATTTTCAGGCGTTAAACATTACAAAACTAGATGAAATATTTTGATAATTATTTTCCCTTTTTAGCAACATTTGGAGCTGAAAGATTACGTATTTTGGTTACTAAGCTAATGGATTTATTACACTTTTTATAGAAAATAGGATTTAAAAATAGATATGTATTAACAAGTGATACGTAATATACAATGTGATATACAACTTTTAATGTATGCTTTAGCAATTAAAAAAACAGCTAAAAATGAAAAAGTTCTCAGAAAATAGAGAAAAATATTAGATTTAAAAATGAGAAATTTTTAATTTAAAGCTATATAACAGAATGTTTCGCAAAAGAAAAACAGTTAATTTTGTGTTAACAAAATTAACTCCTGATACCACTTTTGTTTCTTAATTATTCGTGTCCGTTTCATATTTTTTTTACTTCTATGGCAACAGATAAAAAATTAATGTGTGGATGCACATTCTCACGCATCACTACGAGGGATATTTTTAATTATATATTAGGAAGAATGAAGATTATAGCTTAGTAGTAAGCAAAGCTCTTCATAACGAAAGATCGTGGGTTTGATTCTAGTCACTATTGCGCAATAGGAAATAGATTTTGCACTTCTGATTTCTAAATGTATGTATTCCTATGTCTATCGTACTGCATGATTTAAATGTTTTTGGTTTTTCTTTACAGTGATATGTAAATATGGTCCACTCATTGAAATGTCCTTTAGAGGCCAAATTACGCGATGGATATTGAAACAGTTATAACAACCCTAGGTTTTTCACTACGTCATGCCGAATTTTATCGATATAAAACTTATAATTATAAAGATAAATAAATTCTTATAAATAATTTTTAAACTATGAATTTAAATTTATTATTTCAATTTACATACAATAATAATACCAAATTATCAAACATGTATATTTAAAATTAATTCCAAATTTTGTATTGAATTTAAAAATTCGGCACCCAAACTTCAATACTGAGTAGAGATGAGCTCAGGAACTATTAATATAAGTTAATAGTTCCTGAGCTCATCTCTTATCTTGGCATTTAAAGCTTACACAGTTCAAACCACCTAATAAGCCGTCATGGTTAAAAGAAAAACTACAAGAATAATTAGTTTGAATAATATGATAAAGTATTTTTTTTGTAAAGTTTAATCTTTATATCTAAAAATTAATAATTATGATATGAAATATTATTTTTATATTTTCATTTAATTGATTAAAATATTTTATAACTTTTGAAGGCAACTCAATCAAAATATTCTTAGTTTTAATCTCAGGAAACATTAATTGCCCTCAATTATTTAAAAGAATTTTAGATTTTTACTTGATATTACACTATACTAGCTACTTCTATCTAGATGAAGTCTTGTTACTAATTATTATCACTATATATAATTTTGCTTATTCTTTAACTCTCTTTAAATACATTGACTTAAAGTTAATTAGAGATTAGATACAGTGTTACAAGTTCATACTGATAAAGAAGTAAATTTTAATTAAATTCAATTTTTATATTGATGCTAAATCAATTAAGAGAATCAATACACAAGTGAAATGCATACTATTTAAATCTACTTTTATAAAGATGTAAGAAACGTTCTCTGCTTGTTGTATCACTTAATGAAATGAAGTTAAACAAGAGACAGAGATGTTCATAAGCTCGAAGGTGTAAAATATTCCATTCAGATTTGGGGTATTTACTCAGATGATTCAGTTATCCCTTAAAACTACAACCATGCCGGAATCATGAATTTCCGACTGACACATCCGCGTCGTGATTATACCCAAGAGAAGAATAAAGATCTTAATTTCGGCTACTCATACATATTATTTCGAAAAGCGATATGAATGGATTTTTAAAAGGAAAACTAGTCAAAGTATATTCTTAGTAATAAAGCTGCTTAATTTTGTATATTTTCCCCTCTTGAGTATTTTTTATATAAAAATTATTTAGCTTGCTTCTCGCTAACTTCAGAGTTTTGGACATTATTTATTTTCTTATACACAATTAAATGTATTAATTCAACTTAATTGTGTATTATTTTATAGAATAGCTGAAAAATAAGATTTTACGTTAAGAAATCCACACTAATAAATTTTGGTGCTATAAGCGAATTAGATAAATATGCAGTTATAGGATTTTTAAATATTCAGTTATAAGATTTAAAAATATAGTTATATCCTTTGAAAACAATTTCTAAACTAGTAAGAATAGCATTTATAGAAATAAGAAACGTTTTTTAAAATTATTTATTATGTTTACGAAATTGTTTCTTACGCATTAATGACAAATATGAAATAAATGAGATAGAGAAAAAATTGCGTTGCTAATAAGTTTTCGCTATTGTTTTAATGTATGTATTTAAGATCAGTAACTTATTTTTTTTTAAATTTTAAACTAGTCTTGCTCACGTAAAACGTTACTTTTAAACTGTATTAATATATTTTATTACATTTAATTGTAACCAAAAGTTTAAAAGAATTAATGGTCATTTTCTAGATTATTTAAACTAGCTGCAATACTTCAATTTCTTTGATTTCTTTTACTATTAAAAATACTATATAAAACACAAAAAAAAAGTTAAAACTTTTCAGTGAACAACTCATAGTACTTATACTTAGGTCTTAACGACGCATTTACAAAGAAACAAATTTCATTTTACGTGTCCTTCAGCAACTTCAGCATTTAATAGAATTGTTTTATTTTTGTCCTTAAAAAGCTAAAATATAAAAGTGCATTTTTTTCACAAACTGTGAACTAATTTTCAGAGAGAGAGAAATAATATGTCTCACATATTAATTTAATTGGTTGGTTTGGTTTTATGGCGAAAGTTGTTTAGATATAACACTATATATATATATTATTATTATATATATATATACATAAAATATCTCTACACACATGTATATATTTCATCTTATATTACCAAGAAACAAGGTAATCACTTGATGAATAATTTTTGGTACATATTTTATTTATATTTTATGAGATTTCTGAATGATTCTTTTCCTCAATGTAAACTCCTTTTAAAAAAGATTTTAAGGACATTCCTGTTTTTATTCTTTTATAACAATCATTATTTTATTGAGTCTAGTGCTCTGTCCTTCCTATATTGATCGTATTTTATTGACATTCTCTTGTTCATATTTTTCTTGAAATGAACTTTAATGGTCGAATATTTTATCACAAAACACAAAGAATATTAATCATAACTTAAATGTATTTCTGATACATTAATGGTTTAAAATAATATTACTACTCACATTGGTTTGTTACAAACTTTGAATTGGGAGAACATAGAGTTGGGAAAATATTATCGAAATTTGCATACGTGTTGTTTTATTTTACAAACTTTTTCTCAAAATTATTTAAATGTTTGTAGATTTCAAATCATATCTCTAAAATATTACAGATAAAATAAATGTTATGATGATGATCGCAGCATTTCAAGATCTGAATTATCAATTATTACAATAAATGCTTAAATTTATATGAAATACATAGAATATTTCTTATCCTCTTTCAACAAATAATATGTAATCATAAAATGACATAGTATAAGGCTCTTATAATAAATTTTGTTTCAAAGACAATCCATATTGTAAACTTTTATTTAAATATTATATTTATTGATTAATTTATTCACATTTTAAAAAAGTAAGATACTTTTAAAAGAATATGGCTTAATTCTAAGACTTTATTATGGCAGTGTATACTCATCTTCTTTTAATTCTCTTTTTGTAGATCTAATTAGTAATGATAATTTTCATATGGAGTAGATATAATAATGATTATCTTTCTTTATTTCCAAAAAATTTTATTATTTGTATTTTATTGGGTAAATTTCAGTGAAATTGATTTTCATTGAAAAATTTTTGTGTTATTAATTACCCTTAACACACATAATGCTTACAAATAATCTTTTGAATTGAAATAAGATATTATTTTTTTAACATTTTGTGGTTATGTATTTATTATAATTTCTCTTCCCAGATTTATACATGGAAATAGAGGCAGAAACTAACGTTGTTTTTCGCATTAAGAAATTAATTCATCATATATTTAATTTAATCATATAATTACGAATTCATTTACGCACAAACAAATTTATTATACATATGTTATTTCAGATATTCAAGCATTATTAACAGCATAGTTAAGAATCAACGTGGTATTCATAAATTACAGTAATTAATTAATAAAATAAGTGGTACCACAAGAAAAAGAAATCACTGGCTGGATAAATACTTTATATAAAAAACATCGATTTAATGTTCTCTAACTAGGCCAGCCTATTTTGAGGACTTCAAAAACCTATTTAGGTTCTTTCCATCAGCATTGTTTTCAGGATCTAGGTTTACATTGTAGGAAAAAATATCATCTTTTCAGTTTGAGAGCTCATAGGGTTTTATTGCTTCAACTCTGTGGTTTTTCAGTTTCTGGGATTTAGTAAAACATCAGACTTGAATAATGAGAAGTTTTTCTTGCACTATCAGGCTTTCATATCGGCAATTTTTGTAACTTCTTCTACCGTCTCGAACCCCAGTATATCTTCAATCTTGTTCCCTCGGTCTCTCTGGAACCGGTTTTCTACAAGACCTGTACCAGGACAGTCTACTTCGAAGAAGGGAACAATAAATAGGTAATTTAGTTAATTTACAAAAAAAATATCCACCCAGTGAATATAACACTAATGATCTACGAGGAAAAAAATTGAAGATTTTTTTTTCCTCACATTCACAATCCAATTAAGAACAGTCACAATCTAAAATACATCTTTAGAGAAAGGACCACGCGTATCCTCTTCAACCAATTGGAAACACTGACAATCGCAAAAGATATTTAAAGTTGTAGTGGTTACTTTGCTTTATCTTTCTTTCTTTAATCTATGAAAATAAATTTTGACATTGTATTTAAAATTGAAAAAAGGATAATTTAGCTATTTTATAAAAAAAATATCCATCCATATTGAATACAACATAATTGTTAATGCAGGAGATATTAAGAATCGTATTTTATACAGCCTTATCATAGTTCATATTAACTGGTCACTTGTCTTTAAAAAAGAGTTTAATATTTTTTATAAACAGATGAAAAAATATATATTTTTTTAAAATTATAATTTAAATATTTGTTTTTTTATAAAAACAATATTTTTGGCTTGATGTTGCGCATGAAAGTATTATTCAATCTATAATGTTATTATTGCAATAAAACATATTTTAGCAAGTTTCATAAAAATACTTCCTTTTTTATATACAGTCATATAATCAATTTAAAAAAACGTATTTATTGAAATATTAAGCATGATTTGTTAACTATCAATAAGTTCTTTCTACAAATCATTCAAAATAATGTATCTTATTATCATAATCGAGCCATTTCATAGATATCATTTTTCATACCTTAAAATTTAAATATATTTAAAGAAGATGGAACATTTTTCTTTATCATGGACTAAAGAAAAACGTTTCTAATTCTTGCAAAATTTTATTCATACAAGAAAAACTGTAATAAATTAATTTGTGCAGTTTTATATATTCATCCAAATTTTGAAACTTATAAAGGTCGCAAAAAATTTTAAAAATCTAGAAGAAGAAAATATGTTTTGGAAAAAAGTTTTAATAAAAATCAAGTCATTAGGTTTACTTTGTTAAAAAAAATACTGTACTATATTTCATCATTAATAATAGGAAATTCTATTTTCGTAATAAAATTTTAAAATATTAATTTCTTTTCAGTAATTTGCATTCAGTCTTAAAAATCATGAATATAACGAGAAAATAATTTATTTTGATAGTTTCTCCGTTATAAAATCTAAATTTGAAAATTTGAGTAGTATTTAATTTGTTGGGTTGGCAAGAAAATTTTTGGCTTCCACAAATGAATAGCTTTATAGAAAACCAAAATTATTTTCATGCCATCCCAGTAAATAAGCCATAAATAATTTACCTGCATGTTGTTAAGAGAAAAGATAAAAACATCAAATAAATAGTGTTAATAACTGTTTTTTTTCTGTTATAGATAATCATATTTTTGTAACTAACGACTGTTATAAAAAAATTATAATTATTACAGAATAAATTTTTTAAAGTTTAAGAAAATCTTAGAAAATTAAACAAAGATACATTCTTTCCACTGGAACAGTAAATATATACAATGAGAAATATAATAATTATTTCAAGCTGAAATAAAAAAGTAATTTTAGTGTTGTTAGCAAAGAAAAATGAAAGATCATGCAATTAAAAAAGTAAAGTCGTAATATTTTTTATAGAAGTTGAAACACATTATACTAACAAAAGCTTAGCAAAAATCCACTCTTAATTTGCACATTATGGTTTTGTAAAGAAATGAACAAAAAAGAGTAATTAAATATAAACAAAGTACATGTAATTTCATTTGCATACCTAAAATCTCTAGGACAATATTTTACAGTAGTGAGTGTTGAACTTTGTCCTCATTTAGTACACTGGAGTAGCTGCACATTGAATTCATTCAGTCATTTTTTTCTTTTGCGTTGAACGTGACATATTTTCATAGTTGTGTATTCATATATTAGTGAATATAAAAAAAGCGTTTTTGAAAACATTCCATAAAAAAAAGATGTGTTGATTTAGACTTAAGGAACAGTGAGGAGGATTTTTTTCAACACTGGTTCAAAGCAATTTTAAACATTCATTATTAAAAAAAGAATCCGTTCAAAACTAAAAAAACGCCATTTACTTTCTATTTTCTTCACATCTAACACTACTCACACACACACACATATATGTATATATATATATATATGTGTGTGTGTGTGTGTGTGTGTGTGTAATAGCGTAAAACAATTGAACAAGAGAACTTGGATGTTTGTTGGTAACGGATCAGAATCCACATTAAACAAAAAGAAAACTCTGTATAATAAAATAACGTTTGAATTAGGTAAAGTTAGAGATAGCTGAAATCATACAAATTTTGAAATACACGAAAGCCTTGAAATAACTTACATATAACTATGCACAAGTCAGGAAGTGATTTTGGTACTATGCGCTTTGACACAATAAGAGGTGAGGTAAACATGCTTAATTGTGGCTAAATCGTGGTACAAATCTCTTTCTTTCATAAACTGTGCAAAAACTTAGATTTTCAAACACACCTTTGCCAAGGATATATCGTGAGCACGTTGTTTCGAATAAAACCATTCCTGTTTGGAATAAATGTCACGGACAGAATTATGGTGAGAAATGCATATAGTCAGTGTCTTCTCCATTTTATAATTAGAGGATAGGTGAGCTATATTACAACAGTTCCTCCTATGACTAATGCATAATATGCCACAAAAGGAGTCACTGATCTATGAGAGTTTCTGTCCTAACAGTCAAAAGTTATTATTTCATGTGATTTTCCAGGAACATGTACTTTGCCACTGGCATATTTCAAAGTGAAACTCAATTCATTATTCTAGGCAATATTTTTTTACATCTGAATAGCTCATTGGCTATGTTCCACCACCCATTCTAATCATCGCGTCTTATTTTGTGGTGGCATCAGCAGAAACACACAGGCAAACACACACACACATATATAACAACTTCTTTTAAGAGTTTTCAAACTAGACTAAAGCCATATAAAATTTATTTCTGTAGATAATGTCATATAAATGTATATATTTGATCAAATTCCACTGATGTTTTTAAAATGACTTTACATTTCATCACCTGAAAATTAATTAAGAAAAATCTGAAATGTGTTTCTTTCTCCACATGCTTTTCGAGCAATAAGTATAGTAAGAAATATATTTTAAGATGTGTTTCCTACTTTAATTATAATAAATATCTTATCATTCTTAGAAATTATTTTATGAAAACCCATCAAAAATAAGTTTTATTATTTTTAAGGGTATTAGCCAATAAATCTTATTTGAAATGCTCCAAATGAGAAAAAATTTTCAATCAAGTTTTATACTGAATTCTTGTAAATATTCGGAGCTGCTCAACTTCACATTGAAAGTTCAAACTGATAGCGGGAAATTGCCACATTAACATGCGACAAAAGACAGATAATGAGCAGAAAGTTTTATCTGAGTAGTTTTCGAGGAAATTCGATCTGACTTAAAGGCGAAGAATTTGAATGTCTTCCCTTTCTTTAACCCTTCTTCTACCTGTTTTTTTTTTTTTTTTTTTTTTCATTTTTGATAAATTTCTACATTTCTTCTTCAAATGATAAAAAATATTAAAAATAAACTCGAAATCCTTGACTAATGAAACAACTTAAATTCATTTTAAAGACATTTTTGAAATTATTGAAAAATGAATTTCGGAAGAAGATTGTCTTATTTTTTAACTACATATCTTGCTATAATTTTCTAAAATATATTGTATTAATACTTAAAAACTGCATTTTTACGTAGCACTCCAACACAAATATTTTTATAAATTTCAAAGACACACGCACTTATTTAATCATTGGTTAGAAAGCTTAAAAATAATTAAAAATGGTAATCACACGAACTCATTAAATATAAACATTAAATTATTATTTGAAAAATCAAATTTAAGTTAAATAATATACTTAAGATAATATAGTATAATCAATGTTTAAGATGCTTAAAATTTTATTTTTTAATTGTAGATTCAAATTAATATAAATTAGGTAATAATCAATACACTCTCTCTGATTCTTGTATAAATTAAATACTTTGTGGTTTTCAACATCAATGTTGAAGTTTTCTTTTTATATAATAAAAATGAAACTAACATTTTTGGTATAAGTATCAAAATATATTAAATCATAGTAAAAATGACATTCATCTGAAACACAACATACAAAAATGTTCTTTTGTGTTTGAAATCTTAAATTTGTTAAAAACGAAAAATAAGTAAAAGGTGAATAAAAGAACTAAACGTGTATATATATATATGTGTGTGTGTGTGTGTGTGCTTACCATTAATATTAGATACATAAATTGCAATAAATGCTTTAACATAATTCATATTGAATTTTTTTTATTTTTTATTCGAGATTAATCTTAAAAGGAAAAAATACATTTATGCTAATGGCCAATCTAAGTTCAAAAACTAGAATGACGAGAAATTTCAGAAAATTTATTATATGCATACAGTCAGATAATACATACGTTATACAAAGATCAAATTATTGAAATTACAGCATTTTTGTTAAGTGTGGTTAGTGACAAAATCAGTAATTAGTATAGCCGCTATTACTGGTCATTACCATTGTCCCTGTATTCGGTATAGAAAGCTATGAATGCATCCTTAGATTATAGCAGACCATGCGGCTTCCGCGTATTATCAAAGTTAATCTGTTGTAGAAGTGGTTAGTGTGACCCTGGATAATTCTTATGCAAGCAGGAACATATTTACAGGATTGGAAGAACAAGCAGGCCAAGATATTAATTCAAGATGATGAGTAAAAAGGAATTCTTGAATATTGTGTGCCGAGTGTGGTTGCACGTTGTCCTGTTGATATAAAGCTGATGGCAAGCTCTGAAACTATGGGCAGATCACAAATGTAATACCTCAGAGATAACATTGCCTGTTCAGTGAACCGGCAATGTGAACCAAAAGGATGTGGGGGTAAAATGCAGTACCATTCCAAATCATGATACCAAGTGTAGGACCTGTATAGCGATGCTCATGCAACAGCTCAACCATCCATTATTATGGTGTCTCCAGATTATGTTGTTTCAGGCAAAACTGGAATTTGCAAGTAAAGACAGTGTTATTCCGTTCCATTGTCCATATCCCTTGTTCATCACTCTATTGGTGGCGAAAACGCCCTTGAGTTAAAGGTAAATGAAACTATGGACAGCTTGCAGATATTCCACTCAATTATAAATGACTTTGAATGATACGAGGAGACTTCAAAAAATTCGTAAAAGACTGAATATGTTGCATTATGGTTTTTGATGCTGCTAAGTGATCCATCAATGCCATGTGCACAATATCACGTTCAGTGGTGCGACGATAAAGATGTGTTTGATCCTGTCAATCTGTCGTTCCCCCTGCATTCAGCGATTACAGATCCGCATGGCAGTTGCTTGGTTACGTCCAATACAATTACCGATTACGTTGAAGAGTAATCCATAATCCCTATAATCTACAAATCTTAACCCGTCGAACTTGAAAAGTTGCTTGAAAGAAATTCAATATCTTCTGAGAGATATAGTTAAATAACTTACACGAAAAAAAGTATGAAAAACAATTGCCATATTTTAAATCGGCAATTTTTCTTCCCTTTATATTGCCCTTGCAGATTGTATTACAGTCCCCCATGATGTGCATAAGCACTGCAATTCTAATAATTTGCATATCATACATAGTCAAAATCGTATGATGTGAATTTACATGATTTGCATACTTCCTACAGTTTGTACAGAAATGTATACATAAAAATTACCTATCGTACATACTTTAATATAGTTATACATAAATTTTCTAATAAATCCATACTTTGTTCAAATAAACAAATCAGAAATAAGTTCTCCAATTTTGTGGATGGCATTTTGTTTGTATTGATTGTTAGAATATTATTACGTATAACGCCGATCTGGTAGCCGAATTGTTAGCGCTCTTGCACTTGGTTGAACAGTTCGTGGGTTCGAATCCCACCGTGGGCATGAATGTTTGTAGTGGTTTGGAATCCACTTTAAGCCGTAGGTTCCGGTCTAGTTAGCCCTCTTGTGCAAACAATGACCGTTGAGAGACAAACAAATCGTACGTATAACAGCTTTTTTCATACATAACCGCAAAAGCGCCGCACACAATGTAATATTAAAGATTGGGAAAACTGAAATTTTATACATCACTTTTTCATAAATTTTTTGCAATTTATAGAAGTTTTTTTATTAATTTAAAAACTTGTAGGTTCTTTAATTCGATATATAATTAATGTCAACAGGTAATAAAATCAGAACCATACAAGGAATATATTAAGTTTTTATGTTTTTTGAAAACTAAAAACAATTTAAATTTAAAACCAAAGTTTGTGTTTAATGTGGGGGTTTTGTATTGTTTATTTCCTCATTAGTTGAACGTCCATTATGTTACAACACATAATTGATATTACTGACCCGTAATAAATATTGTAATAAATAAATAGTTAAAATATTTTCGTTTTCAACTCAACAGTTTGTATGTTGCATTCGTACCTTTTGCTTGTTACTCAAAATATATCATGATTTATAAATTTTGGGTTAAATTATGTTCTTGAAAGAGAATGTAACGTGGAACAACAAATCAAACTCAACATCTATTTTACTCGATCAAACTCTTCATTATTTTTAATAAATCTTCCGATTAATTTTAAAAGTTAAGATCAAGCAATCAACATCCAAAATTCCAAATTTTCAAATAGACAAATAAAGTAGACAGCCCTAATTTCTTCAAACGGGGTATATATATATATATATATATATATATATATATATATATATATATATATATATAAACTTAATTAAAATACTCCAAACAACACGAAATTACAGTCTCAAATAACTTACTAAGAAGTTTTCACAATGAACGTGAACATATTGACGTTTTGATTAACCTGGGTAATATGGAAATTATTTGCTGCAAATCATGTTAGAGAGTTCCTTTTAAAAACTTTACCTTTATCATTGGAATCTGAAAATCTTATAGAATCTAAGATCTCGTATTTCCTGTAAAAGTAAGATAAATAAGATTTACCATTTTTTAAAGTAAGATAATTCTAATATATAGTAATTATCAAACTTTGAAAAGAAAGTAGTTTGTAATATAGCTATCAGAATACTTCCATTTGCTTATTAGAAATCTAATACGAATAGGTTTTTTCTTTCAAAATAATGTCTATCATTAGCATTCTAGTAAAAATTAGATTTATAGAAAGTATATACTGTACTTTCCATTGAAAATACTTCATATTATAATCTTTATGGAAACAGCATTTTAAACTAGCATTAAAGAAATACTGTTGTAAGAAGTTGATTTTAGAAAATTGTTGTGTGAAAAATTCTTGAACGTTATATCTTGTTAATCATTCTCACTTAAAAACAAAAAAACTTCATTATTTAAAACATAAGTATTTTTTCTAAAAAATAATTTTTTTTATGCAGACTCTAAAGATTTTATCGAGCAAAAAATTATGAAATCAGAAATTTATATGATGATCACTACTTCTGATAATTTGTAAAAAATGAAAAAAATCATTTGTTCGAAAAATCACAAATTTCAAGTAAATGAGCTCAAAAAACTAGTTCGCTGAGTATTCAAACATTTTGGATACATGTTCTGACATTACAAAAGTCAAAACATTCTGAGTACATGTTCTAACATATACTCAGAATATTTTGAGGTTTCAGGATGTTTCTGTTTTTAACTTTGACATTTGAGGATGTTTGAATAGCTAAATAAAGATTTTTTATAAGTTACAGCCTTAAGTTAAAGGCAGTTTATCATATGTAATGTGAATAACATGGATGGTATTCAGTCAATATAAAAGCTATCAATGAAATCCGTTTCATCAAATGTTGCATGAAAGTAATGTTTTATACGGTGATTTCAATTATACTTCAACGGTATTTCACACACAAAAAATTAAAACAACTTCCAAGTAAAAAAAAACGATTTAGTAGCATAACAAGCATAATCAAAATTGTTTTTTAAATTAAAATTAGTAATAAATGTAAAACAGGAATGTTCCGAAAATACTATTAAAATAAGCTTTACAAAAGCCACATTTATACTTCTTCTTACTTTGTTGGCCAGAAATATATTTTATGCCAGATTTCCACAAGATTATTAAACTTTTCGAATTTTTAGAATGCTCAATTAGCAGTGGGGATAATAAATTTCAATTTTTAATAACTATAATTTAAACCGATTGATGAATAGACAGATTCAATTAAATATCAACGCAATTTATGTAAACATAATCAATCACTCAACCAGAGTTTATCTTTTTTATTCTTACACTAATGAAAAAATAAAATTTTTAATATTGATTGATCATAATTAAATATTTAACATCATCAAATATATTGAAGTTGTCACAGGAATATTTAATTATATAAAGAAAAGTATATTGTGATTTTGCTGAATAGTAATTTCTCTATTGTTTACGACCTCTAAAATTGAGTTTCTACTTTATAACCTATTTTTCAATTCTGATAAGTGTCAGTTTAATTATCTAATTTTTAGAAGTATAAAACTAAAATATAAAGGATTTCTTGCCGGCCAACTTGTAGTGGTCAGTGTGCCTGACTACGGATAGGGAGGTGCTGGGTTCGAATCCCAATTCAGGCATGGATATACTTTCTCTCTCTCTATCCTGTCTTTGTCCTTTTCTTGTGTGAATGAAGTATAAACGGATCTCTATGGCATGTGTGTGTACTGAAGAAGTCGGACTCTACATCAAATACGGCTCAGTTGGAAAAGTGGAGCAGCGCATCCCAATTTGCCAGCCTAGCTGGCACACGAGAACAACAACAACAAAGGGCTTCATACATGCATAATTTAAATTTTGTCACTGAATCTGTGATTCTGATTAGTAGTTTCAACAACTTTATTGAAATACATTATAAAATAAATGTAAATTTTTTTTCATAAATTTGTATGATTAACAAATAACAAATTCATTTATAAACTCAAATATCATAAAAATATTTACAAATTATATTTGGCTTTAAAATTTGGTTAAAAAATAAACTAGATTAAAAGGCAATATTTTTAGGAAAATATTTATAATAATTGAAATTAATAAAATAAAATGAACAACTATTATAAGTATGATTAAAATACAAAACGAATTCAAACATCATAAATTATATTTATATATTTATGTATTTAATATATTTATATATATATATATATTAATATTAATATATTAATATATTTTATATTAAATATCTTTATATATTTAATATAATAAAATATTAAATTTATATACATATATATATATATATATATATATATATATTAAAACTAAAATATAAGCCTCAGAAAAAAATTAAAATTAATATATTAAAATTAATATAATAATTAATATATTAATATATTTTATATATATTAAATATATTTATATATTTAATATAATAAAATTAAATTTTATATATATATATATATATATATATATATATATATATATATATATATATATATATATATATATATATATATATATATATTAAAACTAAAATAAGCCTCAGAAAAAATTAAAAGAGGAAAAATATCAATTTTCATAATAAACAAAATAGAGAGGAAATTTTTGTCAAGCTCCTTTGACAATTCAGATTTTATGAACTAAAATACATTTTTAACAATTGTTCTGCTGCTTAGAATTGAGCTAAGTTTTTTATTGAATGATAATTATCATTGTTTTTAATAACTCAGATAAATTATTTCAAGTTGATTTGTGATTTCGGTTTCTTATACTCAACATGTAAAACGGACTTTAAATAATAAAATGCATTTTTAATATAATACGTGTACTAATATTTTGTAATTTAGCAAATTCTCATTATAATTATGGGTGAAATTTTCAATCATGAATAACATTAAAGTTAATGATTCACAAATATTTTAGATGTTAGCAATAGTGAAGTCTGTTATCAATACCATTTTTTAATTTACTGGTATATATATATAGATGAAAAATTAAAATGATGAATTTAAAAAAGAACAGACACAGAAGTATACATAATTGAAGCATCCATTAATATTAATAATTTGTTCCTTTATTTAATTGTTTATGAAGTCACGTTTTACATCCATCTCAATTGTTGAATTGAAAGCTTTCCTCAAACTCATTATAGAGTAATCGACTTTCTGAAAATTTTCAGTAAATATTTCTATAAAAAATATATGATTGAAGAATTACTTGAGAATCATTAATTTAAGCCGATAAAGAGTACAACCATTCTAAATAATAAATGTCACCAATCACACACCTACACAGTTAAACATTAGCTGACATAGTATGTAATTTTATTTTATATAAAAAATATATAAATAAGAAATTTACAACTTTTTCACTGGCACAATACATGGAATTATATTTTTAAATGTGATACATTTAAAAGAATCAATCCATTAAATATAAAATTTTATTTATTAGTTATTTTTAAAATTATATTGTATTAATATTTTTATATTATTAATAGTTTTTTAAACAATCATGTAAGCACAATTTTTTTAATGAAATTGTGATAGCACTTAACTGATTATATAAATCCTAATAAAAGTCCTAAACTGGACTAAATATGTCAGTTTTAAATATAAATGGACAATAAGATAAACCGCAATCCCGGTACGCTACAATTCGACCTTTATCATAGAGAGAAACGTGCTGGTACGCATTTCTCCTTCTTACACGAGGCATCACTACAACTTTTCACCATTCAACAACGTTCAAATGCAATTTGTGTATGAGGAACCGGCTGAACAATTTCCTCATTTAAACACAATGTAGGGGTCGCTACTGGCGCCTGCTTTGTCTGAATGCGCTGAAAAGCTAATCATTTGCATATCACAGCACCTTCTTCCTTTCGTATAAATTTCACGTCTGTAGCACGTCGCCTTCTTGGTGTAGCAATTTTAATGGCCAATAGTGTATTTAAATATGTGAATAGTATCAAAAAATTTTAAAAATGGTGAATATAATAAACAACATAAATCAACCATAATCACTTAATATTTTTATCCAATTATCTGAAAACAAATTTTTCAGTACTTAAAGTGGGTGATTTAGCGTATTGTACCTATTATGAAAGTACTTTATGATTGCTTTTAACCTAAAATATTTTAGTATCATTCTATTAAAATGATTTTAATTTCTTTCTTCCTTATAAAATTTTATTAATTTACATCTCTCTGTTTATAAAATTAAGCATAAGAACTTTTTACAGGAATTTCCTTGAAAGAAATAATAAAAAAAATTTGTGTCACACGGCAGTGGTTTTCTATAAAGCTAATAAAAAAATTTAATATTTTGCGAGTAATTCACTCAGTAAAATTTCTTTCCTTGATACCTGTGTCGTCTTTATACTTGAAGAAAGGAACAGTAATTAACACATCCAGGTTTATCTTTCTTAAATTTTGAATTATTTTTTATTTGTAAAAAACTCTACATAAAAATAAATGCGCAATTATCCTTGAAGAGTCAAAAATATAAAAAATTTTTGCATGAAACGCTTTAATATTTTTCATCCTTGCTTGGAGTTTTTGTTTTGGGTTGAACTAAAAGTGATAACTTTGTATAAGAAGTTTTTACATTATATATATATATATATATATATATATATATATATATATATAGTGTAAATTTTATGTTATAAAAAAATGCCATTAACATTTTTCTATAAATTAAAAAAATTTTTTTTGTGAACTATCTTTTCAAAAGTACTTAACATTAGATAAGAGTCTGATAAAAGCAGTTACTATTAATTACAACATAATTATTAATAGAACGATATATTCACTATAATTTCCAATATTTTTCAATAAATTTCACAAAACATTTCAATTTCCAATAAAAATTTCCCAAAACATTAAAATATTTTCCTGCAAATAATCAGAAAATAATTGTTGTAGCCAAAGTATCTGAATAAGCTTCATTCACCAAACAAAAATATCTGAATGAGTTTCATTCATCTACTTAAAATATGTTTTGATTGAGATATCATAGAGGGATTTAAGCTGAGTTTACAAATTGACAATATTTAAGAACATAACTTTAGAAGATAAAACACGTACCTAATTATCTTTATTTATATGATTGAAAACTGATAAGTTTATCTACGATAATGTTCATCCTAAATTAGTAATTTCATTATGTTAAATCATAACTTAAGAATAACAAATATTTGCTCCATAAAATATGCCAAATTAAAACGCGAGCACAATACGTGAACACACATGAATATTTAAGTTTATCATGATGGTATGTTAAAGGAGCTTTTATTGTTCGTATGTGTTCAGAATGATAATGTGTTGAAATATAATATGCAAGCTTACTTTGAAAACTGGTATTAGAGAGTATCAAATTCCCTGTTTAGTGCACAAGAAAATTTTGCGAATAAATAAAATAATGTACAAGTTGTACAAATTATTAATTCATCAGTATTATTTTAATGCTTAAATTTCGAACCTATGCCAAGCACTGTCTGTTGTAATTCACCATTTTACGACCATTAAATTATCTAACGTTAATACTAGTAAGAATAATTTATCTTTTAATATAGCAAAACACTTATAGTTGGAAAAGTATAAGTTTTAGAATCAAATATACGTATTTAACGGCTAAAATGTAGAAAAGAAAGCGTATTCTTGTTGTACACATAAATATCTAACTCTTCTTTTTACTGCAATGTATATTCTTTGTAATAAATGTATCAAAATATTGTGGAATGGACAAGGAAGAATAAAATATTTAATATATTGTTAGCTCTCATTACTAATATAAAACATAAAATTTAAGTAAATGGAAATGTATTTGCTTATATAAAACAAGCATTAATAAAAAATTGCATTATTCTCTTCAAAAATATTTAATTTATTAAATATATAATGTTTTATTATAAATTTTAGTCTTATTTAAGGAAAAAAAAACAGTTTTAATATTAGGCTAAGAACATTAAAAACTTCCTTAAAATATCATTTAGCATATTGTTTTGTAATTCTTCAGAAAAAAAAATTATCTTTCTCCAATTTTAGACTAAAATATTTGCATTCTACATTTTTAGGTAATTCACGTGAAATAAAATTTGAAAAATGAATTTGTTGAATTTCGTTAGCTTCAAAAGTATTCAACACGTGAAGTAGCATTTTCTAGGAAATTACAAACAAACCTTATTAAAATATCTTCATTTAGGAAGATATTCATCATTTTTAATATTTTTATTATTGTATATTCTTTTTATATTATCTCTATTCACTCTCTATTCATTTTAGATCTTTATGTTATTTTAAATATTTCTGTACTTAAATTTTTTGAATCATTTAACTAAACTATTTATTTCATCAGTTATTATGATCTTTTTCCGTTTTTTTTTTTTTTTTTGCAAGTTTAAACTTGCTATTTTGATCTATTTACTAAACAGAAAGTGGAACGATATTAGGTTCTATTTTGTATACTTTAATTTTATTGACATTCATTTCATATTTTTGACACTATTTTAAATACATTTAGAAAAGTAAATCTCTTTCAATCGTCTACTTCTATTCGTCCAAAAGAGCAGCTGAATGCTCCTTCATTCAATTCAATATAACTCAGGGATTTAAACGTGAAAGAATGTTTGTGGTAGCTTGTAATCCACTTTAAACGGTAAATCCTTAAAATTAGGCATCAGGTGCAAAAAAATGACTATAAAGTGACAAAAACGAACCGAATTCATCCTGCAGACAAAGAACCGGGCTGTTTTGATCTTTACAACATCATTTCTCAGTAGTTTAAATAACAAGTAGCTGTTTTTACTCTATAGTTTCCGTTATTGTTACGCTCCATCTCATTCAATCAAGCTCTTTGATCTTTTGTTAAATCTTTTCCCAAATTCTTCTTTATCAAACTATGTAACACCTATTTTCAAGCAACAGAAATTTAGACTCAATAATTTTATTTCAATTTCCATAATATTTGAATTTTGCTTTCTAAAATTACATTAATATATTTCAGTCATTATGAAATGCAGTTTCATAAATTTGTTAATTATAGTATTCTTAACACTAATACTTTCTTTTCAATATTAAAATAAGATTGCACCTTTTATGTATTTTTTTAAAAATAATATTTTTTTTTAAGTTTTTTCCACGTTTTACACCATTGATTCTCCTGTATCATGTCAAATATTCTGAAATAAAAGTGATTTTTCTTTCAGTTGTCGAGAAAATAGAAGTAATTTTCACATTTATCTCATAAGTACATATGTTAACTATAATTGTGATACACGTGTTGATGGATAAAGAGGAAAATTGAACAACGTGTTAAATATTCTCAAATAAACTTATTTGTAGTTATAAAAATATATTGTCTAAATAGAACTTCCAAGTGCAAAAAATCAGATACAAGTGCTTATTAAATTATAAAAGGAATTATTTTACATATAAAGAATTTATTTTTGAAACCTTACATAGTTTTATGTTAACTTACAAAAAATTAAAATAAATCAGTTATATATATAATATATATAATTTTTCCATTTATAATATTATAACATGTAAGATACAATAACTTATAATAAGTTGTTTTAAGTAAAAAAACATCCCCGATTGCATTCGTAAGAATTTTTAAAAAAATGCCAATAATTTTAAGATCAAAATAAAATAATTTTGGAGATTATTTATTCATTGTGTTTTTAAAAATATCTATTTTACATTCTCTTCCTCAATTATTTATAAAAATATTTCATAAAAGTTAAAGCATTTATCACAAATATTTTTTCTAACTTGAAAGAAATGCTAGTTAGTTAATTTTCATTAAAGTATTCGTAAGAATAGTATTTATATTATAAAAATTTTGTTTCATATTCAGAATTAGTTTTGATTGTTTGATAATAAGAATTGATTTTCTTTTGTTTTTTCTTGATTTTCTTATTAATATCATAAAAACGCTGCAAGTTATACAGTAAAAAATTGCTTATTACTTTTAACATTACATTAATGTTGATAAAATTTTAAGAAACTTTTTATATTTTCTTTAATAATAAGTAAATATTTTAAATGAAATCAATTGCTTTATCATGAAATATTTTTAAATAGATAAAAAGCAAGCACATTACTAAATTATTTTACATAATATTACATTATTATTTTGATTAATATAAAAGGTATATTAGCCTTACATTTTAATAATTTAAAAAATATTTAATATTTCTCTTACAGTTTTATCACAATACTGAAACAAAGTATTGGTCTTATAAAATATGTGTTTGAGCGTGAAAAAAATATTATCCTGATAATGCAATAATATTTCTACGCAAAAGTTTGAATCCAATTAAAATTACTTAAAGGAATAGAAAAGAAGAATGTTCTTAAGTACTTGTAGTTAGTTTCACTTTACCCCCAAATGTGACTTAATCATCGACGCATTTTTTCCAGACTCTGAATCATTTATATAAGATTTAGTCTTTGAAATTCTAAATATACACTAAACTATTAATAATAATCAATAACATTTCGAAAAATCACACAGCTTTAAAGCAATTAACAGCTGATTACCGTAAAAAAAATCAGTACTAACCCTAACATTTTTCAATAATTCTAAAAAATCAGTTTATTGATTAGTTATAACATTTATTGATTAGTTATACACATAAATAACTTTTATGTTTGTTTTTTAGAGATTACTGAAGCATTTTTCAATTTATTCAATATTTACAAAATTACATATAAAACTATAACAGTAACACTGTTTATTAAATTGATCATTGTGAAACTTAAAGTTCTATTTTTTACCAAAAGGTAAGCTTAAAGCAATTCATACCATACAGTATATCAATAAAATAAGAATATTTAAATAAAGTATATATTAGTAGGTATGAAAATAATTACACCTGGAAACTAATTAAAAGAAATCACTTACAGTTATTTATAAATATTTTGATTACATTTCTTAATATATTTTCACATTAAATGTAAATAGTTATTTTTTTTTAACAAAACATTAGTTTCAAAGTAAACGAAAAATTGTTTATGTTATAATTATTGGTGTTTTGAAGTACAAAATTTAAAAAACGTTTTACTCCAATAATAGCTTTAATATGTGGTTTGCTTAATAAGTATAAAATTTTAATATGCTTTAATTACTTTTTTTTATCAAACTTTGTCCCACAACTTTCCAGGATAATCGTAATGATTCCTTCTTACTAAACAGAAAAACCGAAACAAATTTAAAATCATTTTGAAACAAAAATATCAAAAATTCTAGCAAAATTATGCTTATTTATTTAAAATAATGGTAAAATATTTTAATTAAATAAAAACTGGAAGCTTTAAGTAAAAATAAAGAAATAAATATATATATAATTAGAAAGAAATAAAAAAAAACACAATCATCGCGCTTATGGCCTATGTTTGCCGTCAAAAATATATTTTAGTTATAAGCTAAATTTAAGATTTATTCAATAGATTCAATTTATTTAATAAATAGATCATGAATATATTAGCTGGTTTCTATTTTTAATAGAAATCCTTTACTAAAACATAAGTTCCACTCTACATTATTAACACAAAACTACTTATTGTAATATTTTGTTCTTTCAACACAAA
The DNA here is from genome assembly GCA_030067965.1 of Latrodectus elegans. Classification (NCBI taxonomy): domain Eukaryota; kingdom Metazoa; phylum Arthropoda; class Arachnida; order Araneae; family Theridiidae; genus Latrodectus; species Latrodectus elegans. The sequence continues at coordinate 61,245,610 of CM057809.1, forward strand.
TGCAAACAAAAAGATAGGAAAAATAGTAAATGATTCTCAGTTACTCACCAACGACAGAAGATAGCAGCAAAATGAGAGTTCCCGGTACGACATCCATGCAGAAGTGAATATCTGCACGTGCGAACCTTTACAAGAGAGGAACTGACTCTTTCTATGTTCCTACCACTCTCGGTTTTCAAGATCCACTGACTCCGACAATCCTTTTTCTCCCTGTCCACGTGCTTTAATTCGCTCAGAATACAACCGTATGCGCATGCGTGGCACAAAATGAAATCTCAAACTTCTGAGGGGCGTACCCCCATTTTTTACACGAAGCTTTATTTTAATTTGCTTCGTAAAATAAAATAGCTGGAAAGGCGGTCATTCTATGAGATCTCAACAGTTAAAATCTTAACTTGTTAAATTTCTCCAACAAAAGTTTTCAAAATAATAAGAGGAATAGATGGCAATATTTTATCAGCAGAATAAGGTAAATAGCAAATTAAGTGACAGTAATTAAATAATTATAAAATTAAAATAATCCTTAACGTAAAAATTTCTACAGTGTAATTAAAAAAAAATAATGCCTAGTTAAAGTTTGTGTTTGAGGGAAATTGCTTAAGTGACTAATATAGAGTGAAATGTGTTTTTATCATTCTTTAGTAAAAACAGAGTTTATTTTAACAAAAAGTGTTTTTGTTAGATTCAGTGAAAAAGTTTTATCAGCCGGAAGTTTCGTATTTGAAAAATATCTCTTTATCTTTGAAAACATAATAAGAAAACTATAAAAGTTGTGTAGATAATTGTAGGATAGCAAATTTTTCGAAACATATCAATGTACTCTACTATTGTAAACATATCAATATTATTAACACACATATATGTAGATTATTTTTTCAAGTATTTTATACACACTCCCATGTATATTATTTTAAGAACAGTTTTTGCTTAAAAAACATACAAAGATATAAGACACTTTTCAAGCTTTAGTTAGGCTCTAATACAAAAAAAGTTCTTCCACATAACCAGTATACATAAGAAAACTATGGAAAATAGTGAAAAACGATGTTTTTATAAGGAATCTCAGTTATGCAGAACATTAAGAAGGTAGTTATTATTTACGGCTATAAATAATATTGGGTAGCAATATATTCCGGCACATTTCTCATGGTAAATTGCTATTTATTTATATATCTCGCAGTTTTTGTAGTTTGATATGAATGTTCATAATCAGTTGAGAAAATAGAAATGAAATAATTAATGCAATATCAATAAAAATAAGAGTTATTATTACCAATTTATGAATATTTTTTGGGAAGGCAATTTTTTCTCGTTTAATTATTCATCTAAATGATATTATTTTCTAATTCATTTAAATGATGTTATTTTAAATTTAACTATCACTAAATTATTTTATAAATATATAATATTTCGCAAAGAAAATGTGTCAAATGACGTTCATTAGAGAGTAATTTATTTTTTTATTATCTCTTTAAAAAATCTGTGCATGTATCTTAAGTAACCCAAATGCCGACAATTTTTATTATAAAAATGTGTCATTATAATAATTGATTTTTAAGACGAATTTTTCGATATTTGTACTATTTAATACTGAACTGTTATGAAATTATTTTTAATTTTTTGATACTACAGTATGTAAAATGTCATTAATAAGTAATAACAACAGAATTTAATTAATGTTCTGAGAGAGAACTTATTTTATTATAAAATTCCATACTTTTATTGCAAATCATGTTCACAACACCATTGATTCATCATGTTTGATGCGTTTTCAGAATATTATTGAAAGATATTAAGTTTGTTAAATCAAATTAGAAATAAGTATATTATTCTTTGAAATAAGTAATTTTAAAACTTCTATTTTTTTCAACAAAATGGGTTAGCAAAATATGCCATAGCTCGAGTAATATTAAATATCAAAAATACTTTTAAAATATTGAATTATTTATGAACTTGATCTCATTTGCACTGCTAAAAAACTCTATAAAAATTGTTATTATTATTACTATAATTTGTAAATATTTCCTTATTTGTAATATTTAAAAAAAAACATTTTATGAAAAATGTTGGTCTTATTATGAAAATGTGGGACGTTGCTGGTTGGAAGTTTTATACTAAAGCACATAGTTAGAAAATTTTAGTAGATGAAATGAATCATTTAACTAAACTATAAAGTATCTAATACTCGTAGCCCGACAATGTATATATTTTTGTTGAAATATATAAGAATGTAAACAAATAATATATGCGTAATAATCCATATATATTATTCACTCAATTACATTTTTGATATTCAACAGCAGCCATACATTCATTATAATTTCGGAAAATATTATATAATTTCTTAATTGATTCAGATGAAAATTAGATCTGGGATAGCCTTTTAGCAAATAAGTCATTTGACTTATTCTTGAACGAAATGAGAATAAAATTTACTTCATGATTAAGTGGTAAGTCAAATCATTATTATTCAAGCCATAACTCGAATATTACGGCTGTTTGGAAGCCTTTTAGCGTTAATATCTCCGCTTATTCAAATGCTATGATTTAAACTTCATCTAAACTGAGTAAGAGATAGTTTCCTTTAGTTTTAAATTCAGTTAATTAACAGTTAAATTCAGGAAACTCAAATTCCAAAAGTGATGATAGAATACATTTTAGGTAATTATCTCTCAATAATCCATAGAAGTTTAAATTCAATTCGCTTGCTAAATTGATATTGTTATAAAAAATTTAACATTTGTTTATTTCACTAAAGAAACAACTCTCTATTTGTGCATAAATCTCATTAGGAATATGAAAATTAATTACCTAAAGATTATTTTATAATAATTTGAAATCGTTGGCTTGGATTACATTATATATCGAATTTATAATTTCTACAAATATATATATTCTCAATTAAATTCAGCACAAATCTGACAACAGAACACTTTTGTCTCATGCACTTATTAATGATAAAATTTTTGAATGAGTTCATTTTTAAAAGATTTTTATTTTATATGCTAAGGAAGAAAACTCCAAATACAAATCTTGATATTATCCAATAACATGGACTGCATTTTATCTTACAGCAGCCAATCTTGACAGATCTGTTTTGCTTAGCTATACACCATTTTATGTAGCCTGTTGTTGAAAGAAGAAATTATAAAGTGAATATATTTCCTTAAAATACTTCACAAGATTCCTTTGTTTTCCAATTTTCAGTTTCAATAACTCTTTACAGTATAGTATTTTCAATAAAGAGAATCAAAACCTATTTCCTAATTATTATCAATTATTTTTAATTATATTAAATAGCGTATAAGGATTTTGAGGTATATTTTTTGTAAATTACATAGCATGCGATCTCTATATAAAAAAAAATGTTTTCTCTTTAAAATATTCATAACATCTCTAAAATATACATATCATTATTATCATCGTCATTACTTTTACAGTCATTTGTAACTATTAAGAATTTAACACAATTTTGCACCTTGTACAAATTTGAAAAATAATTTTGCTTAAGAAGAAATCAATCAATCAATGATACTATAGCACATATTGATTCTGTTTTATTTTATAATTCAAGCCATATTTTTTTCATATGTAGTATTTTTTCCTTTATAACAATAAAGCTTAATGAAATATTTAAAGAGTTAAAAAAGTAACATTATGAAACATTTATATAATTAATTATATTTTTAGAACATTTTTCAGACTTAATTATTATAAGTTGTTTCTTTTTCTATTATATTTAAACTTATTAATTTCAATTAAATCATTACTGTATTATTAATCAATAGAAACTTATTTATTTTCTATTGTTATTAAATTTTAAAAGTAATTATTTAATAGAGTATCTAAGTTTCATTATTGCATACCTTCAAGAACAAATATATAAATTACTTAAGAAATAATATCATTAGTTATTGAAAAGAAACACAAAAATATTAAATAATCAATCTCATAATTTTATACGTATAATCCAATATAAAGAATAATTATTATTTAAATGTTTCTTTTACTGAATTATTATTTATTTTACTGAATTATAATTATTATTTAAATGTTTCGAATACCTTATAACTTTTTCAATGGAAGCACTTACTAAGTGCTTGCAAATTATGAGCAGATATTCAAAGTATAATATTTTAATCATATAATAAGGCGATTGACATGATGTTCAAATTTCTAGATTTTTCCATCATTAATAATTGCATTCAGCTCATTATATTAAAATAAATGTTAGTGATTTTGATGGTAATTTAGTGGGAAATTTTGATCAATGCATAAATTCACTACTATAGTGATTATGTGAAATGATACAAAATTGGCTATAAATGTGAACCAGGTAAGTTAATTCTGGAATTAAGTTTAAACATGTTCATACGCCGAGATCATAAAATATATACTTGCATATGTAATATTTTAAAAAATATTATTTCTTATAATAATCTCTTTAAGAAACATTATTTTTACGTGTATATTCAATTGTTCCACTGAAAACTGAACAGCAAGAAGATTGAGTGATAATGCAAAAAAATATATAATTTTTGGTAGTTATTAGAAAAGATACATGGTAGTTTCATCAAGTAAAAAATTTTTCCGGTAGTTTTGGGCATGATTATTGACTGCTTTCCACTTAGTTTACCCAGGAAGTTAAAAGGTAAGACATTTCTTTAAAAAATTAATCGCTCTATTGCATTATCCCCGATGAACAGTTCCGTTTCAAATTGTTTCCGGTCGATCATTCCTTTGCATTTTTTTTTCCAGAATTTCCTCTGATAACGGTGTAAGGAAAGAATCTGAAATTTTTGCCGGTTTGCTTTAAATACATCGTGTGTTTGAACTTTGTGAACTATAAAAGGTAAAAATCATTACCGATTTTCCCTTTTCCATGCAAGCTCCCGGATGTCGAGAACTATCGAATTTGCTCTGTTATTCTTGAGGTGTGAGGGAGGAAAAAATCGAATACCTGAATAAATTAAAAGATATTTGAAACACAAAGAGAAATAAAATATAAAAAACGAAAATATTAAACAAAATTTAAAATGTTGTGATTTTGTTGTTATTTAATTCTTCCCATTCATAAAAGTTTCCTCAATATATAATTTTCATTGGGCAACCTAATCTTACTTCAAATTCTGGTGATCTAATATAACTTATCTATCATTATATCTTGTTGCTAAAGAGTAAGAAAATAATTTGCTCTTAAATGTAATTCTCTCGAGGAAAATTTGTAATAAATCTACCTAGATATTAATCATTTTTGGCGTGGAACCGGAAATTGAGTTTCAAGGTAGAAGCTAGTTAAATTTTAAATAAAGTATAGATATTGAAGTATTACGCATTAAAACTTAATTATTAGCTGCCACTTTAAATTAAATCATGTTAATGCTACTTAACAAGAAATTTATTGCAAAATATAGATTTAAACATTTTTAGCATGCTTAAAACTTGAATTTCACCCTTGAGCTTCCACGTGTAATGTAATTCATTTTAATTACATGTGTTACGACTATTCATTACTTTTCATACTTTCACATAAATTGTAAAATGTTTCTTTTTGAACTTACTCCCATAAATAAAAATTAACCTTCTGAAAATGGTGTAGTGCATAATGTATTTATTTTTAACCTAAAATTTGCAAGGGTTTTAAATACAATTATTATTATGCTTAAAATTTTAAGAGCAGTCCTAATGTTACAAATAATAAATATGTATATGTATGTTCATATATATATAGTTTTAGCTGAAAAATTTTTTTTAATACCAATCAATTGTCAAAGTTGTTTCCACATTAATATTTTATTAGATAAAAGGACCTCGAATACATAGTAATATATAATTACTTGGTGTGAAATAGTATTATATGTTTTATTGTTAATTGTAAGCTTTCTGTAATGAATTATGTATAATAATACTAAAAATATATTAACTTATGAAACTTCGTTTGCTGACATTAATTACAAATTCTAATTTGTTATACAAATTTTCTCGAAACATTAATTTCTTTTAATATTACAGATACAGTCCAGTTAATTTATTTTTAAACTCTCCCAAAGTCTATATTTTAATATTATGAAAAAGCTTATTTAATACAAATAATCTTATAGTTAAACTAAGCTATCAAAATTTTTAACAGAATTTTTGAGGGGGGGGAAATATTTTAAAGAAAGAACTAAAAACTTTTTCATACATAATTATATTCTTAAAACATAAACTTAAAAGTGAACAAATATAATATCTTACCGTTTAATAAAATGATTTATAAGAGAATTAAAATATATTTTGACGATATGTAATTATAAAATCTATTATAATTTTATTAAATGTAATAATAAAATTTCTTATTCCATTTCTGAAAAATTCTTAATTTATAAAAATAAAAAATGGTTAAAAATACATCGTTAAATTTACAAAAATAAATCATGGATATATATACCAAACTTTTAATGTTGTGTATTTCTCATTTTTTTTCTCACATTTAATCTCACAATATGAGCATTAGTAAGATTTATTTTTAAGAATGCATCAGAAATTTTTCAAAACTATCATATAAACAAATAATCAATATTTAATTTCAAATTATAAAGAAATAATTAATTTGAATAATTTCACAATTTTCAGTTAAATTTCATGTATATGAAATTATTGTCGTAGTGTATCAAGACCGAGTAAGATTTCAAAAGGGTTCGCTTGGCTTGTGAATGAATAATAAATTAATAATAAAAATCAGCAGCTGTTTATTATAGTATTCGAACATAAAAAACTTCATATTCTATAAATGTTAAAAATTTATCTTATATACCCTAAGGTATTCATGTAATTTTATAAAATATTTGTCCAAGTTTAAATTATTTCAATTTAATAAAATTTGTAACATTTTTTCCCTGAGGAAATGGAAAATGTTCTGTGCAGTGGTACATCTACTAAAGATACTAAACACACAGTTTCCTATATTTTGCAGAATATTTCAAAATCTATTCACAAGTTGAATCAACAATTTTGATGGCAGTGTAACAAAACAGAAATCTTTTATTTATATCCTAAAATATCTTTGAATTTAATAACATTACCCCTTACCTACAGAAATATTTTAAATTATCTTTGTATAGATTAATGTAATTGTGAACTATTATCTTTTGTAATTTTTATTAACATTAACTCTTTAAATCAGAACATCAAAATATTCACAATCTGATTAGACCATACATTTACTAAAAATTAATCATCTGCTATTTAAATCATATTAAAATATTTATGCGAGCTTAAAGTGATCTACGCTGTTTTATTCCTAAAACATTACTTGAATTAAAACTCTTTTGAGCAATATCCAGTTATAAGAAAGCTAAAATTCTGGTTAAATAAATAACAGTCCATGAATTTCATTACTATTTGAATAACAACATGCAATCAGACTTTCCCAAAGAAAAAAAAAACGTGTAAACTTTTTTCTTAATTAAAAGTTGCTAAATACCAGTAACTGACAGTATAGCCATTTTTGAAAAATCTCCCAAATACTTCATTTTTAATTATGAATTTGAATATTATTCAAGACATTGCTTTACAATGCAACATTTTCGTAAAATCAATTTACCCAATACTCCATGCTGTGAACATAATAAACTTCGCACAAAGATCGTTGCATATATTCTCCCGCATTTCAACAAAATACCATATCAAAATCCATAGAAATGTATTATACGTTGTCGAATTTCATTAGTTAAATTAATTATTAAAATGTCTGAGATGAATCTACCCCTAATTGACTTCTTAAATAGGAGAAGAACTAATTATATCAAAAGAGCTAATTATAATTTACCTCAACTTTTCAGAATATTCGTTAAATTCAATAATACCCTTATCCTCATTCATCAATAAATTCGCCGCATAGACCGATTGATTTCCATTTCATCCCGTTACTTGAATCTTGTAAGTAAATAAGGTAAGTAAGTTAATGCACCTATGCATGCACAATTAATCATGGAAATAGGCTGTCTTATGTCTATTAATCAAACTCCTCATCCTGTCACTTGATATCATATGACTAATAGGTTTAAATCAAGAGCATCTTTTTTTCCCGATCTCCAATTAAATTTTAATTAATAGTATTTGCATTTATGAGTTTATTTTACTTCATTCATTTTTATACCATAAGCTATTGCTAAAAGTCTGTGGTCTCGAATAAACATGCCTAAGTCCAATGAGCATAGTAATCTTGACTAACAACATTCTCTTTATCTTTCGTTTGAGTAATAAGAAAATAAATTAGAAGAGTGAGGATCTCAATCGCTGAAAACATATTACAGCATTGTAATCATAATTTTTCATTCAAATCAGTTCATTTTAGCAATACATTTATCAAAAAAGTAAGCAATTCATGGATAACTTTATGTGGCTATGCTACAATTGATAAATAATGACATATATTTCAAACACATATTCGTAGATTATCTAAAGTACTGAAATATAACCACAAACTACAATATCGTTTTGGAGCTTTTGTAACCAATCACAACACAACTTTTCAGTTGATAACAATATAATTCTTATCATAAAACAAGTCGCATATATAGTCAAAAACATTCATAGTTAATTATTTGAAATTATATTATACAAGATTATTCACTTTCACTTTCATAGATATAATTTTCTTTTCAAGTTTGCTTACATTTTTATAATTTTCTATCAATAAGCAATGTATATGCACGTCGTAATTTTATATACCACATTTTACAATGTATTTTGATTTTTAAAAATTTTTATGGTTAATTATATTACAAGTATTTCGATTTTCTTAATACTATTGTATCCTATAAGTTTAAATAATGTGATACTTTTAAGAGTATTAAAATTTATCTACTAAACTGATAACCAAGTTTATTTAATGCAATACATGTATGTATGCTTCTGATTCTATCATAAATATTAATAACAAAATTATTTATTTTCTTTCATAATTGAAGTCTTAATTAATATGTAATTTTTCCTATTCTGAAATTTATAATTAAACAGTAAAATTTTATTTTAGAAAACTATTACGTACCTACATTTTAAAAATACTAAGCATACTTTGAAGAAAAATAAATTTCAACAAATGATAATTTTATGAGTACTATGTTTTTTTAAAAACATGAAAAAAGTTATTCTAAAAAATGTTATCAATCAAATAAGATTAATGTATATAAATTAGGGGTGGGAGAGATAAATATATAACTTAAGAAACATTTAAGAATTAGTGTGATAAATTTGATCGATTATCACAGTTAAAGATTTATTTGTAATTTTAATGTGTTACACCTACACAATAATTAATTCTATTCTCCTTAAACTTAATTTTCCTCTTTTTGTTATTCCAATAAGAATGCTCAAAAAACTTTAATTTCATTAATCTTAAGAAATTCTAGAATTTTTCAATAAAATGACATTTGGATTCGGATTCTAGCTAACTTGACATTTTCCTCAAGGAAGAGATTTTTTTTTTAGAATGCCCTAATCCGATTTCACTTCTCCCAAATTTTGCTATTTAAAATCATTTCAATTGCTTTTTTAATATCGTTTCAACTTTCATCATGAGCATCATCTGTCTTTTGTAAAACGTTATTAATATGCTTAATAGTGGCTGCGTTAAAATTGTTTTTAATGGACGTTAAAATACAGCCGCCATATTTCACACGTTGCCTTACTTATTGTAATTGGCATTCATAACTTGCTGGAAAATGAGTAGTCGCAGGTGCCGACCCGAAAGCTTTGTATCGTCTAACATGTCTTTGATTTCCCCAGCATAAAGGTTCAGGTAGTATGGCCGCCTCATTAATTTTTATTCGCTGCAGTTGACGGGAAATCTAACCTGGGACGATTGATATTCGTTCACGTTGTAGAAAGGGCATAGATTATGATTAAGTTTATATATATAAGGGAAACACTTGAATTTAATGTCAAAATAAAATATTTCACAGAAATGAAATGTTAATTATATTTTATGGCAGAGAAAACACATTATCAAGATTTTTTTTTTAATTTTATTACACAGTTGCACCATTTTATATGTGATAATTGAGTTATTCAAAATTTAAAAACTTTGATGTTTTCAGATTTTTTTTCTCTTCCTAATATATTTTTTCACTATTATGAATCTTTAAAATTATTTTTAAAATTTGTATACAGAAACGTTTGAATGAACAAAACATACAATTTTTACATTATTTTGGATAAGAAAAAGTTTGACAAAGCAATCATCAAATCACAAAAAAAAAAAAATCCCAATATCATAATTTTAATTACTGCAAGATTTTATCTCATTTTTATTAAGTGAAAAAAATTGTCTAATAATTTTTATACGCAGTTTTTGACTAAGTATATTACTAAGTATATTTACTTTAACCTTTTCCTCTTGTTAAAAGCTTTAAGTAATGAGCATTGCTATGATATAAGTGAAGAATATTCTAATATTTTGGCAATGAGAAAACCTGCAGTTATTTAGGTATAAGTTAAAATTCATCTGAAGTCATTTTTATCTTCAAATTACATATAAAAAAAAATCATAAAAAATCAAATCAGTGAACAGAATTTTGATGGTTTATATTTAAAGTCATTTTAAAAAGAAAAAATATAAACATTACGTTACTATAAAGTTGTTAAAAATATGATAATAACAAATATAATCATATTTCTATGAATTCATAATGCTTTTAACACAGGAAAATGGTAACTGGTTATGTATTAATTTAGGACAACGTATATTTTAAAATTTATTTGTAGAAATATGAAAAAAATGTATAAAATTAACTAATTGATTTAACTAAAGTATATCTTCAACTACTAATATTTATGTTTCAAATGTAACTCCCAATATCTAAGAAAAACTCTTTTAGGAATTATCAGTTATTTATTCGCACTGAAATAGTATTATTGATAGTGAAGATAAAAAAATTATTTAATAAATGTAGACTAATATTCACTAAATACGAATATGTTTGTTTCCCTTATGAGTTCAAAACAAAGCAAATGCTTCTTTATACACTAAATATATTTCTCAATATAAATATTTAAATTATATTTGGTGCACAAATATTTTGAAGCATTTTTAATTCCTTTAAAAATACATTTCTGTTTACATGCTGCACAGTTTGCTAAAACTGCATAGTTTAAATACATCATTCTATTAAATCAACAAATCTTTAAATTAGCAAAAAACTGTCTATTTTCATAAATTAATCTGAAATTTTATCGCAGTTTTACGATATTTTTTTATAAACTGATCTTCTGAAATACAATGAAAAAATAAGAACGAAAAACATTAATGCTGTATTAAGAAAGAAAGACATTAAAATAATTTGTTTGTTTTTTTTATACTTTTTTATAATGATAAAGTGATTGAAAAATAAACACGTGCAATCATTTTTCAAAATATATGTAGCATTATTCTTTCATGATAAAGTTATAAAAACTAAACTAAATCCTCTTTATTTATAAGAATTTATCTTTTACTGGTGTGTAATACAGATAATTTTTTTTAAAAAAAAAGTTTAAATTCATTCTCCTTTTTAAATAGAAAATAGATTTAATTATATTTTTCTAACTTAAATATAAATTTTAAAAATTTAAGAATAAATTGAGCAAAACATTAACTCTTAATTCAGATTATTTTCTTAAAATTATTTTATTGAAGAACATTTTTTAATTACCCGAATGAAAAGAAACTATAGAAACCGGGATTTCAGGCAAGTGAATTTAAGAAACAATTACAGTTAGTTCAATTTTATACAAAAAATGTTTTAAATTGGTGAATCTCATTCCATATCCGAGGAAGAACTGTGGAGATCCTGAAATTCCAACTAGCAAAGATTCTTTCTTCAACCTAGACGATTTTCGGTATTGAAGTAAACACCTTTCTAACATGGAGGCAGTAAGTTTTAAAACCAGACAACAATGTCATAACATAAGCAAATGTTTTAAATTTCGATGAAACTCAAATAATTTCATTTAAAGTTTGCAAGAACTTTTCAATATAACTTTAATGTTTTCATGTTGAATTTCTAAAAACAGAAGTAACACTAATGAGCAATATAGAAATAAGATTTTTAAAAAAAAAAAAAATACATTAATATAAAAAAGTAAATTAGTTATAATCCTGAAATTCAAAATATTTCATTCATTTAAAATCTTCTTAAACTTCTCTGGTTTCAGATATCCAAATATGTGTTCCAATTCTTTTTTTCCTTGCTTGAAAGCTGTAAGATTTCAGAATCGTATAAAAAAGTAAACAGCACATTTAATAGATGGATAACTAAATATGCTGGAGAGGATAATAAAAGTTTAAGCATTTGAAGAGCGTTATTAAAAAAACGAAAGCTTCATTTAAAGGAAAATTGCTTGTAAAGTTTAAGAAGAAAATTAATACACATCGTAACTTGATAATATGTGCTTGGTTATTAAAATATTTCTTAAATTATAACTTTTCTCGAGTTGAAGGCAATAATCTGCGACCAATTTTCTATTAATAAATAATTTACTGCTCATATATTTTGTGCTTTTTTACAAAAATTATTAAATATTAATTAGAGAAATAAAATACATAGAAAGATTCCTAATTTATTAAAAAAAATCTGTAAACCAATAAACATTTCAAACATTTTATTTTAAATTTCATTTGAAATGAAATTACAAGAAAAAGACCACATTTTTATTATAAAAATAAATATACTTTAAATAATTAAAACTTTAAAAAAATATGTCACGTCAAACCATGTGTAAGTAGTAACTACAATTATCATTTATTACGTATCTTTTTCAAATGAAAGAAATTAAATTTATAAATAATTGAATTTCTAGATTATGTAATTTCTGCTTAAGACTAAGATATATTAAAATCCAATAACGTTTGAAAAAGTTTATCAACAAATTTAGTTCAGTTGTCTTAAAAACTAATCCGTGTTTACAGAACATTTGAGTAGAATATTTTTGTACCTGGACTAATTACTAATTACTAAATCCAATATTCTCGTTAACTGAATCATATTAGTGACAGTTAAGGACAGAAAAAATCAGAAGTTCGTGTGCAAAAAAGAAGCGGAAAAATTCCGAGTACTTGAGGGAAAAAAATAAGTAGGAAAAATTGGGGGAAACAAGCATAAAAGCAACACTGGTTTCGGAAATTGAATAGGAAATGTTTGGGAAGTGGTTCACTAGAGTAAAAATGAAAGATAATGGAGTATCATTAATTAATTTCGAGTGATTATAGACAAAAGTATTTTTGGAGATCAAATGAGATTGTTAAGTTGTTAATTGAGACATATCTATTAATACCCAAACTATATTAATTTTTCAAAAAAGAACTTCAATAATACCTTTTCGTTACATTGTAAATATTTTAAAAATTAGTTGGCGTGAATGTGTGGTTAATTAGTTGATTTAATTAGTTATGTTATGTTTTATAAATTGGTAATAAAAATAATCTTAAATACATAGAAAAATGATTAGATTTAAAAATAATGAAATAACTTCATTGAGCACAATTTTGCATAATAATTTACAGACATTTTTTTATTTTTAATTCTCTTTTAATAATAAAAAATATCATTTCAACCATTGAAATTTTATCCAAATATACTATCTCTTCACTTTGTAAATTAAAACTACAGTATTTGACTTCCTGAGGAAAACTATATAATAATTTTTAATATAGCTTCACACACATTCCTGTTTCTTACGTTTTTATTTCAATACATCTGAAAATTGAGTTACGAAAGTGGAGTTTAAAATAATCCACACCACACCACACACATTTGCATTTTTACTTACAACTCTAACTCTTTAAAATTTGATTAAGGAAGGTATTTCTCTGAAAAGATTTATAAAAAAAAAGTTTCTAGTTTCTTGAAAATGCGTATAAGTGTTGTATAGAGTAATTCAAAATATTTAAAGCATTACAACTACCCATATAATTTTTTAAAATAAAATGAAAATCTTGTTATAATAAGTGCTAAATTTTATTCGTAAAAAAATATTATGTTTTAGTTTTTTTATGAAATATTATCTATTTTTTATAAAAGTAAATATTAATTCAAAACCAAAAAATCCCAAAATCCATTTTTATGGCATACTCTTTTCCGAGAGAATCAAACTATTTCATGAATTATCTGTCTCTGTTAAAATAATTTTTGTAATTTAGTGATCAGAAAAATATCATCTAGCATTTTACTATTCAACCTCTTTATTTTTCAATATTATTGTTAGTCACAATAGTTTATGAGAGTTTGCTAAAACACGAAAGTAATTTTTCCGCACTTATTTCAGAATTAATTATTTGTTAAACCTTATTTAATATTTGTAAAACTATAAAAGTCTTCCGACATTTCTGTTTTTAAAACTAAAAAATTCGAGACTGGAAGGCGAAAGATATATATTCAGAAATATTGTTTCATATTGGTGATTTTACTAAATTTCATAAAAAATACACTATTTTATTGCAATAAGCAAATAATGGATAAAATTAAAGATTTGTACGAATATTTTGGTACATTTAATAATCCATCAACATTAAGTATTAAAGAAGTTTTAGGATCAAACATTTTTCTATGAAAGATATTAAGAATAACTCCGAGATATTAATATGCTGAGTTATATATATTTAAATATAAGACCGCTCACAAAAAAGTCATGTCTGATAAAATAGTTTTTTTTTTTTTTAAATTGGCCATGGTCCAAGAAAATGTAAAACAAAGACAAGCAATATGTCTTTCTACTTTTCCCGTGAATTGCATATGTAGTCGAAACAATGGAGTTGGACAAAAGAGAACTTAATAGTGCGCTAAAAAACATAAAATCCTATCCAAGCGTAATGTACGTATGCAAGTTTAGTCATAATTGCTATTAATCAATTTTAGTCAAGAATTGCATAACATGCATGAATTGGAAAAGTTAGAGATCCAAACATTCTACTTAATATTATTACTTATAGAGGCCAAATAATAATAAAAATATATTGTGTTTTAATTTCAAAAGTTTTTGCGAATGCTACGCTCTAGCAGAGATCAAGAGCAACAACATTTCTGAAAAAAAAAAATTAATTTGAGAAAGCATCATTAAAGCTATCAAACCAACTTTCTATGGTTACCTTAACATTATTATATAAGTAAAATTTTATGTGCGTGTAAAATAAATGAAAAAGTACGAGCACTCACATAATCAAAAAATAACTGTTTGACCCTGTTCGTATATTTCTCATCAAATCTTTCGAGATCATTTTTACATTTAAGATATAAAATACCTGATGAGCAAGTATAGAAGTTTCAGTAGTAAAGAAAAAAAAAGAAATATATAACCTGGTAAATAAAAATTCATTTTACAAATGATTTTTGGCAGGAATTAAACAGCTATTTTAACTTTTTGCTTTAATTTAGCACTTGTTCTAGACAAGTGAGTAGCATTTATCTCCAATTTTTCTTTTTCTCTTGACCAACAAGTCTAAGCATGAGTAAGGAGTAGTTTATTCAAATTTTAAAAAAATCACATTTTAGGAGCTCATTAAAAGATTATATAAAATATCCGTTAATTGACATAACTCTTCCTTGAACATTTTTATAAAAAGAACAAAACTAAGAAAAAAAACAGCCACTCAAATTATAAGAAATAAAAAAAAAATGTTCTACTATTTTGTTACAAAATTCTGAATATACTTTTTTGTCAAAAAATCATGAAACTTTCATGGAGATCTTATTAAAGATATTTTCAAAAAAAGTGGTAGAATAAAGAGGCATAAAATTTAGAAAATTGGTGATCCATTTTTTTATATAGGCATACTCACATGCATAAGTATAGCATCATTTAGGAAGCCTTTTGTGGAATTTCGAAGTAAAATGAAGAAGAAAAAATTTCTCTCCCCAGAGAAGACACAAAATTAACGAACAAGAAACGTTAACAAAATTAGGCCTGGCAACCAACACAGAAGAGAGTACTCAGAAAAATAATTTAAGCAAAATGATTGAAGTCTATAAAAATGGACAAAAATAAGTGAGCAAACTCGTGAAAATTAGACTTTGAAAAAATAAACTTATGTGATGCAACATCACAATTGATAATGTTTAAAAATTTCTAGTTTGTTTAAAATCCTAAGTATTTAATGTTAGGCAATGAACATTAGAAAACTATCTGAGGCTTTGCTTCAAAAAAATGCTGAAGATTGGTTATTTTTTAACAAGACAATATATCAATGCATATCACAGTTTATTTAAATATTTCAACGTATTAACAACTTAATTCCAGCGAGAAACATTCAAATTATTGAATCAAAAATGAGATATCAATATTTGCGCTCTATTTAGAAAATGTAAAATTTTCAAACATAATAAAAAAAAATTTTTTCAGAATTGCTTAAGACATACAATAAGAGTATTATTCAAGCATTTTGTGTAGGGCATTTTGATTTTTATTTATTTTAACCTATTTTTATATTTACTTTATTTTAATTTATTTAATTTATTCAAATCAACTTTCAATAATATTGAAAATTAATTTATATATAAATGTATTACTAAAAAATAATTCCCTTGTAATTTATTCCGCTTTTCGTAATTTGCCACTCTACATTCATAAAGGTATCTCGTAACGTTACTTTAATTCTTAAAATTTCTTATATTTTTTCTGTTTCTTTATCAATAGAATATATTGAGTATTGTAAACATATGTAAAACAATATGAAAAAATATTTTTTTAATTTCCTTCTACCCAATAAATGAAAGAAAATCCTTCTACCCAATAAATGAAAAAATAGCCTTCTACCCAATAAATGAAAAAAAAGCCTTCTACCCAATAAATGAAAAAAAACCTTCTACCCAATAAATGAAAAAAAGCCTTCTACCCAATAAATGAAAAAAAAATCCTTCTACCCAATAAATGAAAAATTTCAGATATTAATGTGTAATAATATCAAATAGGATAAGTGAAATTTGAAATATAATACATATTCACCCTTATTTCTTGAAAATAGCCTATGGATATTTATAACTAATGGATAACTGATTCAAATATAATCAGTAAACGCAAATCAATGTTAACATAGAATAAGTATAGGTATATTTGATGTAGAAATACATTTGCCAACTCCTGTAGCTAAGCAACTTTAAATATTGCATGTTTTGAGGTTAATCTAGACATAATAAAAAACAAGTTTCTTAAAGTTGAAAAGCCAGGGTTTGATTTCAACTTTTTTTCCGTTCAAAGTCTGGTTTAAGTGTGATATATGAATGTGCGTCCTTCTATGAAAAAGTCCTGTGTTTAAAAGTATTCCGCGATGAGTACACACAAAGCTTCAGCATTGGTTTCAAATATTCTAGTGATATTTTATGGGGGAAGGAGTACAATTGTTGAGATTTAGTTTACTAATATTTCATTTGGCAGTAAAAAGTAGAAAACTGAAACGAATGAAAGGGGGGTACTTCACAACTTCATTTTCCTTAATTTTTTTCATAACTTGTTTCACAAATTCTTTGTAATATATAATATTCAAATAAAGTTTTGACGCTTGCAGAAAGAATAAATTCGAGTGTTCATTCTTATTTGAGAAATACAAATATATGTTCTACCTACAATCATGACTTAATGGAAATAAACAAAATATGCACATATAAGATTAAAAATATATTAACATCGCCGGCCAACATGTCTAGTGGTCAGCGTGACTGACTACGGATAGGAAGGTCCTGGGTTCGAATCCCGGTTCAGGCATGGATGTACTTTCTCTCTATATATCCTGTCTTTGTCCTTTCCTCGTGTGTGTAAATGAAGTATGAATGATGCCTACCCTATAAATGGGTCCCTAGGGCATGTGTGAGGGTGCGATGGTGGCACACCCCCAGTGGTGCACCCGGGCCAACGCATCGGCGGCTAAGAGGTCGCTGTGTCTGGCCGGTTCCTTGGTATCAGGGAACAATAGATTAATAGACTCTGTTGCAGTTGTAACTGTCTACAATCTGCCATTGGAAAATATATATATGTATTAACATCACATTGTATTGTTAAATATGAGTTACAAAAGTTGAATAATTTGTTAAGTTCTATAATTTTATTATTCCAATATAAGTTTACCTATAAATATTTCCTAACTTGGGGGGGTATATTTTAATTTAAACAAAGTAAAACACATGACACTAATATGTATATGTAAAGTAGAGATAAAAAATTAATTTTAATACTTCATTTCATTCTCTAAAATATTCTTAAATCTTTTGCTTTAAGTTGTAATATTTTCTAACAAAATCTCACGAATTTTAATTCGACACATTAATTTTAACATTTTACTTATTATTTATATAATAATATCAATCCACGTCTTTAACTAATTCTATATATCGTATTTCTGAAACTCTTATATTTGAAAATTATAAAAAATTTCAGTTTGTAAGAATTTTGTATAAAACTAAATGACAAAATTTACATCAGTGTCTTCAAGTTCATAACATTATTTTTTACTACCTTTGTTATGAATTACTCATCCCTTGTTGATCAATAATGATGAACTGAGAGAACATAAGCATAAGAAATTGTCAAGTGACGAAGTGGACATATGAGTTGTTTCTTCTCCGAAATTTCACACTGCTCCACTAATCATTAGAAAGAAGAAGGACATCAGATTCTAAGAAACACTTGACAGAACTTTTCGGTAGACATCATACATACATGCATATATACATACACATATATATATGTATATATATATATATATATATATATATATATATATATATATATATATATATATATATATATATATATATATATATATATATATATATATATATATATATATATATATATATATATATATATATATATATATATATATATATATATATACAGAGAGAGAGAACAAGATATTGATTTACCCTCCTTGAGAATAATAATCCTTAAAAATAAATCTTGTTTTAAATTGAGAAAGGAAATATAATTCATTTCAGAATAATACTAATTATATAATTAATGAATTATTTTAATAATCTAATTTGTTAATAATTAGTTATAATGAATTAATTATTAATAAATTAGATTATTAAAATAGTTCATTTTATTAATTTCATATTATATAATAATATGTATCTAATAAAATGAAAGCACACACAGAATCACAGATATCATCATTTATTTTATAGTTAAATTGTTTTGTAATAAAATGCTAAATTTTCTTATAATAACTAAGAGTGATTGTTTTTTAATATTTTTGTACACTTTAATTTTTTATAGAAAAATTTAAC
Source organism: Latrodectus elegans (assembly GCA_030067965.1). Taxonomy (NCBI): domain Eukaryota; kingdom Metazoa; phylum Arthropoda; class Arachnida; order Araneae; family Theridiidae; genus Latrodectus; species Latrodectus elegans. Next base: position 61,264,848 of record CM057809.1, read on the forward strand.
ATAACACTTTTATATCTATTTTTGAATTACTTTAAAGAATGTTCGCACATATTAAAATTAAATATTGGTTGCTTTCTTATGTATGGGAAAGATTCAACAGACAAATCTATCAAATGCTAAAATAAGGGTTTCTGTAATATAGGCAAAATCCTTATTTAAAAATCGCTTTCAAAATTCGATAAAAATCCTTCATTTCAACAAGCATATGGAAGATATAGATTAAATAGATGTAATAAACATTTTCAATGAAAAATTAAAATTTTAAAGAAGATAACCGTGATTTTTATTTTATACTTAGTTTAAAAACACTATAATCAATGTAATACAGAAGCATTAGTAATATATGAATTGAAATCCGATATTATAATTTTCTTTATAGAATGAAAAACAGAAACCAATTATTAAAAATATTAATTTAATATTTAACTCTCTTTAAGTTGAATACAATAAGAAAATCTTAAACTTTAAATTATATATCTAACAATCATAACATCACCCTCTTTACTATCAAAATGGCATTAAAAAGATTTAGCAATTGCATGTCAACAATAATAGAATGATTTCTAAATCTATGTGTGTTAACTTGAAATTATCATTTAGCGTGATGTAAGGATAATAGAAATGATTTTAGATTTTCGAATCCAAGTTCATGAGAAACTTTGTGGATCTAATTGTAACTTATAAATGTCAGCTTGAAATTTAGAAAATAATTGTAAGTTTATATTGAGAATTTTTTACATGTAGTACATATTTTATACATATAGTCAAAATTTATACATACAGTTAGCATTTAAAACTAATAATCTTATTAAAAATATTCTAATAAATTTTGATACCTGGCGAGATACTGACGTACTCTCTTTGAGGATAATAATCTTTAAGAATAAACCTTACTTTAAATTAAAGAAAGTCCTTTGGGACGACGAATAGTCTTTATCCCAAAAGCCATATACTCATGTTCTATTAACTTAAGATTAAAGTGCATTATGAACTGTGATTAAAGTATCTCAGCAATTCAGGATCTCTTCCATATGCTTAATATCATTCGTCTCTCAGTGGAATTATTATATATGAAAGGTTGAACGTAGCGAGCAATTTCCTTTCAGAGTGAAGTTCAGAGTATCAAGATTTTCTAAATATAAACTTTTATTATCAAACATTCAAGAAAAGTATATAGCATCTAGTTTTTTTTTCTTAATGGAGATATGCTACTAACTATTACTGTTATGAAGAATGATTTCTTTTATGACATTTAAAAGATTCCCTTTTCAACTATAATAAAATGTTTTTAAATACTTTCTTGCTACAGCAGGAAGGCGTATTAAATTTTACTAGTTGTTTTAGCTGGTTATGTCTTTTGTTTATTACAAAAAGCTTGTATGTATTAAACTAAAGTCATGTGAAGAAATTTTCAATTATCTTGCTTTATTCAAATAAAAAAGAAACTTCATATATATTACTAATTTAAAGTACTTGAATTAATGGAATAATACATTTTATTGACAGTTACATCCAATTTCTTACATTGACAATGCTTGCATTGAGATTTCGCTCAGTGTAATATGCAACTAATTATTAGAAACATGTTTAAAGCAAGGAATTAAGAAAAGACATATTTTTTGCTTGTTTTATGTACGTTTTAATTTTTCTTTTCTGCCATTGTTTACGTTAGTCCTTATTACATTTTAAATATATATATTTTTAGAAACAATAACTATACGTACTGTGAAAAATCATAAAAACATCTAGTTCTCCAAATAATAAAATAGAAAACGCACATTTTATTCATATTGAAGATGCAAAATGACTAAAGGCATACACGTAGAGAGAAAAAGTACATTTTCATTTTCTACCTAAAATAAATTCAAGAAAAATTCATTTCTCTTATAGTTTCGCTTTATGTTTTAAATCTATTTGTGAATAACTTAGTGTTAATAAAGTTCTATTGAGTTGGCCAAAAGTAATTTCGTTTTCCTCCCATGTGCAAATGAAAGACGAATGTTTCACTGGGCATAAAAAATGTGCTTTTTATTATTAGTTCAAAATGTCAGCTGTCAAGATATGTAATGAATTTTTGACTTAAAATGAACTTAGTTAAATTTCAAAAAGTATCTCCATGGATTAAATTCACACACAATGATGCTTTTGCAAGACCTCAAAAATATTTCATTTTCTCCAAAAGTAAATAGACATTTTTCATCTCTAAATTTTTTCCTCTTTCTCTTTCAACGAGACTTTAAGAACTATGTATAGATTTATCAATATTTACTCTGGTAAATATTGAAATTACAATGCATAAAATGAGCTTTAAAAATTGAGAAATATATATATATATATATATATATATATATATATATATATATATATATATATATATATATATATATATATATATATATATATATATATAAGTTAGCATCACATATATAAATTATTAAATTTCAAATCATGATAACAATTTATGAATGAAAAATTTAAAAATTAAATAATGGTTATATAAGTTTATTTTATTCTCTCTCTCTCTTTTTCTTTCTTTTTCTCCCTTTCTTTCTCTCTCTCTCTGACACACTAAAGCACATGCAAATTGTAATAAATTTAGTAATGTTAAAATATAATGTACTTTTGGATATTACAATTTTATAAAAAAAAATGTTTAAAACACTTGGGCATATTATCAAATCTAAAGACATGTTTGTAGTTCAATCCAGTTTCGATTTTTATTGTGAATTGTGACATACACATAATTATTGTGAGAAATATGACAAAAGAGTTACATAACACTTTCATTTATTGTTATTAATTGATAAAATTATAAAAAGAAACAATAATATTTTGAAATATATGTTTATAAATTAAAAAATTTTATTAAACATTAGAAAAAAGCCCAATTTCAAAATAATGAATTTTTTTATTCCTTTTAAGAGTAATCACTTAACTCTAATGCATAAATTATTAAAATTTGTATTCTTATAAAAGTTAAAAGTGAAATACTGTACCCAGTACCCTTATAATAATATATCAGTCTGTGTTGATACTAATTTGATTACTGATTGGCTACATAGTTTTTTATAACTGTATTTTAATTTCATAAGTTATTATTAATTACTTTAAAATAAGTATTTGTGTTTTAAAAAAATTTCAAATTAATTCTAAATAATATCATTGAAAATAAAATTGATTTGTATGTAAATTTATAAGTATCAATCGTAAATATTTATGAAATACGTCCTTTTTTAACTGATTTTAATGTTTAATTTCTAGATCTGCTAAGATTTTTTTGCAACTAGAAAGAGAGTTCACATAAATATTGAAATGTGTGGCTTTTAATTTAATATAATAAACAAAATGAAATAATATATTTTGGTAATATCAAAACTTTGAAATCTTTCTCAATCTGAAATTAATAAATATTTAGTTATTATAAAACTCTAATTCACATGATTATGAATGAAATGTGTGATATTTTACAGATTAAAAGGGAGAAATATGAATAAAATTAAGCAAAGTATAAACCAAGATATTTTTTGGCTTAATACGATAAAAAAATTTATCAAACAAATGAAAATTTCTAATTATAAATTTCAAAACTTTCAACTTTCTTTAATAAATAAATACTTTAATATTTTAATTAAAGATATTATAAGTAAACGAAATCTTTCCTGTTAAATATATTTGCATATAGTACATTTAGTTTATTATTTGTCTTCTAGAAATAAATTCGAAATTGGCATTTTATTTTTAATGAAAAATATTTTCCTCAAACATATTAAAAATGTATTCTGTGGCAAGCAAACACACAAGAATTTAAATGAACTTTCACTTTAGCAAATATATAAATATTTTAATGAATTTTCACCATGATATAAAATATTGTAAAATACATTCAAAACTAATATAAACTGCCATTATGTTTTCCTTTAACTCTTGAAATATGTCTGTAATAAATATGGTTTTGAGCAGTTTTTCTTCGAGTTCCAAGAGAGAATTTCTTCAATTTTTCAATTTATTACATTATTTCCCTGCGTAAAAAGATTTTTACGCACACAAAAATGCAGTTTTCATTTTATTACATCTTTTAAATCCGTGACTTTTAATATTTGCTCATCCCTCTTCTTTTAATAAACAGGTGATTTGTTTTCATAGAACTAACAGAAGGACAAGTATAACTTAATTAACAGAACCTTTGAAGAATTAAAACTTACGATAGCTATGCAAAAAATGTTCTAAACTGCCTGAAGAAAAAAAAAGTCAGTTTCCCTACAAGCAACTTAGATATTTATTTTCCAATTCACTTCCAGAATTTTAAGAACATTTTTCAGGAAGCTTAAAAAAGTTCTTCGTGCATAAAATGGTTTTAAAAAATGATAAACCACCTGAGATTTTCCTTAAATTTATTTATCTCATATTTTATCACTAAATAAATAAATGTTTTAATGATTAATTTCCCAGTATTTAAAAATATATTTTTCATTTCTATCCATTATACCATAAATTCATCGCAATAGAATTTTTTTTTATTTTTATTTTCATTGATGGGAAAAAATTATACATATTATGAATTTATAAATATATATACACTACTGGCCATTAAAATTGCTACACCAAGAAGGCGACATGCTACAGACGTGAAATTTATACTAAAGGAAGAAGGTGCTGTGATATGCAAATGATTAGCTTTTCAGCGCATTCAGACAAAGCAGGCGACAATTACATTGTGTTTAAATGAGGAAAATGTTCAGCCGGTTCCAGATACACAAATTGCATTTGAACGTTGTTGCCTGGTGAAAAGTTGTTGCAATGCCTCGTCTAAGAAGGAGAAATGCGTACCAGCACGTTTCTGAATTTGATAAAGGTCGAATTGTAGCGTACCGAGATTGTGGTTTATCTTATCGCAGTATCGCTGCTCGCGTCGGTCGAGATCCAAAGACTGTTAGCAGAATATGGAATCGATGGGTTCAGGACGGTAATACGGAAAGCCATGCGAGATCTCAACGGCCACCTATCACTAGCAGCCGAGAAGACAAGCATATTATCCGCATGGCCGTAATGGATCGTGCAACCACGTCACAAGCCGTGAGCCAAGAAACGGGGTCGTTTGGAAGACAACTAGTGTCTGCACGAACAGTTCGACGACGTTTGCAGCAGCATGGACTCTCAGCTCGGAGACCATGGTTGCGGCTTCCATTGACGCTACGTCATAGACAAGAGCGCCTTCAATGGTGTGATCAACGACGAACCTGAGCGCATTAATGAAGAGACGTCATCTTTTCAGATGAATCCAGGTTCTGTGTACAGCATCATGATGGTCGCATCCATGTTTGGCGGCATCTTGGTGAACGCACACTGGCAGCGTGCATTCGTCATCGTCATATTGGCCCATCACCTGGCGTGATGGTATGGGGTGCCATTGGATACACGTCTTAGTCACCTCTTTTTTGCATTGACGGTGCTTTGAACATTACACGTTACATTTCTGGTGTGTTACGACCCATGGCTCTACCCTTTATTCGAGCTCTGCGAAACCCTACGTTTCAGCAGGATAATGCCCGACCGCATGTTGACGGTATTGTACGGACCTTCCTTGATACGGAACATGTTCGCTGCTGCCCTGGCCAGCACGATCTCCAGACCTTTCACCAATAGAAAACGTCTGGTCAATGGTTGCCGAGCGACTGGCTCTTCACCAAACGCCAGTCACTACGGTTGATGAACTGTGGCGTCATTTTGAAGCTGCATGGGCATCTGTACCTGTACATGCAATCCAATCTCTGTTTGACTCAATGCCCAGGCGTATAACTGCTGTTATTACTGCCAGAGGTGGTTGTTCTGGGTACTGATTTCTCTCAGAATCTATATCGAGCCAAATTTTTTGAAAATTTAATCACTTGTTATTTCTAGTATAATATATTTGTCCAATAAATATCATTTTGTTATCTGCATTTCTTCCTGGTGTAGCAATTTTAAAGGCCAGTAGTGTATATATATATATATATATATATATATATATATATATATATATATATATATATATATATATCGTTTAATTTCTGCATTTGTTATTTCATTTAATCATTGTTCTTTGAAAAGAAAAAGATAATATCGTAAAGTAGACCCCATAAAAAGAATTTTTACTGGAAGTTAATATATAAGTTTTTTGTATTAGTTTAAGAACATAATTCACAGGATTAATTTCATGTAACTGCACTAAATATTAATTAATTTAAGTTGCTTGCACCAAAACTAGAATACAAAATTGCTTAGCAAAATTCAAAGCCAAATTTGTTCAAAAATATCATAAACTATAAACGTTAAAATTAAAATGCAGTTGAAACCAGAAAGACAAGTCAGTGTTTTGAATTGATTTTACCTTCATCGAAGATTTGCTAGTAGAATGTTGTAATATTTTACTTCCTCTTTTACACGAGGGTTACTCTGAAATTTTTGAGATACGCGCAGGCGAGAATTTACAAAATAAAAATAACGGTTTAATTTTAAAATACAAAGTATTTTAACAAAAAAGGCGATTTTTTACTGACTTACTTCAACTTGTTTAGCGTAAAATAAATTTTAAACAGAAGAGAAAATAGAGTTGACGCGAGAACATTTTCGCACTTTGATTTTTTACGATTTTAAAGCAGGATTAAATCAAGAAGAATGCGTTCAACTGTTGTAATTAGCATTTGGTGATGAATCTCCTGCTCGTGCTACTGCATTCAGATGGTTCAGAGAATTTAGAAGAGATCGCAATTTTCTTCAGGATGAAAAACACACAAGGCCGCTGTCGGAAGTAATCCCGGATAATGTGTCTGCCATACAAAAAATGTTAATGGATGACAATCGTTGCACCTATCAAATGTAATAGAAGGAACTTAATGTTGGATCCACAGCCATACACAAAATCATTCATGAAGAATTACATATGAAAAAAGTAGTTTGCCGTTGGGTTCCCCATAATCTAACTGAGCACCAAAAAGAGGAGCGTGTCAGAATCAGTAAAGAAACTCTTAAATTGCTAAATGATGGTGGCCACCGCATCTTTTCTAAAATTCTAACATGTGACGAAAAGTACATAACGTTTTTCGACGTTCCAACACGTCACGAAAGTAAAGCATGGGTCTTTGAACATGATCCCATGCCGACAATAGTGAAAAAACAACGCGCACTGAAAAAAAGTGATGTATGCCGTTTTCTTCAGAAGTACGAAATTGGTAAAATCCATCAAGGTGGAAGGACAGAAGACAGTAACAGCAAACTGTTATGCCACTAAATGCCTTCCAGAAATTCTACAAGAACTGAATGTTAGGAGACTAGTGCTTTCCAATGACAATGCATATTCACATATAGCCGGATTAACAGTTGAGTTTCTTAAACAAAATAAAGTGATTGAACATCCACCGTATTCACCTGATCTAGGTATGTACGACTTTTGGTTATTCTTTAATCTAAAAAATAGCTTACGTGGACGTTGTTTTCATTCCGAAGAAGAGATTGATGTGGCTATAAATGCATATTTTTCATCTATTCTTAGAAATGAATGGCTTGAGGCATTTAATCTGTCGAAAATTCGTCTACAAAAGTGCATTGATGTTGGAGGCGACTACAGACACCTAACATTTTGTTAGTATAACATTAAAAACCTAGTTTATCTCAAAAATTTCAGAGTGACCCTCGTATAATGTTGTATCAATCATCATGTGCAAAATGTAGCCATAGAGTGACATAAAAACCAAATCTTATTAATCCAAAATTATTTTTACATAACATTGCACTTTGTGTAAAAAATAATGCATAAATAAAATTAACGCTTCTTTCAATTATATAAAATTTAATGAAGGGCTATTATGTATTTATGGTTTGACCTATTTTATAGCACTTATCAGACAACCAAAAAGGTGAAGATAGTTATGCCGTATTTGTACATCCACATTATTTTTCCCTTCATCAGGAATTTTCATAGATAATAGTTCGTATTTGTATGCCAGAACTAAGAGAACTGAAAGATTTCTCAACCAATCATATATATCATTGCTATGATAAGTGAAGTGATGTAGCCTGTATCATGCTTTTCAATAAAAGTTATTTGTTTGACTATGTTGAACTTCTCGCCATTTTCTGACAACGTGTTACGTTTATAGAAGAAGCGGAAAGCTGTTTTAAATTACTTAAATACACTTCTGCTTTTTAGAGGTACTTTCCAGATAATAGCTCGTATTTACGTTTCGCAAAGGGAGAACCCATAAAATTCTCAAGCATGCATAGTGACATGTGTGGGCAGAAACATTGTAATAATCATACAGATTTCATTATTGAGTAAAGTTATATCATTGCAAATATAAATACTTTGATCTATAGTAAAAGGTAAGAGTACCAAAGAATACTTTACTAAAATTTTCCAGAGCTATTCAACAACTCCGAATGACAAGAATTGACATAGATTTGTATATATTATACCCTACTTCATACGATATTGGTTTTGAAATTGCAGAGAGTATCAAACAGTAAATTTATGTGATCAATATTTTTAACCTCATGAGTGGATGTGTAAAGGGACTACTGAAATCATTTGCTTTGGTCTGCCAAAGTTTTCTATTTGAAGCGTTGAAGTCAAGTTCACATTACATTGGCTTTATTACTGCGGACACAAATACAAATTTTTCTGTCGGGTGAATTTTAATCTTTGTAAGAAATAGCTTTCTAACAAACATGTTTTCGATTTATCACCCGTCGTTTTTAAGTGATTCTGAAAATATGTTTAAATTTTTAACTTGATTTTCAGAGTGTAAAATCCTGATAATTTACTTTTTCTTGAACTAAAAGTTCAAAATACATTCCCCCCTTTTTTGGAGTTATCAGCAACATGCTAACTTCACAAGTATTTAGCTATTATTATAAATTAATATCAAAGGAAAAATTCTCAAAAGCGTATAATAGTACCTGAGTCTGCAGCACCCAAAACAACTGTACTGGATATTTAACAGGAAAATAAAATACACTGCAACCATTTTTAGTATTTTTGTCATTCTGCTAATATCCGAAAATAAGATTTCAAACTATGATTTAAATACAATTAGATAATATAATTTTCCTTACTTTTTCTGATGAATGTATCAAATAAATTGCTATTTCATTAATAAATTTGGTATTTTTAAGGTATATCAAACAAATTCTATATGTATAAATATCTCCACAAAAATTGATTTCTTTAATGTGCTATTTTAAAATGAACCTCTTGAAGTAGTTAACTATAAAACAACAAATAAAGGGGTTCTCTCTGGTTCTTTTTTTTAAAGTATGATCTTAATAATTTTCAGTAACATTATACGCTTTTATTAAAATATTATCAACAACTAAGATTTGTGAATCAATTGACTCATTATCAAATGTTTTGTGTTAGCTCATGAGTAAAAAAAATTGATTTTTCAAATTTTGCGATTACACTTGCTATTTAAATAAAAAAATGAATTATTATCATAAAAACTCTAAAAGTTTACTTCATTTCTGGCCACCCAAACTACAACACTAAGATAGACAAGAGAAATCACAACAAAATTTATGTAGATAACATATTAACCAAGTATCAAATGATTAAATTTACAGACTTCTGTGAAGTGTAATTCCTGCCCAAATCAGTAGCCTGAGTAGCGGCCATTGTTGGAGATCACCGCTGACACACTCATCGGCATTGATTCAAAGAGACTTTGGATGTGTTCTTGGGGAACAGCAGACCAACCTTCCTCACGTTGCCAAAGTTTATTAGGTGTGGCAGCTGGGTATATAATCTGGGTCAATCGTTGAGCAACCATGGACCACATGTTTTCTATCGATGAAAGATCCGGACAGCGAGCCTACCAGAAAAGCAATTCAATCTGGATACTGATGAAGAGCATTTTTTCGAAGACTGTGATTATGCACCTGAAAAAAGTTACACATTTTTTCAGGTGCATAATCACAGTCTTCAAATATTCTTTTATCTTGCTGCCAAAGTGTACTATTCTAGGTTTATTAGAAATGCCGATATTTTAAGATACAAACTATAAAGTTGTGAAAGTCGTATCATATCAGAACATATAAGAAATTTTAATTGATAATCCATTGCTTGTTTTGGAAGTCCTTTTTTTTACGATAAAAAATTGATTAAGTGTAAATCAGGTAAGTAATTGTGCTATTGACATTATCTCAGACTTATGTAGGTATTTTCAAAAATTCAAATACATTATTGGACTATTCATGATAGAAATTAGACATGGTAATCAAATGATAACAGAAATACAAACAAGCTAAAAGAATGATTTCATTATCGTGATTTTTTCATGGGAATTGTCTTGAGTAGAGAAAACTGTTGTGATATGTACAATTCTTCAGCTGGAAAAGTCATGTATTTTCACAAACAAAATTATATGAGAATGTTACTTGATTAATAAAGTTCTTAAAATAGACTATCTTATTGCTTTTTTCGATATTAATTCAATGGGACAAAAATTACGTTTGTAATCTAAGCATTTTTGGAAAAAATAAATTATAATATGTAACAACACTGCAGAATCAAAACGTTTCTCTTTAAAAAAAGGTAAATGGATGGGGCTAAGGCTATTCATGACTTATCGATTTTAAGATTTAATAAGAAAAAGTGTGAAATAAATTAACTGTGTGTGTGTTATATATATATATATATAAATGCGTTTTCTGTAAAACCATTCAAATTAATTGACAATGTCCTCAGAAAATGCTTTTTCAAAGTTTGAAAACAAATAGTAAATTTAAAGCATTCATTTCCCTGAAGGTACAAAACGTGATGTTGTATCATGTTTCTAAATACTAAATTTAATAAGATATTAATATTAGAATAAAAAGGCTATTCATTTTATTTTCATAAAACCGAATATACCACTAATAAATATATATTTGACTACATTTCTTCTTTTATAAAGGCTCTTTAATTTCACCATTTGTTTTGCATTGCATTTATCCTCTTACTCTTGCTGTTGTGTTTAGAACTAATTGCAGTTGATATCATTCAAATACTAATTTATTTAGAAAAAAATAGTATTTTACAGCATTATAAATATACTATAACAATCTTAAAATGAGGATTAGTATACTTTCTTTTCAAATTATAGCATAAGAAATAAAACTATTTTTCTGTGTTACATTTCTATACCTACATTTTGGGAGCATTAATTATTTTCAGTGGAAATTCAAATTTTCACATATTTTTCATAAAATTTACATAAAAAATACTTTTAGTTAGCAAAGCAAACAGATTACTCTGGTTACGTATTTTATTTTTCTCCTTTCTTGATCATGGAAAAATAAATAATCTTAATTGTCTAGAATAGAGCAAATCACTTAGGAAGTTTGGAAACTTTACACTTTTCAGGAATGGAAATACTAAAATTATCAAGGCAAGAATTTCTCTCTCGAAGCTTCTGCAAATAACTGTCTCTAAAAGTTAATTATAGGCCATTTTGGTATGCATGATATCTCCTGCGTCATTAAATAAAAATGGTTTACGAAGTTAATGATTTTTTCAGTATGATATAAAACGAAAGTGTGGTCATTAGTTTTTGCGATATATCTATCCTTACCAATGAATTAGTGCCAAAAATTTAATCTGAGCAACTGCTTCATTTGCGCATGCGTTTAGCATAGAAATTTTTCGCTAAATTTCTAATTATATTTTTAAAGATCTGTCCTTTAAATATTTAAATTATTTTAATGTTTTCATTCAAAAAGAGAAACAGATCTGTTTCAAAGTGCGAAAAATAGCTTAATCATTTAATTCCGACATTTTTCATTAACAAACAACTTATTTTATTTTAATATAAATTTATTTATTTTAATTTTTTTCAAAGTATTTATTTTATTCAAGCAATTTATTTATTTATATTCTATGCATATACAAGGATTCCTATAGGCCAAAGATACCAAGATCCTTGATAGTCTGAGTCATTTTTCAAAATTTGAAATTTTTCGCGAGCCGTAATTAAATACGTATTTAAAAGGTAAGTATATAAAAAAGATATTAAAAAACATTTTACAGAAATTAAATTTATTGAAAGCATATAAAAAATTACTAAATACGTGCATTGAACTTAAATATTAACCATTAAGCACATTTATTTTACTTCTCTTGATAATTCTAAAATTTTATGTATAATTGGTGACAGCACTTTTAAGTAATTTGTTGAGATGCTGATTAGTTAATACAGATCTATATATTTGTGGATTTCACGAATTTTAAAGTGGAATAATAAGTAAAATATTTTATGTCTTCAAATTTATTTTGCAATTCTGCTGATATTTGTATACTTGTTGAATATTTTATTTTTAATATTGGAACAATTTTTTTGATTCGCAGAAAATGACAAATTTTTTTTATTTTTAATGTCATTTTCAAAAAGAGTTGTAATTTAGTTTGAAAACTAAATAGGCACTGTGAGAGGTCAGATATTATTTTATCTTTCCCCTGGAATTTTAAATTCAGCATTTGCAAATGTTCTGTGACATCAGTTGAAAACATTAAGTCCTATAACCACTTGTCATCGTCTAGTTCTGAATTGGTTATTTTATTTTATTTTAGAAATCCAGTTATCGCGCGGGGATCAAACAGATCTACATATCCCTTTAATACACTGTAGCTAGATAACCATCTAATAATGCAAAAGAAATTAAAGTTATTGGGCAATTCTTCATCCATCAATTCTTCAAGGAAATTTTTGAATTGATAATGATTTATAGCATTAATACGAATGTGTGATTTATGTTTAATGCTGTTTTCATAACATCAGCATATTTTAAATATTTTATCAAGAGATGTTCGCGGGGAATTATGCATTGAAACGGTATAAAATGTGGAATATGAGAATCATTTCTTTAAAGCGCAATAAGACCAATTTTTTTTTCCAAGCATTGCCGGAGCTCCATTATTTGTAATGCCTTCAAGTTTATTAAGAGGCACAGCAAAAGTTTTCATTATGGAATATAATGTATTTTTAATATCGATACCCCGGGTTGACTCTTGAAGTGATACTAAATCTAATTATTCTTCTTTAACAACGAAGTCAGGTGAAACAAAACATATAAAAACTGCCAAATGTGGGAGATCTGGGCGTTTGATTCCTCGAGGGCTAAGCTGAATGCAATACAGTTCTTCAAATCATTTATTAAATTATATTCAAGCGATGTATTAATTATAGTTATTCGTCCTTCGGCTGTAAAGTTTCGAGATGGAAATCTGCTAAACAACTTTGTGAAAGCTACATTATTTGGGTCTAAAACTTTAAGTACATCTTCCAAGTTTTCTTTAATAAACTCTTCCTCTCCATACCGGTGTTTTGCACAAGCAATATTCCAGGCAATAACAAAACTGACTTCAGCCACCTTAATAGCAAGATGATTAAGGATCATCAAAAGGGACTGTTGTTTATTTGAATTTAATTTTAAAGAAGCAAGTTTATCTAACCTTAATTTGGAATTTGGTAGATACTGATTAAAATACTGGGAATGATTGATTTGATAATATCGACATAAATTGCTATCTTTGTAATTTTTGTGACCGTAGAAATACAAATAACGCATAATGCTCTTCCGTTATTGTCAATAAAAAAGAAGTTCTGCTCACATTGATTATTAAAACTTCTATCTTTTGCCCGTATTTTCTTCTTTTAGTTTCGTTTTATTAACGAAACGAATCTTCTTTTAGTTCGTTTTATTATTTATTATTTTTAAACTGTATTTCATATTTTTCTGTCGTCATATTTTTAAAAGAACAAGAAATAAATAAAGAAATTTAGAAAATACACGTTTTTATGTTATTGAAATAATAACGTGTGACATACTACGAAATAAATTATAATTAGCTTAAAAAAATTCCGAATTACAAATTATATACGTAGCAAGAGTGTGATACAAATTCTTTCCTCTAGAACACTATGTCAACTGTCCGTTGCAATGAAAGTTTACAAATTCAAAATCAGTCTGAAGGCGGTCAATTACGGACGATTACGTCACTGTTTATGTTAGTTCTTGCAGTTTTTCATGAGACATATCATTCTTAACTCGGACGGAAGCTACAACGTTGCACTTATTCTTTTATATTTGTTATCAGTAATTTAAAAGATATTTTGAAACACATACGGAACGATATTAATTTTTTGATATGTAATAAATTAACCAAAAATGAAAAGAGGGAAATCGGATGCATTTATCCAGAGACACAAATAATCCTTTAAAGAGCCGCAGGTTGTCCCCCCTGGTATTAAGCAATAATGGTACAATATGGGTACGGTTTTGCAATAAATTTACGATATTTTTCAGAATTAACAAAAATTGACAAAATTCATGTGAGAAACTAGAGAAAAGATCGTTTAAAAACTTAAGATATCACTCTGGTGGAAAATCTATCAATTTTCCAAGAAAATTTAAATTTTAAATAAATTAATTAAAACACAATTTCTAATTAAAATCTAACCTATTATATAAAAATACACCTACAAATAATAATGATGTAAGTAAAAGCACACATAAAAGAAAATTTTGAATATGTATTAACTTATAACATGACTATTGTAGATTATTCATTTATTTAATTTTTTGCATTTATGTCAGCAAAATTGTTCTAAGAAAAGCAGAAAATTATGTTTAGTTTCACTATTTTCATGAAAGTTTAAAAAGTCTGTTTAATATTTGTGATATCATTCAAAGAAGCTTCTAAAATAAAAATGCATTGATATTACAAGAATATCAAACAAAAAACTTGTCGCGTTAAAATATATAAATATCCTCTCAAAAATTTTTTAAAATATAAATTACGAAAATGGTAAAAATTTAAATTTTTATTTTTTGAAACTACTACTTTTTATAAAAAAAGTAGTTGTCTAAAATATCAAATATTTTAAAAGTATGACGTAGAGAGTAATACGTTAAAAATTCAGCTATATATATTCTTATAAATATTGTGGTTTTTTTACTTGGCAAACTTACAAAAACTCTAAATTTTTTTCAAATGCTTAAATATCATGTGAAATGTAATATAATACTAATGTAAAACAAAAAATGTATAATGCTGTGTTTTCATAAAGGTGTAAAAAATATACAAAAAGAAATTAAATAAACAAAAAAACTCATCCCACTAATAAGTTTAAATAAGAAGCACTTAAATACACCTTCCATATAATGCACTTTCTTAATTTATTAACGTACAAGGTAGCTTTTCTTAAAGATAGTTCAATAAAAGAAAATAAAATTTTAAGATATCAATAAATTAGTTTAATGCATTAAAAATAAACACACAAAAAACTATTTTCATAACTGGGCTTTAAGCATTATGAATCTACTAATGTAGTTTAGATTCCTTAGATATACATAACTTTCAACTGTATTTCCTTTATAAAAAGAAATACGCAAACCTGGGAATACAACTGTGAAATTTATGGGGAAGAGCATAGCCATATCCCTAACTTTATAATATCTCTTCCAGGGAAAGAACAATAAAAAAACATGCAATGTAATTTAATCCAACAAATGCAAAAGAGTAACATCTATTTCACACCTAGGATTGCATTTTCTCACACTTCAGAAAACACTAGATTGCGCAGCAAGAATTTCGAATAGAGAAAGATGCAGAAGTCTTTGCCAGAGCATCATTTCATCCCTAAAGAAAACATTCCGAGCTCAGAGGAGAGAGATTCCCCTCAACTCAGAAAGCCAGTTTTTGAAGGGGAAAAAACCTATGACAAAAACTTTCTTTGCTCCAGAGCAAGTAGTATAGAGGAAACAAAATAAATAAGAAAAAAAAGCATTCCGTTTCTGATTGAAATTGAAGTCGCTGAAACCGCGGACCACAAAATTGTTAGATTGTAACCTAAAGCTGAATAAAAACTTCGAAAAAAAAAAAGAAAGAAATTAGATGCTAGATCAAGTTTACCTCAAAAACTAAAACACAGCTGTGCCCCCCAATAGTAAAAAAAGTCTAACACTTCACCTGACACTAATCAGAAGTTAAAAAGAAATTTTCATGTCTTCAGCAACTGCAACATCTGGGCTCCCCAACTAGAGCATTAAGAGGTACTTTTTATATATATATTTTATTTTATTCCATGGGGATAAAATTGTTTTTTAACATGCCTTTATTAAGTTTGACTTTTTTATCTTCATCTAGTTTTTATATTCCACTGGGTGTCACAGTTTTTATTTATATAAAACTTTCATGTTAAAGAATTCTGAGATCACCATAAATGAAAATGGGATCTTTAGAATGAAGGGAATGAATTAAATCCGTGAGGAAAACATTGGCATCTTTTACACTTTTTTCTATAGATATTTGTCCAGATTTGCTTGCTTCTCGAAACTGAAAAATAAAGTTATTTTTAAGATTACTTTGATGTCGTATTAAAGAAATGATGAAAATACTGTTTTCAAACTAAAGGTAATGATTAAAAAGAAACCATATCAAATATTTCATAAAACGTGATTAGGAAAAATTATAAAAAATATTAATAACATTAATGTATTACATAAACAGTGTTGTTTTAAAATAAAATAACCTATATATTTTCAAGTAATCCTGAAATAAAACCGTGGTAATTTAGGAGCCTCTTCTTTAAAAATGGGTTTATTTTCAAAAAATTAAATTCAAAGGCTACATTTTTTGTTCCAACACTTATATGAACTTAAGACGGATATGTTCATAATATATGTGTTTAAAAAAATACATAAATTTACTTGTATTTTTTTCATTCTCATCATCGCGAGTAAAGGAAAGGAATGAAGTACATGCAATATTTTACTTTCTTGAAAAATATAAAAATAAGTCTTTCTTCAAGCAATTTTAATGAATCCGTAAATTCTTCAATCAAGAAATATTTTTCATTGTAATTATAGATTGATTTACATCACTTAATGTTCATATGTGAGAAAATAATTGAATGCAAGAACAAGTAAGAATAATAAGAAAAAATTTTGGAACCCAAATTCTTTGAAAAAACTTGCTGGAGGAGATAAAATTTAATGATTCAATTTTTTTTATCTACCTTTAAGCAACTCCTGATATTCATACTCATTTGATTTTCCTCATTCGAATTTTTGTTTTTATTGTTATGAATTTCAAGAAATATTAATTATTTTAAAGTGGTAGTTGCATTAAAAACAAAATTTTAAAAATTTACAACCATCTTCACATGAAGCTCCTAATTTTTTTTTCAAGTTTAAAAAATAATTTTTGTTTATTTCATGAATAGTTTATATTATTATCCGTTTTAAAGTATATTCTCTGTTTACACATATTTTCTGATAAGCACTGAATGATGACGTTTTATATTCTACAGTTATATCAAATCACGCGGTATTTTTTTCATTAACATACTTAAGATAATTTTAAAAAATATCAGAGTTCTTAACTATCTTCGAAATATAGAACACACAGGATGGCCGTTGTCAACTGAAATCTCAGATAACGTGTGTGCAATACAGAAAAAGGTTAATCGATGATAACTATTATTGCACCAGCATACTTCCCTTTACATAGCCCACAGTTGGG
The DNA here is from genome assembly GCA_030067965.1 of Latrodectus elegans. Lineage (NCBI taxonomy): Eukaryota > Metazoa > Arthropoda > Arachnida > Araneae > Theridiidae > Latrodectus > Latrodectus elegans. Next base: position 61,282,384 of record CM057809.1, read on the forward strand.
TTCTACCAGTTACTGGAAGCAACCGGATGGGAGTCTCTGGCCACCTTTAGCAAATTGAGGGTTCTTCGGTTAATTTGGATTCGAACTCACTACCTTCCGATAATGACACCTTCCAAATGATACAGAAAGAATTTAAAATTGAATCTGCAACAATTATTAAAACTATTAATAAAGAAATGATGCAAAAAGTAGTCCATTGTTATGTTCCCTCATAATTTAACTCATTATAAAAAAGTGTTGCATCATAATCAGTTAAAAGACGTTTAATCCACCTGAAGATTGTAAAGTAAACACCAGCAGAGGTCCCTGTACCCAATCCTGAAAGGGTTTTACCAGATTTAATACACCTGCTGGAGAGAAAAGAAAACGGAACACAGTACATACAAAACGGAACACAATACAATTATACTTGCACTCATATGGAGACACTGGAAATTATTCCTTTTACACAGTAAAGAGGGTTTGTAAAATATACTATTCAACACAAATTGCATTGCAATTGAGAGTTAACACATGGACACGTAAGAAGCATTCAAAAAATGTATCAGAAAAAATACATGACAGGATGTGGTAAGACAGGCATATAAAATACAAATCAAATTGCAGGCATATAAGAAAATAAAGGCAATACGAAAATAAATTTAAAATGATAAAACAGAATTGAATACATATACCTGCACTTACTGCAAATTAATGAGGTAATAATGATTAATGAATAATTAATGCATTTAGTATAGATTTGATAATTCGGTGTATCGGCTCAAAGTAAGTTAGGTCATATGAAATTCTAAGCTATATATACAAAAAGTTTAGATAGGTTATACATTATGCATTAAAATAGGTCAATACAACATGATGACAATAATTGTGATTAAGTAATTAAGTAAGAGCGCTGGAATGTGATGGTGAGAAAATAGCAAATAAATAATAATTAACTATATACAAGGAGATGAAAAACAGACGAAATGTTGCAGGTAGAGAGGTAAATGTCTAAATGTAGAAAATGAGAGAGATGGAGTATGCGGATTTTACGGCTCATCTTCTTCCAGGTGAAGTCTATCACCGTCACGGGCATCATTATCCTCCTATTCCTCTAAAATTATTAAGTCCCTATATTCAAGGAGAAAGTTTATAAGGTTAATAATTTTTAGCTTTGCATCCTTGTTGATGGTGATGTTTTTGAGCCAGACACTTTTCAGATTATCACTGGGGGTAGTAAAGTGCCAGGAACTCGTGATGGGGCGTGTTGTACCGTAATGAATTAGAGTACCTTCTTCTCCACATGCACAGCTGTCAGTGGGTTGTACTCCTATTCTATGTAGGTAAATTGGAAATGGGCTATGTCCCGTTACAAAAGTCGTTACTTGTCTTGAGCAGCACTGTTGGTTCAAATTCACTTTTGGCAGGATGGAGTGTACTGGGCGTCCGGTGCCCACAGAGTTTTACCATTCCTGAATTAATGCAATTTTCCTGATCCTTTTGAAGCGAGACCGAAGAAGAGGGAGATAGATTTATGGTTCTTCTGTAGAAGCAGCAGTTTTTGCTCGGCGGTCTGTCATTTCGTTCGCTTCAAATCCTACATGAGCCTTTATCCAATAGAAGGAGATGTTTTGTTGGTTGTTAAGTTCCCCTTGAATTTGCCTGGCTAAGGAACTGATGGCTTTAGGATTGCAAAGCGCATAATGACTTGCGTTACTATCTGACCAGACGAGGCAATTATGTTCTTGGTTTCTAGCCTGCTTAATTGCGAACAGCTCACCTGGAATACTGAATAATTATCATTCAGTTTGTAACTTTCCTTGTGGATTATGATATCCTTCAGTGTTATGACAAACGCGGCTCCTACACCTCCATCCATCTTGGAGCCGTCAGTGAAAATATGGAAGAGCTGCTTCTTCAGGGTAGGGTCGTACTCCTTATTAAGGTTGACAATCGTATCAACTCTGAATATTCCTGGATGTATTGAAAGTGTAACTACTCTTGCCTCCTTAATGTTACTGCTTGTGGTCCTAATTTCTTGTTTAATTTGCGCCTTAGTATTAATGGTGAGATGAAGGGGGTATGCCAGTAATTACTTGTAAAGTTACCGTCGATGTTGTTTTGTAAGCTCCAGTTTATTAATCAAAAACTTTCTCTGTATTTTGTTTAGAAGTAGCTGATTTTTTACCCGAAGATTTGCTCCCCAGATTGTTTTACCGTGGGCTAGAATTCTTTCTGTCAATGTTTTGTTCAGTACAATGCGTGGTTTGGAATAATCCCCATGTTGAGCCAGCTATTCTAAGTAATTTCTGGTGAATGTGAAGGCTTTGACACCTTGCTGTTTGATATGTGCTGACCAATTTAACTTTTTATCCAGGAGTACACCCAGAAGTTTAATACTCTTGCTTCTTCTTATTCTTAAATTATATAAAAATATTTGCCGTCCACATCGCAGTCTCGTGAATCGGAGATAATTCGATTTTTCAATTGAAATTCCAAGGTTATGCTTATGGGTCCAGTTGCTAAAAATCTTAAAGGCTTCTGTCGTGACGCGTCCAAGCTACCTTTCACTATCAGCTGACACTACAAAGGTGAAGTCATCAGCAATGGCCTGGAGAGCAACTGTTTCTTTAGGCTCAATATCCTTACCAACTGTGGTCCCGTCAAATTATAGCAGCTCATCAGCAAGCAGATTCCATAGGATGGGTCCACTGTAGGAGCCTTGTGGACATCCAATGGCTTGAGTTTTCTTCACAATGCCCATATTAATATTGAAGGCAACCTCTCGATCTTCCAGGTTTCTGATGAGAAAGTTTTTGATGGTTTCTGGGCATCCTTTACTTTCGAGTGCTTGTTTGATAGATGGATGTGAAGCAGAGTCAAAAGCTTCTTTAATATCCAGAGAAATTATTGCGCAATGTTTTGCTGAGGCTTTTGCAATCTCAATTTGTCTTTTCAGGTGTCAGAAAGCATCGTCCACTGACCTTCCTGGACGAAAACCAAATTAATTTTGGTGAAGAAGACCATGCCTCTCTAAGAGGAAAGTCAATGTTCCAGTCACAATTTTCTCCAGTAATTTTCCCAATGTTGGTAAGAGGGTGATTGGCCTGTATGCTTTAACTTGCAGTTTGTCTTTTCCTTCCTTATGGAAAAGAATGATTAAGCCAATTTTGAAGCACTTTGGGAAGTAGCACAGATACCAGCATTTTTTTACTTAGAATAAAATATAGAACAGTTTTTTAGGGACATTTTTTTGCATTAAAATCCTCAAATTTAGGTTTAGCCATTATAGCCAAAAAGTTTATGTTCGAGAAAGAATGATAGAAAAGTTTTAAGTCTTGGATTTAATCTTAGATATCTTAGAAAACAAATTTAAGAATATATACTTTCTAAGCTAGCTCATTGGAAGCACATTTAATAAAAGTAATTTAGAAAGTAGTCCAGGTTAACAACAAAAATGGTATTCAAATTAACTATCATTCGAAGAGTAAAAATACAAACATTTCCGGAAACGTTAGAATGTCCACTCTAATCTAAAATTAGTTTAAAGATGATAGAAAAATTATGGCAGAAGTTATAATTGGATAATTATTGAGGTAAAAAAAATTTGAGAAAAATTGCCGAAAAACATGAAATTTTTTTCATTAATATGTTCACAATTTCTGGCCCAATTATCCTATCTACACAATCTATGCATCAAAATGCGCAGAACTATCACGCGGAACGAAAAATGATAACATCTGGGCTCTTACCTAATTATTTAGCCACTTATGATGTTGTTAATTTGTAGCATGTAGAGAAAAATACTTGAAGAAAAATCAGAATTTCTGAGTTAGGATTGTCAGGGAATGAAGATAAATTATCCAAGTTGCACGCAAATTTACACCTTGGTAGTTCAGAGAGTTTTTGATAGGCCTGCAGCTGAAATTTAATGAAGAAAGAAATAGTTGCCGAAATAATGAAGTGTGAACACAAATCACTATCCTCCGTTGCTGGGGGTATGACTTTGGTTCCTATGCCCTGCTTTGTTAGGATGGGGGAATCACCATATTGGAAATTTTTTGGGAAATATTCTCAATAATGTTTATAACTCAGCTGTTTTGGCAGATGCTCATACCAAATTTTTTGACAAGTTGAACAAAGCGTTAGCACACAACACAATTATAAAAATTCGAATTAGATCAACGTTTAAACGTGATATTAAATTGGAATTAGATCCACAGTCATAGAACCACAGACATCTTTCAGTCCATTTCGCGAGTCCCCTCTACCTGAAGATTGTGGTCACGGTATTATTTTTGAGACCCGAATTATGGATAAAACATACATACTGTTTTCTGATGCTCCGAAAGTTCTAGAAAACAATCCGCGGATCTTTGAGTATAATCCCACACCCATAGTTGTAAATGAACAATTTACTATGAAAAATAACTGATTCACATTGAGAGAAAAACTGCAGCTTCTGTAGTCCGAAGACTGGAGCACCGTGAGGAAGAAGACTATTTTGGCTCCATGCCTGTTAGTGTTAGCTCGAAATTATGGAGTGGCCTTCACGCCTTTGGTGACCCTACCAGGAATAAAAGCTCCCGACGTACTTCACCCACTCCTCCCACGAACAGTCCCTTGCCACGGTGAGGCCACTAACAGGACTAAGGAGATACAATTGAGTGCTGCACGCATCATTACTGGCTTGAAATTCAGCTGTCCTTCAGAAATAGTACTTTTTGAAGCAGACTTACAACCTCTCCATATCAGAAGACAATCCTGTGTCTGGTCAGATATTACAATAAACCCCACAGTTATGCCCAAGGCAATCTCACGTCAAGTTACCTAAGCAACTGGACTCCGTTCCAAAGATTAATGAAGCACAGTCCCTTCAGTCTGGTTAACTCACTGCATTTAATTGAGAACAATGTCGAACCACATGCCTTTCACTGCGATCTGTACTCTTCTGAGGCTCTTTCCAATGTTGACTTCTATTACAAACTTTCTACGGCAGTCATCAAGAGGGATTGCTTACCTGAATTGCTAAAAAAACTAGCCTTGGAAACCATTAATAATATATCACTAAATGACATAAAAATCTATACTGATGGCAGCAAAATAAATCACCGAACTGGCAACGGAATTTTCATTGAGACTCCTCATGACATACTCTCTCTTAGTCAACGTAATCCTGATTTCTGTTCTGTTTTTCGTAGTGAACTAATAGCCATTAACATCAGATTGGAATCCATCATGAGAGAAACTAATTATAGTGATGTCTGGATATTAACTGCTAGCTGTAGTTCAATTCAACATCTGCAAAATTGGACCTGCTTGAGAGACTAAACAAGCCTTTCCATTCTGCACAAGCTTAAAATTGTCTCCCTTCGGCATAATATCTATTTTTAATGGATCTCGTCTCACATGGATATTAGAGTCAATAAAATAGCAGACACTTTAGCAAAGGATGGTTCTGGTTATCCTGATCCGTCTTCTTGCACACTTATCTACCTTGAACTCTTTTCCCTGAGAAAAGCCCAGTTTAAAACCGGTTGTCAGGTACCTTTGACTCACCATTTCTACAAGGGTAGAAAGCCGGGAATTTCTCTTGCTCTTTCCTGTAATAGGAAATCCAGCACTTGCCTTGCACGTCCGCCTCTGGCAACCTGAAATGCCTCACTTTTGTAGCGTGTAACAGGACTTTCCCCCACTTCTAAATGCCATGGACACCAACCTTCTCCTAAGCACATCCTGAATTGTATGAATATACTATAGGACGAAAAGTACACTTAACCTCGCCTTGTCATCGATTTCCTCTCCGTCAACGGATTCCTAGATTTAGTCTGACTCCGTCAGACCCTTGGAGATAAGCAACAACAGCTAGGAAAAAGCAATGCTATGAAGTATGAAAAGCATAGATATGAATGAATCAACAATGAAAAGCATATTCTATACAAGCACAGGACTGATTAAAATCACGAAACTTCATAGAAAACTGTCAAAGCTTACTAGTAGACTATGAAATGTCTCCAAAAATCTCATCAAGAAGTTAAAGTTTGGGGTCTCATTCACCACTATGACAATGCATTTTCTCCCTCAGCAAGATCGACAATTCAGTTTCTTGAACAACAATTAATCAAAGTGATAGAACAGCCACTTTATTCACCTTATTCTGTACATAACTTTAAAACTTTTATGATCTTTAAAAAAAATTATATGGACGTGTTCTTTTATTCCGATGAAGAAGTTGATGAAACAATAAGTTCAATTTCTTTTTGATTCCAAGAAATAAATGGCGTATATCTTTTGAAAGTTCACCCATAAAAATGTATTGATGTTAAAGAACATTATTTGGATCAGTCCATATCTTCAACTTTATAAGTACAACTTTAAAAATTTGGATACACCATTAACATTTCAGAGTGCCAACCAATGGCTAAGTGGCTAGCGTTCCTGACTCATGAGCATTGAGTCACGGGTTTGAATCCCAGTTCGGGCATGGATGTTACTTTCTTGCTGTTTTTCTCTGTTCTTTCTACTGAGATAATGTATGAATGTGAACCACCTTATAAACGAGTTTGTTGTGGTATGGCGTTGTTAATGACACTCGCCTTCAAGACTCGGTTTACATGTACCCACAGGGTAACGACAAGTGAGTAGCAGTTCCCGACCTTGTTGTGGCGAAAGGTTTGTCACCCAAATTCCCGCCTTTGTACAAAAAAAGGATATCAGAGTGTGCTTAAAGGAAGCTGAAATTTTGGAAAAGGAGATATTTTTTATGAGTATAAATTCAAAGTAAATACAAACCATTATTTTGGATTTTAATACCAATTCTATGCAATTAAAATACACTTTCTTTATGTAAATTTGTTTTTGAAGCTAGACTGACTAATATTGGAAATTATGACCAAAATATTTAATGGTAAGCTTGTAAGAAGGAACAAGAACAAATATATGAAGTATTACATTTTATGTCTTGACATGGTATGCATTTTATTTTGAAGACAAAGAGAGAAAAAATAACTCAGTATTTCTTGCAGTGTCTTATTTCTAGTTGATTAATGTGATTTAACGAATTCTATTTATCTATTTAATTTAGATTTCTGCTTTATAATTTTTATACAAATATATTCAGCATTGTTATAATGAAGAAACATTTTTAAGGAACATAAACATACTTTCAAGTTGTTGAAAAATAGTTTTTAATAATCCATTAATTTTAGAATTTTTTTTAATTGTATCACTTAGTGCTTTGTTATTTTAGTGTGATATTCGTTTTTGCCGTCAAATATATATATATTTTTTTTTTGAATTATATGCATTCACAACTTTGATAATTGTGTGTATATATATAAGCTTCATCATATTCTCTTACCTTTTATTCATTTTTTCTCATTAAAATGAAATGTAACTAATTTATTTTTATGGAATAAATATATCATTTATCAGCTTACTTTATTAATTATATTCAATATGTTCTATCTGAGATTAAAAAATACTATTTTATATGGTTAAAAAAAACTCTTCTCTATTCTTATTAATAAATTTTGATAACCATCTCAATAATAGTGACAACATTTGTCCTCTATTGCTGTGAATAAAACAATTTTCTTTTCTATAAAAGTTTCCTTTTACTTGCAACTTCTTGTTTTTCAAATATCTATTTCTTATTTTTGAATTTATTTCATACGCATGTTAATTCTTATGTTTTATAAAGTCTCATAATTTAAGGATTTTTAAAGCAAACATTCAAAAAGTTTAGTTAGCTTTACGACTAATTTTTTTATTCTGCTTTAGTAAATTTTAAATTACCATTTTTTCTAGTGGTGATCGACAAAATCATTGCCTTTGGATTAATATTTATAAATTCATACTGAGCAAGGATTGCAAGAACTAAATTATTCAGAATATTTATTACAATGTTAAAATTGCTTTTGTCTATTTACTTATATATATGCAATAGCAATTGCTTATATACGCTCTTTTAGTTATTTGATATATATTTGCGTTCAATATATAAATGTTAGAAGAATAATGATTGATGACGTTTTTAACTATATTTAATGATACATTTCATGGATGATTTGAGAAAAAATCTATATATATATTTATATATATATATATATATATATATATATATATATATATATATATATATATATATATATATATATATATATATATATATATATATATATATATATATATATATATATATATATATATATATATATATATATATATATATATATATATATATATATATATATATATATATTTGTTTGCTTCTTGTATTGAAACCAAACTTGAATATTAAAAATAAAATTAAATATTTTTAAATATTTATATTGCATATAGACCTGAATATTATACTGAATATATATATATATATATATATATAGGCTTTGAATATATCTATCATTTTATAAGTTATACATTTAATTTGTATGAAATAATAATTTTATTCACCTGCCCTTAGTTTTGAAATGCATTAATTTATTGAAATTGGAATTTAAAATATTAAGATTTTGATATGCATTTTTTCCTTATTTAACCTTAATCTGCTCCTTTCCTTTATATATAATTCTAAATTATAACATTTGTTCTTTTAAACCTTAACTTGAACAAAAGTATTCATAAACGTAAAATCAAATAATTCCTTGTAATTTAACTGTAAATTTTTTAAAAAACTACTGTATGAGGACAAGAATATACATATTTCTTGAATTAAGTTATTTTATATACACAAACCTTTTATCTAAAATTACAATCTCATCTCTGACTTATATTAATTATGCATTACGTTAAAAACGCTTGCAATGCTTTTGTATAGAAAAGCATCATTCTAATCTTAATATTGAATAACTAAGCAAAAGTAAGCATTGTAATTTGATTTAACAATTCTAAATCCTATTACAAATTCCATAATTATAATTTAATTAAAATAATTACTCCTATTTAAAGATTTAAGCTTTAATTACTTTATAGAGAAAGTGTTTTTATTCGATAAATTTGTTTTCAATGTAAATAATGCATTCTTAAAACTGCTTACAAAAATTTTTTATCTTTCCTTTTCTGATATAGGTTAGAATAGAAAGAAAAAATGGCAAGGAAAGTTTTTCCATTTTATAAACTAAAAAGTACCAAATAAAGCATATGAAATGCCGTATGTTGCTCATCTAACTGACGTTGAAATTCAAATATACAGTAACTATATATATATATATATATATATATATATATATATATATATATATATATATATATATATATATATATATATATATATATATATATATAAGAGTTTTCCAGCCGACAAGCTGAAACTAATCCTTATAAATAGACAGAAACTCAGAAGTAATTGCAGAAAGAAAATCTACTATTTTAAGCATTTCAGTGTCTGTATACTCATTTATAGCTTTACGCAGCTAAGCACGAATTCTAAGTGGCTACCATTTAGCACACCTGTGCAACACTCAACAACAGTTCCGACACTTCTACATTTTAAATTTTGTTTCGGAAAGTTGAGGGGACATCTTAGAATTGCATAAAAATTACAAGTACTTTCTTTGTAAAATAAAATAAAAGTGTTTTAAATTAATATCTCCTATACAAACAGATTCATCGTGACTCCTTTAAAAAAAAAACTTCATGATTTTTAAATAAATGTATCTAATGAACAAAACATTTTGTTTACTAAAAATATTTTCATTGTACGAAAGTACAGATAAAGGTACTTTTAAGCTTAAAAAAATTAATTTTTAGTTATAACTCAAATAAATTAAATATGCTTAGTAATATATTAAGTAACAAAAGCATGATTTTCATTTTAGATAAGTCTTGTCATAAAAATTTGAAAGAATTGCATAAAATGCTGTAAAATAATTTATATCCTTTTAAATAATGCAACAGAGAGAGAGAGTAGAGAGAGAGAGAGAGAGTAGAGAGAGAGAGTAGAGAGAGAGAGAGTTTTCGTAGATTACATGAAACTATTATGAAATCTTAATAGTTATTCACATTTCAGACACTCCATCTTTACATAAGGCTCTCTCTCTTAAATTTATATACTAATTAAGAATAATAGCGTATATCAAACAATATTTATAGAAACAAATAAGGATTTTATAAGTTTATTGTAATTGGCATTATAAATCAATTCATTACAGTATTAATCATTGCTATAAGAGATTTGTTCTGGAATTCTCAGCAAGTTTTAGAATATAAATATTTACATCACACATATCTATGTTTTATTACATGCAAAAGCATTTTTTAAAAATTTTAATAGCATTAGTTTATAGCAAAATTTTTACTGTAGGGATTAACTTTGTACTATTTAAACAGAATATTGAGTTTTTCAATGATACTTTGAGATGATACTCTTTCTGAACAGTTTAAGTGTGAATTTGACGCAATTATACATAAAAGTTTCAAAATTTATTCATTTTTAAGATAATTTTATCCAATGGTTTAAATTTCTTAGGTTACATATTAAATCTCCATATACAATTCGAATGGAAATGTTTAATTCTAACATGATTGTTTTCATTGATTTACTTAAATTTTTGAACTTAAAATATTTTCCATTTCTCTAGAAAACTCCATCTATACTTCTCAAGAACACTTGACAATTTAATTCTATTTACTTTTGCTTTGATACAATTTGAAATTATAATTTTTTCTGAATGTTCATGTGTAAGGTATTCATACATGGATTTATTATATAAAATAAACCATCAATAAATATTCGTAAACAACAATCATTGTTTGTTACTATTTTGTAAATTTAAAAAAAGCATATTGAAATATTGCTAAATTTCACAGTAAATTTGGATACATTATTGTATGCGAAGAATCAGAATTAGAGTGAACTGTTCATTGTGAAAAATCAATAAATTTTACATACATACACCCTAAAATTTATATTTAATACTATTTGAATATTTTACGTTTCAAGAAGAAATTCACCTGTCATCTAGTTAATATATAAAAGTTTTCAGGGTCAAATACTCATTTGTTCATTCACTTAAATCAGCATCAGATAGTAACTTTTACAGATGGTAAAAAACATAAGTACAATAGATGTTAATTTATAACAAGGATTTTTTTCTGACACCTATCAATACAATGACTAATGACCGAGTTTAGCATTCTGACGTCAAAAAAAGCCCACCCATTACTTGCTTCATAATTATCCTAATTTGCACACAAATATCAAGATAATTATAGAATTTAATTGACAACTCTGCATTTTCAATTCTAAGGGTTTGACTTATTTTAATTGATACTCCAACATTTGATCTATCTAGTTATCTAATATAAATGAGGAATATTACTAAGGTTGGAAACCATCTAAAATAAAGAAGTGCTGTTATCTTGGACTTCGGAGCAGTTCCAGAGATGCTAGCCATTCATATTAACTAATCCCGCATACAAAATAACACCAGGAAAATATTGTCCGAATATTCAAATTGATGCTGCTGAACAAGTAAAAAGTCGTTTCCAATCAGTGATTTGAAATATGAAACCTTTTCTTCTTAGGGAACCCTGGGAAGACAAAATGATAGAAAATCCTCCCCAGGTTTACCATTTCCAATTGGAATTTAGTGACATGGAATTTTTTTTTCATGCTAAAAGTTTAACTTTTTTTGATGAGTGGACGTAGGGGTCTCAGAGAAATGTCTCTTTTGTAAAGTTATATGCATTTTCAATTCCCCATAAACTAAATTGGTCATAAATCTATAATAGTTTTATTTTCTTTCCAGCAGACAATATATTATTGTTTTCACAAGTGAATTCAATAGGTGAAGGCAGTGTAACGTAGTTCGAAACAAACTGTATTGGAATTTGACAATGAATGAAGAAGTAATATTATTTTAGATATAATCAAACTATTTTGGAGAAATAAGTAAAGATCAAACATTACATTAGAAATAATCTGAAGTTAAATTTGTTTTTTTTTTTTTTTTAATTTAGGAAAATTTTTATGAAAAATACCAATTCCGCTCTCCCAGAACTTCTTAAACCAGGCATAGGCATAGGCTTAGTATTAATTTTTTACAAGGATATCTTTCAATGGGAGAGACAAAAACAGCATAATCAGCTTTAGAAGACGCTCCTTTCTGGGTATTAATAAGTTTAAAAAGATAATACAGCTAATTTTATTGTACTCGGACAAATATAACTTTTTACAATTTATTTCATAATAGTCTAGATTCTCTGGAATTTCTATAGAAAAGTACGTTTACTTACAGTATCAAAACAACAGGGTTCATGTTAAAGAAAAATCAGCTTCTTTCACCGAACGCCAAAATTGCTTAAAGACACTCATCATGTAAACAGAGCATATTGAAGCTGGTTTGATATTTTATAACAAAGACCTTTTTAAATGAAGGAGAACGTAGGTGTACTATTTTTTAAACATCAATTTTGGATAAAGTGATTATGGGACTGATAATTTAAACTCTTCGGCACCATGATTAAAGATTCAGTGGATAAATTAATTAAAAGTAGTAATTATGATGTGTTAGTGAAATATTGCGCTTTACTTCAGTATCTCTCTCTTCTCTTTCTCTCTCTTGGTTAGAAAAGTTGGTCAGAAGTATTTTCAATTACTTTATAAACCTGTAGGTTCCTAGTGCACTTTGAATCCATGACAATTCCTAGATATTTAGCATAATTGTTCTTTAAAAGATATTGTTGCAACGTTTTACATTAATTTCGTGATGTTTAATGCTCAAAATGAAATGGATTTAAGTTAGCGTATATTAGTAAAACGTGTACAACAGTATAAATATGTGAGATGGTACAAATGATGTCATTAATCTCTAAGTTGAATAAAATAAAATTTGAAAGATATATATAATGAAGTTGTTGAGTATTTTGCCAAGAGTCCAAACTGATGCTTCCTTATGTAGCAATTACAAAACATTGTGAAAAATCAAAAATCGATATAAAAAGATGGTTACAAATTCAAATATTATGGACCTTTTTATAAATAGTTTATTTTTCATTACTCAGTCACACAAAAGTAGATTTAAATATCACAAAGACTGCATGTATGCTTTCTTTACTGTAGAAAAGTTATTTAATTTATTGACGCAATCGGGCTATTTATTCTCTAGTGCTATAGTATATCCTAAATCTGACTAGTCTCTTAGAGATGTATCCTTTAAAATCAAAAGAAAATTGCAGCTGATGTGCAATTTTTTTATTAGCTTATTCAAAAAGCAAGTCAGAGTGATTGATCTTCAGGAACTGATATTGGTAATATTTTTGTTTAGCTTCAATATTACTATAATGGTTTTGCCAAGGATTTTCTTTAGTGCCGCTCCAAGTTCTGTTGATAAAAATTAAAATTATTGATTTTGCACATAAGACAAGTTTCGAGATAAATTCGAATAAAATACTATCAGATTCATAACATTTCTTCTCGATTGAAATACTTCAAAATATTTTTTAATTCTTTTTTCATGGGATTAACTGGTCCAAAATCATTTTTAGTATATAATTTTATTGAATATTCAGTATGAGATATTTTGAAATTTTGCTTCAATTGAAACAAATAATTTTAAGAAAAGACTTACAAAAAATCTTAACAGTGTCTTTGTAAGTAATTAAATCTTTCTAAAGGCCTCATAGAATTTGTTTAAGAGAATGAGTAACTTTCTTTTTTATAAAAAATCTGAAAGAGTATTCTTTTATACTTTCAATAGTCTAGACAGTACTGGAAATAAACAAAAAAAAAACGCTTGCTTTGAGTTTTTTTTTATGTTTATTTTTAAAGCACTTTATTTTTTCTTTAATGTGATACATTTCTTTAATGTCTGGTGGAATCAGCAAAACTCCTAACTTAATCTAGTTTCTCGTTAAGTAATATATTATCATTCCAGAAAAGGTCTCTTAATTTCCTGTGGCTCCAAATAATCCAAGCATTTTTTACATTCGAAGAATAGTAATTAAACACTGATATAGTGCTTCACTGTTGCGGGGAATTGTAAGCTTTATTGAGCTTACAATTCCCCATGAGAAAATCAGTTGAGTCATCAGATTTTTTTCAGCCCATAAATTTCTATGATAATCTACTCTGACGAAACTTAGAAATTTGAAGCATTTTATATTGTTTACGTACTATATTAAAAGGAAAAATACAGTGTAGGGGATACATTTTTCAATAATTCAAAATATCTACATATTATGTAACAAAACTTTTCCAAAATCCTAAATATATCATTCCACTACATTGAAGCATTGTTCTTAGGATACTAAAGTAAAAATTTTGAAACATTTAAATACTTTACATCTATAAAAGTAAAATTAAAATAATTTTCAATTATATAGTAGTTGTGACCATATATTGGGAGTCTGATACCTCAATATGTTATAGAATTCAAGCAAATAGAAAGCCTAGGTTAGATAATGGATGCCTGCATAGTGCATAACTGGAAACTGAATAAATGCATAATGGATTATGTTTATTATTAATAATTTAAAATCAAAATTCCACTCAAATTGTTGCATGTAACCATTAGATGTGAAAACATTTTCTTCAAATAAGAGTTTAAGAAAATGAGTTTTTATTCATTTTAAGAACTTCATAAAACTATATTTGCTGGGGAAAAAATTTTAATAGTTAAAACACTGAATTCCAAAAATGCTATTGAATATATTTTCTTTTCCTCTCACTTCCATAGATAACTCAACCGAAATATGTTGCTTTTAGATAACATTTTTCTAATTCAAAAAATAACAAATCCTTCTTTCAAAGAAAGGTAATTTTCTAATCAATTTAAATGACTCAAATATATTGTTCACGAAAGTAAAGAGCTCCAGATTAGAAAAGCGGCCATTATTCGACCGTCGATTTCAACGTTTCCTGGGAAACGACCGAAAATTCTAAAGTACACAGACATCTTAATTAAGATGATATATGTTGTTTGCCTACACTTACAGTCGGGTCATGTTCACAGTTTACGCTTCTCGTGACGATCTCGCCAAGTGAACAGGTGTGACTGAAGATTTCTGTAATTGCTCCGTGTCACTCATGGCACGGAAAAGCGACCTTACTGAGCAATATAATTATAACGGCACGCTAGATCGTTTTATGAAGAGAAAGGGAAGAATTTCCATCCTTTTGATGAAGTTGACTGTAAAGAGGTTTCATAAAGTGAAAGAGTTTCCTGAAGCTATCAAACATCTGACAGAGATCAGAATTTATAATTGACACCTATAATTTTTAAAATAATGACAATTGCATGTATAATTTCATAAAGTTACGTTACTTTAATTAATTATTAAAAAAAATCATATTTGCAAAATGAACTCCATGATAATTTAGACCATAAATGTATTCACAAATTAATCTGACTTTTCAAAATAGTACTAAAAGCGTAATTCTACAGAAGAATGAAAAGCCCAAATATAAAATTTTCACGTTGCTTAAATCACAAAAAAAAATTATTTTATCAACAGATAAGCTTAAAATCATGTCGTAAGACTATTCGTAATTCAGGGTTATTGCAGTTAAGGATCAACATAATATTGCAGTTAATAACAACATAATATATTTAACAAGGATTTCATGAAGATAATCTCGTGAGTTATTCTTTAGATGATTGTTTTGCGGTAGTAAAAAATGTATTAAAATATATATGAATTCATTTCTAATTAAAAAATAACATTATAAATGACTTTTTAAATATATTTAAAATATAAACATTTTATAGACAGCTGTGTGCGTGAACAAAATGCTTTTTCGCATTCTATACTTCAATATGCATGTGTAACAGTAACAGGGTTTGATTTCAAAATGGAAAGGCAAAAGTTTAGAGAACATAATTATTCACACATTCATATGTAAAAATATGCCACAACTGCACTCTTTGCAATCTATTCTTAGGATAAAGGTCAAGAAAAACATGTACTATTTCATAGAATTAGCTTTCATGAGTAACGGATGAAGAAAGCTACGTTAAAACTACTAGGGTAATGCATATATAGGCTTTAAATAGCTGACCAGTTGAAAACTCAGGTTATTATTTTTTCCACCATAATTCTCAGTAACCATTTTTTGTAAGCATCAGTTTCACGTACAAAGTATTATTCATTTTAAAAGAAATGGTAAACTCATATCTTAGTATTTTAATAAAGATTTATTTAATAAGTAAGAGAGCAATTAATTTCAGTATGAAGATTTCATATTACATTTGATAATTTCTTTCTCTATAAAATAATACTTTACCCAATTGATACAAAAAGACAATTTGAAAGATTATTGCATAGTTAGAAATTAGCTAAGACATGAAAATTCTCTTAAATTTTCTTAAATATATAGCTTATAATCTTTTCTTAAACTTGTACTCGTGTGTGTGTATATATATATATATATATATATATATATATATATATATATATATATATATATATATATATATAGATATTTTGATTAATTTTAAGCATTTTATTTATATTATGAAGATCCTGAACAAATTTGAAAATTGCTGCTTTAAGCATAAAAACGCAATATTTTTATATTGATTAAACAAAATAAATTTATTTATTAATGTCTGAAGCCTTAATTTTTAACAAACATCATAGCATAAAATATATAATTTAATATTTCTTTTGTTTAGGGAACCCGATTTCAATTCAGTGACAAAAGACTTTAAATTTAGCTGTCATTTTTTTGATAATCATTCGAAATATTGGATCTCAAATCTAACTAACGTTTAAATAATTTGTTGTTGTCCCATTTTATAAGAAAATGTTCTTAAAATAGTCTTCACAAAGCAATAATGTATTCACCTCATTAAAAAATAGCTGTTTTTAATATTTTGTAAAGTAAATCATTCAGTTCATGGATACCATTTACTCTAAATTTAGTTAAATTTGGTAATAAACTCTACCTAAGATTAAAGTAAATGTTGTTGAAATATTTTAATATCTTTAAAATGTAGTAACGGCCACTAAATTCAACATCAATACATATTAATAAAGCCAAGATTAAATTAATACCTTCCCAAATCCTAATCTGGATGTTGGTTTGAATTAGAAATATATAAGAGTTATGGAATCTCTCTTGTTACAAGACAGGATACGATTATCGTGGATTTATAGTTACAATTGCGCTTCACCTGGAAAAGCAAAGTTTTACCATTTCTATCCATGTCTGGAAATCATCACACTAATATAGACTCAATTAACTGTTTCTTAGATTTAGTGATTCTGTGCTAACAATTCCTTATACTGCTCATGACATTAAATTATATTTGCTTATAAAGATTAATGTGTGTAAAATGGACGCTATATTCAGCATATTTTCCTCGCTGTTACTATGTGTTTAAAGCACAGAATAATGTTTTCCTCGCATTGGTAGAACCATAATCTGGCGAAATAACTTTAACTACTAGGTACATTTCGCATATATTCTTCCTATTGAGTAATCGTATAATTGCATCGTAATTACATCTAAGAGATGAACGCCAATTTCTTAGATAAATAATCTTTCATTTGCAACAAATTAAAATTGAATACGGCATCAATAAATTTCCAAATTTCTTTATTTTTAAAATCTTATACTACTTGTTGAGAAAAAAGAATATGAAATAAAAAATTATATGATATTACTATGTCAAGAAATGTTATTTTAAAGTTTTAAATATTTATATGATTTATTTTGTGCCAGATAATACAATGGTTGTTTTTAAATTGATAGAGATTGGATAGTTATGTGTAAAACCGTTTTTTTTTCTTCGCCTATAAAATTCAGAAACTTATTTCATTGACATCTTTTACAAAGTGAGCACAAAAGCTTCCTACTTAAAAAAAAAAACAG
The DNA here is from genome assembly GCA_030067965.1 of Latrodectus elegans. NCBI lineage: Eukaryota > Metazoa > Arthropoda > Arachnida > Araneae > Theridiidae > Latrodectus > Latrodectus elegans. Next base: position 61,300,181 of record CM057809.1, read on the forward strand.
GAGAAAATACGATATTCTTGGCACATGAAAATATTTTAATACAATTTTCGTGCAGTAAATGTAGCTGACGCTGCATTCATAGTGCGTGTTAATAATTATAATGCACGTTTTACACTTTTTAAGTATAATTTAAGGTATTATATTTCGAATGACAAAAATTGTAGCGAATCTATATATATATATATATATATATATATATATATATATATTCTTAATAACATTAATTATTCATAAAAAGACCATAAATGGTGCATGATTATTAAACAGATTTCCTTGATATTATTTGGTATTACTGAATATTACTTTAAGGCGAATTCCGACGCTATTTTTCATAGATAAATACAAATATATCATGGTATACTGGTTTTACATTATCATTAAAAATATATTATCCTCTAGCTATTCATAATGACCATTAAATTATGAATATATTTATAAGGAATGCTATACTTTTGAATTTTAAATTACCTTTAACTTTGAAAGGCTTTTAGTACTCCATATTAATTAAGAAAGCAAAAAACATCCCAATTAATCATTGCTACATTGAAATCCATTGAAATTAATCATACAAAGATATTTTATAAGTTTACTAACACACAATTCATTAGAAACTTTATAAAAGTACCAATATATGAAACTGGAGAAAAAAATAATCTTGTAGTAAATTATGGAATGACTATTTCGACAAAATATCTAGTAAATAATCATTTTTAAAAACATCAAAGAGACTAACAAAGTATATTAAGTAATTCCTTCTTATTTGTATAATTTTTATTGTTCTAATTTACAAGGATTTTAAATAATGACTTTTTCTCTGTAATTTAGGTAACAGTGTACAGAAATGTAAAATACATTAATTTCTCATAAACAACTGTCAATGAACAGAAATGCTTATGATAATGATATTAATAACATTATTAGGGTACATGTGTGAATATTATTAAGTAATTCAAGCACATTTTATTGTTGAATTGTATATAGATTGTCTGAAAAATTATATTTATACATTATTTAAACAAAAAATTAATAATAATGAAAGTAAAAATTCTATCTTTTTCTTTTATCTTGCATGTTTTGTAAAAGAGAAATTTGATGGTTATTTTGTAGAAGTAGTAATTATATCATCCTAATTTAAATAATTATTCTTAACAAGCTCATTTCTAATTTTAATTTTCTGAAAAATAAATGTTTTCCTCTTTAATTAAATATTTCTTACTTTATAATTCCTTAAAATGCTATATGCTATTAAAATGTTTATCTAAATTATAAAGCGGACATTTTTTTAAATGGGCAAATAAATAAATAAACTAATTTAATTTTCCAAACTAAAGGAAAAGACAATTGTCAAAGTATTTTTCTCAAGTCTCTTGTGTATGTGTACTATTCTGCATAAGCAAAATTATTTTACAAAAATATAATAATATATCATGAGATAGTGTAATTATCTATTATAATATAGATAATTACACTATCTCATGTTATAAATATTATATTGTATGGTATGTTTAAATTTTAGATAGCAATGTTTCGGTATATTGTACTTATTTAAAACTATTTTATTAATAATCTTTAAAAGAATTTCTCCCTTACCTTAGAAAATAATATTCATCGTTAATGATCGTTTTCATCGTATTTATATTTATTTTCAATACAACTAAATTTTGTGTAATTCAATTCTTTGTTTTAATTCATTGCTTTCACTAAAATAAATTTTTGGACATATTTAAATGATGCAAAATTTCGAAAAAGACTCATTCACTTGCAATTATATGACTATAAGAAATACTCACTGTTGCACAAAGATCAGAATCTGCTATTCACGAGGATTGAAACATTTAGATAAATTTTGAAGCAAATACTCATAAGCATTTTAGAATAAATAAATAGAAGAATGTTCCGGAGATATAAAGAATTATAAAAATTCTAGTACGTTAAAAGATATATTTTGAAAATAGTTTATTTCTAAATGAATTTCCATGAATTAATGTAAATAGCAATTTTAAAAACACTCTTTTATTGCTAAATACAAAGCCTTTTCAAACTGCACTTTAAATTTTGCGAAGATCTCTGTTTATATTCCTTTAAACTCAGGCAAAAATTAGCTTAGATTAAAATGAATTGTGACTTATTCAGTTAAGTTTTGTGATAACATTTTTTTAGTAAAAATATGACATATTTAATATGGAATATTTATTATCAAATGTACTGAAGAAATCAACATGTATATTTACTATTTCCGTATGAGTAATAAAAAAAATTATTAAAATTTTTTAAGATATAAGATGTTTATATTCCGACTGTAATTCTCCATGAAAATAACTTAAAAATTTTAATTAAATAATATTTAATAGTCCCAAAATTTATTACTTTTTATACAAAAATCCATTAAATTATTCTTTTTATTCCGTTAAAGTTAGGCATATAATTCACGAATCTTCTCAATATGCTGTAAATAATACCTGAAATTCATTTCACTCTATTTCGTTTTCCCTTAAAACTTAAAAGAAACATCATAAAAGGTAGCGCAAAAATAACTTCAACAAGAGTCAATCAATAAAGTTAACTGGGTATAAGTCAAGCATTCTTAGATACAGAAACAAAATTGCAAAAATGTTGCTTATAGTTATTGTTATAATACGAAGTCTATTAGTTGAAAGCAAAAGAATTGAAGAATATGTTTGTGCTTTTTTATTTTTGATATATCATCAAAAATATTTAATAAAAGTTTTTAAGAACTTGTAAGAGACATAGAGATTTCTTGAGATTCTTACATATTTATAACAATTTACTGAATATTAACTGATTAAAATTAAATTAAAATTTGAAAAATAAATTCATTAGATAAATCTAAAATTATTAGTTTTTTTGTTTCTTTACATTTAATTTATTATCGATAATTTTTTTTAATTGGTGAGGATTTTTCATCCTGAATTCTGTATATTTTTTTCAATGATTTCAAGTCTTGGAAATTTCTCACAACTCACTTAAATTCTAATTATTTATCATTTAAATTTATTTTACTGAAAAAAAAATATTTTAAATAAAAACAAAAATAGTTCATGTTCTTAGTTTTAACATGATTCAAAAATTTATTTGGCTTCTCACGTTTTTGAAAAAATGTATAGCTAAACATTTGTCGAATCATTTAATACACAATAATTTTTTTCCCAAACTAAGAAAATATAAAGAAGAAAACATGCACAACCATACTTTAATTACCAACAAATGAATTGAGAATTATATTACTTATATTTAAAAGAGAATTATAATAAATTGAAATTATGAAATTAATGTTTAAAAGAGAATAAATAGTGAGCTTAAAGTAAAAAATTAAAAATATTTTTAAAAACTAACTAGGCGAAATAATTAAATAATTTAACTATAGACAGTTTTCATGCTTGTAACTAAGGTTGATATTAGAAGAAAATTTGAATGAAAAAGATTGATCAGAAGAGAATATATATTTCCAATTATAATTGTTACTAACTAGTTACGTCTTGAAAATGTTTCTTTAATAATTAATTGTTTAAATCCTGGTAAAAATTGTCGAGTTGGTTTTAGTGTACACAAGTAAATTTTACTTAAAATCCTCGGCATAATGAATCTTTTATCACGTTTCATACGTGTTCTTGAGAGATGAGAACTAAAGAAGGAAGAAAATCCCGTTAATTCACACACACAAATATTCATCCTTAAGAGTATTACAATACTTTATAACAGGAGTTATACTTTATAACAGGAGTTACAATACTTTATAACAAGTATTGTAAAACTCCCATTATAACAGTTTAGTCAAGTCGTCAATAAAAAAAAATAAATCAATATGCAGCTAAAAAGATTCCAGACAATGTCAGAGTTAATTTTCAAAATGTCTTCTTGGAACTATTGAATGAGTAAAAAAACTTAAGTCCCAAAGTCGCTGCATATCAGTATTCAATGTGCAAAGCATTTACTCTTTTTTAGGTATTTTCAGAATAGTTATATTAATGCAATTTCTCTCATTAAATGACAACTAAAAACTGGATAATGAAACAGTTTCATGAAAAGTTATTTATTGTAATAGCATTGTATTTTCTATTTCGTGCAATTACACACACAGAAATTTCACAATTGACTATTGGAAAATCTAAACATCAATCCTAAATTTATATAATTATATATTTCAAATAATTATCTTTAGTTAAAACTTAAGCCGTTATATTAATCTACATTACACATCACTTCCTGCTCAGATTTGAAATCAAATAAATCGAGTAAGGAAACGAAACTCTAAAGATTAATCCTAACTTTAGTTTTAATTAACTGGTTCTAATTGCTTTTATACAGAAGTTGTTTTGCATCAAGGTATCTTATATATCTACGGTCATAAGTATTGAACTGTTAATTAAAAATGAAACAAAACAAACAAAATGCAATTTAAACAGTCCTAATGTTCCTACGTTGAGCTTGAGACAATTTATCTGCGAAGAGTTCAGATTCTCTTTGTAATTAAAACTAACTAGTGTTCAACAGTTGCTATTTAAGAGATTGAACAATAGTTTTCTGTTGTGCTGAAGTCATGTATAAGATATCTGGACGCACAAATATTTTAGTTTCAGAATCAATTGCAGTGCCAAACGTTATATATTTTTTCATTTAATGATTATCTTCTGTGTAAAACTGTTACACAATTAAACGAGTAACATATTTAGGAAATATTACAAAATATTAAACTGCAAGTATAACAGAAGCTATTATTCTGTTTGTTTGAAGGCTTTTCTATCAAATGTAGTATAGTAAAGATAAAATTTGTGAAACTCTTGTAATTCGTTTTTCCCTCTGAGTTGTGTTATTATTTCAAAATGGCACAAATTTAAGGAAACTAAAAAAATATCTTTTCATTTTCTACTTAATTTAGAGGTCGATAGCAATCAAAAATAGAAATTCTAGGAAATTTAATGTTACTAAAACTTATAAAATAGAAATAAATAGGAGTACATGTTTGAGTACTTCATTTGACATAAATAAAGACATGCTTCTGAATTGTTCATTTCAAGACATATCTGAGTAATAAATTTATTTAACAAACGAGAAACTTTTAATTTCTCTCAACATACCACTTAACAGTATATTACAACGATAATGCTGTTGTCTCTACAAATGAAGAATTAATTACCTTCATTTATTAACATAAAAATTAAAAGTAACTAAAAAAGCATTCTTTTGAAATCTTTATCGTTAAATTGTAATAAAAATGAAATTTTCCATCTGTGTGTATGACGTATTTTACACCATCTCTTCAGAATCTGAAAACACAATGTTAGTAAGTACTCTCTCTCACAAAAGATTAATTAAACCCAATTTTCGTTACGTAAAAGGAACATAGAATTCTAATACTTCTGGTCTTGGTAATTAGTTTAAATTAACTTTGCTATTCAACGTCTTAGCCTCAAGTTACGTATAAAAGTGGTATTTTCTGCTCAGAAATTTTTATAAATATGCATTTTGCTAAATGCATCTTCTCTTATCTACGCCTGAAATTGTGTATTAATGGAGTCGGTGTCATTGTATATATTTATAAATGCTAAATGCTGCCTAAAACTTTTTCTCTGAATTCTATTATCCAACTTATTTAAAAGACCTAATTATTAATTAGCTTTTAAACTCAATTCTAAGGCATGATAATTGATTCTAATTACATTTTTAAACATTAAACAAAATTTTCCTTGTATTACATACATCTCACAAAATTTAGTAATTAATTTTATTTTGCATTGCTGAATAAGATTAATAATTTTTCTCTAAAAAGAGAAATTCTCAGTACCTAAAAGAACTCAAATATAATGCTATTTTTATTTTAATAAATATTTACACATTTTAGGATGAGTATGTTAGTATAGGAAAAAATATAATACAACACACAAAAATACTTAATATTTTAACTTGAAAAGTATCTTGAAATACAAATATATGATGCTTATGAGCATTGAACTTCTAAAATTATATATATATATATATACGTTTTCCTACTAATTGTTTGATAAGTAATTGAGACTAGTGCAATTTCAGCAAAAAAACAGTTCGATAATAAATAATTATATTTCTCTGTAAATTAACAAAATAAACTTTCAAATGATTTGATAATATGATCAGAAAACATTTATTGTTTCATTTCGAAAAAGTTTTAATTTTTTATTGTATTAATCTTTCTTTCATTAAAGAATAATATTTGATAAATGTTTATATATCATTTAAATCTATTACAAATGGCAATAATAATCAATTAATTTTAAAATCATTTAACTCTAGAAAAAGATACCCTACAGAGAAATCTAAGTACTAGTAGAAAAGGTAACAAATTAAAATTTAATGAGATTTTTCAGTTCTTTTGTGTCAACTTCTAAATTTTTATCTTCCAAACTTGTTTTCTACTTTTGTAATTTAGTAAATTTAGGTAGTAAATATATATGATTAAAAAAACTTTAAATTCTGGATAAAATTGAAGTCTTTAAGCATAACAACTGCATTCAAAACTTAACACAAACTAATTAAAGCGGAAATTTCTAGGGAATTTGTAACAAATAAATACCAATTAATTTAAACATCATATAAATCATAAGATAAAGTAGCCATTCTAAACAGTATGTATGTTTGTCAATGAGAGAATTTTGCAACTTCCATTTAAATAGAATTTATCTTGAAGTAATAATATATCAAAGCTTGTTTTTATAATTTTATTCATATTTTAATTTAATGACATATTAAATTTAATAATTGTATTTAAAAATGAAATTCGTATAAAATTCTCAAAATTGGTAATTAAATATCTCAGTTAACTAACAAAATACTCACTATTGATGCACAATTTTATCTGCCCATATATATATGTAATTTGTTATGAAAATTGAACTATTATAGAAAATATTAATGTTTTATTTTGAAAAGCAATGATACACAGAGGACCTCAGAAAATTTGGATCTATCTTCCTTTTTACATATGCATATATAGAAAATTATGTAAAAAAACATTTTACATATATAGAAAAAATTACATAAGATAATTTTTAAATTAAAAAATTAAATTCCTATATCAAATTTTCTCTTCGTATTCTATATTCCTTAAATGATAATTAGGAAACCTTTTTCTTGTTTAAATGACTCGTTAAAACTAATCACTGAATACAAAAAAACAACAGAAATATTATACATTAAGTGTTTGTGATCAAGACAACATTTCTACAACTGTTAAGGAACTTTTATGTGTTTCTTTAAAGATCTGTATGCAATAAAGTTATAAAACAACAATAATTTTACTCAAATTTTACTGTATCATTTTTAATATATTATCTGCTTATTTATTTTGTCAAATTTTGTTGATAGAGCATATTAATACTAACCACAACTCTACACAAAGTCTGTTGTCTTTTACAAACTAAAACGAACTTTCTTTAATTAAATTTATTTAATATTTAATGTAAATATATTGTTCCTTACCCACTAAGCGCTGTGACAGCAGCGCCATCTTTGTATGTGAGAAAAACAAAACAAAAAACTGTGAGAAAGGAGGAGTCGAGTTACCGCTTTGGAGGAGAGTAGATGTAAAATGAGTGAGGTGTGAATTAGCTATGAAAAATAAAGATTTTTTATTTATCTTAAATTCTACAGTCCACTTTTTTTGATACCAGAGCAATCCACACAACCATATCTGGTCCACTTAGCCGTAAGTTTGATGAGATATTGCCTACAAAGAGAGCGAGAATGAGTAAACATCAACAACCCAATTGTCTTTGAGAGCGATATTAGTTGCTATGAGGTATGTGCTTGAGGTTTTTTGGTCATTCACTCCCATGAGATAATTTATAATAACAATTTGAATTAATTGTGTTGACTTAATAACTATTTTTATAATTTGTGTTGTTGATTAACTTAATTATATATAAATTTAAAACTGAGTTTTGATTTCCATTTTCAAAATGTTTAAAAACGTGAATAAAATTGATTTGCAATTTGCGGCTACGGAATTAGGAGAGTTCATTACTGATAAAATGAAAATTGTAGAGTTAATGAGCATTATAAAGAATAATGCCACATTTAAAAATAAACCCGAATATGTAGCTGATCTTCTAAAATCTATAAGAAATAACTGGTTACTAAAAACACAGACAATAGAGAAAAATAAGCAAACAGAGTTGCAATTAGAGCAAATAAAATTAGAGAGAATGAAAGCTGAATTAGAATTAACATGCTTGAGAGTACATTCAGAAAATAAAAAATTGTAGAAACTAATTCAGAAAATAAAACTGAGGACTGCAGCTCTTTAGATTCCTTAATAAAAAGCATTAAAACATTAACGATTAAAATACCGAGTAAACCAGAAGGTTGGAATCTATTTTTTACTTCTTTGGAGAGAGCATTTGTAACAAAAAATGTTTCAAATAAATTTAGAGCAGAAATTCTTTTAAATTTGCTTGGTGAAAAAGCATCAAATGTAATTTCTTTCATAGACGACGAGTAATTATATAATTATGTGAAAAAGTTAAAAAAAATTATTCTCAGAGAATTCGAGACCACACCACAATCATGTTTAGAGCAATTCAGAAAAACAATAAGGCATCCAAATGAAACGCATATTCAGTTTGCTTCGCGCTTAACAACAAGTTTTGAGTATTATTTAAAATTGAGAAAAGTGTCTGATTTTGCGAAATTAAAATAATTAATTGTATCTGATAAATTATTTCAAACATTAGATTGAGAAACCGCTGCTCATATCAGTATTAGACCGTCAGATACTTGGTTTGAACTCATAAAATTAGCAAAAGTAATTGATTTATTTTATGTGTCCCGAGGGAAATCGCTTATGGTAGAAAATAAACTAGCGAATCCGAAAACACACCCCACAAATCAAAGAAATATTTTAAGAGTATTTTTATCCGATTTTAAGAATTCAAAATGCCTTCTTTGTTCGAAAAATCATCCCTTATATAAATGCAAAAATTATATGGCTTTCCCTGTTTCTGATAGAGTAGAGATAGTTGAGTAAAATAATTATTGTTTTAACTGTCTTGGTAAACACCTAGTAAATAAGTGCAAATCGCGGTTTTCATGTTATTTATGTCAATGAGGGGCAGTCAAGGGATGGCATCATTGCTCTTTGCATTTTCAGAGAGCTATGGAGTTACCGACTGTTCAAAGTGAAAGCGTTAACCGACCTTTATCAGCTCCCCGTGAAGAGTCTTCACTTCCCCCACTTGCCCTGATCTTCCCTTCTAACCAAAACAACCCAGTTCTTTCTACGCGAGTCGTAAATCTGTCAAAAACTGTTTTGCTTAGTACGGTGAATTGCTTGCTAAAAGTTCATGGAGGAAATTTTTACAGAGCACGCGCTATTTTAGATCAAGGTTCAATGAATAATTATATGACGACTGATTGTGCAAATAGCTTAGGCTTAAGACGAAATAAAACCAATTTGACAGTCTGTGGTATAAGTGATGCATGCACAACAATTAAATCGGTTGCTAAGACTACAATTTCTAATTTAGAGGGAAATTTTTTAAAAAAAAGTTCAAATTTTTAGTAGTTTCTAAAATTACTGATTTTATGCTATCAAAGATGCTTAAAATTAATGTACCAGATTTAAAATATGTAAAATTAGCTGATGAAAACTTCAGTAAACCAGGTTGCATAGATTTACTTTTAGTCGCTGATATATTTTACGAAATTTTACGTTCAGATCAGATTTTTCCAGTAAATTGTGATTTGATTCCTCAAAATACCGTTTTTGGGTATGTTGTTAGTGGGAACTTACCCACTGCAATGGAGGGAAAAGTACATTGCGGATTTATTAAAGATAATACTGCTTTACATGAAGCAATGGAGAGATTTTGGGAGATAGAAAATGTTGAAACTATAATTTCTAAAAATAAAGAAACAATAATATGTGAAGAAAACTTCAAAACAAATGTTAAGAGAGACAGTACAGGGAGATATATAGTTAAAATGCCTTTAAAAGAAGACCCAAAGTGTTTAGGTAAATCTAAAGAAATTACATTAAAAAATTAAATTCATTATGGAATTATTTTTAAGAGAGTCTGAGTATTTAAAATTATATAAGGAATTGTTAAGCGAGAGTATGAAAAATTGAGTTGCATGACAGAAATTCCAGATTGTAAAGAAGAAGTAGGAACGTATTATATACTCCATTTAAGTATTTATCGCCCTGATAAAAGTAGTACAAGACTTCGCATAGTATTTAACGTGTCTTCTCAAACAACTTTAGGAAATTCACTTAATTCCTTACAATTTAAGGGTGGTACTTTGAGAATCTTTTTTCAATAATAGTGAAGTTTCGTAAGCAAATGTATGCTTTTGCAGCAGATATTAAACAAATGTACAGAATGGTTTTAATTGATCCAAATCAAACTAAACTTTTGAGAATTCTTTGGAAAGAAAGAGTGAATGAACAAGTTAAAACTTTTGAGCTCAAAACAGTTACGTAGGGCAACAGTTAGTGCACCATGGCTAGCAACGAGAGTGCTTTTTCAGTTATCAAAAGACGAAAGGGAAAAGTTTCCCCTATCATTACCCGTTTTAGAGAGACTTTTACATGGACGATGTGCTTAGTGGTGCTGCTACTATAAATGAAACCAAACTTCTTCAAACGGAACTGATAAATATTCTTAGGAGTGGAGGAATGACGCTACACAAGTGGTGTAGTAACAACTATGAATTAAAGACACACTCTGATAATGACTACCATTTCCAGGAAGAGACAAAGGTGTTAGGAGTTCTGTGGAGACACAGCAATGATCATTTCACTTTTCAAATACATCTTGAGAGTGCAATTCCTCCAACGAAAAGATCAGTGCTTCCAACAATTGAAAGAACTTTTGATCCACTTGGGTCCAGTGACAACTAAAGCAAAGATTTTTTTGCAAAAACTTTGGTGTTTAGAGTGGAGTGATGCCCTTCCTGCAATGAAAGCACAGCAATGACAGAACTTTATTGAAACTTTGCTAACGATCAGCAATGTTAAAATTAAGCGATGCATATTAATATAGACAAATCAATGCACATTGAGCTTAATGGATTTGCGGATGCATCTGAGTCTGCGTATGGATGTGTCATCTATTGCAAATCAACATTTGAGACTGAAGATTCATGAAGTAACTTTTGTTTGTAGCAAGTCACGAGTGGCACCTCTTAAGAGTGTTATTATCCCGACGTTGGAACTGTGTGCAGCAGTTCTCTTAGAGAAGCTGATTACAGAAGTTAAGGATGCCTTACAGCTTAAGGAATGCAGTAAGAATATCTATTTGTGGACTGATTCCATGAAAACTCTTTCGTGGATCCGGAAGGAGCCTTACCTGCTGAAGACGTTTGTTGCCAACCAAATTTCTCTAATACAGGACTTGACTGAGATTCATCAGAGGTGCTACGTGTCTTCGATGGACAATCCTGCTGACCTTATCTCGAGAGTAATGGAACCTAATAAACTGATTGAAAGTGAAGTATGGTTTAACGGCCCCAGTTCCTTGCTGTAGAAGACTAACCCAACCAAGAAATTACTTCATTGGTCATATAAGATAAGTTTACCTCTGAACTGAGAAATATGCTCCAAATGACTAATATGTGTTGACTTTAACTTCAAATTCCTTTATTTATGACTTACTCAATATTAGTTACAATTATACTAAAATATTGCATGTTGTAAGATATATTTTCAGATTCCTAGTCAACTTAAAGAGCCCTGCTAAAAAGAGGATAAGAGAATTGTCAACAAAAGAAACCAAGGTAGCAGAAAAATTCTTAGTAAAAGAGGTTCAGAGACAAAAATTCCCCTTTGAAATGAAATCTTTGGGTCAACAAAAACTTGTACCTGATAAAAGTAAGATAAAATATTTATGCCCCTTTTTAGATCAGGATGGATTATTAAGAGTAAATGGTGGGTTAAAATATACAAGTATAAATTTTATAGTAAATTTCTTATTATTCTTCTAAAGGGCCATAAGCTCACAAAAATCACTATAGAAATGTATCATAAGCGATATTTTCATTTAGGTCCAACTGCTTTGCTGAATTATGCCAGACAAAAATTTTGGCCTACATAAGGTAAAACAACGTTTCGAAAAATTGTGCATGAATGTATTATATATTTTAAAGTTAAACCTATAGGAGCAATTAATGGGTAATTTGGCTAAAGAGGGAGTGACTCCTGATTTCCCATTTACTTTTTTAAAAGTTGATTTCTGTGGACCATTTAATATAAAATATAAACATCAAAGAAAAGGTGTCTTGCACAAAGTATATGTATGTATCTTTATATGTTTAGTTACCAAAGCCATTCATTTTGACATGATAACAGATTTGACATCAGAGGCATTCATTGCATGTTTAAAGAGATTCGTTGCTCGTAGAGGTTTATGCTCAAAACTATATACCGATAATGCAGCAAATTTCATAGGTGCAAATAAAGAATTGTCCAGACTGCACCATTTAGTTTTAAAACCACATGAGAAACTTGCAAAATATATGTCAACAGAGGGAATTGATAGGCATTTTCTTCCTCCTAGAGCCTCCAACTTGGTTTGTGGGAGAGTGGTGTGAAAATATTTAAATTTCATTTTACTAGAGTGTGTATAAATGACAAACGGGTCAGAGTGGTTAAAGTAAAAACTTCTTCTGGACCTATTTCAAAAATTTGTATTTTACATTTTAGTATATAAATTATGTTATGTATTTAAGTTATGTATTTCTTTATGTTTAAATATACTTTATGTATTTCTTATAATAATTTGTGTTTATATAATGTTTATATTAATTTTTGTGCGTAAGTTTTTTTAATTATTTGTATGTTCTTTGGTTGAATGTAACAATGCAATGTGGGGCGGAATGTTTCTTATCCATGAAGCTCTGTGACAGCAGCGCCATCTTTGTACGTGAGAAAACAAAACAAAAAACTGTGAGAGAGGAGGAGTCGAGTGATTGCTTTGGAGAAGAGCAGATGTAAAATGAGTGAGGTGAATTAGCTACGAAAAATAAAGAGTTTTTATTTACCTTAAATTCTACAGTCCACTTTTTTTATACCAGAGCTATTCAGACAACCATAGATATATTCTTTTGAGTTCTTATAAACTACTCACCTTTGAGTTTACAAATAGTTTACAAATTTAAAAGTCTGACAATTTTAATACAAATGAAACAATCAGCACTATTTTTCCAATAATTTTCATCTTAAATATGCCGAGATAAATTATACAGTTTTTGCTAAATATCAGTGCAGACTGTGTGCTTCTAATACTAAATTTACAATATAGTTTTTATAAATATGTACTTATCATTTAAAAATAGCCTATATATATATACATATATATATATATATATATATATATATATATATATATATATACGAAAATTGTTTTTATGAAATTAATCAAATGCCAAATAAAAAATTATATAGTGAAAACACGAAATATAGTAAACAGATGGAATATGTATTCAAAAGATAGCTCAAAATTTAAAAACACACAATAAAAATAAAATGAAACGCTGTACCATATTCTTCACGGGGTGTTGACCACATTGGTTCAAAGTGTGGTCTCTCTGCTTCTGTAGTTTCACACCTTACTTCAATCTTATATATATAAGCAACGCTCTAGTAGCCAAATAGTGTTTAATAAAGTTAATTATAATATATTATTATTAGTTAAACTATATTCCAGTCTTTTTACTTGTTTATTGATACTCTTAATATTATTACAGACATTATAAACTTGATTTATTTGATTAAAAATAAGGTTTTTATAAACTTATCTGAAATTTTTGAGTTTCAAAAAATTAGTTTATTTATATAGAAATTAAAGTTATTGGCTTTTTCATAAATATCAATGTACGTAAAGTTTCCTTTTACAGTAATCAAAATATTCAAAAATCAAAATAACCAAAATATCCAAAATATCCACTTTTTAAATGTATTAATTTTCTTTTTGTTTTGATTAATTTTATTCCTTTTGGATAGAAGATTTTGTAAATTTTGTCAAATTCAAAAGAATTTATAGTTACCAATATATCTATATGCAAAAGGCATCTGAATAGTAAAAGATTTTTCATAATAATGTAAAAATAAATTTGCTAAAAATTTAATTTAATATTATTTAAGCTTTTTAGCAAATTTATTATATAGTATTTTGAGCCTTGAGGGATACCATTAACTTGTAAATAAAATCTTTCTCCATAGTCAAAATATAATTATTGTACATGCAAAATGCACTGAGGTCTTTCCAAAAATTTAAATCAATATATAATATTGAACTAAAATCATATAAATAAAACATAGCAACATCAAAAGGTTTATCGAGTGGAGTATTAGTGAATAGATCTTTGAAGTCATAAGAAGTATCATTCATTTTACGAGAAAAAATAAATTCAACAATTGATTTATTATTTTTTATTACCCATGTGTTCTGAGAATAAATAATATTGCTAAAAGTAATATTTAAATAATAAGAAAATAAATTTTGAAATTTATCTGGAGATGCCTTGCCTCGACACGCGTAACATATTGAAATTTAATTGAAGTTTTTTGAAATTTTTGGTAAATTGTAATATAAGGAATAGTAAAATTTATATTTTTTTTAACTTTCAATTTTTTAGAAAAGGCAAGAGTATTTTTAATATTGTTTTTTTGTTTAAATTAATGGTTTTCTTGGTCGTTTGTTGAATTAAAGATTTCTTCATTTAATATTTTTATATAAAAAGGCAAATTTATTTTACGCTTTGTGCCAATGTGGTCAACACTTCCAGAAGAAGCTGGCCATATTGGTACTTCGTTTCATTTTCTTTTCTTTGTGTTTCTATTTAAAATTTCAACTATCGATTAAATATATGTTCCGTATGTTTACTATATTTCCTCTTTTCACCCCTTATTATTCTTTATTTTTTCATACTGCACTTGATTAATTGTATAAAAAAATTTAATATTAACTATATTTTCCTAATTTTAATCAATCATGCTTTTGCACTGAATGTTTGCTAAGCGTATAATTTTTGTGTATTTATTCTTATATTTATCTCAATTTATGCTTAAGATATCTCTAATCATGCTCTATATATACGAGAGTTACACTGAAATTTTTCAGATACGCGCAGACAAGAATTTGCAAAATAAAAATAACGGTCTGATTTTAAAATGCAAAATATTTTAACACAGAAGACGATTTTTACTGACTTACTTCAACTTGTTTAGCGTATAATAAATTTTATACAAAAGAGAAAATGGAGTTGACGAGAGAACATTTTCGCGCTATGATTTTCTACGATTTTAAAGCAGGATTAAATCAAGAAGAGTGCATTTAGTGATGAATTTGCATTTGGTGATGCATCTCCAGCTCGTGCTACTGTATTCAGATGGTTTAAAGAATTTAGAAGAGGTCGCAATTTTCTTCAGGATGAATAACACCCAGGAAGGCCACCGTCGGCAGTAATCCCCGATAATGTGTCTGCCATACGAAAAATTTTAATCGAGGATAATCGTTGTACCTATCAAATGATACAGTAGGAGCTTAACATTGGATCCGCAGCCATACACATAATCATTCATGAAGAATTACATATGAAAAAAGTAGTATACCGTTGGGTTCCCCGTAATCTAACTGAGCACCGAAAAGAGGAGCGTGTCAGAATCAGTAAAGAAACTCTTAAATTGCTAAATGATGGTGGCCACCACATAATTTCTAAAACCGTAACAGGTGATGAAATGTGCATAACGTTTTTTGACGTTCCCACACGTCAAGAAAGTAAAGTATGGATCTTTGAAGATGATTGACATTGACACCAGCGAACTCCCCTGTACCTAACTCCAAGGAGCTTTACCAGTTTAATGGGAGCTGCTGGAACTTTTATTTAAAAATGATATTATAAAATTTTTTACAACAGTTGAACATGAGAATCTTACAACATGGCCTTAAATATACAATCAATGTCCGGTTAATTGTAAAGATGAAAACAAGATGACAATATAATGGAGTCTATGATGAATTATATACAGTTAACATAATAATTGTAATTTTACAAAGTTCTTGATTATAATTGAATAAAAATTTATAAATCATATTCAAAAAATTTTGATATTTACAAAAAAGAGCCTTAATTTGGTCAAAACATGTTTTTAGCTAAGTTGTAGAAGAGTTCCCAATCTAACAAACTAAGTTTTCATTGTTTATTAGGAATTCTACTGTTTTATTTAATTTTGCTCTCGCTGTACGATTTCTCAGAATTCTCTTCTTCCACAGGATCTTCCAATTTTCGCTGGGTATGGCTAAATGCCAGGATAATGTTAAGGAGCAAGTTGTCAAGAAGTGGAGTGGATTGCCTTCTTTTCTACAAGTGCAATCTTTGGAATCAGAAATATGGAACCTGTGGAAGTAAGATGGAAATGGCCCGTGTTCCGTAAAGAAAAGTACCTCATTCCTAGTCCAGTTAAGGGTTTTCCTGCTAACTTTTAGTATCATCTCGTGAACATTTCTTCCAGTTATTACATTATCACAATCTTCCTGCCAACGATCCATTATCCAATTATCAAATAAATATTTGGTGCGACAACGTGGTAATGGCAGAACCTGAGAAGAATTACTTGATAGTGCAGCCGCTTTTGCAAGTCTGTCCACTGTCTCATTTCCTTCTGTACCTTGATGGGCCTTTACCCAACGAATATTGATGTTATCTACTGTTGTTAGTAGATCTTGCATTTCTCGTACCATAGAACATTTGTTAAGAAGATTAGACAAATATTTAAGGCAAACTTGGCTATATGACCAGATGTTTGTTGGAAGAGGTTGTGAAGCAGCTACTTTAATGGCTTTATGCAGAGCATATTCTTCAGCTTGGTATACTGTGTTCTTGGGTTGTAGTCCAGTACTCTAAGTACTTTGTAATCCGAGTTCAGAGTATACTACCATTCCGGATCTAACTTTTTCTATTTTTGAGCCATCTGTGAAAATTGTTAGGAAGCCTTCATTGTAACATGGTATATGGTTTTGCTCGTGTATTCTTTTTTTGCTCTCAATATTAAAGACTCCAGGGTGCATAGTTTTTCCTTTTATAACTTTCTCAATCAAATTTAGTGCATGAAGAATAGGATCAACTTCACAAGGACCTTGTGTCCTTGCATGCCTTATCAACTTTGCCTCGGCTTCTATTTTTAGGTAGAGAGGAGGTACTCCAGTTATAACTTGAAGAGCTGCTGTAGGAGTCATTCTAAGCTCACCAGTGATGTTTGGCAGAAATCTCCTTTGATTCGAAGTGATTGTTTTGCCCTTGTTGTTAATGGCGTTCCCCAAATTGCTGCCCTATGCGCCAACATCCTCTCTATTACAGTTTGATATAGTAAGACTCGGTGTCTTTGGGAAATTCCCCAATTGTTTCCTGCTATCCTTAAGAGCTTTTGCAGTAAGACCGTAGCTCCATTGGCCTGTGATTTTAGATGTGCTATGAAGTTTAACTTTTTGTCAATTATTACTCCTAGAAGCTTAATTGTGTCTTTTTTCTTCACTCTGCTGTTTCCCCAAAAAATTTGTGGACCACATTTAAGCTTTGCTATTAGAATATATTTGGTTTTTTCTAGCGAAATTTGAAGAAAATTATCATCTGACCATTTTTTAAAATGAACCAGTGCCTCTGTTGCTACTTTGCCCAATTTTTTCTCACTCTTTGCCGCTACCACGAAAGTAAAATCATCAGCAAATGCTTGAAGATGTATCATGCTTTCTGGATCATGTTGTTTTCCTATATCACTCCAGTTCTTTTTAAGGGCTATATCGGCAATTAAATTCCATAGAATGGGGCCACTACAAGAGGCTTGTGGGCAACCAATAGTTTGTTCCTTGCTGGCTAAACCATTATTAGTTGGCATAATGATTCTTCTATCTTCAAGATTACTGTTACGTAATTTTTTAATGTTGTAAGGGCATTTTGTGGTTTCTAATATTTGTTCTAATTTGTAATGTTGAACTGTATCAAAGGCTCTTTTGATATCAATCGTATACTTTCCCAAATGGGTCTTTTGCTGCTGAGCAGAAATTTATCCATGCATTTTTCTTGGCAGTTCTAATTAATTTATTATAAGAAGCCACTTTGCTTTTATAGATGTTACAGAACTGTTCTTTTTCATTTTGTTGGCCACGTTGAATTCTTCTCCTTATGGCCTTGAGTTCTTTCTTTTTGATTTCCAGCGATAAAGACCACCAAGTAGGTTTAACACTTAAACTTTGCTTTTTGGTTTTGAAAGATTTTGAGCAGCATTCTGAAATTGTACTTTGTAGTCTTGAAGTTATGTTTTCTAGTTTAGTATTTGTGTTTGCTGTATCAATAGACTTTTGGAAATCTTGAATATAAGGACTGAGCAGATTTAAAAATTTGGAGTGGTTTCCCTAGGATGTCTTGTATCTTTTTATCTTCAAGCATTTAGTAACTTTGTTAAGGATGATTGATATGTATCGATGATCGCTGAGTGTCTCTTCTTCTAAAACGTTCCAGAATATAGTATTCGCTAAGTTTCCATTTGATACTAAAATTAAATCAGGCCAGCCTTGTTTTAATCGATTAAGATATGTAGGTGGTGAGTTAGGTTTATTTAGAAGAAAAATGTTATTAGACATAATAAAATCTTGTACGAGTTCACCCCTTGCATCATTATGTTGATAACCCCAGTTAACACTGTGGGCATTTAGATCTGCTCCGATGAGGAAATTTTCTGGTTGTATTTTTCTGACAACTGTATCTAATTCATTAAGCGTGTGTGAAATGTCGTTTGGGACAGAGTCAGTGGAATGGGAGTTTGGTGGTGGATTGTATGCTGAAATAATTTTAAATGGTTCGGAATCAACTGTAATTTTAATTGTAATTGTCGTTTCAGTGGTGTTAACCAATATTGGTTTTAAGTCCCTCATCGTAACTATAATAGCTGCTTTGAAATTTTTCGAAGTCCAGTACGTCCATGCCGAAGGAATACCGAAAAGTCTTTCATTCAGGATGTAAGGTTCTTGAACGAGGAAAACTTTCACATCATGTTTTTCAGCTGTGACTTGTAAGAGATCTGTAGGAGGTTTTGATTTTCTTAAATTTATTTGAAAGATTTTCAAGTTAGGTAGAGAATGAGTTTCTATGAAATTACTAGGGTTTGCAGTTGTCAAATGATTATTGCATTCCATTCTTACAAGTGACTTTGTGGTGCAATTAGATTGATTGTTTTCTTGGGTTTTAATTGTTAATTAGACTTCTATAGTAGATACAATTTCTGGAATAGGCTGGGTGATTTATTGGACAGTTGTTTCTGTTATCATTGGCTTCCTTACAGTTGATACAGTAGTTTAACTTTGATTTGCAATTTTCTGTGTTATGGTTTTTACTGCATTTCCCACAAAATGGTTTTGAAATGCAATAGCGGCCAATATGGTCAAAGCTTTGGCAATTGTAGCATCTTCGTATACTTCTGAATGGCCTAACAATTACTCTCCGAAGTCCGAAGAGCAAATCTTTTTTGTTTACGAGTATGTCCGTCATTATTTTGTCAGTTTCAATAACTACGTGATGAAGTTCTTCTTTGTATCTGTGCGCACTAATTTCTGTTATATTTATGGGATTGTCTAATCTTTCTATCTGCGCTTCATCCTCCAATATTTTGATGATGTCTTCTTCTCTCGAAATCCTCTCATTCTCTCATTGAAATTGAAACATTAAGTAGAAAAATCTTTTTGGTGTGGTTTTTTGGTTCTTCTAAGGTGTGAGCTTCTGCGGTAAGTTGTTGAATCAATTGTGATTTGTCTGTTTCATCTTTGCAAAGAATTTTGGTTGCAAATCTACCCCAAACAATCCTTTTTGGTTTAATTGATCAAGAAGAGTTAACAAGTTTTTCCTTATGAATTTCTGGAGAGACACCCTTTTTGGGCAGAACTATAACTGTGGTAGCTTTTTCTTTTTCTCTTCTCTTCTCTTCTTTAATATCTCACTATATAGTGGTTTCTGGGTACTTTTCTTTGGTTTACTCTCTTCTTCGGTGATAGAAACTTCTAATTTTGATTGCATTTTGCGAATCTCATTTAGTTTAGTGTTGATGTTTGAAAATTGTTCATGAAGGTAATTTTGAGTAGAGAGTTTCTTATTTGGTTCTTCAGAGATGATTCGTGTGTATGGTTTTCTTTTATTTATTTTCACTAAATTTTTTAGATGTTTAAGAATTTTGTCTGATTTTAGACGTTTGTGTTCAGATAATACGTATTTCGAAAATTTTTGTTGCCAAATTATCATCCTTAGCTTTTCCAACATTTTACTTTCAGGTTCTTGATCGTTATAATTTATGTTTTTCTCATTGTCTTTATTGGTGCTAGGTTCTTTATCTGGTAAGAGCAATACATCATCTTCATAATATAAATTAACTCTCTTTAAGTTTATTACAGGCTTGGTTGTCATTCTTGTCTCTTGGGCTAAGATTCTTTTTGCTCTAGTTCCTTGCCGAGGTCGGCGAGAATAATTATCTGTTTCTTCGGTTGGAGGAGTGGTTGAAGAAAAATCAATCTTCTCTGGATGATCCATATTTTATTTCTTTAATTATATATTTTGACTGATGAATAACGCTGATGGGTAAGTCATAAGTGCCAAAATTATTTTAATTTATAAAGCAAATAGTTTTATCTTATAGATAGCTTAAATGGGTATAATTATGGAAGAATAAATATTTTAATCGAGTTTAGGAGGTACTAATAACACTTTATTGAGGAGATTATCTTGTAAACAAATTTAAATGTAGAAGTAGAAAGATAGCTGAGAATTTGGATCTAAAATCAAATGGATCTTGAGGAATTGTTGAACTTCTTGCCAAATTTTATACAAACATCATTTAAAAATTCTAAATTGATTAAAATACAAGATAATAAGGATCTAATACAAGGAGAAGAGAAATCTTGTGTCTCTATGACTGATAGCAGTTGAGATACAGGCTTGATTAAAACTCACTAATATGATATGATAATCAACCAAAAATAATTAGTGCCCAAAGGGTTAAGATACAAACTGCTGAAGGAACATGCGCAGAATCTAAATGTGAACTTAGAAATATACACGATAATAGCATATAAGGCTAAAGTAAGATTGAAGAACCATAGGGAGAAAAAGAAATAAAGGACAATTTCTTCAAGTACTTAAAAATTAATATAAAATCAAATACTTAAGATATTGTAAAAAATATTGATACCAATCAAATCGTAATAAAAAGGACACAATACACCAAAAGAACAAGCTTAAGTAATAATAATTAAATGTATGATGACTAATAGCAGTTGAGATACAGGCTTGATTAAAATTCTCTAATATGGTAATCAACCAAAAATAATTAGTGCCCAAAGGGTTAAGATACAAACTGCTGAAGGAGCATGAGCAGAAGCCAAAAGTGAACTTAGAAATATACACGATAGTAGCATAAAAGACTAAGAGTGAGATTGAAGAACCGTAGGGAGAAAAAGAAATAAAGCACAATTTCTTCAAGTACTTAAAAATTAATATAAAATCAAATACTTAAGATATTGTAAAAAATATTGATACCAATCAAATCGTAATAAAAAGGACACAATACACCAAAAGAACAAGCTTAAGTAATAATAATTAAATGTATGATGACTAATAGCAGTTGAGATACAGGCTTGATTAAAATTCTCTAATATGGTAATCAACCAAAAATAATTAGTGCCCAAAGGGTTAAGATGCAAACTGCTGAAGGAGCATGAGCAGAAGCCAAAAGTGAACTTAGAAATATACACGATAGTAGCATAAAAGACTAAGAGTGAGATTGAAGAACCGTAGGGAGAAAAAGAAATAAAGCACAATTTCTTCAAGTACTTAAAAATTAATATAAAATCAAATACTTAAGATATTGTAAAAAATATTGATACCAATCAAATCGTAATAAAAAGGACACAATACACCAAAAGAACAAGCTTAAGTAATAATAATTAAATGTATGATGACTAATAGCAGTTGAGATACAGGCTTGATTAAAATTCTCTAATATGGTAATCAACCAAAAATAATTAGTGCCCAAAGGGTTAAGATACAAACTGCTGAAGGAGCATGAGCAGAAGCCAAAAGTGAACTTAGAAATATACACGATAGTAGCATAAAAGACTAAGAGTGAGATTGAAGAACCGTAGGGAGAAAAAGAAATAAAGCACAATTTCTTCAAGTACTTAAAAATTAATATAAAATCAAATACTTAAGTTATTGTAAAAATATTAATACCAATTAAATCCTAATAAAAAAGGACACAATATACCATAAGAACAAGCTTAAATAATAATAATTAAATGTATGATGACAAACTAAAAGCAAAAGATAGTAGCAGAGAAACGTAAATATTTACTTTTTACTTAAGTCACGACCTTACTTTAAATTTAATTAAAAATCAACAATTGCAGTCAGAAAAACATTTTTGGAATTATTTTAATCACTGGAACTTTAGGATTAAAGCTACAAAAAATCCACTCAATACAATCATTAGTTTTGGATTAATGACTAGTTAATAATGAAAAATCAAAATCTTCAAGTAAGAAAAGAAGAAAATATGGAATTTTTAGATTCAGAAAATAAGTTATATAATTGGTTCTAATTAAAATTTTAAAATTCCGCAAACAGTTGCTATTTAAGTATTAAATTATCTAATAAATGATATAATATTTAGGCACTTACTGCTTTTCATTAATTTTTGATGTTGACTTGAAGTTAGAAAAAGCTTCAATCAATCGTAAGTATGAATTCAAAGTTCAACATAAAATCTTGCTTCATGAAAATATTCGAAGGTTTTTCTTGAGACATTTACAGGAAGCTTGAAATATCCTTTTGATGTAATGATGAAAATTGAAGTTCTGATACATTTAGAGGATGAGATATTAATTATTTTGTATCCGCTCATGGAAATCAAAAATGCCAGTGCAGGGTAAGTGCCGCTTCCGTTGCTAAGGGGAATGTTGCTGCCGGAAGTGTAGCGTCACTCAGACTCCATTGAAAATATTTTATTATTTTCAGAGTTTTTTGTATATAACAAAAAAACTATTAGAAGTTAGATCGTAAAATTTTGGTACTTTTTATAACTTTGAAAACTGAATCGAATGATGTTACATAAGTAAATATTCAGTTATGGAAAACAGTCCTAATCCTTTGTCGATTCCTTTGAAGATGATCTCACGCCGACAATGGTGAAAAAACAACGCGCACTGAAAAAAAGTGATGTGTGCCGTTTTCTTCAGAAGTACGGGATTGGTCAAAGCAATCAAGATGGAAGGACAGAAGACAGTAACAGCAAACTGGTATACCACTAAATGTCTTCTAGAAATTATACAAGAACTGAATGTTAGGAGATTAATGCTTCCCAATGACAATGCATCTTCACATAAAGCCGGATTAACAGTTGAGTTTCTTAAACAAAAACAAATTAAAGTGATCGAACACCCGCCATATTCACCTGATCTAGCTATGTGCGACTTTTGGTTATTCTTTAATCTAAAGAAGAGCTTACGTGGACGTCGTTTTCAGTCAGAAGAAGAGATTGATGTGGCTATAAATGCATTTTTTTCATCTATTCCAAAAAATAAATGGCTCGAGGCATTTATTTTGTGGAAAATTCGTCTACGAAAGTGGCTTGATGCTGGAGGAAACTACTTTGAACACACCTAAAATTTTGTAAGTATAACTTTAAAAACCTAGTTATATCTCAAAAATTTCAGAGTGACCCTCGTATATATATATATATATATATATATATATATATATATATATATATATATATATATAATATAGATAATTATGTGTTTCAGTATTCTGTATATTAGTTTAATTAAGTAATAAATATAAATAATTTTTTCATAAAAAATGTTGACATATTTCCTAAAAGTGAGAACAAGTTTATAAGATAACAGAAATTAAATTTTACTCATGAATTAATTGCTATTTTTATTAAAATACAGCTTATAAAAGTAAATTTGTGCTGTACCATTCCATTTAAAACATAAATAATCAATTTGATATTTACACGCGAATGATATCTCGAATAATTAAAATTCTTGAATTTGTAATTAGTTGCCCATTTCTATGTACTCAGGATAAAATCATTCCATTTTCAACACTACATTCACATTACAACATCCAATGGATTTTAATATAATGGATTTCCTAGTTTTATTAAAACTATTATTAAACTATTTTTATCAAGCTATAATATGTGTTAAGTAGTATATGAATCATGTATTAAAACAAAAATATATTTATTTATTAATCTATGTTTATATTTATGCTTTTTAAAATCAAGATACCATTACTAACACGCTTTAGCTTCAAAAAGTTAGAATAGTCAATTTTAATTTAAAAAATAAAAGAATTCTCACAAAGTTAAAGTTTCTAAATTTAACCTATCCAATAATCACTTTAACACATTTGTTGGAATAAGTATGTACACATATAGAAATGTCTTACTGTATATTAATTAGAGGAAAGCCGGCCAACTAGTCTAGTGGTCAGCGTGCCTGAATAAGGATAGGAAGGTCCTGGGTTCGAATCCCGGTTCAGGCATGGATGTATTTTCTCTCTCTCTCTATCCTGTCTGTGTCCTTTCCTTGTGTGTTAATGAAGAATGAATGATGCCTACCCTATAAATGGGTCCCTATGGCATGTGTGAGGGTGCGATGGTGGCCCAAACCCTGTGGTGCACCCGGGGCAACGCCTCGGCGGCTAAGAGGTCGCTGTTTCTGGCCGGTTCCTTGGGTATCAGGGAACAATAGATTAATAGGCTGTGTTGCAGTTGCAACTGTCTAAAATCTGCCATTGGAAAAAATATTAATTTGGAACGGTATTTTCATACATTTACAGACATAACAAAATAACTGTAAATTTTTAACATGTTTCTTTTCGTTTATGCATGTGTATTACGTGGAGTATTGTTCTACCATGTTTTATACTTTTTTTTTTGGAAATATTCCATAAAATTGAATAATACACTATTGGCCATTAAAACTGCTACACCAGGAAGAAATACATGATAACAAAATGATATTTATTGGACAAATATATTATACTAGAAATAACAAGTGATTAAATTTTCAAAAAATTTGGCTGGATAGATTCTTAGAAATCAGTACCCAGAAAACTACCTCTGGCAGTAATAACAGCAGTTAAACGCCTGGGCATTGATTCAAACAGAGATTGGATTGCATGTACAGGTACAGATGCCCATGCAGCTTCAACACGATGATACAGTTCATCAACCGTAGTGACTGGCGTTTGGAGACGAGCCAGTCGCTCGGCAACCATTGACCAGACGTTTTCTATTGGTGAAAGAACTGGAGAACGTGCTGGCCAGGGCTACAGCTGAACATGTTCCGTATCAAGGAAGGTCCGTACAATACCGGCAATATGAGGTCGGGCATTATCCTGCTGAAACGTAGGGCTTCGCAGGGCTCGAATAAAGGGTAGAGCCACGGGTCGTAACACAACTGAAATGTAACGTGCACTGTTCAAAGCACCGTCATTGCGAACAAGAGGTGACCGAGACGTGTATCCCATGACACCCCATACCATCACGCCAGGTGATGGGCCAGTATGACGATGACGAATGCACGCTGCCAGTGTGCGTTCACCACGATACCGCCAAACGCGGATGCGACCATCATGATGCTGTACTCAGAACCTGGATTCATCTGAAAAGATGACGTCTCGCCATTCTTGCGCCCAGGTTCGTCGTTGATCACACCATTGAAGGCGCTCATGTCTATGACGCAGCGTCAAGGGAAGCCACAGCCATGGTCTCCGAGCTGAGAGTCCATGCTGCTGCAAACGTCGTCGAACTGATCGTGCAGACACTTGTTGTCTTCCAAACGACCCCATTTCTTGACTCACGGTTCGTGACGTGGTTGCACGATCCATTACGGCCATGCGGATAATATGCCTGTCTTCTCGGCTGTTAGTGATAGGTGGCCGTTGAGATCCACCATGGCGTTCCGTATTACCGTCCTGAACCCATCGATTCCATATTCTGCTAACTGTCATTGGATCTCGACCGACGCAAGCAGCAATACTGCGATAAGATAAACCGCAATCCTAGTGCGCTACAATTCGACCTTTGTCAAAGTCAGAAATGTGCTGGTACGCATTTCTCCTTCTTACACGAGGCATCACAACTTTTCACCAAGCAACAAAGTTCAAATGCAATTTGTGTATGAGAAACCGACTGGACAATTTCCTCATTTAAACACAATGTAGGTGTCGCTACTGGCGCCTGCTTTGTCTGAATGCGTTGAAAAGCTAATCATTTGCATATCACAGCACCTTCTTCCTTTCGTATAAATTTCACGTCTGTAGCATGTCGCCTTCTTGGTGTAGCAATTTTAATGGCCAGTAGGGTAGTTAAATGTAATAAAACATATTTATTAGAATTTTGCCTTTTACATTTCATTTATAATTATTTTACAAAATCAAAATATCTGATTTTCATTCTCATTTCTAATAAATAATTTTTTAGAGTACTATAAATAATTAATTATATTTATTGATATATATATAAAAACATTGCAAGAAAACATCAACTTATTTAATGGTAAAGAAAAATAAAAAAATAATTAATATAATTAT
This sequence comes from Latrodectus elegans, assembly GCA_030067965.1. Classification (NCBI taxonomy): domain Eukaryota; kingdom Metazoa; phylum Arthropoda; class Arachnida; order Araneae; family Theridiidae; genus Latrodectus; species Latrodectus elegans. The sequence continues at coordinate 61,326,818 of CM057809.1, forward strand.
AAAAAATACAAATTTACTTTTTTTACGAATGGAATTGTATATTAACATTAAAACAAATGCATACTATTTTTAATATGCAAAAACAAAATCTGGAATTTTCTTTAATGATACATATGAAGGATGCATAAGTAAATCTCTTCTCTTAAACTAGAAAAAAAAAGAGTTGGCAGGTAAATGGTTAACATTCTAGTCTTCAGTTAAAATGTTCGTGGATTGGATATCCCCTGGGATGCAGATATTTGTAGCACATCAGTGCATAGATAGATGCTGGTAAATCTAACTGGTAAATATAAGAATTCCTCGAGGGTAAGAAATGGCATTGCCCGAAAACAAAACCAATAAAACGAAAACAAAAATTAAATAAATCTTTAAGAAGTTTAAAATTATTTACATTTAATGTTTTTAAAAATATGTATGGTAGTAATTCCTATCTTTAAATTAGAGTTACATATATAAATGAATATAGCAATAATTTAATTAAAATATTTTAACTTATGGAAAACGCGCGTGTTTTAAAATTTTTAAAAACAAGTAATATTGAATGTATAAAACTTTATTTCCAAATAAAAAACTGAATGTTAATCAATAAAATCTTTATTTACGTTTATTTTACTTTCTAATAATTCTTTATTATTCTATTGAATAACATCTAAAATAAATTTTAAATAGATAAAAAAATTAAAAACACCAAAATAATTGAAACTGAAATTACGTAGTTCAAGAAGTCAATACGATCATAAATATTGAAATTTAATAATTATAATATTCCCAATATGTTAGTACTTAAAACTATTTTATATATTTTCCACAGTTTTTCATGGCAAGTATATTGACGTGTATTTTTCACAGAAATATCACAATACCTTTCCTGTACATTTCAAAATATTTTTTATTTGTTATACACATAATTTAATATAACCAGTATTCAATATTTTATTAATAATTGTATCATAAATTTCTTTAAAATCAATTTTGTTTAAAGATCATTTTTTGAAATTGTGAAAAATTTAATTTTATGCTTATATTTATTATTTATTAGTTTAAAGTTTATTTAAAAGGAGTTTTATTTAAAAGGGCACATATATTTCTCACATTTTATTTCTAAAATTTCAAAATTTTTATTGCTAATTGAAAAAATAATTTCCAAATCTTAATCACGTGCAATCGTTCTACAACTGTCATAATTCTCTATCGAAGGGAAAAGAGCTTATATCATTTGTGACATGATTTTATTTAATAACTCGTTAAAACAATACTCAAGTGAAGGTTACCCCGAATCATATTATATTCTAAAATTTCCTTGCGGTGAACTATTAAAAATGATCGATATAAACAGCTCCAATGATATTAAAGTGATTTATTCCTGACAAAATGGTAATAGCAGCTGTTTGGAACAGTTTTGAACGGAGTTACCGATTAAAATTATCACTGTTGTTTAAACATGGATAATTGTCATTTGCTTGAGATGGAAGAAATTTGCTATGCAGAAATTAAAGGTAATTGAATTTCTCTGAATCTAGAAATGGCGAATATTTACGATGTTATTTTAAAATCTCTCATTTAAAGAAATGTTACTGTGGTTTTCGGACTCATTTCGCATATGTACATTTATATATGCTTATAGTTTATTTTCAATGCTCATAAGTTGTCTAACAGAGAATTACTTACGTTACAAGTAGTGGGTTCATTACAATGTTTATACCATTTGTGTCACTTATAGTATAATTTCCATAGATGAGAAAGTAATTTTTAAAGAATAACGCATGATTGTTACAGTTACTTGAACATAAAAATCATTAAATTTTACATTGTTATTTTATTTTATTTAAACAAATCGTATCCATAAATCTTCATTTTAAAAAAGCATTTAACTAAATATGTAAATATATGAATTTGTATCTTTATAACAAGGTATATCTCATGCATTATAATACGTTATGATCACTTTATGAATAATTCTAATTTTAACAATATACTTAATAAGTATAGAATTAACAATTTTAAGGTAAATATAGCACAATAATTCATAGAGGAGTGAACACATCTTATATAAATTCATATCATTCGAGTAAATATTTCATATATTTAAATTCTTTCAACTAAATTAGTATTAAATCACTCATATGAGAATATATCTGACAGATTATATATGATGTAAAATATTTTATATGAATATTTTGTACAAGAAAGGAAGATAAGTACGATTAATACAATCGGCAAAATTGATGTGAACAAATCTGTATCAAAATGTTTCATATTTAAAAATCTTCATTAACTTTTCAAAATAATTGCATTAGATACTTGTTCATAATACTTTGCTTTATTAATTAAGGAATTAAAATATGTTTTAAAATACTAAATAAAAGCTCTCTCCATTATAACACTTTATGAAAGTCTGTATTATATTTAACAAAAACATGACAAGACTTGGCATTAATTTCATAGAATTCATATTTAATGCATTTTATGAAATGAATACTTTGACACTTCGCAGTGGATTGTGAGCTGTTAGGCATTTTGTTGTTCACCACGTAAATAACTTCCGGAATAACTTTCCCATGTATAGTGAGTCTAATGTTACAAGGAGGAAACCAGGAAAACCCCCAAGTACCTAACCCGACTCCCGCACATATAGAAGGCAGAAGCTCAACATCCATTTCTCTTTGTTTAACAGCGTGAATTTGATTACAAAACTTCTGCTTTTAAAGTTGTTTTTACCTATGGACACACACATTGGTATACTTATTAATTAGTTTTACATGTTTTAATTTTCTATTAGATATATTTTGACATCGCATAGTAAACAACCTAATTGTCAAATATGGTTGAAAGGATTTTCTTAAATACTAACATGTTTGCAATAGAGGAGTACTTTTCATCGATAATGGTCGGTATTCAAGTGCCAAATGAAAAGAAATCCAAAAAGATTTCAATCACCCCCCCCTGACAGATGCATACGCTGACAGCAAAAATGCAACATCGATATCCTGTTGTACAAGAGGGTGGTCATCGAACTGTGTACTTCTCACTATGAATACCCCAATTCTATAATTAGAACATGTTGAGCCACAAATACTTAGCTGAGTTGCCGTAGGTTATTGTAAGACATTTTGAATTTCTCTTACTTCTTCCACTTTCTGGAATGAATTTTATATTTATTAAGTGATATTCATTTATTGTAAGAGAGGAAACTAATTTTTTCTCAACTATCGTCAACAGTTATGCATATAGAGATAAATGCAAAATTCATCACTCGCTGTGTGCATGCGTGTGCGTGTGTTCATTACTGGCTGAATTCAAACCAATATACTTTCACTCCTCGTAATTCACAACCTTACAACTGAAATATGTTATAAGAATTTTTGATAAATATGGGGTGTTATTCACTTCCTGAAAACTTTTCACATAGAGAGGGCTATATGAATCAATGTGCTAGGGCAATTTAATCCTGTATCATACTTTATAGTAAACTGATATAATCACGATATCAAAAAATTTAACTGACAAATCATTTTCTCAAAAATCCTTTTGTTTTATTTGCATACTTTAATGGCAAATAACAGATATACATTGTGTATTTATATATATATATATATATATATATATATATATATATATATATATATATATATATATATATATATATATATATTTATTTATTTATTTATTTATTTATATTTACTGTACCATGATGATTGAAATATTGAATGTTATCGTTTTAAATTTTTTCACATGTTATACATAATCTTATACGTAAGTTGAAGAGGACATAGTTACATATCTAGCATTATTTTAAATCATGAGCAATTACTTGATATTTTATTGAAATTTCTATATAAAACCATGAATAAAAAGAAGTAAAAGAATCATTATCTTGTTATTTTTCTGTTATTACTCTTGTTGAAAATAATGGAACATAATATTTTTCATCCATAAACAAATTTAGAAAATTTTGATTTACACATGAATTTAAGATAATTATTAATTGATAATATAGGCTGTCAACATATCTTCCAGAATATTTTCGTATTATGAAATATGGTTCATTTTATAAAATAACAGGATATCTTTGAAATTCTTCTTTTAAAAATTTACTTTAAATTAAGTGATTAGGAACTTCAAAAAAAAATTCATTTATTTTTACATAAGTAGTTAATAAATATTTTTCTTTAATTCACGTAATTCAGTGAAGTATTCATTTAGAAATATTATCTATAGTTTCAATGCAAATTTAAAATTTTATTTACTTAAAATTAAGATTCTTTAAATATCAGAAATAAAATTCTCGTAGATCAATTATGAAATGAATTTTTTAAAAGTTACTCTGAATTTTGTTTTTGTTAAATATTATTTAAAAACTATAATTTGCACTAAAATATAACAAAGGTCTGATAATAAATATGTTATCTTTTAAACTGAAATATAATATAAATTTATTATAATAAAAATAGGAATAATTAAAAATAGCTAATAGCATTAAGAATCCTTATCTTTGCTATGAAAATAATGTTTAATTGTGCTTGTGCTGATCTGAAAACATTTACTTGTTTAAAGATCTAAATATGTAATTTTAAAAATATATCATTATCTAAATAGCTGGAATTTATTATAAATAACATAAAAGAATTTATTTTGTTATATTAACTTAGGACTATTATTTACAAAATCTAAAATACTTAACATGAGTATATTTACTATATGTATTTGATAATTTCGGTGATTAAAAACACGAGCTATATAAAATACACATATTCTAAGCAAGTATTTTAGATTAAAATTAAACTAAGCATGCATTTGAAGCTAATGGATGGCATTTTTAATTACATAATTCTTTTTTCTGATAACCCTCATAAGAAATAACTCGTTTACCTTGAACAGAACGACATAAAGTAACAAAAATAATATAAAATAAATTTCAATTCATGTAAATTCAAATATTGGATAATGAAATTTGGAAGTATACTCTTAAGCAAAATAGAGAGTATTATTTAAATGCGTAA